>JAGPNQ010000018.1:0-1434051 GCA_020744155.1 Ilyonectria sp. MPI-CAGE-AT-0026
TGGCGACTTCGTACGCGGCGGCCAACCCAACTGGGCCGCCACCGATAACGATGACATCAAACAGTTCTGAGTCTACCATTTTGAAGATACAGAAGCGAGTTCAAGATTGAAATTGGGCGTCTTCCCTGAAAATTGGGGACGTCACATCTTATAGTTTGTTCACAATCAACCACAAGAGTGGCCTGACGACTACGCTACAGCGTCACGTAACAGCCCATCTAAAACCTAATGCAAACTCAAATTAGCCTTCAACAAATGGTAAGCCTCTGCTCAATGCACCAATAGAATCGGGGGTTACGATGTGCAATCATCATCATGATGTCGGCAACTGTAATGAGGTATCCGTAAACGATCTAGATGGGGGTTGTGGGTGGTGTTCCGTGTTCACGAGATGGAATATTAATACTGGCAATGTCACATGTATCGGGATATCGGTGGAGCTTTTCTTCCTTCATCATAGGCGTCCATCGCCACCTTCCACGTCAGCTCCTTAGTCCTAGGTCTAGCTTCTCATGTGATCAGGTCAATAGCTAGCTGAAGCCAAAGACCCCGAAGCATTCGGAGCGTCTCGGTCATTCGGCGTCATCCGACGTCATCTTCATCTATAAGACTGACCTAAGGACCCTCTATTAGATAGGAAGAATAGCAAGAGCTTCTCACATACATGATCATATCCATCTGCTAGATGCAACAGGCAATGTTCAAGCTGAGGCTTAAATTTAAGTGTCGGATACCGTAGCGGATTGAATACGGTCCGAGTTAACGTCTTCCGTCGTCAATTCACATCGGAATAGGGATATTGAATAAAGGGAGATAATGCAGGTCAATTGATCGGATGCTCTGTGTGTGCTGAAGCTGATGTTGTTTCTTGTGTGATCAACGTGTCCTTTCGTGCGAGGTTTTCTACGCAAGCCTCAGGAGCCTATGAATGAATGAAATTTATTACTCCCAGGAGGACCAAGCCTTATAGGGCCATGACGCTAAACTATTTTCAGTTCTAACGATTGATCGAGATCACTCAGAAGCCACATTCTTCCTCATCCCTAATTGGTCTCGCCTCGCGTGACTCTGCATAACAGGCCCTGCTTGATATAACGATCGGGTCTATGTATGTGTGTATGTATATTTTTCGTCCGAGGGCCGTGAGGCCCGTAAAGTCCCATATTAAGGCACAGGACGTGCTAAACTAGAGTCTCTGATGCTTATAGATAGATGGATGGATTTTATTTCGCCCGGGGGGAAGTCTCTATAGAGCCTTGATATAACCTAGTTTATATTTCAGTATATTTAGTATCTGATACCTTAAGCTTTATAGATTATTATCTTATTACTTACTATTTAATTTTATTGCTATTTATTCTATAATAAGCCTGCTTAAAGGTTAAATTCTGTAAGTATTTAGTATTATATTCTTAGCAGCTAAAGTATAGTTTGCTAAATTAAGGCTGCTTTTTATTAATATTTAGTTTTTCTTTTTTATAGCTTTACTTAATATTATTAAATAGATTAAAGCTATATAGTAATCTTAAATAGTAGGAATAAATAATAAATATTATATTCAGTACTAGAAGAAATAGTAGCTAAATAATAAGGTTATTATTTACTAGTTTTTACTTAAAGCTTCTATTAAATCTTTTTAACTTTAACTTTACTATTTATAAATAATAAAATCAGTTAATAATTTTATTATTTGCAGTTGATAGTCTTACTATTTACATTTAATAATTTTAAGATAGTAATCTTATTTTAAGTAATAGAATATAAAAGAGACTAATATCTTTTATTATTAAAAAATTAACTTCTTTTTTAATATTTAAGTTATTTTAATAAATTTTATTAAAATAACTTATTATTAAAATAACTTATTATTAAAATAACTTATTATTATATTAACTGCTATTATTTATAAGGCTTTTATTATATATATCTTTATATATTAGAATTATAAACCTGGATTTTAATATAATATAAAATTCTATTAAATCTTTTAAAAAAAAATAAAAAAAAATAAAAAGAAATAAGCTAAATATCTATATAAAATTCCTTTAAGAAAATAACCTATAAGAATATTACTATATTATCTAAAAGACTTAAATAAAAGCTAGAAGATTATATTAACTATATTTAATATAATTTATTTCTTAAGAATTAAAATAAAATTAATTTATAGGAAAATTAAGTTATTAATATAAATATTATATATATTTAAATAGAAAAGGCTGCTTTTTATAACTTAGCTAGTAATATTAAAAATAATAATAATATTAAAAGTGAAAACTTTATTAAAAAATTTAGCTAGAATAAATATAACCTCTAATTTTAAAAGTTATTATATTATATTAAATTAGTATAAATACTAGCTATATAGAATACTTACTAAAAGGTGGATTTAAATAACTTAGAATATTATAGATATTAGAAATCTTAAAGAATTAAATTAGATAATAGAAATTATTAGTATATTTATTAAGGTTAAAAAGAGTTAAAAAAGTTAAATGGAATTTTAATAAAAAAGAAAAAAATAGCTTAAAATTTAAACCTAAGCTTTAGTAACTATAATATATATATAATAAATATATAGTAAATTTAAATACTAAATTTCCTTATTAAAAAGCTTTTTATTAGTATAATTATATATTAAAAGTTAGTTTATTAATAACTGCTAATTTATATTAAGTTTATTTATTATTATTTAATTTATTAAGTAGTAAAATAAAATAATATTATAATAAGAGAAATATTTTAATAAAGAATATAAGATTAATATAACAGTTATACCTTAAATCTGCTATATATATAGTATAGAGTAAATAAAAAACTAATTACTAGTAGATAAACTATAGGTTTATATTAGCAGATTAATTAGAGTATTACTTACTAGGTAAATATTATATCTAGTAATAGTTAAGTATAGTAATATATAGTAAGTTAAGGTAATTAAGATAACTAAATTATATTAAAAGCTAAGTAGCTATATATAGTAAATATATACTACTTAGGTATCTATATAATTATAGTATAGTATTAAATTATAGGAATTATCTAATAATTCTAATAATTCTTTTTTTGCTAAATTACTTAAATTATCTAGTAATTAGAGTAATCTAGTTATAAGTAGTAGAAATAAGTAGGTATATTATCAGTATATATAATAAAGTCGGGGCTTAGTTTAATATAGGTTATAATACTTATTATATATTATTTACAGTCTAGAGTATATTACTAATAACAGCCAGGCTTTTTATATATAATAACTAATATTACAATTTCTAATTAAAGACTTTAATATATTAAATAGAGCATTTTCTACTTTATAACCTGAATTAACTTATAATACCAAGCTTATTTTACTTACTAATAACTTTCTTATCTATCTTATAGCTTATAATATATACTAAGAGTTTATATAGAATAAGATAATATTAAGGCTTATAATAAGCTTTATTAATACTATTTATAACTTTCTGCTACCTTTTTATCTTATAGTAGGATATAGTTTTATAATATTATAAATTACCCTTTAAATAATACTAGCTAGTTTTTTATTAATATAACTTCTAATAAACTCTTTATATTCTAGCTGGATAAATATACTTTCTTTTTGAAAATCCAAGATAATCTTATTTAGTAATAATATACCTTTAATTATAAAAGCTTTCTTCCCTTAATAAGGAAACCTAGTATTTAAATTTTACTATATTTTTATTATATATATATTATAGTTACTAAAGTCTAAGTTTTAGGTTTTAAGCTGCTTTTTCTTCTCTATTAGAATTTTATCTAACTTTTTTAACCTATTCTAATCTTAATATACTAACAATTCCCATAACCTAACCTCTAGAATACCCTAAGATTCCTAATGCCTATAATAAGCTGTTTAAATTATTTAAATCCCCCCTCTAGCTAGTATCCTAGATAGCTAGTATCTATACTAACTTAATATAATATAATAACTCCCTGAACGAGAGGCTATATTCAGCCCAGCTGATTTTCTAGAGGAAGTTTTAGCCTCTTATATTATTAATATTATTAATATCTTCAGCTAAGTTATATAATATAGCTATTTTAATCTGGATATATATAATAATATTACTACTAAGAAGTTAGGTTTCTTATTTATTAACTTTAATTCTATTATTAAAAAGTAAATAATATCTAAAAATAGTTAATATAAGCTGCTAGCTTCTATTTAGATATTGTAGATATTATAATAAGAGATTTAAAAGATTTCTTTTTTAGAGAAATTTAAAATACTTATTTAACTTATTTCTTTTTATATTATCTTAAAGATTCTAAATAAATTTAGTATTATAATAGAAGCTATCTTTATATTTCTAATACTTAGAGATATATATAATAAGAGCCTTATAAGGAATAGTAGTTAATATATTAGAAATTAGTTATAATAAAATAAATATTAAAAGAAAAGTTAGTCTCTTAATAATAAAAAATATCTCTCTTATATTCTATTACTTAAAATAAGATTACTATCTTAAAGTTATTAACTGCAGATAGTAAGGTTATTAATTGCAGATAATAGAGTTATTAACTAACCCTATTATTTACAGATAGTAGAATTAAGATTAGAAGAGTTAAATAGAAGCTTCAGGTAGAAACCGGTATATAATAACCTTATTATTTAGCTATAATTTCTTCTAATACTAGATATAGCCTGTATTATTTATTTCTACTATTTAAAATTACTATATAACTTTAATCTATCTGATAATATTAAGTAAAGCTAAAAAAAAAACTAAATAAAAGCTTTCTTATTAATCTTATTAAAGACTTAATCTATTAGATACCAGTAGCAGCACTAGGTAACCAGAATTAGAAAGAAGTAATACTAATACCAGCGCTAAGCCTGCAGATTAAACAGTATAATAGCTACAGTCTTATTTTATAGAGAGAGACTTATCTTAAAAAGAGTTAGAAGGCTACTCTGCACTTTCTGGTAAAGTGGATATAGGTTATTGAGGGATATTGTAACCTCGTATACGTTTCTAATAGGTAGCAAACTACTAGGGGTAACTTTCCTCTATAAATAAGTAGAAGCGGGTAACTATAGGCCTTATATATAGAGTCTATTATAGCATTACTCGGCCTTCTAAGTTTCTTTAGTATATCAGCGGCTTTCGCTAGCGAGAAATCAATAATTACCGACTTGGTTATTCTGGCTAACTGCACGCGGTGACAAATCGTTGATGCCCAAACTTCCGAAGTACGAGGCTTCTCCGCTGCGAGACCTCCATCATAGAAAACAAGGCTGTTTAATCTATTCATTTGACGCGCTCATTGGGTGAGCAAATGAATATGATCGAGAGCTGATAACCGATGACGAACCCCGCTCCACGTGATCCAAGTCATTTCAGTCCCAGGCAACGAAGACCTGGAGAAGCAGCATCTCCAAGTTCCCCAAGACATCAATAATCCGCTCCACATCCCATCACAGGCCAAATATCAAATCACGGAAATGCCTATCAAAGACGTGTCATGCTTCTTGTGAGGCGCGCCCATCGATGAGTCGGACCATATGCCAAGATGGATGGGCCGGTTCAGAGCATTCTGAGGAGTCACCTATCTATACAACTGCCCTCCTCCTTAATCCGTCGAAGCGAGCGCGATACCTCGAGCTACACTGGAAGGAGGAATGGGCGGCGACTGCTATTAGGCACGTACGTACAATCTGGGAGGACGAATACAAGATAGCGCCCGCCCTCGGACCTGCCAAGCCGCCGAGCAAAGCATCTAGCTTGCAGCAGGGACAGGCAAACGAGCTTGATCGGCTTCTGGAGAGATAATAGTCGCTGAGGATATAGCCAGGGACGTAGATGACTTTAAAAACTTTATCCGTATCCAGCCGATAAAGATTGAAGGCTCTCCTCTTATATAGTAGTGTTAGAGGGATCAGATTCAGATATATCTGCATCTCAGTTATATAGCTATCGATATACTATCTATCCTTCTTAATTCTGCTAATCTCAAGTTAGTATTTAGTAGAGGTAGATATATTTTATTATAGAATTATAAAAGGATATTATATACTAATTTGGAGAAGGTTAAATATATTAGAAACTGGCTGTATAAAGAATTTATTATACTATTATTATATAATAGTATAGAGCTTATTTTAGATAGCAAAATAAATAGTAGTATTTAGGTTAATTTAGATAATAATCTAGATTAGAATTAAATAAAATATTACTCTTTAAGCTATATATCTATTATTATATTATCTCTGCTAAAGCTGCTATCCTGATATTATCTCTGCTATCCTGCGAAGTTGATAGGATAATTTTTCATATCAAATATGATATCAAGATACGCAAGAATATTATTCGGCAACTCCCCCAGTTGGCGCTTTGCGGTATGCCAGTATAGGTTGCTGGCCACTTTCGATGTGTTGAATAATCCTGTCCTGGAGACCAAGATAGAAAAGCTTGAAGGGCCGTAATTTGTCCGGCTCCTGGCGAGTCCCAAGGACAACTTGATCGTAGCCCATTCCACGGAGAACTTGGAGACACCAATCCTTTGTCTCCGGTTCCAAACACGTGCTAACGTCAATATCCGCCAATGGTCGCCCTATTTCATGTAGAACTGGGCGATCTATGGGGTTATCCCAGCTGCATGCCTTGTCCGAGTCGGGGTAATGGTAGTTCACCCAGGGCTGACCGTGAAGCACGTGCGGACGGTTCTTTTGAACTTGGCGATAGTTCCACTTGAGCAATTCCACTGGACATCGACTCCAGTCACGCGCCGTCGACAAAGGGTAAGAGAGCTCTTTGGTCAAGATGGTCGATCAGGCATGTACATATATGCTCTAAAGATTTAAATACACCATAGATTGGTCACAATTCCGACTTGAGGCTGAGGACTGCCTACAGGGAACGGGCTAACCGTGGTCGTCCATTCTGAATTACCATGGGTTGTCTCTCTTCTTCAAGCCCCAGGAATTGCCACAAGTCGAGCGTATCAAAACCCATGCCCAAGGTCTGCGAGGAAAAGTCTATCCATTGGTCGCTGCCGTTGTGAAGGTCAGCCGTTGCACTGGGCATGCTCGGCCAATCCTGACTCACGACCCCATCCGTGGCGTTCCCTGCGATTGAGGATTCATGTTTCGTGCCGGCGGGCTCGCTCTTTGGAATTGGAATCCCGGTCTTCACTGCCCTGGTTCGCAGCAGCTCATAACTCTCCCGCAGGCTCCGCCTCGCAGCCTCCACAATGGACTTGTGAACGTCTTCGCCTGCGAGCATCGCATCCGCCTGCGCCAGCACGCTGGAATAGAAGACGTACGGCTTGACGCTGGTCTCGCCACTTTCGGTACGCCGCTTTCCTGCGTACACCAGGGATTGGACAGCTTGGTAGAGCTCCTTTCGGGACGAGGACATTGCCGTACTAGAACCAGTAGAGGAAACGTTCTCTTGGAGCTGTTGAATGAGCTCAAAGCACACCGTCTGGCTTGCGTCTAAAAAGGCGCATTTGAAAAGCCCGCGACCCGCGACTTGGATCAGATTTAGGTCCTTTTTGTCCTTGGTTCCTGGTTCCTCCGCTGTGGGTTCCATGGCTAATATTGAGATCAGCTCTAACGCTGATTCGAGATGCATGCACCGCGAGTAGTAATACTTGAGGTCTGTTAGGGATTTCATAGCGAAGGGCGAATGCAGTGAGTGAAAGAAGCGACGCGTTAGTACGATGATCAGCTTGAATTGGAAGCGGCTAGGACAGCCAGGTTGTGAACCCGACCTGCCCTTGGCCATGGACTCGAGTAATGTATAGGTGGAGCGGTACGACTCCATCAGCTCCCGACTCAGGCGTAGCGTTTCATCGTACGTCTGATCGATGCGGAGTCCGTTGAGGCTCCTGGTGATTTTTAGGCGGATTGGCAAAGATTGCAACAGGAACCGCTGGGCCGAAGTCTGGGCAAAGGTGGTGTCGGGTTGGGCAAACACAGACGACGTCTTCGAATCCTCCGATATATCGTTGTCATTGATATTGGACGGCGGACGACAATCATAATCTCCAGGGCCGATCAGTGCCGGCATGCCAGAGTCGAGGCTAGACTGGGCGACAAATTCGAGGATGGTAGCCCACAAACGCCGCCGCATCTCGATCTGGTAAAGGCTAAGCCCCTGGAAGTGACTCGGGTCGCGGTG
Organism: Ilyonectria sp. MPI-CAGE-AT-0026; assembly: GCA_020744155.1. Lineage (NCBI taxonomy): Eukaryota > Fungi > Ascomycota > Sordariomycetes > Hypocreales > Nectriaceae > Ilyonectria > Ilyonectria sp. MPI-CAGE-AT-0026. The sequence goes on from JAGPNQ010000018.1 coordinate 8,154, forward strand.
CAAGCCCATGGTAAAGGATATATGCAAAAGTGAGCCAGCCGAGATCCAGACCAGGTCGTCTCCGAACCCCGCACTCGTCTGTCTGGTGAGCAAGACCAAGCAGTAGATCTGGAGTGTGTCTAGGGTGAGCCGATGCTTGTCGATTGTAGCACAATGCCATCCATCGGCCTTGCGGATCGCCTGCATCGCGGCATCACGCAGCGAGTCCTCCGGCTCGTTTGCGCTGTCATAGATGCGGCTGCCAATCGCCATGGTGAGTAAGAATTTCGTCATGAAGGTCTCTGTAGCCGCCTTGGGTTCGCTCCAATATCGGTCACATTCGGTCCGGAAAGTCGGAATGTGCAGTATCCGAAATACAGGTTCGAACGTTCGAAGGGAAATGTTGACGAGCTGATCTAACATCTCTTTAGGTGGAACCGACAGAATAAAGTCGGCGCAATCTGTTGATCCAGGAGTCTGAAGAGCTTCTATTCGCCGAGACTTCAAGGCTCGTGCCAGGATCTTGCACTCGTGTAGCATAGAGTAAAGTTCGGACCTTGCGTCAAAGAAGATCCTAAAGCCTGTGCTATGGATGTCTTTGAGCTTGGACTCGTTAGCAGCTTCCGGCGAAGATAAAAAAAAAGTGAATAAAAACTAGTCATAACTAATATATTTTAATAATAATAATAAATAAAAAAGGAAGAAGACAAGAAACCACTAAGTTGCATCTCACCTGGTCTACCATGTTATTCATCCAATAACTCTGACCAAATAATCTTGTCTTGGAGACGCGACCCTTGAGCTGCGGTATGGAGGGGCCGACCACTCTCGACATCTAATCGAGCTCAGCAGAGTTACGATCGTTACCGACGCCGTTCCCATAACCAATGAACAATTGAGATCCATTTTGTGAGGGTTCGGGCGGTTGGAACCGACCAGGTCTATGAGATGACGGTGAATCGATGGGGCTCTCGTGGCAACTGTCGCGGCGGCTGTCGCAGGGGAACACAGCCGAAGTAGTTGGGGATGCGGCTCTCTTAGCCGCCAAGGGATGTAGCTCAGTTCCAGTTATGTCATAGACACAATTCACCCTGTGGAGAGTACACTGGCAGCACGGCGATTTCCTGTCGCAGGCAATCTTGCGGCGGCGACACTCGTTACAAGGCACAATTGGTCGACGCCGCCTGCGGATAGGACGGTCCCCGCCAGGTTTGGCTGCATCAAAATCCATTGCAGAGTAGATGGCGAGGCTGCGCCAGGAAAGTGTGAGGCGTGTTGAGAAGTGAAAATCAGAAGACCAACTGCCTCTGAAGGAAAAGTATGGTGAGAGGGCTCCGATGCATCGGGTTTATCTGTTAGTATATGGGATAAGATTAAATCGAGCGTAACGGAATCATGATTGGATTAATTACTCGGCTCGCTTTTTGTGAATCGGGCAATGCGGGCCCCAAAGCGCCCCGAGAGTCCGACGTTGCATCTCATATCGATCATAGAGGATTCACTCCAGTTCAACGGACTAAACTAGATGTCCAAGCTTCTCTCAGCAGGAAATGGCACAATTTCATACCGATCAGTCATAGTGACGGTACATACAGGAGCCTCAGCCGAACGTTCCGTCCGTCTCTCCATGAGCGCAGCACAATGCCTAGCTTATAATTGATGTCCCCCTAGGTGCTTCTTGCTTGTTGCGCCTTCTCCAGGGCGTCATGGATGCCCTTGTAGCTCATGTTATAATACATCTTGGAGATACTCCCCTCAAGAGATATGCCCTCAGATTTGGCACGAGTGTCCTTTAGGATTTGAGCTGTGCGCGGCCTCCTGATGCTTTCCATCTGCTTTAGAGTGTCTGGCACATCGTCCCGACACATCCCTGCCGTCAGTAGACGGAAAGCCTCGGCATCTTCAACGGCCATGTTACCCTTGACAGGGTTGACCGGAACACCGAGCTGCCCATGTCAGCCGCGAAGACCACAGCGTCACGATCTACGAGCGCGCAGGCTACAATGCGGCAACTGGGGCCAAGGCATTGCCTTGAACCCTAAGGCAATCAAGATTCTGGACTCCATTGGGTTTGATCGGGACCGTGCTGGCGGAGTCAGGACATCCGGCTATCGATCATGCGACAAGGATGGGCGTATGCGGGTCGATTTTGAGGTCGATTTTGTCGCCCGCTACGGCGCGGACATACTGACGTTCAAACGATCGGACTTCAGAGAAGAGTTCAAGAGCTCTTGCGGTTGGCCACCGCCCCATCTGACGAGCCAACGACGAAGGCTTGCAGTTTGGTCGGTCGTGAAGCCATCCTATCAGAAAGATGCCAAAGAATGCAGTGTCGCAGAGGCCTGGTTTTGATGAGTAAGGGTGTTTGTGCTACGGTAAGTTACCACAAGTTGCGTGTGAACAAATGGACTTAAACCTACCTTTAAATATTCTTTGTTGCTTCATTTCTTGCTCCAGTTATCCAAAGAGCTGACATCATTTGCCCTTCTCGTATCTCACTCTCGTGATTTACCGCCACGGAGACGACTCGGGGCGGCGCATCGGACGGATCGTGTATAACGACCGCGGAGTTAAGACACTCTTTCGGTGACCCCACTTTGCGGAGATCTGTATGCATGCACCATCACGAAGAAAGTATGCCCAGCCGTGATGTGACATTGGAGGGAAAGACGCCTCTGACAACTCCGCTGAATACTCTCCGCAATTTCCGCAGCAGTCTGATCGCGTACTCCGCTTCCCAACGAAAGAAGAAAAAAACTCGTCTGGTATTGGCTTATCGGAGCCGTTAGACTACCGCTACTGGGACAACCCACACGCAAGCGGATTTAAGCTCTCAGCCAAGTCACCACAACATAGTGTGCTTGGTGTGCTGGTACTTGGCGCAAGGCGTCATCAGCCGTGCTATTGCGGAGTCAATCTGCAAGAAAGGGTTGCCCACATACTCCTATTGGCTATGCTGTCGGAGTTGTGAAGCGTCCGCAATATCCGACACGCAGTGCGGACTTTCACCAACACTCACTCGGAACAGACGCCTGGCTCGCATGCCTTTGACTGATATACATTCACATGTCCTCTTAAATTCGTGGCTTTCATGTCCTCTGACTTACTCACTGGAAGGCATTTTCATATTTAAGCTCACACACACTTTTAGCTGCACAGACATCCGGGTCCTACTCTGGACAGTCGCTCATTTCCCTTTTCATTTCCACCGGATTGCTATAATCTATGCCTCCGGACTCGTCTTCCGCAACATCACCGCTCGGACAAGTCAAACACAAAAGGGGAAGGCAGGAGGAACCGACGGCATCATCAGCATGAGCGCCCCCATGCCTGTCGCCATGGCTAACCCGGGCAATGAGGATACTCCTGTCATCGCCAGGCAAGACGGAGACGCCGCCGCTGCATCCATGGCCGGTGTTTCCAGAGACGCGGCAGATGAGAGAGACAGGGACACGCTGGTCGCCTCGGGAGATAGCGATGGCATCGATGACCCAGCCGAAGAAATGGAACGCCGAGCCTCCATCGTCCAGTCCCTGGCGCGCAATTACTCGAACACGACTGGCTTAGACGGTAACCCCTTCTTGACCTCTGAGAACTCGGCTCTCAACCCCGGCTCACCCCAATTCTCCGGACGTGCTTGGGCCAAGGCCTTGGCCAACCTCGTGTCCCGCAGCGGCGGTACGTTTCGGACTGCTGGTGTCGCCTTCCAGAATCTGAACGTGTATGGCTACGGTCGGTCTACCGACTATCAAAAGGACATTTTCAACATCTGGCTGAGCGCCGCCAACCTTCTTACCAAACCGACTGGCCAAGGGAAGACGCGTATCGACATTTTGCGGAATTTCGATGGTATCGTGCGAAAGGGAGAGATGCTCGTAGTCCTCGGACCCCCGGGCTCTGGTTGTTCTACCTTTCTCAAGACCATCGCCGGTGAAATGAATGGCATATGGGTGGATGATGCATCCTACCGCAATTACCAGGGTACGTCTGGCACTTCCATGCTTCCAATATCGCGGCGCCGCCATGGTACCGCATGGCGAGCTATCAACGAGTCAATGTTAACATGTGATGTAGGAATCACGCCCAAAGAGATGCACTCACATCACCGTGGAGAGGCCATCTACACCGCAGAGGTTGATGTGCATTTTCCCATGCTGTCCGTTGGCGATACCCTGACCTTTGCTTCCCGCGCGCGCCGGCCGCGAACCCTGCCCGAAGGAATACACCCAGATACCTTCGCCAGCCATCTACGCGACGTTGTCATGGCTATGTTTGGCATCTCTCATACCTCCAATACTCGTGTCGGAAATGACTTCATCCGTGGTGTCTCGGGAGGCGAACGAAAACGCGTCACTATCGCCGAGGCTGCCCTGGCTGGTGCCCCGTTGCAATGCTGGGACAATAGTACGCGAGGACTGGACTCGGCCAACGCCATCGAGTTCTGTCGGACCCTACGCCTCCAAGCCGACATGTTTAATAACAGTGCCTGTGTGTCTATCTACCAGGCGCCGCAAACCGCGTACGATCTGTTTGACAAGGTGACTGTTCTTTATGAGGGCCGGCAGATATTCTTTGGCCCAACGACGACCGCGCGACAGTACTTCATCGACCTCGGTTTCGAGTTCCCACCACGGGCTACCACACCGGACTTCCTTACGTCTATGACTAGCCCGCAGGAACGAATGGTACGCAAGGGCTGGGAAGACCGGGCCCCTCGAACCCCCGATGAATTTGCTCAAGCTTGGAAAACCAGTGTCTACTACCGTGCCCTGCAAGACGAGATTGAGGAATATAAGAAGACCCATCCCCTGGGCGGCGCTGATGCCGAGGCTTTCCGAGCGTCCAAGAAGGCACATCAGGCTAGGGGTCAGAGATCGAAGTCCCCTTACACTCTATCCTACCTGCAGCAAATCGATCTCACCATGTGGCGTGGATGGAAGCGTCTAATCGGCGATCCGAGCATTACGCTCAGCTCGCTCATTGGAAACGCCATAATGGGACTCATTGTCTCCAGTGTGTATTACAACCTTGCAGAAACGACAGACAGCTTCTTTCAGCGCGGATCTCTCCTTTTCTTCGCTATGCTTTTGAATGGTTTCTCAAGCATCCTCGAGGTATATCAATCAAATCTTGGCCAAAGTGATACTATGCTAATGACTTGTTAGATTAACACCCTCTACGCACAACGCCCGATCGTCGAGAAACACGCGAGATATGCCCTTTACCACCCCTCTGCCGAAGCCTTCGCGTCTATGGCCTGCGATTTACCAAACAAGATCCTCAACGCAATCATCTTCAATTTGGTCCTATACTTCATCCCGAACTTGAACCGAGAACCAGGAGCATTCTTCTTCTTTCTTCTCATCTCGTTCTTCACTGTTCTCACCATGTCCATGATCTTCCGTACTATTGCGTCGTTGTCTCGATCCTTAGCGGGCGCCATGGTTCCCGCAGCCATTCTGATCTTGGCCTTGATCATGTTCACAGGGTTCGTCATTCCAATCGACTACATGCTGGGCTGGTCCCGATGGATTAACTACATCAACCCACTGGCGTACGCTTTTGATGCTCTCATGTCAAATGAGTTTCACGGTAGAGACTTCCGTTGCACCAATTTCGTCCCGAATCCCGCGGTTGAGGGATATGCTAATGTTAGCGGCAACAATCGCGTATGTAGTGCCGTGGGGTCTGTGGCAGGTCTGGACCTTGTTAACGGCGATGCATTCATTCGCTCAGCGTTCAGTTACGAGTGGAAGGACCGCTGGCGCAACTTTGGTATCCTCGTCGCTTTCATGTTCTTCTTCCTGACGACCTACTTGGTAGCTGCCGAGCTTGTCTCAGAAAAGAAGTCCAAGGGTGAAGTGCTTGTTTTCCGCCGTGGCCATAAGCCTGCCGTCTTCAAAGAGAAGCACAATGACGATCCCGAAGACATCCGCGTCGGCCCTGTTACTACGATAGACCGCAATCGCGGTAATGGTAGCGGCCTCATTGAGGAGCAGAAATCAGTTTTCCATTGGAATAACGTCTCGTACGATATCCAAATCAAGGGAGAGACCAGGCGAATTTTGGATAATATCGATGGTTGGGTCAAACCTGGCACCTTGACTGCTCTAATGGGCGTCTCAGGAGCAGGCAAAACAACCTTGCTAGATGTTTTGGCCGATCGAAAGTCTGTAGGCGTTATCGCCGGAGACATGCTCGTGGACGGGTACATTCGCGATGCGTTCTTCCAACGCAAAACAGGCTACGTTCAACAGCAGGACCTGCATCTGCAAACCAGCACCGTCCGAGAGGCCCTTAACTTCAGCGCACTTTTACGCCAGCCAGATCACATTCCTAGACAGGAGAAGCTTGATTACGTTGAAGAGGTGATTAAGCTACTTGATGCAGAGGAATTTGCTGATGCGATTATCGGTGTCCCTGGAGAGGGCCTCAATGTTGAGCAGCGCAAACGTCTTACTATTGGTATTGAGCTTGTAGCAAAACCGCCTCTGTTGCTTTTTGTCGATGAGCCCACATCAGGCCTGGACTCACAGACATCATGGGCTATTCTGGACCTCCTTGAAAAGTTGACAAAGAGTGGTCAGGCTATCCTATGCACTATCCATCAGCCTTCAGCCATGCTTTTTCAACGATTCGACCGCTTACTCTTCCTCGCCAAGGGTGGCAGGACCGTTTACTTTGGCGACGTGGACAAGATGACGTCGTACTTTGAACACAATGGCGGCTTTCCCTGCCCCCAGGAGGACAATCCGGCAGAATGGATGCTGCAGGTGATCGGTGCTGCCCCAGGTTCCAGCACTGACATTGATTGGCACGACGCTTGGAGAAACAGTCCGGAATATCAATCTGTTCAGGACGAACTGAAACGTCTCAAGGAGGAGCGAAATCCCCATCCCAATACTTCCGAGGATCCAACCAGCTATCGCGAATTCGCTGCCAGCTACGCCACCCAGCTGAGGGAGGTCACACTGCGAGTTTTCCAGCAATATTGGCGCACGCCCACTTACATCTATTCGAAAGCAGCGCTATGCATAAGTGTCGCCCTCTTTGTCGGCTTCTCGTTTTTCAAGGCACCAAACTCCATTCAGGGTCTTCAAAACCAGCAGTTCTCTATCTTCTGCATGCTCATCATATTCGGTCAGCTTGCACAACAAACCATGCCCCACTTCGTGACCCAACGGTCCCTCTATGAAGCACGAGAGCGCCCTAGCAAGATTTACAGCTGGAAAATCTTCATGCTTAGCCAAATCATTGCGGAATTGCCATGGAACAGCCTCATGTCAGTTTTCATGTATCTTTGCTGGTATTATCCTGTTGGGCTTTACAGAAACGCGGAACCAATGGGCCAAGTGCATGAACGAGGTGCCCTGGTGTTCCTATATCTGCTCGTCTTTCTTCTTCACGCCTCGACCTTTACTGACCTCATTGTTGCCGGATTCGAAGCTGCCGAAGTGGCAATGAATGTTCTCCAACTTTTTTTCACGCTTTCCCTGGTCTTCTGCGGTATTCTCGCCAGCCCAGACGCCTTCCCTCGCTTCTGGATCTTCCTATATCGCGTATCACCATTCACCTATTTTGTTTCCGGTCTGCTCTCTTCTGCGGTTGCAAACACAAACGTCGTCTGTGCCGACAATGAGTTGCTGAGCTTTGACCCACCGGCAGGTCAGACTTGCGGCGAATACATGGCTGCTTACATTAATACCGCTGGTGGCTATCTCCAGGATCTAAATGCCACAGCAAATTGTCAATTCTGCAGCATCGACGACACCAATGTATACCTTGCAGGTGTCAGGGCGCCTTATTCAGAGAGGTGGCGCAATCTCGGCATCCTTTTGGCTTACATCGTTGCCAACATTCTCGGAGCCTTGGCGATTTACTGGCTTGCACGCATGCCGAAGAAAGGTGGGCTATTTGGCAAGAAGAAGAAGGATTAAGGTTCGAGTAGGTCAGCGTCCAAATCTTTGAGAAGTTGACGAGGTAGGAGGAAGGGAGGCCACAGGACGTTGGGTCTGTATGACGTGTGAGCAAGATGTCATGACACACGCACACGTTGGAAGACCGGCTCTGGCGTTGAAATTGTGGCCCGTGAGCCGCTTTCACTGAGAATAACCATTACAGTTGGGTTTCTTTGCGTTGGGTTTGCTGCCAGGCGTAGGCTACGATTAGATTTGAGATTGATCTTTGCCATCGGCCGTGTTCTTTTCATATTAGATACTAGATGAATCTTCGTTTACCACAGTTCAGATGCGTAAAGCGCGATGTTAAAGAACAAATAAATAAATAAATGCATCTTTAGTACCTAAACAGCTAAAGTGTAAGGACTGTGCCTCGGGCGGGGCAATACATCACCGCGGGATACCGGAATCCTGGACAAATATTGAAAGGGGGAAGCGTCGGAATCTAGGAACGGCATTGATGAATCAGACTCTGTTGGCAACGGAACGGAATCGGGTTCCGAGCCCACCGAGCCTCCCCGAGGGGCAGCTGCTGGTCAATGTTGTGTCCAGGTGTCCAGGGGTGCGACCCATCGATGTAACAGTTGATGGCATGATGGCATGAGGTTGAATTTTCAATTTTCAATTCAACACGCCACTGACGTCGTCCGGAGGGAATAGGGGCCGCTCACATCGTGCTATAAAGCATGCTTGAGTTCTCCATGAAAGTGACGACCTGATTTGGCATCACAGCAGCCACCAGCAGTTCCTGTGTACGCACGACGATTCAACTCCCAAGACTTGTTCAAAATGCTCTCCCAGACGTCCATTAATATCGCAACAACTCTCTCCCTGCTCAGCTCCGTGGGCCATGCACAAATCTTACCTTTGAACGAGTTCTTCAACATCACCTCGTTTCCCAACGAACAACATGAAAACGTCACGCTATTTTTAAACGAAGCCGCCGCGCTCGCCGCCGACGGGGCAATCCACCAGTACTTTCAAGATCAGTGCATCGTGCAGCAGGTGTATCCGTCGCTGTTCGCCTTCCCCCCGGGCTTTGTCACGCCGTTTTCCCCCTTCGACAACCTATTTTTCGTCGGCCACAGTTTCGTCTCCGCCTGGGCCTATAATACCACTGACGGCCTGGTCATGATCGACGCCCTAGACAACCCGGAGGAGATTGAAGCCATCATGCTCCCTGCCCTGGCATCTTTTGGGTTTCAGGGCAGCGACATTAAGCATGTTATCATCACCCATGAGCATGTGGATCACTACGGTGGTGCCAAGTACCTACAGGATACATTCAAGCCCGCCATCTACGCCGCTGCCCCAGCATGGGAGGCTTTCGCGGTCTTGAGCCCGGACGAAGTCCCACAGCCACCGGCCCAGGACAAGACGTTGGTCGATGGCGAAGATCTGGCGGTCGGGGGTGTCACCTTCAGCGTAGTCTTAACCCCCGGGCACACCCCGGGTACTCTGTCACTTATCTTCCCCGTTTTCGAAAACGGCGAGCCACACGTCGCTGGTCTATCGGGAGGCACCGGGACCCCTGCCGGCCAGGGTGCCCGAGAGCAGAAGATCGTGTCCCAGAATCGATTCGCGGACATTGCCAAGGAAAAGGGTGTCGACACACTCGTGTCTAACCACCAGATTGCAGACCATGCCCTCTTCCATGCTGACTTGCTGGCTCATCGGGCGACGGGGGCTTCGAACCCATTCATCGTTGGTGTGCAGGAATTTGAGAACTACATGAGGATCAATGCTATTTGCAGTAAAGTCATTGCCGCGAGGCAAGGCATGAATCTGCAGGTCTGAAAGGATAAGGAGAGACGGAGACATAGACAAATACGGGATCCCAGTAATGAGGGCTGGCCGTGTAAGCCGACGCGTTCATCCATGTGCCCAGCGCAGCGTGTCCTCATACTACCACAAAATCCCTAGTCGCAAAATTACTACGCAGTAGAGCATGCTGATTATCACATGCGTCGTAAAAGGTCACGTTTTTTTATTACTTTCCCGGCATAAATCTAGCACGTGTTTGTCCAAAACCCCTATATGAAACCACAAGCAGAAGGCCATGTAACGTATTATTGCTAACTTATTAATTACGTCAGATAATTAGTACTACTTATTTTCTTCTCTTGTAAAGTCCTTATTCCTTTAGTAAGTAAGTAGCTTATTGAAATTAACCCTCTTATTACTAAGCTATCTATTATAGCCTTAGTGGTAAGGTTGAGAGAATAAGGAGTGTTGTAAATGCGACGCTCATCGCCATCAAAATTGAATTTAGCAGCAAGTGCTTCTATATCTATATCATTATTCATAGCGTTATTAAGTACGCAATACCTAATTCTGAAGCCGAATAGCGGTTATAATATCAGTTTGCTGAGTATTTATGGCATGTTTGTGGGATCTTGGTGTCGGGTTGGGGATCGTGGGGATCACTGGTGGAAGAAACTGAGGACGAGATCGGGGGATGAAACCAGAACCAGGCGCTTAACCGCTAACGATCAGTTTCATTAACGTTAGCAAGTAGATTTATTGCTCCATAACTGGCACCTTGACAGATCAGTTTCTTTTTTCAGCCGCTTGGCTTGGCGTCTAACATTGGGGGATCACACGACCGACCGCGGACCTGCACGGGTTCTTCCTGGCTGGCTACCCCACCCGACCTTTCGTGTCCGGTAAATTAAATACTCTCGGCAGCCCTGCCTCGCCTATTTCTGGTGTCCCGCCAGGAGAGGAGGCCAATCATGTTCACAATGAGTGGCAGCCTCAAAAGGGATTGCCGCCTGGGCAAGGCTTTCTGCCCTTAGAATTCACCTTCTTTTCAGCAGTTCCTTTGGTTATTCCAGGAGGAGTGCGAATCCTGTGGTCGTTGAGCAGATTATTGTACGCGTTGTGAATGCTATTAGCTTCGAAATGACGTAGATGTGGATTATTCCTGCGAATGTACGCTCGGTATATCTATCTGCGGTCGTCTTCCTTTTGGATGTTATATCCAAATTGCCAGGCCTAGCAATGCGTCTCCCTGGCTTGCTTAGAGAATGCCCAGCCTAGAAAACGCATCCAGAGTGTACGTTCGTACTGTTTATCGCTTGCGGAAGAGGTCGTCAGAGTCGAGATAGGGGTTGAGGTTGAATAGGTAGGATACGGCGTCCGGCAGGGCGTTGATGCGGCAGCGGGCTTGAAGCCGCTGTCGGAAATGTCGAAGCAGGAATCAGGCGAGGTCATGGTAAAAATAATATCTTTATCATGTCGAAATCGCAAAACATGGCGCAGCGATGGGTCAACAGGCCGTCAGGAAAGACATTTGGACCTTGACCCCAGGCCAGATCACGAACGCCCTCCGGTACCTATGGATCACGGGGATGTTCTACTTCACACAATCCGCTGTGGTTAAGCTCACTATTATCGCCTTCTTTTTAAGGATTTTTCCTTCACAGGAAGTTCGGCGTCTTCTTTGGGCCACGTTCATTGTCACCAGCCTTTGGGGCCTCACTTCCATGTTATTGTTGACCTTTCAATGCAGGCCAACTTCATTCTTCTGGAAAGGGTGGGACGGATTACATGAGGGTTCCTGCTTTAACGCCAGCGTTGCCTCGTGGGCGAATGCTAGTGTAAGCATTGCTTTGGACATATGGATTCTCGCTATACCTCTGTGGCGATTGCGCAGTTTGAATCTCCATTGAAAGAAGAAGGCTGGCGTGGCCCTGATGTTCTGCGTCGGAGCTCTGTATGCCTACCACCCCCCCGTCTCGCCAACAACTTTCGTTGCTTTTTACTGACCTACTGCTTAGTGTGACTATCGTGAGCATCCTACGCCTTTAGGGACTCGTGCATTTCGGCAAGTCGCTAAACCCAACATGGGACTTTTACGACATCTCTGTCTGGTCCACCATGGAGATTGCCGTCGGCATCATATGCGTCTGTCCTCCAACAGTACGCATGCTACTCGTCAGGCTGTGGCCTGTTCTGGGCAGCTCTATGCGCAGCAATGGCAATCATTACCAACACTACGGAAGCAACAGTCGGTCCAAGTCACGTGGGACAAGACGACGCGATCTTGAGCTGGTCGCCCCGAATCGTCTAAATTCGAAGCAGACAACGATTCTTCTGGAGTCTATCTCCGCGAGAGCCCCACAGTGCAATACAATGACAATGATGAGACGAGTCTGGTGCATAAGAATTTTCGGTCCTCACTATAACAGAATAGTAAAGCCTTGAAATCGGAATTAAAGAGCGAAAAGATAATAGCTATAAACCAAGTTACAACAATCGCAACCTTCCGACCTGTTCTCACACAGCCTCGACCTCTGTTTGCCCTGTAAGCTTCCTCTTCCCATCAATCCACTTAACCTCCCAGATAATCACATTGGTCTTTTGAGTCTCCTCGCCCGTTGCCTTGTCCTTAGCGGTCCATTTGCTAAGAACCGCCACCACGCCGTCCGGCTTTTCCGGGTTCTCCCATTGGAGTATGACAGAAAAGGTGTCCTGAACAGACGTACTAGAACCACGGGCGTATTGAAGGCCTGGTTTGAATTGGTCGTAAGTGTAGATATTGTGGTTGATTCTGGTGTTGTGGCTGGGTCAGATGTGCTTGCCAAGATGTATAAAGTAAGGGTAGCGTACTTAACTACTAAAGTTGGATCAACTTGTTCATCGACGGCTCTGAGAGCGATTTCGTCATTCGGTTGGATGAACAGAGTGTTGTTGAGCTCTGTAACCCACTCACTGAGGGTTTGTGCTTGGGTTGACATCGTACGTTGCTAGACATTGTCAACAGATCGTTGCCTGTGCGGTAACGGTTGAGCTACGCACCTTTGGAGATAGTAGTGATTTTTGAGGAGGACTGAAGAGCGTGGCCGGGTATCTAAGATTTGAGGCATGAACCGCATTTTATACCTGTTGACCGTGCAAACAACGAGCATCTCCCTCCCTTTGAACTGCATCGGTGCACGTCTGCCTAGGGTCTACTAGCGACGGCGGATTTGCGGAGGTTCTACGCTCACTTAGGCCTAGCTCCCACCGTTCAACGGTGAACGTTGGATACCATCTAGACATCGAACATCTAGCCATGGAGGCTGATTGAAAATCTTCACTGACAAGTCGTGCGTTCAATACTACCCACACCCCGTCGGTCGGATACGTGCTTTCAAGCCACGTTACACAGGCTCCTGCTTGCGAGTCTCGTCTACACCGGTAGTTCCCTAGTGAAAATCTGGACTGAGGAGCGGGCGGGGTGCATCGGACATCATTAAGCCTCCGGCCCAATATCTCCGCCGCCATTATCGAAGTTGAATCGTCGACTTAGACTCATTGTCTTTATCAATTCATGCAGTAGCAAGGGTACGCTGAACGGCCTCGTTATCTACCGACACACTTAATAGTGTTGCAACAGCGAAGCAACTACTCATGGCCGTGTCAACGATTATCGTACGACTTCTCCAGGTGCATGCCTAGACTGGGAGTATGGCGTGACGAATTATTCGTTTAGATCTCCGACAACACCCCCCACTGTCCACTGATTTAGAACGACCGTTGTCTCGACTAGTCCATTGCTCACCACAATGGTATGGGCTGAGCCCAGCCAATGGGCCTTACGTGGATATCCCGCGCGTGCGTGAAGCATGGTGCACCCGTTGGGCTTATGCAAAGGTCGTCGACAGCTGCCCAGAGTAGAAAGCAAGATCTCCAACAACTGCCCATAGTAGCAAATGAGATCGTCACCAACTAAGTAAAGTAGACACGCTTCAACCTAATCTCCACCATTTTCATGTCCGGCCCCTCTTTCTCCGCCGATTTGTCCACTCCGCATGACACTTCGTCCCGAAAGCGGAAGCTTCAGCCTTCCATTGAGCGGACATTGAGAGTTTCGGCTGGCGGAGTTTTGAAACAGGTAGTCCGCACGGCGCGCGGGTGTGTGGAATCAACAACCAACCTACTCAAGACGTTATGAAATGGGGTTGACGTTCAATACAGTTGCAGCGTAAATAGGGATAATGATCATGCCTCAAGGAAAGTACAGTCAGTCACAGCCACACATCTATCATCACTTCCATTGCCATTCCTCAACAGCGTCGTCGTTGGCATGACGGAGACTGGCGCTGTCAAAAATGCTGTGCACTTAATACCACCAGGATTCGTGGAGGCTAATACTCAGGAATCAACAGCTGCGGAAAGGCTTGGAGTTCCTGATGACATTACCTACGTCGTCGGGTTTCTCTCCAGTGAAGAGGCCCGCTGGGTGAATGGCGCCGCTGCTAGCGCTAATGGAGGTAACAAATATGCTATCCCAGCCCTTGGTTAGACGTGTTTATCGAGATATCATAAGCTCAATATTTGTACTTAGTCGTTCAGCTAGATTCAATATGGCCTGCTGGATACAGAACTAGTGCTGACTTTGTCACGATGGAAAAACGTTGTGTAGAACAAACCAATTCCACCAACTCACGTCTGCCTATCCATAGCTTACTATCCTTCTACGCAACAATAGTAGGCTGTGGAAGCCTCTGAGTTCGGCGTCTCCAGGCCATAAGATATCTATAGTACATTAGTCGTAAGCCAAATGCGCAAGTACATTGCTACATGGGGCAAATCATACATACATGACTCTAACCTCGTCCCCAATAGTGGAGTCGCAGGCAGGCTGACTCTATTATGACTTCTCTACGTAGACTTCATAGTACTTATGAAACCATCGCAGCCTCCCTGACCGACTCTTGAAAATGGTTTAGTTACACTCTTGTCATAATTCGGGCTTTCCAGGTGTTTCGGCCTCCCCCATTGGAGCCGTCACAAAAAGTCCAGTCCTCATTACTATTCCTGCGTTAGGTCGGAATTTTACTTCTCTTAGGCACTCTGGAGGGCTTTTTAGGGTGATTTGGCTTGTGGAAGGTTAGGCATCCAGGCGTACCTAGACCCTTGATTGTGGCTGTCTTCGATGCGTCGTACCCAGTCAATTATCACGGTAAGGCTGACTTGACGGCGACCTCGCCTGATCCCCGCTGGTGTTCCACCGGATATCCGCTAGTGTCCCTCCAGATCTCCGCTAGTGGTCCGCCGGATCTCCGCTTGTGTTCCGCCGCCAGGTTAGCTAAGTTTATTTGTGTCACACTGCCGGCAGAGAAATGGACTCACAACCACAAGACGTCCTGACAAATCGGGTAACATCACGTGTTAACTTTCCCGCCCTTAGTTATAATCGACGGGCTATAAAGAACCTAATTGAAGGCGCAATGGACTCATTTCCTTCCTCCCAAGTAGTACGATCATCGACTGTGTGGATGACCCTTCCCCTACTTATAACAAGCCCCTCTGTCACCTAGATTAACTTGGGAGTGAGAACCTTTTTACCATGTCGGCATCAACACCTTCCTTTGACGTGGACGACGCCCAAAAGCTTGCCCCTGTCAAACCTAATATTGTTCAGACAAACCATAAAGCTTCTTACCCAAGCTTGTCACCTCTCCGCCCTGAGCTGAATCAGTCCGGGAAGACGGTGCTCGTCACCGGCGCCTCGGCTGGGATAGGATTTGCTGTCGCCAAGGCGTTTGCAGAGGCCTCGGCTTCCAAGGTCATCCTGACCGGTCGCCGCAGTGACGTCCTCCAGCATGCAGCTTCTCAGCTCTCCGGCTCGTTCACGAAGACAGAGTTCGTCGCCCGTGTGTGCGACATCGGAAACGCCGCCGAGTCCGCCGCCCTCTGGTCCAGCTTTCGCACTGATGGCATCTTCGTCGATGTTCTCGTACTAAATGCTGCGAAATTTCACAACCAACAGCCTCTGCTTGAAGCTGACCTTGACGAAACTTGGTCTCTGTATGACACAAATGTGAGGGCTCTCTTGGACTTCAGCCAGCGATTGTATGTCCAGGAAGAATCTGTGGATAGTCAAAAGGTATGTACTGCGTGTACTGGTATTTACTCCAATTCGAGAGGGCGATCAGCACTTAACGTTTTAAAAAATATATAGTTCATCGTTTATGTCTCAACCGCCGCCATCCATGACCAGACCATCGCAGCCGCATTGCCGACCTATTCTCTAAGCAAAACCTCTGGCCATCTCTTATTGCAGAAGATTTCTGCAGAGGTAGACCGGAAAAGGCTCCAGATCGTCAGTTTTCATCCTGGTCAGATCCTCTCTGAGACGGCCAGATCGGCTGGCCTTGACGAGAATAGTGCTCCTTTTGATGATGGTGGGTCCCATACTCTAACAGATTGCGGCTGTAGTGTCATTTGGCTCTTAGCTGCTACTGAAACCATTCCCTACTGACGATTGTTCGTAGAAAACCTGCCCGGGCATTGGGCAGTCTGGGCAGCGACTTCCGAAGCTGCACTTTTGCATGGCCGTTTCGCATGGGCAGCCTGGGATGTGGATGAACTGAGGTCTGGAGAGGTTAAGAAGCGTATCGAGACCGACCCCGATTTTCTCACTATCAAGGTCTCGGGGTTGTGAGTTAGGTCTACATAACGCACACCTTTGGTTTAGTAATGCCACGTGTATACTTGATTAATCGATGGTGCTTGATTTGACAAGGCTCTATTTATAGAATAAGTAGCCTTTATAATCATCATTCTAACTGCGAGATCTACTTGATATCTAATTATTCTACCCAGTAACTACCTTTACATAATAAAAGATAGTTTTTCTATGTCTGCTAGTCTTAAAACGTTATTAAAGTAACGCGTAGTTACTTTATCATTGGGAGGGGCCTGACTACAGTATAGTAGGTACAGGTTACGTGTATGGGTGTTCAAGTAGCGGTAATTAACCAAGTTATATACAAGCTAGGGAGCTATATAGACTAAAAGAAATTGTGTAAATAAACCACATTATCTATAGGAGACTTTCTGTGAATCGCCTTAGAATTCAATTAATCCTTCTGTTAGATCGTTGTAGCTCCCTAGACGAGTCGTCGTGAGCCAGCTGTGGCCCTCTTTTTTTTGTCGTCTGGAAAGGCACCCTGCGTCAGGCCCCAGTATCGGCAATTTGTTTCCAGTCGCCGTCCTCGCCGCCAGAGCTAGCTGCACTAACGTTTCCCAGCTCTTTGAAGTACGCTTTATCAACTTTGCTATGAAGGTACCATTATGTAACTTTCATACTTGATGAACAGTCTCAGTTTGTGAATATTGTGTGAGTAGCTTAAGTCAGAGTTTTCATTGGGAAACTCTCTCTCTCCCTGTAAACAAGCATTTTGCCCAAGCCGCAATCGACTGCGTTCGTATTCTTATACCGTCACATTTGCATAATATAGCCCAAGCAGGAAACACCACATACAATCGAGTGAATATTCTATGATCCTACAAGACGCTCCAGTAGATATGCATACCCTTTGCGACTAATACGCCATTCGAGGAGAGGCAAATTGGCAGCGTGGCTTTCGGAGCTGAAGTCACAGGACCTGAGCTTGAGCGGGTAGTGGAACTCTGGCATAGTGACTACGCTCCCAACGGGTATTATACTGGCCCTTGTTATAGCTTGATCCCCCGTAAGCGACAGAGGCTCTATAAGGCAGCTGGTATACCCAGTTGATTGCTACGATTGCGATCAATGCCCACCTGTTTCCATGTAGCGTGACGGTATAGGTGCCCAGAACAGGTACTTAGTCCCTTGAAGCGGCAATATAGAGACATTCTCGAAAGACGAGGCGAATAAAAGGGTCGGCCAGTTACTTTGAATGGGGAAAAGGGGTAGAGGACTCCACACTCTGTATACTGCACCACGGTACCTTTTTTTCTTCACGCTTTCAGGTCCCCCACTACGCGGTCGCTGCTCTGTCCGAAGGCGAGCACCAGTTCTAGCCTGCCCGAGTAGGCCTATATAAGTAACCCTTCCGGTCTCGCAGTATTTAATTCGACCTTTATGCTGTTTGTAGATACTTCCTATTACTATAGACTTGTTTGACGAAGAGTTAGAGGATATCTCCTTAACGCCGCCGCCTTCCGAGCCGTCCACCAGTTCTGCCTCAACTAAATATATACCCAGCAGGATTCCAGATTATGAAGCTTGGACGACTGACAAATTCAAGCGGTTCCCCGGCTTTACGACATGCCACGACCCTTCTCGAGAGAGGACATAGTGGTGGCAATTCGGATTCAGAATGAAGGACAATACCTCCAAGTCCCACAAGATCGTATGGGTCTGCGACGCCGACAGCGGCTTCTCCCCCTTTCTAGCTAGTCAGATCAATCAAGGCACAACATTCCTATGCTTCCTGCCGCGGCTAGCTTTCAATAAATACACTCTACCTCTTTATTTGTGGGGCGTAACGGGGCCCGTTCCACGTTCGTGTCTACCTCCAGGAATGACTGGGTCCACGGTCTACAATTTCAGCACCTAGTCCTAGAAGATTATCAAAACTTATGGAGTATTTGCCTGCGGAATTACGATGCAGGGCTAGTTGCGGATTTGGCGGATTTGGCGGATTTGGCGGAGTTGGCGGAGTTGGTGGCTGCGGCGGCTCGACTCGTGTTGCGGCGAATTAGGTCAAATGCTGCAGTTTGATGTCCGCCCTGCACACCATATCATAAACCACAGGACCCCCTTCAATCTTTACTCTTACACTTACACTTCTTAATCATTTACGCCATTGCGGATTATCTTTTGAAGTCCAGACTTATTTCTTATTCTAAGACGTTATTAATTCCATATCAACCCCAAGCTCGATCTGGACTATACCAAGCGTCATGGTTACTCTAAATGAAATTAGAGCATCAAATTCAAGGATAACGTCGGATGTCGCACCCAAGGTCATCGTATCGGTGGGGGGCACAGCAGGCATCGGCAAAGGCACACTGTTCCAACTCCTATCCCTAGGTTTGCCCATGAAAGTCTACGTCGTCGGCCGCAATGGGGCTGCGCAGAAGCTTTTCATCGACCAGCTTCGCCAATCTAACCCTCAAGCGGAAATTATCTGGCTGGAAGGGCAAATATCTCTCATGGCCGAGACGAGCCGCCTCTGCAGTGAAGTCAAGGCACGTGAACAGAAGATCGATCTCCTTCTTTTGTCAGCTGGTTTCCTACCCATGGGGCAACGTCAAGGTGGGTTAAATCTGTGAAAACGCAAGGATCACAGGATGGACTGTACGCGTTTGTGTCACGACTGACATTTCTGAAAGAAACAAGCGAAGGCATTGAAAAGGCTTCCGCCGTTGGGTACTATAGTCGCATGCTCTTCGTATCCCAGCTTCTGCCTCTTCTCTCCGCTGCTGCCGCGGACCCTTCCACGACCTACGTCCCCCGTGTGATCAACATCTTCGGTGCGGGACAGGAGACGAGTAGTATCTTCCTCGAAGACTTGGCACTCAAAGGGCCAGGGCGCTTTGGTCTCATGAATTACATGAAGCACGCCCCGACTATGACGACTCTCACCATGCGGAAGTTAGCCGAAGACCCAGCCAACAGAGGCGTCGTCTTAATCCATCACTTCCCCGGCCCTGTTGGGACTGATTTGCTAAGGAATAGAGACTCCAGGACCGGCGGTTGGCTGGGCAACTGGCTAGGCAATATGGTATTCGCTATCATAGCAACACTCTCGAAGCTTTTTACCACGACTGTGGATGAAGCTGGCGAAAAATGCCTTTACATGAGCACGAGTGCCAGGTATGGCGGGAAGGGAGTGCCGCAGAATGATGGCCAGGGAGGTGCGTTGACGCTGAACAGGACGCTCGACGGTTCGCTCTTTTGCGTGAACCAAAATCTCGAGCCCATATGGCTGGATAAAGTGCTTGTCGAATTGCAGGGCCTGAATGCACCTGAAGCAGTCTGGAGATGGACCGAGAATGTTTTGAAATTGTATCAGTGATTATACGGTGTGGTTTCACGATAGCGTAAATTATAGTTTGTTAAGTTCCTGGGGTTTAGCTTATATTTCCTAAGTTAACGATATAATAAGCAAGCGGTGAATATATACTGTATACTTAAAAGTATAAATATTCAATTTTCTATCTTTAAATTTTCCTTTTAATATATATTAATTTTCCCTTAATAAGAGAACCTGGTATTTAAATTTACTGTATTTATATTACGTATATATTACAGTTACTAAGGCTTAAGTTTGGGTTTTAAGCTGCTTTTTTCTTTTCTATTGAAATCCTATCTAACTTTTTCAACCTATTCTAACCTTAATATACTGACAATTCCTATAGCCCAACCTGTAACTAAAACGCCCCAAAATCCTTATTTAAATCCCCACTCTAGTCAGTATCCTAAGTAGCTTGTATCCGTACTAACCTAATATAATATAATAACTCCCGGAGTTAGGGGTTATATTTAGCTTTAGTAATATCTTAGAGGAAGATTTAACTTTTTAAATTAGAATTATTAATATTTTTAATTAAGTTATAAAGTATAGCTATTTCTATTTAAATATATATAATAATATTATTAATAAGAATTTAATTTCCTTATTTATTAATTTTAATTTTATTATTAAAAAGTAAATAGTATTTAAAAATAGCTAATATAATTTATTAGCTTTTATTTAGATATTATAAATAGTATAGTAAGAGATTTAAGAGGTTTTTTTGAAGGAATTTTAAATAGTTTAGTTTATTTTTTTTATATTATTTTAAAAATTCTAAATAAATTTAATATTATAGTAAAAGCTATTTTTATATTTTTAAAATACAATGTTTTAAAACTTAAATTTCTCTTTAAAATATTTATTAATACTTCTGTTTATTAAAAAAAAAAAAAAAAAAAAAAAAAAAAGTAATTCTTTAAAGTAGCACTTTTACACCCTTAAATCGGATTACAAAATTTTCCAACCTACTAAGTGATTTACCCCCCACTTAATACCTACAGCTATATAAATATCCGGGTACAGCATATAAAGGACTACCGGCTCTTTTTCTAGTAGTAGCAGGAAAATGAAAAGGTCCACTGTGGCCACTGAGTATTGAGGTTGAACGGAGAGACCGGCCTTTTTACATCTTCGGGAACGGCATCGAGGTGGATACAATCTGATTCACTTGGCCAACTCTCGATTAAAACCCACCTTTACTTGAGAATCCAGTGAAATAAAGGAGCGAGAGCTTTCAGCTTTTTGTTTCTACAGACCAGACCAGACCCGACCAGACCAGACCTACTCTGTGCCAGATACAGCATTCAAACAATTGAGCGAGCAGTGCAGGCCAACATCGCGCAACCATGGCCTCCGCAAATCGATCAGTCGACGCCCCGTGCTCGAGGGTGGTCGCAGATGTCAAGAATTTCTCTACAGTCGTCAGATATGGCGCGGGCGAGCTATCTTATTTCATAGGAGCAGGGTGAGTTCTCATATGGAGTTGCCTGCCTTAGCCTTGCCGAAACTTTCGTATATTGACATCAGCCATAAGAACGGACCAGCCCTTGATGCTGGGAATCTGGAACGCCGATGACATGCAAGACAACACAACAGTGGTGGAAATCGAAAACAATGAGGTCAAGTACATCATTTCAGGTGAGAATGAGCCGTCTAGGTACTCATCTTGTCTCTCATCTAATACTCTTTCGTAGGCGAAGCAACCTTGAAAGACGTGGATTCCGGTGAAGAGTTCCACGTTTCCGCCGGAAGCGTCATCTGGCTCCCCAAGGGCGCTCGCACCTTGCGCGTGAGAAGCAGGGGATTGGTCGCATTCTACGTCGGGCAGGCGGACCGCCCGATCACGACGGTCTCAGAGCCAAGCTCGTCCTGGGTGGGCACGCTCGATCAGATCCACGCCCGCGTCGTGCGCGACTTCGTCACCGGCAACCCCAAGTCGCAGAACCGGTTTGAAGAGGCTGCTAAGCATATGCCTGGCGGCAACACGCGCTCGGTCCTGCACTATGACCCTTTTCCTCTGGCCATGTTCTCCGCGCGAGACTGCTACGTTACATCTGTGGACGGGGTTGAGTATCTCGACTTCGTGTCCGAGTTCTCGGCTGCCTTTTTCGGTCACTCCAACCCATACATCTTGGAAGCCATCCAGCAGGCAATGAGTCGTGGTATCAACCGCGGCGGTCCAGGTGACGATGAGGTAGAGCTCGCGCGCTTGATCAAGGATCGTTTCCAGAGCATAGATACCCTTCGATTCTGCAACTCGGGCACAGAAGCTAACACAGTGGCCCTTGCACTAGCGACCAGAGTCACCAAGAGGAGCAAGGTGCGTAGCTGGATTACTCTCCCATCCATCTTCTGACCATTGCTGATTTGTATGCGGCTAGATCCTGGCTTTTGAGAATGGTTACCACGGCGGCTTCATCGGGTTTGGTGCTAAGCAACACGCAACAACCATTCCGCACGACTTTGTGCTGGGTCGCTTTAACGATATCGAGTACACAAAGTCTATGCTCAGCGACGAGATAGCTGCCATCATCGTAGAGCCCATGCAGGGCACTGGTGGTGTCACCCCTGGCACACCCGCCTTCCTTCAGTTCCTCCGCGACGAGGCGACGAGGCTTGGCGCCGTCTTGATCTTTGACGAGGTGGTCACGTCTCGGCTGCATATCAACGGCCTGCAAGGTCACTTGGGGATTTTCCCGGACATCACCACGCTGGGCAAATATATCGGGGGCGGCCCTTCCTTCGGCGCCTTTGGTGGACGTGGCAGCCATATGGGTGCCCTCGATCCTCGCCAGGGCTCCGCCTTGACCCATTCGGGAACCTACAATAACAATGCTTTCACCATGGCTGCCGGTATTGCCGGAGCCAAGTTTCTAACGCAGCAGAAAATCCTCAAAGCGAACAGCCTCAGCGATAAGTTAAGGGAGGGAGTCAATTCCCTCGTGAAGAAGCACCGGGTTCAACTCATCCATGCGACGGGGTTCGGCAGCATAGTTGGATTACATTTTAGCGGCCCTGGCCAAGTGCGGCTAAGGGATACTTTGTTTTTCTATATGCTAAGCCGGGGTTTTATATAGGTAAACGCGGCTTTGTGTCGCTGAATCTTGTGCATGAGGAGAAGCACATTGATTGCTTCCTTGAAGCATTCCAAGATTTTATGGATGAGGTTTTCAAGGGCAGTACATGGACCTAGGTAGTCTTTCAAGTAGGTAAAGATCTAAGATAACTACTTGTTATATGTCTATAGCTTCTTCTAGTATGTAATAGATCGATCTTATCCTTATTTAAAGCTTTAATCTCGCGTAATATAGTTGTCTCGCCGAAGATTGCCAAGTTAGCTGTCATCAGTGGTCCAGGAGTCTTCAGCTAATAGGTGTCGAAGGGATCTGGGGGATATGGCCACCAAAGGACTCCATCGAACTCCGGTTCCCTGTGTATATTTGATTCAGCATCTCCGCAGGCATTTCTTGCATTGCAAGTAGACATGGAAACCAGCTCAGAAAATGAGGGGTGGGTTGTCGTTGTGTGGCGTGGGACTTTGCGAAATTTCAAGCGCGGTTCCAAATGGACATTTCAGTGCAGTAACGGCCAACCACAACAATAACAGTAGCAAAAATAGCATTGCGCAATAGATAGATAGATAGTGATTCCGTTAATGTTCGCGGCCGCCGTGCCGGACGTTGCCGCCACCAGGAGACTTGAGCGTCAGGGACTCGGCCACCTGCCTCCCGACCTCGCAAAACGATGTGGACGGGCCGAACATGATCCTCGTCGACGGGCCGGTGCCCTGGGATAGATCCGGCTAGTTGGCATCTGCAATAGGGCCGTCGGACCCGTTGTGCGCCGTGACTCCATCGACAGCCGTCGCATCGCCCCGACCAGCTCTTCGTCATAGCTTTGTGTGCCGAGATAGCGCAGCCAGAGAATAAGAATCTTGCGCATCTTAGTAAATCCAAGACAAGGAACAGAAATCGATGGACAAAGGGGGTTATGGTGCTCATTAGGATGATGAACTCCCTCGGAGTACTCGGTCTCCTGCTTCTTCACATACATGGTAGTAAGTTGACCTATCAAGAACTTTGACTCTGATTTGACCATGTAGACTTTGATGACAAGCCCGATGCGGCTACTCGCAATGATGTAAACGTCGAAACTCGAGAGGCTATAGCCGACAGGGTAGCCGAAATGCTCCAACCCGAACTAGCGGCAGCCTGGTAGGACAACCTTCGAGTCTTTTATTTGCCCTATCCCATTCAGATGATTTTAGGATTTCAAATCCTCTTAGTTGCCCTTTCATCGCCCAGGTCAACAACCGGTTGCTGATGAATGCCGAGTGTAGGCATGCGAAGATCTGCAAGAGTCTTGGGATGGATGCATTTTCCGGCGAGCCAATCGAGTCTCTATCCGCCTAGTTTGAGCAATTGGAATTACGGGGTGACTTTGCCCTTGTCAACGTTGCTAAAGGATCTAGGACCGAGGAACGACCCGGGTTGACATCTATGAACGCATTTGTCCAGGAGACAAGAGAACTTCAAGACGAGTTCCTCGCGGCAGTGCTCAACCCTAAGTGCTCGCCTATTCCTAACCCTTACTAGCACACCAGTATACTAGCATACCAGCACACTAACACACCGGCACACCAGCACACCAGCCACCGGCACACCGGCACACCGGCACACCGGCACACGAGCACACCAACATACCAGCACTTCGGCACGAAGCACACCGGCATACCGACACCGGCACCGGCATACCGGCACATCAAAATGCGGGCTTCATTTCTTACCGTGGCAAACTCCAGCCCGTACCCCGCTTATTGGAGGCTTAGATGATCCTTGTAACTCGCAAGGCGCAAGAACGACATTGCCTGCGTATTACTGCTGTAGAGGCCTATAGATTTCACATATTTAATATGCCAGCTCGTCTGACAAGGCCTGTTTTGAACAGATCTCATCACACGAACCATTCATACACGCCTCTTTACTCTTTCACATCGATTCTTCTCTAGCAATATGGATCGCCTCTCTAACTATCGCCTGCTGTCCTTTGATGTTTACGGCACATTAATTGACTGGGAAACCGGTGTTCTTCATGGCTTGCAGCCCTTGCTCACGGCCAATGGCGCCAGCTTCGCCCGCGAACACCTCTTGAAAGTGCACCACGAACTCGAACGGACTCAGCAGGAAAAAACACCTCACATGAAGTACTCTGAGCTGCTCACCACCATTCACCCTCAAATCGCCGAGCATCTGGGTCTGCCCGCTCCCACGGCCGAGCAAGGCAAGGCCTTTGGCGCGTCTATCGGACACTGGCCTGCATTCACCGACACTGTTGAGGCCTTGCGGCGTCTGGGTAAGCACTATAAGCTCGTGGTGCTGTCCAATGTCGACAGGGAGTCTTTTGCGCTGAGCAACAAGGGTCCGCTGGGAGGAGTCCCGTTCGACCTTGTCATTACCGCCCAGGACGTGGGTAGCTATAAGCCCGACCTGAAGAATTTCGAGCACATGCTTCGGGAGGTGGAAGTCAAGTTTGGCGTCAAGAAATCCGAGGTGTTGCAGACGGCGCAGAGCCAGTTCCACGATCATCATCCGGCCAAGAAGATGGGCATCAAGTCGAGTTGGATTGAACGGCCTGGTGCTGTTATGGGAAACCAATGCGATGTTGTCTATGACTGGAGATTCGATACGTTGGGCGACATGGCTGATGCCCTAGAGCAAGAACTCACTGGACAGAAGAGACATGGCGAGAATGTTTAAATTCGGGATGGGAATAAAGTCAAATCATGATTTATCATTGACCTTGGAGTATGTAGCTATAACAATTTAAACTACTTCTGCTCTTTATTAAACTATCAATCTTTGATAATACCTCGGTGGTTTGTAATTGTAAATGCATACATGGTCTCACATGCTGTATCTTCTCCCATATTGCCTCAGTGTTTGCTGGTGCGTATTAGCTACCTTGATATCTACAAGTTTATCAACGCAAAGACTTCGCATTCTATTCTTTCATTATCTTAAAATCTGTACGTTCCCGGATCTCCTGGCTGGATATTTACTGTTAGACGAATAACAACAGCCCCGACATAAATTGATTAAAGATGCAAGAGGATATACAATAGGAAATTGCGATTACAGGGGTGACCGCTCTGGCTGATCAGGTGGTACCATTGATTGAATATAACATCTCAGCACCTGTTTGCTGTTTGTATGACAAGCCTATTCATCTCTTGGATAAGCTCGGCAACAATAGGTTTCTCAACCACGTCCTCTTGCCACGAAAATCCAAGCGCCATCCTCTGATCTCTCCCCGTCGCAACACTGATCTTGATTGCGCCAGAGCATGCACTAGCACTTTGGCTAAAGAGCAAGGTCTTAATTTGGCACTTGGCTCTCTCTGGCGCCCCCGGCTGTGCAAGTGTTCCGACATTGCTCAATTCCCAGGCGGCCCATCGCCTCTTTCCCATCTTTTCAGACAACCACTCTCTCATATCGCACATATCAGAGACTTCTCGTAGAAAAGTGACCGGCATATCTTTACCGTTCGTCTTTCTCACATTGTCAATAGTTGACTTAGTCCGTTTTGAATCATCCCAGATTGAGACATTGAATCTTTCGAACCTCTCACTGAATGAACCAACATAGCACCCTAGTGACCTCTCGGTAATTGAAGGGGACAAAAATGGACGTAATGACACCGCGCAGTCTCCCCAGAGAAAAGTGTATTCCGAGGGAAGGACTTGGAAGAGAGCGTTTGCTGTGATCGACATGAACAGCGCGGTCAAGGAGACGCTGTGCAAGTCGCACTGGCGCTTCAAGCCCGCGATGAGTGCTGGACTGAGCACCAACGATGAAAACCGTGTATGAACCGGCGTTGTCTGTACTGCTCCGCTCCAGGCCGCCTCGGGTGGCTGGTCGGGGTTTTGAAGATTGCGAAGGACTCCGCACGACAGTTTTGGTTGAAACACAGCTTCCATAGGCGGTAGGAGTGGCTTCTTGGAGGATCCAACAATGGTGGTGCAGTCGTTCGTGGACGGAGAGTATAGCGCGGCCTCGAGATGATGGTGAAATACAAGTGCGCTTTTTGTATCCATAATTGAATGATGGAAACAAAGGCACACAGTAAACTCGCTACGCTCCTTCAAGCTGTAAAGCACGGCCAACCGCCAGAGCACACTTGTTGGCTCGTCATATTTGAACGAAACATTGTGCTGTCGCTCCAGAATTACATCCAGAGAAGCATCTCCGGGTACAGGGACCTTGTCCGCATAGTCGAGGAAGGTGACAATTCTTTCAAGATCGACACTGTCAAGACGAACAAATCGGGGGTTCTTCTCGGCGTCCACTAGTGTTGCGGATAGAATTGGGTGTTCTTCAACCACAACAGCAAGCGCGCGGAACAGCGCCGGGATCAGCTCCTCGTCGTTGTTGGTGAGATAGCTGGCCGTTACACAGACGTTGCGGTAAATATGCAACTGGCTTCTGCATACGGAGTATTTCTCCAAGGGTCCTTCGGGACATAAGCTTCGTCGGCATTTCGTGATTATGGCAAGGGTAGCTTACCTAAAGGCCGAGACTCTGCCATTCTAGTGTTTTGTTCCATGCTCAGGATGGAACGGATAATATGAGGACGGTGACAATTCATTGACTCCATCCGCGCGCCCTTTTAAAGACTAACCAGTTACGCATTGCGGGTTTCGGCCCGGAAAATGTTCGACCCAAACACCACCGGCACAATAGTTGCCGGTGTAGAGCCACCTTCGCTTCTAGCATATACGACTAAGTGTTCTTTACCTTTTAGTTTGCCGGTCGCTAGGCGGCGCCGTTTGTCGGATGGAGCGGTCAGTCCGGGCGACTGATACACTGGCGCCTGGGCGCTTTTTCTGTCACAGTATTTTAAAATGCTATGTAACCGAAGTGCTCTCAGCCAAATCAGTTAAAATAAGAACTATTACTCTTTCTGGAACTTCATCAAACTGCAGAACAGGGTCTGACATTTATTTAATACCTGCGGGTAAATTCTTGAACTTCAGCAGACAGTCCCTTGAGGATATATTGTAGCCAATTGCATAGCATCTGCTGTATGTACTTGGAGCTATCTTAGTAGGGTTGTCCATTTTGAATTTGGAGGTTCACGCCCGGTGCTCGTCGCCGGCTGAGTGTATTTTACGGCAAGTTGATTTACAGCTCGCCTTGGTTCTAATACAGATTGTAGCTGAGCTACATATCGCTTCAAATGCCAATAGGGATAAAATACTCGAGCAAAAGCCTTCGTCTCTCCTCCTCTAGTCTGTTTATGATGTAGGAGTATGGTAGCCTATGGAAGGATGTGAGAGTCAGGCTATAGAGAGCTCTGTCTAGCCCCTAGAGCAACTGGTGTTATTCTTACTCCTTGGCTAGAGTATGGTGTAAAAACCAACCTTATACTGCCTCAACATCACTCCAGAGACAGTAAGATATGAAATGCAAGTCAAGCACCTCAAGCAGGACAAAACTGGGGGGAAAATGACCACGCATAGATTATGCCACGGAGTGTTGCAACCATTCTTCCAGCTCCGGCAAAGAACTCAAGTCTGCTAACGTTGACGAGAGAAACTCGGATGCATTGCTCATTTTCCCTTGAGGTGCCGCCACCCCCGGATTCGAGACATTGCCAGAGGCCCAATCATCTGGTAACAGAGCTTGATCCTGCCGCAGCGCCTCACCGGGCACGACTTGCTGCATCGCCACCCAATTTCGAAACTCCGTGTAGCCGGTCCCGCGTAATAACGAGGGTTGCTGGTGGCTCCCATCTAACTTGTGAAGGGCCATCTCCAGTATATCCAAGCCGCGCCTCTCACAGCTCTTTGCGAAAACTCCACTGGACATGATCTTTAGCAGGGTCAGCCCTTGGTTGCAGAGGTCTTTTAGGACCTGGTCTTTTGTGAAGATTTGTCTTGCCACCAACGCGAAGACGGCGGCACAGCAGGAGGTGAACTCGGTATAAGACGACTTAGACAGACCGAAGTCGTCTTGTAGCACCTGGCAGAGCTCGATGGAAGCTGCGGCACTCTTGACGCAATCTCCAATCAAATCATCGCGCACAATCTTCCATTCATATGCCGTAAGGGCCTCAGGATTTGGATCCGCTTCGTCAAAGATGAATGATCTGCCGATGAAGATGTGAACGAGATGGTACGTTAGGGCGATATGGATATTTGAGCGAAATAGCGGCTTTCCTGGGCTCAAATCCCTGCAGTAAGTCTCTTTGGGAAGGGTATTCCACCAAGTCTGCAGGTGTTGCTTGACTATGAGCAAATTTTGTGCCATGACTGGAAATTTTGCTCTATCCGCCTTTTTCAGGGCCAATCTAGTATCAGTGAGTCCCGAAATTCGTGCCATCTGGGGGTGGTCCTCATCCTTACATTGCGTCACGCGCATCTTCCATAAGCTCTGTGATCCCTCTCTGCGCCATTACATTTTGAAATGTATCTATCCGTTCCCGCGGTTGTAAGTCGACCAAGTCAACTGGCAAGGCCACGTCAACATCGCATCTCGATGTCGATGCTGGCCTTCCGTGTAGGATGGAAATACGCCTGCCGGCTGTGAGCGATTGCCTGCATTAAAGGCATGATAAAGCAAAGGTAGCGCACCTCTCTAAGGTGTACACAGTCCACCATATCCTGTTTCGCACCTCCACATCTCTGGTAGTGAAGCTATTGTAGCTTTTCTTGTGCATTCCGTTGTGTGTAGCTAGCTTCACCGCAATGCCAAAATACGTGCAGGACAGCCCTGCAGGGTCCAGGGGAAGCGCATAGATCCCAAGGAGGCCAAACGCCTGCACACTTTGTAGGGAGCCGATGGTGAGGACATCTGGAATAAGGGTGGCTGCTTTCCGATAAAATGCGAGTGCAAGTGTGTCATCCATGGCAGAACTCATGGTTATGACGTCGCCGTCTACTCGTGTGCGAGGACTGGGGGCGAGATGGGCAAACTGGGTGCCGACTGCAAAGACCATGAGGGCGGTACAGACCCAGGGGGCCTCTGTGATGGTCAGTAGTCGGGACGGCCTATAAAACTCGGATAATTGGTGCCGTAGTGTATCTTCGTCGACATAGAAATAGTTGGTCTGGGCAAAGTTGAAGAAGACATCGAGTAGCAAGATGGCGACGTCGGGCAGGGGGAATAGAGATGCGGCCTCTTGGACGAGGTAATCTTGTGAGAGAAGCTGCTTGGCAGGCACCACCCCTGATGCCGTTCCCTATATGAAGGCGGTGTTAGCTTCGTCAGCTCGTAGGTCTTTTGGTTTCCGCTACTTACCTGTTGGTGTCCCTCCGACTGAGTCTCCATTGTCTGCTGGACGCGTCGGGAAAAGTCTGAATGAGAAAACTGCTCGTACACTTGGGAATTGTTGTAAGCGCAGATATAGGGCGTGCAACGGGCGGTACTCTTACCAGGCAAGGTTGGTTGGCCCTGGCTTTCTACAGCAAAGTCTTCGATTGTATTGTGTTCGTCGAGACCAGCTGATTTGGGGGTATGTGACGGAGACGGACTGCCTTCCGACTGCAAGGTGGCTACCACTTCCTGCAGATTAGACTTGGTACACCGGTCGATGCCAGTGAAATGCTGGACGATGGTTTCCAACAAGCGGATTCTCTCGACTTCGAAAAACTTGTTCGGGTCGACAGAGTCAACAACAGGCGAGGCACGAGAGTGCAGCTGCTCGCCGGCAGGACGCGGGTTCCTGGTTCTCCTAAATGTGTTGGTGAAGAGGCACTGGCGACCCGACTTGTTGCATCTGTCGCAGGGAGTGCCGCCGTTGCACTTTTCCTTGAGTCGTCGACAGTTGTCACACCTTTGGATGGTCAGCCTTAGACCGTAGCGGGCCAGTCTTGATTGCTTCAAACACATACGCCCTTGTTGCCCGCCTTGTTCTTCCACCCGCTATAGCCATCTCGGGTCTGGGCCGGGTTGGCAGGTCGCGGCCGGGGATGAGCTGCCCATCGGAATTAGGCCGCGGGGCGGATTGCTGCTGCATCTCGGTCAAGGCCTGCCGGGTCGTTCCGCTGCGGGACTATTGAGTGATTTTCAGGTGATGTTCAGTGGGATTATGCAAGTCTCGTGATGCAATTGTGCCGCCAACTCTGGCCATAAGGAGGGAAGAAGACTGTGAAGCCGGGCGGGGAAGCACGGGTGCCGGTTGGCGTTCAATATTAGTGCCGGCGTCTCGTCTTTCCGTGCCGGTGATGGAATGTTTCCAGGCCGGTAGGACGCCATACTTTAGCGGTTCCGATCCATCGACCCGCTAAACCAGACAGCTTCAGGGCGCAGGCAGTGGCGTCTCCGGGAGGGAGGGAACACGGAACCGGGCATGAATCCGGGCCCGCCCGCTAAAGTTACGATAGACAGAAGACGCTGCTATTGAATTAGATGGCCGTGGTTTTTATTGTAAGTACGGCTGCTATTCTGTTGGCAGAAGATGAGGCCGCAACGACAGACCTGCCGACTGCTTATTGCTTGACAAGGGGTCGCTTAAAAAAACAAGAGAATATTGCATCTGTTTATCCAAAGGCAGAATCTAGATTCTTACATAAAGATACAACTTAAGTGAGTTAATCAAGAGGTTAGGGTGCCCTAGTACACACATACCCAGAGGGGGGACTAGAAGCTCAATAGTAAAAAAAAAACACCAATAATAGTATCAATAATATAGACTATATACCCAATCTATTTAAAGGTTAACAGTATACTCAGATAGACTAAGGTTTCTAATCCAACTAGTTACCTTTTCTAATACCTTTATAAGCTGCAGGTAATAGCTATACCTTAGAAAAGCTAGATCAGCTGGAAAAGCTAGATCTTGGAAAAGCTAGATCTGCTAGAAAAGCTAGATCTTGGAAAAGGCAAAATCCCGATACATATAAACACTCTGCAGGCTCTATTACCTCTTCTATTCCAGTTATCCTTCTATTCTTATATCTTAACTAATAACCTATCTAATAACCTAATTAAGAATATCTACTCCTTATTCTTTCTGCCTTATAGTATAAATTAATAAGCTATATCTTAATTATTAATATCTCTATAGCTTTTAATTTAATTTAATAGATTTAATAGAGACTAATTTAATTCTTATTATAAAACTAAAAGCTATAATATAAAAATCTAAATTAAAAAATATTATATAAATCTAAATATATAGCCCTAATAATAAATATCTAATATAGTTACTTATCTTTAGCTGCTATATAATATAAGAGCTAGCTGGTATAAATCTAGCTTTAAAATACTAGATTAGTAAAGAGTTATACTATCTTAAGATTCTTTTTAAGAATTACTAAGAAAATAGAATCTCCTAAGTAAGAAGCAAATTTTTTAGAAAATTATATTATAATTATATATTATAGACCTTAAAACTTATAAATAAGGTAGTATTAGTTAACTTGCAGCTATAGGATTAATAACCACAAGAGCCCAAGGGAACCTATAGAGGGGTGTTGCGGAGGAGGTTATGTGCTTGGTGGTTAGAAGAGGTAAACGACTGTACTTAGGTTCAAGATTAATAGACTAAGTCCCTCGTCAACCCTTGTGTAAGAACGTGACTGAGAATTTGAAACAGTAGTCAGAACAGTGATTTCAATAATGTTAAGTGAGTTAATATATAGAGTGATTCGTGTATTGAAAAGTATAACTAAAAATATAATGTTAAACATCTTCTAAATTATACACGACATAGTTTAATTAATAGTATTTTATACGTGAAATAATTAATAGATTCTTATACGTAAGTAAATACTTATTCTCACGCCTTATCTAGATTTTTCTACCATCCTCACAGCTCTTTTTAAGTCGTTTAAGAAGGCGGCGACGCTTGGCGGAAACTATGTATTAATTCACTACATAAAGCTAACAATCTAAACGGAGTTTGGGATATTTGACCCCGGAAAAATAGAAGTAAGCGAGCCAATCTTAGACAAGCCATCAGCAGTACCGGTAGAAACACCGCCCTGAGCAAGCGCGATCTGCTTCTTGTCATCATGGAAGACAGCGTAAACTGCTGTGAAGAAGGGAGCACCAAAGGTACAGTCCCCATATTCGTCTGCTGAAAGACTCAGGGCACAGTATTTGGAAGCGTCATAGCCATCGAGGCCGTCGTATTCGCCACGAGCGTAGCTGCGAATCGGAATAGCCACGGTGACCTTCTTGCCTGCTGTGGTGCCTGCAAAGGTGAAGTTGAGCGTTGCAGTGTGTGGGATGGACTCGCAAGTCCCGTTCCAGCCCAGCACCGATGGGTTGTTCAATTGAATCAACCCCGTTGCCTTGATGATCTGCTCATTGCTAAAGGGAATTCGGTCTTCGCCCGTTCCTGAATCAAGTAGACAACGCTTAACCGAAGAATCGGTCAGACCAATCTTGACAGGCTTACCCGGCTTGCGGATAGACGTAGCAGTCATCTCCGGGATCGCCGCATAGTAGCCGATGTAGGTGTCAGTGGGGTAGTTCTGCTTGATGCGTACAAGCTCGCCGGTATATTTCTTCTGGACAGGAACGCCACCAAACACAGCTGCGCCTGAGTATGAGGACTTGATAGATTTGGGTTGTTTATCAAACCACATGGTAAGAGAGGAGGACTGTGTTTTCTTGGTGTGGCGTAGGTTATCTCGGAAAGAGGGACCAGCAAAGCCCGTCTTGGGAAGCGGTGCGAGTCCGAGAATGCTGTGGTCAAAGTCGGACTCCGGGATCTTGCAATGGTCGTCGCCTTGGGCGATTTGAGCATAGTTTGCCAATCCCACTTGGTTGTTGGTCAGCTTGGGAAAGCGTGCGTTGGAAAATCCAAACGTGTCATTGATGATGGCAGGAGCCGCTATTAGCTTGCCATTCCCGCCGTAGGCATAGCCAAGAGTTCCGCCTTTGGGCTTGACGGCTCCTCCCTTGGAGTGAGAAGTTGACTTGGGCCAATTGTAGAATGTTTTGACCGTCTTGTTGCAAGGACCTTGCACGTAGTGCGCCGTGCTGCCATCATTGATGATGGAGTTGGGCCCGAAGACCCAGAAACCGGGAGACCCAGTGTCGAAGATGGTGGGGACCGAAGACTGTTCTGGTGTACCCCATTTGATGTCGGCTTGTATGCTGCACACTGGGTATTAGCTTCTTTGCTGTACTCGGGATTGCATGTTGCCGCTATGTCGGAGAACCACCACACAACTCACCGAGGATAGCCACCGTAGCTGTATGATATAGGAATGGTAGGGGGTTGCGATTGTGGTGCAGCAACAGCTGCTGCTGCCCCTTGCCCCAATGCCGCTGAAAGGAGTATACTTGGAAGCAACATGGCTGTGGATGAAAAGGAGCACAGTCTATGTGGTGTAGATTAAATCTCGTCCAGAATAGGTACGGAAGTATATCGTATTTATGAGACGGCGGGAGATTATGAAGGATTTGGTTACCATGCGATAAAGAGTTCATCACAACTAAATACGGAACAGGTCACTTCGAATCTAGGATGCGCATTCTTAATACGAGAGAGCATGCTATCCTAGTCAGTGCCAACCCTGTCTCGTATTGGAGCCTGTGTACGATACCATTTCTGTCGAATCAAAAAGAGTTCCCCCGGCTTGTGGATTCTTTGCAGTGCCGAGTCCCGAGTCAAAGCTCGGTCGCATGAATACCTCAGACCCCTGAAGAATGTACACTAGTCCATTGTCGTCATGGGCCAGGCTAGAACAATAAATAGCTTCAGAAGGTTAGGGGGCTAAAAAGCGCGCCAACGTTTTCGTCATTTCTAATTAGGTTTCTGATCAGCGATATTTAGGAATTTCTTTCCTTTTGGAGCCTTTAAACTGCGTAGCATGTGGTAGATCATCGGCCATTCCGATTCATAGACCCTGAACTAAGGGGTAATCACACGTTCCATCTCTTGGAGATCGAAAAACTTGTAGACAGACCATTCCGTATTGCTATAGCAGTCGTGTTGGGAAGGAATACGAGATGTGGTATAGAGTTTAGCAAAAGTACTTGCAAGCGAACAAGACACTAGTTGACGGAAACCCGATTCGGCGAATGCCGTCACCATCCCAAGCCGAAAATAGATTGTCCGAAGCTCTGGACCTTCGAAAATCATTTGATCTAGACCAGCTGATGCCCTTGTTTTCCACGCTGACTTCCACCAGCTGCCCTGTGATGGCGAACAAAACTAACGCTATCCGTACCCTTTCCTTATTCGATCATCGTTTCCAGCCTCCGTAACAGCCGTTTGAAGCTGTTATAACCACTGCGCGCTCTTTCTCGGTGGCAACCTCCGTCACCAGATTGTAGTATTCTTGTTATTTCATCTGCGCATCTCTGAACCCCATCTCACCATGCGACGCAGCTACCTAGTCTGGTCTTGGCTCCTCTCACCAGTCTGCAATGCATCTCCCCACGAATTTCTTCAAGAGGTACCTGGCGACTATGTGCGGCTGGGAGCTGCACCGCAAGATCAACTCCTGTCACTCAGATTCTATCTCGCGGAGCTAGACAAGCCATATCTCAAAGTGGCCGAGGAGGTCTCGAACCCCGATTCTGAGCAGTACGGCCAGTACTTGGACGCACATGAGCTGCGAAGCATCTTGCCCGACATGAGCCTTGCTTCCAGCAAAGTGACGCGCTGGCTTGAAGATGAGGGTTTATCCAACCATACCACAAACCCCGAACGAATCGACGTTACAGCAGCAGTTGCTGATTGGGATCGCGTCCTAAATACTACGTTTCTCCAATTTCGACACAGGGCTACTGGCCGTACTGTGGTTCGTACTACTGAGTACAGTGTCCCAGCCACGCAAAAAGAAGCAATCGACTATATTTATCCCACGGTGCAATTTTTTCGATTATCGACCAATCCCGCAAAAGTGCTCAAGAGACAGCACATACCCACCGGACCCAGCAACTGCTCAAACAGTGTTTGTCCAGCTCAACTGCGAACAAAGTACAAAATCAATTACGGTCCCCCTGACGGTAAGTCAGGTAGCACGATCGCCATCGCGGGATTCCTGAACAACTTTCCCAACGTCACGGATGTTAAAGCCTTCTTATCAAAATACGACAAGAAGAATCCAAAGTCCATCCCTGCCATCGACGTCGTCTCTGTCAACAAGGGTACTCTAAAGCCTCCAGCAGATGGAGGCTCCCTCACTGTCGAGGCCGAACTTGACCTGGATTACTCAATGGCGTTCACCGGTCCACTACCCGTCAGCTTTTACTCAGTAGGCGGGCATGCACCCAAGGTCGGTCAAAAGCCCAGCACGCACATCACGCCGGACGACAACGAACCATATGCCGAGTTTTTCGAATATGTGCTTGCTTTGAAGAACCCACCCAAAGTCATTTCCATCTCTTACAATGACGACGAGAAGAATGTTCCAGTCGCCTACGCGAGACGTGTTTGCGATCTGTTCGCAAAGGCTGCTGCACGAGGTATTTCCATCGTTGGATCTTCGGGAGATGGAGGGGCAGCCGGCGCGGGCGGCGATAGTACATGCCTCGGAGTATCGGGCAAGAAACGACTTTTCGTCCCGACCTTCCCATCGAGCTGCCCGTGGATGACATCTGTGGGCGCTACCGCAGACTATGGCGGTGTGGCATCTTTCAGCTCTGGGGGCATGTCAAATGTCTTCAAACGTCCCTCCTGGCAAGACAAGGCTGTGGCTGGGTATATTAAAGCCTTGAAGGGAAAGCACAAGGGTTATTACAACACCACTGGTCGTGCACAGCCAGACGTGAGTCTTCTTGGCGATGATTATCTGACTCTCACTGGAGGCCAGCCCAGCATCCACGATGGCACGAGCGCATCTGCGCCAGTATTTGCAGCTATGGTTGCTCTTATCAACGACATGCGCCTTCGGGAGAAGAAGCCTGTCTTGGGATTTCTGAATCCTATACTGTACTCGGCCAAGGTTAATTCAGCCTTCCGGGATGTCAAAGACGGGAGTAATTCGGTAGGATGCGCAGACGGGAACTTTTTTGAAACTGGTTGGGAAGCACTTGCTGGCTGGGATGCAGCTACTGGACTAGGTGAGCCTAATTTTGCGGAACTGGCTACTATTTTAAAGATGTAGTTTACAGTACTGTTATTAAAGATGTAAAATATATAGACATATAATTTCAATAGTGTAGACTTGAAAATAGAGTTACATTAAGTGACAGCGTTGAGAATACTAAATGCATTATCTTTTCAGCTTTAATAAAATACTATTTATACTATATATTATAAATTAAGTTAGTTATTCTACAATATTGGTGCCGCCAACGATCGGTTGTGGTTCGGCGCCGGCTTCACACCTCTCAACTCCACTGTCGGCTCCATGATATTTGAGTACCGAGCACGGCTTGTGTGAGTCGGCACGTTCGAACTTCCGGTCACGCGAAGTCTGAAGGCTACCGGCCTGCGAGCCTATAGCATCCCACGACCACGGAATATCCTTCACATCCCCACAGCCATCTGCAATGTCATTGGAAGCCAGATTTTTAGAAGAATACGGTATCAATACTGGATTTAGTATGCCAGACACAATAGGTACCATCGCCATTAAACAGCATAGGACAGTTGCGTACTTTAATCCCCACAGACCTTTTTCGAGGTGAGGTTGAGCGGTCCACCGGTTGGGCCTCGGGTTGGCCATACGCCTTTTGATCCGTCGAGAGCGTACATGATCAATATGCACTAGGCCGACAGCGAGCGAGAGAAATCGGAGGCATTGCGTGCCAGCAAAGCTCTCAGCTAGCTGAGGTAGCCCCTCTTTCGACAGAGGAAAAACAGTAGCTTAAGGCCTACTACAGCGGCGAATTTAAGTTTCTAGCGAGCTGCAGCCTTAACATCAACAAGGAAGAGGATCGAGAGAAGGGCCGTACAATCACTCGTACTATCTTGGGCTACATTGACGGCGACGACAGCGACAAGACCTGAATAGGAAAACCCTCATATCGAGCAGGAGCCAAAGCAACGGAGAAAGGAACAGCTAGCGATGGATCTGGTGTAAGATAGCCGGTAACTCTACAGACGGTGTGCGCGAAGGCCTTAGGGACTGGGAGCTATGTCTGTGGCAAGAGATGGAGAAGGATACAGCCGTTAGGAGGCACCTTGCAGACCGACGAAGGGGCTGAAGGTGATAAAATGCAGAAGAAAAGCATCCAAACTTCTCAAAAGCCCCTAGACCCTGAGAAGAATAAAGATGGTTCAGTGCTACGCCACGTAGATGTACTCGAAAGGGCAATTGCAGAGGTTTGGGCATTAGTCACTACTTGTATCTTCATGTTAATGAGAGCTTCGGTGCGCAATATCCCAA
The DNA here is from genome assembly GCA_020744155.1 of Ilyonectria sp. MPI-CAGE-AT-0026. Taxonomy (NCBI): domain Eukaryota; kingdom Fungi; phylum Ascomycota; class Sordariomycetes; order Hypocreales; family Nectriaceae; genus Ilyonectria; species Ilyonectria sp. MPI-CAGE-AT-0026. The sequence continues at coordinate 46,175 of JAGPNQ010000018.1, forward strand.
CAGTTCGTAAAAGCTCAAGAGCGGGAGTATTAATAGTGCTTTATTTCATTTTGCCACAAGATTATCCATCCTTATCCCCCTCGGGTTAGCAGTACATAATACCACGTGAACTTATTTAAGTATTAACGGCCCGTTACTTAGCTCAAGAGTCGGTATGATACTTCGTCTCCTTGTCCCTAGAGTGCTTTCTCCAGCTCAAGCAAGCCCGGCTTTTAACTATTCCTCCTCTCTCTATTCCGTGGTAAGCTGATATAGGGTAGTAGAATCACAGGGACGATGCTAGGACCTGATGAACTGAATAACGATGACTACCTAGGCTAGCTATGTGTAACAGACGGTGTATTGCAAAGGCGATCGCCTCTGTCCTTGCCTAGTAACCAGGCGTAAAACAGGACAAGTCGGAACGCAGGTCCGACCTCGGGTGGTCCACCAACAGTGGGCGAGGTCGGTAGCAGCATACCCCACATTGCCAACCGGCAGGGATTGGCGGAGTATGGATCCGGATCGCTATGCATAAGTAAGTGTCAATGCGTGCAGGTGAACGGGATTGTCTCGGTTAGGCAAATAATTGTGGCTGGCTGAAGAGGTTCCAGACCAACTGGATTTCTGGTCCAGACCATCAAAATCCTAGGGATTAGTGGAGAGCATAGCCGTACTAAATCTAGAACAACTGTCTCAACAGTGTGATAACTATTTGTCATGATTCACTATGATCACACCTTAGCTCTAACGTGATCAATTCATCATTTCGGCTGGCAAGGTATCATAAATCAGAACAGTGAGCAAGAGTACGAGCTGAAAATGTACAACTTTAGTAGCAGCTAGATGCTTTGCTGTCGTGACCCACCATGCCCGCCCAGACCGGTCCTCACGACGCCACTTCGCAACTGGCATGCAACTAGTAAGATTTTTATGCATTTTTAGTAACTTCTAGGCAAGGGATAAACAGCGTCTCTAGGCAGATGGACTCAGTCTGGGCTCACATCAAGCAAGATCTTCACTGTAAGCCTTACTGGTGGATAATGTTTATGGTATTAGTCGTCTGACTGTAGGGAATCAGCAATCCTGTGCCATGTCGATCATCATCGGACGGATATAAAAAGGGCCACCGCTACCCGCCATTTATTTATCGCTTCAACTCATCCCAGTCTCGTTACACTACACCACACCAACTTATTCAATACTCATCAACCCACTGCCATCATGTCGAATCCCCGCTCCACTCAAATCTTCATCCAGAACAACACTGGCTTGGAGCTCGACCTTGCTGCTGAATCACTCTCGCCTGGCCTCTGGCAAACTTCTCCGCCGTCAACAATTCCCGATACCCAATCAGCAAGCTTTCTGGCTGTTTCTGATGTTACCAACAACGGCGATACGGGCAAATTTACCTACAACAGCGCTGCCGGCCCTTTCACTTTCAATTTCACCAATCCCAACGAGGGTAAAGATGTCTATAACCAGTCAGCCCCGGCAAACTACACATCAACCCAGGTTGGCGGCGGCGGTGACAACGCTCAAATTACCTGGATTCTTGGTAAGTATCCATCCTGGCTTTGCTGTATCGTGGACCGTCATATTCATTTTTCTTTTAGAGAAGGCAGAATAGTACCCTCACGCAAACATGCAGAACGAGACTCGATCGTTGTGCGATTTGTAATAGAGGATATCAGACAGGCTAGATGGAGTTCTTTTAGACAACATAACTCAGAATTCCATAAATTGAATCTTCATTTTACCATAAGAGTGGGAGTAAATAACTTCGAATGTGAATCAAGCCGACAGCACTAATAAAGATTACCTGCTGCTAACCACGTGCATGGAATAAATTATTAATCTGGCCCTAAATAGGAAATAAGTGCACACGTCGAAAACGTTTTATTGTTAGATTAAGCTTTTGCGATAGTATTAATACTTATTTATTTTAGGGCTTAACACTTTACAGTGGTATTCGTATATAAAAGTTGCTTCTTTATGTAAAACTGTTTACCTCCTACTTGTACAGCTATTCTATGCTTTATTTGTCTAGTCAGTTCTATTTTATTTAATGCTGGCGCCTTAATATCAGCTTCAGGTCAACAATTTATCACGGAGGCTGCTAAATTTATGACACGAGCTTCAGATATTGCAGCCACAATTATATTGCTACGCTTTAATCTATCGATTGCTTAATCATCCCAGTTAAGCCGGGGTTCCACGGCCTCATCTCGGCAAGGGAGCATCAATGCGAAGCGTATCATCCACATACGCAAAGGATTCCCACTGAAGATGAAAACAGCACGTCGTCTCTCTAAGGGGCCACAGAAAGATCGTCTCGTTAGGAGTTGATGGATTGCAGGATCGGACTAGTGCTGTCGAAAGCTTCCGATCAGGTTGGAAATGGGTTCATTATCATTAGTGGCGGACCTAAGTGCCTCAGTCTCATAGGTGAAGGGTTTACGCAGCGAACTTCCCCGAATTACATGGGTAGGTGGTAAGACATAACCTATGTACTTTGTACTCTTAATTGTGTCGCAATTCTCTCCTAATATGGCTTTGCATCTGGCCGCGCTCAGACCTCCCCTCATGACCGAACTTAACAACACTAGCCGATCAAGTAGGAGAGACAACAACATAAACTACTGCAATTCCTTTAATAAACTATTGAAAAGCGAGTGGTGATTTGATCACAGGGATGTGGGTACGGTACCTCGGAGGTCGAGGCTCCTGGGCTAGAAGGTTATTCTTTCGGTCACCCCGGACACATTCGCATTCCTGACTGCACTGGGGTTCGAGGCAAGCTAGCGGTGCAGCCAACTATTCTACCAGTTAGCTGATGTGAGACACAAACAGGGGTCTCACAAAGCGTCATCAGACTTTATGGCGGTCTGGACCGCGCTACCAGCCCGAACTTGGCATAGTCTTTTGGTGTACTATTGAATACCTAGGTGGACAGCAAACCTGTGGTTATGGGTTCCTGCCCCCTGCATGAGCCGACAATTGCATCACGCTGAGCTAATTCTGTCTGGGCCCTAATTCCTGAAGGTTGTGGCAGAACTAATCCACAGGTGTGTGGTGGTTGGCTTCAATTATTCCACCCTTATCACACCGCCATGTCAGCACCTAGGGATGCTAATCAGTAGCATTCGATGGCGGGATGCGACATGCCTTCCAAAGATAGTAAGGAGCGACATACCTTGCAGATTAGTAAAGTCCAATGCAGCTCCTCCAGACTATGTATCCCTTAGTTCCACAACAGCGCCGTTTCCGTCAAGACCTACGGCACAGCCTTCCTATAAAGGGTATCCAGACAACGCATGCTACACAAAACAGATGCAAGGGATGACTGAATCCGCACCGGTCGGAATATATGGGCCTAAGTGGATGGCATTAAAAGTCTAACACATTCGTGATCAGCGGTAGCGCATGCTTCAACAGCAGTAAACTAGATCAGCGCCCCATATGGATTGTGGCTGGCTGAACCTCCAATTTGAGAGCCTGAGCTGAAAGAAGAGTGAGCGACTAGAGCTGTTGAATTTAAGGGCCACATACCTAGATGGCTAGGCGGGCGTTTTGTTTCATTGTTACTGATTTCTCATGCATATATGCGGAAGAAACACTCCATGAATATTTCTCCCTTCACCTGAGGCTGAGAGTTCAAAGTTCGCAGCTTTAAGTGTGACATGATCGCCACTTTAGCCAAGAAGGCAAGTTGAGACTCACGGACATTAGCTATATATTAGCATCAAAGACATCTCCCACGTTGTATCCTCTGTTAATTGCGGGATCATTTCTCTCTTCTTCTCAACGGCCTATCGCCATGGCTAGAACATACCAAATCTTTGTCATAAACGAGTCTGACGCCCCCCAGCAGTATGCCCTCCTCAACCAAGTTCCGTCCGTGACCCCAACTGTTACCACGGGGGTGTGGAGCAATGTTCTATCTGTCTTTTCTCTAGAACGCGAAGACACAGTCCTCTTTACCCTCGATGACGAGGCTTACGGCTTTGTTGGATCTTCTACCAAGACACCTGGCACCGACGGCGCGACCGTCAATCCATCTGATTTTGAAAAAGTCATTCTTGGTGGCTTGAGTACCACGGGAGAGGAGCAGAAAGGTACCACCCTCAAGACGGGAATCTTTCAGTCGTTGTTCAAGTTCACTGGTGAGGACGCACCGCTTGGTGGTGAAGGCGCTTTTTGCGTCGACACTCCCTTCAACTTCACTGTCCAAAACGCCCTGGAAGGTAAGTTGAGTTTTCCGGTAGTACGGTCAGCATAGATTCTAACGTGAGCGTTTGTTCAGACAATTGGGTTTTTGGCTTGGGAAAGAATATCGCCGGCCAGCCCGTTGCCGCCGCCACCATGACTCCTGCGCCTAGTACCAGCTGCCAGATCACGCCATCTAATGTTTGGTACATCACCTACGGCCAATACGTACAGGGCCAAATTCTCAACATTGATGAGGCTCGTACCCCAGTAGTCGCTATTGACTTCTCCCAACTACCCGCCGAGGTCACTGTTGTCCAATCCCAAGATGGCACGTTGAGCATTCGATGGTGAAGAGGGGGCATTACTCGCAGTGTGTACCCCTGACCTAGCTAGTTGACGATCCAATATGCGCCAGACGCATAATTAATTAGTAGACGTAGGTATTGACAGCAGAAAGATGAAAGTGCTAGTTGATGCTGGGGGATGTGTGCATGAATATATATAGCCGATATTTGGCACCTTCCTAAAAGCCGGGTTACTAGCCTAACATAAGTATGCTATCTTTGTTTGGTTATAAAGTATTTCATACACGAATAATTGGAGTGCAGAGATCCAGGAGTCGGACCTTGAGGCGGCGTAAGTAATTATAGTAGCCCAGAATGGAAGTCTGCTCTTTCAAGTTTCGGGGCTGACTGCTCGCATTACCACTCATAGTAAAGCCACAAAGCCCGCATGGGGATACATGCAGTTGGCGGGGGCGAGGTCATCAGGGGTACTAGGGGGCCTCAAAAATGGCCCCCCTTGGACTCGTTCCTCATACAAACGAGTCACACATGGATGCCGCTTTTGAGGCCCCCCCAGTATCATTTACTGACTAGGGGCAAGCCACAAAATCACGAACTTACAAGGATCGTTTTGGACAGTCTGGCTTATCATCCTTGACGCTACGTAGGCAATCAACATTCATCTAACCACTAATCTGAGTACACCCCTAGTCTGGTTTCCATGTCAGATTTTCCGCCCACACAACCGAAGGCCAATAAAAGACTTTCATCCACCGAACCGAGACGGCGAATATGGCCAAGCCTACGTGCTCTCGTTGCGCGGGCAGGAAAGCGATCTACCGCGCGTCTCTGAAGAGGAAGATCTATTAGCCAGGCTTTTCTGGGCTCAGTTTCACTTCCAAGTTGATGACTTTAGCATCCAAATGATAAAAGGCAACTTGGCTCTGAAGAAACGGTTGCTTGATTTAATGGCTCTACTTCGTGCAATGAAGCTTTCCCTCGGAGTAATGCACTACGTTGGACACGGAGATAATCACATTTCTGTTGACGCCACACGTAAAGATGCGAGGTGCGTATGGGCTAGTCATTATAAGGATATTTCAAGCCTTTGCCAGTTAGACATCTAACCTCGTCTAAAAAAGGCCGACGCGGACATTTTGCTTCTGCTCGACTGGTATTTTGCCGGATAATAAACTGCCAGAGGCGGCGGATTTTTTGTGATCCCTCCTAATGTCGAGCTGTTCGCCGCATGTCCCAAGGGTTACAAGACACCAGGCGGCCATATGACTGGACAGTCTTTCACAATTGCTCCTATCAGAGAGGTAGAGGTAGTGCTGGCAAGGACACAGGCGAACACCGCGCTGACTGCTCGCTAGCAAGGAGGTGGTTTTAAAAGAGACACCGGTGTATTTCACCAAGGATAAGGGTACTATCTCTTTGACTGCAAATGACAGCTGAGGTCCTCTATTGATTTAATAGATACCGAGCTTTCTGTGTTAGCTCAGGTGCAAGAAAGGTATCTGGTAACTGTGTACCGGCTCAAATCCGATTTGTTCCAGGCTGCCCCACAAACAGACGGCTGCGCCCTCTCCAGACGTGTGCCCCTACCACTGCCGACCAGGTACAGGCAGATCTTCTCATCATCACCGTGAGAATAATGCTGAGGAATGGCAATCTGACAATCTGGTCGACGAGCCAGATTCTCCAACCCTCCCTTCCATTCCACTGGGCCCGTTCTCTGGGTGGGTGACCGACATGAGGTGGTCGAGACAGGGTTGCCTGGTGCCTCAGACAATGGAGGTAGTGTCTTCCCACCATTCCGGGGACACTGCGCTCAATTGACATCCTCACAGCCCCCAAGTAACCCGCTGCTGACGGTAAGGCTGCCCGGCCTCTGTGAAAGTCCAACGGGATATGGTGCAACGTCAACTGCTGAATCCATCGAGATTTCTTCCCTCTTGGTTAAGGGAGCCGAAAATCTATTCCTCAAGGGCGTCGCTCAAAAAAACTCGGCGATTTCATTTTTTGACATGATGCCCTGGAAGAAGCTTCCGGTCACAGAGCTGTTTCAACATTGCCTGGGATATCCGCCCCTCATAGGCTGTTAAATGGTGCTGTGGTTGAACCAGAGTAGCCCATCAGATATGGCTCAAGTCAGGATCACCGAGCTTACACATCAGACAAAGAAGCTCCGGAAGTTTATTAATGAGCAGAGCGAATCACAAGATGCTAATAGCCTTATCAACATAGATAAGCTACCAATTGCATCCTAAGTTCAGGCCCGGGACATATAGTCTGAGTCCACCGGGCATCTCGTCAACTTTAACGAGGTACGAGCTACTGCTGTTTTCACACACCCTGTACACAATGATCTTCCAAAAGACCTTTTACACAAGAGTACTCTCTTGTTCTCTACCCTTCTGTCTATGGCCATAACGAAATAGCTTGAACTGGCCACTGATATTGCCTCTCGTATCGAGTGCTAAATGACCATTTCCCAGACCCAACAATCTCAGTCCTTGGCCCGGAGGCACTGGGGAGAATCACCTCCATGATTGTTGTCGGTGGAACAACAACATCAATATGAAGTTTAAAGGCACCATTCTCCTCCTTCAACACCCAAGAGCTTGAAACAAGACCATAAGGCGTCAAATGCTTCGCTGTAGCCCACGTTAATTCGCCACCCAGTTCAGGTTGGACCCTCGTCCTCTTCCAGCCCGGCTCCAGCTGCTGAAGACCTGCAAGTCGCTGAACCATGAACTTAGCTATCGCGCCATAAGCATAGTGGTTGAAGCTCGTCATTTCTCCGGGGTTAATTGATCCATCGGGCAACATACTATCCCATCGCTCCCACATGGTCGATGCACCCATCGTGACGGGGTAGAGCCAGGACGGACAGGATTCGGTCAGAAGCATCGCGTAAGCGATATCGCTATGTCCAGTCTTGACGAGAGCTTCGCAGATAAAAGGCGTGCCTGCGAACCCAGTACCGACCCGGAATTGATTACGGCGAGAAATTGCAGCTAGTCGATTGCCAGCATGCACAACCTGGTGTGGCTGAAGAAGGTCGAAGCAGATGCTAACGGCATAAGCCGTCTGTGTATCCGACACGAGACGGCCGTTCGGGGAGACATACTCGGCAGCAAATGCGATACGCGCGCCAGCAGCTTCTGACTTGAAACGTGCGGCATCCTCGGTTTTGCCTAATATCTCCGCAACGAGGGTGATAATATCGAGACTATGGATCAAGTAGGCGTCGGCCACCATCGTTGGGTCCGTAGTAGCCTTCACAGGCTCTTCAGGACGAGCATTCGGGTCTAGCCAGTCCTATTGATTGTCAGCGGGCAGGTTTCGCTCCGTTCGCGGGCAGTCACTCACACCAAACTGAAACATCTCAGGGTCCCATAAATACATGCTTGTCTTGTTCTTGGGGATGCTAGCTAACCACGCTTGCATTGAAGCATACTGCTGTGACAAGATGACATGATCTGCTGTTTCTTCCCACAGAGCCCAGGGAGCAAGGATTGTGACATCGCACCAGATAGCGCAAGGATGTGGCTCCCCCCATGTTGTGCTGGATTTGAGATTGTTGGGCGAAACTACTGGTGGAGCGCCGCCCATTTGCTGCTGCTCATACCACAAATCCTTGAGCCAGTCTCGAAGGATAGAATAGCAACCGTATATATAGTTTGCGGTAGGAGAGAACACTGCGAGATCACCGGTCCACCCCATGCGCTCGTCACGCTGTGGGCAATCGGTGGGGATGGACAAGAAATTCCCTCTCATGCTCCAGCGAACGTTGCCAAAGAGCTTATTGAGTCCCTCGTGAGAACAGGCGAAAGTTCCTCGTTCCTCCATGTCCGTATGGCAGACAACTACCTCTAGAGCTTCGAGCAAGCTCCCAGCTGTGGATGGCCAGTCATCAATTTGCACATATCGGAAGCCATGAAATGTGAATCGAGGTTCGTACGCCTCAGCCTCTTTGTCACCTTTGAGGGTATAGATGTCCTGGGCCTTGCAAAACCGGAGTGGCCGTGTTCCCAACTCATTTTCCTCAAGGACTTCGGCATGGGTGAGAGTTACGAAAACCCCTCGTGGTCCTTTGACGGCCTTGATGCGGACATAGCCGACTAGATTTTGTCCAAAGTCGAGGATAGTCCTCCCCGAAGGTGTTGTGAGGAGCCGAACGGGCTTGACAGTTTCGATTCGACGTACAGGCTCGGAATACCCAGCAGTGAGCTCAACCGACCCTGCAATCATTGGCAGAACATGGGCACACACCCATTTGCCAGAAATATCACCAGGGCTCGACCAGCCGGATATTTCGGCTGTGGCGTCATATTTCTCTCCATCATAGATTTCTGCAAGACGAGTAGGCCCTTCCGCCACGGACCAAGTGTCATCGGTATCAATAACCTGTACAGTCCCGTCCTGTAGTATAACTTCGAGCTGCGCGAGAAGAGTCGTGCGGGAGCCCCAAATATTGCGTTCTCCGCCGGCAAAGCCTATTCGTCCTTTGAACCAGCCTTCTGCAACACGGACTCCGAGGCAGTTATCACCGGGACAGAGGAGTTGGGTGACGTCGTAAGTCTGGTAAGTCAACCGTGCATCGTAGGAAGACCAGCCAGGAGCCAAGAAATAATTGCCGATTCGGCTGCCGTTGAGTTCGGCCTCATAAAGGCCTTGCGCGGTGATGTAGAGCCTTGCTGACTGAATTTTCGAGTTGATGTTGAATGTCTTTCGGAATAGATCCTCTGGCAAAGGCTTGTCTATCTCCTCTGCCCACGGGGCCGAGATGACCTCGCTACTCCACTCCTTTCTCTCAAGAAGGCCAGCCTCTATAGTCGCATGCTCACTCCAGGCCGTCTGTTCGGTCAACCCCTTTGCCAAGACTCTGACACGTGCTGTGTATCGCTCGCGCGATCGAATGGGTTGATCATGTGGCCAAGGGACCAGATATGTGTCGGCAGAAGTCTTCTTTACGCAACATACGTCGTGTGCCGCGCCATCTGAGGAGATTTTGCTCAGCTGAACCTCGTACTCTTGTTGCTCGAATTGATCGGGTACATTCTCAAACCGCCACGAGAGGCGAGGCGTGGTCTCGTGTACTCCTAGTGTGTCTTGAAAACGGTAGTGCTCAAACCGCAAATCGATAACTTTGAGAGCTGCCATGATGAAGATGTGAGGGAAGCCAGGAACAGCAGGCGTTGACCATCTGGACGTTGAGATCAAACGGGGAAGACCATATAATCGATCGAACCGGTTTAGTATGTCTGGTCAAGGTGTGGTCCCATGATCTTCGGGGTCTCAAACGGACTTCCACTGCCGGTGTGGGATGGTGGACGTTGAACGAGCGAGTTTGACGGAAAGATATACCGAGGCCGAAATGATGCGGCTTGGGTTACCCCGACGCGTCGTGGTGACATCGGATATTGAAACTCCGATATGAGGGGTTCGGAAGCATGGCATTGGCATTACTGCATCAATAGTGCCATGCAACGTGGGGAACGACCAGGGACTATCCCCGTGGCCCCCCGCTCCCCGCATTAACTGTGGGCGAAGATCAGCTGGGGTGGCAAGCGTCGGAACAAGTTGGCATGGATCAAAGCATTCTTTGCTTCGCTTTCTCCGCATCTTTCTCACTGGTCAAGGGGGGACGGGGTTTAAGCCGAGCAGATGCCATCAGCGTCAACAACGTATATAAAAGACATGCCCGTGCTTGTGTTCCCTTCTTTTCTCGCAATTGCACAAGATTCAGAAACAACCGTGTCCCATCGACCTTCATATCACATCACCACAATGGGCCACAATTCTATCGATCAAAAACCCGGTGCTTCAGCGCATGAGCACACGCAGCCGGACAAGGAACCCGGCATCAACTCGGAAGAGTTGGCTCTGGACGCCGCTGCACAAGGCCAAGGCGTTTCTGGATTTGAGAGTCTGACCTGGTGGGAAACGGTCAAGGCTTTCAAAGTCACCGTTGCAATCTGTTTTGCAGTCACCTTCAGCGCGGCCACTGATGGCTACCAGATTGGGTAAGTCCCTTGTCTTACGAGGAATCACGCTGCGGTTCTCCTCCTCCCTTGTAATTACAAAGATGCTGACTGTGTTGCTAGCATTAACGGCAATATCATCGCCAACCCGGGCTTTGTGAGACAATTCGCCACAAAGTTCGACGCCCAAGGCGAGCCCTACCTGACCTCTCCTATACTTGCTGGCTGGAGCTCGATTCAGTCCGTTGGACAGATTATCGGCATGATCCATCTATCTTTCGTCTCCGATCGCTACGGCCGAAAGGTTGCCATGTACTGGTATTGGTTGATTCTGGCCTGTAGCGTCCTTGCCGAGAGTTTGGCTCGCAGATGGGAAGTTTGGCTGGTTGCAAAGCTCCTGGCCGGAATCGGTGTTGGATGCTTGCAGTCAACGATCCCGACCTATGTCACTGAGGTGGCGCCTGTTCGGATTCGCGGTGCTCTCCTCATGTGCTATAGCCTTTGGCTCGCAATCGGCCTGTTCATGGCGCCAGTCGCCTTGGAAGTTCTCTCGCACAGTGATCCAAACGACTTTCTCACACCTATCTACACGCAATGGTCTCAAATTGGCCTTATGATATTGGTGTACTTGGTGATTCCTGAGTCGCCTGTATGGTGCGTCTCCAAGGGGAAGCATGACCAGGCTAAGAAAGCACTTCGGTATCTCAACCACGGCGTTAAAGACTACGACGTTGATCAGCAGCTCCAGTTAATCAGCCTAAGCCTGGACCACGAGCGCACTGTTGCAGCGGAACAGCGACGGGAAAAGTGGTATGCTATTTTCCAAGGCATAGATGGGCTTCGGACCCTGATCTCGTTGTGGACTTTGATGTCCCAACAGTTCATTGGCTTGACCCTCTTTGGGACATATGCCAGCTACTTCTTCCAGCAAACTGGCATTTCAAACCCCTTCAAGATTACTTGCATTACCTCCGGAATTAACGTTGCAGCTGGACTCGTCCTAGTCTTCACCGCAGATAGGTTGGGCCGTCGTAGGCTATCTTGCAACGGCACCACATTATCTTGGCTTTCAACTGTTGTGATTGGTATCCTCGGTGTCGTCCCAAAGGTGCACGCCACCAGTTACATTATGGTCCTTTTTGCAGTACTTTGGAGTAAGTTTGCTCATCACCCCTACACCATATATGAACGACTGTGATGCTTACACTCGGTTCTACAGACGTTGGGATTGTGGCAAACTCGGCAACTGGTTGGGGCTTTATCGGTGAGATATCATCTCAGCGCCTACGACCATATACTGCTGGTTTTGCCGCCGCCTCGACATGTGTAGCCGGCATCATTATGAACGTGCTTACTCCCTACATGGTCAATTCCAACCAGTGGAACTGGGGTCTTAAAACCGGTTGGTTCTATGCTGGAGTTGGCCTGCCTTTTACTGTTGCTATGTGGTTCCTAATTCCGGAAACGTCCAAGTATGTCATACCCATTCCTCTTGGCGAGAACGTTAGCCTAACCATTTATACAGTCGATCTCCGGCCGAACTCGACGAGTTATTTGAGAGAAAGGTCCGCCCGTGGCAATTCCATAAAACGAAGACAGTCACACAGCGCATTATAGAGGAGGAAAAGAATAAGGGCCTACTCTAAAGCTAATAGGCTCTTTTTTATACAGGGTCCGATTATGGAGAAGCTAGGGGTCAGCCTGGCTACTTGGTCCCGTTTCCACTTCTTAGTATCTGTCCCTTCAATCTAGCTAGATATTTAACCATCATTTTTCTCCGCACCAATTCCTCAATTATTTGCATTGCATACTCTATTTAGTTAAATTTATTATAGGCCCGTGTGAAAGGTAGCTAATCTTTAAGCTGTTGATGTTTTATGACTTGATAACGTAGTAAGGTGTGTAACTCAATTTGCAAGGACTTGGTGTTCATGATGACGCCAGTATAGCTGAATGGATATCATACGAAAGGCGATACAAGCCTAGACTATCGTGACCTTACTTATATCAGTGGGAGTGGTCGATTGCAGGCCCCCAGGTCCGATACCACCAAAGAGCATCGCGACGAGCCAAACTTTCCAGCTTTGACCAATGGATTCTAACACGACCCTATGAACCAGGAGAAGCCAGTGATGCACGGCTGCTCTTCTCCCGAGTCTGTAGACGAGTAATATACACACCAATTTGGTAATCGTCTACAGTAGCGCGGCGGGTGACGAGGAAGAGGATAAAAGCACTCAGCTTGAAAGCTTTCACTATGTCCAACGTTTTTAGATAAAAAAATTGTTTTGGAGATTTTACCCATTCACGCCATTTTCTTCAGTGGCTGCATCAGAGGAAAGGTTTTGCGGGAACTTCTGCATCGGAAGTTTCTTGATGCTAGCGGTATCAATGGGCGAGTTCTCAAGTGGTAACTTGTGGGACGTCTGGTCTAGCCGAAGTTGGGAGACTCGTATCGTATGTCCTTTGTGTCGGCAAATGCCCAAGTGGAAGTGTCGAACGATGCGTTAGTTTGGGACAGAAGAACCAAAAAGGACGAAGTCGGCTAACTACGGTGTCTGTACTTTCGAATCCGTAATAGATATGTGACGTTTGAGGTAGCCATGACCTCCCGTGGTCACCCCGCAATCAACTGAGGGAAGAATCTGGGGACCCAAAATAGCGCTTTGCAATCATCGCACTCACGCAACTTACTGACCCGAGCCTCGGGATCATACGACACCGATCAGTCCCTCACCATCTCATTGTTGGCCGAGGGCGGGAAAACATCAGCAATTTTCGGATTAAGATAGGCCGAAGAAAAAGAAGCACTAAGCACCCACCTCTCCTATGATAATAGTCTTTGTAACAGGCCATTACGCTGTACCAACCTGGGTTTAGCAAAAGCCTTATTTGGGATGAGCGTATTTAAGCATAAAAGTGGTATCTTTGGTCCGTCTTCATCCGATCAAGGCTTGAGGGGAAATCTACTTTTGACACTATTGTTCCCGGAAAAGAGGACAAGTGGGCCGTCGACGTGGCTTACAGGCCTGTCTCAAGAGCCCGGGATCAATCTCGACCGGACCACGTATCATTTCCCTTCTTTAGCGAGCCAGAAGCGCCTTGAATAACAGCGCCAGCTCTTGATGTAGGGCCATCGGAGTATGTTGTCCCGTTGTCCCCTTTCCACCAATCTGAATAATCCACGCACCGTCAAGACAACTGTCATGTACCTGCTATCGCAATTCATTCCGCTGTGGACCCCAAACCTCAAAATCCGGGGTTTGGAAGCGAGGAGGTAGCTGCGCCCCAGGTTTTGATCAGTGCAGACGATCTCGGTTGGTTGTAACCCATGAAACATCGCACAGGACGACGCCGTTCCCACGTATTGTAGAACTCGACCTGGACACCACAACGTATTGCTCCCTTGTCACCGTCACCCTCCCATCCAAGATAATGTTAAGTTGGAAACATGATCATGCATCACTCGATTTACTACCGTTCGAATCAGCCTCGACTGAACCCGACAAAGTGGAGTCGAAGTCCGAGTTTTACAAGGGTTGCCATTGGGACCCCTTGTACCTTGTCCCCGGCCTTCTTGGGGTTGTTACTACTACCAAATGGTTTTAGTTTGTTACCGTAACCCCGCATAGTTTTCTGGACTAAATGTTCTCGGTTCATGATATGACGAATCGAGGTCTTTTCCGTCCAGCTCGGGAGACACAATCACCGAAAAGTGCCAATAGTACCCCATTTTTGACAAATTTGACGACGTTCGTTTAGCCGACGAATCCGAGGTACTGGTCATCATGCAATGCTACGTTGACACTTGACTTCAGATTCAATCGTGAGAGGAATGACGATGAGTAGCCACTTAGCGCCATGTTAAGTATCCAAGGATCTGACGCCTTCGTTCATTGTGTCGGGTTCGGGTTAATTAATGATATGAGGGGCTATGGTTGAGGAAAGCCATGGGTCCAAGAAAAGCCGAGGCTCCGTAGCGGAAGTTATGTACATCAAAATAGGGTATATATAGAGGTGACTTAGCGCATCCAAGGCGTTGAATCTTACCTTTACCGCCATCACTTTCCTGCTTTCTACATCTTTTTCATACAATGGCCTACCTACTCAACTGTCTAGCCCTACTGTCGAGCTACGTCTCGTATACCGGAGCGGTGACAGTGACCTATCCCGTTCCATTCACTGTTCCTCGCGATGCCGTTGATCTTGACTCAACACCTGTCGGCGTCTCGTAAGTCATGATGCTGTTTTTACCTCTCACGCCCCGACTCATACCTCTAGTTTTGAGTTTGACATGATAGCAACCTACATGTTGAACATGAGCCGTACCTGGAACTGCATGGACCACATGGACCATTTTTATGACTCAAAGGTACCCATCCGCGTTGGTGGCACTACGCAGGATAGATGTGCCTTTGATGCGGACTTCGACGGATATTTCTATCAGAACCCAGACGATGAACTCGGCCATTATTTTGGACCGAATTTATTCAACCTGATAAGTGGGTATAGTCCAAAAATAGGAACATTGATGCTGAGATTGACATGGTTATAACAGAGACTTATGGAGGCGAGGTGACACTTGGTATGTGAGATGCTGTACCCTGTTTCAGAAAGAGTCTGACAATTGCCATTTCAGGGTTCAATCGCGGTGATGACAACTTAACCAATACTTTGGAGGCAGTGATGGCCGCCAAATCAAGACTACCCGAACTGCTATGGGGTGTTGAGCTCGGAAATGAGCCAGATTGTGGGTGCAGTCGTTTATTCTAAAGGCTTCTCACTAATTGTGCTAGTGTACTATTCAGTATGGAATAAGACTGTCGCCACTGCGCCTTGGAACGAGACTCAAGAAGGTGATAACCAAGCAGAATGGTTCCAGGCTCTTCTTGATATGTGGGACGGCCCCGTCCCTATTCTCTCGGGCGGAAACTATGCGGTACCTATAGAGCTCGCCCCTGCCTATCCGAACACCAACTATTTGATCAACACTGCCTTCAACTCGAGCGTTCAAGCAGGCGTCAAGGTGTACTGCACGCATCTCTATGCACTTTCTGCCCAGGACGCTTTGCTATCTAGCGAGATGAATCATGCCAAAACGGTTGCCGATCTGTCCAATTTTGTTGACAAGATTGCGAAGGCCAAAACAGTTGGCCGCCCCTATATCATCGGCGAGACAGGGTTCCATGGCCTCGAGACAACCCAGGATGCCACGTTCGGCGGCGCGCTTCAAATCATCGACAAAACTCTGCATGCTCTCACATTAGGCATCGAGCGGCTCTATTACCACCAAGGTGGTCTGGGAACCAATCAGGCTTCCTTCAATTGGTGGCATCTAGAGAAGGTCGAGGCACCATTCTACGGAGGCTATTTCGCTACCTTGGCCATTGCGGGAGGTGACAAGATCATTGAGAGTGATCCTGGAAACGATTCCTTTTCGCAATACGTCATTTACAGAAATGGCAGCCCGTACAAGGCTGTTCTGATCAACACCGAATATTATTCAGGCATTGGTCATCGCAATTCGACAACATTTAAGTTAACTGGCTTGTCCTCCTCTGTTGTCAAAGGTCTCCGAATGACTGCATCATCCAGCGAAACGACCATAGAAACGAATCAGAAGTTGAAGGGCCAACCAGTTATCGGAGGTACAGTTTTCTCATGATTTGTGAGCTCTTGAAGCTGAATATTAATGCGATTTGCCACAGGACAATACTTTTCCAATGACAACTGCGCAATCCTCGGTAAGCAGAAGTACGAACATTTTAAGGTATCGAAGGGCAAAGCAAAGATTGTTTTAGCAGCATCTGAAGCTATACTTATATATTTATAAGACTAGCTCATAGTTTTTGTTCTAAGAGTAATAGGCATTAGGTGTGTGTACAATGCAGTAGCTGTAAGTAGTGTTATAGTTCATTAAAGGCCATCTTGTGGTGGCAAGATTCAAGAACCTCCTCGAGAAACCTCCAGAAGACTTGCCGAAAATGGTGCACCAAGGCTACCCAGAGACGTTCGTCTCCAACTAGAATGAGAACACCAATAGGCTATCATAGCAGCGATGAGCAACATGCCTTGTCAGTTTGTCCCAGAGCAGAGCAGAAAAAGGAGCAGCAAAGGGTCAACGGCGAAAGCGGGTGCCCGTCCCCTTATACAATTCCTGCCAGAGAGGTGATACACACCTGCGACCCGACAACCATGTCTGGTCGTGTACCGTATCGATTCAGTAAATTGGCCCTGAAACCTTCGTCAACAGCCAGGTCCTCGTTCATCCCACACCAGTGGCTCTTGTAACTTACACGTTCTCACGTCTCGCCGGCACAATAGTAGCCAATTACGAGTAATTGTTGGAACGTAGGGTTCGCTCTCCTAAGATCGAAACAAGGTAAGCTAAACCGTGCCGGCTGCGCTGTCACTTGGATCCTTGTAATGCTTAAAGCCAAACTTAGTAAAGACGCGCGATAAGCCATCGTGACCATAAGAAGGGAAATAATAAAGGAAATAGACGTCAACTATATCTATTCCCACCCCTATTTCCACTGTCAGAAATAGTTTGAAAATTGAATTCTCAATACGTTTCACAGTGAAAGGATAGCCGGCACGGGAAATAACCACAACATTCGCTACCGGGTAGCTCAGCTAGTGTATGGAAAAGACGGCAAGCCCAGCTTGGAATAGTGTCACTGATGACGTCGCTAGCGGCTTCTCGGCATTGGGAATTTCCCACCGATTATAAAAACTACCTCCTTGGCTTAGGCTGGCAGACGGCAAAGGCGGCAAGTCACTTTGCTTGGTTCGTGTCATCGATGATGACGAGCAAAGGCCTCGTGTGCGAAAACGCACTAAAGCGGCGTCTCCCGTTCAGGTGGAGTCGTGTCACCACAAAAGCTTCCATTCAAATATTGCTGGAACCGGTATTTTTGCACCCTTCTATTGCCTACCGGATGTTTCGTGCCGAGACGGCACGGCTTGCCGGCCGTGGCGCAGTTTCCGCCTTGATATCCCCAGGTTAGACCATGTGCGCAATACGTAAAGATTGATTCCCGATGTAACTCTTTCTGAGAGGTACAAAATAGACCCGATTCTGGACCGCATAGAAAAGTATTTTGAGCTCGGGGTACGGATGCAATTAATCTGCAATGTGGCTGTCCGCCAGCCTTGCTCGAAATAACGGTGACGCTGCCATCTCGCATTCGCCCTCGCATTCGCACTGGACAGGGATATGAATAGTCTGCCCGCCCAATCTCACGGGTTACAAGTTCAAAGTACGACCAGACAAATAACAAACGCAATGGTGTCCAAACGTGTTTACGACCTGTGCCAAGCAAGGGAAACAGTGAGCTCGGTCCTGGCAAAGGATCCAACTCAGGCACCGGGTGATGTTGTCAAGAGATTATACGGCAATGGCGAAAACCGCCTCCATCAAGATGAATCCGACGAAGACGTTGCAGCCTCATCCGCCGATGCACTAGAAGCAGCCTTCCAATGTGGTCGCTGGGGCCTTACGAAGCCAAGCCCTCTCTTCTTGCAAGCATTCGCGGACGCCTTGGATTGTTTGGACGCAGATCCCATGTCAGGAGTGGTCTCGCCGCCATTGTTGGGATCCCAAGGAACGGTGCCGCTTACTATCATTGCACCTCTGGCCGATGTCATTCGCCACTGCTCGAATCTCATTGTCCGCGCGGAGAGGGAAGTCTTCTTCATCACCTGCTCCTGGTCTCCATCGATAGCCCAGCGGCTCCTCAAGAATGCCCTGATAGAGCTTTCGAGGCGCGCTGGAAAGAGAGGGCAACGAGTCGTGGTCAAGATCATGTACGACAAGGCGAGCCCAGCAAATGCTCTCAATCCGCACCAAACAGTTCCTCCGCAAACATACTCGTCCAAGTCGATCGACCTCCCCTTGCCCGAAGAAATCCCCCATCTCGACCTCGAGGTTGTCAGCTTGCACAAGTTGGTTCTTGGCACCCTGCACGCTAAGTTCTGCATTGTTGATCGGAAGATGGCCACGATAATGAGCAACAACATGGAGGACAATGACAATATGGAGATGATGGTGCATCTCGAAGGACCCATCGTGGATAGCATATACGACACGGCGCTGATTACATGGAGTAATGCTCTACACCCTCAACCCCCTTGCCACGATGCTCCAGCGACTGAAGGTGGTCCGGCAATGTCCGACGGGCACCCCGATCACGTCTCTAGTCGAAGCCAAGCTGAGATTGCCGCCGACGGAGAACAGGCGACTTTACCAGAACACACGCCGGATCATCCTCACTACGACAGCGATCTCGCCGGCGAGATGAGGCGAGTACAGTCATGCTATTCTACCAAGCCTGGTCAAACCCGTCTACAAGCAGTAAACGCACGACTTAACCAAGCAGCGAAGAACCCCGTTGAACCAACTGGTCCTGAAATCGAGGATGGGGATGAAATGACGCCCTGCATCCATACCGCTTCTGACCATCCTGTCCCCATGGCCCTGGTATCTCGTCCCCCATACGGATGGATCGACTCAAAGAGCATCCATGTTCCCCAAAACGAAGCCTGGCTCTCGCTCATCCAGAATGCAACAAGAACCATATTCATCCAAACGCCAGACCTCAATGCTGCACCACTAGTACCTGCCCTTGCTGCGGCGCTGAACCGAGGTGTCCAAGTCACATACTACGTGTGTTTCGGTTACAACGATTGCGGCGAGATGATTCCAGGGCAAGGTGGGACCAACGATCAAGTTGCGAAAAGCCTTGTTGCGTCCCTCCCACAGGATGGGCCGGAACATGATTTGTTGCACATATACAACTACGTCGGCAAAGACCAGGACCATCCTATTCATCAATCGTATAAATCACGCTCTTGTCACATCAAGCTCATGATTGTGGACGAATGCGTAGGTATTCAAGGTAGTGGCAACCAAGACACACAGTCTTGGTTCCACAGCCAGGAAATAAACGTCATGGTTGACAGTCCAGAGATATGTGCAAAGTGGAGGGAGGGCATCGAACGGAACCAAAACACCAAAGCCTTTGGGCGAGTAGCCAAGGACGGAATTTGGAGAGATGGCCAGGGGAACCCTGGAAAAGGCTATATGGGGGATCCGGGGCCGGTCGGGGGATTAGTCAAGGGCGTTGCGGGAATGGTAATGAAGATGAAGGCTGCAGGAAACTTGTAGATATTTATGAGATGGCCCTCAGCTAGCTATTGCAAATGTTCACAAATTATAGCCTTGATGAAGGTTTTTCCAATGTATTTCACGCCCTGCCCAAAGAAACCCATTGGCTCCCGGCCTATATCTAAAGACTTTTCCAGTTCTCGACTTTGAGTTGAGAGATTACAAGTCTATTGACTCTCTCAACAGGGCGCATCCACGGATGTTCCTGACCAACTAGCTGAGACGTGAGACCAGTTCTAACGTCGAAGGACCCCGAGTCATTGAAACCTGGCGGCTTCATCAAGTTTTCTGTCGCTCAGCAGTTCCACCCTGAGAGAGCCTGATTTCAACGACTTCCTCGACCCGAGTGACGATGAAGTTTCCGAGGCAAGCCCAGAGAACTCGTAGCCTCGATGCGCTGGGCCAGACCTGGGCCACGCAACCTTTGCCAACTCTAACATGTCAGCCAAGCCGTCACGGGGCATAAACAGATGCCTGCTCGTTGCCTATAGCTTACACACTTTCCAACTCCCCTTTCCATATCTCAGCTGCCGTGCATGGAAAGATTCTCCGGATCGCAGGCTAGATTGAGAACCTGAATCAAGAGGCGCGAGATGACAACTTTGCTCAGGGCTAAACCTGTTTTTTTTCTTTTTACACGGGGTAGTATTCCAAACCCGACGTCACCAGTTCCAGTATCCATTTTTTCTTTGAAAGATCTGCAAAGAAAGATCGCGGCATTGCCTTCGCCCCGTAGCGGAAGCCCATTGTTGATGGAAACCTCCTCGGGATTAGATCCAGCCAGACCGAGCTGTCGAATATCTACAAGAGGGATGAAGCACTGGTTGAAATTCTCATTGAGATCCACGTCTCGAACAGACTTGGCCTGCTTCCATCACAGTCTCTGGGCTCTGACGAAAGGTGGTCGATGCCAGATCAATCAGCTGGTGATTTAAGAGAGAAGTACTCGTGGTTAATGTCCTTCTGCTTGGAGAACGTCCTTAAGGTGGCTGACATTTGTTTTCTTTCCAGTCTACACACAGTCTCAACTTTCGTCAGCCTAAATTCCTTCATCCTCGGTTTCAATGGGAGATTTATGTAAAGGGGATTGCGGTCCCCTGGCGATGGAAAACAAGAAAAGAAGATTTAACAAATTGAGGGTTAAATCTTACAGTAACAACGCAGTTTCCATTTCAGATATTTGTCCAAGCAGGCACAGCAACAGATACAACAAAAGAATTAGTTTTTAAGGCGTCCAAATACCCCTTGAAAACAGTGCCCCCCAACTTAGGCACACTCAGACTGGGAAGAAGATTTTATCAGAGCAGAGAACGTAATTGGTGAACGTGAGGGGGTTGATACCTTCGGGGCTGGGTGCGCGGAAGTAGAAGCTCGTTCACGAAGGTACTGATTACAATGTAGGCGTGGCCAACTACCAGGACTAAAAGGTAGTAACAATGAGCGTAGCGGCTACAACCAAAGCTGAGCTCCATTCTCTTGGTCGGGTTATCTACGAAGCTTCCTATTATTAGACTCATTTTTCCATCGCTTGCAATCGGGGTCCAAGAACAATTCAGCTCGAACAGCGTCAGCCGAGGATATTATGCCTCTTAAATTCAATCAAGTCCCTCTCCTGGCATTAAAAGTATCAAAACATACCCCATCATGAGACTTGCGCCGTCCCACCAAACATTGCCACTACCCATAGTGAGTCCTACGCCGCATTATTATATCTCTATTAACTTCATTCTGGGAGGACGACCAATGTCGTATCAGCTTCAGCATGCCTCACATTCCTCCCCTCACCAATATCGGCGACGACGCTTGCGTTTCAACGCCTTCCTGTACCATATTTTAAGAGACTGGAAATTTATTATGCGAATGTATTTGTTGCAGGTTGTTTCGAGATTCTGACACTGGCACATGATGAGAGCTACGAGGATAAATAATTTAATTAAATAACTATCGCAGCGAAACAAACGCGCGAATTTGTAGTTTTCGAATGTGTTTAAGAAATAGAAACCGTCTATATATTCTCTTAACTTCCAAGGTAGTGCTGTCAGATCCATTTGGGCCTCGAAAGATTACGCTTGAATATGGCAGGCACTTCGACCCTTTAGCTGCTATGTGTCTGAATTCGCCACCCAACACATTTATTGGAACAATTTGGACTCGGAAATATGGCAACTCTTGACTCAGACAGCTGATTGTGGCTTGAAAAATTGACATCATCGACGGTTTGAAGACATTGGTGGACAAGTGGTCATCCACAGCCTCTGCCACGTTGCCGTATCGAAATCTCATCGATCGGCGAGTGGGAATCAACCACTAGGACCAATTCTGGCCCACCAAATAAACATTATGTAAACTCGCGATTTTTGTAAACAAACAAAAAAGGAATACACTAACCTTCGTGATTGTTTCCTCTTCTCCCATGTCACCGTCTCATCCCTGTGTCGTGTTTGCATGTGAAACCCCACTCAGCCGTCCCAGCTCAACCAGAACGGCCCTCCATCTTCTCCATTCCAGCTCTTCAGCCGGAGGTCGCGGCCAATGCTCCGAACTTGGGTGTCCAACGGGCTGGCTCTCGTCAAAAATGTCTCAAGGTCTCCAAAACTCAAGATTCGGAACCTTTGCCATAATAGTCGTCCTCTGCAGCCTCACTATCCCCTCCCTGGACTAGTGGGATGCCGGTGTGTGCGGTTTCAGCCCGCCCGGGTGAGCTCACGGACAGTGGTCTGACCGGCATCTTGCAAGTCTTGACGAGCCAGATGCCGTTTTGGCACCTTCATGCCTCTGGCGGCGTCCCTCCTGGCAAATGGCAAGCCAGGCGGCTGTGACCGGCGACGGCTCCCAGACAGGATGCCAGATTGAAGGACCTGAGATCTCGAGCTAAGCCACGTTTCCCCCCGGAATTGGCTTGTTGGTGTTGGTGTAACGGTGCCTGTGAGACTGACAAATGACGCCTCTTGCCCACTGGCTTTCGCAGCTTTAACTTCGACTTCATCCTCCCCGCCTCTCGTCGTGGACTGATCCGTCCGGGCAATTGAAAGGACCCGCTCATCGCTTGTTCCACGTCTTTTGTCTATTTCTGTTGTATGCTTCCGGTCATTTCCTTTGAACAACTTACCAGAGCCGGCACAGTATCGTCTTCTATACCGAGCTTCTGCTACACGGTTCTCCACCAAGCCCAAAACCACAATCACTAGCTAGCACGAAACGACGGCTCGCCAATCTATCCGAGGCGTTTTCAGATGGGTAAAGTCTCTCTTTAGCACTTTCTCCCGTTTCTACGGTCATCAGTTTAACCTCTTGTACAGAAGCATACCATTTGATCCCTCTCCTTCCCATGGGCGGCAGAGCCCAATGCGAGTCGAATCCCATGACAGATGATTCGATGTTTGGGACATCCTGCATCTCCCAAGATCTTCTATGGCAACAAT
Organism: Ilyonectria sp. MPI-CAGE-AT-0026; assembly: GCA_020744155.1. NCBI lineage: Eukaryota > Fungi > Ascomycota > Sordariomycetes > Hypocreales > Nectriaceae > Ilyonectria > Ilyonectria sp. MPI-CAGE-AT-0026. The sequence goes on from JAGPNQ010000018.1 coordinate 69,234, forward strand.
GGTGGCCTATAGACCAACTGGTCCCGCTTGGTTCGTCGGAAGACGGAAGCAGCAGCACGGCAAACGGCGTCTACACGCAGACTGGTCCTGTACTCGATGGGTCCGTATATGGCTGTGATACCAGCTCGACACACCATTGGAATGGCACCGGCCCTATAACCGACTATGCCGACCCGTGGAGTGGCCCCAGTTCTGTCACGATGTACACGGCTCCATCTTCAGATTCTGAGCACATGGTTTCCGAGGAATTGTCTCCTATCCAGGACCACTGGCATCCACCCTCGACACCAAAGAAGCCAGCTCGAAAGCGGAAGCGCGACTCTGATGACGTTCCGCCCCCCAAATCCGCGGGACAACGTTCACCGGGTGATCGAGACATCAATCCACAGAAAGAGAAGAAGCCAAAACATTCAATTGTTCGCCGCCAGAAGAATACCGACGGCAACGGCGCCCATCCAGCCCAACAGTGCGATGATCACATCAAAGTGATTAGGGAACGGAACCGAATCGCAGCCAACAAACTCCGGGCCAAGAAGAGCGAAGAGGCACTGAGACTCAGGTCTAGTGAGCAGGACGTCGAGCGCATCCACAGCGACCTGTCCACCTGCGTGGCTGACCTGACGCTCGAGGTGTACGAGCTGAAGATGCAGCTCCTACAGCACTCCGGGTGCAACTGCACCCTCATCCAGAACTACCTCGCCTACGAGTCCCAGCGATACGTACAGGCGTTGGACGAAAAGTCGCAGCAAGAGGCGTCGTATCAGCAGCCGCAGCGGCCTGTGCAATGCGAGGGAGAATAAGAGGCAGTGTCAAAGCGGGGTTAATGGACAGTGGGCAGAGATGGCAAGACGCCATGGTGGAATGGTGTGGGGGATTTTCAAGTATCGCGTAATAACAGGAGGCAACAGGCTTGTCCCAAGAATATAATTCGTTTTCCCTTCCCTTCCCCACCTCTTTACCTCCAGGTCCGTACCATTGAGAGTTGTTCCCGTGTCGATCCCCTGCCTCTGTCGGCCATGCCGTCAAGGACCCGGTCTTGTGGTAGCTATGGTTCGAGCGGCGGTTGACTAACCCAAACCCTCGGGAGGGTGGCGTATGATGTATCAATATGTGATAAGCGCCAAGCCAAGGTGTGACAACCCAGGATGTGACAAGGGCGGCTTGGGAGTGCCACACAGGCGTGCCTCGGACCCCTCCTTATCTCCACGGCGTCCGTGAGATTCCCAACGTGCATACTGCAAGCGGGATCGGGGACCTCCTCGCCGTCTGTGTATCTGCAATTTGTCCATGTTTCCCCTTGTCTCATCCACCTCTAAAACCGAGCCGAAACCGAAGCCGTTATCATCAGCCACCTTCCCGGCTTGCCTATTTGGATTTGTTGACCCTTGATCCCCTCAACGGTTGGGCTGTCGATACGATGGGCTTTAGGCATAATCACCTTCCATGATATCATGTAGAGCCTGCTTAGTAGAATTGCTTCCCGGACATCAAACACATGGGTGCGAATAATAGCGAATTCCAAGGACAAGAATCCATCAATGAATTGATGCATCTCTTGAAGGATCAACTTATGATCGGTGTCGGCCACGGTTCGCGAGCGCCTCTGCGCTAGCAAGGTCGGTTGGCCGCCAGCTGACACGCCACAACTGTAGATCTGTTGGACGCGCCTCATGCTTGCAAATCTAATAAATCCAAGACATGATTGGGGCTTTAAGAGACATCGAAATTATACCAAACATAATAAAGTGACATTCATTTCGGTCGACCTGATAGTCTCAAGAACAGTTTTTCCGAAGAGGTACAGACAATTATGCAAGTTCACATCTTGCTGCATACTAGAGATTCGCTTGAGCCAGTCTTCTCTGTCTCAAAGTCGAGCACAGAGAGCCCTTCCACAATGGGTGAATCTGCTCACAAGCCACAGCACTCGCGCGACGCTATGCCTCCAGCCTGCCGTGCCACAGTTGGACGCCTCTGGACAATCACGTTGTCTGGTGGGGACATGGGCTCAGCGGCGGAGCTAAGTATGGGCAAAGTACTTGTGGCGGTGTGGCGGCAGGATGGAATCTCCCAGATTGCCATAGACGCTGAGCAATAGATGCTCTATAAAGCAGCCAATAGGCCATTAAGCGCTTCTTCCGAAAGCCTTTTACCGGAAAACTGCGTGCATCGATAGCCAGAGCTATTTCGGTTATGTTGCGAGCGGCGAAGAGCTTAAAGATGGCCTCACTGATTACAGTGAGATCTTTACCATCACGAAGGATCTCGAACTTGACGATCCTAGGGTGTCTGCCCAGTGACCATGCTACGGGAAAATATCATTTACCTCATGCAGATCTGCGGGACCCCGTGAAGAAAAACATAGAGAGCTTATGGCAGACCGGCGAGAAGCTTCTCCGGCTTATTGAGCTGGGCATCGATGTACCAGAGGGATCTTTGACCCTCGTTACAAAAGACGGTTGGCATCACATTGCGAATCCTCAGGCATGAACCCACGGCTTCTTTTTGAGATAAGACAAAGCTAATGTTTTGGGCTCAGATTTACCGCAATCAACGACATCAATGGGAAAGGCGACGACTGTCGACGCATCGGCTCTCATCCTGATTATGGTTTGCTTGTGATTACGACCGCTGTTGATGTTAGAGGTATGCGAGCCCTGTTGATGCAGTTCTAACATCAGTGCATCTGCTGATCCCATATCTGGCTCTCTTCGTTCGTCCTCCATATAAGGACGAGTTCGTTGCAAACTGGAGAGGGTTACTGCCGGCATGAAGGAAGATAGTGACGGTTAGGTGTTTATTCCTCCAGCCGAGAATGTATTTACAGTTTTCCCAGGCAAGCCTCCATCTGTTACCAACCGGTGTCCTGCTGAAAATCGCTCTCAGGTGGCATGATGCGGTATATGACCAACGCAGTCCTCCCCTCAACGCTCCATAAGGTGGGGTTCAATATGAAAGAGAGGCTCGCCTTTGCTTGTTTCCATGAGCCCAACTTTCAGGCAATCTTTCAACCTCTTCCGGGGTATGAAGCTGGTCAGGGCCCAGAAGAGTAGATCCATTACGGGAAGCATTTCAATAACATGTGCATGAGGAACTATCCCGGGCGCATCACTACTCACCGGTTGGTCGATGAAGGCCGGTACAAGTAGCTAGATACGGAGGCACTTTGAAACATGACCGCTTGAGACAACAGACGTGAGACATTGTTGCGCATCAAAGGGATTTGGCGAAGAGTTTCGGTTCCTAGATTTTATTCCAAAGTACGCTCCTTGCTCTTCTTTGTTCCGACACGACGTCTGGATGGATCTAGTCGCGCACGCACACATACATGCACCAGTCTCTTACCCATTTACAGCTACTGTCAGGTTATCATGGCAAATCCCGTGGATGGACCCATGCAAGTCCAAAAACAGCATCTTGCATTGAGAGGCTGAGTGACGGCCTCAACAAGGGGCGCTGCAGCTTGAGGTAGCATCCAACCCCCCCAACCCCCTAACCCTCCCTGCATGATATCGCGTAATCGGGGATCATAGCGCATCAGACTAAGCTCTCTGGCTCCACGAGACGCGGCTTGTCATATGCTAGCGCGGTGATCAAACCTGCATACGCCCCACCGACAACGACGCCATAGTTCAGTTCGCATCCATCCAAGGGTCCCTGTGTTGTGTGCACCACCTAAGTGAGATGAACGTCAAGGGATTAGTTCTCTCACCTCCCTCGTATTTGACATCCGGGCCGACGGCTGCCTGCACCAACGGGTTATGTGCCTCGCCTGTTCGGGTGAAACCAGTGCGGGTGATATAACGTGTTGCCCCCTTCATTGAACTCGGCTGTGGTCAGCACTCCGTCCCAACGCTGCCGTGCCTCCTTGCCATGAGGGAATTTTGAACCAGGGGCAAATGTCTTTTCGGGGTAGGCGACAGGGCGGCTCTCCTGACCCAGCTCGCAGCAACCCAACCACTCTGGAGCCTGCCTTGTCATCGGAGGGAGATGACCCTGAACATCACCTGCATGTACTCGGAGTTAGGACGATTGTGATACCGAACGCAAAGCTGCCATGGGTTGATTTTGACTCTGCCCTTGGGGATCGGCGATAGGGCTGTTGCAACACCAAAGTGGCCCGCCCATGTGGCGCGGAGCAGATGTTCCTCTGACCCCGCCTCCCCAGAATGAGCTGCTTTTTAGTCTTGAGCGGGTACTTGGGCGCTAATTCTGATGTCTAGTTCAGTAAGAACCCCGTCCCTTGTTTCAAATGCCGGTGCCAGCCTTACACTGGTATTTCTGAGCGTCGAGATCAGAGTTGATGGTTTGGTCTTGTCGCAAATAAACCGCTGAGCTTTCCGTCGAACAACGGGCATAAGTCGGCGTTTGGCAATCGATGAAAAGCCATCTGCCAACACTTTAGTCCAGGTTCAGCGGTTGCGCTCTCAATCTGACGGTATGCTACGGTACATCAAGGTACATTGTCTGCTCTGCATTGTGGAGCGTTCCCTTTTGCACCTGGCGCAACAGTTCGGCCACCATTGCATCGGTACGCCGTAAGCTCCAAGATCCGCACGGGATAATCAGCCACAACTGTCTGATCGTCGGTTAGTGTCACTAGTGCGTAGGGGATGGGGAACATGCTGATAATGAGACCCATGGATCGACACCCAAATGCAAGATGAACCTCACATGGCAAAGCCTTTGCGTACGCAATTGGCGATACTTGGCTGCAAAGTGATCTGTGGCTTGCCAAAGAGGGTGGCCGACGTAGCATCGCGATTATCACACCCTGTCCGCCTTCAATTGTCAAGTACTCCCTACATGCCGCTGGGCCGAGGCCAGCCCTGCCCCTTCGAGTTTCTTTACGCGAGAAATGACCGACCTGCGTCCGACCGTTCTCGTGGCATTGATGCGAGCCTTCCAATACTGGCAACCAACAGCGTCAGCGACTATTGTGGCGTTGTTACTTCACTCTTCAATCATGCTGTCCAATAGGCATAGGATTTTCTGACGTAACAAAACATGTTGGCACGTTATATGCAGATGGGCGCATGAAGATGCTTCTCTCCAATTGAAATGGCCCATCGTGTCTCTGCGTGCCATGAACATGCATGACGCGAACTAGCGGCCACTGCTACGTCTCGGAGAGTTAGCCGAGCTTCCAGCTCTTGACGCACACCGTTTCCTCCGGGAAAGCCTATCAAGCACCTCACTATGAGGAGGCCAGAACATGGCCGCGGCAACAGTAGATGGTGTTGAGCTGGATGCGACGTGGAGGTCGGAGCAGGGCCCCTAAAAGGTTAAAGAATGCCAGATTCTCCACCGCAAGCTCCGGATTCTCTCTACATGACGAAGGCACTCATTCACAAGTCCCATCTTCCACTGCAATACCAACAGCGTTGATCTAGCTTCTGACATAATCTCTTGTTCCACACCCCCCTCATCATGCCCCCCCATTTGGTCCAGTCATTTCAACCCTCCCCTCCACACCAAGAAACTCCTCCCAACAGCCCTCTGCAGAAGCCAACCGATGGTCAGAACCCTGTCACGTTTAATCGAAGTTTCGGTATCAACGGGAAGGGTGGGGAATCATCCCTTGCAGAGCGACTCTTCACAGTACTGGAAAAGCTCGCCGATGAGAGGCCTACCTCGCATGGCTTGTCCTCTAGTGGCAAAGCTCCCACCGAGGCGAAAGAGCCGCAGGCTGAGCAAGCATCGAGGCTGGTATATAAAAATCTCGAGAAACGGTATGATAATCAATATGCTACACCTACTCCCTGCTAACGGTGAATTAATTAGAGATGGGAAAAAATAGGAATATAAGACCTTTGAGATAGTTGGTACCGGGACCGGACTCTGGCGGGGATGATCTGCCTCTATTCATCGTCTTAAACGGAATAAGTCTACAGGGTAGTTGAAGTAATATTAAAGCAATGACCTCAATTGAAGATACACCACCCGCCGTACTAATTCCCTATGTGAACCATGAAATTATCCTTCGCCGCGACAGAATCCGTCATGTTCGCTAGGTATTCTTGTAGATTGATAAGGTGTCGCGTGTCCCGGATCTTCAAACGCAGGCCATGAACAAGACTACATTAGAACTTGGCGAAGAAAATGGGATCATTGCTAGCTGACAAAATTCTTTCCACAAACATAATGAATGCGGAGTTTTACCCTCCCTTATTCGAAACGACTGGACGGATCTGCGCCGGCGTTCACTTGGAAGTTTCTGCTGCTAAGCTTCAGCAAGATTTCCCTCACGCTGAGGTCATCCCCATTGACCTCGATGATGCCGCAGCTGTTAATGAGCTCGTCCAAGGAGTCAACGCTATTTATTATGTCGGTCCCGGCTGTCATCCTCGGGAGACTAGATTATGGTTGAACATGATTGATGCTGCATTTGCAGAAAATATGCGTAGCCCTGACTCAATCAAGCATTTGTGTCTTCCATATCTGTCATCGGTGCACTCATCTCAACAAACAAACTAATTAACTATTTCGGTAAGACGCCCATTGAAGAAGATTCTCAGAGAGTGACAGAAGAGTATGGTTGGACAGAGGGACTATTGTGAAACAATATGGGGAATTTTCTGTTCCTTATGACAGCAGCGAATCTCAATTGTTTGTACGGAAAGCTAAGGAGACGGGGCCGATGAGTACTACTGGCGCCAAAGAGTAGTATACTTTCCCTAGACAGATTCCAGTCTCACGAAGCATTGTGCGATGAGTGACGCCGACGTTTGCTGAAATCAAAACTGGTTGATACTGGGGAGGAGGGATGAAATATGTTTCCAAATTGTGAGGCATCATACACCGGCGAAGAAAATATGCGCGCCGTTATGTGTACCTGCGTAAGAATACCAAGATTGGGAAGAAAAAGGAAGAAGTCATCGTCGCAGTTGTCACAGAACCCAGATGACACAGTTACGCTTACACGATTAAGTAAACAAAAGTATGTCAAAACTTTTCGTCCGCCAATTTCGCTTGGTGCTTTATCCATCCTGCACAAGGTCTGGCCTTAACCCCCACGCCTAGCTTATGACAGATACTCGTGTCCATGATAGTATTGCTCCGCAGCAGGATGTGGCGGGATAGAAGTCTTGGCCATTTTCACCGGATCAAAGGGGTAGCCCAGTGGGGTCTTATTCGGGTTGATATGGTGATACTGGCTCTTGATTATTGAATTAGTTTCCACCAGGCACCACGTCGGCAGGTTCGCGACGTCTTCAGGCAGGGATGAGGACGAATTTGTGCGGGCCGTCAATCAGGTTCGTCAACTACGGTGTCGTGATGGCCTCGTGGGCCGCGGCCGTGATGACGGGACCCCGGTCCAGGACCTTGGTTGCTGGTTCACCCATGATGGCTCTGACTGGACTGCCAGTGTCTTGAATGTAATCGGTGGTAGGTGTGCACACTGTTTCCTTGTATCAACAGGATTGTCTCACACGGCTTTCACGAGGTAGAGGACTTTGTCTACTTTTAAAATCCCACGGATTCTACCCCACGGCATCATTGCTCTACGAAAGCAGCAGTACGTGGGATTATGATCATGAATTCTTTATACCCTCCTTCGCGCTTCGGCCCAACGATCCCTATGATCGCTTGCCTGGGTTCAGCAATAGCTTTGAGCCTGAATTCATCGAGAATACTATTCCCAGCCGCTAGAATAGCCCTCTACATGCAAGGTTTCGACTTTATGCTAAGCGGGTCGCCGCCTCCGCCTTCATTGCCCCGTGGCGCACGCAAAAGAAGGCCGGCCTGGTTCTGCCGAGTTAGTTCGCCGTTGCCCACCGAAGCTTTGTCAGTCCTCCGTAGAAACTGGCTGGCATCGTTTAACTTGCTAACTATGGCGAAATAGATCGATCTTCCGACAGTCAAACGGACTTCCTCCATCCCAAGGCCAAGCTTGAGGTGACCCACAGTGACCCGGTACAGTCTCGGCGGCCTCTTCCTTCAACTCGGCCACCAGCTCCGGCTGGGTGAGGAGGTCGATCAGCGCAACGCTGGCGGTCTTGGCCTTATACCCATCCGATAACTCCACTATAGACCCCAGTGTTAGCAGATCCAATAGACGACCACTCCCTTCCGGCGAGTAATGCTACTTACTAGCGTGCATCAGACTCAGGGGTAGGCAAGCGGGCCAAGGAGCACCAACATGGCCAGCAGCGAGCGATAGATACAAGATATGACATAGCTAGGTGAAAACCTGGGTGACTTGGGTAATAAATAAGCGCGCACAAACCGCGATAAAAATAGCTGCGACAGCGAGCGAAGATAGTATGTACATCATGGTGACGGCGTATGGGAAGTCGTTATTCGAAGTTCTCAGGCTCAACCGCGTCAAACCGTAGCGTCCGGTTTCAGCAAGAACAGGAGAATAGAGTGCTGTGAAACCTGGGACAAGTACACACGGCCAGGGCTAGTTGACTTCATATATAGCCAAGACAAGAGCGACGGCCAATGCAGCACAATACGATCGTGAGCCCATCTGATCCAGAGGAGGCTTGGGTCCGCAACACGAGCAGAGACGACGTCACACAGCCATGAGCCCCATCATAGTGGTGCCGCGGAGAGTTACTTGTGTCTTGGCTTTTCACTGGACGGTGAGATTGGCTCGCTTGTTGAACGCGCTAGGATTCATCTCGTTATCGCATGCGCGTGTGATTCGCTAAAGGACTCGAAGCTGGCGGCGCAGGGACGGTAGCCCAAAAGCTTTAAGTTAGGGCCAAGGGGCAGTGAGCAATAAGGTTAGCCTTCCAGGACCAAACCTCGTTATCGTTTTCCCAGGGTTTGATCCTCTCGCTTTGGTCTGGAGATCTTGGCCTCCACCTGCGAGTGAGCAAGACGTCTGAACACGGAACGAGCCATCAACCTCATGGGATATTGCTCAAAGAGCTCCCTTTCGTAGCCTTATCTGGAAGAAGAAGTTGGAGGCGCTTATCGACAGGTTCGCCAACATATGTTAGATGATTATTTCTGTTGTTCAGCTAGGATTTTAGTACGACGTAGGCAACCTTTCCCAAGCCGTTCGTGACGACACAAGGCAAGATTGCCACAAAATGACTTCATCCTTCGGTCATCGGGATAACGAATAGTCGAGAGCCGGGGCTGTGCATTTTGTCGGCGCAGTTGTCTCGCGCAACCTTTTGGCATGTCTCTCAGAAAATGGCCTGTTCGTTCTCGTCGTTGGGGTTCTGCTTCTGAGGCGGTGCTTTAAAACCCACCCCCTGGTCTTTGCAAACCGGTTTGTTGCCCGCCCCTCGACGTACATGATATATTACTCTACGAAACTCAAGGGTTGTAAGAGACTCTAGGACTTTATTAGGGTTAGATATTAAGTCTGCTCGATAACTAAGTAGTCGAGCTGTTATTGGCTGGGAGTCAGATAGGGGGTTGTAAGTCAGGTATGAATCTATAAGAAGTTAAAGAACACTATATTTTATATTAAAGTAGAGAAATTAGCAGAGAACTTAGAATCTTAAAATTCTAGAGGTTATAATTCCAGTTACTAATATTATAGGCTATATAAATAGGAGTAATTATTTTTTATTAGCCTTATAATTAATTAATGTATTTTTCCTATAACTATTATTAATTTCAGCTATATTTTATTTTAAGAAAGCTATTTTTAATTACTTTTAAAGGTAGTTTTTCAAATTTAATAGCCTAATTTTATTATAATAAATGTGAGTTTATAACCTTAAGTATTTCTAATTTAGAGAATATTATTTAATAGCTGAATATATAATATTATAGTATATTATAACTTGAGATTGACATCTTATAGATGTTCCAGGCCATCGCGGGCATGAATGTATCGAATGTAATCAAGACTTTAACAACGCGGAGGCTCTAGAACAGCATCTTGCCAAGGCTCCAGCCCACGTCAGGCACGAGTGCATCGAATGTGATCGAGTCTTCGGCAGCATGGACGCTCTTGAGCAGCATCTTACCAATGCTTTAGCTCACCGCAGCCATCGGTGTAACGAATGCCATCGAATCTTCAACAACGCGAGGGATCTACAGCAGCACAAAAACAGCACACCAAACCATACAAGAGTGTATGAGAATGAACGATATACTCGACCTTTATCTCCGCCCCCGGCATACGCAGAATTAGGCCTGGCTGTGGAATCAGATACAGACGATATTGACGATGTTGACGACATTAGTGACCTTGACGCCGACATTGCTCAGTTCCTAGTCGGCTTTGAATCAATACCTGTAGAGGATTTCTGGGACCGGGCAGCCGATCTCGTCTTAGACATCGAATCATTACCCGTGACCGACCCTGTACCAACGAATGTTTCTTCAAATGCGCCCGACTCCGCTGACGTCTTGGACAGCAAAGAGGCTTCCTCTGTGCCATCCATACTTGAGAAGCAGTTGAAGGCTGAAAGGGAGAAGAACAAAGCTCTGGAAAAGGAATTGAGCTCAACACAGGAAGCGCTGAAGAAGGAAAAGTTGTACCGACAATGCGGTATGTGCTATGAAAGGCCTACCAACACTGTCACGAAATGCGGCCACATTTTTTTTGCGGCGAATGCGTTACAAGCTGGCAGAGGGAGCACTCTCAACCTTTTCAAACTCCATGTCTAAGGAAAACGATAAGGGTATTTACGAATAGGAGTCTATTTGGGGTGCGCAACAAGAATCAGACTATTTGTAACAAGTTGCAATTTGGCACAAAGCATGGGGACATTAAGAGGATATGGAATAAGAGAATATGGGAAAGGCTCACAAAAAGAGGGGCACGGAGGCTACTAGTAGCTGAGGAAAGTCCCAAGTCCACAAAAGAGCCATCTCGTTGGAGAGGAAAGGGAGGTGTGTGTGCCGTACCGGAGTACGGATCTCCTTGGTAGTCCAAATGCTTGTGGGGCGCTGCGGACAAACCGGGTTTTAGCCGGTATGCAGCTCAGTTAGCAGATACTTTATCTGTAGCTGAACTGACAGGGAAAATTCGGTATCTCTTAACGATCCGCAAATCCTACGCTGCCCCACAAGCATTTGGACTGCCAAGGAGATACGTATATACAACTGTACGGAGGTATTCTTAGCCTCACCCTTCCACTCACGCTAACCTTTCTCTCGATCACTAATCAGCCTCTGCAGTTTTTTTTTTAGCTTTTCCTGCACCATAATATTAATCGAGATGACGTGGTCTTGGTGTGGCGAAGATTACTAACTCTGCATTTCAAAAACCCTCCATGGAGGGTTTTAAAAGAGAGCTACCTAAGTTAGATCCTTGCACTCTGCCCGATATGATGATAATGAATGGGGTTACTTCTCGTAGCATTCCCTCCAGAATGGAGCATATAATAGCACATAGAGCTCTCTTCGTTCTCTCCCCCCCATGTCTTTCCTCCACAGCCTCACCACCAACCTCGTACCCAACTACTTCACATCCATAGCCAGAAATTTGACAACCACCACAACATGCCTCTCGTTGACGCCCTCATCATCGGCGCAGGTCCTGCCGGCCTGTCTGCAGCTCTTGCCCTTGCCCGCCAGCTGCACACTGCCGTCGTCTTTAACAGCTCGCTCTTCCGCAACGCGCGTTCGGTGCATATGCATACCATACCCACATGGGATCACAAAGACGCCGCTGCCTTTCGGGGCGCGACGCGCAAGGAGATCTTGGAGCGGTACAACACGATCTCATTTGAGGATTGCGAAGTTACCAAGGTAGAGAAGACGAGTGCGGGCGACTTTGCGGCCACGGCTGCAGATGGGACAACATTCACTGGCAGGAGAGTCTTGCTTGCTAGTGGTGTCACTGATTTGCCGCTTGATATCAAGGGATATGATGAGTGCTGGGGTCGATCCATGTGCGTTTTTTCCCCATTCTGCCATGGTGAATAACACTAACTCCTCCAGCTACCACTGCCTCTTCTGCCACGGTTATGAAGATGCCGGAAAACCCTCCGCTGGAATCCTTGCCCTCGGCGAGATCTCCGTCCCCGCAGCAGCCATTGCCCTCGCGCGCAGTGCCAAGCAAATAACCTCCAAGGTTGTGATCTACACCTCTCACAACCCTGCCGTGCAGACCGCAATCGCAGACCTCCTCGGCCAAAATAATACCGCCATCACAACAGACGACCGGGAGATCGCTTCTCTCGCTCTTGGTGCCGAAGGTAGCGGAATTACTATTACCTTTGCAGATGGAAGCTCGGTTCAGGAGGCGTTCCTTGCGCACAAGCCGCCTACGAAGCTTAACGGCCCGTTTGCAGAGCAGTTAGGTGTAGAGTTGGCGCCTGAGGGAGATATCAAAGTAACACCACCATTTGGAGCCACCAGTGTCAAGGGAGTTTATGCGGCAGGAGATTGCGCGACCCCGAGGAAGAATGTCATGCAGGCGATGCATATGGGGACGTTCGCGGCGGTGGGGATTGCGCATGATTTGCAGGCTGAGGGGCCCAAAATGTAGATGCGAGGGCAAAGGACTCTATGTTGCACATGCACTCCAGAGACATAACTTGCGATGAATTCACATTCTATAGCTGAGAGAAAATATTCCAACAAATATGCTCCCCACATGCCTTTCTTACGAGAAACTAATCGAGACTTGGCTGTGCGGCGGTAATCTCCGGCTGGCTGCGTCTACTTCGGGAGCAGTCTCCTGTGAGTTTCGTGATCAGCCCAAGCAGATGCAACGCGAAACGCCTATGGGCGTGCTCGGATATTTTACGAACTCTAATCGTCAAACTCAAGGTCACATGCCATCATTTAATCAACTAGCTCCTCGGTCCATAGCATTTTTAGCAGTATGCGCTAGATCAGTTGATAATAGCTATCAACTTCAAAAGGCCCTGCTAGCTATGCCTGAATGTCGATACAGCCACAGTGGCGAGCGTCAAGCAACTGTCGCATTCCTGGATATCGGATTTTGCAGCTATGACAGCAGTCAAGCTTTCTGTCCTTCATCACAAGGTTCCACAGCCACTGGCCTCGTCACCAGCCTCGTCATCAGCTTCGTCACAAGCCTAGCATTTCCTATGATCAGGTGAATAGCTAGATAAAGTCAAATAGTCCGTAGCATCCGGACCGTCTCGGCTGTTCGAGGTCATCCGAGGACATCATCAGTCTCTTCGTCTATAAGACTGACCCGAACGAGTGGGACGTTTTACTTGAAAAGTTGGAAGTCACCGAGGATCGGGGTGATAGTATGGACGATCTTGAAGACTTTATCAAGGCAACACCCATCAAAATAGGTGGATCACCACTTTAATGGTGGTGTCATAAGGATCAGCGGAAGACTTATCCTCAGCTAAGTCGAATGGCTATTGATATCCTCTCGATCGCGCCTGAATCAGCTGATCTGGAATCTGCTTTCTCTGGTGGTCGACGTACTCTCTCCTGGGATAGAGAACGAATGACTTGCGAGAATCTTGAGAAGGTTGAGTGTATAGGTGGCAAGCCATTGACGACCTCGGGGGGGCGTAAAAGCGGCTGTGTTTGCAAAGAGGCCCGAGTCAAATATGTCATCAAGGTTTAGGGGCTTCTAGGCTAATGAAGACTCGCTAATTTATGTGATCGAGCCGCCGGCATTTTTGCTAGGCCGAATCTCGAATTACTAGCCGGCATTATTTATAATTGACTGTCAAATTTGCTGTCGGTTCAATTAATAGCCCGTCATGTTCTCCACTAGTAACGAAAAGCTCCGGAAACTATGCCCACCTGCCCAGCCCAATGCCCTTGCAAGGGTCCAACCAACCTTTTCCCCTCCAGGCCCATCCGGCTCCTGGCGTGCAAGCCATCGATTTTGTCACTGCCATCCGGGAATGGTCGACTGATTACTGATCACGTTACTACCAGCCCTTTATAAATCAGGGGCAGGAATGATAAGTGAACAGTTATTCCTCAGACTTCCAAACACGATTATTCCGCCGCCATGTCGTCCGCTCCCAACTCAACCGCCACCGAGCACTTCAACAAGACTGCGGAGAAGTACGAGGCCACCACTGGCGGAGGCACCCGCGAACTCGGGCAGCATGCCATCTCCCTCATCGCGGGCCTGAAGCCCCTGACGTCCGAGTCCAAGATCCTCGACAACGCATGCGGCACCGGCGTCGTAACCGATATCATCCTTCAGTCCGGCATCCAGCCCGAGATCCACGCCGTTGACGGCGCGGAGAAGATGGTCAGTGTCGCCAGGGACCGGTTCTCCTCCCACCCCAACGTCCACGCGGCCGTCATGACCGGCGAGGAACTCTCCTTCCCCGACGGCACCTTCACCCACTCCATCACGAACCTCGGGCTCATGTTCTTCACCGACGCCGACAAAGGCGCCCGAGAGATCGCGCGCACACTTCACCCAGATGGAGTGGCTGTCGTCACCGGCTGGACGATGATGGGACAAATCAAGATCATTCAGGAGGTCCAGGCGCAGATCCGCCCCGACGAGACGCCGTTCAAGCCGCCCGTCCCTGACATCTGGCTCGACCCCGAGCATACCAAGGCCGTGCTGTCGGGTGCCGGGCTCGACGTGCAAGCCAACACTGCGCTTGACGTGCACCTGGGCGGCGAGACAGCCGACGAGATCGCTGATCATCTAATCCAGGGGTTCGGCTCGAAGGCATTCGCGTCTTGGAGCGAGGAGGAAATGGATAAGGTCGCTGGGTTGATGAAGAAGATTGTGCGGGAGCGAGCCGTTCCGTTCACCAGACCCTCGGGCTCTGGCCTCGGTATCAAGCTGACGGGGACTATCTTTATTGCGCGTAGGGGATCTGGGCGTGTACTAGCTATATAAGTTCCTTCCTGATTAGAGAGGTTCTCCTCGAGACCACCACAACTCGATGTGATAGTCCGTATGACGTTATTATAAGCTTGGCCGGCGTCTATGTTGATACGTGGTGCTCAGAAACTCATTTAGGCTTCAGAAGATATGATCCCTGATGAATCCAAGTTTCGCGTGAAAGCTTTCTGACGGGGTAATTTTTCTGAATATCCTCAGGTATCCGCGGGAATCTCAAGATGCAAAGCGATGGCTCGCAAGACTCACCACGAGCGGGGCCGACATAGCGAAGAAGCTTTACAATCGCGACACGCTAGCACCCGCCCTCCGGATGGTTCTTGAAGCTGTTTAAGAACATAACAACTGCCGGAAACTCTTGAACTACTCATCATCGGGCTCTCCGGGAAAGCCCCACGAGGTACAGAATATTTCACCAACCATCTGTAGTTACGTACAACAACTACGCTGAGGGAATGGGTAAAGGGTGGGACTGATGATATCACGAAATAGTTGCTTGATGGTGAATTCACGACTTTGTTGGCTCGAGGCAATTAGTATTATAGCAGAGGCGCATCAACCCTCTCACAAGTGTCAGCCATGTGCGGTCCTCTGCGGCAAGCTGAGCCTAGTTTTGGTCCGGATGGCTCGCTCTCGTTGGAACTGCTCACATAGTACTGTGCCCTCTTTTCATCTTTTAGTGACTGGAGTTACGCGAACGTTCACTAGTAGAAAACCGAAGCGACATGCTTGCCCTTGCCCCCAGACATCATGTCCATCATTACTGAATCATCGCACTCAAGCCTACGGCTTCCAACGCTCGCCACCCCTCGAAAACCTGAATGTCCTCGTTAAATCGCACCTCAATGGCAGCCAATCCGCATTTGCCCGATTTTCGACGGACATGGTCGTAACACAGCAAATACTTGCCGTCGACCTCCTCCCGGTCCTCCAGTTCCTCGTTTCTGACCCAACAACGGCCGCCGCGACCACGGGTCCAAGTGTACGCACATTTTCCGAACTGTCATCCCAGTACACATAGGCCCGTATTATCGAGATGTTGAGGATGCGGTTGTCCTTAAGTCTCTTTGCATAAGGGCTTGCTGAGGTGCTCTGCTTTCTCTTCTTCGATGCACTCGTTGCTTGGCGAGCAACAGTGCCCACATGGAGCCGGGCTTCAAGTCGAGTAAGACGTCTGTGGAGAGCGGCCAGCTCGGCGAGATCCTCCCTCCGAGGAGTCGGCAGCGTCAACGTTGATATCGCTGACATCGCGAGTATTGACCTCGTTATGATCATCGAGGTCGATGGGTTCTGTACGTGACACTTCATCGCTATCGTCGTGTAGGTCTTAGTCACCACCGACAGCGGCATCACCATGGAGCGTGGCAACCTTGTTCACGCGCTCGTCGCCTATCTCGCAAGCGCTTTAGAGGCAAGGTTGGGGCTTGGGCCTTGGCCGTGGCCATTGTGTCCACCTCCGTAGGGATGTGGCGAAGAAGACTGGCCGTCCAGCCCTGGCAGGTTCACGATATCGAGCTTGTGCGCACCGTCGAGTGGCGCATGGCACTGTCGGTTGTTGAGGAGCCGCGACAGCACCTGGAAGAGCTCCTGTGTTGACCTCATTGTGAACTCTCCAAGCGTGGAGTTGTCGATGAATAGCGGGCCCTCGCGGAAGAGGAGGTTGTTCAGGGTCATGACGGACCGATATGATGCGATGGCGGCCATGCGGATGTGTAAGTCGTTGTTGAGCTTGGACAGCTCGGATAAGGCGTCGGCCAGATCGATACTGCCCATGGGGGCACCCAGCTCCGGGATCACCAGGCTTGCCAGGTCTGAGCATTTGACAGTGAGTCGGACTGACTTGACTTCGTCTTTAACACGTCGTTCTCGTCCATGTTCCAGTCGTAGTCGGCGAAGGCGGAGCTATGCTTGAAGCAACTCGAGACGTTCCACGGCATTGGCCGAGGGAGTGACGAAGTCTGCAGTTCAGCTGTCCCAGCAGCGGGCCTCGATGACTCAAGGGCAAAGACAACGTTTGTGGTGGTTCCAACAACCGGCGGCGCCGCTGTAGAGGTTGTGGTTGTTGGTATAGTTGTTGTTGTTGAGAACATCATGCTCTCAATTCCATGTTGGTCGTTCATCTTCAGGAAGATGTCGCAGTCTGGTGACACGCTCGAAGGGCTTGGGTCGCTCTGCTGGTTCTTTGCGGTCGTCTGTTTCTTCGCTTGGGATTCCTCAGTCGACTCCTTGCCTGCGCGCTGGCCAGGAGCCGAGTCTGACTTCCTCGGTCTCCCGACCTTCTTCTGCCCGCCAACATTGCATTCGTCGCCGAGTATAGTGCATCGTGCACATTTTGGGTCGTCTTGCCTGATGCGTAGACATCTTGTCTTGTGCCGCCGGCAGACATCACAGGACAGCCGCCGTTGCGACGGATGGATCGTGGAGGTGCCCATGGTTGTACAGGGTTACACGAAACCCGATCGGAGTCTTAGGGGAGGGGGGGGATCGGATGAAGAAAGGATGGATCGATAAGCGTACATGATATTCGGGCAGCACGGCAAGTAGAGCGAGCAACCGGGCGCCGAGGAGGAGAGTCGAGTTGACTGAGGCTCACATCAATCAGTCCGAGTGCGAGAATGAGCGCATGACTGGTCCGTAAACTGATGAGGCACTGCTCACCCGTCCTGATCCCTTTTGGGAAACCGTCCGCGGAGGTTTACGGACGAATGGCTTGCGCCGTGCCAAAACTCTGATAGCTGACTAATGTGTCACATTCCGAGACAAGACGCGACGGATGGGGCTAGACGGTAATAGGAGTCGCTGGTTGGTCAACTAGTCAAGGAGACTCGCCCGTGTGTCCGGAACTTGTTGACTTGTAAACCGCCCGCGGAAGGTTTCTCTCAAGGAGCCTCCTTGCGGCTCCATAATCTAGATGCAAAGCTTGGGGGTCCCTCGATTGCAGGCAGTGTCCTTCACATGATGACATGAATGTTTCCTTTACCAGACAGGACTAGCCAATGGCCCGAAAGGTTGTTATGCTCTCGGAGCCGCCCAGATGCCGACAGAGCCACCACACACACCCGCGTCAGCATAACGCGGAGGCTTTGCGTGGAGTCGCACAGGCACCGGACGCTGGCTTGGCTCATGGAGGAGACGCCGGACCTCGTCGAGCGGCGTGCTGCATATAATTCGAGGGAGGCCTCAAGGCGCCTGGTGCGCATCCTCAAGACGATGAAACCTTGTGAGGAACCGATGTCGTAGTTATTCGGGCAAAGAGGATAGGAAACGGATACACCTGAGGGGGAATCCCACCCGCCTATTGCCATTAGTCTCGGAAAAAAACGCTCGATCCACAAGACAGCCGTGGTGTGCGTGAAGTGTTAGGCTGAACTGGAGGAGGAAGAAACCATCATGATTCTGAACCAAAGCGACGATGGTGCGATACCGGTGCCGGCCGTATTCATGTTCGTGCCTGGGATTCCCGTCGTCGTGAACCACAATACCCACCAAGGGCTGAAGTTGGTCAACGGTGCCAGCTACACTGCTCTGGAGGTCATCCTCGACGCGGCCCACCCGGGCCATCGGATCTCGGCCGATATGACGGTCCACTTCGGGCCGCCGGCGGGGATCATCCTGGAGTCGGAGACGACAAAGGACGTCGACTTCGTCGGGATGCCGCCCGGCACCGTCCTCTTAACGCCCATGAGCGTTAGCATCCAAAAGGCCGTGGCAGCGCAACGACGTCAGCCGGAAGGTGGCAGCGCAACGATGTCAGCCGGAAGGGTCTGCCGTGCGCGGCGGCTTTTGCCTGCACAGACTACAAGGTGCAGGGCAGGACGCTCGAGCGCGTAGCCCTGGAGTTGCGCGGGACGAGGACGACAAATGTCGACGGACGCGTCGTCCCCTCGCAGTGCGACCCGTAAAGCCTGTACGTGCAGCTGTCGCGATGCCCATCGCTGGATGACATTATGCTCGTGTCCAAGGTACGGGAGAGAGACTTGGTGGGCAACCGCGTGCCCTGCGTTTGGCGACGCTGTCGAGACGAGATGGGAGAGAGCAGAGTTCGACGGACGCAAACCACCACCAATCACATCAAAGTTTGAAGGTCGTGGTCGCGGGGGCGAAGCTGGGCACCCAGCGTTTTAGTTTTGGCTAATGCAAGGCGACCATTTCGACCCTGGGGCATAAGGGTCTTTCGTTCCTCAAGGCACAGGGGAAGGCGCATGTCCGCCGGGGGAAGTTGGAAGTTGGAAGCTGGGCGTTCTCGCTATACACGCCTCGTACGGATTTGATTGGTGGGTTTCCGGATTCTTTTCTTGTTTTTATAGCTCTTAATTTAGTACTGGCTCTTCTTAAGCTGTATATATTACTTTTTAAGCTTAATAATCTCTGGGTTTAATACCAGATTTACCTATACTTTATTAAGTATTATATTTAAGGTAGCTTAAGAATTATATAATGCTTATAGATAAATTATAATATAAATAATTTTATTTTAAAAATCTAACTATTAATTAATTAATTTAATATAATTAATTTAATAATTATAATAATCTTTTAATCAATTAAATTAATTAATTAATAGTTAGATTTTTAAAATAAAATTATTTATATTAATTTATGAAAGATTTTCTAGTATAAAATCTCTCTCTAATAATAACTCTATATTTTAGACCACTACCCTGTATAATAAAAGTATCAGCAATTATCTTAGCTGTTCTTTCAGACAACTCTAAAATTGTATACTAGCACGATAACTCCGCAGGGCTAGTCGCCTCGGGCGTGACAAGCTCCGTCCACCCGTCGCTTCTAGTACAACTGCCGAGCCGCGTAAGCGAATGCAACGGAACCTCGTTTTCGCAAAACAGGGATCTGGCTTGTTGTCTCTCTTCACGGGGCGAACCTACTTAATAACGCGTTCCTGGTGCCACCTACATTTTTTTGATAAATTCAATACTTCAGCTTTGATGCTCTATGCCTCGGAGATTCCTGATCTTGACAATCCAGTTTACTAGCCGGATTGCATCTTCATGCCCGGTCTTCGACCCTGCTTTTCAACGTACATCAAACATCGCCATTATGCCGATCCCCTCAAGATGGACAACACAAATTCCAAAAATCTCGCTGCCGAGTTGGGTCTTCGGCTCTCCGTTTGCCCCACTGCTGGAATATACGGTATATGTTGACGCAGATCGACCCGTTACTCACCGGCTTTCCTTTGAGGACTACCGTCTCTGGTCTAAGAAAGTGGGACTGGGGCTGGTAAACGCTGGTCTGCGTCCGGGCGACAGATTTATGTTCTTCGGCGGTAATCACCTCCTGTTTCCTTGTATCTTCATGGGAGTGATTATGGCTGGGGGTGTCTTTACGGGTGCAAGCCCTGCATTTACCTCAAGAGAGCTTGCACTCCAGCTCGCAGATAGCGACCCAACTTTTCTCATTGTAGCGTCATACGTTTTGCCCGTTGCACTGGATGCTGCGGATCGGGTCGGCTTGCCAAGAAGCCAGATATACGTGTTTGACGAGTCAATCACTGGTGACCCCTCGGATCTTGGCGGCGCTGAACAACACTGGACCCAACTGGTAGCAGCAGACGACGAGGCTCAAGCATTTCAATGGGTGGAACCGTCGGATCCAGCTTCAGCGCCGTGCTGCTTGAACTACAGCTCCGGCACAGAAGGCCTACCAAAAGGAGTGCAGACCACGCACTCCAACTACGTCGCGACTGGCGAGGCTGCCATGTTTCAGCACAACTTGAGCAGAAAGGCGCGACCTCAAGATCAACCTGGAAACGCCCTCTGCTTCCTACCATTGTACCACGCCGCTGCCCAAACCGTCTATGCCGTTGACTACCCAAAGATGGGAGCTACAACATACATGATGCGGACCTTCAACTTTCAGCAGATGCTCCAGTGCATTGAGCGCTTCGGCATCACTCAACTCCTCGTTGCTCCGCCGATCATTCAGGCACTGATCAGCACTCAGCTGGCTAGCCAGTACGACTTAAGCAGCGTCAAAGCTATCTATTGCGGCACTGCACCCCTCTCACTCGATGCATGTCGAAAGGCTACGCAACTGTGGCCGGAAGGTCAGGTCAATATCCAGCAAGCTTGGGGCATGACTGAGCTTACTGGAGTCGGAGCCAGTGGCAGTTCTCTTGATCCGTCAAGCCCGGCCTCGGTCGGGGAGGTGGCTCCCAATGCCACAATCAAGTTGATGGGTGCAGACGGAGAGATCACTCAGCCCAACGTGCATGGCGAGATATGGTTTACCGGTCCCGTGTTGATGAAAGGGTATTGGCACAACGAGGAAGCGACACAAGCAACAATTGTGGAAGAGGATGGCACTAGATGGCTGAAGACTGGGGATATCGCCTACGTTGACTCATATCGACCTGGAGCAAATATCTTCATTGTTGACCGGGTCAAAGAGCTCATCAAGGTCAAGGGGTTTCAGGTTGCTCCAGCTGAACTGGAGGCAGCGCTCCTCGAGTTTCCAGGCGTGATAGATGCTGGGGTGGTTGGTGTCCGTATCGAGGATGCCGAAGCCCCTCGCGCATATGTTGTCAAAGCTGCCAGCTCGAATGCGACTGAGCAGGACCTGGCTGAGTGGGTAGAGAAAAGGTTTACTAAGCACAAATGGCTAAGAGGTGGAGTGGTATTCCTGGATAAGATCCCGAGAAGTCCGGTAAGCAAATTCCTACGTGGAAAAGGCGAAGGCTTGAGTATGTGCTAATGAAGATCAGGCTGGGAAGATTCTTCGTCGCACACTGCGTGAGAGAGCGAGAGAAGAATTGGGCACGGAAATCTAGATATCATCGGAACTCTAGGCTAGCGGGATGTGTTTGAGACAGTGCATTGGGAATGTGACTGTTGGAGGCAGATAGCTTTGCATTGGTGCCAGGTCTTGAGTGTGGGCGGATGGTCGGTTCGCGAGCAGCTGGCAACAGCAAGATTATCGTCGAATGGGATTTCAGATGAAATGCAGATGCCAATAGTGTAGAAGAGCTAACCCAGACTTGAAATACGGAAGGTCTCGTTTCTTCCACGTATTGAAGGAGGGAGATCCTCATGATCTGAAAAGAAAAAGCTACCGAGACCCTGATATGCCCCCTTGGTGACTATCAGTGTTGAAACCTCGGTCCAATCCATCTAGCCCCCTTGAGATAAGACCCTTTGGAAATGTCGGCGAGATCTTATTCAGTTGGCACCTCTGCCTGCGCAGCCAGACGAGCAATGTACCTGAAACGAGGACCCTCCCAGTCTACCAAGCCCGAGTGAGCTGTGACCCTGTTGTCCCACACGACAACGGAGCGGGGACTCCATTTGACACGGCACTGAATATCCTGACTCAGGGCAATGTGCTGGTAGAGGAAACTGAGCAGCGCATCACTCTCTTCCTTCTTGTAGCCCACTATTGAGCGGGCGAACTGGGGTTGAATGTAAAGCGCCTTCTCGCCAGTCGCCGGATGAGTTCGAACCAAAGGGTGCACGGAAGTGATTGGATCCCTCCTCAACTGTCCACCGTTCTTGAGCGCCGCCTGAGCCTGTTCATGTGCGGAATGCACCACCTTGAGCCCAGCCAGCCGCTCTCGGAACCCGGGAGAGAGTCGTTCATACGCTTTGACCTGGTTAACGAATAGAGTGTCTCCTCCACTCTCGGGGACATCGATGGCGAACAATATGGTGGTCCCTGGAGGCTGCAACTCATAGCTCACGTCACTGTGCCACGAGACGGACGTAGTTCTAGCCTCGAGTAATTTATCATGGCCCACATCTTCCGGTCCGCGGTAGACCATGTGAAGCTGAGGGAACCCGGGAACAGCACCACTGCAAGCGAGAATGTGAGCCTCGGGACGCCAAGTCGCAGCTACAAATGACCTTGTGAGATGGGAGTGATTACCTGACTGGGTGGACATGGAGCTTGCCGAAATAGCTCGCAAAATCAACAGCCTGCTGGATCGGTATCGTTGCAAAGTCTTGATCGTGGAAGACGACAACCTTCAGCGTGTCAGCCAGGTACTACGTCCTGGACTTCTCGGGGTAGCATACCTTCTTCTGTGCCACTAGGAGTGCGAGCTCGTCTTTTCCCTTGCTGTCTAGCTGAGAGAGCTGAACACCGGTGACCTCTGCACCGATGGATGTAGTAATGTCGGAAATCTTGACGCCTTCTTTTAGAAGGGACTTAAATTTGGGATCCGCGTCATTGCCGTGTTCGTAGTGCTCGAAGAGCTCGAGAGGTGCCATCCTGTGGCCGCATCGTCATTAGTTTCGTTGCTACTTGCGACGGAGCGGGAAAAAATGCATCTGTACTTTTGTCCATTCTCGTTGCCCCAGAAGGGAAGACCATATCTGTGAAGGGACTTAGTGTTAGGCGTAGGCTGCTCATTTTACAATTATCCGACCACGTTTTTTACATACAGTTCGAAAGGCGAAGGTGAAGCTTTATCGCTCTGTGCTGAGATATCTGCCTCGTCGCGAGGCAGTGAGTCTCGAATGCCGCCCTGTACGGGCTGTTCCGTAGTTGGGATAGTCGCCATGTCTTGATCCGAATCTTTCTGTGATGCTCCTAAAAGCTGACTTAGTCTATTCTTGCCAGCTGAGATTTCCTCTTATGTATACGAGACCTCCGATGTAGGCCCGACATTCAGTGTATATACCTCACCGGTTCTAGAGATGAACATAAGGCCGTAAGCAACAGCCGAAGCTATTAGTCGCCATATTGACCCATAAGCTCGTGCCAGAATTTACAGATATCCAGCGATCCATCTCGACGGTTTCTACCCCGTGGTATGTCCGTGGTTATGTCCGAGATGAAAGTCAAATGCAGAGGAGACCAATCATTGTGGGGCCCGACGCTATTCCGATCATGCCTGCAAGGATTCCTCATCGGCCTTGCTCCGCGATGGTATCATGTAGGGCTGCCGACTCATCAATTACGCAATTTTAGTTGCTTAGTTGCTTAGGTCCAATGCGACCCTACCTAACGTGGCCAAGCTGATCTGCTGCCAGGGATCCATATCGGCTTCGCTCCGCGATGTAGGATCCTCCTATTTTAGCCTGCTCATACGTCGTCTACCATAAATTGCCAGAGTCAGTGCTTGGATGAGTTACATGTGTCGATGGCGTCACCTCTCCAACCTTGCGAAGCTGTGATTCTTCCATCCCGAGTCAAGTAACATACACTGCAATGGCACCGCCCGCTATTCCACCTCCAAAGAGCCCCCTTGGTCGCCACCGGCTGCTGGCTCCGACTGCAGGGGTTTTCGTCAGCCCGATATGTCTGGGAACGATGAATTTCGGTGGTGTGATGAGCGATTCGCTGGGCGAGTGTAGCAAGGAGACAGCATTTGAGATTCTCGATTACTTTTACGAGCAAGGGGGTAATTTCCTCGACACGTGAGTTGCTTCGCGTTCCATTGTCCATTACTGATATTCTAACGTAATTTCCAGTGCGTCGAGCTACCAGGGGGAAGAGTCCGAGAAGCGGCTGGGTGAATGGCTGTCCAAAACTGGGCACCGCGATGAGTTTGTCTTAGCGACAAAGTACACGGGGAACTTCAAGTCCAGGTCGGAACCATACCGACAACAGTCCAACTTCGGCGGAAATGGCACCAAGAGCCTGCATCTATCCGTCGAAGCGAGCCTCGAGAAGCTCCAGACTACCTACATCGACCTCCTCTACCTCCACTTCTGGGATATGACGGCAGACATACCCGAAATCATGCAGTCGCTGAATCACCTTGTTGCGTCAGGCAAGGTCCTGTACCTAGGCATCTCGGATACGCCAGCCTGGATCGTTGTTAAATGCAACGACTACGCAAGGCATCACGGGCTCAGACCGTTCTCGGTGTACCAGGGCCGGTGGTCCGCAGCCGATCGGGATTTCGAGCGAGACATCATCCCCATGTGCCGAGCTGAAGGCATGGGATTGGCACCATGGGGCACGCTTGGCCGCGGTCTCTTCAAACCCAAGGGCGAGATTGAAGCTGGTGGTCGAAACATGCCCTCGATGAATAACGGTCGCGAGGCTCTGGTTTCAGAGCAGCTTGAGAAGGTAGCTGATCGTAAGGGAGTCCCCATCACATCAGTTGCCCTGGCGTACGTGATGCACAAATCACCATTTGTGTTCCCCATCTTGGGCGGCCGAAAGCTCGATCACATTCGGGGCAACATTGACGCCCTGAGTCTGCGCTTGACGAATCAGGATATTGCCGATATTGAAACTGCCTACCCGTTTGACGTCGGCTTTCCACACAACTTTTTGAGCGGAAGCACTCAACGCGGACCCAAAGGACCTGGTCATGTTCGTCCTGCTAACGTTCGGGGGTGGTTTGAGTATGTCGAAGACATCCATCCAATCTTGCCTCAACTCGGGGAATGATTAGTACGCTTGGATAAATCTAGAAAAATGTTAGATATAGTTGCTTTATCTGATACTTTGCGGGGTGCTTTGCTACCTCTGCAAGAGCCTTCCTTAAATTGAGATCGACTTGAGTACCTGCAAGTTGCAATTGTGATTTATTTTATTTTATCATGGGCTAGTGATCAATCCTGGTTGTGATGAGAAAGAGGGACATTACAACACTTTCCGTTCTAGATAAAGGTCGCATCCGATGTATCACCAACATGGATACAATTCTTTTATGAGTATTGCTCTTTATTCGGTCTTGATATATAAATTCATAAAATATTTCTGTAATTCCCTTTCAATCTCTATTATTTTATTTTGTAAAGTTAGGTGTATAACTAAAAAATATAAAAATAAAAACAAACTTATAAATAAACTAAAACCTATTAATAAACTAAAACTTATAAATAAAATAAAACTTATAAATAAGTTTAAATGATTTTTAAGTAGCATTGTATATTGTTTTTATATTATTTAATAGAATATTAAAATAGGATATTATTAGTTTTCTTTTCAAAGGGATTTTTACTATATAAATAGCCAAAAAATACAGTGTAAATAGCAATACTCTTTTTTATGGATAATATCAACTCTTAATAGAAGCTCTCTGTCAAGAATTGACAACTATCACCAATGCCATCAGTTCCAATTTATTAAAGGGAATACCCAGAGTCGGGAAATTAATTCAAATATCTTACGGCCAGCTATGCCAGCCCTCGTGTATGTCACGGAGATCTACCTCGGCCGGGTTGCTCTTCAGATACGACGTAATGTCAAAGCTTGCATCTGCCTCCCTCATTGTTCGGCCATTTCCAAAGAATGCAAACCTGTTCCCACTACCCGAGGTATACTCGTACTCAAAGTCCTCCCAGCGGGGGTTCCGACGGATAAAGGCCAGATGCGAGGCACTGCCAGGCCAAGCGCCGTGTATCCGCGCGCCGGCACGTCCGCCGTTGGCCCACGAGCTGCAGTTACCAGTCATGACAGTCGTGGGAAAGTAGGCGTCGGCGTAGGATATGAAGTCATCCACGGCCCTGGCAGACGGCGTGATGGTCTTGATGCCCTCGCTGGACACCTTGCGCAGGATCTTGGCGTAGTAGGTGATTTGGCTCTCAATGCTGTGCACAAAGGTCCCGGCAATACCATTCGTATGTACGGTGCCGATGAAGAGCAGGTTGGGGAACCCAGCACTCGCCATTCCAAGGTATGTCTTGGGGAATCCAATCTCTCCATCATGTTTCCAGGCCGTCTTGAGATCGACACCTCGCGCACGAATAGAGAAGGGAGGCGCAAAGTCGATATTATGGCCGGTGGCACAGAATATGGCGTCTACTTCGCGATGAGTGCCGTCTACAGTCTCAATACCGGTGGCGGTAAACCGGGAGATGGACGTTTGTATGTATTCCAGGTTATCCTCGGTGAGCGCCTCCAGGTATCCCGGGCCTGGAGTCAATCTCCTGCAATGGGGCGAGAAGTCGGGTATCATCTTCTCCGCCAGGCCAGGCTTCTTCTCCAGCCGCCGATGCATGATTTCGGTGAACTTTTCTCGATAACTGGCATTCTCCTTGGTCCCGGCTTTCATGGCATTGGCGCCTCTCCAGTAGCGGTCCTCGGCGTCCTTGCGGAACGTGAGATAGGTGTCTGGGTTGGCAAAGGACTTGATCTGCTCTTCGGAGATGTATTCCGACCCGACCTGGCGCTCGCGGCCGCCTCAGCCAGCAGCGATCCACGTCTTGTTGCGTGCATAATGGTCCATGTGTTTCACGACTTTCTGGAGTTCTGGAACCAGTTGGATACCACTAGCACCATTGCCGATGACGGCGACTTTCTTGCCGGTGGGATCATAGGCCGGGTCCCAGTTGGAGCTGTGGCGGAGGTGACCCTTGTAATCCTTGATACCAGGATACTCGGGCAGCTTCCACTCGTTGAAGCGCCCGATGGCCGATATCACAAAGTCAAAGTTTTCGACTGAAGTGTGCTTCGAGTCTACGTCCTGCAGAGTGAGAGCCCAAGTCGATTGCGAATCGTCCCATTGCGCAGTCTCGACATAGGTGCCCATGCGCAAGAAGCGGGCCACGTCATACTTTTTGGCCAAGTTCTTCCAGTACTCAAGGATTTCGGCTCCCTTAGCGAACTGCTCAGTCCACTCGAGGTTGGGGGAGAAGGTAGTCTGGTAGACATGCGAAGGAATGTCGCATCGCACACCTGGGTAGGTGTTTTCAAGCCAAGTTCCGCCCTGTTACTCACAACGTCAGCAATATGTTTGCAAAGAAACAATAGGCAGAAACTCGAAGGGTTTCCAAGCAAAGGAGTGCTAGACGCTCTTCAGGATGTTCTCAACTTACCACCTCCTTACTCTTCTCAAAGATTGTCAGCTGTACATTAGGCACTTTCTCAGGGAATAGAATCCCAGATAAGATACCTGAAAGCCCAGCGCCAATCACGGCCACGCGTAGGGGGCGGAAGTCGTCAATCAGACGATCCTCAAGCTTGAGGTCTGATATTGGATAAGACTCCACTGTCTCGAAGCGCGACGACTTTCCAAGTTCCTGCTCCTGGGTCTTGATTCCAACCGAAGGGACATTTGCTACTAGGGCAGAGTTGCCCTCGGGCTGAGAATTAGAGACGATGGTCATGGTGGACGTTCCAACGAAATATTGGATTAACTCTAATAACAGAGCATGAGCTGCTGATACTGCAGTCCCGTGAGAAGGAAGCCTTTATCATTTTGATATATCTTGGTATCCTCTGAGAACAAGAGCTCAACACACTTGGCTCCGCTGAGGATGACGCCATCGTTGCCCCTGGGCAGATGTCGTCGTATGCAGACATTGCAGAGCAGCAAGATGGCTCTCTCCAGTCTGGTTCCCCACATATGCAACTGGCTTACCCCCCGTAGCCCACTTATTGCGACCCTAGATACGGTGCTTTCAGGGATCTATCTCGCTTGAACTACGGTCCATGGAGTGGGCTCCTTAGCTCCCACACTCGACCCTGTCTAGCCATCGGCAAGCTCCCCGACAGCCATCTAGCCGGCCCCCTGTAGTTAGTCTATACCCAAGCCGTCGCCGACCAACTCACAGCAAAGGAGATGCATTGTATCAGACACTACGGCTTGGTGCAGTTGCGTCATCTCTTAGGTTGTTCAAGACGTCCACTTCACCAGACAATCACAAGCCAACCTAGTAACCCAGCCGTAAAAGTTCATATGGTGGCTGGCTTACGTGCGCTTTCAATAGAAGCACGTCTTCTGTCCCATGTAGATGGCTGCCAATCTCCCTAGCAATGGCTACGGCCATGGTATTATATGGGGTCCTTTGGAGCCTCTTCGAAGAGACCGGTAGATTATGAAATAAAGAACAGTCGAATCACAATTACGGGTCGAACAATTTCTGTAAATTCTGAGTATTTCACCATGTCTGGCCGCCCATCGTGGAAGATTAGGTGGTTTGCGGACACCGATTCGCCGAAAGAGAGGAAGCTCATTGTCAAGCTCGACCTTCTCATCGTACCATATGTCTTCCTCGCGTATTGGGTCAAGTACATTGACCAATCCAACATCAGTATGGCCATTCCACAATCATCACTTACGAGGCAAGCATTCTAATGGGGCAACAGATAATGCGTACGTTTCGGGGATGAAGGAAGACCTGGGACTATACGGCAATGAGCTTGTCCAGTTTCAGACCATCTACACCGTCGGAGCTGTCGTCGGCCAGCTTCCCTTCATGTTTCTGCTCACCCATGTGCCGCTCCAATGGTTGATTCCGGCTGTCGACGTCCTTTGGGGTCTCTTCACCCTTCTACAATTTCGAGCGACGAGCCCTGCCGAAGTCATGGGATACCGGTTTCTTGTCGGTTTTTTCGAAGCCGCATTCTATCCATCAATTCACTACATGTTTGGATGTTGGTATCGAAAGGACGAGATCTCTCGTCGCGCTGGCATCTTTTACAACGGCACCACTTTAGGTGTACTTACTGCTGGGTTGATCCAAGCTGGGACATCAGCCCGCCTTCATAATGTGAACGGCTTGGCCGGCTGGCGGTGGATGTACATCATATGTGCAGTCATCACTATCCCAGTTGGCATCCTCGGTGTCTTCGTTATCCCGGGGACGCCAGCTATGCCAAACCGTCTGGTTCTGAGCCAAGCCGACATCGACCTCTCAGCCTCACGGTTGAAGTCGGCTGGCCACACGACATCCGAGAAGTTTCAGTGGAAATCACTACGCCAGGTTACCAGCAATCCAATCTTCTGGGCACTCCTGGTCGTCATGACCTTGTTCTGGAACTCAGGCGGAGCTCAGGGTAGCGGAGCCTATCTGTTGTGGCTTCGAAGCTTAGACCGCTACTCCATCCCCAGGCTCAACGAGCTGGGAACACTGCAGCCCGTCTGTGGCATCTTCTTTGTTCTGGCCACTGCTTTTGCCTCTGATTTGCTGGTTGGACCTGTGTGGGCGCTGACAGGAGGTCATGTCTTCAACATAGTCGGCTTGGCCATACTGCTCGCTTGGGACGTTCCGGAGGGAGCCAAATGGTTTGCCTTCATGACCAACTTTTCTGCGGCATCAACGTCTACCGTCATCTACGGCTGGGTAAACCACGTTATGAGACACTCTCCGGCCCAGCGAGCCATCACCCTCATCCTCGGAACTGCTTGGGCGCAGTCATCTACGGCTTGGGTCGGACTTCTCACCTATCCTACGGTGGAAGCTCCAAGGTTCACCAAGGGCTTTGCTTTTGGCATCGCCATGTCGACCACCCTAATTATACTGTCTCACCCACTGAGTTGGTGGATAAAATCGCGCGAGTAAGGCTGCCTTCCATGACTCTTTGTTTGGGCTTAACCAAAGATTGGTACTAATATGAATCCAGAACACATGGAAGCGACGAGGAGACCGCTGTGGAGTCCCTCGATCTTCCAAACGACGACTCCAGTCACTCCAGCGACCCAGTTCAGGCTATTCACGAAGTCTCAGCTCAGAAGACCTAATTGTCCAAAAGGTTTATTGGCTCAATACAGGTCCGAATTACAAGAGACTGTGGAACAATCCCTCTCTGTGATCAAGAACTGGAGACAAATCACATCCCGCTTTTACCTCAGCGCTATCAAGTTCAAACTCCTTTCGTTCGACGGCGGATTGTGGCAATTTCCGAGCATGTCTCCAATTCCCTGCCAACTCCTCAATTTCCCGCCCAGATTGGATGATAATATAGTTATTAGCTAGAACCTAAACTAAACACTTCTTAGTACTACTTTATGCTTTATTTTAGCCTCTTCCCTTGCATGTGACCTCCTTAGACGAGCAGTTATTCTCGAGTTTCTCATACACAGATTTACAGACACCTGTTAGCTTACTACATTTCAAGCAAGCCATGTTTTCCCTCGCTCGCAGAGCACCCAGTGGAGCGTCAAAAGACACCGAATTTAGATTGTGATAAGTTCCTACAACTTTAAGGCTTGGTCGATCAGGGCCATCAGACCTGCTCCCCCACCACGGTTTGAAGTCCAGTACGGCTGCAGAATCTCGACCGAATTCATCACCCTAGCCCTCCAGTTCGGCGGGATCTGAATCTCTTGTGCGCCAGCTAGCTCTCTGTTCATCTGAGCTTTCTCTGCCGCAGCGAACCGCAGACACGCCCCAGTCAAGCTGCGAAGGTTGAACCAGGTGCCTTGGTGAAGCCTGTTGCTTATGCGCAGAATCTTCAAGTACGAGAATCTCAGGTTCTGAGAAGCCAGTTTGGCCACTCTGCTCCGAAACGGCCCATCGTATCCCTGGTCATCTTCCAGAGGAAAGTCAGTGCATATCCGTAGCAAAGGCCGGTATGCCAATTCAAGGCTGGACAAGTACCGCTGCCTTAATACCACAATCATCAGATCGTTGAGTTCAGGGAGATCCAAGTCTGTGGGAATGTCGAATTGGAGCTGAGCGGGCAATGATGAACGCCACTCGAAGATCTGGGCCTCAAATATCTCTGTGTGGCGTATCATTCGCGCAACGTCCGCCCTCTTGAGGTTGTCAAAGTCGTAAACATGACATTCGAGGAGATCGTTAATGAGGTGGCGCGCAGCAATCTCTGCTAGATAGTAGTACCACCCTCGTTCGCTGTCGATGGAAGCTCTGCCAATTATCGCATCTTCCAAGTCTGGCAGTGCTGGGAATGGGTGGAGGATTTCGCAGTCCTCTAACACTGAGGGAGGAAGCGCTAATTCGGGGCGCAGTTCACTAGATTAATCCGTCAGAACGAGTCAAAGGCCTTAGGCCCGATAAAGAACATAAATATACCAGGTGGACTTCCAAATCGTGAAGCATAGAGCCTCTTCGACGCCGATCGGGCCTAAGCGATTCCCATCACGAGATTTACGCAATGGATCACTGTTCATCTCATCAGTAATGCATCTTTCCCCCCCAGATAATTGGTCAATCTTGAACATACTCACTTTTTCATGACTGTGCAGAACCACGCGTTTGCCGCATGGCTAAAGTACTTCCAAGCCTGAAGCGGTTGTAGGTTATGCATATGCCATATCCTTTTGCCGGTTAGCTAGGAACTTGGCTACCAATGTTTTCGTATTCTCGTAATAGTTTTCTTACCCTGCTAGACACAGGCATTGTACAGCCTCGATATTGTTCTGGTCCAGGGCGAAGCCCAGGCGCTTGAATGCGATATTCCAGTACCCAGTGGCCAAGCCAGGATCGCTCCAACGTTGAGACGGGTGCAAATCGATTCTTTCGAGAGCTTCAGAAGCTTCGGGTGCATCAAGAGGCTCAGTAATAGCCCCGATTGCACATACGAGGGCTGCAAGGCAGGTCTCGAGCGACCAGTCAAACCCGCTTTCTGCCACGCTGAGAATCAGGCGGTGAAGCGTGGAAAGATGCAGTATTGGGTTCAACAGGTGCACGCTATGAATATACCTCAGTTCCAGGTCATTCAGTAGCTTAATGTCAGTACTCGGCATCGAATGATCCAGAGGAGCCGGTGGGTTGGCCTCGGGATATATGTCGCTTGCCACGATATAGGATTGGAAGATGCGCCATTGCACAATGTTTTCGACCTTTTGGATCCTGTCGAGAGAGACGGCTGGCTTGGGGCGGAGATGGCTACGTATGGTATCCAGCTGAGGCTTTGGTGCGGTATAGGAGCCTTGAACGGTTGAGATTGAGGTGGGAGAGCTGTCTAAGTCTCCGCCCCCTGCGGGTACGTCGGGGCTATCAACTGACAACCGCGTGGTCGGCGGCTTCAGGACGATTTCTCGAAGCTCACTGAGGGCCTGCAGAACCTCCTTTCCAAACACATGGCAACTGGGAAACAATTCTTTAGCGTATTCTCCACCTATGGCCCTGTGGCCATGGACTTGGAGGCGTACTGCTTACCAGGACTTGGCTTCCGCCTCATACACACATGGCTCACCGATTTTCAGGCAGTAGCCGCAGCTCGGACGTAGGTTATCGCATTTTGTTTTCCGTGATCGGCATTTCTGGCAGGCAACCGTCCCCCGGGTCCGGGGTGGTGGTGGTTGGGCTTCACTTGCAGGCGGCAACCATTGCGGAGGAGTACGATCGCGTACATCATCGGCCTCAGGCCGGGTCCACGTAGACAGAGAGCCCCAGTTCGGGTGCTGGGAATCGTCATGCGGAATATGCGGAATCTCTACATCGTTTAACGACCAGGGAAGACCCGGTGCGGATGCGGAGGCTGCCCCTTCAATGCGGCGGGTCTTGTAAGGTCTCTGGTCTTCCGGTGGCAAATCTTGAGATCCTCTTGGCAGTCCTGTTCTATTAGCCTGTAGGGTATCCATAATCAGCGACACCTCCGCGTTCGATAGAGCTGGCCAGCAGACGGGAATCAGGATACTTCGTGGGGACCAGCCTTTCGTCGGAGCTCCGCGATGCTGGTCCCTCTTATATCGCCTTGACTCTCCCCACTTGTCAAACCATTCCCTGCTGGAAACCATTGACCAGCCCAATCAGCTCTCACTGCAGGCCCGCATGCATACTTAGCTCTCGATAAATCTTCCATCCTGGGTCAATGCAACGCCGGGGCTTTCGGGGTTCAGGGATTTATAAACTGCGCTAAAGAGGTGCTCACCTCTTACATCGTGCTTAGACTAGATCACGCCACCAAGTGGACGCTAGATTCGTCCAACATCAAACCCGTATCCATCAGGTTCCACTCTTGTCACTAAATCGCAATGCACGGTCTCGAAGACGTGCTACAAATTGTTACCAGGCCAGGATGGATGTAACAACCATCGATTAGATATCGAAAATACAAATCAAACTCGAAATGTGATACAGGGTCTGGCCTATAAAGTATATGTTAGGCCTTTTGTGGCACTCGCAAACGATACAACTGTAACGGCATCAACCTACTGTTGAACCTAAATACTCAACTTATTCTCCCAGGCTGTCAGATTGGTCAACTGACAATATGACGAGTCCAGACATCTCAGCGCTTGAAAAGTCGCCCAAGAAGCATATTCTGCTCAATGCCTTTGACATGTCAACTGTTGGCCACCTCTCAGCCGGGCATTGGAAAGTTTGTACTACCTTATCCGAGGATTAAAACAAAATACGTATTGATACAGTGACAGAACCCGGCCGATAGATCGGCAACAAAGCGCAAGCTGCCATACTGGGTCGAGTTGGCAAAACTTCTCGAAAGAGGCGGAATCAGTGGCCTGTTCCTTGCAGATACGAATGGAGGATTCGATACCTATGGCGGAAGCGTGGAGGAGAGCATCAGAAGGGCTGTTCAGTGGCCAGTTACCGACCCAGCTATTGTAAGTACACCGCAAACTATTTTTTCCTTCCTATTTGGTGCAAGAGAACTAGAAAACGGGGTCTAACGGCTCATTGTAGCCGATCACAGCCATGGCGGCGGTGACTAAGAACCTCACATTCGGCATCACGGCGTCTACGTCTTTCGAGTCTCCTTTTATTCTAGCAAAGCGACTTTCGACCCTGGATCACATGACAGATGGACGTGTTGGCTGGAATATTGTCACATCGTGGAAGAAGTCTGCATTCAACGCCATTGGCATGGACCCTATTGAGCATGATCAGCGATATGCGCAGGCTGACGAGTATATGAGAATATTGTACAAGTTTGTCTCACCCGCCTCTTCCAATCCCGATGACACAGGACCTTTTACTAACATAAGAGCTCTATAAGACTATGGGAAGGTTCATGGGCTGATGACGCGCTGCAGCCTGATTCAACTGCAGACACATATATCGATCCATCTAAAGTGCGCCATATCAATCACCAGGGAAAGTATTACAAACTTTCCACCCGCCACATTGTAGACCCTTCCCCCCAGCGAACCCCGTTCTTGTTCCAGGCGGGCTCGTCGGCTGAAGGTATCGATTTCGCAGCCACACACGCAGAGGGAATCTTCGTCTCGTCACCTTCACCTGAGTTATTACGCGTTCAGATTGAGAAAAATCGTAAAATTGCGGCCGACAAAGGGCGCGACCCACGCTCCTTGAAGTTCTACCTCTCCTTTACACCCATTCTGGGCGTAACGGACGAGGAAGCCCAGGCCAAATTTCAGGAGCTCAAGAAGAACGCGAGCCCCATTGGCGGTTTGGTCCTTTTTAGCGGATGGACTCGCATCGACACGGCTAAACTCCCCCTCGATGAGGATATCACCAAGGTTGACTCGGATGAGGCCAGGAAGCTGTGCAACATTTTCAAGCCCACAGCCGAGACGCCTATTTGGACGCCTCGTCTCATCGGCGAAAAAGCTGCCATGAGTGCCATCTCCCCCTCTGCCGTAGGGTCTCCGACCACCGTGGCGGATGTAATGGAGAGGTGGATCGAGATCGCTGATTTAGACGGATTCAATCTCGGATACGTCACGTCGCCAGGCTCATTTGAAGATGTCGTGGAACTGCTTGTTCCCGAGCTTCGGAGACGCGGCATCTATCCCGAGGTCATTGAGTCCGGGTTGACGGCACGAGAGCGCGTCTACGGAAAGGGCCAATCTCGATTGAGGGATGACCATGCTGGTAGCAAGTACAAATATGAGGTATACCAGGAGGATGAGCCATACGTTGAAGGTGGTCGTTCAGGAGAATTGGACGGATAGAAACTATGAGCACCATGCCTCGACTCCCATAGATATCAATCAAGGGCCGAGCAAGGTCAATCAATTTCGTAAGCCTCCTACGCAACTTAAGGTCCACCCCGTGGATATTGTAGTGGAGGCAATGGTAAATGGACAATGTACTAGTCACGTTTTGCAGCTAGTCTTACCACGGTACCCATATAAGACACGGCCTCCCCCTCTCATTTTTCCCACTGACCCTCAACACTACGTCACTGAGCAGACACCTCTATCTCTATGAACTTTCTGGGCCAAGATTCTCGGTTCCTATTATTACTTGCCCTTTTTCAACCTACAAGCAACTACTTTCTCTTGGTTACCAAGCACAGCATCCGATAAACGCCAGCATGCCTGATTCGAAAATTATTTCCAGCTCAAGCACCAAGGTCACCCAGGTCACAGAAACCTTCACTGGCCAGGTGCTTTCTAATATTATGCATCTCGACAAAGACGCTGGTATTGCTAGTGTTACGTTTACGCCGTGCGCTCGGACGCACTGGCACACTCACGTCGGAGGGCAAATGATTCATGTACTGTCAGGCAGCGGATGGATTTGCGACAAAGGAGGCAAAGCCAGGCGTATCAGAGCTGGCGACACTATTTGGGCATCTCCAGGTACAACTCACTGGCATGGGGCTGATGAAGAGAGTGTTATGACTCATCTTGTTATGGTTACTGGAGAAACAAAGTGGCATGCGTCTGTTACTGATATAGAGTATAGAGAACGGGAGCTATAAAATACTACACAGAGGTTAGAGTGCCCTAGTACACTAATCTGACTTTCGTCTGCTCCCTCAAGGTGAGCAAGTTTCCGGCACAAGACCAAAAAGACACAGTGTGCCCTAGTATATCAAGAGGTTAGGTTGCCTTAGTACATATACCCATAGGGGGGACTAGAAGCTCAACAGTAAAAAACAAAAACACCAACAATAGGATCAACAATACAGACCATATACCCAGTCCATTCAAGGGTCAACAGTTTAATCGGAAAGACTAAGGTTTCTAATCCAACTGGATACCTTTTTGCATACCTTGATGAGCTGCAGCAACAGCTGCATCTTGGAAAAGCTAGATCTGCTGGGTGTCCCAGTACACACGTACTCAGAGGGGGGACTAGAATCTCAGGAGTAAAAAAAAATACGAACAACAGGATTAACAATAATTTTGTTTATTGCGTATCTTTATGGTCACCATGAAATCATGGAGTTTGAACACTCCGTGGTGAAAATCTTGTCAAGATTGTTTGTGGATCTGTACCTAAAATCCAGAGTATGCGGAGTAGACGCGTATTCACCCAATCCACATGCACGATCACGAGGAACCCCGAGGGTTGAAAAGCTCAAGAGTTGAACTATAAATCGGCAGTTAGATGGAAGAATGTTTCACTGGGAACTAATCTAACTTCTGTCTGCTCCCTCAAGGTGAGCAAGTTGCCGGCACAAGGTCAAAAACACAGATTTATCCACAATTCAAGCATTTCCTACCCAATGCTGCCACGATGGCCAAATATCAAGCTTTTCAACTTGAAAAAGTCAAAACCTGTATGAATATATAAGCAGTTGGCTCGAGAAGCCGAGCCCTGACTCTTTCCCTAATACATCATCGTTTCACTGGGAACAAAACCAACCCATCTCTCCTCTCCGGATCAGTTTGCTCACCCTAACGCGCCCACAGCTGACTTCAGTTTCCCCCTTGGTCTCATCATGGCACTTTCTTTGGCTGCATCGGCTCTGGGAAAACTCGCCAGCTTGAGGGAGATGCTGGAGCTCACAAGAAGGCGCAGGGATAGCCCATCAAAAAATGTTTCAGTTTTTTTCAACAATCATCACTTCGTCTCACAGACATGCGGGCACCTCAGCGACGTCGACCGTGCCGCTCTGGCTCTCTCATGCCAACAAGCCCTCTCGATGGCCGGGAGAGGTGTACTGAGGCTACATGTCGGGGACAAATTCCTGCTCCTTCAACGCCTTGAGCGCGATGGATACCTGATGGAGGAGGGTGAGATTCTATGCCCCGTGTGCCAGTAATTCCACCTCCCCCGACTCAAGCCCGGAGAGAACTCGTCCCGTTTTGAGGGGCAACGCGCCTGCTTGAGTCGCGGAACCGAAAGAATGCAAGCACTGGGGTACGGGGACATGGCGCCATTGCGATTCGACATGGTTGCTGCCATTCTGAGGAGCCACCGGCATAAAAGCAGCTACTATCATCCCAGAATGCTATACACGGTAAAACAGCACTGGACAGGATCTGACGCCCGGAGGAAAATCTATTTCAGAGGGCGGGCCAGTGTCATTCACGACCAGCTTATAGTGGAATCGAATATCAACCTTTACGGAAGACATTCGAAAGTCATTGTACCGCTTTTGACGAAATTTCTGAAGAACAACCACGACTTGATGCATATTTGCCAGCATCACAAATGGGAACACTTCTTGGAAGGGTCCGAACCCAATACGGACCGGGACGTTGTCACGCGGTTTGCACATGACTGCGTTTTGCGTCCGAAGCAAGAGGAGGAAAAGCCACGAGGCATCGCATCCCCCCCGAATGATGCAACAACGAGAAACAAGGGTACATTGTGTGATGACTGCTGTACCGCATTCACTATCTCGTGCTGCAAAAGAGAAGGGCAGGATTACGCGATGATCCTTAGCAGTTGGAAGAACTATGGCTATGGGCGAGACTTGGATGACCCAATGTGGCTTTCCCATACCAACACCATCACCGAACATAATTCACGCCGCTATATCCCCGAGGTGTCTGCATTTGAGGGCACGCATTTTGCCTTAAGAGACAAGTACTGCCCTTACCAATATCTGAGGGAGCCTAATCCGACAAGAGTAACGCGATTGGTGACGTATAATATGGCTAAGTACGAGTCAAAGAAATTATTATACGAAATCGGTTGGTGAGTACATTTTCTCAAACGACCAGATCCAGCTTAACACTCTTTTGCTAACAGGATGCAGCTGGCCTTC
Source organism: Ilyonectria sp. MPI-CAGE-AT-0026 (assembly GCA_020744155.1). Classification (NCBI taxonomy): domain Eukaryota; kingdom Fungi; phylum Ascomycota; class Sordariomycetes; order Hypocreales; family Nectriaceae; genus Ilyonectria; species Ilyonectria sp. MPI-CAGE-AT-0026. Next base: position 107,455 of record JAGPNQ010000018.1, read on the forward strand.
CTAAATCCAGTGACAGGCAATCTCGACGACTAGATCCATGACGAGTCAATTCGATATCAGGAGCAAGAATTGACTAGTCCAGCCAAATGCCCATCAAAAACTAAGGGGGCATGCGGGACGACGCAAAGATACTGGAGTGAACAAGTCATGACAGCCCTGGCCATCGCCTGTTAAGATAGCAAAATAGAGCACCTGTACCGCATATTACTTATTGAGACTGAAATCTATCCGGTCAACTTTGCCGATCCTGTCAGTAGCAAACTGTGGCTTGCTTGTGATTGACCAGAACAGCGAGCAGATCTACGGCTTCATCGTAGCCGTGAGCACGGAAGGGATAGTGGCATGCGTCGTCTCCGCAGGCGAGATTCTCCAGGACATGACATCCAAGTTGGGGCAAGAATGTGCTAGAGGCCTTTCCCTGTCTAGAGAGTCAAGCTTGTCATCATATGCGACCGGCGATAAAAGAAGTCAAGCCGCCATCAATCTCTTGCCTGGGAAGACAGCCGATGACAGCTTGAAGGATGTAACCGTTCGCGCCACACCACTGTTATGGACTGCTATAAGCGGGTATGCGACAGTCGTTTAGCTGCTGCTGCTCGAAAACGACACTGATATCAACAGGTTGGGGCGCCCTAGTACAGACATACCCAGAGGGGGGACAAGGAGCTGAACAGTAAGAAAATACCACCACCAACAGGATCAACAATAACTGATTATTTTATAATATATTCTCATTCATGTTTATTATATTTGCCTCCTCATTTTAACACCATTTCAGACTCAAGTTGCTTTTTGTTGCAGGGGTGCAAGGATAGTTAGATCAAATGCTACCAGTTTATTTACCCTAGACACATTGACTAATTCCGGCTAAGGACGATCCCAGAGCAGGCAGCGGTGGCTGAGGTGCCTTAAATAAATTAATTCCACTAATTTTGAGGCGTGGTAGCACCAAGCCAGGCAGCGGCGGAGCCACGGCAATGCGGCTGTACCAAGAACGTTGCGGTAAACCACTCATTGGTTCATGAGGGTCTGGAATAGCAACTGCAGCTAGGGCTTTAGACAACCGGTTTTATGAACCTAGTAACTGTTATTTCGTGGATCCATAAAAATTATGATAAAATCCAGCTCACTTTTAAAGAGGATATACTACTCATTTTGCGAAAGAGTATCAGACAGACACCATACTCCAAACTCGGCAGACAATATCATTTTTAGCGCAGTCGATTTCGGTTTCGGTTTCGGCATCGCATTCGGGTTCTGTTGCCGTCTGAGCCGCTGATGATAAATGGACAATCTGATCATATGACGTATAAGTAGTCTAGGCGGGTAAATGCTGTGGATATTTCTAGGTCTTCAAGAGATAAACGATTTCTCATCACGCCGGGTTCTGCGGACTGTTTACCAAGGGATTCCAATTCGATCAAAAGCCCGAACAATCGCCGTCTCGTCCACCATTTCTTGTACAGAATTAATAAACGATATAACGAGCCTTGAGAAAAATACACCTTTCCATCATCTTTATCCGAAACTCCATTTCAATAAGTTATGTCGCGGATATCCGTAGACGATGATCCTCCTCCGTACACGCCTACCACCAAATCGCCGAGTTCTCCATCCAAAGCACAGTCACATGCTGCGGTATATGAGCCACAAGCATCTCGGTATGTTTTCTTGGCACACGTTTCTATCCGCTACTTCCTAACGTATTAAACAGTGACCCGCCATTTGCCAGTGGCTCCTCCTCGATAGCTCCGACGGAACGTCAGCTTGAATATCCGACCCCAGTGAGCCTGGATAAGTCACATCAAAGCAAAGGGCTCGCATTTGGCCCTCCATCCACATCGCTGGACGGTTCAGTGCCACATTCGTATTCGTCACCAGTGCCCGAGCGATTGAGAGCCATTCGAAGCAGAGACAGCTTCAGCTCAATACCGCCCGACTCCGACTACGTGTTGAACCACATACCGGGGCAACATTATTCACCAAACTTACTCTATTGCTCACATTGCCACCGAATGATCGAACCAATTAGAAAAGGCCGTCCATCAGCATCGACTCAGTAAGAAGCATCAACTCCGAAAGAAAGATTCAGCATTAACCCTTGATGTCGCTAGTCTCAAAGCCCTGCTCCTTTTTTTCACCACTGTCTGTGGCGTTGCATTGCCGTACATTTATCACTGGTCATATGATTTAAATCAGTGTTGTGAATTTTGTGGCGAGATTGTTCAGCGTCGACGACATTAATAAAGTTGGCATCAGGCTCATGTTCAGACGGTAAATGGTAAGGGAACGGACATGCATATGGTAGTCAAATTACGGGTCAAGATTCACAGGGTCTTTAATTTACAATTAGTCAATAATATTGGTGAATGGTGACATCTTAAATACCTCGAGTCACGGCCTCATAGAACTGGAAACCATATCGACTCGATAAATTGGGACTGCTTTTATGGACTAAAGCTGAGCTATATAAGGCTTAGATTTCCTAAATAATTTATTATAATTAGGTATAAAAAAGCGCGAAGGTAATGAATGGAGGAAGGATTCAGGGCCAATTCACTGAGTCGATGGGGTAATATACAGAGTACGTCACAAACCTCACCAGAAACCGGTCTGACCCCCTTGCCTGTGTGCGTCGGACCTAACAATACTTCAAACAATACTTCAAACGCCAACCTCTGCAGAAACGAAAATGTATAGAATGGAATGCAATGGATATCTATTGCGGACCAGGCTACTCCGTACATGCCATGTTTTCACGGGAGCTCCGGCATCTCAGTGTATTTTTCTAAAAATAACCTTTGCTGTAGGGCTCGGTTTCGCACTCGGGACCTAACAAGCTAACCCAACTAAGCTAACACATTGCCCCCTTACGCATGTTCATGTCTTTACCATGCTGCACGCAAAAACATCAGTCCTAGTCAGCGGCAATCTAAGATTGTATCCCAGGAATAGCTAATGAGTGAATGCGTAGTTCGGGGTGGCGCAGGCAACAAGGCGGGAATACGGCAAGTTCTTCTTATCTCTAGCCTTTTAGAGGTTCAAATACGGTACAGCTAGGTATTGTAGTAACGATACTTCACGTGAAATTTTCAGTAGACGCCGATCCAGTTCTCTATATCTGTTCTGCGGAATTAAACAGTAATGATTTCTTGTTCTGGGCTAATTTGATTCTTTACCTGACAAATTGGTCGGCTTCAGATACCAGAGTGGCGGATGTGACTTGCCGATATATCCGCACACGAGTATTTCTTGAGTTGAAACCCTGCCGCTAATTACGGCAATTACTCTCCGGCATGGCTGGACACTCTGGCGATGGTAGTGGTCAATATTGTAATGACTACGGCCAACACGATGACCCTGGCCAGTCGTCGAACTTTTGCGGGGACAAGGCTTATCAGGAAAGTGGCTATCAGACTGGATACTCGAGTGGCTACTATGAAGAAATGTCAGCCGTACTTGGTCAAAATATGTGCAACACAACTAACACTGCTCTTTTAGAGGATACGATAATAGCCAGGACAATTCGTATCATTAGCAGGACGATTACTTCGATCAATATAGCCGAAACGAATATGGGTATCAGGGCGCTGATAAGGTGCCCTTTGAAACCTACAACGTCCGGGGCGGACAGTACGGATCAATACCCACTCCAGACACCAAAGATCCTCGCATGATTAAAATGGGCTACAGTTGCATTTTGACATACAACTAAGGGTGAAAGGGACATTCCAGTAGGAGGCGGTGATATAGCGCATATCGAGGTGACTATATGCGACAGCTACCGTGACCATTACGACGTACAATACAACAATCGCGGAGATGATGAGACAAGCAATTATGGATACGACCATCCCTCATTACAGGCATCTTTTGGCGTTGGCGAATCTGCGGAATTTTGGAGAGAATAACGGACTTCGTCAATTATCTGCCTGCCAGTCAGCGTACTCAAGAACCACACCCGGAATGGAGCTACAACCATAATGTCTTCATATGCAAGGAAGAGATTGAGGATATATTTTTTGACCTGGCGGTCTGGTTTTGTTTCCAACGGGATAGCATGAGGACCATGTATGACCACTTCTTGACCCTCCTTAACTCGAGGGCATCCCATATGCTACCAGCTCTCCATCTTATATCTCTTCATGCTGATTAAATCGACGGCCATAACGGCAATTAACGCAAGTGGTACTTTGCAACTGGGCTTAAACCTGAGAACGATGGACTCATAGGTAGCTAACATCGCGGGTCAAGGGTAAGCGAAGAAGAAGAAGGGGAACGCCCCAGATGTGATGAAATAGCCGAGGATCCTCTTTTTACTCAATTAGGATAATCCGACCTGGTACATGATCACCTGACATTGTGATTTCGAGTTGATTTCAGGCCAACACACTCAACATTCACCCCTCCTCTAAACTCACCAGGCACCAGCTTAGGTAGCAGTGAGAGATGGCCTTCAACACCCTTACCACCAACGCAGTCAATCTGCAGCAATGGTTAGAGGAAGATAAGATTACGAGTACCCAGATCGTGCAGGCGTATTTTGCACAGATTGATTTCCATGAATCTGCACTCAATGCGTTGATCTCCGCCGCCCCGCGCGAGGGTGTTCTTGCAATTGCCGCAGCTCTGGACCAGGAGCGTCAGCAAGGTAAACTCAGGAGCCCATTTCATGGAATTCCGATTGTTTTGAAAGATAGCTTCGTCACCGCGTCGGATCTTGGTATGACAACTACGGCTGGGTCGCTTGCATTTGTCGGATCCAAGGCCTCAAAGAATGGAGCCATCACTCAGAGGTTAATAGACGCTGGCTTGATTATCCTGGGAAAGGCTAATATGACGGTCAGTTCAATTTTCTTTAGGACGATCCCATAGTATTGACAATCAATTTAGGAGCTTGCTGGCATGAAAATGACCATGATGATGCCTGGTTGGTCTGCCCACGGCGGCCAGACGCTGTCCCCTTATGTTGGGAAATTGGAGGAGAACGAGAAATTGCTTGGCCACTCAGTGAGAAGAGACTGTTCAAATCCCAGAATCATCCGTTCTAATATTTAACAGGCTCCTGGGGGCTCGTCAACCGGTTCAGCGGTCGCTGTAGCCGCTGGCTTTAGTCCTCTTGCCATGGCTACAGAGACAATAGGTTCCATCGTCACTCCTTCAACACGTGCAGGTCTGTACGCGCTCAAGCCTACCGTTGGGATCCAAGATACCACCGGGCTGTACATCATGACGGAGTTTTTCGACAGCCCGGGTCCAATGGCCAAATCGGCGGCAGACGTGTGCGTGGTAGCCGAGATTTTACTCGATCGCACATTCGCCCGCCCTCGATTGAGATCCTGGGAAGGGCTTTCTGTAGGGTTCCTGGACCCGAGGGTGTGGAATATGGCGGCGGACTTCTGTACGCAATTTCCAGGAACGGCAGAGCAGATGGTATGTCATGTTAATTGCGCCAAGGCTTTCAAAGAAATTAACATAAGGACATCTAGGTAACGGAGTACGAAGACGCGGTTTCTAGTCTCAAGAGCCACGGTTGCCCCGTGAAGTACCCGATCGACCTCAAGGATGTTTCAACCCTGCCGGCTATACTCCCGATTGCGTGTACGTCACTGTAACAGCCAACGAGTTCTAGGACCCTGCTAATGACAGTTGAGATTGGGATTTTAAGAATGTTTGCATCCCTGAATTCATCAAGGCGTTTGACGAATGCCCTGTAAGCTGTGTTGCAGATATCGTTAAGTTCAATCGAGAGAACAGCGAAAATGCCCTCCCTGCTCGTAAGTGAGAGCTGAATACTTGAAGTCTCCCAACCAAAACAGTCAATTAACCAACTCTAGCATTTACGCAGCAAAACGACCTAGAAGCGGCAATGAATAGTACAGATGACAAGGAGCACATACAGGACCTAAAACAGGAGCTCCGTGCCATTGCGAAGCAGATTCTCGATGAAACGTTTGAGAAGGAACAGATCAATCTCATTGTGGCTCCAGGCGACGCTCCGCTGTGTGTCCATGCTGCCGCCGCAGGTAATTACTCCTGAAATTCGTCCGTGTCTCTCCATTGCTTACACATCCAGGACACCCTCTCGCCACGGTCCCGGTAGGACAGCTTCGCCACAATAGTCGCCCGTTCGGCTTATGCATTATAGGGAAGGATGATGCAGAGGAGACGCTATTGCAATTCATGATGGCTTACGAGAAGGTTGCCAAGCCTCGCCCAGTACCCAGCATACCTAGCATTTAGGTGTATATACTAAATTTTCTATACCAAACGCATAAAACCACAAATGTCAGCCAAGTATGAATTTTGGATATAGCTACCTTTCCTGGAATAAATAACTTTAATTTATTTTTTAATTTCCAGCTGAAGTGAAAATAAAGAAAATAAAGAAAATTAATAATTAATTAGTTTTAAATTTATAGAAAAAAATCAGCCGGAGTATTGTAATAGCACCTCATCTACTTCTCTAACGACAACAAACCCATAACATCCTGGTGCCCAGCCTGCTTCGGACCGTCCAGGGCCGTCCTGTCGCGGATGTCCTTTACATCCAGGCCCGCCGCCGGACCTCCCTTGCCCAGCAGCTCGCATACCACCGCGACATGGCCAGCCGCGTACTAGAGTGGCGTCCTGGAGCAGGCGTCCACTTTGTCGGAACGAACGTCAGCGCGCCTGCAATCGAGGAGCAGCATTCTCACGGCAGCTTGCCAGTTCGCGGCCGCCCAGGACAGCGGCGTGCAGCCGATCCGGTCCGGGTTGTGCACGGAGGCACCCCACTAGCACCGGAGCCGGAGCCCGGCCACCCGGCCACCCGGCCCCGATTGGCGTATCCACTATCTCCATGTCCCTACACCCGGCCGCCCGCCCCAGCGCCGTCCGTCCCTGCGAGAGGTGGTCCACAGCGGAACCGCCACGTTCTTTTCCGTCTCTGCCGCCTTCGCCGTCCACGCTTCAGCGGCAGCCAGAATGCGGCAGCCACAGTCCAAACAGCAACTCGATACGCCCAGCGCCTCTAGCACTCATGGGCAGCAGGTTGGGGCTGCAAGGAGGAAGGGAGGGCGGGGGGGTAAAACCCAACCAGTGACCGTATGGCCACGAAAAAGCACAAGATGGTGCTTGTAAAAAGAAGGTGTTGGCATGCAGCGCACACTTGGTCTGAGCAGTTGCCTCCCTGCGAGGCGTAGAGACCCGCGACGTTGACACACGTGAGGGCGATGGCAATGGCGCAGGGCGCCTTAGAGTCCTCCAAATTTTCTTGAAACATGGCTTCAAGTAACGCTGGGACGGCGGCGGGACAGCGGCGAGACAGCAGCGGGACGGCGAGGCGGCGAGGCTGCGAGGCGGGAGGCTGAGGCTGGTCGAACAGGACAAAATAACGAGGCTGAGAGGGCAGCGACACGGTGATGCGGTGATGCGGTGATGCGGTGATGCGGTGATGCGGTGATGCGGCAGAAGCTGACGAGACTGAGACTGGTTGAACAAGGCAGAGTGTCTGGGTGTCGGCTGTCTACTGACAGATCAAAATAAGCTCATCTCAATCATGCTCGGGAGATGGCGCATCTCTGTAGAATATGTGCAAGCTGCGTATGAGACAATGTGCGACGATGGCTTCAATGTTGAAACGAAGATATTAGGAGACCAAAAATGGGATGAAACAGAATTCGAAAATGTTATCGGCCAGATGGTACGAACGTACAATCCGATGAATGACAACATTGATGGTACAAAATTCACGAAGCTGGCTTCTCACCCCGATTTGTGTAGAGCGTTGGTTGTCAGCTTCATCCCTATCTTCGTTGCTCAAGCTCAATGATATCTAGCAAACATGAAATCTAGGGGCGTCACATCGTATCGTAACCGGGACTTTAACAAGAACATATTTTGGACTACCTTGAGGCATCTGACGGGGCGCCCGTTATCTTCAGAACATTCACTTGTCGAGTGGACGACCAAGCGATACCAATGCCAGGTTTAAGCCCGCGAGAGGAGGGCCTGACGGCGTCTCCATCGTCGACGCAAGCAGGGCAATGACGGCGGCGCCAGGGTACTTTGCCCCAAAGCCCATCCGCAATCACAAGTATATAGACAGCGGCGCCGGAACCAACAACCCAACTACGGTGGCGTGGAACGAAGTCGAGTCGCATATTATAGAGAATGGGAAACGCCGTGGCCTATGCCCTGTCGTGATAAGCGTCGGTACGGGCAAACCGTCCTCAATTGGCCAGGACCGAGGAATTGGAGTCACCGACATTAAGGTAGAGCTCATCCATAAAGTCTTAAAGGCATAACTCCTAAAACTGTCGTCATCGCTACCCTCAGCAGCACCAGCATCAGGATGTTCGTTGGATTCGTTAACTTAACCTCACAAAGATCTGGTTCACCCATCGCGTCCATGGCTTCATGTGTTGGTGTTATTGGCTGGTTGTTACATATCGGTTACTCCGTACTCTTCTTGGCCAGTGGTACGGATAAGATTAATTAGCACTTGAATACCCATTGCAGGAAAGGTCTCATTGGGGTATATAAAAGAGTGCTACTTGCATAGGGCTAGAGAGGCATCAACTGCTACAGTATAATTAAGGCCCGGAATATTATTGCTTGCGCTATGTTCTTCACCAAGGAGCCGTAGATCAGACACACCGGTCTCAGAAACACCTTTGTCATCATGGATGTGCTCTGCCTGTTTGGGCTCTAGTCTGGAGCACTTTTGGTCTGGAAGGGCAAGAACTGTCGTCGGTCTGCCAATCTTTGGGGCTTGTACTGATGCCGATGCGTTAGGATCTGCCCTTGAAAGTGCCCACCAGTTGAACGGGCCCGCATTCACAAGAGGTTGGGAGTGTTCGAAGTATGTGGGATGCTGCGTGCTTGTGGCGTGTCGGTTCTGATGTCATTTCTCACGTCCTATCTTGTCAAATGTCATCGGGGTTTCATAATTGGCACCGGGCCCTGTATAAAATTGGAGCCCATCCGCCATTTCTCATCATATGCTGATCGCCATTGTCTCTCGGAATGACATTGATGTTCCGAGCTGTTCTACCAATTAGATGCCGTTCCGAATATAGGCTTGAAGGCCGTCGACAGTATCACGCCGGCCAATTGAAGGGCCATTCCATGGCCCCTGATTGCCTAAGCTGACAAATGAATGAAAGTTAATATGCTTCGCCAGTCTCTTCATCCCACCCATCCCATCCCGACGATTATTCATCTTGCCAAGCCAGGCTGTAACTAGGCCCCCTGACCCCTGCTCTCCCATCCAGCCAAGCCCTTCCTTACTTATTTGAGACAGAAACAGGCTGAGTCTAAACTTTAGTTCTTTACGGTTTACGCCTAATCTAATGTATTGCGACGACGAATTGCGCACGGTTGAGAATTCGTCATGCAGATCTCGCGTCGGAATGGCTATGATGGTATCGCAGCCTTGATTTGAGGCTTGGCCTGTTGCGTGTCCACGCGTCTTCGTTGATAAGGATCTTCAACTTTATGGTGGCTTGCATGTGTAAACAGCCTCATGGTACTTCTATATAATTTCAGGTTCTCTCCTGAGAATTGCCTCCGCTTCACGCATAGTCCTTCTTTTCATCTTCACAACAAAAACAAATCGCTTGCCCCAGCCCATTCATTCTAGTGTCCGGCGGGTACTTCAATCAGCAATACTACAAGATACGAACGCGGTTTTTATATACCTACAATGTCAAATCCCAGTACCAATGGGCCAGGTACCGAGCTTCCGACCTCCGCTCCAACACTGAGCCCCCCACCACCTCCTAACCAGGACCAACTGTTGCAAATATTTGCAATCCGGGCCCAAAATGATTATGATGCCATGACCCTCTACGCAGCTATTATAGCTAGCGTCATTGGGCTGTTCGTTGTCTTTAAAGTTATCGATTACTTGGGGCGCAAAGACAGCCTCCGACAGTACTTAGCTGCTGGTCGGAGTCCCTTCAGCTTTTTCGTCAGGTAATCAAATGCGATCTTGAAGGTGCTGCTTTGGTCTAACCTCACTCATTCCACAGACTCCTGATGTCAAAGGTCCCCGGCGCGCCATCTTTAGGCCATACCATGCTCTTCGCGACTTATGTCGGGCTGAACGTGGGCTTTATGTTTGTATACGTTGACGACAGCTTTCTGTCTTTGCACGTTATCATTGCTGCTCGAACGGGATGGTATGCACGTTTCATCTTGCCATTCTAAGGCTTGCGCTAAAATGCCCTTAGGCTAGCTGTTGCGAATATCTGCTTGACCGTGTTTCTCAGTCTGAAAAACACGCCTCTCGGCTTTCTTACTGGATTTTCCTACGAACGACTGAACTCGCTGCACCGAGTCTCCGGGATGATGTCACTCATTTTGGTCATTATCCACGGTGTCTCATACTCTTCCTTCTTCCTGGATCAACAGAATTCCGCGCGATTGCGCGTCAAGGAGGAAATCTTTGGCATCGTGGCAGGGTTTACCATTCTGATGGTTGTGGCCGTTGCCCTCACCCTTCAACGCCGAGTCTACGAACTCTTCTATTTCTTGCACATCTTCTTTTTCGTCGTGTCGATGATATTTATCTGTCTTCATCATCCGACCGCGGGGGAGCGAGTGATCATCGCGATTGGTGTCGCTACAGGCCTATGGCTCCTCGATCGCGTCGTTCGAGCATCTCGACTTGTGTATCACGGCATCAACAACACGGCGACATTACAGCCGCTCCCAAACGGCGGTACAAGGGTTGTCTTAAACAAGCGACTCGTCGGCGCGAAATCTGGAGAACACGCCTTTCTGTGGATTCCTGGAATTCGTCTGCTGCAGACTCACCCCTTCACGATAACCTGCACTGAACCACTTGAGTTCGTTATTGCCTCGCGGGATGGTTTCACTCGTGATTTACATCGGTATGCGGCGAAAAATCCCGGCGCTATCTTGAAAGCATCCGTTGAAGGACCGTATGGACAAGTTCCCGACCCTTCTCAGTATGACAAGGTGTTGATCTTCGCTGGCGGCAGCGGAGGCAGCTTCGCTTTTGGCAGTGCCCTTCGACTCCTGAAAAGCCTCGAAGGATCTCCCAACAAAGACGTTACAATAGTGTGGACAATGAGAGATTCTAGTGCGTTCCAAATCCCCTGTAGTACTATTGACACCCTGACTGACCGCGACAGCCTTCTTGGAATGGTTTTCCCCTCACCTAAACAATGTTGCCAATGCTCAGGGATTCAAATTTTCCATCCACATCACGGGTCAAACGGAACTTGGAAAACTGTCTCGTGGCCAGGAAGTCCAGGAGTCAAGTAATTCGTCAACAGGGGCGCTGCTGCTGGATGATTTGGCAGATGGAACATCTAATTCTGATTTATCGCGTCAGAAGAGCTCACAACAGCACTTGGCCCATGGTTTGCCCATCCACTACGGCCGTCCTATGGCCCACGATCTTGTGGCACAGGCTGTGGATGGTATGTCTTTCAGCCAAAGTCTTTTGGTCATGGGGTGTGGGCCGAGCAGCCTGTTGGAAGAAGTGAGGCTATGTACAACATCCCGGATAGTTACACGGGGTCCTCAGGTCTCTCTTCATTGCGAGCAGTTCGGGTGGTAATAAGGTAATGGCCAGCTTTCTATTGTATTATTAGGTTATTTTAGATCTAAAAGGAAAATGTATCAATACAAAGCTTGCAGAAAACACCCTTACTTTTGTGGCTGAAGATCTGCCATCTCTTGTACAAGATTTTCCTCATTATTATCCCCACAATTTCAAGACAAAACCCCCTCGGCAAAAGATTCACTGACTGTCTGGTTAACTATTTCTTGTCGTTGCCAGTACTAAAGCCTCAGTTACTGCGCCAGTTGGGTCCGGAAGTGTTTTGGATCGATGGTTTATTTGCTGATTGTAGTAGTGCTTCAAATTGTGGCTCTTCGAGCCAGAAAGCGCGGGATGAAACGAACAAGTAATACACGGAACTCGGGTAGACAGGCGCATATTAAGGCGATGGTGAGCTCAATCTGGGACCAAACCGAAATACTGAAGTAGTTCCAAGTAATGTTGAACTGTTGGGTGAAGGAGATGAGGGACTGAAGCCTCATGATGCTGACGACGGTCACACTAAAAACAATCGTCAGTTCCAGAGTTTCCCTTTTTTCCCCAATGCTGTTTCATTCCCTTTTGGTGCCCTAGCCCACATCTTACGTCAGAACCAAATGTATCGAGTGCAGATATACTTAGCCATGATGGAACCAGTCCTATTGGCTTGAAGGTGTTGCTCTTGCCCGCAGATGGCTAGCCGTGTGGTACTGCTACGAAGACCTTCGGAAGGGAGCGCGTGCATGCATGTCGACTGTCACACTTGATTAGTGATAGGGCGACCGTCTGGGTTGGTAAAGAAGTAAAGCGTTACTTGCTGAGCAGGACGGGAGGACCAGATATGTGTTGGAAATCTGCGTGAAGAAGATCAGGAGCATGAAGAGAAGAAGGAATCGACAGAATGAAGCTACTGCTTTCTCCCTCGCGTGCGTGGCCCGCAAAAGACGAGCCGGGAAACGCTGCAACGTGGCGATGCTAGTCTTCCAGTCGAAGGACACTCCGGAACTCATTTATTGCTGATAACACAGCATGACTCGGAACCACACGAGGCTTTCCGACTGATGTGGGGAGAGGACGAAGCGTTGCGCCACCTGCACCCGGTTAATCCGATCATGGGAATGGATGAGACCATGTTTACAGTCTGGAGTCACGAGATAGCAAAGATGACGAATGCATTCTCTTTCATCTGTCAGCATGACTAATATTAATTTTTAATAACCCATATCGCCATGATGCTAAAGGTGGTTTCTCATCTGAGATTAATAGCAATATACGCAATCTCCATTGAGGACTTTATAAACTGAGCGGAGCTAGAGTATTCATACAAATGTGCTCATACCAAGTGGAGTATTCGCAGTTAAATCAAAGATTCTGGCTTAGCTGGACGGAAACAGAAACGTATGCATAGGCCAAATACTGGAACAAACATCAAGAGGTTAGGATGCCCTAGTACGCACTTACCCAGAGGGTGGGCAGTCGATCCCTGAGCATCGTTTTTCCTACCCTGTACAAGCCCTCACCTCTTACCGTGCGGGTCAAGATTTTAAACGGAGTCGAATGAGTAGAATGATAAGGTCAACATATTGCTAGGATTTAGGAGAACTTTCCGGCGTGGTCAGGGTCCGGTGATCGTTCGGAACCCATTCACGCTCGGAACCCATTCCGCAGGCTGGACCGGTCGGTCTCAGAGTCTAACCATGGGCATCGGCGCAGTATGGCATCGAAGCAGACGGGGCTCATCACTTTCATATTAGAGCGCTGACGTCTTAGGCGCGCGCTCGCTTATTCCTAGAGCGTTGTTCGGGCGCAGCAAGAGCTACTCGGTAGGTATTATTCATGCATTGGTAATCAAATTAAGAGTCTGGGGGGGGATACCGAACTAATTAGGCCCCACGTCCTTGAACGGATCATTAACAAATTATGAGCCTTGGCTCTCCTAGGCATAACGAGCTAAATACTTTTTTACCAGGGCCCACTCATACATCTCCAGTTGTCATAGATGCATCGTGCAAGACCATGTTCCGAACGCCCCAGTGCAACAGTTGGAAGTAGAACCTCCGAATTAGATCTCCCCATTAGGCGAGAAGATGAGAGTAGATAACTGATATGCGGAGGGGAGGCCAAGGTGTTGGTCACCCAGCTCAGTCAGAGCAATTCTCTTTACAACGATTATATCTTCAACTCTAGTTTATTCCCAGTGGGCTCTCCATTGAAGAAAAGGGAACAATAGCTACCCTGCTGATATTCTTGAATCCCGGCGCCGCTGCGACAATGAGCTTATGATACCGGCGGCGTGCAAAATATGATAGAGACAGCCATTAACTGCTCTTACACCGACTTACGAAAATAGAGGCGTAGCACCCATGTTATCATGCCACCCGATTCCGGGTCTTCACTCAGCCAAGGGGCCCTGGTTCAACCCGCAGTGAAGCGGGTTTGGAGCTGAGTTCATAGCAGAACTGCAGTCACCAGGTGAAAGTAAAGGGGTGTGTCATGCCATATGTTTCTCAACATCCAACTGGCTGGACAGCCGAAGAAAGGCAACTGTCCAATAGGCCACTCCTCGGCCGTTCCACCAACTTAAACTTTAAGTCTATTCTAGTTCAGAATACGGGTCAGTACCTTAACTTGATCAGGAACATCTGATTGCAATCTCCCATGCTAGTTACAGACGTGAATATTTCCGGGTGAGACCTGCCTGGTTTACACAAGCTCGACGCTCTCACACTGGACCCTGCCCTTCCTCCAGCCGGTGACGCGTACGCCAACTACAACGAAGGGAGGCCTCAGAGAGCCCAATCAGTCGCGCGGATGAACCAAACCTGGCTTTCTAATCCAGTGGGTACGGCTACCCCCAAGTCCTCAGGCAAGATCGTGCTCTATTCTCGAGTATAAAGAGGGCTGATGGGTTTGCCCTACTGATGTTACAATCCTTTCCAATCTCACAGTCATTCAGCTCTCAGATACTCCTAGGCATCACATCAACATCTCCATTTGGTTTCTTCCCAACACATCATTTCCAATGGCCGCGGTCTCACTGTTGCGTCGCGTCGCGGCGCTGATGGCCATGGGCATGATATCCTATGCTGGGGCCAAGGCACCGATTCAGCGTCACCGAACGCCCATCGCCGACTTCGTTTTTCAGAATGGATCGATCTATACTCTTGATGCAGGATCGACCAAAGTCAGCTCTCTCGCCATCAAAAATGGAGTCATCATCTCTCTTGGAGACGATGCCAAAGTCGCACCCTTGATCGGAAGCACCACACAGGTGCTGAATTTGGGAGGCCGCATGGCAATGCCTGGATTCGTCGATGTACACATGCACGCCTTGCAAGCTGGGCAGGATTTGCTCAAATGCAACTTCAACTACCAACGACTCAACGTTGAGCAGGTCCTCGCTCACCTGCAGACCTGTCTTGACAGCGACCCAGAGCGCACCGATGATGACTGGCTCGACGGCGTAGCACTCAACTACATGTCTCTGGCCCTCGCTGGAGAGACCCTTACCAAGGATGACCTCGACAGCTTAAACACAAACCGCCCCATCTTCGTTCGGTCGAACGACTACCACACCTTCGTCCTGAATTCCCGCGCACTGGTCCTGTCCAACATCACTGCGACGACACCGAACCCCCCAGGCGGGATTATCGAGCACGTTCCGGGGACCCAAGAGCCGTCCGGAGTGCTTTTAGACGGCGCCAATATTCTCATTGCTGGGCCTCCTCTGCCGTCGGACGAGCAAAACGCCGAGGCCGCCCGAGCCGCGCTCCAAATTCTACGCGAGAATGGCATCACAACCTGGCAGGATGCCCTAGCGACCAACGAGCACGTAGGGCCGTGGCAGATCATCAAGCAGGCCGGCGACCTCAGCTCGCGGGGGTATTTCGACTGGCGCATCCAGCCTCCCTCAACACTTGAAGAGATCGATGCAGTAGTCGCTGAGACGGTAGAGCTGCTCGCGTCCCGCAACGATAACTCCACCATCAGTCGTGAGCCAACACTGAAGTGGCAGTCAATCAAGGCATTTTTGGACGGCATTGTCATCTATTCAGCGAGGACGGCCGCCAATGTAGATCCTTATTGGCTTCCTGTTGCCAACGGTACCAACGACACTGTGGAATGGGCGCCGGATCCCAGCGCCTTGTCAGGCACCTATTGGGATGCCGATATTCTTTCCGAGACCCTCGGTCAATTCTTCCTCAACGGGGTTGATGCACAGCTGCACGTCGATGGCGACTTGGCTGTCCACATCAGCTTGAATGCGGCAGAGGCTTACCGCAAGGCCCATCCCAAAGCACGCCCGATCCGCCTCGCCCTGGCCCACGCGAGCTTGACCCTTGAAGAAGACTGGCCACGTTTTGCGGAGTTGGGGGTGGATGCTGTATTCAGCTTCCAATGGTCCCAACTCGCTCCTATGTGGGTGCCCGATACACTCCAAAGCCTGGGCGAGTACCGAATGGACAATCTTGACGCGTATGCCCGCATCGAGAAGGCTGGACGACCCCCAGTCTACGGCAGCGACTGGCCTGTGAGTACACGCACTGCTACGGATAGAATCTCCCCCCAGCTAACTTTCACGCGTAGGTCGATCCACTCGACGTTTGGCTCGCCCTCAAAGCAGGTGTGACTCGAAGAGGTGACCCAGAAAATCCCAACTCGGCCTCCTCCATCGGTGAGGAATACAGTGGCTTGTTCCCTGGCCCCGGCCTCTCGCGTGAATCCGCTCTCAGAGCCATGACTATCAACGCAGCCAGACTCCTCCGGGCTGATAAACAGCTAGGATCTTTGGAAATTGGCAAGGTTGCAGATATGGTCGTGGTCGAGAACAACTACTTTGAGGTGCCTGACGAGGAGCTGGGCCGGAATCGAGTTCTACTGACAATGTTGGGCGGCGAGGTTGTATACGTCGAGGACAATGCACAGACGACTTTTGCAAAGGAAATCACCCCTAAATTTGCCAACGACAATGTGGCTGCTGCCAGGATGGCCCGAAGGTCGCTGGGCGGTGTTGGCGGCAAACATCTCAACAAGGAAGAGCGGGCTGATATGGCTAGGCTGAGAAAGCGAGGTCAGTGTGGTCATGGCCTGCACTCACACAAACACTAAGTGCTGCAACCCTTCTTGTCACATTCTGATAAGACACTTAAGATCGGCCGAGGTCTGGCCAAGTCTCTATCATGGAGCTTAAGTAGGCCCCTACTAAAGCCCTCAGCTGAGCCTCCATCAGGCCCGCCGGTCGAGCTTCACTACCCATTTTCCTTCGCTTCAGACCTTTTATATAAGACAATGCCTTAGATATCTCATTGGATAGAATTCAAGATCTTTTACATGCTCGCTTGCACTCCTACTATCTGATACTTTTAGCCTTTGGACTATAGTAGAGTGGCTAAATATGTAAAAACACAATTAGTGTATGCGCACCAGAAGAGACAGTAGCCGAACAACAAGCTTGCACACTGGTCTTTGCCTTAAGCCTCAATTCAACCCTTGTTAGGTTGGGTCGTGGGATATGTGAGCCTGAGACATAAAGGTTAGAATGGGGCGAAAACTTAGACAGGACTCCGGCAGATAGAAACAAAGAAGCTTAAAACCCAACTTCGGCCTCGACAACGTGCACAGCGAAAGTGCAGTGAATTCAAACATTAAGTTCCCTCATCGCTGGAATATCCTATTTTAAATTATTCCAAATTGAACTTGATACTTGAGAAAATCCTTTTATTAAAAAGAAATAATCTCCTCACTTCTATTCTATATTCTCCACCGAAAAAGTGGGTGCTTCCAATCTAAGTCCGCAATATCCTCAGCTGTTAGATTACTTAAAGCAATCTCCGCCTCCGCTTGCTTCTCATCTCTAGATAGGTTATCTCGCTTCATCCACAACAAAGTCAAGTACATAGTAACCATAATGACTACCTGCGCGGCAAGGTTTATCCCGTTGCCGATAGGATAGTTAGGGCCGTCGAATGGGAGAAACGCCCATGTTGAAATAAGTCCACCGATGTTCCCAATCATCACATTCCACCCAATCGCGGATGATCGAGCGGTATCCGAAACGACATTAGCAGAAACCTGTCCATTCGACAATGGGGCATAAACAAATATCATGGCAGCCACGAGGAAGAAGGCTGCGTACCGAACCGTCAAGTCCGTCGACGCGAGGAACATGATATAGCCAATGGCCGTCAGTATCGGACACAATGCCAAAAAGATCTGTCGTTTGTCAAGTCGCCAGCTGAAGTAGGGTACAAGTAGCGTGAAGAATGCCCCAACAAGGTACGGCGGAGCTGTGTAAAGTTGTTGCTGAACCACAGTTCTATCGCTGTAGATAGTCCGCACAATTGTTGGAGCAAACACACTGAGCCCTTGAACAGTGATATTGTTGAACAAAAATGCCACTGAGGTTGCGATCGTGACTGGATTGACAATGCCTCTGAGGATCTTCTTCTTGTCGATTCGGTCAAGAACCTCTGATTGGCCAACGCGCTCAGACCGCAGACGAGCCTCTGCAAACTTCTTCTCTTCCGGTGTAAGCCAGCGAGCTGTAGCAGGGCTGTCCGTCAAGATAAATAGAGCAATTATACCAAGCCCCATTGTAATCATGCCCTCAATGGCAAATATCATCCGCCAGGTATGCAGAGATCCGAAGCTATCCATAGTGAGAATAGCCGAGGCGAGGAGAGCGCCAAATGCCCCAGCTAAAGCGGCTGTTACGATATAACAAGCGATTCGGAAAACTAGCTCGGACGCTCGATACCAACGAGAAAGATAGTATGCAATGCCAGGTAGCATTCCGGCCTCAAATATGCCGAGTAAGAAGCGAACCGCCATGGCCTGCGGTACGTTCTTCACAAAGCCATTCGCCACGGAGCAGCCACCAAAAAGGATGGTTAAAATTGGTAAGAACCATCCAGGCCCGACGATCTTGCAAAGAATATTGGAAGGGACTTCGAATATGATGTACGAGATGTAGAAGATGGAAAGGGTGGCATTGTAGTCGATCCCCTCCATACCCAAGTCTGCCTCGAAACCAGCAAGACGGGCATTTCCTGGTTTCGTAAAGTCGAGTTAGGAGTGTTATTGGCAACATGGAGAATAGGAGAGAAGTACCGATATTTGAACGATCGATAAAGCAGAATAGGTAGAGAATGCTGACAATGGGCAGAATCATCATGTCGATCTTCTTACGAAGCCGACTTTCAGCATCTGCGTCAAAGTGAGCCTGGGGGGCTTGCACAGTTTGAAATGCTTCATCAATACTAGAGCAAGAAAGGAGGGTTATTAGTATATTTGGCTACAAGTGGATAAAACCGAGCCCTGAACATACTGCTCGCGCATGTCGACGGCAGAAGATGCCTTGGGTGATTCAGAGTCGGTCATATCGAAGATGGATTTCGTTTACAATACTGGGTTGGCTTTGGTGCCTCCTGAGTGATGCTGCGTCTCGTATAGGTTAAATAAACACTCTAGGAATTACTCAGTCAAGCTGGCTGAGTGCTCGGAACTAATTCATTCGGCACTTGGTCGTTCGGGAATCAACTCATGAGGATCGGAACTTGTTCCGAATACAACCCGTTCGGAACCTGATTTGATTGGTTCGGAGCGCAATATTTGCGAAGAACTCTAAAATGTCAGGGACTATGCACTAATGGCGTCAAGGACCTAGCCTGCAGACATATTTCGGCTATATCCCTGTCTTAGAGTAGGGTCCGGGCTGTTCTTGTTACCCACTCCTTTCGACCAACTACTTAACTTACTACGGAGAGCGCGCCCTGAAGGATCGTGCCGCCGCGGGAACATGGGTCCGGCATCCTGTTCCCACTAACAGTCCCAGATCTGGGACGGAGCCCCATGTTTTGTGTCCCTCTGGAAGTGTCCTTAACGAACAAAATCTGATCGCAGTCCATACACCAGGCTCTCTGAGAGATGTCTACATTCGACAGCATTATTAACTCTAACAGTCCACGTACTTTTAGCATCATTAATCATTCTAGAAAAGTATGATTTGTGAGAAGTAAATAAGTTGCATTTTGTGAAATATGTTCACCGTCTGTCAGTTCTTGGTCTCTCTGCGGATAGTTGAGTATGCGTTAAGCGACACACCTGCTTATATGCTACCATATTTGCACCTTTCAAATCCTCCAATGTGATGTGATTTACCTCGAGTCTGGCTTGTTCACAATCAATAGTGCTGAAAGGAACAGTTCGAGGACCGCAGTCAGAGGGGGCATCCTCCACTGCAACCTTACTAATAGGCCAAGAGGTTTCTCAGATCAGATGAAGACCAGACTCTGTAATAGATTGAATAGTGGCTTCTTTATAATCCCCAAGAGAAAGTTGAAGGAAGGCTGTGGCCAAGACTTCTAAGGAACTTGGGGTGCAAGGCAGGTTTGGGCATTTCAAGGAGCTGTGTCAGCTATCGCTTCAGTCTTACATAAAGTTATTCAGGCTAATATAATCGCTATTATGATTACCATAAGAACCTCACTGGCGAAATATAGTAAAGTAACTGCCTTGCTGGTAACCTGTATCTTGCTTGGATTTGTAATGTATTATTTAATATAGAATTTCTCCTGTTATATCTTAAAGTGAAATCAACTTTAAATATATAACAAGATTTTATATTTAAGTTTAGTTCAATATACAAATATTATTTTATATAAATATGCATTATTAATTCAATATTATGTTTATCATAGCTTTAATAAACGTCGTAGCTCGCGATTCTAGTGAAGGTGCGAGTGCTGTCCAGAGCTCAGCGCACATGAGAGCCTGCGTGCAACCCACTGTCCTACGAGTTACACTTGCCTCAGGTTTTGCTGGCACACCCAAGACACGTAGCATTCCAAATACGTAAACGCGGACGTGATTCGTTAACACGTCGGGTATGTAGGTGCCGTCCAAGTGAATGATTACGCAGCAACCAACCGACCCTCGTCGGCAATAAAGAAGCCGATCTTATGGTAGGCGGCTTGACCCAAAATGCCGATGGAAGCACTATACGTCCGACGCCGTCCATGGCTCAAATGCAGAGTGTTGTATGATGTCAGGAGATTGAGCGAAAACATGATAGTGCGGATTGAAGAGCGGCCGCCTTGAAGTGCACCACTGGTTGGCCAAAACCTTGAGGTGAGGGGCCGGCGCCAATGGCTGTCGAGAGGCGTGTCACCCTCTAAGTCCGTGAAATTGATGGAAATAGCACGGCAAATGAGCCGCTATGCCGTCCGGTGTATTTCGGGTCTGCTTGCTCGTGGGCTGGGATCTTGGTGGAACTTGTGGATGGCGCCATGTAGACCTTCTCCCGAAATTTGTGCTGAAAAAGATAGAACAAAAAAAAAACACCCAAATCCTCCGTGCAGAGCAATCATCTCAAGCCCATTGGAGTTGATTCAGTCTGTCCTAAGAGTCCAAGCACAAGCCTATATAACCCGTATATCCCTCCCCTTCCTTTGCAACCTCGTTGAAGTCAATTCAGGCTACCTTGGCCTTGGCTATTATGGCCGCATAAGTTATTTCCTCAAACCGAGGGGATCGCTCACCTCCTCCGATGTCCCGAAGGTAGAGTTTGAACACCCCTCTCCCATTGGAAAAAGGCTATTTCTCCTTCACAGCCTAGTTGTGATAAACCATTGGACACTGCGACCAGTATAGCATCCAACAGCTCATTGTCGAATCACATTGACTACCTGCCCTACTTGACTGCACGCACAACGGGTGGTCCTGTGAGCTATATATCGGGCCGAGGCGCCACCGAAGACTTGGATCTGTGACATTGCCATCCACCATCTCTCTCGCAGCCTGTATGTTGAGCACCCTTAACCCAGACTCAAGCAGAATATTATCGTGGTCGGCAATTACCCTCTCCTGGATTCCTTATGTCATCGTTCGTACAATTGTGCTTTACGCCGATGGGAAATCTTACGTTCGGTCTCAATTAGATGTTATCGCCATCCAGTCAGACGAGTGCCGCTTCCCCAATGCCTCAAAATAATATTACGTATAAGCCGACGTGAAGTTTAACAGTGACAGCTCATTCTCTGAAGAAGCAAATGATACCTCCGCGGTCCGGATAGAAGTGGGTCTTATGACATTTTGATGACGAAGGGATGGGCGCTGATGCTGCTGCTGTGCGATCAGACTGGACCCCAGGTGGCTGATAGTTATTGCGGGGTCTGCGAATGGAGTGTAGCCAAAATGATCATTTTAGCTCCTCCCGAGAGGTGGACGTGGTTCTGTGGGGTGTAACTCTGAGTAGCTCACGGATGTCGCTGATTCCGAGACGTGCCACCTTACACTGCTGGCATAGAGCTAACAAATGTTTCATTTGAGATAAACCGGGAGTCAACAAAAGTTAAAAGCCAGAAACGTGAAAGTTGGGGTGTGCAGTCTATCATTGCTCATGGCCTGATAATACCTTTGTGGCATCTAAGGGCTGCCGCACTTGCCAGGCTTATCTACTGACAGTTGAGCAATCGGGACGCATCGGCAGGTTCAATGGGGGCACGGCTTGACGGCAGCTTGATTTGAACCACATGTAGTCTGCTGAGTGGCTGGGTGGTGGAGTCTTGGTGGTACAGCGCGGCGAAAGTGACAATCATGAGCTGGAAATAGTAACTTATTACCCGCGGGCTAGACAGAGATTTGAGACAAACGACGAATGAATCGCTTCATATGCTGCCTCGAGTCAAGTTCAAATTCAATGGCATTCTTATTCTGTACGATGACTAGTAACAGCACCAAAAAATATTAACAAGACGCGACAGAAGTTGCTGATTCCTAATGAATGTGTTTCTTTCCTCCATCCGACCCCTTTCCTCCATCCGACCCTTTCCTCCCATCCGACCCCTTTCCTCCATCCGACCCCTTTCCTCCATCCGACCCCTTTCCCTACATCCTGCATTCTCATTCCCACCCAAAGCACATACCATGCCGTGATTTTAATAGTCCTAAGTCATTGGCGGCTTGCAGTCGCACGACCAGCTCTTCCACGGAGGGGTCTTCTGACCTTTACGTAAGGCCTGCCTGGTATTACTGAACGACTGTCCCGAGCAGTCTGATTCTTTCCAGACGGTGCATTCGAAGCAATCTAGCACCGGCGTGACAGTTGTATGTTGCGTAAAGATCTGTACGTTGGGCGGGAGCTGTTGACACTGGCCAGGGACGCCAACTCCCCGGAACACACCGTTCGGACTGTTGCGGAACCCTTTGATTGTGATCAAGTTAATCCCCAGAGGGCAGCGTGGCGAGCGGGGTTCGACCAAATCATCGTCGACGGGGGCGGCATTGGCTGCTCCAAGCGCGACGGCGATGACAGGGAGGATAGTAGAGAAGTGCATTTTGTGAATATATGAGGTTTCAGAACTTGATTTGGTGATGTGATCTTGTTGTACTGTTGACGGTGCTCCGAGAGAAACCCTCTAGTCCTTGCTGGACATTGTCCAATATTTATAACCTATACCCTGCCCACCTGTTGATACGTTTTCGTCCGTCTGTCAGCTCTCACCTCGGCGCCATACCCCTGTCATTACAAAACTATTAATAGTGACGTTTCATCGTTCAGAGGAATAAACAGCCTAGGGGATGCGGATTTTGCCCTCACGCCATCGCCAGTAGATACTTTTGCTGCAGGCATCTGCGATACTTTCCCGGCATGGCTACACCCGAGCTAGTCTCCATTACGAGAAAGCTGAGATGTCCGGAGAAGAGAGGAGAGGACTCGAAGTTTGACGAATCCGGTTGCTCGAAGGCATCTCCACCCGTCATCGCCGATTCTCGATGAATGCTATTTTTATTCAGCACTGGAAATTGTCTGCTCTGTTGCTCACCCAGACCGCCGCATTTCATCAGTTGGTTTTGCAGCTTGCCACGCCATAAATTATTCCAATGTGCCGCCCAATGGTTCCCTTTGAGGAATATTATTCAAAAGAACCACCTTATTCTGTCACTGGGTGCTGCCCAGGCTACCTTAATGGCTACTTAATAAACTTAGTCCTCCGGATCCAAGCGGTTCCTAAGGCTTATCTTCATTCACATGTTCAGACATGAGAACTCAGCTCAACGGTCTAACCATAATCAGCATTTCTCTCATTCGGTCCTTTAATAGCCGGAATTAATTGTGGTGCCTGACATCCGATGTACCAATGAAGCGGGAACTCTCTTCTCTCCTCCGAAGGCTTGTCACCACTCCAGGTCCTAAAATCTGTCTGGCTAAAGCATATGTCCTGGACGCCTCACTAAGGTACGGCATTGTCAGCTTTACGAACATCTAATAAAAGCTAACTCGCTTAATGCGCCGTCGGACTCGAATTGACCCGATTAGAAGGACAGCCAGCTGAGCACTGCCACAGGCTAGCAACTACCATGCATACTTGACGTGTCCATTAAGCGACGCTGGTCAAGAGGTGTCCATCCATGCTTGTTCGTAACCGTGCCGTCGGCCGCATCTAGAGAAGGAACTTGACCACCTCGACATGTGCTGTGTATGATGCTGGGCAGCTTGGCGTCGGCTCTGTTACCATCCGCAACTGATATGGATGTCAGATTGACTGGCGTCCATCCACAATGGTTCGGAATCGTGATGTCGGCACCCTCCTTGAGAAGCAGCTTGATCACCCTCCTTGAGAAGCAGCTTGATCACCCTCCTTGAGAAGCAGCTTGATCACCCTCCTTGAGAAGTAGCTTGATCACCCACCTTGAGAAGCAGCTTGATCACCCACCTTCCCCTCAATTTACTTTTCCTCGGCACTGGCTGTTAGTCAGGTGTTAAGGCAGGGGTTAAACTGTCTAATCGTCCAATAAAAATACATTTAAATCCTAGTAATAATGTATTTTGTCTTAACTAGAGTAATAAATTACTGTAGAAACCCAGTTATCTTACTTTATTAGTATATTCTGTCGCATCCAGTAGATAGATATGATCATGTATGCGAGAAGCTCTTGATATTCTTCCTATCTGATAGAGGGTCTTAGAGGTCAGTCTTATAGATGAAGACGATGATGACCTCGGATGACCTCGGACAGCCGAGAGGCTCCGGATCCGTCGGAGTCTTTGGCTTCAACTAGCTATTGATAAATTCAAGGAAAAGCTAGGCCTAGGGCTTATTCTGATGACGAGGCCGGTTACGAAGCAGGTGGCGATGGACGCCTATGATGACAGAAGAAAAGCTTCACTTCCGTCATAACCGTAGAAATCCGATATCCCGATACATGTGATATCCCTGATACACTGATACATGTGACATATTCTATTATAATACAAATTATACTGTCTATAAAATTAATTAAAGGCTAAAGTTATAACTATTATATACAGCTTTGAATAATATAATAATATTATTAATATATTATAGTACTAACTAAAAATACTAATAATTAATATTACTAGCTTTTTTAAGGTCTAGCTTTATCTGTAAATTTACCTTTTTTATAATATAGCTATTACTGCAGCTTATTAAAATATTAGAAAGAATAGCCAGTTAGACTTAATTTATCTGAATAAACTGTAAATGTTTAACTAAACTGAATATATAGTCTATAGTACTAGATTAACTTCTACCCCCCCCTGCTGGATGTACATATACTAAATACTCTAAACTTTAAATAAATTAAAAAAAACTAATATTTTAACCTGCTATTAATTTATTACTACACGAGCAATTACAATACCGTGTGAGATATCAACTTATATACTAGATTCGCTATTGTTAATACTATTTTTGGTGTTTTCTTTTTTACTGTTAAGCTTTTAGTCCCCCCTCTGGGTTTGTGTGTACTAGGGCACCCTGACCTCTTAATATACTACATTGCGTCCTCTTTTCAAACACAGGCACACGTAACGTTGGGTTTGGTAGAGAAGAATAAATGTAGTATCACGGTGTCCGTTAATTAAACGGTTGAATCAAGACTCGATAGACAACGACCAGACTCTGATGCACCTAATTCTTCACGTACAGATCCTTCAACTTGGCCTTCCACTCCTCTAGTGGCATCCATCCAATCTGCTGCACCTCGCCATCGCCCTGGACGCCCGTCTCCAACAGCGGAACGTGGCCAGGGAGCAGCTCCTGATCCGGCTTCCAAGCAGGCACGTAGATGAAGCTGTGTTCCATGGAGCACTCGTGCTGTCGCTCTATCTTGCCTTTCTTGAGCAGCTCGTAGCACTCTGGTTGGAAGCCCATGAGGGACACGCATTCTGTGCAGAGGTAGACGGCGAAGTCGACAGCTCGAAGCTCTGGGGTGCATCCATCGCAGAATAGGGTCCATGTGCCAATAGCTGAATCCTCGTCAGCCTCTTCCGCGTCCTCATTGGCCTCATCAGTCTCGTCGCTGGCCTCATCAGTCTCCTCTTTGGCCTCATCAGTCTCCTCGCTGGCCTCTTGAGTCTCATCACCCTCGTTAGCCCCCTCCTTGGTTTGTTCTACTGTGATCTCCCGCTCATCCTCTTCTTTTCCCTCGTCTTCATCCTTCTCCTCTTCGTCCTTGTCCTCTTCGTCCTCCTCCTCTTCGTCCTTCTCCCCCTCTTCCACGTCCTTCTCTTCTTCTTCCTCGTCCTCATCGTCCAAGATCGGCTGGCGGGCGAGGTTTTTATTGCTCGACGTTGTAGCTTGGTTAGCTGCTTCAATCTCGCGAATCATCTTCTTGCGCATCTCCCACTTGGTCATCAGCAACGCAATTCGCGCATTTTCGGTGTCCCTCATGGCAATCATCAGCTGCACTAGGTACAGATACGCCTCAAAGTCGTTGTCGTCGTCGTCGTCGGACAGAAGATCGAGCAATTCGAGTATGATCTTGTGCGTCCACTTACTCACGACATCGTCGAACTGGCCCGTTCTGCGGTTGAAGACGATCAGTGAGCATGCTGGCGATGTGGCCTGCACGACATTCCCCTCTCTGTCTGAAATATCCAAGAGTCCAGCAATCTTAGTGAGATAGGACTCAAGTATCTCAGATCCTGGCTCGGACTTAAGTGCCTGTTCTAAATATGCGGCGCTGAGCTGCTGGACCATGGAGAAGAAGGCGAATTTGGTCCCCCAGCCGTTGGTCAATTCAACACCCTTAAATGCATCCAGGCCTGATTCGTAATGAGCGACTCGCTCGGCACGTACAGAAGCACTGGATGACGCCCCTAAGCAGTCCGCTAGCTGTATGTGACATTGGGAAACCATTTTGCATAGCTCAGGCCTTTGCATCCCCTCAAGCATGAGGTTGAACAAGGTCTTGACAACATCCCATCCCTCTGTGGAGTCAGCAGCTTCGGCAATGGCATGTTCATCATCGAAAATGTCGTTGATATAGTAGTAGAGCTCATAGGCGTCCGATTCCCAGATACAGTGTCGCTCGTTCAGTTGTCTGAAGAAGTTGATGGTATGCTCGTGGCTAGAGTTCTCGGCATACTGCTTCAAGACGCCCATATACTCCCAACCAACGAAATCGTATGTGAGGCTTTCGACATGAGCACGCGCGGCCGCCTCGTAATCCTCGCCGATATTCCAGAGTCGAATGCCTAGTCTGGTTGACACAGTAGCGAGGAGCTGGGAGCGCTCTTCACCTGAATCATTCTCCAGTTCATCCTTGAGCGCAGTGAGGGCCTCGACAGCCTCAGCGTGGCCGAAGGTGTAATAAAGGCTGATGCGGGCAAAATAGTTTTTAGGGTCAAGCTCCACAGCCCTTTTAGTACGGAGAGTTGCTTCGCTCGCTAGGATGGATGGACACATGTTTCTGATGAAGAAGGACGCCTGGTATTCCCAGTGGGAATCTTGAGCTGGAGTGTTGTTCGCTTTGTCAATTGCGGTCGCGGCCCAGTCCTCAATCTTCTTGACCATCTCGAGGTCGAAGTTGTTGACGCTTTCGATTTCTTTGGCCGCGTCTTTCTCTTGGTCGATATAAAACGCTGCATCGCTTTCCATCACGCTCGAGATTCCCGCATCGCACTGCAATTTATTAGAAGTTGATCCCATGGCGTACCACAGGTAACACAATGGCATGACTTACTCGCATCAGGTACCCTCGCAAGAACAAACACACACAAAAGATCTCGAGCCTTTTCCGGATGTTATTGTAAAACATCTGCCGCGCGAGATGCTTTGCTGCATGCGACAGAATGACTCGGTGCAAGTTCTGGTCCAGGCCGGTGATGCTCTTAACGAAAGCCTCAGCATCGACGCCACGGATCGACTTAGTCACGGCAGAATCGCTCAGCCACCGCACGACTTCCCGAACTCCATCTAATGAGTAAAGCCACTCAGATCGGACATCTTGCAACTCAGCAGCCTCGGTTTCTAGCCTGTCGAAGAATGGTGTCGTGGGCCCCGGCATGAAGAGAGTCTTGACGCCAACTTCTTCCGTCAACAGGGAGACAAGGAGCGGCCCGACCTGGGATTTCAACGCTGTATCAGCGGCAGAAAGATCAACCTTTTTCAAGTGATAGAAAATATCTCGCCTGGCAAGCCGTACGAGACTTTCCATGCTCTGGAATCTCAGGTTCGTTAAAATTGTCAAGAAAGCAATGGCGATGCGGATATCACCATTGTCCTCGTCGAAGCAAATATACTCCTTCTGTCGGGCTCTGAGCTTCATCTCGAAGAAGGCCTCGAAGTCAAAGCGTTCATACAGTTGAGGTGGACACACATTGTGGAGGAAATGCCGAACAATGTCGATTTCGCCATCGCGGACCATCTGCGTGCCAGCCGTGCTCAAAATACTCTGGAGCATCTTCGAATCGTCGCCCTGTACAGTTGCCTTGGTCGGGATATGGCTTTCTGTCTCTGGATCACGCCACTTGACTTCGTTGGCTTCAGTAATGGTGAAGAGAGAATACATTTCCAAGAGCTTCTGAGAAAACGGTAGAAGAGAGACAGCCAGCGTGCCCCCAGAGCCCGACGATGCAGCAAGGAGAGACCCTGAAAGCTGTCGAGTCAGGAATGGAGCTGCGTCGGCAGACTCAGCTTGATGCTTGATGGCCAGCAGGGCTTCGACAACCTCAGCGCTGAGCCATCGACGGCCGCTTTTGACCCAGACGATGATCTCGTTGATCTCTTTAATCTCCTTGGGCGTGCGCGTGTTGTTGAGGTGGCTGATCTCAGCGAGGATCTGGTCCGCCCTGGTACTATCTGCTTGAGCCAGCACCTCTTCAATGTCCTGAACTAAATGCATCTGCGACAGGGCACTGAGGCTAGAGTTGAGCTTGAAATAATCGCCTGCGCATTTCTCGGCCAGCTTGGCCAGAATTCTCTTACGCCACTCGGCGATGCCAGGACGGCTTGGGTCTCGCAGCATGGGCATCTTGTCCATGCGATGGTTGATGTACTTTTCGATGTCGGAGCTGTTGCGATCCACGATGTTGATGATTTCAAACTGCACGCTGCTGACCTGTCGAACGCACTCCGTTGCAGCTTGTGGCCCTGCCGTCAGGAGTATACGCGTCTTTCCGCCGAGAGTGGTCGAGGCAAGCTGTTGAAGTAACGGCACAAGCGCCTCGATGCGTTCATCGCTCGCGTCAGAGCTGTCGATGAGGATGAAGAAGGTGGTATCAGGGTTGAGGCGCTCGGGGTTGCTGATATAGAGCTTCTCCCATACATCGAGCCAGCCCATGAAGCCCTTGGAGGCCTGGGCTCTGTTCGCAAACGCCTTGGTCAGAGCCTCGAAAGAGACGCCCATCTGCCATAGCAGGGCCTTGGAGGCCATCTCAAGTATAGGCTCTGCGCTGGACTCGTCAAGCTGCTTCGCGTTCTCGCCTGGGAAGAAGTACGCCGTCACGATTCGCGATGTCAGCACGTTCTCGCTCTGCTGGCGGAGATAACGCAGGGCGTTGACCATGGCCGACGTCTTGCCCGAGTAGTTTCTGCCCTGGAGCACCAGAATCGGCTTGGATGGAACCTCTGCCTGGGCCCAGTCTTGAAAGGCGGCATCTTCGGTCAGCCAGTCGCCCGTGTCGGCGACGATGTTGGTCATATGAGAATCGAGGGTTCGGCGCCAGGTGGCAATAGGTTCTCCAGTGCTGCTGTTGGTCTCGTCGCCTCGAAAAGCGAGGGCCTCGGCTATGGTCTTTCGTCTCTGCTGGGAGTCTTGTTTCTTCCTCTGCTCATTCTGGCCCTCAACGATAACCTTCAAGTCTCCGGCGCTATCAGACACAATCTCAAATGTCTGAGCGGCAACCAGCAGGGCCTCTTTTCCATTAAGCCTCTCCATCAAAGCAAGGAGGTCCTGAACGCCGTCATCGTTGAGAAACAGCTGCTTAGTAAAGGCCAGGAATCTGGTATGTTTCTTGCGCAGACGGATAATGCGATGGCAAATCTCGACAAAAAGCCGGAGGTTTTGGCAGGCGAGCTTGGTCAGATTCGCATCCATCTTCTCGGTGTAGTAGCCGAGGCGGTCCATAAACTCGATGCATTTCTCCAGCAGCTCCGAGAGGTTCTCGAACATGCCTTCGTATCCCTTCCAGGCCTGAATGACGAACGACAAGGCGTTATAGCACATATCGGCCGGCCCAAAGACGGTCGAGACGCCTTGCGTGACGATGCCTCCAATGGTCTGGATACATTGCAGCGTCTTGTCGACGGCCGACTTGAGTCGAGAGGAGCTTTCTGGGTTTTTTTTATCGTTGTACGAATCAATCTGCTCGATCACGTTGCCGATCCCGAGGTGTCGGATCTTCTTGGGATCTCCGCCCGCGAGCTCGATGACTTTGGCCTGGACTTGTTCCCAGATGAGATCGAGCTCTTTCTGCTGTGCCGAGTTCGGCAGACGAGACGCCGGCCCAGTGGACATGGTGACCAAACGAGGAGATTCTTAGAGAGTGAGGGTTTTACGTTGCAACAGGTGAGATGGAGCTCGAGGTTGGGGCATTCTTCCTCGTGATCTGTCGGCATTTCGGGGCCGAGTTCAATGGGGCCACCTTTTCAGCTACAGGGCTGAGCGAAAATCATATGGCTGGGCTAACCCCTGTCTTTCTCGTTAAGGCACCAATCAATGGATCTTAAGAGACCAACTTGGTGCGAGTTCACAAACCCACACTGGCCTGCCTAGTTGGTGATAGCGTGGAGACAATGTGTTACAAGAGGCTGCAGGGTAGGCGCAGGGTCAAGTTGGAACATGCCTGATGTTTGAATTACATGGCCGTGGGTTTCGTTTCATTAGTATTCATGTAACCTGTATTACCGCAGAACATAACATCATCATCATCTCGGTTTGACTTACATCGATAACGTGCAAAGTTGTGTTATCAAGTAGATTCACCCACAATCGACAACTTGCTGCCACAATCTATCTACTAAACTTGAAAAACAGCATTTTCCAATTAATTACGTTGCCATACGATAAAAATTGATATGATATAGAGATTACGACTACAACCCAAGGTTACAGCAAAAATGTGACAGAAAGCAAACGACCGATGGACTTGCCAAGTCAACGGTACTACACCCAACCACAGCCCGGCCCTTCATCTCTCTACACACCCTGTTCGCCGTAAAAGGACCGTGTCACAGTAGCTGGTAGTTAGGTAGCTATCACAAGATGCAGCCATGCCTGTTCGTGAGGTGCTTGATATCATGAGGACAACTTGGACTGGCTGGTACAACGAACCCTAAGAGCCAATCACTCGACTGCCAAGCCAAGTCAACATAGTTGCATCATAAACGTACTGTGATGAGACGCCTTTACTTCCAAGACATTTTCTCTTCAACCCAACCTCCCCTGGCTGGCGCCAACACGATAATGCGAGGCTTGCTGTATTCGTGTCCAAACATATCGGGGCCCTGAACCATTCGCACACCACGCCAGTCACCATTTTCCTCGGAATATACCGGTGTCGACTCAATATTCTCCATCAGCGCCGCTTTATGGTGCAACATTGCGACCATCTGGGGCACCGTGGCGTTGAAGCTGTGGAAGGACATGTCGTCATCCATGCTGAGAGCAGTTCTCAAGGCTTCTTCAATCCCGGATTCCCCAGTACCGCCGTCATGCTGTGTAAAATCCGGCCTCGAGACTTGGGGCTTCCGCGGCCCGATTTTCCATTGCTTCGTAGCTTCCCATATCTCATCTTGCGGCATGGAAAGCGTTGTTTTGCGCCATCCTTTGATGCCTTCCCCCAATTTTTGCACCACGATCTTTGGGACTCCTCGCATAGCTGCCTCGGGTTGTATCTTGCTTGGCCGTTTATGTTCCCTGGTCACCCTAAAGAGTGTTATTGAACCAACCATACTTGCCATCATTGTAAGCCACAGAAGTTGAGCGGGTGTCGAACCCGTTGAACTTGGAGCTGGCAGGTGGCTTCCAAGTGACTTGGGGAACGTCTAATTCTCTCCGTTTGTCCAACGAGTTAGGATGTCGATTCCCGGACATGAATCCGGCATTAAGACCCACCGGCCCTAACTTGTCTGGCCGCGAGGCAAGGGTTTTTACCCACTTGGCCAAGACTCCAGACACTCGCCGGTAACCAATATCATCCTCGTACATGTACTTGCACATGCCGATGTGGTCTTGGGGAATAGGCTGGCTCCTGAAGGGTAAAAGTGTCGCTGATGTCTTGGGGATGATCTTCCGGAATTTATTAGCACAGTAACAGAGGAAGAATCTGGATTAACATATAATACTAACAGCTATTAGTAGTTTTTTTTTATAGAAATATACTATTAAGAGTTTAGAGTGCTCTATTATATACATACCCAGAAGGGGAACTAGAAGCTTAATAGTAAAAAGAAAAGGTACTAATAATAATATGAATAATATAAATTATATACTCAGTTTATTTATTAATTAATAATAATAAAAATATATTTTCGTCGAGGTAT
The DNA here is from genome assembly GCA_020744155.1 of Ilyonectria sp. MPI-CAGE-AT-0026. NCBI lineage: Eukaryota > Fungi > Ascomycota > Sordariomycetes > Hypocreales > Nectriaceae > Ilyonectria > Ilyonectria sp. MPI-CAGE-AT-0026. Next base: position 139,804 of record JAGPNQ010000018.1, read on the forward strand.
ATATAAGGATACAAGGATAGCTCGAATGCATGAGGGCCTGCAGAGCGTTTATATCCATCAGGAGTTTGCCTTTTCCAAGATCTAGCTTTTCCAGCAGATCTAGCTTTTCAAGACGCAGCTGTTACCTGCAGCTTATTAAGGTATTGGGAAAGGTAACCAGTTTGACTAGAAACCTTAGTCCGTCTGAGTGTACTGTTAATCTTTAAATAGACTGGGTAATAGTCTGTATTATTAATACTATTAATGGTGTTTTTCTTTACTATTAAGCTTCTAGTCCCCCCTCTAGGTATGTGTGTACTAGGGCACCCTAACCTCTTAACCTCTTAATACAATACTTAAAGTATAAGCAGTAAAATATTAATATACTAATATATTAAATTTTAATAAATTATAGCTTTAAAAAGTTATATATTTATAAAAGTTATATATCAGTATTAAAAGTGTTATGTATCTCTATCAATTTCCAGATGCATATTTGCAATCAGTACAGCGGTAATTGTGGCAAGTAGGACAAGCGGAGTTGAGATGGGTAGAGAACCAGCCATCAAGACATTCGCACTGCTTTCTTGTCAGCATAATAATATTACGCCTTAGCCAGGTTTAGGCGTACGCATTGCCAAAGGGCCGGCCTTGATATTGGATTCGTAGGAGACGAGTTGAGGAATGGCTCAGTCATGATAAGCCGAACTCGCTGGAAATCGGTGACTTGTTCCATGACAGCTTCGATTTCTTCGTGCTGTTGATCATTCATGTCAATGCCGCTTCTTTCTTCGACCCCTTTCTTAAGCATTCGAAACCACATTCCGCATTCCTTATTTGTACTATATTGCCAAGTTTAGCTGTCTGCTTCCGTGGCAATATCAGGAGGCAACATATCACTCACCAACGAATAGTCACGTTCTCTAGCGCATCTGCGACGGTCTCGCACCGAGGACAACAACCCCTCACCATGGCTATATTCGTAAAGACCATGCTCATATTAACCTTCATACCTCTTCGAAAAGAGGCAGACCAAGGGTGAGTGCGGTCAATATCTTTCCCGGTGCAGCTCTCTTCCAAGGCATATTCGCCACGCGCCACCATGTCATGACCCTTCAGTTTCTCGAAACGATGCTCAAGGAGACCGTTGAAACCCTAGAAATAGTCAGGCCATGTCGCAGTCTCCCGGTAACATGGTATACTCACGCTCCAGTCGTGAATCCAGGTCATCGGGATGGGGATAACGTTTCCCAACGCATCCTCGAAAAGCACGGGCATGTCCCGAGTTGGATCGAGGGCCCGGAAAAATATTGAGTTAGAAGCCAGAGACTGCAGGTGAACGACAATTTGACAGACATTCCCAATCATCCCCTTAATCTCAAGGACGGCCAGGTAGGTATCCCTAGCTAAGGACAAAACGGTCCCACTAGTTCGTGTTTGAGTTTCTCAGCAGTTGTCGATGCTGCGCAGCTGTCGGGTCTGCTCCGTGTGTAGGCGAACAAGGGTCTCTTCATGCCTACGCAAAGATTCCGTGACTTCTCGGATACGAGCGAGCATTGTGCCGTTATCCACGCGAGCGGACGTCCTGCGAATAATAGAAAATATATCAGCGGGGGCCACTGGATGACGATAATAACACGCAGTTCACACCAACTAGCTTGGATGTCTGCTGATCAATGGGTCTTCTCTTTCTGGCGATACCAAATTCTGATAGATCATCCCATGGGTCCTATCTAGAGAATTACCTTCATTCTGGGGGATATACACGTACCGTGCAGCAATTCCAATCAATAGCGATATCCTCTCTGTATAAGTCTTCATCTTCCCGCTCAACCTTTGGAGATTCGCCATTTCTGAAAAATTCCATTCCACTTTCTTCAGTGCATCTTTGAAGATGTTCCCTGAGCCACCAGACCGTAAATGGCTATGGTACTTTGGAAGAAAGTGATCAAGCGCATCCTGCACAAGCTTTCCACAGTCTGCGACGACATGCTTGATCTCACTTTCTACACTCTTCAACCATGGACTCACCTGGTGCTGCTCGTAGGTTCCAATGACCTATATATAGTAATTGAACGTGGTCAGCTCGATTATATACTGGATTAATTGACGGGGGAGAAGGCGAAGGCATGCCTGCATCAAAACCCGGACGAAGCTATCCAGGTCAGTGCGGAGCTCTAGATACTCCTTCGCACTACCGGCGGAACTGCCAAGGGCACGGCTCAGCTCGATAGCAATCTGACAGATGGCAGGAATGTCTCCCACGCTGCCGAATGTGAGGGCTACTTCCATGATGGCTAGGGAAAGATTTAAGACTTCTCGAGCTTTAGATCAAGAGAATCAGACGTTCCGGCATTCATGTAACTGCGGGGTCGTGTTTGTCGCTCATTTGGGTGTTCATTCGCGTTCTGTCAGTTCTGTCGGTCGCACGGGTTTCGTGGCAGAGTTCGATGGCGAGTCGACGAGGACCGTGTCGACGAGAACCGAGCCGATCCCGACGAGACACCACGCGCAAGCAGCAGTCGAAGAGGCCGTCGCGGGCATCACCGCCATGTCCACGCCATGCCGCCATCTACCTCGTTCCCTGCTGCACCTTCCAAGTACTCGTCGCAGTCGAGCCGATCTCGCACAGCAACGTCGACGTCTAGCCGCCAGTCGTCGCCCCGCAAGCAGATGGGCATGCTGGAGCTATACGACGGAATCGAAGCGAGGGTTCTGTCGCTGGCCAACCCAAGGCTGAGGCTGCTTCCCGAGCTGTTTCAGCTGCTCACGGAGTTGGACCGGTGCAGCCGCTGCATCGCTGTCATCCCGGCAGCTCTCGGCGACGAGGCTAGACAGCGTGCCGCATACGACCCGTCTCTGTACAGCCTCGAGGACCACATGTTTGCTAAGGAGGGCATCGAGAGCCGCTGGCCCACGCTCTCGCTCGGCGACGCTGCGAATCTAGCGCAAGAGGCGGCCGAGTGCCAGGATACGGATCAGTGCGAGCTGGGCTGGAGCATGATGCTCCACCATCCGCTCCTGTTCAAGGCCATCTACGGCCCGAAGAGACCGACCAGCCAGATGGTGGGATTTGCACCGTGTCCTACAGCAAAGGTCATTCGCGAATATCTCCCCGTGGCAGTCCAGCCCAAGATGACCGACTTCTGCATCCAACTGATGCCCGAGACGGACCCTGTCGCCCATGAAGCCATGAGCAAGCTCCGCCTGGAGCTGCCCCGCAAAGTCATCAATCACATTGACCTCAACTCGCTGCGCAGTCGACCAATTGTCGTGAGCATCGAGACCAAGAAACGCAACAGCAGCCAGGAGGCCGCCGCAGAACTCCAGCTAGGCACGTGGCACGCTGCTCAGTGGAAGCTGCTCGAACAGCTTGTTTCGCGCACTGGCGGGTCCCTCAAAGGGCTGCCCTTCTTGCCGGCCGTCATTGTCAATGGTCATCACTGGAGCTTTGCTGCCACGACGAGGGAGGGCAGCCAGACGGTGCTATGGCTCGACCAGAGTTTGGCAACACCATGAGCCTCCTGGGTGTATATCAGACTGTTTGGGGACTGCAACGCCTAGGGCAGTGGGCGCAGGACGTGTACTGGCCGTGGTTTCAGAAAATGTCTTAAACATTGTAGATGATATGTAGTTTGTCTTGGGAATTGGCGTTGGCGTTGGAAGTAGACAGAGATACCCTAGAATCGAGAAGTTATTACCATGAAATATAAAATAGAATGCCTTGTATTTGCCCCTTTCCTACTTTTTAATTTGACTCATTTTATCTGGTATGGTAGTTGACGGGTGACTGAACAAGATCATCAAATAGTTGGAAAGTACGGCAACAGAAGCCATCGGCTGTATAGTACAGCTGTCCACGGCCAAAGCATATGTCGTATGCCTTAAAATAATTTTTTTAAGCCTGTAAAGAAATCCAAAAGGCATACTACAACAGAGATTAAAGCGGCTTGTCCATTCTTTAATTTTACCTGAATTTCTAGTACGGAGAGGCTATCGGACAATATAAATCACCGCGATATGTGTGAGCCGGATTGAATTGGGCGTACCTTATGTGACCACTCCTATGCGATTGGGCACACCGACTGTGCCCATGTTTAGGGTGTTTGAGGTCCTTCGACGAGCCTCGCCATCTCGCAATCCAGTGCCTTTTCCAACCTTTAATGCAGATTAAATTCAGTATTCCAACATTGTGAAGACTTATGACAATTCCATAACACCTATATATTCCTCGAAATGGCACAACATGGACACGGATTCAACCAGACTTGCCTATTTGAGCGCCGGTCCGAGTTCTCCACTGCGCTGTCCAGGGTTAAATTAGCGCTCCCCTCTTCAATTTAGCGCTGTACCTGCGTGAATTGGCATATAACGTGGTCCATGTTATTTTCCTGCCTTCTTCACGCTCTACATCAAGCATTACAAATCTGAGCCATTCCGACGTAACAAACTTTCCTAGTCCAATACTGAAATATTTCGCGTATAGTCGTCACGCTATCCGTTGAATGGGGCTTTGTAAGCCAACAAACTCAATCTACAGTAGCTTTTCCCTCAATATAAAACGCAGCCATCAGCCACTGTGATCAAAAGCCAGCACGCCAAATTGGCTTTCACCATCAATCTTTCAAAATGGTGTCTTTTGAAGAAACTGTCGACTCTCTTCGCCACCCTCAGGGAGACGACAAACATCCGCTTCCACGAGTCACGCTTGGCGCTATAAACAAAGATGGTACGGAGTCTGTATAACTCGATATCGTCCCATGCTAATCCTACGGGCGTTGAAGGTTCCTTCCACTATGCGAAGGCCTTTGGAGAGGAGTCAAATGACATCATGGAGACGGATGCCGTGCATCTCATCGCCTCATGCACCAAACTCGTGACCACTGTTGCTGTGATGCAATGTGTGGAGAGAGGACAGCTGCATCTGGATGCAGACATTGCGAAAATTCTCCCAGAATGGGAAAACCCTCAGATTCTAACAGGCTTTGACGAAAACGAGGAGCCCATCTTTCGACCCTCTACGAAGACCATCACTCTACGGCAAGTCTTTTATTTACATAAAATAATCCTAAAAGGACGTACTAACGGGAATTTCTTAGACACCTCCTGACTCACTCGAGCGGCATGACTTATGTCTTCATGGAGCCGCTTTTGACACGTTACGACCAGCTCCCAACCGTCCAACCCCGCAATCCGCACTCTGTTGTAAGCAATCCAATTGTGATGTTTGACTGCTTCCACTAACCATATCATAAAGAAGGAAAAATTCTATCCATTTCTGGTATTTGAGCCAGGTAGCCGCTGGTTATATTCCCCAGGTGTGGACTGGGCTGGCCTTATGGTAAGTTCCAATCTCCCCTACAGGTTGGCGTTGGGAATTGACGAACCAACTCGCAAAGATCGAGCGAGTCACTTCCATGAGGCTCGGTGATTATATGAAGCGTCATATATTTGACGTCGTGTCCGTTAAAGACGTTACCTTCCATCTCGAAACTCGAGAGGATCTGCGAGCTCGACTGGCAAATCAGTGGGAGCGAGATGGTGAAGACCTCCGCATACCGGAGAAACCTCTGTGGCCCGCCCAGATTGATGAGGATCTCGGTGGCGGTGGATTATATGCCACCGTGAATGAAATGCTCAAAATCTACAACGGCATCCTGAACGAGAAACTGCTCCGTCAAGAGTCCATCAAAACCATGTTCCAGCCGCATTTGGAGAGCACCACCGGTCTGGACAACCAAGATGAGTATTCGTTGTCCTACCGCATGGCGATTTTCAACGCTGTCCCTCCCGACGTCCCTGTGAGCTTTGGTCTTGGTGGCTTGATTAACCTTGCTGCAATTCCGAGCCGGCGAGGAGCTCATTCGCTCTCGTGGTCTGGGATGCCAAATTGCTATTGGGCAAGTATTATACATCAACCTATTGCAAAGACATCTAGCTGACTGGTTATTTAATAGTGGATTGATATGGAGAAGGGCGTAGCAGGCGTATATTTGTCACAGCTGGTTCCTACTGGGGATCAGCAGGCAGTCAAGCTCTTAACTGAGTTTGAGAAATTCGTCTACGAGAGTCTTGAAAACTTGAACAACTGATGAAAGGTAGCACAGGCTCGGAACACGTTCGTGGAGCAAGGTGGATATGTGTAACGATGGAAAGCCTGGTAATTCTTAAAGCGCTTGCACATAAAAAAAAGCCTCATGGAAACTCCATTCTCATAGATGTACAGTGATAACTTCGTACTAAGTAAATAATTGCTGTGGTACTTTGGTGTTTCTAACGGCGAGGAACCAATACTACTGTGCTCTAACAACTCTTTGGAAGACGGATGACGTCTCGTCTTTTGATCAAATAACTTCATTCCCGTGCTAGCACAGCTTATGGCTTGTTTGGAGATACGAAATGTGAGTTTTTGGCCGAGAATGCAGTTGTATGTGAATCAATTAGTGGTGCGCATCCTGATTATTGCCTTAACACGATTGAGATGGTTGACCTACCAGGCCTAGTATAGGCAATAGCTTTCGTATATATTCACCTAAGGGGTGGTGCTCAGGGACAAGCGAGGCTGGGGAAAATGGCAAGGGGCAAGAATTAGTGAGATTGACCATCTAAGAATTAGATATCGGAAAAACAAGGTAACGCGATATAGCATTGTGGGCCCTATGAAGTGTATCCTCCGAGGCGGAATAAACTTCATTTATTCACTCTCTAATACGCTTATGAGATACGCTGACAATGGTCCCTGTGTCCCTTCGCTGGTAATTTCCTTATCTTGATTCTGGCGGCCAGTTGGAGCTTGTTGTCACGCGTATTAAATTGTTTCGAAGGTGGACGCGCGGTGGCTCACGGAGACCAAATTCAATGTAAGGATATCCTAGGCGTGTCAATCAAGAAATAGTGTTGATTGAATGTGGGCCGACTAACCATGGGTTGTGTTTGATTGCGCTGGAACACCCCTAAATAAGTACAGGAGGATAATAGCCGTTGGGGGAACGGCTACGATAAGCCCAATAATAGAGATGAGAGCCTCGAGCGAGATAATCATTTTTGAGTTGACTATTACTTCTATCTTGACAGGAAATCGCACCTAGCGTGCTTATATACAACAATACCTTTGGGAATTTTGGTATATTTCTGCCGAGTCATGTCCAGTGGTGCAAGTTGGATGGGCTGAGTCTCACAGGGGCATAAATGCTGATAAGGGAATTCTGGTACACTGTTTCGGCGACTGGCGGCTTGGTTTCAGGCATCATTCGTCGACACATTGAGAGGCTCAGACCAGCTGCGGCTGAGTCGGAGCTGCGACTCTTGCATGAAACGCGTGGGCTGCAGGGGAAAGGGAATTCCGGTAGCTGTCAATGCCAAGTGTTTGGGTGTGAGTGCTACGCAGACCTATTGGATTGTATCAAACACCACCCCTGCAGCAAAAGGGAATTTTGGTCAGTGAGGCTTACTAGCAACTTCTGTGCGATGTGACCAGTGCAGGGAGTCTACTAGCCAAAAAAGACATAAGAATAGGAGTTTCTCTCCCCCGGGCCAATATCACTTTGTTCGACATCCACCACCACCCCTCAAACCCCTTCTTCAAACTTGACAAAGAAATCTACGAAAAAACCACAAACCTGCTTCCTGCGTCTGCCCGCCATGCCTCGACCACCCAAAAAGCCTGAGGACCTCTGGGGTGCTCATCGAGAGCAAATTCGCGCATATTACATCGTCGAAAACAAGACCCTGGCACAGACGATGGAACTCATGAAGGCAGAACACAACTTTGACGCTTCGTAAGTGAACCATGTCCCCAAATTTGATTCTACGCCGACAGATGTGTATCAAGGAAAAAGGAATATGTCAACCGATTGCATTTGTGGCAGTTGGCGAAGAACCTGAAGAAAACAGACTGGCAACTTGTCCATCAAAGGGATTCAGCCCGAAAACGAACCAGGGTTCTTGTCAATGAAGAGGATATAGCCCCGAAGAGACTGAAGAGGGCACGTACGAGGTATAAATCCGAGTTCGACAAATCTTTTCAATCCAGTAAGTCATGGACGTCTCGGATCTCCACGACGAATGCTAACTATGACCAAGTTGTGTCGCGCTGCGTGTCCACTCGCGGAATCAATATCCGGTCACCATCTCTGGAGCCTAGCATCAACATTCGCCTCGATACCATTCCTTGGTTCCGATTTCGAGATGATTTTGACGATCAATGTAGGAGCGTCCTTCACCAGGTGTTAGGATACTGTCACTAAAATTCCGCAGTGCTCTCCACGACACACATGCTCAGTTCTCAGTGGAACTGGGTCAGCCCACCTGGCTCCTCCGGGATGGCATGCTCGCCTGGTGAGCTCTCCATGCAGAGAGCAAAAACCCTCATTGCAAAACTTTTGCGCCTACGAGAGGGCAACAACGACATTGACTTAACCCGCACGGTCCTGCAGCTCGTCGAAAAGCTTTTGCCTCGGAAGCCTCGTACAAGTTCTCGCCTCATTTCAAATGGGCCATTCTCCCTCATTTCAAATGAGCCATCCTCCCTCATTTCAAATGAGCCATCCTCCCTCATTTCAAATGAGCCATTCTCCCTCATTTCAAGTGAGCCATTCTTCCTCTTGATTCAGTCTTGCATTTACCTCTCATCCAATGGCCATCTCGTACAAAAGGACATGGACGACTTCCTTGGCTACATACTGGAGAGCGTAAGCAAGCCACTCTTGAACCAGTTCATCGACCGACTGCAAAAATCGGGGAATGAAACCGTGGAGATCTTCCTGTCCCGCCTTCTTTTGAGTGCCGTGAGCCTTGAAAAGGAAGACGTGGTCTCAGTCTTGCTTCAACAAGGCGTCGATCCCAACCACGGCGGCTACGATGACAATGAACGTGATGAAAGTGATTTTGAACGCTTTGGACTTGACGTCAAAAGACTTGATCCACTTCGGATGGCGGTATTGAGAGGTAACTCTCATATTACCCAACGTCTTCTCAGCTGCAAGGCCAACCCAGATGCGTTTTCTCCTGGGGTGCCGGTCAGTCCCCTTGAATTCGCCATTTCTGTCAGCCATGGAAATTTGTTCATCACTCAAATGTTGCTCGAGTCAGGTGCAAACATCAATGCCTACTCCAGTTATGAGATCGTAACTATTTCTCTTTCTGGGAAATTTCCAGACTTGAAGTTCAAGCTCACGCAGCGAACCTTATTAATGAAGGCCGTAGCCGTGCAAAACATCGACATCACCAGATTACTTTTGTCAAACGGCGCACCCGTAAACGAGGTGTCGTTCATTTCGGGTACGGCTCTTCAAATTGCGATTATGAACAACGACATGGACATGGTTGAACTTCTCCTCGAAGCCGGCGCCGAAGTTAACCTGGTGGATTCGTTAGAGAATTCAGCGAGGCAATATGTCACCTACTGTCTTGAGTATCTTAAGAAGCGGCACAGATTGCTTCAAGTCAGAGGCATCCAAGATGACCGAGAATATGTCAGAATTATTGAAGAGCCAAAATGGGAGGCCTTTTCGTCGCCAATCCAAATTGCTGCGCGCCAGAATAATCTGGATATAGCTCGGCGTCTGCTTCAAGCTGGAGCAGATGTCAACTACCAACCGAACTGGGGCAAGATTTGGGATCAGATTACAGCACCGCCTCATCCGACAGAAAGCTCAAGCTATTACCAAAATATGAGAAGAGTCTCTCGGGGAAGATTTCAGACAGCGCTGCATGAGGCGGCCAGCCAGGGAAACCTTGACATGACAAGCCTGCTACTGCAACATGCTACTGCGCCTGACCGCATCAATGCTTTAGGGGCCACCGTTCTACAATTGATTTGTGGCCTGAAACAGTGCCAGACGGGCAGAGAGGATGAAGGAAACGAGGAAGGTCTCAAAGCTCGACGGCAATTGGCCCAAGTTCTTCTTCGTTCCGGTTCTGATGTGAACTTCCCTCCTGGGCCGTTGAATGGAAGAACTGCGCTTCAAGCCGCGGCGGAAACAGGGGACCAGGAGTTGATTAAAATCCTCCTTGATCATGGAGCTGACCTTCATGGTCCTCCCGCCATTCAGGGTGGGTTGACTTCATGGGAAGCCGCGGCCAGGTCGGGAAAACCAGAGGCGAGGAGGCTTCTTGTTCACAATGACTTGGTTCCAACTGCACATCTGTCTTGGATTGCGGTACATGTCGCTGCACAAAGAGGTGACGTACCTACCATGGAACAGGAATTGGAGCGCGGTGTGGATATCAATGCTCTCTACTCACCAGAGCACATGCCAGAGATCAGGGCAACGCTTCTTCAAGCGGCCATCAAGGGGGGCAGTGTTTCAGCAGTTCAGATGCTGCTGGATGCCGGTGCAGATCTTGAGTTGATCAGTGAAGACGAGACTGCCATTTGCACCGCCATTAGGGAGGGCAATTGCGGCATGTTTCACTTGTTGTTATTGCATGGAGCCAACCCAAGCCCTCCGGGTATTCGAATTACGCCCCTTGCCATCGCGGCTGTGAGAGGTGACCTGGATATGATCCGGAGCCTGATAACAGCTGGTGCTGAAGTCGATCGACTTTCGCGCGAACCCGACCCTTTCCCAGTCGAGCCTAATGTTATCGCCACTCCTCTTTTCTGGGCACTCGTCGTCTGCAGTGATGACCCTAGAGTCAGTCTTGACAGCGAAAAATACGAGATTCTGACAGATACCAGCTTACTATTACTTTCTTTCGGGGCAGATCCAAACCTGGGATCCGAGGGGCAATCCGAAGAGATCACTATCAGTCCTTGGAGTGTTATCTGTAACCTTCCGGATCCTTTAGCCGAAATGTTGCTTGACTACGGTGCCAATCCCAATTTACCAGATTGTTCGGGTCTTTACCCGATTCAAGCGGCAGCAATGTACGGCAGCGCTGAGATTGCGGAGCTGTTGATCGATGCCCACGCCGATGTGAATGCTCCTGCCGGTGGTCAATATTTCTACACTGCGCTTCGGTGGGCTGTTCACGGTCAATCCCGTAGGAGGCCCAATGGAATGGTAGAGGAACTGGTGTGGATTCTTCTCGATGCTGGTGCACGGATCGAGGACAAAGGCGCAATTTTGCTTGACGCGATTCGCTCTCATTGTTTTAATTTCGTGGGTAAACTCTTGGAGGATGGTATTGATGCTAATGCTTCATCACCGGCACTGGTGGTAGCAGCTGGTGGGGGTCACATGGAACTCGTCAAACTGCTTCTTGATTGCGGCGCTGACATCAACGCTCAACTGGACGAGTGCGGGGATATGAATCCCTTGAAACTTTCAGTTGATAACGGTCACTTTAACATGGTTAAGCTGCTTCTCGACAAAGGGGCCGACATCAATGCTCAAACACCAAGCGATGATGGTAGCACTGCGCTTGAGTTGGCGGCTTTTAATGGGTACCTTGATATAGTTCATCTGCTGCTGGAGAACGACGACGAGGTGGACCTACTTGAGTCAAGGTGTAGTAAAGCGGCAACGTATGCGGATCGGCAAGGGCATTACACTCTGGCGCGGATTCTTCGAGAGTACAAACCGCAGCGAGGTGAGAATGGCTAAGTGTACGTGGGTTTAGCTTTTGTTTGTTGTAACTAGTTAGACTGGATGTGAACAGGAGCAGTGCGATCTCATAGCAATTGTGAACATTATTTTTCTTCTTTACTCATAATCACGAAACATGCAATAGAAGGCATCCGTCCCTATCTACGTCAAGGGAAATCATCGTTTGACCTCGTAAAGGCTGCTTGAAGAATATCGTTACAATCCTGCCAAGCTGTCGCCATACCCTGGTACTCTACTTGGATTGCATTCGAGGCGGCGGGACCTCGAATTTACCGGGCGTGTGCCAAAAGTAATCGAGAGAGATGGATTCGGCCAGTCTGCGATATTCCCAAACAGTTAAGGGTCGTGTCCAAAGAGTGCCCAGATAATGTTAAGTAGAAGATCTGTTCTGAAGTCAGACGAGACTTCTTCTCTTCCATTGTTTCAACAAGTAGTCCACGATGTCCTCCTGTCGATTGTCCAGTGCCGAAAGCAAGGCGGTTCTGCCTTGCATATTAGACCAGCACCCCTTCCCTCCAGGAGGTGGTCCCTTGTGACGCGGTGAGTGGCGAGACGCTGGAAGATTCATCGTACGATCCGAACATCTTTTTCAGCGCCAAACAGGAGTTTGCATCTCTGAGGCTCGTATTGCCAATCTAACGACTGCAGGGCCTCCCATTGCGCCCGATTTACACGGATTATACAGTACCCGAGAGACACACTTGTAGATAAGGTGAAATACGATGTGCGGAATATTTTCCGCACGAGCCACCCTTGCTTTTGCGGCTTGGATGAGGCAGAGCTGAAGTGCACAATCTACTTTTCTCAGGTAGCGACTCACATTTTTGCCAAATGTTTCAAGGCTAGATTTTAATCCATCTTTGTTATTTGATTACCCGTTACATTGTCAGAGCCAATTTGGATTTATTATACTTTGTTATTTGATCATAAACTAGATTTTACAGCTGTGGCAGCCGTGCTTAGTCTAAACAGGAAAGTCTAGGGTAGTCGCGGAGCATTGGGTTGTGCTAGTCTCGTGGCCCAAATTGGGGTTCAAGGACATCACTGCGATATGCGAAAACAAGATCATGGCTAGCTGAAGGGCGTGTAAAGCGGACGGTAGAATACAGGGTCATCTTGAATATTGCATTTTTAGCAAATATCCCTAACCCGGCTTCATGCAGATCTTGCGAGGTGGCAGCCAAATCAGCTGAAAAGGATGAAATGAAGGCGCGAATCAGCCGTCGGAACGAGCCAATTCCGTCCCCTCTGATCACCACACGCTGTATCCGATCTCTACTGATTGATCGTCTAGATTAACGCTATGATCGCGATTTCCAGCAAAATCCCTTTTCATCGGGATCGGGAAGCTTGCAGAATGAATCGACACTAACGCAAGGGGTTGAGCTCTAGCGCAGACCTACCACTTAGTACAGCTGGAGAAGTGCCAATCTAAGCCCAGTATGGGAAGCCCGTAATTCGTAATTTGGCACTTGTTGGCAATTATTGACGCTATTGAAACTCTTTGAGAGCGACCAGCGAGATCTACGTCTACTCACGGCCAAGTTCAGCTCTAGCTTACCGCCACTACCGCCACAAGGGCGTCATCAGCGTCCTGTTCCTGACAACTGCTCATTAAATAAGCTTAGAGTAAGGCAAGACGCTCGTCTTCAAGTTGTCTTTCTTTCTTTATGTACTTGACTGCCCCTCGCCGCGTTGAGACATCACATTTGCGACAAGTGTGACGACACAACGCTACAATGTCCAACATCCCATTAAGATTAGACAGCCTGCAAACGCCCTCAAAGACGGAGCAGCATGGCTTGTCGTCCAAGTTGAGGTTCGCCCATCCGCTGACTCGGTCGATGACACCTGGATGAAACAGAAACTGACAGTCACTTGTGTCTCCAGCTTCTACCAAGATGACTTGCGGTGCACGCCGTCGTCGTTGGGCTCGAGAAGCGCCAATTCCATCCGCTCACACGACTCGCGTTGGTCCATCAGGGACGCATCGTCCATCTCATCGCATGCGCCCTCGACGCTACCCGCTCTCCAGACCAGAGGCGGCATGGACAACGATGGACTCGAACCGCTGACCGAGGAGGAATTCGACCCGGCCTCGTTTGACCTGGTGGTTCCTGCACATGCGCTGGGCAAACAATACACGCTCGAAACGCAATCTGAGCTGCTCTTCTCCGTCAAGCACCTCGAGGTGATATTCCAGGACCCTGTGCTGCTGCAGCGCTTCTCCAACTTTCTCTCCACGTCGCGGCGAGACTCGTTGCCCATCTTGGCCTACTACCTGGACACTCTCAAAGCGCTCAAGGCCATTGACTATGCGAATGCTCTAACCGGCTCGCTGAAGACGATTGGCGGGCTTGAGTTCACCGAGGACCCTATCGCCGCTACCGTCAACAATGCGCTACGCAAGAGGGCAGACGAGGCTTTTGAAGCCATGGCCAACCAGGATCTGCCGGCGTACATTACGCACACGTTGATCCAGACGGTCAGTATTACCATCAGGCGAAGAATCACAGACACGCTGCCTCCGCATCTTCGGGATCTATCAGAAGGGCTCGCAGAGGTGTTCTGCCTGTCAGATCCGTCACGACCCGACAACCCTATTGTTTTTGCCAGTGAAGGTCAGTCAAAGTCCAGAACCTAACCCAGATTCCAACAAGATGGCACGAAACTGACTGTTGATAAAACTAGAATTCCACAGAACGACACAATACGGCATGAGCTACGCGATAGGGCGTAACTGTCGGTTCCTCCAGGGCCCCAAGACGAATCCATTCAGTGTGCGGAGAATCCGGGAGAAGCTCGAGGCCGGCCAAGAACACTGCGAGACTTTCCTAAACTATCGCCGCGACGGCTCTCCCTTTGTCAATCTCCTCATGGTGGCTCCGCTTTATGATTCACGAGGCGTCGTACGCTATCACCTGGGCGCCCAGGTTGATGTTTCTGGACTCGTCAAGGAGTGCTCTGGACTGGAGTCGCTGTCGAGGTTGATGCACCAGGAGAACCCCGAGCAGTACCCAGGTGAGGGGCCCATCCAACCACCATCGAGCCATGACAACGACGAGTTTCGGGAGTTGGCCGCTATGTTCGATCTGTCGGAGTTGAAGACGGTCCGCGAGTCGGGTGGTGGCCTGCACCGCACACACCAGGAGAACGTGAGGGATACGGACTCGGTGCGAGCAAACTGGAACAAGCCGCGGCTGGTGATCCAAGACGATGCCGCTATCACCCGCCGACTCTCAGATCCGATTCTCCAGGAGCCGGCTGTGAGTATGAACGCCGGCGGACGTCTTAGCGGTATCTTCCAGCACTATCTCCTCGTCCGGCCATATCCCAACCTACGGATCCTCTTCGCATCGCCGTCGCTGCGCGTGCCAGGCATGGTGCAGAGTCCCTTCCTGTCACGCATCGGAGGCTCCGACCGCGTCCGCGACAGCCTCACGCAGGCCTTTGCCGACGGACACAGCCTGAGTGCCAAGGTGCGCTGGCTTTCTCGGTCCGACATACATGCTCAAAGCCACTACATGCGTGTCATGAACCATCAGAGCCACGGTGAAGGCGGTGGCCAGCCTCCTCCGGCGTCTCCGGGCCGTAGTCGCTGGATCCACTGCACGCCACTGCTTGGCTCAAATAGGACTGTTGGTGTTTGGATGGTGGTTTTGGTCGACGATGATTCCGAGCCGTTTTATAGAGGTGGACGACGCGAGGCACCGCCAATCCTGCCATATCCCACACTGAACTTGAGCCATGCTGATGCGTCTGAGGATACAATGAGTTTAAGTAGTTTTGCAGCTGCATATCGAGGTGCATCGGAGTAAAAGAAATGACTGTTTCCCCATAGAACCTTTCGGGGGTTTGATTCGGAATGATAGGGAAGAGAGCAAATACTTAATGATTAATAGGGACGGTCGGGGAGTATTCAATTGTCAGAGGTGAAATTCAATTATTATTTCCAAACGGATGACACAGTCATTTAACTATGCACCTTCTCTAAGACTAATAAAGAAACTGGCCATATCGAGTGAAAATCGGATCCGACTTCAATCTCTCCAAAGCTGCCGCCTCGCACTGAACATGCACTTGAGTTCCACCTTCGGGATCCTGCGGAAGAAGGGACGCAAACCCTCTGTATCGCACAAACCCTCTAATGCAAACAGCGCGACCGAGAGACTTCCCCCAAATTTGGTGCATGACGTCCAAGCCGGAAAGGTCAGTGATTGCAATATCCGGACCTGGACAGGTGTCAAACTCCAGGGCTAGGTCGGTCACTGCCGGCAAAGTGTCGACATACCCTATGAGCTGTCGAACAATTCTGTCATCGTTCTCAGCAACTGCGCCTCTAATGCGCTGAGCCAAGTCCGCAAGGGACTGTGCGGTTGATACTGCGCAAAGCTCTCGAATAGCGACGCGAGTTCGGGGCACAGGCTGGTTGACGTTTCCGATATACGAGAGGGGCAGAGGCGGAGAAAGACGGCGGCGGAAGTCAATGCGAGTCGTGAACAGAGAAGAATCTTCTGGAAATGAGATGTTGAGCTGTCGGGCGAGGCTGAGGTGCTTCCACAGAAGAGCCGAAAGCGCTTCAACTGGCGTATAGCGTTGTTCATTTCCTTGGCCAGGACCATTGAGTAGATTGACAAGCGACTGCAGAGAATCCGCACTGAATTGCCACATGCTGATTTGGGAATCAGATGGAACTGAGAACTTGCGGTCGAGAAGATGGGGATGACCTGTGTTTGGCGAACGCGCAGAAGCATCGGCGACATATTCAGGGAAGTCTGCGATCGAGGCACCCTGAATTCCATAGCTCAGTCTCCATCGTTCTGACATCTCAGTTGAAATCTCTTCAGCCTCGACGTCTCCATGGGTACATGACATATTGGTTGCCTTAGCCCAAGCCTTGACAAACGTGTTGACCCCTCCTGCGTCAGTCACCGTATGGTGCCAGGAAATACCAACAAGAAGACCACCGTCAATGATATTCACTTGGACATTGAGCGTGGGTATCCCTGTTGGATAAGCGCCTTCGGGGGTGGCATTGTCAACAAAGAAAACTTCTTCAGGGATCTTTGTCAAGGGAAAGTTGGTTCTCTCAAGTTTCTCAAAGTTGTGACCTCGCAAGAGCTCGTGACAGTGTTTCGAATCATCAATGCGAGATGAATGGTCGACAATCTTGAATGGTACGCCATATTCGGGCCCGATTTGGAGCTCCAGTTCTTTTCTGGTGCTGCCGGCCATCTGTATGACATTGGCAGCGAATTCAGGATGCTCACTCAATGCTCTGCCTAGGCCGTTTTTGAGATGTTGAATATCCTCAGACACCTCGTTTCCGTTTTCCGTTTTGAAGACGATGACGAATTTGGAGTACATCCGCAAAGCGTGTTGGTCCAAGATAGACAGCTCGATAACCTCGTCGATAGGTGGCTGGCTGGGCTTGACGACTGTCTGTTCGGTGACCCAACACATTTCGTCGGCGTTGCTGTTTCTGGAAGAAAGGTAGATGGGAATTGAATGTAGGTGGTAAAGGATACCCTTTGAGGCTATTTGCTAGAAGATAATGGCGAATATAGTCGATGCTGGAGGATCTTCTGAGTATGGCAATGAACGTGATATTGAAAGATGAAAACTGCAGACTTGAATTTCCTGTGACATAGATCGGAAAGTTTTCGGTAGGTGAAGTTAGGGGATAGGGCGGCGCTGTATCCGGCATCCAGCGGAACTCGGAACTCCACAAGATCAGGGTCTCATGAATTTGTTGAGGATCACGATTCATGCCAACAGAGGCGATGGTGAGACAGTCTTCGTCATTGTACACCTGGTGACGGCTACATTATGTTGTTTCATTCGTGTCATGCTATGTCTCCTCGTAACATATCCTTCCGCCGAACCAAGGCCGAGGTGGCTGATTACCAACTTACCTTGTTCAGGCCAAGCGCCCGTGGACTTGTCCGGAAGACGGCAATTTTGTTCTACGGGAAGACGGCAGTCCGAGACAAATTTCCACCAAATTTCGATCGACGACCTCAACTCCTAGCGGGGAAAGATCAGGCGTGCTTATGATTGCTAGGGCTTGGCGATCATGTCTTACCTAGGGCATTGATCGGCAATCTATGCTTGCGAAGTTGGTTGGCATATCCTGAGTACACCGCCAACTACGGGCCGCTTTTGAGGCCCCTCTAGTACCTTAGAGATCATCCAGCGGTGAATAGGGCACCATGGTTTCCAGTGTTAATCCGACGCTTGCCGCATTGTCCCACTCTTAAGTAGTCACCATCTGAAAGTGCCTTGAAGATACCAGTTGAGTCTCAGGTGATAAAGTCATGACGTATCTACAGATGCTAATTGAATTACTGTCTTTAATATCCGGGCCTTTATCTTTCACGCTCCAGACCGACGAGATAATGTCCACAACCTAACAAATGAAACTTTGTGGCTTGTACGCTGTTCCGCTTTCTCATTTTGTGACTTCAATAGACCTAGGCTAGGCTTTGAGATCGGCCGCGTTGGGCTGGACTTGAGCGTGACTCCTTGCGCGACCCACAGATGAGCTTAAGATTGAGGGACAGTTTTCGTTTTGTATCTATCCGTGTCAAACAGCCTGCCAGGAAATGTCGGCTTTGCATAGGACCGGATCTGCACCGTGGTTTCACTCGAACCTAGATGCCCTAAACAACCTAGATTGGCCTCAGTAGCCTATATCATCCGCTATTGA
This sequence comes from Ilyonectria sp. MPI-CAGE-AT-0026, assembly GCA_020744155.1. Lineage (NCBI taxonomy): Eukaryota > Fungi > Ascomycota > Sordariomycetes > Hypocreales > Nectriaceae > Ilyonectria > Ilyonectria sp. MPI-CAGE-AT-0026. The sequence goes on from JAGPNQ010000018.1 coordinate 158,044, forward strand.
CGATATTATCAGATTAACGGCATCCGGCATCCGGTATCGGATCAAGGGTATCTGGATCAGTCAGATCCCTAGTTATGAGTAGATAGCTTTCTTCATTCCTAGACGAAAGACAAGATCATCCATCGTCACCAAAGCTGCCTCAACCAATCCATCCTTTGTCTAATATCTGGGCATATTCTGTTGACGTACTATTCTTGTGTGTATATTTTATGACTCCGCGCCGATCTTGAAGTGTTAGCTTATTCAACCAAGTCAAAGCGCAAGTGAGACAAAAGTAAGCAATGGTCCATTTGAGCGAGTCTGGGCCAACGCTTGTATGATTCTGTGCCGCGTCAACAGGGAATAATCTTGGCCATACTCAACTGAGACATATACATTACTCAACGACTTTGCACCTCCTTGTTGTAAACGCTAAGTGTAGACTTCCAGTATCTAAAGGCTGGTACAGCAGCTCAATATCCATCATTACCTACAGTGATTTATTTGACACTGTTCGGAACATCATACTCTGAACTCGCAATTGAGCAAACCGAACCATGTCGACCACCTCCTCCGCTGATGGTAATGATGCAACGAGCATCCGTGGTACATTGCCCAACGGAGACAGTGGCAGTTCCTCACCATGGTCAGTCATCGATAACTCCAATGAAGACTCCAATGACGACAGCCATGGATCTTCGCGACCCATCGAGCCTATTGCTATTATAGGCATGAGCTGTCGTCTGCCGGGCAGTGCTAGTGATCTCACTGGCTTCTGGGAAATGCTTCGCAACGGGCGAACTGCTTGGACACCGGGTCCAGGAAGCCGTTTCAACATGAAGGCATTTCAAGATGCATCCGGAGAAACTGCCGACAGTGTAAGTTCAGACCAGGGAACACTTCTTGCACTCGGGGCACCAGGCTAATCACCTTTTGTATTTACAAAATAGACCAATGTTCTGGGAGCACATTTTCTCAAAGGAGACGTTCGCGCATTTGATGCATCTTTCTTTGGCCTCAACGCATTGGAAGCTTCTGTGAGTCACTCTTCTGTGGTGCGGTGCGGCCTCAACCATGGGACTATGCTAACTTTCTCGCAAGGCCATGGACCCGCAGCATAGGCTTCTGCTAGAGATCGCATATGAGGCATTTGAGAATGCTGGCATCACCATAGATTCGCTCTGGGGATCGAAAACTGGCGTCTACGTTGGTCAATGGACTACTGACTACCACGAGGTTGCTACACGCGACGTCCTCTACCCTCCAAAGTATCTGGTGACCGGGACTGGCCCAGCCATTTCTTCTAACCGTATTTCATACTTCTTCAATTTGCACGGTCCGAGTTTCACTCTCGACACCGGGTGCTCGTCAAGCTTGGTAGCACTTCATCAGGCCATCCACAGTTTGCGGAGTGGCGAAGCGTCGCAATGTTTTGTCGGCGGCGTCAACTTGCTTCTTGACCCCCAGCGCTTTGTGTATCAGAGCAAGCTGTCCATGTTTTCTACCGAGGGACGGTGTTTCTCCTTCGATGCCCGTGCAAACGGTTACGGACGCGGCGAGGGTTGCACCGGCGTGGTGTTGAAACCTCTATCAGCGGCTTTGAGGGACAATGACCACATCCGAGCCGTGATTCGTAACTCTTCGGTAACGCAAGATGGGCGAACACCAGGCCTGACGGTACCCAGTGCTGCTGCTCAGATTGAGGCAATTGAGAGGGCTTATAGACAAGCCTCAATGGTTCCGCAGGCCGACTATGTTGAGGCGCATGGCACTGGAACTAAGGTCGGCGATCCTATCGAAGTCAGCGCAATTGCTGCTGCGTTCCAGAAACACAACAAATCCACCAGACCGTTGCCAATTGGCTCCGTCAAGGGAAACATTGGACACACGGAAGCCGCTGCTGGTCTCGCAGGCTTGATCAAATCCGTTCTCATGCTTGAGAAAGGAATGATACCACCGCAAGCTAATTACAAAATTACGAACCCGGCAATTCTACTCGATGAGTGGAACATGAAAGTAAGTACTTGGAGCAGAGTTTTGTAATTTCTCTGCCTTTGACCGTTCATGGCTAACATTCTTCTAGATCCCTACCAGGTTAGAAGAGCAAAGACTTCGCAGAATTTCAGTCAACAGGTGCGTGGACATGGGGCTTTTGACACCTCCGACATACTTGCCTTACTAATACGTCTTGTTGCAGCTTTGGATATGGTGGAACAAATGCCCACGTCATCGTGGATGAAGCCACAAGCATGCTGTCGACCTGGTTGTTATCCTCCCCGTCTTTAGACCAAAGACTATCCCCTGTGGATTGCAAGGAAACCCAACGCGTCTTCTTCCTGAGTGCGGCAAGTGAGAAATCTCTTCAGACGATGTGCAAGGGGTTGAGTCGATACCTAATTGCACACCGTCGAGGAGGAAACGAGAATCTGTTGCTCCCCCGCCTGGCTCACACTTTGGGAAAACAAAGCGTCCATCCTTACCGAATGTCACTGGTTGCGTCGAATATCCAAGACTTGCTCCAGCAGTTGGTTGCCTCTGAATCATCTTCGATCCCCAAATGTCAGAAGAAAGGCGAGCCACGCATTGCGTTTGTTTTCAGCGGGCAAGGAGCCCAATACGCCGAGATGGGTCGTCATCTCCTCATTTACCCAAAATTTCGGCAATCGATAGAACAAGCGCGAGAGCATCTTGGCCGTCTTGGCTGTTCATGGGATCTTCTGGAAGAACTCAGCCGGCCCGGAGAGACATCTCGCATCGATGAGCCCGCCATTTCTCAGCCGTCGTGTACCGCTATTCAACTCGCCTTAGTTGATCTCTTGGCTGAATTTGGTATCTCACCATGCGCCGTTGTCGGACACTCCAGTGGAGAAATAGCAGCCACCTATGCGGTTGGTGCTGTCTCGTTTGATGATGCCATGGCCATCTCGTACTTCCGCGGCAAGGTTACCAGCGAGCTTCTTGCAGGCGAATTGCACCGGCCAGGCGCCATGCTCGCGGTTGGTACTACTCCAGAGCTTGTCGAGGAGCATATCGCCAGGACGACAGCAGAGCACGGAAAAATGAGAATAGCTTGCTTCAACAGCCCTCGAAGTGTCACTGTTTCTGGAGATGCCACTGCCGTCGACGAATTGAAGAATGCCCTTGATTCGAACGGATATTTCAACCGCAAACTGAAGACAAATGGGGCCGCCTACCATTCGCATCACATGGAGGCGATAGAAAAGTCATACGCCGAGTTGTTGGGAAATCTGCAACCAATGTCGCAAGAGGCCAAGAGTCGCTTGTTCAGCACAGTCACTGGCAAAGAGTTTTCCGACTTGAGTCAAGTTTCTACTAGCTATTGGACCAAGAATCTCTTGAGCCCGGTGCTATTCACACACGCTTTGTCTCAAATGATTGAGCAGACATTCGACGGTCAGAAGCTCGATGTCGTTCTTGAACTTGGTCCCCATTCACAGATGGGTGGGCCAGTCAAACAAATCCTCAAGGAAGGTCCCATGGACCACAGCCAGATCAAGTACATGAGCTGTTTGACAAGAGGGAAGAATGCTGAGGTGGCACTACTCGAGACGTTGTCACAGTTATGCATCCAAGGTCGCTCAATCCCGCTTCATCAACTCAACAGATATGAGGCTCACTGTCCACCGAACCTGTTGGTGGACCTTCCACCATACCCATTTGATCATACAAGAACATTCTGGCATGAATCGAGAGTGTCCAAGAATTACAGACATCGCAAGCATCTGCCACATGAGCTTTTGGGTGCGCTTTCACCAGAGGGGAATCACTTGGAACCACGTTGGCGCCACTTCTTGTCTTTGAAGCAGAGCCCGTGGCTAAAAAAACACATCGTACAGGGACAAATCGTGTTTCCTGCTGCCGGCTACCTCACCATGGCAATACAGGCCATACAACAACACACCCAAGCGACGAAACCTACAGGTCAAGTCGAGAGTGTTGTTCTGCGAAATGTCAACATCGGAAAGGCACTTCTTCTCCACGAGGATGGCCCCAACGTGGAGATTGGGCTATCACTTCGCCCGCAACCAACGTCAGCCCGAGATTCATCTCACATCTGGAGTGAGTTCCGCGTCTTCTCAACATCACCTGAAGACAAGTGGACGGAGCATTGCAGAGGCCTAGTCCGAGCCATCACTGAAAAAGAAGAGGCTCATGACGTGATTCTCCCATTTCGAAGGATTCAAGACGCAGGCGCCACATGCTCTCGCCGAGTCACTCCAAGCAAATTTTACCACCTCAGTCGGCAGGTGGGTATTGATTGGCAGCAGCCCTTTGACAACTTGTCTGAGATAAGAACTGGCAACGGTGCGTCGATGGCTACTGCATGCGCAACCATTTGTCCTATCAAGAGTGGTACAGGAGACTCTCTCCACGCCTCTTTGCTGGACTCCACCTTATTCCAAGGTTACTTCGCATACCTTCTCCTCGAAACTGGTCTTGGTTCGCCGGCTGTCCCAACTTTCATAAAGGAGATGCGAGTTGTCAATAAGCCTGTGGCATCTGGCACAAAGCTTGTCAGCACTGCAGTCAGCAACCCCGAGGATCGATACACATATGACATCCTCATTCAAGACTCTGACCTTCTTGGAGATGCTTTGATTCAAGCCCAAGGAGTAAGTGTCACGAAATTGCCAGGGGACGCTCCCAGAAGCTTTGAAGATGTTTGCTTCGCAGTTGATTGGGTTCCCTACGTGGACAGCTGGCAACCGGAGAGTCGAGACAGATTCTGCAAGACAAGAGCATCGCCTGTAACACCTTTGAGGTCGAGTCAATATTTGGATTGTATTGCGAAGCGGTATGTACGGGAAGCATTGTCAACAGTGAAGTTGGCGGAGATTCCGGATACCTACAAACCCATTGTACGCCGCTTGCAAACCTGGGCACAGAGCTCAGCATCAAGTCCATCGCCTTTATCCAAGAATCCGGAACTCGTGGATGCCACCAACCTCGAAAGCATGTTGGTCAAGATTGGCCCTCATTTGGCAGATATTCTTGCAGAAAAGGTTTCTCTGCTATCATTGATAGCTGCAGAGGACTTCGCTCAAGTGTACAACTCAGATGAATCCACGCAGTGTATCCGCCGCATAGCAGAATATTGCCACGCGCTCGGCAGCCTGACACCTCGGTTGAAAGTGCTCATGGTTGGCCCAGCCATCGCCGCCGGCGCAAAGCCCATTGTGAATGCATTCAATGGAAGAGACGGCCGCTATCTCAGCAAATGCGACATGACCGGCATATCTTCAGGCCACTTTGAAACTGTCCAGGAGGAGCTTGGTGATCTCGCGGATGTGCTGGAGCTTCGAGATTGGGATTTCGGTGGCAACATGACCGAACAAGGACTTGAGACAGCGAGTTACGACTTGATCATTGCTTCTCATGCCATAAAAAACGTTGAGAGTATCGACTCGGTTCTTTCTGAACTCCAAGGACTGCTTAAGCCAGGTGCAAAGCTCATCCTCCTAGCTGTCACGCGAGAGATGCTACACTACGATCTTCTGTCTAGTTTGTTCGAAGCCCAGATGTTCAAGCAAGAAAAGGGTCAGGAATTTCAGACGATGTGTCCAGTTATCCCACGCGAGCTTTGGTTGGCCAAACTGAAGGAGGCTGGGTTCTTTGACCCAAACGTCTGTTTTGAGAGCGAAGTCGCAGACGAACAGAGTGCATTAAGCGTCTTCATGGCAGAGGTGCCCTGGACTTCCGTGCCAGATGTCATACCACAGATGGACTTTGTTACGACCGATCGCGATCCTTCGGAAATTGTGGCAATTAACCACCGCCTATGTCCGATCATGGCTGCTCTTCCAGAGTTGCATGTGTCAGTACACTCGGTGACCGAGCCTTCTCCCGGACATAACATGGCAATCGTCCTGCCAGAGGTGGCTCGAGAAATGTGTTTCAACCCTGAGAAGTCATGCTGGCTGAGCTTCAAGAATTGGCTGTTGAAAGCTCGCATAGTGTTATTCGTCAGTAACAATAGCACTGCGAAGGGACATGACAACGCACATAGAGCCATTTGGACTGGGCTCGCCCGATCCATCCGTCAGGAGTTTCCTCATATCCGATTTCTTACCATGGATTTTGAAGACGGAGACATTTTTGCAAAGCTCTCCGAATACTTGCCTCGTCTAATGGAGCGTACCCCAGTCTTTGACTTTAAGCGGCCTGCGTACGAAACAGAAAATGAGTTCATCGAGGCTGATGGTCAACTCCACGTTTCAAGAGTGAAGCCCTCACAGGCGGTCACTGATTACATTTGTCGAATGCATCAGACGTCAGCTGCTACCATGACTCCCTTCCTGAATCGTGGCCGAACGCTCACAGCCGAGCTGGGAATTCCTGGCTTACTTGAGACAATTCGATGGAAGGATGACTTGGAAGCGTCGACACTCGGCGATGATGAGCTACGATTGGAGCTTCGCGCCGCCAGTATTAATTTCAAAGATGTGCTCATAGCTGCGGGCCAGTTGCCAGGAATTACCAGCATGCGCAACGACTGCAGCGGCGTCGTCATCGAGGTTGGCGCCAACATGCGGCACCGATTCAAAGCTGGCGATCGCGTGTTAGCTCTCTATTCACGATCATACACAAACTATCCTGTCGTTCATGGAGACTGCTGCGAGACAGTTCCCGAAGGTCTGTCGTTTGACGAGGCCGCCAGTGTCCCTATTGTGTGGGCAACGGTGTACTACTCCCTTGTTGATATGGGTCGCCTGACCAAGGGTGATAAGATTCTCATTCACTCCGCAGCCGGCGCTGTGGGCCAGGCTGCCATCATGTTAGCTCAGCATATCGGAGCTGAGATCTTTGCTACTGTCGGTAGCCAGAGTAAGCGAGAGCTTCTCCATGACAGCTTCGGAATCCCCCACGATCACATCTTCTCAAGCCGCACTACGGCCTTTTACAGAGGAATCAAGGATATGACAGGTGACCACGGCGTCGATGTGGTTCTAAACTCTCTGTCTGGGGAGATTTTCCGTCATTCTTGCAATTTAATGGCTCCCTTTGGACGATTTGTCGAAATTGGAAGAAAGGAGCTCATGGATGATGCGCTGATGCCCATGGGCTTTCTTCTCAAGAACATTACATTCAACTACGTTGATATGGCGCAAATCATTGATATAAACAAGTCGCTGGCCAGGCGCATCCTTCATGATGCAGTGACTCTTCTAGCCCAAGGGTCAATTCGTCCGGTGCGGCTGACATCAATGCCCATGTCTGATATCGAGGCCGCCTTTCGTCTTATTCAGGCCGGTAAGCATCATGGAAAGATCATCCTCAGTGTCGAAGCAAATCAAGAAGTCATGGTAAGTTGTCACGATGATATTCGAAGCCTTGGGAAACGAGTCCTCTTGACTAACAGATACAAGGCCATTCCACCGGCTCCAGCGGTCGCAAAATTCCAACCAGATGCTACATACGCAGTCATCGGTGGGTTTGGCGGTATTGGACGCGCCGCAATCGAATGGATGGCAGACAACGGCGCCAAACACATTGTCTCACTCACTCGCTCAGGCGCTAAGAGCCAGCAGAATCTCGACTTCGTTGAACAGATCAAATCCAAAGGCGTCAGTCTTTTGGCTGAGAAGTGTGATGTTACTTCAGAAGCTGAAGTTGCTTCCATCGCACGTCGCTTCAAGGAGGAAGACGGCCTGTATCCAATTCGCGGCGTCATCCAGTCTTCCGTGGTTTTTGAGGTAAGTCGTTTCCCAAAATCATCCAGAAACGCAGACACGAAACTGGAATATAATCTCACACCCTAAATGTCGCAGGATGGTCTATTTGAGCAAATGTCTGCCGAGAGGTGGTGGAACGTACTTGGCCCTAAGGTTCAGGGTACCAAAAACTTGGACAATTGCTTCCGGGAGGATGTCGATTTCTTCATCGTGATGTCGTCCATCATCAGCATCTCTGGAAATGATGGGCAGGCCAACTATGCAGCAGCATGCTGCTTCCAAGACGAACTTGTGCGCCAACGTGTGGCTTCTGGGTTACATGCCTTCTCCATGAACATTGGCCCAGTTAGCGATGTCGGTTGGTTGAGCGAGAGACCAGACGTGGCCAAAGAGGTACAACGTCGCGGATTCGGGGCTATATCCATCTCCCAGGTGCTCTCCATGCTGAACTACGCCATCCTCCACAAGTCGGACCAGAATGATCCAAGGAGCAGCGTGTGTGCGATATCTCCACCACCGTACTCGGAGGACTCGAATGAACAAGCCAAAAGACGAGAGACGAGGTTCGCCCACGTCGTGAAGATACAAAATGAGTCGCATACCGCTAGGGCGGCGGATACAAACGATACTCTGGCGCAGCTTGATAGCGCAGCCACGTTTGAGGTCGCGGTCGACGTTATTTCCGGGGCTCTACTTCAGCAGCTTGCAAAGTTGATTGCCACACCCAAAGACATGCTGAGCGCCGATAACAGTCTTGACCACTATGGCGTGGATTCTTTGATCGCGGTGGAGATGAGGAACTGGATCGTGGCCTATCTTCGCACTGATTTGCCTCTTATGGTACTTAGAGGTACAGGCAGTATTCGTGACTTGGCAAAGCTGATTGGCAAGGAGTCGCCATTAGTGGGCTTACATTGAAACTGGCCTTGGGGTATTACATTATTTTACAATCAATTCGCCTTGGGAAACCTGGACACGCTACATGATCGATGCCATTCAGGGCAACGCCGGATCAGACAGTAACGAAGAATACAATTCAAGCCAAAAATGTTAGCAATCGATCATATCATGATGCGACGACCGTCACGACCGTAATAATAAAATAAATCCCTATTGTTCAGCTACTGTTTCTTCTGGTGCTGGGTGTAGCACTTATTGTTTATTCCTACTGTTTGAGATTACTGTATGGCTTTGATTTATCTATTGATACTAAGTAGAGCTAAAATAAAAATACAAATAAAAATAAAAATAATAGTATATTATGCCATACTAAAATTATGCTCTCGCTCATGCCACAGACTGATTATTAGGGTTGAGCCAGTAGTCCCGAGATAAGGCAGAACCTTTGTTAAAGGTCGCTCGCTGTAGATCCCTTCCCAGCAAAAGCAAGGTTTGCGACGATAACGCGTCGCAATTCAAAGTCTAAAGATCCCCCACGCACTATTCTGTGGTTGGCCAGTACTTCTGGACAAACTCTAGAGGCTCCTTAAGCCACGGGGTTGCCATGGTATGGTTTCCGTCAAACGTATGAGTCCCAGTTTGCCAAGTGAGATAGAGAGGTACATCCGGCTGTAGTTTCTTAGCTTTGGAAGCCCAGCGTTCGGTGTGCTGCCATGGTATCTTTGCGTGTCCTCTATTAGCCTTGCTTCCTCGTATGGGTGGGTACTTACAGCTTCATCCTCCTTGGAGTGATAGAGTAGAATAGGTGGCAGCGGACCTGCTGTGTCGAGGCTACTCATAGGATCAAGCCACGCGTTATCACCAGAGATATCAACCAGTCGGCCGGCATGGGTCAAGGCGAAGTGGAGCGTCATCCTATTGCCGAACTTCGCACGCGTGCAGATCTTGCCCGGCTCTAGCGCTGCGAGGTGCTCTTCAACAATAGAGTATGGATAGGGATGCATCCATGCGCCGGGCAGCTCATCCCCATCAGGATCCGGCGGGTTGATGCAGCCTGCAATATCAGCGGCTGGGTACTGCACGAAAAGAATATTAATCGGCAGTTTGGTGAGGGGCAGAAGAGCCGTTTGCAAGGTCAGATATCCTCCAGCGCTTTCACCACCGACGAGCAAATTGTTCACGTCTAGTTCTAGGTCTGGGTAGCATTTGTCCACAACTTGCTGTGCATCTCCCTGTTCAATCCATTGCCAGAATGAGCGAATGTCGTCAAGCCCATCCGTAATCTCGTGTTCAGGGCGTAGGCGGTAGTCTGGCGTGAGGATCACGGCACCATGTTTAAGCGCCATCTCAAGAAAGCTGGTATAGAGTCAATACTATCTTACATCAAAGCTAATATGTACAGGCTTTCTTACAATGGTCTCAAGGAAGCCTCAGCCTCTCCCTCCGTCCACCCTCCGCCATGGTATCTCACCAGAAGTGGACGCGGGCCCTGTGGAAGCTCCTTGGGTATGACGAAGAACGCATGGATAGGTTGGGAGTTGATGTATTTATAAGCGACCCGATAAGCATGGAAGTGCTCAAGCAATTTGATCGAATTCTCATGCTGGTTCACCGGGTCAATGGTGTATGGCTCCATGTTTAGAGAGTTGGGTAACTACTCAAGCAACTGTAGTCATTGTCACTCTCCGGAGTTGAAGGACCCGAGGTGGAGAATATATAATATTTTGCCAGATGATAATTAGTAAGGACACGCGGCTTCACGGACCGAGCTGCATATCATCCGATTAGCCGTGTGACCATTTGTGCCCCGGGAGAATGCGGATGGAGGTTCAACCCCGCGCTTATGTCTTATCGCCCAGAGTGAGTCACCATGGAGCGGGTGTTATTGGGCAGTGGGGAATTGTAGTGGGATCATGATAGGTAATTTGACCAGTCCTCAGCCCTACATCCAAAGTTCCCAGCAGCTTACATACTACGTCATACATCGGTCCTCACGCAAAAGTCGCCGGATCCTAGACCTTCTGACAGGTCAGACAAAGAGTCTTGGCCTTAGGTCTCACCTGAATCCCAGCTTAGACAGGGGACCTGATTGCAGCGGTTGGTCCATCCAGATATGTGTGTGGCGTCATCACTAGACGCGTTCTTATCGATGACGTGGCTGGCGGTTTGGGAGGAATTAACCAAAAAGTGAACGTCACTTGAGAACTTGCTTGTGTTGCAGTTTGGGTATTTATGAGTTCATGAGATACATGTTTCGACGATCGTGACTGTAATCACAATTTGAGAGATACCGGATGCTTTCGAAATATCTAGGAGCACTGCGTTTAGGTAAGATGAAATACAACACATGAGAATGGAAGGTGCAACAGGCTGCGGCTCTTTCAGAGCTGAAAGGATGAATTATATAAGACGAGCAGTTTGTTGAAGTATGAGTTCTTGAGGACTCTCTCAGGTGACTGTCAGCTTGTATAGCTTAACTTCAACACTCTGGCTTTAAAGGTACTGTTTAGTAGTACTTAGCGTGGTAATACTAGATTAAGCCTTAGTTATTTAATAATAATAAGCCTAGATATATATTATTATATGTGTATTAAGAGGTACGAAGACTTAGTGTATATCTCTAGAGAGATAATTAAAAGGTGAATATTAAAAAACACATACTAATAATAGAATTTAGTTAGACATAATATACTTAGTTTACTCGAGGGCTAATTCTTTACTTCAATAGATGTCAATAGACTAAAAAATCTAGTTTAATTAGTTGTTTTTATAATATCTGAATAAGTTATAATAGTAGTTATACTTCATACACCAGCCAGTAGCGCTCAAAATCATAAGCAAGTATAAACCAAATCACACAAACATGAAACACAAGACATTGCTCTCTTTTATGTCAAGTATTTTTTTGGCTTTTGCCATAGATCTCCATGAATCTCTCAAGCAGCGCGCTGATCATGACATAGTCGCGCCGCTCTGCAGCCACCTTCAACGGCGTACTGCCTTTGTTGTCTACCATCGTCAAGTCAGCGCCATTGTCCAAAAGGACCTGAGCAACCTCCGTATGGCCATTTTCACACGCGAAATGTAACGGCGTACGGCCACGGCTGTCTATGGCTGTAGGGTTAGCGCCGTACAATAAAAGCAGATGGACGACTTCGGTGTAGCCTCGGGATGCACTCAAAAGCAGCGGTGTCAATCCATCCTTGCACAAAACCGTAACGTCAGCATCGTTCTCGAGGAGAAGGTGAACCAATTGAGGGTGGTTGTTTGATGCAGCCAGATGCAATGGCGTCAACCGTCTGTTGAGACTTGCAACTTCAAGATCAGCGCCTTCATCGAGCAGTTGCTGCACTGCGGCTGTTGACCCGCTTGACGAAGCCGTCAATAGCATTTTGTTGATGCTTTGACCCTGTTCAAGGTGAAGGACCTGGCCGTTATCTCGGGGCTGATCGGGCGTTTGATAAACGTCCAAGGCTCCACGAAATGCTCGAACCTCGATGACGTCGTATTGTGTCTCAAGGGAATAGCGAGCAGCTCTTAGGATCTTTTTGGGCTCTTGTAGATGATCCCTGTACTTCAACTTGATATGCTGAAGCGGCGAAGCAATTTCAAAGCAGTCAACGTTGCTTGATGTCTTGTGATCAGCGACTTGTGCTTCAAATCGAGCATCATGTTCAAGTAACCGCTTGACCATATCATCATGGCCATTGATGGCAGCATCCCACAGGGGGTTCACCCATCCCTCCAGGACTATTTCTATCGGTGCTTCATAGTCGAATCTTTCGGAGGCTGCGTTGGCTCCTTCCGCCACTAACATGTTCCAGATCCTTTCGTTACCATTCATGATGGCATACGACAGGGGACTTCGTCCAGCAACATCTAGAGTGTTAACATCAGGCCCCTCTTGAAGTAGTCGCTCAACGATACCCTCGTGGCCCCCAATAACAGCAACTATTAAGGGTGTGCGGTCCCAGACATCTCTTGAGTCCACGTCATGTCCGAGATCGAGTAGGATGTCTGTTGCGTGTTCCAGTTTATAATCCACGGCCAAGTGAAGTCCATTCACCTGGGTCGGAAACACCCCAGCGTATATCAACCCTGAGTTGGACGCCTGACCATCTGAGCTCCTCAGTACATCGCATGATGCTTCAACCTTGGCTTTGCACTCGAGAAATTCGATAACTTCCCTCCCGAGTACAGGAGATTTGCCAGCATGATGAGCCCAGTTCTTGGCGGCATACTCATAGAAATATGACGGTTTCAACCTCTGATACCGTATTGAACTTGCCTCATAGGCTCTGTACTGGAAGCCGTCGAGACAAAGGTAGGCTGCGCACATGTTTGCCGCATAGTGGTGTGGTCCTCCCAGATCGAAGCGCTGTATGCTGTTGACATAATCGAGGAGCACACCGTGGGCTGTCTCATGAACAGGACGAAGCCGCTTGGCTCCACTTTGGTGAACTATTAATCCCTGGGTTAGGGAAAGGATTGCCGTGACTTCGGGCACATCCTTTTCGTTGAATATCCTCGTTCTGGGATTGATCGCAAGCGCATGTCCGATTTCATTGATGCTGAGCGGGCGACTAGATAGCACCGCCCAAACAATGAGGTTTTGAGCCATGAGCAACAGGCTCTCGCTGCCCAGGTTGTTGATCCTTTTTAGGGAAGATCGATAGACATGGTCTAGAGTGGTGTCGTCATCTTTCAGACTTTCATTTAACTCGGAACGGTTGGCCATGAGCCTCAACGAATCTGCCTTGAGACGTGCATATAAGAATCTGGGCCACCGTCAGTATCGAATAAAAAGCCCAACGGATGCACATACATTCCGTTCGCGCCTTTGACAATTGAATCTTTTGCGTGTATCCAAACCTCTGGGTCGGGGATGAAGGCTGTTCTAGAGCCTAGACGATAATTCAGGAGCGAGATCAAATCCTGCTTCTGGGCTTCATAGCTCGTCTTCACGCCCCCAGCTAATCTCTCATTCCACTTGTTCGGTCGAGACGTTGCCAAAAGACGGACAGCGACGGTCTCGGTATCTATCAGAACTTGCAACCTTTGAAACAATTCTTGAAGTTCATGATTATTTGATGGTGCACATTCATCAAGAGCATCAATGATAATGAACGCGGTACGGAACCCCTCAAGCATGGCCAACACGCACTGAGCTAGGGTATCGGTCGATGGTCGTGTACCTCCTTCGTGGAGCCGGTGGTAGAGTTCTCGGATTGTAGGGTGAATAGTCCGGGTAATCGACAACAACTGCCTTAGCATACCGCCAATCAGGTCGACACAACGCTGGTTATCAGGAGTCCTATAGTCATAGAATACGAACAAGCTGACTGAGCTTTTCCTCAGAAAGGGCAATTTCATGTTGATCAAATGTTCGGCCGCCAATGAAGCGAGCATACTCTTGCCAGCACCGTTGATTCCCTTGACGTAGAGGGTCTTGGGTCCAGTGCCGTTGGCCCAAGCCAAGAATGGATGCGTTTCAAAAAACCACTCGGCAGTGCCGGTAACATAATCATTGAGTATGTCTCGCTTCCGGTTGAGAAAGTCAATGGGTGAGAGCCACTCTGATACCAATTTATGAAATTGACCTAGCCGCCGTAAGTCATCCGCTGATCTGATTCACCAAGGCTCAACTGAGCACCTTCAGCCGCATCCGCCGCCCTTTTACCCAACAAATCAAAGCTTTGATTTACTGTGATATGGTGAGCCTCACGTAGTAAATACCTGGAATTCAGAGATATGCTTACTGCTGTGTAGCATTGGCAGCATTGTCCGTGCCATGGGTTCCATGCTGTGCACTTCTTGGCCAGGGATTTTGAGAAGGATCGTATGGGCATATGCAGCAGCCACGGCGGCTGCATAATAATGCCAGTCGTCTTGTTTGTGCGTGTCGCAGTAGTCGCAAATGCCGCGAATGACTAGGCAGGGGATTTCATCCATAATGCCTGCGGCCCCCATCTCAAAGCAGAGGGCACCATCCAGACCTCGGCTCAGTCGCTGCCGTGCCTCTGGGTCCTTGACGTCACCGCTTCCAGATAGGATCAAGCCTCGATGAACTTTAGGTGCATCACGTCCTCCGTCCCGCATCACAACCTCCCTACAGCTTGACTGCTCGCACGCGGTACAGTCCTTACCCTTGTCCACATGGTGGAAAGATGGGGCATAGAGGATATCAGGCGCCATAGGACGTCTCCACTTAGGGTCTGTTCTAGATATTGAGGAGAGGTTGAGGTAAAGCTCGCTTCTTCCCATCATCTCGTCTTGTTCCACCATGATATCGGCACTCTGGAGTACAGGATGAGTCTTGTTGAGGGTTCCTTTCCGCTCGACCACGCTGTCTGCTCCGTATTTTACAAAGTCGTACTGAATGACACCGGGATGGCCGGATCCAGCCTTGCTGACGGCAATATCCCCGAGGCGGATGTCATTCTTTTCACTGGGAATGCCACCTCCGATGCCAACCATGAGCGCAAAACGAACATTCTTGAACGCATTGCTGACGTAGGCGGCCAGATTGCTGGTGTCTACCGTGCCAACCTCAATTGGTTGAGCAATTACAATCTTATGCTCGCCAATGCGTCCAAAATTGTACAGATATTTTCGCCCCGGCGTTGGACACTTGAGCTCCTCCTCAAGAGTAAGCCGGACTGCAACTGACTCATCAGTGAGAGCACAAAAGATTGCGACTGTAACCTCTTCTGGCTGAATTTCTCTGAGTCTCGACATTTGAGGCGACGTCGATACTCGATAGTGTAAGGGTATGATCGACGGTTCTCAAGTGTCGCGGTGATAAAGAAAGCGGGGTAATGAAGAGAGATTGCGTGAGAATCAGAAAGGATCGGTTGATAAGAGGGAGCCTGAACGTGGCTGTGTTCACAGGCATGCGTGTTGGTATATAATTGGCCGACCTCAGCCCTGTCAATAGATACACAGCCTCACCCATACCAGCGCTGGATATTTATTGAACATGTAATTACTATCAGCCACGAAAAAGCACGCGGGGTCATTTCGCGATGCGACCACCTAAACTCCAGTGCGGTGACAGCGTAATTTCTCTAATGGCTATCCTAATGTCTTGGTCTGATAGTACTCCAAAGAACGTGTAGCATTTGAACGGGCATCAAAACCGAGCCGTTACGCAGGGTCGTCGCTGTCACATTGGGCCGGAACTCGAACATCACTACGAGCTTGCCTGTCCTGCGGCCCACGCTCCTTTGCGATCAAGGGAGACCTATTTTGACGGCGGACTGTACACGCGCTGCGAGAGGTGCCGAGGCGCCTCTGAATGTCTAAGAGAATAGTTGCTGAGTTGGGGTCCAATTCAATGTGATGGTGAGGGATGGTACAACGATGACTGCAGATATATATATTCAAAAGCTCCTAGTATATACAGTGAACAGGCGCTGGCATGCATGATCTGCCCAGTGGCAGCAGCTCATTATACCAAAGAATTGACATAGTTTTCCAGGTTCGAGTATCCATTACTCGCGATTTTCATCCCGTCACTTTTGTCGTTAGGGTTCAATCCATTAGCAGTCTCCCAGGCATCTGGAATGCCATCACCGTCTGAATCAGTGGGTGCCGTGCCGCTGGCGATGGTGCCTGGCCCGCCCATGCTGTCTTCGTTGGAAATGAGCGCTCCCTTCTTGCCGTAGGAGCGTGCTTCTGCAACGAGCTGTGCGTCAACGCTGTCGCGGGAGCGCGAAGCACCGGCTCCCGTAAGGACGACCTCGACGGCTTGTTGCGGAGTGTATAGAGTCGTAGGACCCGGGTAGTTGTACGGCGAGGCCTGGAAGTCTATGTTGGAATAGCAGGTGGATGATTCGCAAAGGGCAGAGCCGTCGAGGACGCCGTCGCGGTCGGAGTCGTAAAAGTTGTTCTTAACATCTTTGCAGGCGAAGACGTTAGAATCAGGTCTCATATGCCTGGGGGAAAATATACTCACAGGCATGGAAATTAGAGTTGCCTCTCGTAAAGGCCGTCACGCTGGTACTCGGACCAGAAATGAAGTAGTTGTTGATGATGTTGGCATAGCTCTGGCCGTCGCTATCACCAGCAATGTAGCCACCACCGCCGCCCCAGTTGTAGATAACCTACACGTAATAGTTAGCGGGATCCTTGTCGCACCCCTCGTGGAAATGGCGTGACTGACATTGTTCTGGAAGTCGTTGACGCCCTTGACCTTGGGGTTTCTCGTCTTGTTGTCAATGTAGAGGTTTCGAAACAGGCTGATACCGCCGTCGGTCTGCATCAAGCCACCGCACGAGTGCGTCTCGAGTCCCTGAGCAATAATGCTGTTCTGAACTGTAACGTTGGAAGCGTCTCCGCTGATAGAAAAGGTCTCGTCGCGCCCCCATGAAACACTTAGGTGGTCAAAGATCATACGACTACCAGAAGCAATCGTGATGGCGTCCTTGCCAGAGGTGCCACCGCGGCCCATGCGGACACGAATGTAGCGGGCGATGGAGTCGTCGGCGTCAGACCAGGACCAGCCGTCACCGTAAATGGTAATACCCTTTTTGCCGTAACCTAAGTCAGCTATTTATAACAAAAGTGATTACAGTTTTGGGCGGTAAAACGTACACCTCCTGGGGCGGTCTGACCGGCGATGTAGATCTTCGATTTGACCACAATGCGGGATGAGATGTTGATGACGCCGCCGACTTCAAACACGACGATACGGTTGGACTTGGAAACAGCGTCTCGCAATGAACCCGCACCAGAGTCACTTTTTGCAGACATCAGTTTCTTAGCACGACTGACGCAGGGAATCAGACTAAGCTTACTTGAGGTTGGTCACTTTGTACACCTCGCCATAGCGTCCACCGACAGCATTCTTACCAAGGCCGTCGGCGCCCGGAAATGCAAGCTGAGCTGCTGCACCCTGCAATAGGAGTGCCAGTGCAGATAGAGAAGGCTTCATCGTGATGGTAGGCCGAAAGTGAGAGGGCTAAAGGACAGCGGAACAAGGCGCAGTCTAAAAAAGAAAGGAGAGGCTTCGGTCCACCCATTTATGTTTCTTCAGTTTAAGCATGATCTCGTATTTAGGGCTCCGGTTTCCCAACGGAGAATTTCGAAACGTTGCTCCGCTGTCCAATTCGGGATGCGATGCTGTCATCTGGTCCCTAATAAAGTTGTAGGGCCGGGGATCGTGTTTCCATGTTGACCCGATTGGTGGAAGCAAATGTCGCTTGCAATCCCCTTTGTGGAGAAACAACGTCCACGTTCTTTCTAAAACGTACCATGGAGAATGTTTCAGGCACTGGGTTTCAAATTGCGGAAGACAATCCCACTATTCCTTTTAGTGAGCAGACGTCCTTTCTCGAGAGGGTACTCATACGCGTGTACAGGGGTAAGGCCTTGAGAGATCTTACGCAATATATTTGACGAAAAGCTGGTGACACAAACGTACGCATGCTGGTGCAGTTTGTTAAGCTAGTTTGGCCCAAGTGTAACGTTTTAGCGCAAACTGTCAAGTCGTCGGGTGTATGTGTAATTCCAAGGTGGGTTCGGAAACCAACTGATGAGTGAGCTCTTCCCATTCAGCAAGTACGGTATCATTCATCTTGAAGAAGCTGCTGCTGCCACTAAAGCGAAAGTAGTATCCTTCCCGATGAAAGATTCTATAGTTTCCGTATAACTGCGACGCTTAAAATCTGCATCAAATATAACGGCATTCAATGTTTGGAAGCCCAGGTACCAAGTTGCTTTTTACCCCTGATTGCAGCAGCAACTGAATTAGAACATTGATGTAATAGATGCTATGATCGTATTGCAGTCCATGCTCCATATACTCTCCATTGGTTTCATCCACGATTCCTCCATCAGTAAGCCCTATGCAACACATTATAAAACCGTTAAATGCAGTCGACAATACTACCGTCTTAGAGCGACGGTAAATCGGCACAGTGGATTTCATCAACCCCATGGTGTACCTGTCGGACTGCTTTTTGAACCAAGCAGTCACATGGCGGGACAGGAAGATCAAATACATGCCCGGTAGGACGATATCTGATCGGGTACACCAGCGCTCCTACACTAACAATGCTGAAAAGGGGCGTACTTGCATGTAGTTCACAACGGTAGATTTGGCAGTCGACACTTACATTTTGGATGTTTGTTTGCAAAACCACTCATTTTTCGGATTCTCCAAGATTGATAAGTAATGCTTTAACTTTACATCTAAGACTGGAGCCGAGATGATGGCGGAATTCTTTTTTTGTTCTAGGCAGTTGTGAGAATAACTAAATCCGTAATTAAGGCATGCGCATGGCGGCAAAGATGACTTAATTAATTCAGATTGTCTCATATAAATCCCCACTATATCTATTCCCACGCTCAGGTTAGAGCCATCGCTTGCCTTCATTCTAAAATTATTGGGAGACGATTTATGATCCGCTTCATATTGAACAATGCGCCGTTATCTGGTAGTCCACCTCCCGCATGGCACAGGGTAGGGAAGGCTGTCGTGGTTTGGCGAACTTGCTGGAGCTAAATTTTGATTGTAGTCGTGATTACCAAGTCTGCGACAATTCCGCCCGTCCCTGCTTCGTTATGAGATCGCGAGTCCTTATTTGGAGATCCAGAGCCTGAGGTGGAGCGCTGCGGGGGGGAGCTTTGGGAACCTCGAGTCGGACGAATATTTTCTACGGTATGGTTCCCAGCTGAATCAAGGGTCCCTGGATGCTTGGGTCGGGGGTAGGTATCGTCCATCTCAACAAAGGGGAAAATACGGTGTGTACTTGGCAAACCTGGCTGGAGGAATACCAATTAGCCATTTCAACGACCGCCAATGAAGAAATTGGACTGACAAGACCTCGCAAATGTATTGTTATGCGAAAAGCACCGAGTTCGAAAAGGCCACGGATGCTACGGACAGAACAGTGCTCCGCCGTAGGTAGCATGCTACTTTCGTCACAACGATTTAAAGTAAATAGCCGCCCTTATAATGGCCGTAGAATAAGACCTGATCTGACTAGCAATTGCAGATTACTCGATGCTACGCAGTTGTTTATTTCGGTGAGCCCCACAAGAGGCGGTAGCCATGATCCTGTCAGCCTCTTGCACCCTTGCAGTTGCAGATCCTTGCTGCTAGCTGTTGTTTTAGCCACTTGCCGGAAAGGAGGGCGAACCTGTGCATTGGCTGACTTGAGGTAATGTGATTCCATTGTCAAGATCCATTCTCAAGAGTTCCAATCTTTCAATCTTCCATTCCAATTGGAATAACCACGACGTCGCGTTCCGGCAGCGAAAGTGAAATTCAAGTGCCAAACCCACAGTTTCGAAACAGTTTAACCGTTGCTTGCTCCATACCCCGTGTCGCGGATCTAGATCCTCGCTTGTCTCCTCGCTTGCATCTCCACCAATAATACCCCTGTTGAATCCCAGCTCCGGCCGTCTGGTTTTTATGCTTCCCTGGTTTAGCGACAACATCACCGTCAACATGCCAGGCTTTTGCGGGGCGATTCTTGTTTCAGCAGAATGCTCCGGTCGACAGGTGGAAAATGGACGGTGAGTGGCCCTAGTGAAACGGTGCCAAGCGCGCTATCTTCCCTGTCGTATCTTCTTCCCCTGTCACGGCTTTGCATGCTGAACCTGGAAATACGCGCCTAGACTCCATACTGATCAAGGGGCATCGTGCAAGGTGTTTTAGGAAGAGAGACGAAAATTGCACTGCTGGAACCAAGAATAAATATCTCGCGTTTCCTCGAGAACCTTTTACTCTCATTCTCAGCAAGTCATTCATTCGTTCTATCTCTAGGCCTGGTTAGCCGTTTTCAGTCGTTTTCGTCTTTTTTAATTGTCATTCTATCTGTGCAAGACACACTTTCAATTGGTTGAGATATCGCAAAATGCCTTCTTCCAGCAGCAACATGTTCCGTGCCGCCTTTGTCGGTGGCTTGATGGCCCAAGTGGCCCAAGCCTACACTCAAGTCAACATCATGTCGCCCATCTTCTACAAGAACATCGACCCCATCGTCTTTCCCGGCAGCTACAGCGAGTCCCACTTGCATACGTTCTTTGGCTCCGACGGCGTGACGGCCAGCACTACGACCAGCGCCGAGCTTCAGTCTGGCTGTACCAACGCTCAAAACCCCAACGACTTGTCTGTCTACTGGGTTCCGACTCTCTTGTACACCACCGACAGCGGTAGCTCTTGGGAGCCTGTTCCGTTGTTCCGCTTCAGTGCGTACTACAGCCTGGGCGATACACCGGCCGAGGTCCCGATCCCTCAAAACTTGATGATGCTGGCTGGAGAAGCTACAAACCAGAGCCCCACCGGCATGCCTGAAAAGGCCAAGATTGAGTGGATGTGCGAGGGTGACAGCGTCGCCGCCGATGAGAACGGCTTCCCCAGCAGCACTTGTTCTACGCATCTGCAGACTCTGCTGTTCTTCCCCAACTGCGTCAACGAGGAGACTCTTGAGTACGCCTACAAGGATGGCTCATTGGGCACGTCCAACGCTTGCCCCGAAAACATGAAGTCCATGCCGCAACTTCGCTTCAGCATCCGATACGACCTTCGCAAGGCTCTGCCAAACGGCTGGAGTGGCACTGCTCCTCTGAAGCTGGCATGTGGCAACGCCTACTGCTCACACGGTGATTTCATCAATGGTTGGACCGAGGAGTCAGCTCTTAACATGGTTGACGCAACCCAGTCAAAGTATACGTTCTCTGCTGTCAATGGCGCTCTCGGTAACTCGGGTGAGCAGCCTAACTGCCAGCCCGCCGATTCTGAGCCGGACAAGGGAACGAGCGATTATGCCGAGAGCGTTGCGCTCATGAGCAAGCGATCTATTAACTCTGTCGGCTGGGCATCTAGCAACAGATTGGCACGAAAAGCTTAGGCGAAAACTTTTGTTGTATATATTACAAAGTCCTAGAGACTCAGACATATTGTTGAGATTAACATTACGAAACACTAGGCATATTAGAAGCTGGTTGTTACTCAATGAACACTTTTTTCCCTCTGCTCTGTGGCAATTGTGCAAGGAGGCGATGCTGTTTCACACGTAGTGCCAAATTATTTATCTTCGACATTATCTGTTAATGAAACCCAGTAGCATATGCAGTTAAGTAACAAATGGGGCAAGGTACTCAGATAAGGTACGTTCAACTCAACAACCCGTGGTTTCCCATAGTTCCCTCAAAACTGGATGATATCGCCGTCGTCATCAGGCTGAATATCCGCTGACGGTGTCGGGCATGACATAATGGGTTATAGAGGGCTGCTTAATTACCAGGTGGAAGAGAAAGAAGGGTTGCAATCTCGGGTGAGGCAAGACTTGCACGTAGCGACAGATTGCAGGCTGCGATATCAGCCTCGAGCCCTGGTCTCAGCTACCCTGTACCTTAATAGCTTCGCCTACAAGCACCGACTTAACATGCCATCTTGTCTCATAGGGGGCTCTGTAGATATCTTCACGTCTTGGAGTACAGAGCATAAATGAGGCTGAGATAATCAACTATTGAGGAAGCTGCCCGACTAGGGTAGTGATTTCTCACTACTTGAAGCAATGTCTTCCGCCACTGAGGAGCTATTAGCCCTAAGTGCAACCGGCGTAAAGAACGGGATCAAGCTAGAATCATTACATAGTTACAGAATAGTATATGAAACTAAGGGATCCGAGCCAGCCAGAAATCATGCACACGGATATCATAGAATGTCTTTTTGCTCAAGGAGGGGATTGCATGTGCACTGGATTTAGGGACGGAAACCCACTCCATCATCATAACACAAGTTATGGCATCATCAAAAACTTCTTCAACCATTTTCTCCAATTACTACATCTGGAACAAGTTTTGGGACTCTTAGAACTCCATTTCTAAGCGGGACTCTTGGATATATGATTCCCAAAGATCCTGTACATGCCACAAGTTAGTGTCCCCAATATCCCTAAAGGTACACACCATAGACTCACCCAATTAACAAGATCTGGACTGTTTAGCATTCCGCCGATCTCTTCGAGCCTGGGCGCGAGCCCCGGCTGCGAATTTTGTACGTTTTCTATTCTCTGCAGCATCGGCACGTTGGTAGATGATGGGAGATGGCCACCTGGAGATGGAAGTTGAATTAGTTACATGACATTATATAATTGCGCGAGTTCAACTCACCATCGCCAGTGCCGAGACTTTGGTTTCTTTCATGAGCACTACTGGGCGTTGTAGAAAATGCAGCCTGACTTCTCTGCAGTTCTGGACTACTTGCGACCTTATCAAGCAGGACTGAGAGCACTCGGAATGCTTGGAGGGCTTCGACAGAACCTGACTTGAACTCGCCCCAGAAGCGATGCGAATTACGAACGGCGTCATTGAGCTGTTCTTTGCTGTATTTTGGAGGACTCTGCTCGCCCATTTGCAGAGCGCTGGGGTCCTGCCCCTGTGGGTTGGAGCTCAGTTCAAGGCAGATGATCATGGAGGCGAGAATGAAGTCGTGCTGCTCAAGGGACGTTATGAACCATTTTTCTCTGAATAGAATTCCTCCGGCCTGGACTTCCTGGAAGATGTTTTCTTGATGCGTGAGGAGCATCATTGCTGCATCGAGACAAGACAGCTTGGAGTACTCGAATTCGGAATTTTGATACGACTTTGCCATATGATGGCGGTGTAAGATGCATCGGGCTTTGTGATAGAGTATTTCAAGATGGTATTGTTTGATCAATAGATCAGAAGGCACCATGATGCAGTCCTCGACGTTGGCGATGCGAAGACAAGGCGGGATAGACGCATAAGACTGGTGCAGGCGCCGATCCAACGCCATGACTTGTTCGTATCGCTCTGGTCTAACCAGGCATACTTGTTGGAAAATAGCACAGAAAACTGCCAGCATACGTGCTTTGGTTATCGTGTACAGTACCGGCGTCAACTCCGTCTCGGGCCGGGGAGGAGGGAGAGCGACAGATGTCTCATCAAAGTCTTCGTTGCGGATGTTACGCGGCAACTCCGTGTCACACTGACGAGTGTGTATCATCAAAGGAAGTCCAAGTTGACACGACGTTAGAGTGTCGAGTTGAAGGATCATTGCCCATACGCGTCGCCGCATCTCGCCGTGGAATGGCGAGATCTGATCATAGTTCTTGGGATCCCGGTGGTATCCCATGCGCATTGCTAGACGCGTGGCAACACTGGCGAGCACCCATACCCCCAGATTCGCATCCGGTTGTCGAACAAATTCGCACTGAACGTTGAGGAGGAGCGCTTCGAGGGTGTAGGTGGTGGGATGAGTCGCGTATTTAGAAAGGATGAGACATTCGGCGGCACGTCTTCGAAATGCATCCATGACGAGCCGAGGGTCGCCAAACGACTCTGGCAGCTGATCTTGAGATCGGACATATAGAAACGTGCCCATGTACATGATTCCGAAAAGCATAGCGATCCAGGGCTGGGTGACGTTGGATTCGTCAAGCCAGAATCGCTTGTACTGCGCAGGGTCTGTCAGTAGAAACAAACGTCGGCAGATACAAACCAGTTACCTCTTTTTGAAACGGTTGTGCGTGGATAGCCACTAAAAACGATGAGATGATGTATGCGCCGCATGAAAGCCAGTCATACCAATAGAGGGCTCCTTTGAGTTGAAGTATCGAGACACCAGCCTGTCCACTATTGCCCTCGGAGGAATGTCAGATAGGATGTCGTTCATGGTTGATTCACACGTCCCCTCTAGAATTATCGGGCCGTCAGAGGACGTGGGCTCTATCTCGTCTGGGAGGTCTGGAAGCGCCGAGTTCTCCAGCTCCACGTACTCGCGAACCTTGGCAATCTACGAATGGGGCAAAGTGGTGGTTAGGCCGCTCCGGAGTTGCCTCGAGTGGGAAGCAATGTACGCACCTCGTCCTGGATTGCTTTCCAATGATCAGAAGAAACAAATGTCATTTGGCTGTTGCTCTCCACAATCCGGCCTGGCTTGACGTCGTCCACGGCGGCGGAATCAGAATCACTTGGCTGACCGCTGGGGCTAGACCGCGAAGTAGGGCCACGAAGCATGGTTGAGTCACTGACATCTCGGTTGCTGGTCGTAGATTGCAAGTCGTTGCTACTTGAGCGCTCGGCTACGAGTGTGCCTATGAGCTGTTCGAGATGGCGGAGGCGACCTTCAAGCTGCGGTTGACTTCCCTGCTGCCTCTGGGCAAGAGGCCGGCTACGTGTTGCCAGAGCATATTTGCATTCAACCTTTCGCGCAACGCAGTTGTTGCATGGCTCAGTGCGATCGCATCTCAGTCTGTGAAGCGTCAGAATTCCGAGTTGATGTTGGTCAGGCACACCACCTACTTTCTCTGCCGGCATGAAGCGCAGGACACTACTCCACGAACTCCTTGCATACCGGTGACGTGAGAAGAGGAAAGCAGTCGCGATAGTTTCTGTGGTGAGTAGAATGGTGTTGCAGTCCAGAGGAGACATAGATGCTGTTACTGATAGGCTCTTTAGCCATGTCAGACGCACACGTGATTCCTGGCCCGTCGTAATCAGGTAGACGCATGTATTCGTGTTCAATGGTCTTGGCTAATAAGCCTCCCCTCTTCATCTGGCACTTTAATTCGTTCCGCCTGCTTACTGACGACGTCATCGGAATCTTGCTGTGCCTCATCGCTTGATAAGACGCGGTATGCATGACTAAGACGCATCTTTTCGTCGTGTATGGAGTGGAAGGGTGCTCCGCGGAGTCCTCCGCGGATTCGGAGATTGGCCGGGCCTGAGAGCTCCGCCTCAACGCGTGCGCATCTTGTCTAATCAGGTTTCAGTCGCTGACGCCAAGGAAAGGTCATGTAAGCAAAGAATCATTCAATTGGGTGTATGCCGAATCATAATGTGTGAAGAGGGCACATGAGCACTCAGGCCGTCGGCATCATTGGTCCATGCGATGGGGAGGATCTTGGCGATATCTGAGTACAATTGAACTTGTTGCGTCACTTATCAGCGAGCGCCATAGAGACATGAAGCTCGCATGAAGGCCAATTCGTACGCCGACTCAACCCAGCCGAGCCAGCTGCTCCTCGCCCCACTGCCACAATCGTCCGTTTGTTTCCACGTCGTTGAGCCAGTTGTCCGCCTGCGACTCCAGCTTGCCAACAGGGATGAAGAATTTGCCCTGTCCCATGGTCGGTGCAAGGGGGCTCGTCGCGGAGAAGAGCGAATTGTAGGCTCCCTCTAGAGGAGTACTGTGAGGAGTGACCTTTATTACAGCTCTGACAACGGTCCCAACCACGGTCGTGTCATGGCTTTGGAGATTGGAGCGCACAATGCCTGGGTGCAGTGAATATGCAGTCACCCCTACAGTTAGTCAGTGATGAAGAGTCCACGTATGACAAGGAGATACTCACCAAGGGAGCTGAAGCGATCGTTGAGCTCCTTTGCGTCACGAATACTAGCTTGCTTGGAATGACCATATCGTTGCCTAATCGAACACCTGTGTCAGCCGCAACGGCCACTTTCACGTTGTTCAGATATCGGTTTACCATAGCTCCATCATTCCCTTCGTCGAAGTCATGTTGACATCATCAAAGTGGATGACCTTCGGGCCAAAGAAGGCAGCATCACTAGCCACGTTGACGACACGCACCCGATCCTTGGTTCCAGCCGTGGCAGCTGTTGATAATAGCAGTGGAATGAGACTAGAAGTCAGGACGTGCGGCGCTACGTAGTTCACTTGCCATTGGGACTCGAATCCATCGACTGTGAGTTGGTATGGGACAGTCATGACCTGGCCGCAAATGTGTCAGTGGCGAATCTAGGCAGCATGTGGTGTAATGTAACCCGAAAACAACATACGCCAGCATTGTTGATCAAAATATCTAGGCGTGGCTCCTGTGTCTTGAAATGTTCCGCTGCAGCCTTGACAGACTTGAGATCCATGAGATCTAGTTGGAGGAAGTGAAGGTCGAGTGACTGTCCGTTGGCATCCTCTGACATTCGTTTGATTGCCTGATTCACACGGTCTCGGGAGCGACTGGCGATGTAAACGCGCGCATTGTGGAGGGCAAGCTGGTTTGTAGTCTCGTAGCCGATGCCCGAGTTTCCTAAGACGTATGAATATGCCATCAGCGCCATGGCGTGGAATTCTGTTCTGTGAGATTTCGCAGGGACTTACCTCCAGTCACGATTGCGACGTACCCCGTTAAGTCGGGGATGTCTTTCTCGGTAAATTTGGGCTCGTGGCAGCGCATGGCGAGGATTCCGGGGGGACTTGACGTTGTAAAAGAGCTGACGGACTAGATGAGAGTAAAGGAGCAAGGCTGTAAAAAGGTTTGCTACCGTTGTTCGAGAGCTGAGGAAAATAATGACATTTGGCGCCTACCATGGGCACTCTTAAATATTATGCTCCGGGGGTTCAAATCTAGAATATCTTAGCATCCATGAACCAGCGTAGTTGATCTGCGCGGCGTCCGCGGAGTCGGTGATAAGCCATTTCCGTTGACGCCGTTACTGACCCCCAAACCCGAGCCTATGGGAGAACGTTTCCGGGTACACCAGACGGATTTATCATGTTGAAGTCCGGACTGTTAGTTCGCCCCTCCACTGCGTAGGCTGCTCCGCGGACATGTCCGAATGATACCGATAACATGGCGCAAGTAGCAAAGCCTCTGCCCTAGAGCTGAATTAACTATCGGAACATGCGACGTATCACCGCCACGAGATTATGCCAGAAACCACCCTGCTACAGGAAAAAGGAATGCGCCCAAGGCGTGCTAGAGCTGTCACGCTCCACTTGACAGATGCGCTACATGGCGACCGAATACCCCACTCGAGGAGCAATCAGTCTGGGAGCAAGACGTCATTATTTCTATTTGTTTGCAACTGAACTCGGTCCAGTAGGTATTTGGGCCTGGTACGGTTGAGCCATGCTATCACTGGCCCTGTTCTGGATAATTACTTTAGGGTAGAAGTTGCCATGGTTAAGACGGTCCAGTCATGGAACGTCGTCTCACCGACCTATAGATGCGACTAGAATAGTCCTCTTTCATTGTTCCAAAACCTCAATTTATTTCAAATATAACATATTGAACGAATGTATACACCGTTTGGTGCAAGATAGCGGCATTTAACTCTCTGCGGGTTTCCATTTCCGATTCGAAGCCCATGACAAAATAAAGGCGGATGACCAGAGCAGCAACTCTCGGAGAGAATTCAATTCATGAAGACAAATGGGAAAGAATAAGAATTCTGACAATAGATAACACGAACTGACACTCAATATATGTTCCCAGATGATCTCTGTCTTCCGAGCGATGTCTAATTGGATGGTAAAAGATGCACCGTCAACAGACTTGACATGTTAGATGCATCTCCCCCAAAGACTCGGGTAGTATCTCCACTGCCCCCTTATGTTTGGCTATATGAAAGAGGGATAGGATGATAGTACGAGAAAACACCCTTCGGGTCGTACTTCTGCTTGAGAGCGCTAAGACGCTCCTGACGCCACTCCTCATGGCCATAAAGCTCTCCAAATGTCTCAGTGCCTAGAGCATAGTTTACATAGGCATGCACTTCAGATTGGCCACTGCCGTTGAGGAGGAGGCGTCGAATTTCTTCACCAAGCTCGATAGCAGGCTCATCCAAGCTGGCATCCTCGTAACTGCCGGCCCAGAACCTTTTAAAAGCATTAGGTCAAGAACAGGTCAACCACTCCCAAGGATCGAAGCACTCACGCGTAGATGTAATCTCCCCTCCAAGGATATGCGGTAGACTCAGCTGGGACACTCTGGACCGCCTGCCAACCGTAGGATTCAAGAGCGAAACCTCCCTGCAGGCCGGGATGGGCAGCGACGGCGTCACGGAAAGTGTTGGAAATGGCCCGGAGGGTAGGAATGTCAGTTCCATTTAGCTGGATTGGGATCCCCGGATGGCGCAGTAGCGAGTTCTGGCAGGGGAGGTTGTCGACATCACTGCCACTGGCCGAAGCGACCAGGTAGTAAGGGACGGATGCATTGATGACCTTGACATCGGCGAGGTGAAGGAAAGGGTCGGCATATCGGGCAGCTTGTTGTTCAGAGCCAGCGTAATTGATGAGTAGACGAAGGGTCGGCTAGGATGCTCCAGGTCAGCACTCGTACGTTCCCGAGGGTTTGAGAAGGACACACCTCGACCTCACTAAGCTCGGGGTTGAAGGCAAGCTGCAAAGTCAATGTGAGGCCGACATCACTCCCGGGACCGGTAAAACGTTGATAGACCTCTAAAACGTCCTCCAGCTTGTCGTTGGTAAACCCCAAAGTGGCTATGTACCAGTGACCGTCGGCTGGGAAGAGTTCGTGAGTACGGTAGGTCAGTTCGGTCACCACTCCAAAGTTGTGGCCAGCCCCTCGGAGGCCCCAAAATAGATCAGAGTGCGACTTCTCCGACGCTACGACGATGTCACCGTTTGCCAGCACAACGGTAGCATCGAGGATATTGTCGAGCATCAAGCCAAACTGGCCCTGAGTCTTCCCAATCCCACCACCAAGTGCAGCTCCGACGAGGCCGACGCAACCACAGCTGCCAGACGCTATAAGATCCCGTCAGGAAACTATTTACAACGGCTTTTGGTGATATGGCTTACCTGACATCCTCCCGTGTTGGAACAGATAGGCAATAACTTCCGTCGTATAGACGCCACCGCCCAGAGTCACAGCGTCCTGTCGGGTCTTGCTGAGTTGAATGGTTTGGAGGCCGCTCACATCAATCTGGACGCCGCCTTGCAGGTTCTGCATCACGGTGGAAACTCCATGCCTGTGGTTTGTAGCAAGGAATGGAATCCCGTATTGGTTTGCCAGCTTAACGGTATTGGCGACGTCGTGAGTGTTGGCGACTTGCACCACAGTTGTGATATTGGGCGCCCCAAAAGGCGACCATCGCATCGCTGCGTTCTCGAAGTTTTCCGATTCAGGAGTCGAGATGTTAGCGTGCGGTGACAAACGGCGGTCAAGAGCGCGCCTGAATCTGGCGGTGTCGCTTTCGGAGGCGTCGGTGTATTCAGCAGAGCCGACTTGAACAAAGCCGAGCCCGACGACTACTGCTCCCAGAAGATGGAATGCTCCAAGTTTCATATTGGCGAGAGTATAGTTCGGAAACAAGAAGAGATAAGGTTGGGTCACAAATAGTTTGATATTGAGTGGATGAGGCTGTGGCAGAAAGCGAAAGTAAGCAGATTGTCACCGGAATATAAGAACTATAAGTTTTCGAATGAGCGGATACGTACTCCATTTATCCAGACACTTTCTCAGGCTCGGTGATTGCTAGATTTGATGGACGCGTGGCTCGATACAGTGCAAAGCCAACTTCTATCCAATAACTTTCGTAAAATCGAATAAAAGGGCAATGCCATGTGTCGATGCCAAGCCACTTTGGTTCGGCGATGACGAAGACTTCGGAATAGCGACATAGAGTCATCTCTTAAGTCCGATAGAGTCAAACTTTTGCCCATTGGAGAAAATGTTGACCTTCTAGGCACACGGAGTGAATGGAAAGTGCTTTCGTTGCCTCAACCTAACTTACCTAGATGAGAGACACTTTTGGGAATTAGGTGTGGAAATCCACTCCGCGGACCAATATTAGCATGTAAGCAGTGATGCAGCGTAAACACACTTAAGTCCGGGCGAATAACACGGCGCTCAAAATTTCATTCTTATGTCATCTCCGCGGATTTAAACCTTGGCATGTAAGCAATGACGCAGTATTAACATAATTAATTTCTCAGGAATAACACGATGCTCGAAACTCGAGTTATATGCCATCTCCGCGGGGCTATGTTGAGGCGGGGCTGTATGAAGAGGGAATCCTCCGACCCAGGAGTCATCACACATCAGCCGACATAGAGGATGCGAACTTGCGTCATCTCACTACATAAGTTATCGACTGAGGAAAGATAAAAGGGCAAGGGATCGCCAGCTTTAGGAGTGGCACTCTCGATCAATAGTCAGAGAACCAACAAAGAAACCCAAATCTTCTGAAGCATTGCATTAGCCATCCAACATGAAATTCCAGCTCCTCTCTACTCTCTTCCTCGCCATGTTGGCTACCACCGTTGCGAGCGCTGCTCCCGAGAATTCACTTCACCACTCTGCACTTCGCGCTTCTGTCGTTCCATCCAAGCTTCGTTTTGGACACATTGGCCTGTCGGTTTCAAACATAACCCTCGAAACTCAATGGTATCGAGAAGTCCTGGGCTTCACGTATACCGAGACCGAGATTGTCGGTAGCAACCTGACCAGGCAGTTTGTCATGCTCAAGAACGCCGCCGACGTCCGTGTCGAGTTCCGACAGGATGCTGGCTCGACCTCGGACGGAAGAAATCCCACCAACGTCACCGAGCTGGGAAATGTGCGTGGTATTTTCAACTGGTCTCTCCAAGTTGACGATGTCGATGCCATTTATCGGAAATTGATTGCTGCTGGCATCGAAATTTTCCAGGAGCCTGTCGATGTGCCGACAGGTGTTCGATTTTGCATGATTCGCGATCCCGAGGGCAACATTATTGAGCTTATTCAGCATATGTGAAATTGAGCAGGCGAAGCGACTTGTCAGAGAGAGACATGGGACGGATATTGCATGGACTACCAAAGGGTCTGATTATAGGGTTAGTTTGGGTTAAGTTGGGGCAAGAAAGGATTAGGCGAGGCCGCACAGGGTGCACTATTCAGTAGGTAGATAGAGTAGTATAGGCCGAGAAGCAAGAATCTTATCTCTCGAAGTACAGTCTGTTTTGAGCAGAAGCAGGAAGAAGTTCAGCCTCACACACGCCCGGATGAGCAGGTGGGCCCATGTACCAGCTTAGATTAATCACGTTTCACCAGTAAATAGACCCAGCAGCTGGACATGAATCCCTGTATCAACACCT
The DNA here is from genome assembly GCA_020744155.1 of Ilyonectria sp. MPI-CAGE-AT-0026. Taxonomy (NCBI): domain Eukaryota; kingdom Fungi; phylum Ascomycota; class Sordariomycetes; order Hypocreales; family Nectriaceae; genus Ilyonectria; species Ilyonectria sp. MPI-CAGE-AT-0026. Next base: position 189,436 of record JAGPNQ010000018.1, read on the forward strand.
TCTCCCAACCATCTGTTTCTAACAGCTCGTATCGACTGCAAGATGAACCCCTGCAGTTCATATTTCTGCGCCAACATAGACCACTGCGCCCGGAAAGACTGCTCTGAGGTGAGCTGTTATTGGTTTGACAAGTGATTATATCCGTACTTCGCAGACATTTTATGCATCGCGGTTGCATTTGGTATTTCGATATGGTTAACTCTAAAGACTTGAACAATTTCAATTCCATCTCTCATTAGCAAGGAGTAAAGAGGCGAGGAAAGGAAGAGTGCTATTGTGGAGTGCCTCAAGGCCGAGCTTAGGATTTACTCATTTTGGACATAGCTCCCATGGTAAAAGCACTCGACAGTGCTACTAGTGTAATGCAATCTTCAAGAGTTGCTTGGGCGAAAAGAATAGAATTAAAGTGCCCGAAGGCGGCTGGGAGTTTACCCCAAATACTAACAAAACTGCATCGTACAAGTATGCCCGTTATAGCTAAACTCCTTGCACCCTATCCCTGAGAGACTTCCACCAATTGATGCTTTCCAGCTTTCCTTACTCTTCAACCAGATACACTAAATCATCCAGACTTTCCAGTGAAGGAAGAAAGGAGCAAATCTACAGCGTATGCGGTTTAGTTACCATTGACGCACTGCGAGTACCACTCGCTGTACTGGACGCATGTACCCTGAGCACAAGTAGTGGACCCAGTGTATGCCTTGCCGCCGCATTGGCCATAGAGAGAGACATCAGACTCCGAAGCGGAGGTAGATCCGGAAGGGGGTGCAGATGATTTGGTAGCAGAGGCAGATTTGGTAGCGGAGGCAGATTTGGTAGCAGAAACAGACTCGGTCGCTTCTTCAGAGACGACAGGCTCGGAAATAGAGACAGAGGCAGATGCAGTTGGCTGAGAAGTAACTTTGAGCGTAGAGCTGACACTGGGCTGGGACGCGCTGGTAGGGGTTTTATCGGTGCTGGCAGAGTCACTGAGTTTGCCCATGCCAGCATTCCCAGAGACTTGACTCTTTGCGTCACTAGCAGAAGAAGCACTAGCAATGGTCAGGCCGGAAAAGTCGGAGAAGAACGAGGTATCGGTGTAGTCGAAGGCGTCGCTCGTGTTCTCAAAGGCGTTAATCTCGCACGACCTGCCCAAAGCAGACTCGCATTGGGCGTTGGTTTCCGCATCGGGAGAGCTGAATAGTTTTCCTTTGTAGTCGCCAACGAGAGTCTTGACGTCGATGAAGACGTTTCCCTCAAAGATTCCTCTGGCAGTTGCCTCTCCGCCTTCCAGGGCGTGGCCGTCGATATCTTCCCATACGTTGTTGACAGCATGCAAGAGGGTACCGCCGCTCAGGGCAGGACCACGACCCGAGGTATGGTAGATGTAATTATTCTTCATGGTGATTTGATCCGCCGCGCCCACCATCTCAAAGGTCCAGTAGTGGTACCCGTTGCAACCAGTCGAGTAGATGGATTCGCCATCGATGAAGTTGTTCGAGAGCGTGATACGCGTACTGGCCTCGTGGCCAAAACAATAGTGTTGGCGACCTGGACGTGCGGTCTAATGGCTAAGTCAATAATGACAGTCTCATAGCAACTTTGAATAACCTACCGTGACATGGTCGACCCAAACCTGGTCAGCGCCATCAAAAGAGATGGCATCGCCACCCCAGACGAACTTGTCATTCAAATCGCTAACTTGGATGTTTTGGATAATGACATTCTGGCAACCGGTGCGCATCCTCAAGCCTTTGCCCTTGATAATTCCCTTTTCACCAACTCCAATGATGGTCTTGTTGGACGCAACATCAATGGGGGTTTTGGGAGCGTTGTACCACGTAGCCGTCTCCTGTGTAGAGTCGCCGCAATCATCCTGTATGATCCTCTGACAGCTACTACCGGTTCCCCAGCTGGCACAAACAGTACCTGTTGTAGTTCCCTCGGATTCGGTGAAATCGAATTCCTTGTCCAGGACTATGACTCGCGGGACATTATCAGTGAGCATGTCAGTCAACTCGTCAATGTCCGCTGGGTAGTCTGGCGTGGCATCACCGCCGCCCGTCACGCCATATGCAAACCCTTCGGCTGTGCCAGCCACCTCTTGGGAAGAAGCCAAACGTACTAGGCCAGCTAGCACAATCGAGACACCGAAAGTCAGTTTCATTGTGAACGGACGTGATGATTTGTGAATAAAAGAATGTAGATAACAGAATGGAAAAGAGCACGAGCAAAAGTGAACGAATGTACTAGTAGAATGAATGAGAGCAATCGAGGATGAGTTTATATAAATACACCATGACATGGGTAAACTGACTTGCAATTGGAAGCGTCTGCCCTAGAGTAGATGATGTTTCACCCTTACAGGGAGTGCACCCACGCCGTAGAGTTGCATTCCGCGGATACTTCCCTCATAGAAGAACTGGTGGCCACGCTACCCACCTCACCCACCTCACCGGTTTCTGGTCATGGGTGACACGTCCTTCGTCTTGCAAGGCCCATGTCGTAATTTTAAAGCGGCCCACCAGTTGGCGTCGGTGACAGGGCTGAGCTTTTCTTTCTAGCGGTTCGTCGCGATACAACTAGCAAGAAAATGGAATCCCTACCTCGCATCGCACACTTTGAATGTGAAATTCTCGTTGTTGGCAAATCACAACGACTCCAAAGACCGGCATGAATACCGCTTCGGGATCTATCCCGCAACGCTGAGACTGCGCTTGTTTCAGGGCTGAGTCTAATTTCATCCGCACTACCTGTACTCTAAACCGGACTTGGACAACATGCGACAGTAACATAAACATGTCTCCCTACCTTATTCATAATCAATCCGTCGTTCGCTTGCGCCGTGCCGGTGCCGCGTGCCTGGAATCCCCGTCATTATCCCGGCTCAAACCTGATTCCCCGACCCCCTTGAAGGTTCCCCACTTCCAAAGTCGGGGATTATTACGTGTATTGAACATTGACTAGAATATATATTTCGGCATGTTTTCGTATGTCTCCGTGTGGGTCCAACCGTAAGCCTTAGACTGCAGGAGTCACCGCTTTCCGGCTTTTTGCACCTATGACCACTCCAGAGACATTTCGAGTCGTGAGGTCTGAGTTTTATAAGCTAGCTTCCAAATATGGTGGAAGAAGGCGGCATGATCGATTTCCATAACATCCAGCATATGCTTGTCTGAAGACCTCTGACGTGTGGAATTATACGGTCTCTTACGTCCGTGATGTAATTTTTATCGCCGTTTATTACCTCTGCCATTAGGAAACTTGACGTTGCGTGGTCGGTCGCTTATGGAGAGCTCGCTTACCGTGATTTTAAAACCGCCATATCGGACCTCTGCTGTTAGAAACTGGCGAGGTATCGCGATACTAATTCCGTGTACGGTTTACATTGAGTCTGAGAGGCCAAATATCGGAATGTTTAATTTATGCACCCCTAGTAGTAAATCTTATATGCACGATGCGGACTTTGGCGGACCAAGCTCGGAAAAATTTCCTCGGAGATAACGAGGAAACCCACTTCACATTACACGGATAGGATTCTAGCATTTTCTACTGTATTTTGAAAGGCGTTGGCAGCGAGCCGTGGAATGTGGCACCCAATGGTAGAATTTGTGGGGATTAGTAAAGTATTGCAATTGGTGTCTTTTGTGAATGCAAATGATGAGTTATTAGCATATAAAGGTTAATATTGTATCTCTAATACTGAGTAGAAATAATGCATTTGAAATAGAACTGGTATATAGCATTTCCCCCCGAGGATCCCGCTAACTGGGCCGTTACAAAGTACTGGATTAGAATTTATGGCAATTCACCATACGTGACAGATAGAGACAAAAAAATGGGAAAAAGTCGGAGTTCGGCAATTTAACTAAACCTGGATGAGCGGGAAATTCCCGACAGCACGGTGTCGGTGGGTTAAAGGTAGAGCAGTATTGTTGCCTTCAATCATAGGGCAACCCGCACCTATAGATCAACATCGGCGACGATCATGAGGATGACTACGATAAGGAATATGACGAGCAAGAGGAGGAGGAAGAGGGAATGGCAAGGACGGGCCGGCGATGCAGACGAGGATGGAGTGAGGGCACTGCCCGACGTATTCGCCAACACCTTCCCATTGGCACTGAGGCGTTGCTTAACCGGGTGTGTTTTCGTTCATGGTGGCTTCTATGAAACAGCAGATTGGAGGCAATATATATGTGACCCTACTGGTATGCTTTTGCGGTGCTATGGGCAGTTAGCAGCAGCTACTCGGCTATAATAAATTGTATTTTATACATGGGGATGCTCGCTGTGATACTATAGTGTACTAGGCTCTTCTTCGTTGAGCCTATTTCAGAGAGCGAGCCGCAGCAGACGGACGAGGTTGAAATTAACGGTGTGTTTGAATTCATGATCCTACATCAATTGGTCAAGGATGAGGCTGTGCCCTGTGACGAAAAGTAGGTCCGTCAGGGTTCCGCTGATGGTGACCGCCTGGTCCCAATCCGGGCCGTGACACTTCGAGAGTGCAGATGATGCATTCCAGACACCCCTTTCTGTAATTTTATACCTTCAACAGTCTCAGAACTCAAGGGAATTATCCTCCCTTCATTCCTTTGCAGACTACCAGGGGATAGTATCAGTAGGCCCAGATCGGTCGAATCTCATACGACTGCGAGGGGATGCCATCAGTAGATCTAGATCGGTCCAATCTCATGTGATGTCCACTTAACATGCAGACTGCTAAGATATTCTGAGTAAAGAAATCAGTGATGGCGTCGGAGCAGCCATAGCTGAACTGCATCAAGTCCCATCGGAACTCGTATTAAATCGATTACCAGAGAAACCAATGGAAGCCACAGACCGTGCTGACCGTTGAAGGGAGGTCACGGTAGTAGGTAGCGGACCTTTTACATAACTGCAAGACATAGACTATACTAAAGAGTGAGTTATAAAGAATCATTCAATCCCTCCCCTCTTGATAATTTCATCATTTTCAGGATTATCACGTTTACTTCACAGAATTCCCATTATTGAGAATTGATATCATTGATCCTCTGAGTCCCTTGATCTGCCTATTCCAACCTTTGAAAGCCCCGAATAGCTGACACCATGAGTACTACTATGATGACTTATTTGAATTACATGTCCACTTGGGACACGGAGAGCGACGAAAACATCGACAAACTGATCACCGAGCAAAGCCTGTTCGTCGGTCTGGGCGACTTCGATTCGGACTCCGCTGTCGACAGCGAATTCAACACGCTCACTGATTTGGCAACCACAGTACGTGATGAGACCATTGCCGCGGATGCAACCCAAATCGCTGCCGATGCCGCCGCGGTGTCATCCATCTGGTCGTTCGGCCTGGGCATGGCCGCGTTCGCAGCACTTGAGGTTGCCGTGACAGTGGAAAAAGGGGTCGTCTCCAGCAAATCGAAGGAGTTGAACGACAAGTTGGCAACGGCCGATACCGACATCTCGTCTAAAATCAATCCCAACGTCCACCTTTACGTCGTCCAATACAAGGCGAATAACGACTTGATCGCGTCGAAAGCGCCGGTCGGCCTAGACACCAGAACATGCCGCTCGCTGCTTATGCAGTTCCTTGCGCAAGTGCAACATCTCGATAAAAAGCTCGATGCCGTTGGTTTCAGGAAATACGCGGAGTCGGCGAGAAAGCTCTTCGATAGCAGTGAGATCGACAAAGTTTATGATGCCTTGGATACCTTGAATCTCAGTGAAAAGACGGATGCCGATATCCAGCAATACATGGGGTTCATTAAGGGACTGAACTACCCTAGCACCGAGCTGGCATTCGTCCAAAACACTTCGATTGCCATCATGTCTATCAAGCTGGGCATCGCTAACAGAACGATCAAAGAGAACGCCGAGGCGGCTGGACTCCAAGTTGAAGAAGTGGAGTCCAGCGCTTTCGGTATGCTCGATGCAACGGGAAAATTCATCACTGTCGTCGCGGTCATCATGTCGGTGGTCGATACGGTTTTCGAGATCCTTAACATCGTCGACGTGGTGGAACAAACGAATGATATGTGCAACCAACTGAACGGAACCATCAAAGACAGCTACAAGAATTATTTCAACGGCATTAAGACTGCGTCCCAGAAATACAACGAGGCGATCGCTCAGGCTGGCCTTGCTTAACGGTGAGCCATCGAGGCTGACTGATGGAGTATGGTATAAGTGAGGAGAAGTTCTTGGGCAGGGGCTGGGGGAGCAAAATGGTGCGCTAGAAAAAGGTTTAGGTTTTTTCACTGGGCATAAATTGGTCGGTTTTTCCTTCATCCTGATAAGCTAGATTTTGCCCTTACCTCGGGGGCAGCTGGAAGTGAAACTACTGTGTTACAACAATCGATCTTGTCATTCAAGTCCTCTGCAAGCTTATAGTCAGGTAGCTTAAATTGATCACAGTATAAGAGGAGCCTACTACACACACAGAGCCTTGCTCATAAAATCAACCAATTTCGGGCCACTCTCTGTCACATCTTGATATAGATCCACATGGCCCTTTCCTTTGATAACAAATAGCTCCTTTGGTTCCACAGCCCTCTCAAGAGTCTTCTCGCTATACGGAAAAGTCATTGCTTCATTTCCCGCAATCAGCAATATTGGTCTTGGCGCAACCCATTCAATGTATTGAAAGCCGTCAAACGTGACAAGTAGCTCCATGCTCCGAGTTACCATCGTGTTCGTACATCGAGGATGATTCCACCGGGGATCGCTGTAGTATCCTTTGAAATCCTCCCGGGGGTGTGAAAATCCATCAGCGATATTGTGGATAGCTGGTGGCTTATCTGCTGCTTCGTCCATTCGATCCTGGGCTGCCTCCCACAACCCCTTGTTCAGCTTCTCAAAGTCTATCTGCCCAGTTGTAGGAGATCTCATCCCATCACGAATCAATGTACCGAAGCACATGGGTGAAATACCAGCAATGGCCTTGATGCGAGGGTCGGTTGCCGCAGCACAGACACCGTAGCCAGCTGATGCACAGATACCGACAAGACCAATTCGAGATGGGTCGACCAAGTCATCTCCAAGCGTAGAGAGGAATGAAACTGCACATTTGAAATCCTCTACGCGCTGGTGCGGGTCTTCCAGTCCTCGTGGTACGCCCTCGCTTTCGCCTTGGTAAGCGGCATCGAAGGCAAGAGTGACAAAGCCTTGGGAAGCGAGAGTTTCGGCGTACAGACCGGAAGCTTGTTCCTTGATACCGGTGCCTTGGTGGCCAATGATAATCGCAGCCTTTTTGCGGTCTGGGCAGGATAGAGAACGGGTAGGGGTAAAAAGATGGCCGACAACCTTGAGGTCTCGACTGAGGAAACTGACTTTACGTGGCGTTGACATTATATGATTGCAAGGAACTTAGAACCTGGCTGATATAATATTCAATGCGGCTCCTTAAAGGCCAGAGTGCTCTAGGCGATATCTTCTCGTCTTATAGCTAATTGCTCAATGCGGGGATAATGCAGTCTAACAGATATCCCGGAGATAAACTAAGGTTTCTATTAATCCTGGTCTCGGGCTCCTCCTTCTCGCCGCGACGGACTCTTCTTTGGTGCCGAGCACCCGAACATTTTACTCGTTGATGACTACCAGTAGCGCTGGGATGTCCTATACTCGTGCTGCACTGGAGTTAAGAATCAGGCTATCTCCGTTTAGTTGGCCTATGAGAATTGGTTCCTTTCAACCCAGTTAGGCTCCAAATTTTAGTGCCAAACTGGCATAGAGTGTAAAGTATGTTATCAAGAGGTTAGGGTGCCTTAGTACACATACCCAGAGGGGACTAGAAGCTCAACAGTAATAAAAAAAACATCAACAATAGTATCAACAATACAGACCATATACCCAGTCCATTTAAAGATCAACAGTAGTAAAGTATGTTATAGAAACCACAAGTGACGCTTTCTACGTTCTGGTAATTGTGTAGTCGCTCTGCTACCCCCCTCAGATACACTAAGTGGGTTACAATGGCGAAACGGAGGGTACACATGTTTCTTGGTCAAGGACTCGAGAGATTCACCAGGGACGAGTGGTCGTCTGGCATTTTCTTTGGACCACGGGTGTTGTCTAGGCAATCTGATGATGCTTATGAGGGTTGCCTGTGGGAACTCTGTTTAATTTGTAAAATGTTTTGCAGTATTAAAAACGCTCCGTTATTCATACATATCCAAAAAAAAGAAATTCAAGAATATCTTCTATCGTTATTCTTTCACGTAATGGCCAAATTTAAATAACGGTATACCCACCGTCAACCCGGATGTCTGCGCCTGTCACGTATGACGATGCATCAGATAGCAAGAAGGTGACAGGACCCATGAGTTCCTTAGGCACACCCATTCTGCCCTGAGGGATTTTGGACACCCATGTATTCTTGAGATCTGGCTTCTCGTTCAAAATCTTTTCAGTCCTGTATGGGGTTAGTCAGCGGGGTCCATCTTATTTACCTGGAGAAAACAAGGGCATGGCGAAGCGACATAAACTTACAGGGCAGTCAACATGTAACCGGGAGAGATGCAGTTGACTCGAATACCAGCCTGAGCCCACTCGACGGCCAACGAAGCAGCAAGATGTCGAACGGCTGCTTTGGAAATATTGTATGGACTGCAGCAACGGGTTAGTCTTCTGGACCACGACGATATGTTGCGGTCGGTGCAAATGAACGATAATGAAATGGAGAGAGCGAGGGACGACTTACGTTTGAGGCTGAGGAACATTGACGATGGCACCAGACATGCTGCCAATAAACACCATGCTTCCGGAGGCCTTTCGCTCCATGAGGTGCTTCGCGACACTGGTCGCAAACATGTATGTCCCATCAACGTTGACTCCCCAAAGCTTGCGCATGCGGTCGACTGGGTAGTCGACGGCATCGAAGTTCTCGGTGAAGCCGGCAGATGTTACTAGACCGTCGATCTTTCCATGTTTGCTCAGGATTTCGGCAATACAAGCGTCGACGGATGCAGGGTCCGAAACATCGGCGCGGTGAGCAGTTACTTTGGGAATTCTGAAAAGAGTTGTCAGTACATGGTTACTCCCGGGAAAATATCATGAGGCTTACCTGCTAGATCCTGGGTTTTCCTTCTTGAATCCTGCCACTAGTTGGTGGGTCTGTAGCTCCGCTTCTTCGTCTACGCGATGGTCAGTCACGGTTCATAAGTGGTGGTTGCAGGCGCAAACTTGCAATTCAAGTCAACGATGGCCAAATCAGCACCAGCGTGAACAACTCCCTGTCCCATGACTAAACCCAAACCCCTTGCGCCGCCAGTAATGATAACGACTCTGCCTTCGAGAGAGAAGGGGTCATGGCGAGGCGTCGACACGGGCGTCTGGATGTAGGAGTCCCTGGTGACATCCTCGGGGGGCGTAGCGGCGTGGACCATAGTGATTAATTGTGTGAAATATCGCGTGCACTCAAGATAAAGTGATGGTGGTTGGATAGGTAGGTATGGCAGAGATTGGAATTGAATTCTATTGTACTTCCCCTATTCCCGAGACCTGCCGGTCGTGTCTTTATGTCGAGCTCCAATGCCAGGTGTTGTGACTTGTTGGGTTGTTGAGCAAAGGCTTTCACTCCTCGTGATCAATATTGAGTGGATAATTGAGGCTGCTGATATGCGAGCCGACGGGTGGGGCGACCTGCTGGACGGAAATGGTGTGGCAGCACGTTGTGGTGGCGTTGTTGACCTCGGTCACGGAGCCCAGATACTCACCGACGACGCTCACCGCAGTTTCGCATTCGTCCGGGAATTGGACGGTGTCGAAAAGAGTTATGTATGCCGTAGCATGTCGTTGGCTAGCTGGTACCAGTTTATCTTCCTCCCCTGGAGCTGCTATACTACGTGGTATGCCGCCCAGACTTGGCCACGTCCACGTTGACCTACCTGGGGCACGTAAGTTAGTGGGTTCTTTGACAGATTGATTACCTAGTGCGTGGGGTGGACGACTGGATATTAATCTCCTGGGTGCCAGGGGTGAGTCCAGGTGGGGGTACTCGATTAACTACTTCTAGTAACGTGTCTACGCAAAGAAATGGACTCGAAGCTTGACTGGGCGTGGGGAGGGAGGGATTCACCGCCCCGAACTTCCCTCTTGGGAGGGTACATGGGCTGAACTCTGGTCTGCCGTCGAAAAGGGAGGTGGGATAGTCCAAGAAACAAATGTGGATTGCACCCGCAAGAGTCCGCCATCTACGGTGACGTTGTGCAAACCAAATATTCTGGTCACTGACAAATCAGATTGTCGAATTGAACAAACCACATGGGCATTGCATCCATTTCAGTTTCATTAGACGGTAGATGGTCTGCAAAGAGATGTAGCTGCGACTTCGAAAATAGAACATGTTGCTACCTGCTTGGCTCAGACATGGCTTCACAGGGAATAGTCCGTCGCATTTTTTCTTCTTCTTTTAGAACGCAAAAGAAACAAAGAAGCAATAAACCGAAGCAAGGGAAGTTTTGCTCAAGGATCTCGCGTCGCATGACTCGATCATGTGAATTGAAGAAGCTCACTAGTGCGATTTGAGGGTCTCGGCTCGGCTTCGTGCTCCCGAGCATCGGCTTCCCTAATGGGCAATGGTACCGAGCTAAGATACATTTTGGTTAAATATGGGGAAAGCAGCTGGAAAGTTACCCGAGCGTGGATAATATTTATTTAATAAGTAATACCCTAACTAATTTACTAATATAACCTATAGTTTATTTATTAATAACCAGTTTTCTATTTACTCTATACTATATATATAGCAAATTTAAGATATAACTATTATAATAAACTGAGGCTATTTTCTCTTTTCTTAAAAAGAAAATAATTTAGGCTATTCTATTAAATAAGATATAGATAAAAAAGTAATTAAATTAATACTATAATATTATTATTATAAAGTTATATTAGATTCGTTACAGTTAATTTAATTAAGTGGATAGTATTTAAAGCAGTAATAATAATATTAATTATTACTTGTCCCGGTTATCCAGACTAGCTAAAAGAGGGGTTATCAGACCCCTTCTAACTAAGGTCAGGATATCAATCTATCAGAGGTTTCGTAATACAGGGTCATATTCCAACAAGTTGCATAAAGACTTGTGCATACAAGTGAGCGGGGAAATGACGCGGAGGACGGCTGCCTACAAGGCTTCCTGTAAGGCTCCTGCAGAATAACCACTTCGGCGGCTCTACCTATGAACGTGATATGTGTATATAAAGCACACGAACCGCTCATGAGGTAAAGAAATAGTCTTAATTATTTCCTACCGACCTTGCGCAAGGCGACTCGAGTGTCTGCCTGCCAATCTCGCGATACATAGGCAGAAGCAATCTATTAGACAGAGCCATCAACAACTACTAGCGCAATACCAAGAGAACTACTCGAGTCGCGGCTTTTTTTTTATGTACGAGGCCCTAAACGATAAAAATAACAAGAGAATAGTGCCGGCGCATTTCCAATGGATCTAACGAGTGGGAGAGCCGGATCGCCCAAGAGTGTGACCCATGATGACACTACATTAGACCCGGTGTCAATATACGAGCCTCTCGATCCCGCCCGGCGCGAGATTCGTTTGCTTAAAATCATAACGGGGTCCGATAATGGACCAATCCAATGCTCCTTTCACAAATATAGCTTGGACGATGACGATTTCGAGTTCTCTGCGCTTTCCTACGTCTGGGGCAATGCGAATATTACCAAGGAGATTGTTGTGAACGCACATTCAAGACAAGTCACCACAAACCTGGAGTCGGCTCTGCGAAACTTCTGGAGCTACTTCACGGAACATGGCGGGAACATGATTCGTCGCTTCCGCCTGGCGAGAGACGTGACAGAGAAGGAAATCGAGCTCAAGACGCTAAAGCGCTACTTGGCTTCTGAAAACTGCGACTTACACCATGAAAGCGATTCTGATGACGTCGCCGACGAGCCTGGATCCGATTCCGAAGAAATGGAAACCTTCTTAACAAGGATTTTATCCGGCTACCGGCGCGCAAGAGTCGGGGGTGGTAATCTCCTGATCTGGGTTGATGCACTTTGTATTAACCAAGATGATCTTCCGGAAAAGAGTCATCAAATCCAGTTGATGCGCGATATCTACGCAAAGGCGGAATGTGTCTTCTCCTGGCTCGGCCCAGCAGATAATCAAAACATCGATCTTGCAATGAAGACTCTTCGAAGAGTAACGCCTCGCTTGCGACCCGGCTTAGGCTCAGAAATCGAGCTTATGCGCAGGCATCCAGAGCTCTGCGAAATCCATGATATCTTGGACCCCGTCCTGAACATATACTGGAGAGCTATCTCAAACTTCGAAAGTTCGGAATACTTCCGCCGTCTCTGGATTTTCCAAGAGTTGTGGGCTACTAACGATGCTGTCTTCCTCTGCGGCGACGAATACCTTCATCTCCGGACGTTGCAACTCTATCACGCATGGGCCAACTCTGTTCCAGAAGTCCGAGATGGGGAAGCACCGCAGTCTCCGTCGGGCGCAGGCGTCTGGAATTTACTTCGCTACAATATCCCCAGGTTTGGTCCGCTATCCCAAGTCATGACGCTCAAATACACGCCGATGGATGCTACGGAGAAGATTCGTGTCTTTCTTAGCATAGTCCGTCAATGGCGCTGCAAAGACCCTCGTGATAAAGTCTTTGCTCTACTCGGCATCTTCCTAATGGATATTGTGCCAGATTACAACATGTCTGTGGCAGAGGTCTACGCGAATTGGGCCACGGACCCACAATGAGATCTTGCGCCCGGATTACTACTCAGTCTCTCCGGCATCGGGCTTTATCCAACGACTCAGAGATATAATCATCTCCCATCATGGCTACCCGACCTAGAAATACTCGGCGAGCAGATACGGGATTGGGAGGCTACGTATAGGTATCTAGATCGGGAGCCCCTTGACTCTTTCCGGCCGAAGGTGTCACCGGTCAACGGCATTGCCTGTTTCGGGATCCAAGTCGCAGAAGTCTGCGAGGTTGTAACGCGCGCCTCCAAGACACCCTCAGGCTACAGTGTCGGCAGCGAGCAGCAGGAAATTAATCATACGGAGCTCGACATCACGGATCTCACGGAGCATAGATTTAGCCTGTTGCTTCCTGTCTTGAGGTACATCATGGCCGATAGATTTCGGCTTTGGAATGAGAGCTACTGCACTGGCGGTAGCCGGCTATGGGCACTCGTTCAAATCGTGATGGAGTGCGCGAGACGTCCGCAGGTTAAGGTTGACCTCACGCCCGACATCATGAGTGCGTTTCCACTTGAGCATTTGATCAGGATTGTCCAAAGTCAGACTCGAAGGAGAATAGATGATCCACCAACGTTCAGTCAGCATGATATTGAGCTACTGGGCTTCTCTTCCGCGGAGGACATGTGGGAGTCTCTATCGGTTCAACCACCGGACAGCGACGACAACACACCTTTGCTCGATCCTGAGTTGAAACTTAAAGAAGAAGAGCAGATTGGCGAGTTCTCATTCTGGCTTTTTCCTGTTAGCATGGAGAGATCGCTATTCCACACAGGCAACGGGCTGATAGGCGCAGGTCCCCCGGGGATGGAAGTGGATGACCTGGTATACTTGATTCACGGATCGTCTATGCCAGTACTCTTACGAAAGATTGACGAAAAACTCGTTAATGTTGGAGTGTGTTATATCCATGGTATATCGGGTGCCGAAAGTTCTGGCATTCTCTTGGAAAGGGAGAGTGCGGTCCGAGAGCTTAATATTGTATGATTGGAGGTGGTGTTGTCTTGAGGTTCTCAGCCGACCATGTTGTCAACACCAAGAATTTGTTTCTCCCCATTGCCAAACGATTGCCGTTCGTGCCCTTTCAGAACATGTTCCAAGACTAGCCTAGAGACGGATTTGGGGCACGAGTCGCTTCCAGAGAATAGCCACCTTGGTACAAGTAGCACTGTCAGAAATCTCGGAGCTTTAGTCAGGGTGGACATTCAACTAGCAAGGGTACTATTCAAAGGAGCTTGTCTGGGAAGTGCTACCCCCTTCGGACGTCCAGCCGTCCCAGATGTGAACAATATTCAGCCTGGTTCGGCTGGATTCATTTGCAGGGCACTATCAATCTCAACTTTGACCATTACTTGCAGCTTTCCATCAGAGGCAACAGGAACTAATGTGAAGGATTCCGCCGTCCCTGATGCTTTCATTAAATCGCATATTTCTGCGGCCTTCGCACTGCGTTCGTTGCTTGATAGTAGAGATGTCGACTTAACCTTCGAGATTAAATACTGTGAGTCTGCAGGAAGGATACCAGATGCAAAGAAGTAGTGGTGAGCATGTACCTCATGTCTGAAATTTGAAGACTCCCACTTACCCAAAGGGACAAAAACACCGCCGATGTCTCGGGCGGCGAAGAATGCAACGATGAACTCATAACCCCCCCAGGTAAGAATGCCAACATGCTGATGCCCCTCTCGCAAGATACCTTACTCCCTCACTACATCCCACCGCAATCGCGAGCAGAGAACTTGTCGTGGGTGGTTACGAAAGCCTGGTTGTCAAATCCATAGTTGAATGAAGAAAGCGCGATGAGAGATACTGCTGTCCTTAGCTGATGGTTGAAGAACCGCGTCTTCTCGCAAGGAAGACTATTCTTGGGAGGCCGATTGACGAGGAGAGTGAGAAATTGAGGGCGCTGTGGTTCTTTCAGTATTGCGATAAGATGCTCGCCTAAGCTCCAAGACGATGGACTCAATCCTGAGCGACCGTTGTTTTATATGCGCCCACGACTAGATCCTTTTCCCCAGTCTCCGCTGGACTCAGCAGGTGGAGAACAATGAAACTATTGCGCACTAGTCAGCTTCTCCATGGCAAGGCCCAGTCTGCAAACGTGGAGGATGCGAGTCTCGCTGAATAGCGAGATCCGGATGCGACCCGTCTCCACTTTGAGCTGTCCGCCACTTCGTCCAGGTGACAGAAAGAAATATTGTGAGGCTTGCGGTCATGACTTAGCTGATTCACTCAAGTCAGAGAGTTCCAGCCTCTTCCACGCCAGGCATGGGTGCAGTAGAGGGTTGCTACCTTTACCAACCGGGTTCAACCTCAAGTGTGGGCTTAATGCAAGTGCAGAATTCAGACTGAAAGATAACAAAATATCCAGATCTTACTATCTACTAAATTGGTCGCCGATTTTCTGCCTGTATGTTGTCTAAAAAGCTGTAGTTATTTCATCTAAATTCGCACCTGTACTTGACCAAAGTTTACATGTCTGAAACACTATCTATTTAAGCTTAACCCAGCTTTGTTGTGTCCTGGCCTGCTTCCTGGCCTGCTTCCTTTCGTTGAATTGGAGCCCAGTGAGGCCCAACGGCGTTGCCAGGTCTCTTGGTGTCAAAGTCAAATCTATCAGGCAACTTCAGCCCGAGATTTTGATACCCCTGGCTCGTTATTGCACTGGCGCCATCCTTGAACAGCCACACATCGTCAGTCAGGTACTGCCACTCCTCTATCTTCGCTCGCAACTCTACCAACTGAGCCTCGTACTCTGGTTCTCCTGCCAGGTTGTGAATTTCTTCAGGGTCTGCGTCTAGATCGAACAACTCATGACTGGAGGCAGTCGAGGAATTGCTCCTGATAAATGTAGGGCGAAAATTCCTCCCTTCCCTGGTTATCTATCAGGCCTAGCAGTAGGACTAACTTCTGGCACCTGAGACATCTGTATCCAAGGAATGCCCAAATCTCAATTGTACGGCATAAACTAATACTCTAAGTGGCATTTAAGCTCGGGTGCATTCTTCATCAATACGGCAGTGATAATGATGAGGATTTATTGACGCTATATGGGTATAGAATCTAGCCAATCTCACATTAAGGTGAGACAATGTGCTTGCTAACTCCGCAGATAGAGGTATAATCCCTCTCAAATTAGAGATATCGTTGGTCTAGATAGTAATGATTGATATATTAATAACTTACGGATGGAGAAATGTACGAGTATGTCTATAAAATCTTTGCCTCTTGTCTTAGGCGAGATACACCTTCACTGCTCCTAGCTCCCCCGGAGCCATCCGCCGGATCAAACGTGCCGACACCAACGTTCACCGCGGGCGAGTCCTATCGTCTCTCTTTGCATTCTTGTTCCTCGGAGAGAGACATGTCTACTGCTCCTGTCACTCTTATTCTTTCTTTGCCTTCTTGGTCTTCGGGACTCTTGCCAGCCAGTAAAACACCAACGCCATGACGATGTTGAAAATGCAGTAGACCCACATGAACCCAAAGTTTCTCCATCTGTGGCCAAAGCTGACATTGACACTGGCCAAGAATTCGTTGGTATTAGACATTGCACAGTACTGGCAGTCGGTAGCGTCTGATTTGGCCAAGTAACCTCCTGCTTTGGATATGTAGTCGGCAGTGTACTCTCCGCATGTCGTACCGTTCGGGGCAGCGAAGCGGATGAACTCGTTCGTGTTGCAGAACATGGGAGCATTGCCTAGTGATGTACCCAGGAAACTCTCGATGATGTAAGTGAAAGGATTGACGCGGTACATGAAGATCCAGAAGCCAGGGAGGGCGTCCGGTCCAGCGAGAACACTAAAAGCAATGTTAGTCGTGGTTCGTGGCTTCGATTTTTAATCTTCCTTCTTCTGGCAAATGGGAGCTTACCCGCAGAACGCGAACATCATGATCAAAAAGAGGTTCATAAGGCCTCCAGCTATGTCGGCGGTTGGAACTCCAGCAATCATCAGGTGTGCAAACGTGCTGGCGAACATGAAGAATATCCAAAGTTGCAAGAACATTGTCATGCCTCGTGAATCGACACTGTCGGTCCATCTCGCATTCTTATAGAGACCGATAGGGAAATACCAGCAGACGTAACAGAACACGGACATGAGCTGCCGTCAAGTTAGCTATACTCCTTCAGTATCAATGGCGAGTTTACTTACCGAGTTCCAAGCAAGCTCAACGACAATATTGGCACTCATAAACGCCTTCCAAGAGTAGGCCTTAGAGGGACGCTCACGAGCCTCATACATGGTACGCTGATTAGCGAAAACGGGCATGATCTGATTGATCAGTTGTGGGAAAATGCTGAGAAAAATGAAAACGCCGAACATTTGGTTCAGAAGTCCGCGCTGGGTGTTATCGCCGTTCAAGAACGACAAGCCAGTAAACAGTGACTATGATAGTTAGCAACCAAGTCGGTCTAATTAAATTTTTCGCTGGTGAATCCTTACCGTGCCGATTGATAGAAGCAATTTCGAGTAGATATATCCAGGGCTTCGCCAATACTGTTCAAAGACTCTCTTGGTCACCTGTCGATGCTGCTCGAGAGAAGATGCAGCAAACTCCTTGTACATTGAAGGATCCTCGCTCGGCTGCTCGGAACTGGCCGAGGTTGCAAGCCCTTCAAGCTCCTTCTGAACCTGTTGATACTCAGAACTGTTTCGCCAGACCTCTGGCCAGTCAATTTCCGTAGTGGCTCCAGGGGCTGCACCAATGACTTCCAGCATGTACTCGGCTGGGTTAGACTTTGCGGGAAGGTCGTGGGCTCCGTTGCGAGTGAAGTAGTCAACGAGAACTTTTGAATTCTTGCCAATGTCGCCGAAATAGATGGTTTTACCCTTGGATAAGAGCAAAAGACGATCGAACCTTTCGAATAGCATAGCAGACGGTTGATGGATAGTGCACAGGATAGCTTGACCATTCTTGGTCAACTTCTCCATCAGGTTGCAAATAGACCACGATGTCTGACTGTCCAAGCCTGAAGTAGGCTCATCGAAGAAGAGAAGAAGCTGAGGACGAGCAGCAAGTTCAACACCAATTGTCAGTCGCTTGCGCTGCTCAACATTGAGGCCTTCACCAGGCACGCCAATAACAGCATCAGCATATTCCTCCATGTTAAGAAGACCGATAACTGTCTCCACATAATCGAGCTTTTCCTGGCGGCTGTATTTCGGGGGTTGTCGAAGTAGGGCACTGAAAGCGAGAGCTTCGCGAACAGTCGAGGTGGGAAGATGGAGATCTTGCTGCTGCACGTAGCCAGTTTTCCGTTGAAAGGACTCATCCCGTAGCTTGCCGTTAACAAGCATATCGCCCGTGACAACACCCATTGTGACACGACTAGCAAGCACGTCGAGAAGCGTAGTTTTACCAGCTCCAGAGGAACCCTATGTTTATTGATTAGTGAAGGTGTACTCAACAGGATATTTGCAATTTCTTACCATTAGTGCCGTGAGAGTGCCTGGCTTCACCCAGCCATCAACGTGATCCAAGATTGTACGAGGCTCTCCCTTGATCTTGATGTCATAACAGACATTCCTCCAGTGGAAGATAGAGGTCTGTTTTTCGACTTCAGCACCTGAGGTATTGCCGTCAGATGATTGTTGATGGGTTGAAGTAACTGGACCGCTCTCGAGATCACCAGCTGACTTCTTGAGGTTCTTCAACGCTTTGCGAACGTACACCAGCACCTCTCCTTTGGAGCGCTCCGATGCAACGTACTCCGTGGCCACAAGGTGCAGTACTGCGTAAAGAATCATGAAGGCAATCATGACGCCGAAGTTGCGCCATCTATGGGCGTTTTCATACCCATAAGCAGTTTTGAGATACGCGGTACCGCTAACGGTAGCTTGCCCTGGGACAGACCCTTGCGTGGCGCATGCTCTGCCGGCTGGTGAGACGTTGTCGTATCCTATACCGGACGGGATGTAGGTGGAACACTCGAAGTCTCTGCCGACGAATTCGTTGAGCATGACGGACTCCAGACCGTAGAACAGAGGGTTAGCCCAGCGAGCCCAGCTGATCCAACTTCGCATATACTGCACTGGAATAGTGAAACCGGTGTACAGGATCAAGCCAAGCAGGATAATGGCAGATGGTGCCATGGCCTGAGCAATAGATTTTGTGACAGATCCAATCAACCGGAAGAGCATCGACATAGTGAGAGTGGTGGAGAAAATTATGAGCAGGAAAAAGAAAAATGCTCCTGGTTCCCGGCGTAGATTTCCCATGAAATACATTGCGATATTCGTAAACAACGAATTCACAATCTTGTAAGGTAGATCCACAACCATTGAAGAAAGAGCCTCGGCGCTTGGGTGATAGAGCGCGTACCTAGCATGTTTCTCGATAATCTTGCGTTTAGCATAAAGATTGATGATCTCCAAGATGCTACTGAATGCATTCATCAGGATGAGGAAGAACAAGAGGACGGCGCGACTCTGCAAGGATGATGTTGTCCCGGGCAAGTTGTAGAAAATGCTGCTGATGATGATTGCCTGGAGGAGGTTGGTGACGAGCATGGTGATAGTCAAACTCGGGTCTGTCCGGAGCATCAAGAAGCTTCGCCCCATGGTCAGATTCATCTGCTGCAGATACGACAAGGTGAATGGCGACTTGACGCGTTGAGCAGAGGACTGATCCATCCGTCGCGACTCAAGGAATTTGTCGTAGTGTTCTCCGTGGAAAGGATGCCGGACAACATAATCCTCAATTTCTTCCATCAGCAGTTCTCGGTCACGGCTCTGTTTCCACATCTGGGCAAATTCTTCCGGGCTTCGAGGTGTTTTGTCGTCCCACCCAGGGCGAACGATTCGTTCCGACGGACTTGTCATGGACGTCAAGAAGTCGGCGGTGGTTTGTTGCTCTGGGCAGACAAAGCCAAGCTCCTCGAAGTATTCCTTAGCCCTGCCAGCTTTGCCAAAGAAGATCTGTCGGCCTTTGTACAAGACAAGAACCTTTTCGAAAAGCTTTCAAAGTATTAGCATAGGTTCGTAAATAGGGAATGCTTCTGTCTACTCACATCATAGGCATCCTGAGGTGCTTGATAGATAGCAACGAATGAAGTGCAACCCATAACATCGGCCTGGGTCCTCAGTGTGCGGCAAAACTCCACCGCGTTTGCACTATCGAGACCTCTGGTGCTATTATCCCAGCATTGCAATGGGGAATAGCTTAGCGAAGCTTCGGCAATCGTAACTCGCTTCCTCTCGCCTCCGCTGACACCTCGAACAAAGTCATTACCAACGCGGGTATTCTTGGTGTGTGATATGCCGAACATAGCCATAATCACGTCCCGGAGATGCCCGATATATTCCTTCCGATTGATTCCAGCAGGGATGTTCTTGGGGCATCGGGCGGCAGCCGCAAAGTAGAGGGTATCGCCAACTGTAAGTTGTGGAAAATGGTGATCGACCTCTGCAGTGTATATGGCTTCGCCTCGGAATGCAGTTTGTATCTGTTCGGGATGGATGCCTTGGTAATTCACTGTAGACTTCGATTCGATATGGAAGCCATGGGTGTCGCCAGCGATGGTCTTGAGGAAGGTCGAACAGCCTGAGCCGGGAGGGCCCAGCACGCAAAGCATCTCTCCACTGTGCACAACGCCCTCCAGGTCGTGCAAGATATCAACACGTTTCTGGCTTCTGTTGAGCAGCTTCTTCGCCAATGTGCCGGCATCCAAGAAGATGTTTCCCACGCTCTTCTGGAAGTCGGTATCCGAGCCAAAGCCGTAGACGTTGAGGTTCTTGAAAGCAACGCCGGTGGTCTTGGGTGGAGTGCCTCCGAGCGACTCCGTCCTGGCTTTGAAGAATGCCTTGGCCCATTTCTTTGCGTTGAACTTTGGACTGTTGGGATCTAACGGTCCGTCTCCGGCGAGAGGAAAGAGGGAAGCTGAACCGCCTTGTTGGGATTGAGTAGTCAACCTCCTGGCAAGTTGAAGCACCTCATCGTGTACCTGCTCTTCTCCCTTGTCGATGACGTTCGTATGGTTGGGGTTGTCAATGTTGGTGATTGAGGAATTGTACGACCCTCGAGCAGAGGTTGGCTTCTCCGCCTTGGAATCCATCTCGTCTTCGCCACGTATCGTGTCGCTCGAGATTTGACGAAAGTAAACTGCGCAGCCGGAGTGAAAGGAAGTTTATGAAAATTGGAAATTGAAGGAGAGTGACTGGAAAAGTCGGATTATACACGTTCGGCTCCCATCTGGTCGTTGAGCTTGCCAGGATCGGTGACTCTACAAGGCGAGCGAGACGCCCTTAAGATATACAAACCTCTACGCCACCATCATATCACAACACCAGAATCCGGAACGCGTCGAGACTTGCTCATTTGCCACGCCGGCAATTGTGGGACGGGTTTATATTTGTGGGACGGCATTGAGACTGTGGGACGGGCATATAAATGTGGGACGGACTTTCGGCTTCGACGGGCATCTCGATATCAAAACTTGATCCAATCAATACCCCGGCCTCATTCTCTAAAGGTTATCACATCAGTCTCCACCCCATCCTTGCAAATTCCCCCGGATGGACTTTTCAACTTGTCCGCTCTCCGAAACGCGAAGACCGACCCGACGACTCACTGTTGGAGCGCGCCGGAGACCGATCGGGGGAAAAAGCAGAAAGGACTTGAAAATAGACACTGATTGTTCTAGAAGTTTACGGCTTTAGGCATCGTGAAACCCATTCCTCATGCCGTCATCGCATCTCGGCAAATAAAGAAGAGCGGCATTATTCAGCTAAGGTTTTTAGGCCCTACATGACAATCCCAGTCGCTTTCAAGCCCATCGGATCCCGGAGAGCGAGCCTTATGCCTAAGCGATGCCTTACACTGCCTCAAAAGCATTGATAATCTCCTGGGTCCGATTGCCCTTCTATTCCTCATCCGTGTGCTCCCTATACGAACCCGAAACGCCGTGGACTTTTCTTGAAGCCCGACTCTAGAGCTCTCTCTAGCACCACTCCTCTATGGATCCCATCAAGCAAGCGAGCCAGGATCTCAATGGGCTGGCAGTAAGTTTGACGGGACTCAATCCCCGGTCTAGAGTTCTCCTTTCCCTTATCATCCATCTCTCCTCCGCAAACACTTGGCATTCTGACGCAATTACCAAATAGTGTCTCGGCTGCAAGGCTCGAAAGGTATGAATTGACCTCCCTGCCTCTCATCCCCACCTTGGCCAACGGCATCTGCTATTGGTTGTCCAGTGACGCGGCCGCATCTGGATTTGATCATCAGCTTACAACAACACCAGAATCGCTGCAATCGTGTAAAGCCTACCTGCGATGGATGCTTCGCTCGACATCTAACATGTGTCTATCCTGATCGGCGGAAAAGGAAAAAGTCAAGCGCCACTACGCTACAATCCCAACAGGCGTATGTGCCATTCTCCATGTAGTTTCTTCCGCAAGCTGGCCTGTTCACGGAGGCTTGCTGTCGTTAAGCGGCCGTTCTTGATTGCACATCTAACCTCTCTTGTCCACAAGCAGTAATCGATCCGCCCTTTTTGAGAGACTGCAACAGATCGAGACAGAATGCTCCCGACTCATGACTGCATCACCGCCGGCTGGGTCCCGGAGGGGGTCTATCGCCACCGACACCCATGGCTTCGGAATTCACTGTAGTGTTCCTCCGCTGCTGTCAACAGAGTCACCTGGTGCACAGTCCACGATATCTTGGACGTCGAAAACCGAGACCGAGACCGAGACCATCGCAGAAGAGCCAAACTCCAGTTCTTCAACCAATTATCCAACTACGCCTGCGAACGTACCAACCCTGCTCAAACAAGCCCTAGAACAAGTTCTAGATCTCAAACGGCAAAGCTTCAGCAAAGAGACTACATATCTGGACAGCTCTATCCCGCCAGAGCTTTCCAAAGCCTTCATTGCAAGTAAGGACTTGACCATCTCTGCCCGCTAGCTTCTTTCATTACTCACTCTGGTGCTGAAAGCCGGTTGGCCTCGATTGACAAAATACATAGACTTTTTCAAGCACTACAAGATCGACACATTCCCGGGATTTATCAATGTCAAGCTTATGCAGCTGATTCCAGACATTGTCGACATACCGGAGATCAGTATCGACCCAGCCGCACTTGTACTCTATTACAGTATCCTCTACCACGGGTCCTTGCCGGCTCCAGCCGTAATGGCGGAACGAGGGAACGGCATACCTGACAGAATGTATCGTTGTTGTCTACGTATCGTACCGTCGTGGCAGAGACAAATTGCAGGAACCAAGACAGATCTAATCACTGCCATTCTTGTCGTATGTAACCTTGGAACCCTTTCTCTAAACGTAGATATCAAGTCCACTAACTGTTCATTTCCAGATGCGAGCCTCTTTTCAACAGTGTGACTTCAAACGTAGCTGGGATATGTATAAGATTGTATGCCAGTGCGTACAAACGCTGAACATGCATAACATTGATCAGAGTCTTTCCAATACGCTGATGAACCCAGAGCTTCTTTCAGATGAGCCAGACCACCACAGGCAGGGGCTTTGGGCGTTGGTGTTGGTAGACCTGTTCTTCCGACTGCTGCACGATAAACCTGCCATTATGACCGCCAACTTGACTGAATGGCGCGTCAATCTGCCCTGGCTATCTGCAAACCCTGAATCAACGGAACATGTGGTTCCTACACTCGTGTTCATCGTAAAGTCGCGACTGACTTTTCTTCTCCTTCGTTTCTTTGAGATATTTGATCAAGACAGAAAAGACAAGAACAGTGCGATCAAACATGTTACGGGACTTTGTACAGAGATAGAAGATTTGTTCGAAGAATGGTCCGTGGTGAGTTTGTCTCCTATTCCTGCCCTCTTCCGATTCCCTAGTCGAAGAAGAATACATTGGCTATGCCTGGGAAATTTGATTTGACTAACCGGCTATACCACAAACAGAGAGATTCAATGACAAAACACGAGGAAACCCACGCTTACTGGTGGATGCTATACGACCTGTTGGCCACGGGATACTGTGCTATGATGATGATGGTACACAAAATAGCAGAATTTCCATCTGATCATTCTGGAGCACGTAGAGTGAGTGAGGAAGCATCTACCACTCTTTTATCGGTTCACATCGCACGCCGTGTCATGGATCTCGTTCGACTTAGCCTAGGAAGATATCCGAGCCCGGCAGCCGCGTGCAACGTGTTTGGCGCATTCCGCTGCTGTATTGCATACGGCTATTTAGCCAGACATCTTTTTCAGAGCGACCCCCGAGAGCCTGGCTCCACGGCAGAGACCGACATAAAGTTGCTGGAGCAGGTTGCTGAGAGCATGAGTGCTATATCAAAAATGGATGAAGACATTTTGCCCCTGGTGCGAACGCTTTATGAACTCAATAGAGCTATTCATGCCAGATGGGAAGAAAGGACGGGAGTCTCCCCCTAGCTCCCGATTGGTAGGGACGTGTGACTGTTTAATATAGCTATCAGAAAGGATATGAAGCGGCACTTCATGTTTTAATTGCTTGGTAGGAAAGGGGCTGGTTTGAGCAATGTTTAAAAAGCTGGTATGTGAACTATTAAGCTGGCCCTTTACTTATCAACCGAACACTCCAAGTATGCCTACCGAACCCATTATTCTGCCCTGCCGTAATGCTTTGTTCTAATATCTCGACGCAGATATCCGTGGGCGGTGAGGAACAAACGGGAGTCATCATTCGTGTGACATTACCTATCCGAAGTGTATGCAGATGGCGTAGATTACCCGTTACATGACAAGAACACGGTGGCACATTCTTATCTGATTTCTTCACACAAGGTCGGGAAGATGAGCTGTCATATGGAGCCATCATACACGGTGATATCGGCTGAGGCCTGTTGATCACGCAGGACCCAATGACTTACATCGGACTCCCCGATTAAGCATACCTCAGCAGATCTAAGATTATTCAGACGGATGATTAAGACAAAAAACTGCATGAAGTACTCGGTGTTACAGTGGGAAACCCAGCATTCCCATGAAACGGTCGCGGGTAGCAGTCCGGCCAACCTTTATGGTGCCAAACCCTTTCTGGTCCAGTAACAGGGAAAAGGGAATATCCGGCGCGTCCATCTTGCGTTTATCATGCAGTTTCCCCTCTTAATATGGCAATATCACCGGTCTACGACAGGGTACTCAATTTGATTGAGAAACCCGCATCCAGCGGGCCAAGAATTACTCAGAGGTACCAGCGCAGGCTACTTCGAGTTAGCGCTCCCACAACTCCGAATGTCTCGGGATCCGAGAGACCCGTTTTCCGAGAGAATGCTTTTGTCCAAGCATCGGACAAGAAGGGCTGTCAACATTTGGTCGGACTTATAGAATCTCCAGTCCGAATCCGAACATCCCATCCACATATCGGGCCGATAAGGCCGGATACAGTCGTCGAAATGCTACCACATTTGACACTCCTGAGACTGCTGAATGCGATTTACTTTAGGGCTATAAATACATTTGGGTGCCCACGGGCCGGGTACGCATTCTAATCTTGTTAAGCTTGCGGGCAGCGGTGTGTTAAAATACAGGGCTTCCAGCTATTTGCACATTATTACTACACGCAGATTACAAATTAAATATAATAAAAAATAAATATTTTATTTCATACTCTACAGATAGCTTAGAAACTTTCCTGCCGTATTGTATTTTATTCTATATAAATTTAAAAGCAATTTATTATCTTTATATTTAATAAAATTGTACCTACCCTGGGGAACCTTTCCATTTTTAGCTACCTACCAGTATCCATGGGGAAAAAAATAGCGCTTATGGTTGTTTATGGGTACCCAATTTTACGCCCTAAATTCCACTTCGCTGCGCTACAAATACTTAGCATTTAACGCAGTGTGCAGATTAAACGGCTTTCACGCTGATTTTCGCGTTTTTCGCGCTTCGCTTAACCTCAAAGACAACTGCCAAAATAAATATCATAAAGGTCGCGGAAGTCTCCAGAATTATCAACGCCCCAATCAGCCGCATCTGGGATATCGCGTCGTCATTCGGCTGTGAGGCCCTTTGGTTCCCCAGCTTCGTTAAGCCATCGCTAGAAGGCTACGGTGTGGGGCCTATCGGACTTTATGGTTCGACAAAAAATCGGCGTTCAAGGGTCAGGCCAAGCCTGTCCGAGAGCGCTTGGAAGTGTGTGATCCAGCTACTCACACAATTCGTTATCAGATTTTTGATGACACATGGAAAGATCGTGCTTCCTTGCTACGCTTTCCCTAGCTGATGTAGACGAGAATAAAACAAGGTTCACATGGACTGGAGAGACGGAATCTATCCCGGGCGATAAAGTAGTGGGGCTAAAGGCAGCCTCGGAACAAATATTCCACGAATGTATAGATGCTGTTAACGAGAGAGTTCAAGAGTTATTAGGGAAGCATAGAAGCTAGAAATGATGTTCCGGTATACAATCTGATGTGGGTAGGGCGTGGTAGTCACGAAAGCCGGCGATAAGTCTGCCGTTCTTCCGTGACGGTGATGTTTCTTCGTAATGGCCTCATCGACACAACCAGCCAACCACATATTGGGGGAAGATATTATTTAAGGGTAGTTAAATAGTAGAATATAAATTAATTTGACAAGCCCTGTATATGAGTCTATTTAAGGTTGAGTCAGACTTCATAGGACTGACTTATTCTTGTTGATCATCGGAGTCATTGATGCTGTGAACAATCATCAAAACTCACTTACATTATGTGCAGAGGATGACGAAGAAGATAGAGATAAGGATGGTGGATAAGGATAATAGAAGTATATCACCGTACACATGCCATCTCTGGTAGTTGTCCTGGATCGCCACATAGAAGGTAGACAAACTTGGAGCGCCCTCCGCGTCGTTACCTCATTCACGTAGACCGCATCAACGACCAAGGGATTTTGTTACCCTAGAACCCTCGCGTTACGGCCGCCTTTAACCGGGGTTTCCGTTTAACCTGGAACAGAAAGTAGTATATCCAATTATACCTGTTTACCAGCCGGCACGGGGCAGACATAATGTGAAGTTGGTGGATTTTCCAGACTTTTGGCACGTAACTTCAGCGCGCTTATTGAATAGCAACATTGTGATTCTTGGCATAACCCCCATATCGCCGAGCTGCAAACTAATTACTCCGGAACTCGGCTTGAGTTTGGTTGCTTGTTCGCAATCCCCTAACGCGGGGTAGTTGGCCAATTTCGAACGGTGGGGATATTTCAACATCACTAACCGAGATAGGGAGTCCTAAGGTCCGGGAACAACGGCTCATCGAGAGCCGATTGGAGAAGACAGTTGATCAGATCTGCACCCCAGCTTCAATCCCAGGAGTAAAGCCGAACCGGCCGATCTTGACTTTATCCAGCCGTCGTGGCCTCCCAAATACGACTTCCAAATGGCGGAGCTTCGGCATTTGGTGGGGCCAAGTGCAAATTACCCCGGAATATAGCTCGAGTTTGGCTGGTCATTCGCGCTCCAGTGGCGTAGGGTAGTTGACACTATTTACCTGGTGTGGACATTTAGATCACACTATCCAAGGAAGGGAGTCCCAACGGCTAGGGGACAACGGCTCATCTAGAGCCGATTGGAGAAGAACTCCAGGGCAAAGCCGAACTGGCTACTCTTGACTTTGTTCAGTCGTCGCGGCTTCATGTCGAAGGTCCGAATTGTGTGGAAATGAACACGTTTAAAGATGATATATAAACCAGTCAATGAACCCCATTGTCCTTGACTCAACCCGAACAGCCTCCCTCAAATCCTTTGTTGTCTTGTCTTGTCTTGGTACAGCTTGAGACCCCAATATGACATCTTTTGTTCTCGGTATTGCCGCTACGGCATTATTTTCCTCGGGCTCTGCTGCCACTGTGCGTCGCTCAACACCCTCCCTGGACAGTGTCTGCACCAAGGAATATGTCGCAGCTCACCTCCCCAAAGATGGCTTCTACAACGGCCTCAGCTTCGACAGCTCTGCAGTAACAGCTAATGCAGTCACTAATGCTTCCGTTTCCGGAAATGTCATGTATCCGGATGCCGTCTTTGACTACTGCAACGTGACTCTTACCTTTTCGCATGACGGTCGCGACGACGACACGGTCAAGTTGACCGCGTGGCTTCCGGCTCCCAGGGACTTCAAGAACCGCTACCTTGCTACCGGTGGCGGCGGCTACGCCATCATGGGGTCTCAGTCCCTTCCAGGCGGCGTCATGTACGGTGCCGCTACAACACTTACTGATGGAGGCTTTGGCGTGGACGCTTCCAATGTCCTTCCTCAGTTCCTGGATGCCAATGGAACTCAGGACTGGACCAAGATATACGCCTTTGGGTACAAGGCAATCCACGACCAGATTCTTGTCGGCAAGGCCTTCACCAAGCTGTTCTACAACATGACTGCCGATGATGACAAGCTCTACTCGTACTATCAGGGCTGCTCTGAGGGTGGTCGCGAGGGCTGGAGCCAGGTCCAGCGCTTTACGGATCTTGACGGTGCCGTCATCGGTGCTCCCGCATTCCGCTTCGCTTTCCAGCAAGTGCAGCACCTATATGCAGGCGTCGTCGAGCAAACGATGGGCTACTATCCACCTCCCTGCGAGCTCCTTGCCATCATGAATGCCACCATTACGGCCTGCGACGCGCTCGATGGCCGCGAGGATGGCGTCGTTTCCCGCAATGACCTGTGCAACTTCCATTTCGACATCGAGTCCACCCTGGGCACGTCGTACTCGTGCGCCGCAACTTCCAGTACTCCCGCTCAATCTGGCAAAGTGTCGGCCAAGGCCATCAAAGTGGCCAAAAAGATCCTCCAAGGCCTGCACACCAGTGATGGGAAGCGCGCTTATTTCACATACACTCAGTCTAGCACGTGGACTGATGCTCAGACGACCTGGAACAAAGCTACCCAATCCTGGACCATGACGCCGACTGGCCTGGGCGGAACTTTTGTCGAGACATTGCTCAAACTTTTCAAAGTGTCTAGTTACAACATGCCCAACTTGGACGGCGTCACCTATGACACTCTGCGAGACTGGATCTGGGATGGCTGGAACCAGTATAATGATGTACTCATGACCAACTGGCCTGATCTGAGCCGCTACCGCGACTCTGGAGCTAAAATCTTGCATTACCATGGAGAATCCGACTTTAGCATTCCCACGGCCTCCTCGGTTCGGTATTGGGAGTCTGTCCGGTCTGTTCTCTACCCAAACCTGAGCTACAAGGAGGGTGCCGCGGCGATGGATGAATTCTACCGCCTCTTCCTGGTTCCGGGAGGTTCACACTGCTCGACCAACGCCTACGAGCCTAATGGACCGTGGCCACAAACTAACTTGGCGGTCATGATTGACTGGGTTGAGAGGGGTGTGGATCCCAAGACGCTGAATGCTACTGTGCTCCAGGGCAAGGACAAGGGAACCAATCAGCAGATCTGTGGATGGCCTCTTCGGCCCTTGTGGACCAACGGAGGGAAGAAGATGAACTGTGTCTATGACCAGAAGTCTATCGATAACTGGCACTACGATCTGGATGCTTTCCCTATGCCTGTTTACTAATTCTGTAGTTTAGAGACAGTCTAGCTTGCAATGTGGAGCTGCCAGGAAATCCACAGTTTTTTCGAATTAAATCAAGCCGCCTCATATCTCTATACTGAGAGGCTACAGTCAAACTACTCGGGGATGGGTGACTCTACCCAACAATGCACGATCCTCATCCAGTCGCCCTTGTCCCATCCCCGTACAATACACAGCCTCATAAACTCGACGCCCTAGTCCAAGCCCCCCGTATTCGGACGGAGGGAAACGGCATTTGCGTTCCGGAATGGCGAGCACATCAATGAACACTGCTTGTGAGGCTTGAAACCTGGCGTTTGGCGAGCTGGATGGGGCGGTGTAGAAATACGAAGCCATGGTTGGCTGGCTTGCTAAATGTTTGATCCTCCCCCGTATAACCTCCACTAGAAAAGGAAAATGTTTGACCCTCCTCCGTATAACTTCCACTAGGAAAAGCAGAAAAAGCTTTAGGGGCTTGGCGGCTTGTCTATTGTCTCTTGCCCGTGCGCCCTATAATGCTCACACTGTCGTCACCCTGTCGTTATGCAAGAAGAACAATAGACGACACGGCCAATTAAATCGTTTGGCGAGATGAGCGGCGTAATTGATCAGCCGCTGATTCTACTCTTGGTCACAATGACCATTGTATAAATTGAGAGAAATCCTCAAGGGAAAAAGAATGCCTGGAGGCGTATCAAATCATTTGAGTTCCAAGATTCGTGCCTTTAACGTATCGCGACAATGTTGTCAATCCCAATCCTGGCCTTCCTGGTTTTCCCCGCAATTGCTTCGGCCGCAAGCGGAACATTCGTTCCGTTGCCCGACGATGTGACACAGCTTCAGTCACGTAATTATCCCGACTCATCGATCTCATATAAAGAGGTTTATCACTTCCAATCCTCCGTCGCAACACTGCTAATGTCTGCCAGACAACTATCTGCGAAACAACCCCAGGAGTGAAGGCGTACAGCGGGTTTGTCACTGTCCCGAGCATTGACAGGACGTACAACGCGAGCATCTTTTTTTGGTACTTCCGTGAGTATCCTCGCGAGAGTCGTCATGGGAAATCCGTGTGCTAAGCCATTATAAGAATCCAGGAATAACACTGCCCATGCGCCGACTACCATCTTCATCCCTGGAGGCCCGGGTGAAAGCTTCTTGGACGGCGCAAGCGGCTTTCCATGCACTATAAACGCCGACTCTAACAGCACCCTCCTCAATCCTTGGTCCTGGAACAATGATGTCAATATCCTATACCTCGACGTACCAGTTCAAACAGGGTTCTCGTACACATATCTCCAGAATGGCACATTTGATTTGGTATCCAACGACTTTACACCTGCCTCGGAAGGTTCCGATCGAGTTCAAACGAACTTGACATCTGTCGCAGCCACTTTTTCTAGCACGAGCCCGAGTCACACTGCGAATACCACAGGACTGGTTGCTCGACAGATTTGGCAAATTTCCCAAGTCTGGTTCCAAGAGTTTCCAGAGTACAGCACAACAAATGATGAAATCAACTTCTGGTCATATTCGGTATGTACTTGCAATCAGAGACTTCAATAGGCTAACATTAGTTCACACAGTACTCAGGATTCTTCGCACCCGCTGCCATGGCATATTTTCAGAAGCAGAATGAGAAGATCGAAAACGGTACAATCAATGACTCGCATGCGAAGAAGTTCCACTTGGGCACACTTGGCATCACAAACGGTTGCATTGACTCCAAGATCCAGATCACGGCATATCCAGAGTTTGCGTACAACAACACCTACGGTGTTCAAGCCATCTCGACAGAGGCATATGAAATGGCCATGAACAACATCACCATGGAAGGCGGGTGCTATGATTTAATTGATCAGTGTCGAGCCCTACAAATCAAAAAGGACCCCGAACAACTGGGAAACGACATGCAAGTCAATGCTGCATGTGTGGCGGCTACAGAACTTTGCTTTGGTGTCGTTCAGGGAGCCTACACAGCTGCATCTTCCAGGAGTCCATTTGACCTCGCGATCCAGAACACGGCCGTTGTTCCACCAGACTATCCTACGGCCTTTTACAATCAACGATGGGTTCAACAGGCGCTTGGCGTGCCGCTCAATTTCACACTGAGTGGAAACACAATCCCCATGGACTTGCTGTTCATGACGGGCGATCCCATGGTTCGCACTGTGGCCGATTTGAACTATCTTCTGTCAGCTGGTGTGAATCTCGCTCTCGTATACGGAGATCGTGATTATCGATGCAACTGTGGGTTCTAGCCTATGTATATCCCTTCTTTTACGTTTACTGATTGTTACATGTCTAGGGCTTGGTGTGGAAAATGTCAGTCTAGCTATGGAATATCCTGAAGCTCCTGCTTTCCGATCCGCTGGATACGCCAATATCGATACCAACTCCAGCTATATCGGAGGTATGGTGAGGCAGAATGGAAATGTCTCCTTCTCGCGTGTTTTCGAGGCTGGGCACGCCGTCACTTCGTATCAACCCGAAACCGTATATCGGATCTTCAAGCGGTCGACCTTTGGTCTGGACATTGCCACGGGCCAGGTCAAGATCGGTGCCGGGGGGTCCTACAGCAGCAAGGGACCATCAAACATCTTTCACGTTAAGAATAAGCTGCTTGAGGGTGTTGCCCCAATTTGCTTCTTGTACCAGGCGCCGAAGTCATGCACGAACACCCAGTTGGAAGCATTGGAGGATGGCACAGCAGTGGTGCAGGATTTCATCATTATCTCTCCATCAGCTGAGACAGAGATAACCGGTAACAGTACTAGCAGCGATGGTTCCACCAGCACTCCGACAGTGAAAGTTAGCAAGGGTAGTCAGGCCAGGTTGCCTCATGTCTGCCTGCTTCTCGCAACCATACTAAGCTCACTGGGGCTGCTGGGTGTTTTCTAGGACTCACATTCGTACAGTTGCGTCGCTCTGCCGGATGCGTTGGGTTTCAGCCTGATATATGTGCGTGCAGGGAATATTTTCAAAGGTAATACATGTGCTTTACTGTGCGTCTTTTGTATAACGAAGCTCACGATGGGTCACCTGTGGCCCTTCATGAGATCCGATAATCCATACAGTATATTTACACATTTTCCTTAGCACAACAAGCAAACCTTATGCTCCTCAGCTATCAAAAAAACATGGTTACCGAAAGACTACATCTTTACTATTACCACATCCATTACCTACATTACTCTCAAGCCGGTGTCCTGATCTCCCTTCGATCAAGTACCAAACGCCCTTTTGCCTACCCTATGCCCTTAGGATAGACACGGTATGTGGTGCTCATACTGCTAAGCTTTCTTGAC
This sequence comes from Ilyonectria sp. MPI-CAGE-AT-0026, assembly GCA_020744155.1. Taxonomy (NCBI): domain Eukaryota; kingdom Fungi; phylum Ascomycota; class Sordariomycetes; order Hypocreales; family Nectriaceae; genus Ilyonectria; species Ilyonectria sp. MPI-CAGE-AT-0026. Next base: position 221,945 of record JAGPNQ010000018.1, read on the forward strand.
GATCACTTGTCGGACCGAATACTCCCTGTCTATCTTTTTAATTACCTCGTCATAGCGTATCACAATGCCATTGTGGAGTCGGGTAATCCAATCCTGGTGATTCAACCCTGGTGAGACTCTACCATGGCAGGGATAAGAGTACTAAGAAAGCTTATCGTACATACCCAAGTCTAGCTCCTAAGCTGCGTGGCCCCCAAATCTTTAACTAGCCTTCCGTGAAGTTTAAGTCATCAGATTAGACGACGCAAACAGGGATGCACTAGTGTACAGAATCCTAACAAGCATCTGTTTAAAAAATGCCTCTTTACCCCATGATCGAAGACGGGATCCCCGAACTATAATTGAATACCTTATTCTACTAGTGTCAACACCCCATAGCCGTCTGTCTGTGATGTCCTCAGGGCCAAGATTACCACGGAGTACCGACGACGCAGGGGTACTGTCGTCGTCATCCTTCGAAGATCCCCCGGCCTGATCCACATCTTTCTTGACAGCTAGATGCCAGGAAGCCGACATGCTTGGTACGGAATCGCGTGTTCCTCTAGGGACGAACCCAGCAAGTCTGAAAAAGCTGTGCTAGTTATTTTCGAGTTCTTCGTACGTTGCCATGGATTAAGTGTTGCAGCGGGAGTGGGAGACGTCTTGACGATCCATCAGATTACCAAGAAAATAGGGGGTTTTTCGACTGACAGCGGAAAATTCCGACTTTTCGATGGGCCGTTGGCCGTGGACTAGAACTCAGTGGTGCCCTTCGCCTACTCCGCTGCTCAGGCCACGCCGTCAACGTGCCGACTAAGGCGTTGCCCTTAGTAAGAGCACAAGCGCTTTCAGCTAATATGGTGTTTGCATTCAAGACTTCCCAGGCTAGCTATTGGTCCTAAGCGCTTTCAAAGAAAAACTCCCTGGCGCGTCGGCCTTGCTTGAAGCATATTGGGAGCCATGGAGGAAATGATCCCGTTGGCAGGCTTTACTGGCATCATCACATTTCAACACTCCCTAGGTTTCTGGATATCCACCAGACAGACGGATTGGTTATCAGCCAGCGATGGAAGTTTCAAGTTTAATCATCCTCTTCCCTCACCGTCTAAGCTTGCATCTAGCGATTGATACGACCCCATTTACACAGATCTCCTTGAGTCTATTTCGTAAATGGTGGCGAAACCCAAAAGTCAGCGCGTTTGCACACCCTATAGCCTGAGTCGAGACTTGGAAGCAGCTGGTTCTTGTCGACGGCAGATGACCTGCTGCTTCCATAAAGCGACCGACAAGCCCCAGCATCCAATGAACAACGTATATAGAATAATAAGCATCAAGTAGAAGCATCCTCTTGATCTCGCGTTCGACCTCATGCGACTCCGTGCGCTTGAGGAACTCGCTAGCGTCTGTTTACAATATTTGCCCTTCGGCACTATTATTCATGTCGACAAACGAGTGGTGGATATACCCTGGGTACAATGCTACTGCTGGCGTTGTCAACCCTAAGTCTTCCACGAAAGGGAAAAGAGGACGCCGTTTAAATGCCGATTAGCTGGAACGAAAAAGATCAAAGAACCATAGGGCGGATGAAGAAGCAGCCAGCGTTCGACTACGGTTGATTGACAGGAGGAGGACGCATCACCGAACATGATTCATGACGGCGAGTCCGGGATGAAACGATAAGCGTGTATTCCACCGCGGGCCGCTGTGGGGGTTGGCTTGCTCTGAAACGCAGTCACGCTTTCATCCCTGTATCTACAACTAGTCGGGCGTTACTTGTCGGACCGAGTGATTTTGAGGTTACATCCACTGGTAACCGACGAATGGGCCGAACCAATTCGCAGTTCTCGGGACCACCCAACTTAATGCTGCATAGCTCACTACATGTCTGGATAGTAAGGCTGCTGACACCTATATCACTAGAAATAGTAGATCCCTGAATCAAGGTCCTATGGATTAAAGCTCACTTGTCCTTCAACGGCAGAAAACTAACCCGTTCGTTTCACTAGAGCAAGGGTCTAGTATGGAACCAGGCATGACAAAAGCAAAACTTAAACAAGGCCTAGGTACGTGACAAGAACTGGGAAATTTCTAAGGCGCTTTAAGGCAAGTATCTGACATTGACATTCCGGACACCTGAATCGTTTTCTAGGACAATCTAAGTTATATAGCACATCTCCTCTCTAAATCTAAAACACAAACAACACCATCCCCCTGGCTGAGCTTTCTCGCCGCACATCTAGCACGAGCCGCTGACTTCGTCGGGGGAAGCGTAGCACTTTCCCTCGCCATCAGCACAGTCGAAACCAGAGCTTGCGATCTTTTGGCAAGCAGCCTGCCATTCCTTTCCAGCAATCTGATCCTCGGTAGTTGCCTGAACACACTAAAAATATGTTAGTTCAGCGAGATGCCATTCTGTATAGATCTCTACGTACGCGTCCGGAAGATGCATCGTAAGTGGTGCTACCCCACTAAGATAGAGGAAGTTAGTACAAATTCAAAGCTCATATTCGGGATACTTTACCTCATAGCTAGCCTCGTTGTAGGCCGTGCAGGCAAGCGTGGTCAGGCGCGTGTTGTCGCTATCACCATTGCGACAGGCGCAACTATCGTGGAGGTTGGCAGCGCTTATCACAGTCAATTTTTCAAAGGGCTCAAGCAAGATCTTAGCCAGTGACTTACACCAGGTTGACGGCCATAAAGGCAGAGACAATTTTGGCAACGGAAAAATACATTGCGTCGTTGGGATGTCGGAGGATGGGCGAACGGACTTGTTGAATTCTGGAATTGAGGTGACTGGACAGAAACGAATAACCACAAAGTTAATGAAAGACTTGACTATGAAAGCGTACTGCGAATGTTTTAGAGTGTACTGCTTGAAAGTAGAATTGGAGATGCTTCTTCAGCAGTTCTTATGTACAAGTCACTATTCTATCAATCACTAGTCGGACCGACAAGGCTGAAAAGGGAAAGTGGTATTTTAGGTTATCCTTGAGTGCGTCGTCACGTCGCCAGACGATTAGATCTCTTGCATTGACGGCCTTCCCGTCTAGCCTCGATTTAATCTATTTTAATCCCTTCATCCCCATTCTTCGGGCGCCCAGAGCACTAGCCTGTGCAGTGGGTCAAACACATCGAAAACTATAATTTATTGACACTGAAGATCTCTTTGGGCAAATCTCTCCATAAAAGAGGGCCAATCGATTTAACAGTGTGACATTCTCTTTACAAAATAGTCTACAGGGGCCTGCGATGGATCTTTAGCTTGTCGCCCTGAAACAACAAGCTCAGAGGCAGACTATACTCATCCCATCTTGCACGGTATTAATTTCTCCATCAATTGCAGCAAAAGCATTATGGTTCATTCCCTGTCTGACCACACTAATATCACGCCAACTAGTCTATATGTTCAATTCTTGGCAAGCCATGGCTGTACTTCATAGTACCCAATAGGCCGTCAAGGTTGCTTTAGGGGAACCGACCCATGACGTTTCACATTGTTGCCCGACAAAGGCGGCCTTTGTGCTTCTAGGCCATACGGGGATGTCCGGGTATGGTTTATCACAGAAGATAGGAACGTGATGGTTGATAGCATACGATATCTTTTCTATCTTATAAGAGTCAGCCTCTTCACTCTCATAGTGCTGCAATCATTCCACAGCCTACACACAGCAGCTTCACTCTCACAAGTCATTCTTTCATTCTCATTGAGTTGATCTTTACAACTTCCTTTACAATCGTTCACTCGTCCACAAAACAAAATGATCTTCCCATCCGCCCTTGCCATCCTTGGCCTCGTTTACGCTGCCGCTGCAGCCCCCTCTCCTCAAGTCCTTGGAGCCGACGATGTCATCGTCATCGCAAAGGACGGCTCTCGCCAGGTCATGAAGGCCGCCGCGTTTGACGCCCTCAACAACGCTGCTTCCGCGCCTGCTGAGCGCGATATCCTGCCTGCCACCGAGGGCCATGCACTCCACCGCCGCTGCGACGAGAGCACCGAAGTCCAGGTCCTCTCTGACACGGAGTTCCTCGACTGGGACATTGCCATCTCCCCCGTTGCTAGTAGCGCAGACGGAGAAGTCAGGATCACCGTTGCCTCTGGCTACTCTGTTGCCAACTCGCTTGCTACGGGTGTCACTGCCGGCATTAGTGATATCCTGACTTACTCGCTATCTCTCACCTATACCGAAACCTGGACCACTACCCAGGATCAGTCTCAGATTTTCCTTCTTGAGGCGGGTCTCTACGGTGTCGTCGTCAGCCAGCCTTACGTCCGCCGTGTTACTGGCTACGTCTACAGCGGCTGCACCGATGCCCCGGAGAAGACTGAATTCACATCCAACACGTACAAAAGCGCGTCCTATGGCAACCTTGCCTGGGTCAAGGGAATCATTCGTCTCTGCGCTAATGAGACCTACCCTATTCCCTACTGCAATGGCCAGGGCCAGCACAACTAAGGTGTCTGCCATAATCAAGGACTAGTAGTCTCGCTGCGCTAGGATTAGGCCGTTCATCAAGGACACCAGGTGGAGAAGGGAGAGGGTTGTGAGGAGCTAACTAGCGGACCGCCAAGTTCACCAGTTGGAAGAAGTGAGAAGGGTTTCGAGGGTTTCAAATAGAGAGTGTGTTTAGTTGCTGTTCATTAAAATCAATAGAATTGTCTGAGGAAAACCAGTTCGTGACAACTCCAGTGGCGTAAGAGGTGAAGGTAGCGCCACGGCAGGATCTACGGTGAGATTTGCCTAATGGAGAGTCATCCGATTTAGAGGAGATTGCTTCAAATCTAAATCCAGAGGATAATACCTGGCACCGATATTTAAGGGCAAGAACCGAAAAGCGGCAAGATGTCCAATTTAGTTATTATACGGTCGGCATACTACATCCCACCAAAATCTGTGAATAAACTCCAGTCCTGGTCCAAATCCATCATCAGCGAATTGGACCAGGACGGGTCAGTCCAAACATCAAAGTCAACATTGTCCCCTGTCAGCCCTAGTCCCGAATACTCAAACGCCGGAAATTCTACCTCCTGGCCCTGGCTGCCCATCTGAGGGTTCGTAGGTGTTGGTTGGCTAATTGAGGAAGCTTCACCTCGGTAAATCTGGGGACCTACCGGAGAAGCACAGTATTCCGGACGGTCTGTAGTTTGGCTCGTGCGACGGCGTACCACAATTCCAAAGTATGGTATGAGAATCTTGTCTAGATCCTCATCCTGCCGGGCAGTTGATGGATCACTGCACGGGGATCCCATAAGCATATCGAGGGAATTGCAGCATTGCGACGAAATCTTGCATCGGTCTCTCCTCGCAGCCTGGCGGAATATGTCCCTCACCGCCATCAGCAAGCCCACGTCTTCGCTAGAGCTCGCTGCCGTAGACATATGACTCAAGTCGCCCAAACCAAGAATAAGAATAACAGCGGCCGTAAACGCGAGAAAGGCAGTTGTCTTGCATTCGTACAGACATGACCCCTGAATGATGGATCGGAGCACCAAGAAACGCTTGAGCATTTCGCGGGAAGCTCCCATACACGCAAGCGTACTGATGACAGCGGTCGGCCCACCAGTAGACTTTGCCATGAATGGCAGATGGAGATAGGTTTTGATGTGGAAGAAGTAAAACTGCTGTAATACTTTCTCCTTGAGCTGATCATCTGCCGTTAGACCAGATGCCACGTCCGGAATAGTCCACCATGTTTTTGGAAGCATGGCTGCGATTGTATCCAATTGCTCATCTAGGCTCAGGGTCTGGGCAAGTGAAGGCTTGCCAGCGACCAGATTCCTCTCAATGATTTTTCCTGCGAGTATCATGGTCTGGAGGGTAACCTCGGCCGCTGCAGCTTCGTGGCATGGTGCTTTCGAGTTGTGGTACCCATCGGGAAACCCATGGGGAACACCAAGAAGCAAGCTAGTGAAGCGATCTCCAGAATAGACCGCCCACCATATGTTGTCGGCAAGGAGCTGGTTAGACCCGCGTCGGTAGAGTCCCTGGCCGTAAAGTTAGCAAGCTCTAACTTTCGAGATGGCCAGGCATACCATGAGCTGTGCAATCGCCATGCCCTTGCGCCATATAAGCCAAGAGCGGCGCGGTTGACCGATTTCAGTAAGCGACCTTGCAAGCAAGATAAGACAGTGCATACCCTCAATGGTAGAGGCGTATTCAAAGTCCGACACCACGAGGCTTTCGATCAAAACGTACAACTGGTGGTATCTATTCAGGCTACGAGCATAAGCAGCAGCGAGTGTACCCAGAAGAGCAGGATTGTTGCTCGTGTAATTGCGAGCAGCGAACACAGCCAGATCCTCTGCAGGCTCTCGTGAGTTGAGATGAGTCTTGAAGCGGAAGCTGGCCCACCAGGATCCATACTCAGATAGAGTCGACATAAAGGAGTCGTAGCTAGGCAGTGCTGAACGAAGGGTCGCGCATACGCGCTTGGCCTTTTCCTGAGATAACTGGGAGATGCTGGAGGATTGCGGACTTGCATACTCTGGGAGCGTGTTTAATGTGGACTTGTCGCCTCGCGCCTGAGGGCTTGTTGCTGACATTCGTTCAGTCCCAGAGGCCGTGGACCAGATCTGCATGGTCAATACATAATTCGCCACGCGGAGGAAACAATAAATAAATTCTCACTTCGTTATCGGCAATCATCGAGACCAGGGGGGGTTGGTAGCTGCCGTCGTTTACCAAAATGTCAGAATCAGAAGGATGGTCCGGTTTATCAGAACTGGGCCCTGTCAGCCAACACCCTGCAGCAGTGACGGACACCTCACAACGCGGGGTCAAGAAATAGCTCAGAAGATCCAGCTGAGCCTTGAGGGGGAGCAACGCTGCTCGGTGGATGGAGAAATGGTTCCTGGCGTTGGTTGAGGCATAAACCGCCACGGGCGGAACATGGCGAGCAAACGGACGCGTTTGAGGTGAATGTGCACCGGATTTTGCGTCGACGGCCTAATTAACACTCAATGAGTACGGCGAAATATGGCGGCGGAGGGTCAATATAATATGCCTACATTCGAAACAGCTGTGGGTTCCTTTCCTCATCGGCCTCCGAGGTCTTGGAGCAGCAGGAGGCGGTGCATTCGGAAGTGATTCGTCCATGGCGGAATCTCTACGTGCGTCGGAGGCCGTTGTCGCTGTTGGAGTGAAACGATGAATCGGATGAAGAGGCATTTCGTCCGTTTGAGTGGATTCTCGATGGATCTCGATGGATGACGAATTGTTGCTTCAGCCGCGGACGAAAGCATTCGTCCGCGTCACGTGACCGGAATCTGACAAGGACGTCTGTACGGAGTCTTATCTTAGTCCGTCATTTGGTCCGTCTTTTGGTCCGTCCGATTGCTGGTACAATTGCACTCACCCCATACTTACGCCATACGGACGGACCAAACATCACGGACGCCGATAGAGGCACCCATTTCTCGCATACACAACCCAGTAGCCAATTCTAGTATTCTCTTGTTAATTCCAAGCTATAAATACAAACGTCTTTGCCGTATGGAGTGGAAGTTTTACTCATCCATCACAGCAGTTCATCCATCACCACACACACACACACACCAAGCTCCAACACCGAGATACACTCAACTTCACCCTCAACAAACACATACAACAACCAACCCCCCTCAATCATTCACAATGTCTTGCACTTGGCTCATCACCGGAACCACCTCTGGCCTTGGAGAAGCCTTGGTCCGCGACGTTCTCTCTCGTGGCGACAATGTCATTGCTTCTGGCCGTAAGGTTGAGGAACGACTTGGCCCTCGCATTGCCAAGTCAGAGCGCCTTGCATTTCTTGAGCTGGATATCACAGCATCCCAGCAGGCGATTGATGCGCAAGTCAAGGAGGCTTGGGAAATTTTTGGATCGATTGACGTGTTGGTCAACAACGCCGGTCGTGCGGGCTTCAAAAGCGCCGAAGAGGCAGAGTAAGTTGATCCCTTCCGCTGCTCCCACTTATAGATTTATTCTAACATGTTCTACAGCGACACCTACATCGATCAAATGTTCCAAGTGAACTTGTTCGGGCAAATGCGCATGACACGCGCCATCTTCCCATTCTTCCGCGCCCAGGGCCATGGTTGCGTCGCCTTCACCTCATCGAGTACGGTCTGGGGCCCCCTTCCCTTCATGTCTCACTACGCAGCCTCTAAAGCGGCATTGAGTACCTATGTCGAGGCCTTGCACAAGGAAGGCATGCCGCTGGGCATTCGAAGCGTCGCCATCGAGTGTGGTGGAATGCAAACTTCTTTGGGGCAGCCGCGCGAAGAAAGCGAGCAAACATTTGTGCAGCCTGCTGTTGCTGGCTATTTGCCCCTGTTCGGCGAACTGATGGATTGCTTTGCTAAATCCGGCATGGACATGATGCCAGGAGACGTGGAGAAAGTTGCCAGGAGCATGGTGGATGTCATCACCAGGAAGGGTGTCGCTGCAGGACGACCCTGGACTGTCCGTGTCCCATTGGGCTCAGATGGATGGGGCTACGCTGCAAAGAAGTGCGAGGAACATCTGCAGGTGTTGAGCGACTGGAAAGAGGCCAGCTTCAACACAGATCGTGACGGAGCGGCGGCGACGGCGACAAAGCTCACGCACAAGTTTACAACCTTGGTCGACCTGGAATAGCCAGGAGACAAGAACCGGTCATAGGTAGATTAATTGTTGTCCGCAGAGTATTCCTATTTATACATTCATTCCATTAACAACAGTTTGTTCGCTGTCCACGCTACCCAGTACTTTTCGGTCTCGGCTCAATTGTCCCTGTTCCTCAATCACAGTTGCGCAAGACTCCATCTCTGACCTGTTAGATTTCGACCGTAGTCTCAGCTTGCTTAAAGACGCTGAATTGCGGATGACAAACGTCTTGATCCGCACAGTCAAGGGCTTGAAGAATGGGAGACAGGCGCATGCAATGCCCGCTGTTATTTCCGCGAGGGACCACAGAGCGGGCTCGACATTCCACCATGTCACGTCCGGCTCGGGGTGAAGCCATCGAATCCGCATGATTGAAATGGCAACAATCCTGCAGTTTTGATATTGTCAGCAGCGGTCCTTGATGCAACCCTTCTGGAGCAGCGAACTCACAAGAATCCTATGCAGAAAATGCCCATGAGGTAGACTTTCTGAGAGCGAGGTAGGTTTAGCTTCCACAAGTCCGGAAGGGGAAGAAGTATTATGCAGAGGTCGCTGAAAATGTTGAAAGCTCCGTTGAAATACCACCAATGCACCTGTTGGTCGTCGGGGAGGCATTTGGCGTCGATGCTTTTGTCCCACCAGCCCTGAATGGGAATACACAACAAAAAGACCAAGATTCCGTGAGCAAGCCCCCACAGTAATATGACAACGATGGCTGCAATGCACATTCCTCGCATCTTGGAGACAGATAGAAGGCGGTAGTAGTTGAGAAGAAATGTCATCTTGATGAAGAAAAGAGAGTAGGTGTAAAACATGACGGATAACCAAAAGCACTATGAGATGTTAGATACAGAACTACATGGATGAGCCGAAGCATTACTATACCCTGAGATAAAGTACTATTTCTTGCGGAGTTAGTGTGCTCATATGTCTCCCGAGACCATATTTGGTCACTGTCCGACGTCAGCTGTTGTTGAAGAGGGGGAGTTCTCCTTGAACGGGACATACTTGCGGCTTGAGAAACACCACATCCCATTATGGTCGCCTTTTAAACCATTTAGTCTAATGTTCTAATCAATTCCCCGGATGGACCGTCCGACTTACCCATGCGGCGATCGCGGTTGCATCGTCTAGCGCAAATTGCTTCAACAACCCCCGGCTCAAGATACGCAGCCCGACCGTCAATGTGGAGACGACGAGGAGAAATACCACACCGCCAATGACCACCGGGACTCTTGTCTCGGATGGGTCCGGGATCGCGGCTTCGGAAGCCATGGTATATCGGGGCCTGATAGCCAACGGCGGGATGTGTGTTCAACGTCACACGGTGCACCAGCGCGCGAGCGGGGTGAAGAAGTTGAGAGGGAGGAGGGAATATTTATCACAGCGCAAGCGGACTTTTGTAGCTTTGGCCTGTTGCCATGGCTTGAACCATGTCTCAGAGTGACGATCTCTGGAATGCTGGACAGGGTGACGGGACAAGCTATTCCGCTTTCAGTTTCCCCTGCCTCATATCACACCAAAGAGGCTTTGTGATAAGCCACATTCGTGTCCAGAACCCGGTCGCTCATTTGAGCGAAATGCTAACAAAGCAATTCTCGGAACCTGTTGGGGCGTTGAGTTTTACGGCGCCCCTCGCTATTCCTTGCTCGTTCTGTTCCAGGAATGCAAGCCCATCACCATGCAATCAATCTAACCTCCCACCGGCACGAGCCGAAGCTTTGGACTAGTCTCGGCCCAGACATCTCTCCACTCCGGTCGTTCTTAAAGGTCGAGTACGGGCTGGACCCCATCGTTTCAATGCCAGCTTTGGGACGTGGCACCAAGAATACAGCTGGGTCTTTGGCGTGCCCTCGATATTCTGTGGATTTGCCCATGGTATCGACATGGCATTGAGCACGTGGTATCAGCAGGACGGTCTAGAAGGGGATGTCTATTCTCATGGCGTTTATAGCTGGTGGAGTGAACTACGGACACAGGATGTACCCAAGGGTCCAGCGGGCCCCAACAGATTCCAGCAGGCGCTAGAGGTTCCTGCATGAGACGACCAAGCCTCTACAGTGAGTTTCGAACTTCCCGCATGTACCAGGTGTCGTTTAATATAGCTTGAAACACTCGATAATCCCTGAAACGATGTATCGTATTCACAAAGGCTTCTGTGCGTAAACCACATTCCTATAGCGAGTTAGATCTATTCTCATCTGGAGGTCGGTGATGCTCACACTCTCCAGTATCCGTGGAACTCTTTGTTGCACAGGTCTTTCCTGACATCCACACAGAAGACTTCGAGCTCATCTGTATTCCACCCCAGCACTTTCGTAAATAGGAACATACTGAGACCCTGAACCCCACCAACGAGGTTGACATTGCCCCATGCTCCTAATACGTATTAGTGAACTGTTGTCTGGTAATGTGGCTCGCTTCAGTACCTAGTTCTTTGAGCTTCGGATCCTTTGGCCAAGTGTTCATCGGCCACTTGTAAGGAGCCTCTGTGACATTAGCGAATCCAGCATCGATCAGCTGGTCCTTGTAGCGCAAGCCAGAATCCAGACCACTTCCCAATTTGGTGGCAGCCTCATTCATCAGGGCGCTCCACTTGTATACTGCGGAGTCTTTCGGCACGGTGCCATCATCGCAAGTGACCGGGTAGATGGGATCCATCAGCTCAATGTAGCCACCAGGAGAGAGGTTCCTGGACACGAATGTTAGAGGCTGGACTTCAAGGTGACCCCCAGATGTAGATCTCACTCGTATGCCTGGCGGAATAGCTTAGGCCAGTCGCGGATAGATCCCGTCATTGCGCGCATGTAGATCAAGTCAAACGGCCTGGTATAGGTCCATGCGGCCTCCAGATCATCTACGAAAAACGAGGCATTTGGTGGGACGCTGGTGCAATATTAGCGCTATGCATCCACGGCTTGAAAAATACCTACAATGATGGCTGGATAGGGCTGAGATCGACACCAGTGATCTGGCATGTGTTAATAAGACGCTAAAGACTTGTTAAGCTGAGAAAGTACCTCTGTTTCTGGATGCTCGTCGGCTGCTATTGTTAGACTTTGAAGTAATTGTGAGGACTTCTAGCTTACCAATGTCTAGCGCCCAAATGCCCGTTCCACAACCAGCATCGAGAATACGCTTGAGCGGCTTATCTTTTCCTACGGGAGAGATAAATAAACGATCGTTGAGAGTAAGTAGGCACAGGTTATGCTGCTGATCTGTGATGTTGTTAGATGGACTCGTCAAGCTTCAACACGATTTCTTGATGCTACCTAGGCGGTCATTTTCCAACTAGATTCTCTTAATCAACGGACGTTTTGAGACAGAGAAGATATTACTGACGGTGTCGTTCGGCAGAATGTATGCTAACGATGGTCAGTGAGCTGGGCGTTCCGCGGGGGCGTGGCAATCTCACATCCTGCCTTGTACGCATGATATGTGCGGCCATTCTCCTTGCGGTAGTTAAGGATGCTCGATGTGAGAGACGTAGTGTCACTGTAGGCTGAAATCTGTGATTGATTTGCTGTTGTAAGCTTCCTCCCCATTCGCCCAGCATGAGCCAATCTTCTCTCACCTGATCAAATACAGAGTCACCATCGTCAGGCACCGGCTGAAAGGTCAGGTCCACACTACGAAGAAGGCGTCAGATATTTCACTCACGTTGGCCGCGGTAGTTGGCCGTCGTTCCACAGCCGGCGGGCTCGGGTGGGACCGGGGCGCGTTCTCGGCCATGATGGATCTCGACTTGGGCAAACACGATGTCACGATCAAGCGAAAAAGACCTCAGGAGGAGCAAAAGGGAAACGATTGAGAAGAGATGGGAACCCCGCAACGCCAAGTGTAAAGAGGAAACATCACCTCATATTCCGCCTCGGCCGCGGCGGTTATACACGAGTTGGCTGCAGCCGGACCGGGTAAGTGAACCGCAATCATTCGTGAATCGAGATCCCGGTCTCCGTACCATGTCAAGCTGTTCAATTTTTGCGGCGGTGTCGCATTGTTATTGGACGAGGGCAATCTGCAGACAAACCAACAGCATACGGAGTGCAGGCCTGTTAACCACAAATGGTTGCCTGTGGTGTCAGCCCATTCGGCTGGTACTTCAAGCGAAGCCGGAGGCCTTGATACGAGAAAAAGATGGGAAGTAATATTGTGGGAATGGTGAATGTGCGATACGAGGTATATAGGTGTTAGTAAGAGAATACTTTTTCTGCTACATTTGACCATTTCAAGAATGGAGTTGAATCTTGTGCCGAGATATAGCTGCTGGTTTAGTAATCGACCTCTCACCTTCTAATCGATAAGCCGGACCTGCTGAGTTATTAACTGGCCAGTTTCGGCCCTCACATTCCTGAGCTTAGGGACAGAACAAGGTGAACCAAGACGTGTATACGCAATTTGTTGGTGTTGATGGTCGTGTAAATAGCAATGAAATTAGCTATGGGCGGCCCTCGCGGTTTTCTTTCATTTAGTTATTAACACACTTCGTGGGTCGAACTAAACTGGACAGCATGAGCTCCCTGGCTACGCGGGAACTGAAAATTGGCTCAGGATCCTCCAACTACGTCTTCGCAAGTTCCCTGCCTGATGAGCATATTAATTTACGATGGTTCAATGATACGGCCTTGGCCATTTGCGGAACCAAGTGCTATTTTAGGGATAAAGCGTCGGATTTGAGGATCGCGAAACTCAAGGGCAGATGGGGGTTCAGTGGGCTCCAGTCGGCCCCAGTGTGCTCCAACCCGTTTACGCAGGAGCCACGGGGGCTTCTATGCTGCCAGCAAGACGCGCCAGATGTTGACTTGTTCAAAGGTCCGAGACGGCGTACGAGGGCGTCCGTTTCTTCCGTTTCATCGAACTCTGTTGAGTCCGTGTGCGTGGGCGGCCATGGTGCAGAGCCTCAAGAGGCACAGGCCGGTGTCGATGCGTCAATGGCGTGTCTCAGCACATCGAGACATCGAGAGGCAGATGGATGCAAATTACACAATTTGAGTAACTTGCAATGCCTGCTCGTGAGAGCCAGCTGAGCCTAGGTGTGTTCCGTCCCTACAGTTACAGTCAAGCGCTGAGCGACAGATGGGCGGCTCAGTGGCACTGCTACATCATTCCACGCTATGTCGACGGGAAATTCTACAATTCAAGGCCTGCCACTGATTCTATATCGTTTTTTGTAGAAGAATAAAAACAAAATGGCAGGATTTCAGATATCTCAGGCATTCGTGACCTCAACTGTTGCTCATTGAAGTTTGGTTGAAGCAATGTCTTTGCTACTAGAGGTTTACTATAACATCTCTAAACCTTGGCCGGATACTCTACGGTTTCGATACTCTCCGGGTACACTAGACCTCCCTGGCGACGAACCTCATCCAACACATCCATGACGGCAATGGTCTCAGTCAAGTCCAGACGCCTGCCCTCCTTTCGCCCTTCAATAATCGCCAACCCCGCCTCGTCAGCTTCCCAGAACATGCCCTGGCCCTCGCCCTCGGGGTTCATGTAGTGCAGGAATCCATTGTACCAGCCGCTGCCCTTGCCTGGGCCCGGCTTGGGCCATTGCTTTTCCTCCACTGTGCCGTCTTTGAGAATGAGCTTGGTGGCGCTGGGGTTCTGCGCCATGGGGAAGAGCTGCAGTTCTCCCTGTTCGCCCTGGATCCGCACGCTTGCCTGGGGAGTGGGATCGTTTTGTTGGCTGCCGACCCGCATAGAGGTGGTGGCTACGGCGTGGGCGTCGCCACCGGCGGACTCAGCCCGAGGGAAGGTTAGAAGAATAGTCGTAGTCTCATCCGCACCAGTTGGCTTGTACTATCGTCATCCAGTCAACACGAGTCGTCCCAAAACTAGATGGTGTAGTGGTGAGTGACGTACCTTCTTCATGGATGCAAGAACTTTTGGTGCTTCGCCTGGTGCCAGGTCCTTATAGAATACCAGGAACGGCCACGTCAAAGCGTAAACGCCGAGGTCAAGCAGCGGGCCACCAGCAAGGTCTGGGTTTACCATGCGATGTTTTCCGTCCTTGAATGTGGTTTCTGGAGACATTCCCATACTCAAGTCTGAGAAGACTCTATGAACCGTGCCCAGCTTTCCAGAGCTAATGACATCTCGAACGTAGTCCGTCACAGGAAAGTATCTCGTCCAGAACGCCTCCATCAGGAATAGTCCCTTTTCTCTGGCTTTATCCACCAAAATACGCGCTTGCTTGGCATTTACGGTGAATGCCTTCTCGCAAAGGACATGCTTCCCAGCCTCGAGGCAGAGCATGACATTTTGGTAGTGATGTGAGTGCGGCGTGGCGACGTAGATGATCTCGACGTCGGCATCCTGAACCAGCTCCTCATAAGAGCCGTACGCCTTGGCAGCGGAGGAAGCCCCGACGTCTTTGAGGAACGTCTCGGCGCGGGCGCTTGACGAAGACGAGGCAGCGGCGACGACTGTGTGCTTGAGGTTGCTGACGCCGCGAGTGGTTGGATCAACGAGTAAATCCTTTGTGCTGTGACTTGCATGAGCGGGTGGGTTGGCTGAGGGATTAAACAGATGGACCTACAACGTCTGCGAGATGGCACCAGTCGCCAGAATACCCCATCGAATCTCCCGAGTTGTCGTCATCCTGGAAGCGTGTGAGTGTCTTGTGATTTGGTCGAGCGATTATTGCAGTGTAAAAGATGGTTAGGGTATCAGATTTGAGAAAGATGTTTCGTGTCAGGTATGGAGGGGATCGTACCGCTTTTAAACCAAATCATGGCTCCCATCGTGATACTCGGAGGCCCAATTTTTTTCAGCAATCGGAGTAGTATCATCAGCTGCAGCCAATGGCTGACAATTAATCAGCCCAAACCCTCTTGTAGAACGCATCTAGTAAACCCGCGAGTCCCCGGATCTGCGGAGAATGTGCCACTTTAACTGTCCGGTTAAATCATGGTGGTGGGGCCCAACCAATGGGAGTAACCATCGAGATGTCCGGTTTCGGGGAACACTGCCGAATCTCTGAGATGGGTTAGCTTAAGATTAGCTGGTTTCGTCATTGCGCTTCTCCGGGGAGTCTCGGATTTCGCATCAGAATAGCTCAATTAGATCCACCTGGCCTCCCGGTGTGACGTGTTGGAGAGAGTGGTATCACAGATATTCACGCAAGTACATTTACAGAGGTGGACATCGTAGCAACGTATTTATTTTCACGTTATGGATATATCGCAAAGGGTTTATGTCCTGCTCCTTCACCAAGTTCACTCCGAGATAACACCCTTCCGGCGGTTCTGCTAAGCGCTATCATACATTCCTATTTGTTTACGACCCTATCGCCATTAATGCATTTCCTGGGCCGTTGAACCTTTACCTGCAGCAATTTTTCCTCTTCTAATATATTCTCATTCATTACCATTGCCAACCGAGACTTATGCAGCCTTATAAGTAACACAATGAGAAAGCATGAGCATTCAATCTACTCCAACAGTCGGTGATTGGGTAGAGGATGGGGGAGCTATATTTCTGTCGCAATACCGCCACGGCAAAAGGGAATTATCACTCCTCCTTCTGGTAATGTTATTGTGGTCCATATCTCCCTCTGACAATATCGAGGGCAAAGCGAACAGAATTCTTCACAATCTGACCTCGGCTACCCTATACCTAAAGCCCCTTCATCGGCTCCATTGGAACAGACTACCCTCACTGATGTTTACCATCTGCGAGATTGTCGCATACAATGTCATCACCTTTTCTCTACTCTATGTCATCTCCGCACACCCCGCATTTGAACCTTCGCTATCCCACCGACACGGTAACCGGCTAAAGTGCTGCTCATCCGATTATGGCGGGAATACGGGACGAAGGGTAAATAAGGCATAACCCCGCTTGTCAATGTGTATTGTGCCATGGATTTACAAGCAATAGCAATATAAACAACGTCAGGATCGTGACTAAAGCCAACACTCGCGGCTAATGTTTATACGAAAGCGAAAGCGAAGGGGTATTTGCTCATAAAGCTGGCCCATAAATTCTACTTGACTGAGCATCACTTGAGGACGTGTATGAGGAAGGGTTATATCGAAACATCCCAAGACACATCCTTTCCTCATGTTGTTCTCCCATATTCCCTGGTCAGCTTGGGTGATGAGCGTCTTACCAATAGGTGCGGCGAGTCGCGCGTTTTCGAACCCAATCCTGCCCGGCTTCAATCCCGACCCCAGCTGCACCTTTGTGCCTGAATGGGACAATACCTTCCTCTGCACCACTTCCTCGTTTCTGACGTTCCCCGGTGCTCCCGTCTGGGCAAGTAAAGATCTTGTAAACTGGAAGCTTGCCAGCCACGCTGTCAACCGCGCCGAGCAGGTGCCTGAACTGTTCAGAAATAGCCAGCAAAGTGAGGGAATATGGGCGTCGACAATACGCTATCACGATGGCCTCTTCTACTTGATCACGTCGTATGTATCCTGGTACGAGGGCTGGGGTCCCAAGATTCTCCTTTTTACGACCAAAGACCCATACGACGATGATGCATGGAGCGATCCTATTCATTTTGAGAACCCAGAGAACGAGATCGATCCAGACCTCTTCTGGGACGACGATGGAAAAGTCTACATGTCGGTTGCAAGGGGGATTTTCATCCACGAGGTCGACCTCGCCACTGGGTCCGTTTTGAAGACCTTGACAGTCTGGAACGGCACAGGCGACCGAAATCCCGAGGGCCCTAAGCTGTACAAGAAGGACGGATATTACTACCTCTCCATTAGCCAAGGAGGCACGGAAACAAATCACTCTGCGGTTATTTCTCGCGCCACCAGCATCGAAGGTCCGTACGAGGGATACGAAGGAAACCCCATATTGACCGCCAAGAACACGGATTCGTTTTTCCAGACAATCGGCCATACGGATTTTTTCCAGGATGCCTCAGGCAACTGGTGGTGCGTCGCACTCGGGACGAGATCTGGACCTGATTGGGAAATTTATCCCATGGGTCGAGAAGCGGTGCTGGCCCCGATGGTCTGGGAAAAGGGTGAGTGGCCAGTGGTGGATCACATTCAAGGCATCATGCATGGGCCGCTCCCTCGAGTCAATAAGAAAATTCCTGGCAATGGCATTTGGGCCACGGATGGAGATCGAGTGGACTTTAAGCGCGGGTCTCAAATTCCTCGACATTTCTTATACTGGCGCCCGCCCAAGACCTCTCTCTTCACCGTGTCGCCACCTGGACACCCAAATACGCTACGGATTTCACCTTCTCGAGTCAACTTGACCGCGGACAGTCAGTTCGAACCAATCACTGATGGCTTTGCCCTTATTTCACGGAAGCAGTCCAGCTCCATCTTCACCTACACCGTCGATGTTTCTTTCGAACCCAAGGACGTTCACGAGGAGGCCGGCCTGACGGTGTTCCTAACTCAGTACCAACACATCGACATCAGCATCATCAAGGGCAGTAAATCTGGGCTGAAGATCAAGTTGTATGTCGAAGCCAGCGGGAAGCCAGGGATCGTTGTGCCAGAGAAAAAGACGGTTGACGTCCCAGCGCACTGGCTTCGTAAACCCATCAGACTAAGCATATCAGCGAACGAGGACTCATACTATGTGCTGTCAGCTGCATCCACTGATAGTCCGCACAAGCAGCTCGTGTTGGGAAAAGTGAGCGCAGAGGTTGTTTCTGGAGGATCTGGCCCGTTCCACGGTGAGTAAATATTCCTTGCCAATTGTCACTGAAGTGTTGAACGTTTGACTGACATAATTTCCTGCTGTAGGAACCTTGCTTGGAGCATATGCTACTAGTAACGGTGGGGATGGTCAAACTCCTGCGTATTTTGGCCGATGGAGGTACAAGCCCATCAGCCAGGAAATCGACGAAGGCGTATATGAACCAGTCGAATAGTAATTGAGAAGATTATTTATTTGCTCATATTAAACTGATTTATTAGGCGGCTTCAATGGCTCCTTGTCGTCCCATAACCCTTGGTCCTAAATTTTTGCATTATGGTAAGAGCAGTGAGCAATGCGGCGACCCACATTTCTATGTTGAATTTCCACCCAAAGTTCAATCGTGATACCGCCCGCGATGAGCTCCAATGGTAGAGTATTGAGTCAGGCAATGGAGTACTGCCAGCCATCGGAAATCTGATAATACACGAATGCCAGCAGAGGGACCAATCTTGAACCCAGAAAAACCCTACCCACCATTTAATCGTAAGATGGAGTTCCAGTAAGCACTAGCGGGTGACGTCAGCACGATTAGACAGGCTGCCTGGCAACCCAGTATCCGATCCAAACACAGAGCTTTTTACGTAGTACAAGTCTCTCCACCTCGGACTCTGAAACAGTGACGAGTGGTTTAGAGGATCGGATTGCGAAATGGCGCTAAAAAGTATTGCAATTTTCGCTGACTATGATGGAGTTATTGCGGACGATCTCAATATCGGGGTTGGGCTAGTCCACAATAAAACCGCTCGAAGGATTCACTCAATTCACTCTACACCTTCACACGTCTCCCAATTAGCTCGTCAACGCGCTGTTTATGATATGTACAAGCGCATCCTACTCGCCATCTCGGTGCTGATTGCACTCGCCGCAGTTTTCTTTTCCCAAGGAGATGTCCCAGATCATCCTCCTTACGTCCAGGGCAGAAACAAGACGGTGTTGTTTTTAGTCAACTATCAGCCTGGCCTGTCAAATGTCCACGTTGCGACAGCATCTTCCCTGCTGGAGAATCATCCCGACATCGAAGTACACTTCGCATCTTTCCCCAAGCTCGGCAAGAAATTGCAGAGAATTTCGGCTTTTGCACGCACCAAGACGGCGGAGGCCCAAGATGTGATTTTTCACGAGATGAAGAGCCCATCTTACGGCGACGCAATCGCCGCTGCCGGCAAAACCATTCTCAATATCCCTCACCCACCTGGCGCCGCTGGCATCGCGCATTTATGCAGAGACATGCAGATTTGGATATCGCCCTGGACTGTCGAGGATCACATGGCAGTCTATGAAGAGCTGACCGCTATCATTCATGAGGTCGACCCAGCTGTCGTAGTACTGGACACACTTTTCCGTCCAGCAATTGACGCAACGCGTGATAACAATCGACACCATGCCATCATCACGCCAAACACGGTCATCGACAATTTTCTAGCGGATCAACCGCATGGTAGCATGTTTTGGAAGTATCCAGCGTAAGCGGTGTCCCGCACAGGACCATAGGTGACGAGACTTCCAGTTAATCTGAATTTAGTGTTGCCTCCGGTTTTTCGTTCCCAGTCCCCTGGCGGAATATCCCCGAAAACATATATCTCAACATGCGTTTCATCTACAGCGTGCTGGTCATGCCGGGCCTCAACGCTAAAAAGGCCATGCTCAAGGAGAAAGGCCTTCTCGACCCCATCAACTTTTATAAAATGTACCGTCAGGACGTTCCTTGGATAACCATGACGACAGAAGGCGCAACTATTCCTGTCGATTTCATCCCGCCGAATGTTACCTGCGCTGGGCCGATGGTATTGTCAGCTGCGCCAGCCGTCGAGCAAGATTCTCATATGGTTGACTGGTTGACGAAAGGCCCAACTATACTTATCAACCTCGGAAGCAGTGTCATTGTGAGTCAATATCATGGCCCGCAACAACCAAACATTTCCTACATATTTACGTCGACATGTTAATTACATGACGCAATGTCTTGATGGAAATAACTAATAATTGATTCCCAGTGGACACAGACCCAGGCCACGATCATGACAGAGGCTATCGCAGTTGTGCTCGACAAGACTAACGTCCAAATCCTATGGAAATTCAAAAAATTCGGAAACTACTCTGACGATTACTTGGTGGCACTCAAGCCACACCTAGATGGCGGGCGACTCAGAATGGAGGAATGGCTGACCGTGGACCCCTCGTCTCTACTGGAGACGGGGTACATCATCGCCTCAGTCCACCATGGCGGATCGAACTGCTACCACGAAGCAATTGTGTGAGTTTAATCACGCGTCGGAGTAACAATGTGGCATAGCTGATAAATATTAGTGCTGGAGTTCCTCAGATCATTTTGCCTCAGTGGGCCGATTTATATGGCTTTGCTGCACTTGCAGAGACAATCGGCGTTGGCGTCTGGGCTTGCCGGCAAACGAGTCCAGGCTGGACAGTTGACAGTATTGCGCAAGCACTCCTCAAGGTAGTAGACGGTGGCGAGGCGAGCATCTCTATGCGAGAGACTGCAAGACAGCTAGGTGTGACGGTTCGAAGCCGAGGTAAGGGGCGTGATATTGCGGCGCAGGTTGTGGCAAATATGGCATATACTGGAAAGTGAGGAGCTAATCTAACTTCTGTCTGCTCCCTCAAGGTGAGTAAGTTGCGTCATTAGGTCAAAAAAATACAGTTTTATCTATAATTCAAGTATGTTCTGCCCAATACTACTACAACAACCAAATATCAAGTTTTTTTTACTTAAAAAAGTTAAACCTCGTATGACTTATATATTCATACAGGTTTTAACTTCTTCAAGTTAAAATGCTTGATATTTGGTCATCGTGATAGTATCAGGTAGAAAATACTTGAATTGTAGATAAACCTGTGTCTTTTTTTTACCTTATGCCGGCAACTTGCTCACCTTGAGGGAGCAGACAGAAGTTAGATCAGTTTCTCCCTCTCACATATCATCTTTCGTATCAAGGAATATGTCCCGGAGAGGAGCTTTTCTGACCAATCCACCGTATGGAAAATTAAAACGAGAAGGGTTTGAAAAACCTGAGTCGTCCAACATGGGTAAGAATATGGAGTAAATAAAGCACTCCTAACGTAGTCAACTGAGCTGGTATATACACTCTATATCGTGTTCGATGATAACTTTCATCTCTTTTCTAATTGTAGGTTGATTATGGACTCAAAATCAGGCTGTAGCTCGCTCGCGATTATCAATCGCCATTACCGACCGCGACATTAACTAGTGATCCCCTTGCCAACGAAACTGGGAGTAGTATGCTCTCAAAGGCCCTTCAACCTCAGCGAAATCCGTCTTGAGGCGACCAGAGAGTTCCCGAATTTGATCTAGGCAGAACTCTTCGTCCAGCTTAGAAACGTCGTCGTCATCCAACTGATTTCCATACCGTTCAAGCTGCTTGCAGCTCTCTTGAAATTTCATCAAGCCCAACATTTCTCCGGACCCTTTCATGAAGCTTCCGAGAGAAGCAAGGCTGTGGAGATCTGATTCTTCCCTGTCAAGAACGCGAAGAGATACTCAGTCAGTTTTCGGAAAGCAAATACTGCCAGGCGATACAGGGTCGAGTCATCTCAACAATATGACATTTTGAGTTGCAAAAGATATCCCTTGAACTAATAGCGTGTCTAGACTTACAGATATCTATTTAAAGACTGGAAAGACTGTTCTGTTTGGGCGAGAAAGTCGAAAACAATCGCACCACTGAACTCGTGCTCGGGAGTGTCATCCATTTGGAGTATTTGTGCAAAGGTATCCACGTTAATGGCATGGCCAGCTGCCCGGATCGGTCCAAGCTTATTCTCATCTGGCCTCATGATGATATGCGGTTGTGGGTGTTTCGAGTAGAAATGCTGCAACGGGGCCGGCTGTGGGACGGAAGCCAGGGAGCAGTTGAATCCGAGTGACCATCCAAGTACTTGCTAAAGATGCGGCAAAGAAGAAGCGGATAAGAAACGGCGAGAGTGACTGTGGGTTGAGAAGGCGATAGGTGGGACGGAGGCTCAGAAGTCTGCAGGCGGGTAGATGGTACATATAGCCGCATTCCTTCCTCTCAATGTGTTCTAGTGCACGACAGGATCAGTGCAGTCTCACCGACGGGCTCGGCTAGCTACTAATGTAACTTGATGTTGGCGGTGAACGTTCTAGAGCTACACCAAGATGATAAGCGGCGCGCATCAGTGAGACGCTAAGTCCGCCACAGAAGCAAGTCGACCCATTCTTGCATTAGGGCATCACTAGTTGCAAATCGTGACAGCCACTAGTAGAGATCAATATGAGACTCACATATGATATCTCCACATTTAAATATGGCTGAAGAAGTGTTGCCACGGCAGAAAAATAGTCCCAGACTTTAAATGACACCACACGCTTCGGATCGCTTGCGCGGCCACGAGGCTAATACCGAAATGATATAGTACGCAGTCCATCATCTCGAAAGTGGGTATAATTGCGAAGCTAAGAATCGGGAACTCTGATACCGTCGACTAGCCAGACGCACACGTGCGGCGGACGCAAACAGCAGTCGGGGACTCAATGGATCCGCCCCTTAAACTTAGGCATGCTGGAGCCATGATGAATCCGTACTGCACAACATCAAATTTTGCATGCCAATTACGGGGTACTTATACGACTACCTTGCTTATGAACACGTGTCGGATGGATTCCAGAAGCGGGCTAAAGACTAGGTACGTCAGAGGCTGTGGAGTCTGTTTCGTCGGTTTCGGTTCGGTAGCAACTTTGGGCCCTGAGTCAAGGTAGTCGAGTCAGTATGGGAAGGACGTGCCGGATGATAAGACTTGACGCCTCTCACGTGTGGACAAAAAGGGGTTTTCTAGTTGCAGTCGTACTCTCGTTGATCCTTTCGAGCATGAAGTCCGCAGACGGGGCAAGAATCGGGCATGCGACAGACGGGAGGAATCACGGCGGGATATAAATGAGACCGGCAAGTTGGTCGTTGCATCCAAATTGCATCTGTCAAAATAATTTGCATGGCAAACTCTGGATATCCACACTAAGGATGTATGGACTGTGGATATATGCTTCCCCTTTCAACAGTATCAATGACCTCCAGGAACGCGGCAATTCAATGGAACTCATTCTGCAGCAGAAACCCCGAGGCACCGGACAGTTCAGGTAAATGAGACATCCATATGGCAGGGTCGCAGCTCTTTAATGTATCAGACAAAGGATGGATTGGGCAGGACAGCTTTTGTGACGATGGAATTGTTTGATTTGTCTATCTACTGAAGGGCTAGGATCGGTCTTACAGACGATGATGAAGTCGGCCTCTCGGGCCTGGAGGTCTGAGACCGGAAGACCGGCCTGCTGCGGCTCTGAGCTTGGTCCAGACCGGATTCCTGGCGGCCGGTCTAGAAGCCGTTCCAGATATCGTAAGATCGTCATCTTAGTAACAGACTAGATTTCGACAGTCCCGATCAGGCTGTCTGGTATAATGTAGTGTAAAAGCAACAGGCACGGGCATTTCATGATCACCCACTGAAGTCAAACAAGAACGCACAACACCGTCCTCATGTAAGAACAAAATACCAACTAGAAGCAAGGACCAGAAACAGATGCTCCTAAAACAGGCACGTCAAGGTTGAATAGAAGTGCAAGGCATACGTGGCTTCCTACAGTTTAGCCACCATTAATACAGTTTGGTTATTTTACTGCACGTCAGCTGCGTCGCTCAACAAGATATTCTCCAATTATATCTGTCCGTCAGTACTCGATTGTCGGAAACTGCAGTATTCACTATGCATTGCGACGTGGCAGAGACTGGTTGCCTACATGCCCCCACGACACAGCCACCGCCACCGTTGCAAAATGAATCAATGTGTTGGCAAGGTCAACTCGCACACTTTCAAGCCAGGAAAATAAATTCCTCATCCACAAATATTTTTCAAACACTTCAAAAAAGAGATGTGCTTGCTTCTTTCGATCTGAACGTGGCACTGCAATGGCCAAATGATCAGCAAAATGAGTGACACCAGGAATACAGCTCAGGCAGACACCCGCCAAGTTCTGTTCCGTCCTATTTCAGCTACTGAGTATCGTGTCGTGCATCTTCTTCCCGGGAAATTCCTTGATGAGATAAAATGCGTGCTTGAAACACGATCATCCAGGGTCGAAACTCACTACGAGGCACTTTCCTACCAGTGGGGCGACAAGTCAAGCACAAAACCAGTTCGTATCGCACCTTTCGACCCTTCATCCAATCCGAGGTCGGGAATATTAGCTGGAACTTTACCAAAAGGTGTCGCCGAGCCTGTCCTACAGAAGTCTGGAGTCTCATATACGGCAACAAAACCCTATGTTACCCTCTTATGGACCCTCGCTTGGTCTGTCCAAGCTGTACTCATTTGGCGGCTTCTGTTGTCTCTCCCCGCCGAACCGCCAAATTGGGTACCAGTGACCATTTCTCGGGATGTGTGGCTCGCTCTATTATCAATGTTATCCGGAATAGGAGTTCTAAATCTCCTTACAAAGGGATGGAGGCTCTCGGTGGAGGTAACAGAAACGAAGGCCCGGGTCTTGGTATCTGGGTTCACGACCAGTCATTTCGAGCACCAGAAAAGGAAAGACATTTTCAACTTCGAGACACTGCAAGTGACAACCAACTTGGAACTTGCATTGCGATACCTCCGACAAGAAAAGTGTGTCCGAACACTGTGGGTTGATGCCTTGTGTATTAATCAGGACAACGAGGAGGAAAAGACTGTGCAGATTCAGCATATGGGCTGGTTATATGCCAATTCTTCACCAGTCGTTGTATGGCTCGGCGGTCACCATGACCCTGAGAAGGAATACATATGCGCAAAGTCATCGGTACAGGACAACTTTGACTGTGAACACCGACGTCAGATCCAAGCAGCCTTCGATTATATCCGGAATCCGGGCAGGTGGCCATTTTTATTCGGTTTGTATCTCCGTCGCGACGCTGATGAACACTTTCGAGAATCGCGTTCGGGTTTATGCGAAATGGCTAGAAGAGGCTGGTGGGAGAGATTATGGGTGATCCAGGAAGTAGCCCTGGCAACTGGGCGCGTTCAGTTGCAATGCGGTCGCAGCTCATGCGACATTGAGGACTTCGAGGTTGTTCAATATTTGATAAGTGAGGAATACAGCGAGGACAAAGCTCTCCAAGAAGTTTTTCGACCTAGTCAACGGATTTTGGCTACAATTAAGGACTTTCGCTATTCAACTTTCTACGACCGGGGGACTTTTCTTGCCGGGGCATTAGGCACGATTATAAGGAAGTTCCGAGAGACAATCGTGCAGCTACCTGAGTTCCATGAGCAGCCATTTCCCCAAAGACTTCATCGCATCTTGCTCAGAACTTCTGGTCATTTCAAGTGCGGTGACGATCGGGATAGACTATTCGCCGTGCTAGGCATTGCAGGGGGCGCCACAAAGGTCAGCGCCAGTATGATGGCTCAATTGGTGGAAATCATTAATAATCCTACAATTCACGCGGCTATCTTTGGACAGATGAATCCCTTGTGGCATACATCTGCTATCCTCGCCAAAAAAGCCATCATCTTCTTCTCCTTTCTGTGCTCTTCTTGGGGAGGATACTATGATGCCTGGGTTAAGCATTGGGTCATTAGCCGGCCTAGCTACCGTGTGGCTGGTTATGGAAAGGTCATCGATGCAGTAGCAGGTAAAGCGGGAGAACAACTCTCTCGGGTCGATTTCTTTACTGCGATAGCGGGATATCTTGCCAAAGAAACAGGGAGTCTATCTTTCCTCGACGCTGCGAATTGCGGAGAGGATAAAGATGCGACAATGCCGTCCTGGGTACCGAACTGGTCTAGGAAGATCAATAAAGCGGTGTATGACTTTGCTAGTCACGCTAAAAGCGAACCGGCTACAACGAATTTCGAGTTCACGGAGGGTGGTAAAACGCTTCATCTTGCCGGGAAATCAATGGGTAGAGTGAATATCATTTCCTCGACAGATCTGGACATGCTCGAATCATTGCCGTGGCAAGGTACCTTTGTAAAAAGGCTCGTTCTTCCGGACCACACGAAGAGAGATGTAGCGCAATGCCTGCAAGAAATTAGTGCCATGTTGAGCGAGATTTCCTTCTCTATGCTCAACGATACTGAGGAGTTGATCTCGGCCACCTCCGGCTTGATCCGAACCCGCTTTGAGATTGGGGTTCACCTGGTCAGGAAGAGCAACAAAACGATGGTATATAGCTACGACGGTATTTGTCGAGACGTGGGTTTCTTGAGAGCAGGCGATGCAGCGAAGGGAGACCGACTTGTTTTTGTTCCCGAATGCTTCTACCACTTGCTATTGAGAAGGTCAGGGCGGACGGCGGAGAATTCTATTCGGTGGAAGCTTGTTGGGTTGGTAGAGATGCACACGATTTCTTTACACGCAGGAGGTCCCTATGGAATAGAATCATCACAAAGGGCAAAGTACATGGGCTGGGAGAATTACGCAATAGAATAGGCAGTCTGCCTTTCCTTCTGATATCTATTCTCCTCTGCTATGTTCCACCGGTGACGTCAGTATGTTTTCAAATAACCTAGATATGGAATTTTTAAGCCATTCGATCTAATTAATTAGATTTTTGCTTTTATATCCTCGCATTATCCTCGGGAATCATTACTTGTCAACATGTTTGTCGATGAAGTCGATGATCGGCTGAATATATAGATTCCAGCCGGGAATCTCAGGACCCTAAGGTATAGTTAGTAGCTTCACTACTTTCGGCTACCATACTTCACTCACCGTATACTTGTCGTCAAAGCCATGCGTCTCGCCGGGCTCATAGCACTCGACGACTGGTGCACCCATCTCCTTCAATTTCGTGGCGAACATGTAACTCTGCTCCACCTCGACATTGAAGTCGCCTGTCCCATGTAGGAAGGCGGTTGGCGGATACCAGGTCTTCGCTTCAAGAAGGCGCAAAGGGCTCATGGACTCGATGAATTTATTCAGAGCATCTTCGTCGGTAAAGTCGTCTTCGTGGAACACGGCCCTCAACAGTGACCGAGGCGGCCGCTGCATGGCCCTCCACAATTGCATTGCCGCCTGGAGACGGATGCGCTTAGTATACCGGAACTGTGTCTTGAGATATGCAGAAAGGTCGTCGTCGGACATCAGGTCCTGTTCGTCCCAGTCCAGTGCGTCTGTGATGAGGTTGGCCGAGTCGCGGTCGCTGAGGAATGCGTCCAGTTCTTGGGCGGAGAACTCGCCTTCCCACGGCGGCAGGTCTTTGTCGGAATTAGGGACGCCGAAGAGCTTCTTCTTGGTGTCGGGCGCCAAAAAATCAACAATGCCGTAAACGTCGATGACGGCCTTGGGAGGCGGGTTTAAACGATGGCCCATCAGGCCAGCGAGAGTGCCGCCAGAGGAATCGCCGCAGACGACATAGCGGTCAACATCGACGAGGCCACTCCCCAGGATGTCGGCTAAGTTGGAGCGACACCATGCTACAGCTTCGAGGCAGTCGTCCAGCTCATCATCGAGTCGAGCCTGCGGTCCGAGGCGATAATTGTGTGACACAAGATGATATCCGCGCTGAATGAAGCCAGGTCCCAGCCAAGAGAGAGGAAGAAAGTGGTGTCCGCCGATGTACGCACCGCCGTGAGTCCAGACGACAAAGGGCGCCGGCTTTGTGGGAGCTGGATCAGCCGGCCAAACTCGCACGCTGAGCTCCACGCCGCTGTTGGACTGGAACGTGTGATCCGTGAAGCCCGGTGGAAGCGGGCGGCGTATCGGGTTGTTATCAGTGGCCATTTTGCCTTCAAGTCTCGTACAGGTCACAGGACAAGAGTTAAACACGAAGAAATGTGCAACCTTTTAAATAGACATGTGCAATCTGTGATAAATCATCCTCCAGCACCAGCCATTCTGGGATCGTGTCCTACGGTGGGGCGACAAAGGTACCATACGTCCTGTTAGGTCCTAGATTGAAGGACAGCCGTTTATCCGTCTCGTATTATCTCTCAGCCCAGTAGCCTACATCAGCACACAATCGAACCAGATCGGAAGAATGACGGGCCGAATAAGGAGCAAATTAATGCCCCTCCCTAATGAATGAGAATGATCAAGAAGGACCCTATTCCTCTGGAGGAATGCATAACAGACCGCGGCTTCGGCCTACCCTACACCACAGATCATTTAAGAAGTGCGCCGAATCTTGTCTATTCTGTGAGAGTGTAAGTTATATGGAGACACATAGAGCCGCAATAATGGAGAAAAGCTGAACATCGATGATTATGGAACTTGTGGTAGATTAGGCGACGAATCGATTAACTGTTGACTTGATGCTGCGATAATGACCCCTCCTAACTATCAATCTCTTGAATTCACCCTCCTCTTCAAGTTGCAAATAAGACCTTCTTGTTGCACGAACCAGATATTCTTCGTCTTCCACTCCGAGCCGGGATCCGCTAGTGAAATCTCAAACGTCTTTAGAAGCTCGGGAATGATTTTTGCCATCTCCATCACGGCGATGTGTCTCCCAATACAGGTGCGAGTTCCAGCGCCAAAAGCGAAGAATGACTGCTCCATAATCTTCAACTCCTCCTCGGAAGCATCAATCCATCTCTCCGGCTGAAAGGCGTCTGGGGTTGGGAAGACGTCTTGGTCATGCTGAGTGACCCATGCATTTATTCCGACAATCGTTCCCTCGGCAATGTGCTTTCCGCAAATGACAGAGCCGCCTTGAGGCACGTGGCGTTCAAGAAGCAAACCGACTGATGGGTGAATCCTAATACCTTCCTTGATTGCAGCCTGCATGTATGGCAGATGGTTTGTCGACTCTTTGAAGGAAATTGGCTGGCTGAGCTTTCCTTCTGCAGCCGCAGTGTCGATTTCCCTGACGACCTTTTGCATCTTGTCCGGATTCCTGAGCAAATGGTAAAGCACAGCTCGGATGGCGATGGCAGTCGTATCCGATCCGGCGAAAACATTGGTACTGAGGTGTACAACAATATCACGAGTTGACATCCTTTCTGGTGTAGCAAGCTTGACAGAATACCACTTGCTCAGCATGTCGCCCCGTTGATCCAGAGCCTCAACATCGAGCTCTCCGCCTTTCTTGAGGCTACCTCCAGTATCGCCATCGATTCCCAGCACAGAATTCACCGCTTTCAAGGTAAAAGTAAGGACTGCGTTCCAGTTTTCCATCGATGGAATGAGGTAAGGGAGAAGCGGGTTGCCAAGCAAGAAGTTGTGCCAAACGGGGATTTGGCCAATTTGGCTGGCATAGGTCTACGGCGGGATTAGCAAAGTTCGGAGTGGGCATGTTTTCATCTTACCAGGATTCCCTCAATGGTTTCGATCATGCCATCGACATCACCTCCTGTCTCCAAGAAGCCCAACTTCTTTGCAAAGGTAAGTTCCCCCACGACATCAAAGGTGTAAAACTGAATCCATTCTCCCAGATCAATTGGATTTTTCCCATCCGAAAATTTGACAAGTTTTTCAATCAGGAGGTTGGTGCAAGAGTCAACCGCGGGCTCGTTCGTCAGAAGTGTGGTCAGACTGAATGCATTGGCAATCGGCTTTTTCATTTCACGGTGGTAAGCCTCGTCTCGAGTGCCGAAAAGATTTACTTCAGGCTTTCCCTTCCAAGTAATAGATTGAATGGGGTAAAACCCAGTCTAAGATAAGTTAGAATCTGGTAGGTTAAAAACGTGGGTGATGGGACTCGTCGTACCTTGGTGTAGCCGGACTTGAGACCATAAATCTTCTTGATTTCTTGAGGGTCCGAAACGGAGACATGGTTCGGGCCAATCCGAACAAGCGGTCCATATTTCCTGTGGAGGTTTATAGCCGTCTGGTGTGCCTGGCCTTTGCGTACATCGTGCCATCGCCAAAGAGCTGTGTAGGCAGCGAGTGTCGGACCCGGGATGTTTCTTAGGCCCGATCGAAACTTGTTTCGGAGAAGGCTAACGGCAATAATGGCGCACACAAAGATAACGACTCTAGAAGGTGTGGAGAGTGTTGAGAAGATCTCCGCATTGTCAGGCTTGTAGAATGTCATGGCTGGTTGCGACTGAGCTGTGGCTGGGGTGGTGATCTCTGGAGAGCTTTGGACGTGTGCTGCCTCTGAGAATGCAAGGTTGGCCTGGGCTCTTTATGTTGATGGGATTATGGTCTGATCTGTTCAGAGACGTCTCAGCTCGAGGATCATCCCTATTCCCGAAAGCTGGGGTAATCGCGGAGGCCCCCAAGGTGGTACCCGAAGTAGCAAATGAGAATGAAATCTATCCGAGTTAGATCCACTTGGCTGGATTTAAGACGCTTGATAATGTCTAGTGGTTGTAACCCCGCATTCCGCAGGAAGAGTCTTGGCCAATAAACTGGTCACATTTCAAATACAGGCTTGGCAGTACGACTAAGGTAACGGGACAAAGGGCGAGAGGATCGGAAGCAGGACAAAGGCATCGGAAGTGGGGATGGAAAAGTCGGAAGAACGAGCAGGACGGTCGGAAGCAGGATTGAAAGAGCATCTATCCGAGTCAAATGCCCACAACTTGGCCAGAGACGTTGGAAGTATTCCTAGGTCCATCGACTTTCCGGAACAGTTTATCCTGAATGGCGAGTTTGGACATGAGTCAATGGGCGAAGCTAAGATATCGTGTTCGAGGAAAGTAACCTAGCACACCGATCCGACCAGTCCTCTCAGTCTGTCCACTCCTGCAGAATCACTATCAAGTCTCAAATTATACGTGGGAGTGGCTCAGTCAGAACAGACTTTTCCTTCAATGGCTCTCTAAGCTCTAGAGAACGAATGTGAGTGGAAAGCATTATGCCAAGTTGAGCTTAGGTTTCTAGGGGGTTGTAAAGTAGCTCATTAGTTGAGATGAGGATGCTTATTTGTACTTGAAAGTGGTGATTGTTGAAGGAGAGCGTAGAGTTGATGTTGAGACTAGGATACTTTAGGGTTGCGCTACGGAATTTAAGCATGTCAGTAAGGCACATTGACATACTGAGATAGTGTCAAGGTTGACTATTTTCGTACGCGAAATTACGTATTGTGTCAAATGTGAAGCCGGCGAGCTTCGTGGCTAGCCCAATCATCTGACCTCATCCAGCATGGAACCTGACAATGGAACGTTCAATCCGGGGGAGTCAACCCTGCAACGAACACCCACACAAGATACGGAGCTTGGTGAAATGCCAGATCAGACGCGGAGCGTCGGACAACCGCTCTCGGCCCTAGCCCGGCGGAGAACATCACCGTCACAGTCTACATGTCCTCGCCGGCGGACGTGCTATGCTGAGGCCTTCTACCACCCTGCACTGGAGCCACGGCCCTGTGATGCCCAGGCAGGTTTGGTGACGTGGTAGAGCTCGACACCAGGCAGGGTAGTGTGTGATGTACCACTTGCGAAGTGGACGGGCATTATACATGAGAGGGAATAGGGGGAAGTAGTGCTACTGAAATACGTAAATCCATGCGAGATCGCTGTATTCTTTGAGAAGCCCGCTAAACCATTTTACAAAGGAGGCCACCTATTCACACCGCACCACTACTCATTCTTTCTATTTCGTCACTCTTGAAGCCCTTCTGCTGTTTCGGTAGTGGTAGGGGTGGTAAGAGCGATGGCTGTGAAGGCAGTACGTCTGGTGTAGTCTCTGTTTTCCGGTGGAATTAACAGTGGTTGATGTTCATGTTGGCTTCTTAGTGGTCGTTGACTTTTTTGCCGTAGTTGTCTTCTTAGTAGTAGTGGTCTTTTTCGCAGTGGTCGCCTTCTTGGTCGTAGTTGGTTTCTTAGTGGTCGTTGTCTTCTTGGCCGTAGTTGTCTTCTTAGTGGTAGTTGTCTTCTTGGTGGAAGTTGGCTTTTTCGTGGTGCTTGTCTTTGTGGAGCTGGTGGTATGGGATACAAAATCGTAAATATCGATCAGCTGGTATGGCGATGTATAATTGAAGGAGACTTTGAGGCCACCGAGGCTCTCATAGCAGCTGCAGTTTCCCCAGTTTTCCAAGACAGCATAGTGAGCGTTGTGGCTCGCGCACAGGTGGCCACAGGCTGAGCCCTGATTTCCCAGCTTGACCAGCGGTGGCCCAGCAGGTTTGAAATTCAGCGGATAGCAAGTCGCATAGGTCCCGTATATCGACCACGCCCCCGCGGGACAAGTAAAAACACCCCAGTGCCGGGGCTCAGCCGGTCGGTATAAGGGGCCCGTCTCGTAAAAGTCGATGTAGGTGGCATTGTTGGAGCTAGAATCGGCTGCCGAGGGACTCGTGACGGGGTCTCCAAACTCCCAGCACGCGCACGTCTTGTTGGTGTAGAAGACGGCGGCATTCATTCCGCCGAACTCGCCGCAGTAGTTTGCACAGGCGGACACGTTGGCCTTGGTCGTGGCGGCGTAGAGGTAGTTCTGTCCTGACGCGTAGAGCGAACGATAACCTGGGTTGATGCCGGCACACGTCCACACGAGGTCGCTGTAGTCTGGCGACGTGACGTTGAGAATTCCCAGCTTCCCACCACAACCCCCTGGTAGGGCTGTTGCCACTCCGCAGAGGTAGAGCACGGAGAGGAAGGCGTAGGACCACATAGTGGTGCGATAATTTCGAGTAGACATGCGTCAAGGTAGGAGGAAAACTAATCCGTTGCTTGGATATCTCCACGGGCTTTGGTTGCTGGATTTAAGACATAGGGGCAACCAGGCATTTCGGCCGAGCGCGGGACGCGCTTTTAAGAACATTTCCGAGATACCCTACCGTTACAGAGCACGACACCTAAGGTACATTACCAGCTCTGCATTCTGGTGCGTTCGCTTTTGCACCTGGCGCAACACTTTCCTCAGCTCACCACGCACTAGTCAGTCTAAGACCTCAATAGCGCCAAGCCACACTAATCAGCTCGGCTTTCCTATCCGTAGAGACATGTTTTTATCTGTAGCCAGCTAAGCAGGGCGACTAGCCTATTGACAAAAACAGTTTAGTGAGCTCGCCAAGCCAAAACTGGCAGAGTTAGGCGAAAAGAACGTGTGCTGGCATGTATCGAGTTTCAACCTGAGTGGCTGACTTTAGTACATGTGATTGCAGGATGTGATTGCAGGCTCCACTAAGAGCTCAAGGCTTCCAATGCAATAGTGTTCAGATTGGTGATATTGTTGCCGATTATCCGGACAGG
The DNA here is from genome assembly GCA_020744155.1 of Ilyonectria sp. MPI-CAGE-AT-0026. NCBI lineage: Eukaryota > Fungi > Ascomycota > Sordariomycetes > Hypocreales > Nectriaceae > Ilyonectria > Ilyonectria sp. MPI-CAGE-AT-0026. The sequence goes on from JAGPNQ010000018.1 coordinate 255,340, forward strand.
CCGGGATTATCAGACATCCCATCTGATCAAGGTCAGGATGTCAATTCCAACACGTCCCTAAGGCGTCCTTGAGGCCTCTTAATTGATATTTGAACGCGAACTAAATTGGGATATTTTGTACCGCAAGTTTGAGTACAAGTATTACAACTTGTCATACACTGTAGTTTCGGACGTTTCCCTGCCCTTTCATGCTTACTCCACGTATTCTTTTATGCGTTGAAAAATATCTTCTGTGAAAATATGGTATAAATCTTGTTTATACAACGGATGCGGGGCTAGAATACCCCGGGGATCAACCTCCATCGAACCAAGTCGCAATACTCATCCCACGCCTTGCCATATTTCGTCTGGCATCTACCCTCGTCCCTGAAGCAACGGTGGATCACGGTGACAGTTACAAGTATGGCTTCCGCATACGGAAATAGGCTGTCAGTCCCACAGATGGCACACGATGCCCATGTATACAAAGCAGACCCGACATAGTTAGCATGTCTAACTTGACCCCACCAACCTGTACGAATGTTGGTTAATCAAGGCAAGTATAAACGCAAACCCGGGAAGAAGGCAGATGTAAAATTCGTAAGACGGGAAAAAAGGAGACTCCATATCCACGTACCTGAGCACAAAAGCTGCGTCTGGTGCGTCTTGCCGTCGGCGGTCTTATATTTGGCCACGATGCAGCGAGGTTTCTGGCCCCAGATCGTGCAATCGCCTCTCGTTGCCCGAACAAGATTCTTCTGACGATTCACGGTGTGATTCAAAGCCCAACCTGAAGAAAAAAGAAGAACGGCAGAGATGAGAGCGGGCCCAGAGAGCGTGACGGGGTGATGCGCCAAGTATTGCGTCTGCAGGGTCCAGATCTGTGGCATCATTGCGGTGAATCCGTAAATGTTATAAAAGCTAAAGCGTTCATGCGCACCGTCAAGTGTGTCGAAGAACCTGTTTGAGCGGTTAGCAATCTAAATAGGCTAGGGATATAATGAGCGAATAGCTGGCGTCATTACCAATTCTCGAAGTAGAAGTACTCTGCAACAATTATCATGCGGAAAGCCACAGCTAGAATCATGGAATTTGTGACCAAGCCGTGAATCCGATAGTGCAAAGCCGCGAATGACAAGTCTCTGCGTGTCATAGGTCAATTTCTTCATCCCGTCATGTTGCTAAGGATCGGGAAACATACATCAAAGTCCATGTCACTATGCCTCCTGTGCGACTTGCATTGAAATGCTTCCAATCGAATAGTTCTCCGATGCGCGGGTGAAGCTCTCCGCCATTGTAGAGATCATAGAAAAAGTTGCCTGAACCAGATATGAATAAGCCGTAGCCTCGTGACACCGAAGAAGTGCCATAGCGTATGAGGTACTCACCTGTAATCAGGGTATCACCTTGGTGGTCAGGCTTAATCCGAGCTTTGATCCAGAAAGTGAGGACCAGAATAAGAGCATATGCGTTGGCCGTCATGAGCAAATTACCCCAATGAATAGCAATGAACGCAGGGTCAAGGATGCCATTGTAGCATAGCATTGCCGCACCTCCAACCGAGAGTATCCAAACCCGCAGCCCATTTAACCTATACTTGAGCTGTCTTCCGCCCGGGGTCCGTGGAGCAATGTGCAGTTTCCCCGGCACATACACATAGAGCAAAGCTTGGACGATGACCCAAAGCGAGTAAGCTAAGACCGAGGCCTTTGTTAATTGCGGGATACGGGAGGAGAAGAAGTCGAATGGATTGTTCGAAATCAACTCTGAAGCTGCAGAGGTGATTGATGCATCAAAGTAGTGATGAGTAATCCAGTAAAAAAGAAGAAACAGTGGGCTCGTAGTGATCAAGACGAAGCTTGTCACCTTGTCAAAGACGATGTCTTTTTTCTCGGTCGCCTGTCGCTCGTACATGCTGGACTGTTCCGGGGGATTTGGGTGGCGACAGGTTGTGCGTGATTCAACTGGGTGAGACAAAATAAGGGAGGTTTGCTGGTTTTATGCCAATGTACCTACTATCGGATTCCCCAACAAACTCCCAGGGCTTGGATGTACATTGACGTCACTCAAGTGACGCTCGACTAACCTGGTCTACAGTAACATGTATCCCATTCCCGCTTCTTGCCTGCCGTTTTTCTCGCTCAAATTTATTCTCGCTCAAATTTATTCTCCCGTCATCTGTGATCAATACACAGGGCAAGTATTCCCGATCCAATTTCAGCTTTCCCGTCGTAGGTTTGCAATGATTCGCCGACAGAGCTGTCCGGCATGGCTATATTTTAGGCATTCTTTTCGCCATTGAATTAACATGAATAGCACAGATTGTTGGTGATTAAGCAGTGTAAGAGTAAGCCCTTTTCGTCCACGTAACCGGAACCCGCCATGTGGAGCAATCGTGTTCAACCCCCAACCCTAAGGTGAAATATGCAATGGCATTTTTCTCACTGCCGACGATAACTCACGCTGTGCTACACATGAGGATATTAGCTTTGTGTACCCATCCGCGATAATTCTTGGTCGTGTGTAATCTTTTAGATATGGCTGCAATATCCCTGCTTCTCGTTGTGTTATGTTACATATCCTTAGGTAGAATAACGATCATACAATTCGTTGATGTGTTGAGGACTTGTCTCACCAGGTGCGAATATCATCCTACACCGCCATCAAGTACGTGCGTCGTCATACCATGCGTCGCATCGACTGACTTGCCATACCTACTGCTGGCGTAGACCTGTGGCAGCTGGTTCTTGAGATGTAAGAGGACGATTGCCAAGGTGGTTTGATCAATTTATTTCCTTCTCTATTCACTTCCGATAGCATTACTAAAGTCGACCAACAGACTTCAACTAGGCATGGACGCGACTTACTCAGGCAGCTTCTCCTGGAGCCGTGCAGGCTGACTATTGTGAGCATCAGGGCTGACGATTCGTGAACATCAGGGCTGACAAGGGGGATCGTGATCACCCCCAAAAGTTCTGCCGCTGCGGCCGCATCTATGCAAAGGGGCTTTGGCAAAGTCCTTGTTTTTATCGTGTAGTTTTGCGGAAGGACATGGTGTCTGTACTCGGTGCTGGTTCTCGTCGCTTCCGGGATGTGCTCAGCACGTCACAGTCCCGATACAGTGCTTCTAATAGGAGATAGGGTTGCGTAGTTCCCGATGTTTGTCCAACCACAGACGGAGCCGATCGGCGTTTACCAAAGCTTTTACTGCAGCTCAAGCAAATGGTCCTAGTGCTCGGCGTCCGATTGACCTTCGAGCGATCTATAAATTGCCCTGGTTATTGAATGCGTTCAGTCGTGACATCTCAATCAGACTTGGGCCGAGGAAAGCAACCGTATTTCAAGATGGACTTCATTTTGGACTGGCTGAATCCTATCCTCCTTGATGACACATACGAATTACTTCACGACTGGTTAGAGTCGTTGCTCTGCTCAAATCTCCAAGCCCCTCCTCAGCTCTCTGTTTCCACTGATCTCCAACAACGGCCAGGGTTGGCGTCGCATGGATGGAGCGAAAGCGTTTGTCGGGCTCTGTCGAATCCAGATTTCTGGGAAAGACGAAGTATATACCGACAAGGACTGAGTGCCTTCTTCATCACATGGTACTGAATACTCTGCAATAATTTACAAAATATGCGTCGCTGATACCAAATTTCAGGCTATCGAGCTCTTTCTTTTTCATCTTGTTTGGCACGCTATGCTATCATCTGAATTTCGATGAATCTTCCAAGCAGCATCCCAAGTTTCACAAACATCAAATTCGCTGTGAAATAAAGGACTCCTTAACCACTCTTTTCCTTTCGAATATTCTCACTGTACCGATATTTGTCGCTCAGATTCGCGGGCATTCAAAACTGTACGAGTTCGGCAAGGGCCACACGTCATGGTGGTATGAAGTGGCACAATTCCCCTTCTTCGTGTTGTTCAGTGACACCTGCATGTACTGGCAGCACCGTCTGTTTCACGTTCCCTTTCTTTTTAATCTTACGCATAAAAAGCATCACCGGTAAGTCCTAGCCAGTGAATAATATTAGGGTCAAAACTCGTGTTGGGGTTGGCTGACGTAGAACAATTGGAAGATACACCATTCCAACACCATTCTCAGCATACGCTTTCGATCCCTTTGAAGCATGGTTCATGAGCCTTCCTATTTATGCCTATAGTTTCATATGGCCAATGTCCCGACTCGCACAGTTGGCAATGTTCTCCTACACCAATATCTGGACATTTTTGCTTCGTAAGTTCGGCCAGGAGTCTCCTATTATCTCACAGAGAGCTACTAGTCACGGTTGGCATGGCTATTGAGTAACCGATACTTGTAGATGACGACCGCAGTCAATTTCACACTGTACACCACAAAAACGTTAAACTCAACTTTGGACAGTATCTCCCACTCTGGGACTACTTAGCAGGAACCTATGCAGATCCAGACAAATATTTCTTTGCGAGGAATCTGAAAGTATAAGCGCCAATCTAATGGCCATGGGTACCGAGATCTTGGCCCAGAGATACAAGCGGTGAGTAGCCGTTGCAATACGAATGTGGACAGGCGTAGAGAGTCGTGGAGCAGAATTTGGAGTGTTTTGTCTGTCTACCTGGTCTCTGCGGATCCGTATGGGACAAATGAAGTGGCCTGAGACTGCGCCAATTGAGGTGCCTGTTTTCAGCACACAGCTTTGTAAAATTAAATCATATTTGATCACAGCGGACACGCATGCGACCGGGAAGTGCAACAATGAAAACGGGGCAAAGAGAGTTCGCAAAAGCCCATGTGGGAGCTAATGCAACGGGTGGCTTTCCTGCATCACCACATGTAGCCATCTCCAGTGGTAATTCATCATCTAGGATGATCCTTCCTCCTAGGCTTAATGTAGCGTCGTCTGCAAACATCTTCAGCCATGGAGTTGGTGCGTTTTTCAAGTCGGTGTAACTATCCCGCGTCCAATACCTGTGAAATGATGATGTGGACTACGGGCCATGTCTGTCGTAGCCACAAGTTGAGACCTGCAGGCGCAATGTGCAATGCCAGCACATGAGTACACTCTACACAGCCACCTGCACACAAAACTACTGCAGCTAACGTGTCTCGCATAGCTATTGGCAAGAGATAAGCGAACTGAGGGCCACTAGCGTAGTAATATGCATTGGAGTGACTCTCAACTGCACGAAATGTCTATTACCGTAACTCTGCATAGGCGCTAGTAACAGGAAGCACCCGTTTTTGCGTCCTCCATGACGCTCAGATTCCCGAGTGTGTTGGGATTTTACGGCACGACACACCGCCAGAGCTCCTCCACTAATCAACAAGTAAAAAAAGGAAGAAACACGAGAAATCAGCCGCCAATCCATGCATGTCGTGTTCAACTTGTGCCCCCTGCGTACAAAGTACGGGCTCGGAATATGCCTTTGCCAACCCCTACCTAGCACAGGTGGCGGCTGCTACATGGGAGTGTGAAACATTACGAAAATCGTTGCTGACACTGACTTTGAAAGGTATAGCGGGATACTGTATCCATGTTTTGTTCCAGCTGTCGCAGCTCAATACGAGGTTTCTAAAATTTCCGCGCCGGAGCAAAGAAGCCATTCACCCTCAGCGTGGCCTCAATCTGTTCTCTCCTCCTTTAGGCATTACTAAAACAAGCGACGGAGTGTCATGGGAAGCTGTCAGCAGCATCGCCACAACTACTAAGGACCTTATCGAACGTAGGGAATCGTACCAAGTTTTCCACGGTTCCACTAATAGTACACGCCCTCGTCCCCAGGACCATGTCGTTGATATCAGCGCTCTATTCAATGTCGTCTTGGTCAGTACAAGTGCCCACACTGACCTTGTCGAGACCAACATGCCAATGGGTCGCCTCGTTGAGGCAACCCTCCGTTCCTCCGGTGGTGATGGAATTCCCAGGTATCACCACTGGAGGGGGCTTCGCGGGAACGTCAGGCTACACCTGTTTCAAGTACATCCCGTTCAATCGTTTCTTCCGTTGGTTACGGGACGTCTTCTCTCACACGCGCATGTTGTATCATGCTCTTCACACCAGCGGTATCTCATCCCAATTCGTTGTTTAGGACCTGGGTCTGCCGTACGACACCGCAGAGATTATTGACCCCGTCGCGGAGGACTTGGAAATTTGGACTTGTGGCTTTGTCCGCTGCAGGAGATGCCTGTACCAGCTTTCCACGAAGTCACCCTAATAAGATAGCAACATAAATGTAAAAAGATTTCCTTTGTCAGCTTAATAAAAATAAAATAATTATCTATATAAATAGATTTAAATATATAAATTATTAGCACAGTTAATAGAATAGCATCAGAGATATCAAGCTCCTAATATTATTAGGATAAAATCCCCACCAATTATACTGCTGACAGAAACAGAGGAAGAAGAACTGATTAAGACGACGATTGTTGTAGCAGGTCCTTCTGAACTTAATGAGCCCCGTACAGAAGAACAGCAACCTGCATGGCCTGGCCGTTCTCGGCTAGACACGGCTATATTCCCTCGGGACCGATCGCGTCTTGGTCTCCAACGGCACCGTAATCAGAGTCTCCTGGCAAAAATACTGTCGACAGTTGGGGTGAAGGCTTAGAGCATTCCGCGGGTCTTCACGGAGCATTGATCTATGCCCTAAAGACTGCCCATGCTTTAGAGGCACTCTCAGACAAGCAGCCTCCATATGAACAGCAGGTGGCCTGTATGGCGGATGCTGGAGTCAATTTTATCTTGGGATGGAGTCTTTGTCAGCGCTCGGCAATCACAAGTTAGCTTTGCGTTAGCTGCATGGCTTGTTCTGGCTAATATGTTTCCAACGGAAATTGCCAAAAGCACTTTGTTCAGAAACCTTTCGCATCGAGATGCTACGAAGCCTCTCACCCTATATTTGTGGCATCATGTCTGCGAAGCCTTATCTACGGTCGGGTGTTTCGATAAATGAATACATTAATCGCTTGAAGGTGTCATGCCCGAAGGTCGTCGAAATAATGCCTGGAGTTTGGATTGTGTTAGTCGTCTCATGATCTCTTGGTGCCGAAGATGGACGGTCACGTTGTGATGAGCAACAGATTTTCTACTAGAATCAAAACTATAGATGAACCCCCTTGCGCGTGAACAAGGGCCACTGCAAAGATAAGAAAGTTCATTGTAATAAATGAATCCTCTACAAACTGAAGGCAACTTGATGAAGAGACGTCGTTTCTAAAGGCAGCATTAGCTACTTCGTACGACATAATATATGCATTCCCTGCTACCCATCTGACTTGTAACGATGCCAATGAGCCCCGTCGCACCTAGGATGGGAGGACATGATCATCATCCTTGTAAAGCCACTAACATCAGCACATAGTTCCCGACTAATAGGATACCAAATGTATCCCAAAGCTTTCGTCTAAAATCAAGACGCGGGGCCCCGTATCTTCATGCGGTACGAAGTAGGTCATAACGCGGGGAAGTCACTCTGACCCTAGCCGACTCAATCGCTTAGGCAAGTTCTCACACAGATGCCTCTTAGCTCATGCAATCTTACACCGAAAGGCACTTATGCCTGTCGGCTCGTGTATCTTTATACCGAAAGGCGCCGATACCCCTCAGCTCGCGTACTCTTACACCGAAGGCACCGATACCCCATCAACGCTCCTCGCCAAGCGAGCAGTCGTACCACCTCAACCGTTGAGTCTCAGGCCACAATGACGTGAAGACTCTTCCAGAAAGCTGACTCCGACCCTCTATTTACCTCATACCGCACCGTCCGGGTTCTCTCGTAGACATCGCGGAGCGCTCTGGTTTCCGAGGTGGGACTCAGAGCACAGTGTCCCGCAAAGACCAACGGTCGATCAGGTGCGGAAGGGAGCAGATGTAGATCCCTCTATGACACCAGAAGTTCATCTATCACATTGGATGTCAATGAGGTTGACATCTTCAAGAAGTTCTTCGCTTTTTGCTGTTCGGGAGACACACCATCCCAATATTGTTTCATGTATTCGGCAGAAGGATGATCATATCTCAACATGACCGGCCACGTAGTCGGGAACTGTCTATGTCCTGGGCAATATACAATGGCAATCGGCACTAGAACAGTGTCGAATGTTGTCACCACAGAGATCTCTCCCCAACACCCCTAGATACATGCGCTAGATGGTGTAAACCAGTTTCCCGCCGCTAACTTTACCCTCTTTGAGATATCGGAGCCCTTCTAGTACTCCATGCAAGCCGGATCCTCCCAGGTTTTTCGTGATCCGAACCGGCTGAACCTTGCCATCTGCGAGGAGGGGTTTCGATAGCTCCCAGAACGATTTACCAAACTCGAAATCATCTACCACTGGTGGGTGCTCGTTTATAAACGTAAAGGGCTCCCCGAAAACAGTGTAGTAGAGGCTTGACTGAATCTCCACCATGGGGTTGACCTTCTTGATGTTCTCTCCCGGAACATCCATTAGGGTGCCGATCTTGCAGGGTTGTGTATCGGAAAGGGCCATAGCACAAAGTAAAGCCGACTCTTCAGACGATTGACAATCCCAAGCCAGTGTCATTTGGCCGCCGGTATAGGCCTTGATGTCAGTGGCGCAACTTGGCGAACTGTAGTTAAATACGGCATTGGCGCCTAGAGACTTCAGATAATCGAAATTGTGAGGTGATGAGGTCGCCACGACGGCGTATCCGGACAACCGGGCATACTGAATGCCAAAAATGCCCATTGCGGTACTACCGCCGTATATAAGGATGTGTGCGTTCGTCTTCGATGTCGGATCGGTGGGCAGAGAGAGACCTAAGTTCTGATACAGACCTTGACCCTGGCTTGCAAATCAGCTCTGGCCTTCCAAGTGCAGATAGTATCAAGAGTAGCTCCGGGTAGTAGGACCTACAACTGTGGTGACGGCAATGCCGAGGGTTGCCGCCTGCTCGTCGGTCAGTGTTTCTGGTGTTCGAATTTGCAAGTCACCCTTGACACAGATGAACTTTGCGAAACTGCCATCGGTCAAGCGTGAACCGTTCCTGTGTGCCTGTTAACAAAGAAAAGAGCTTCAAATCCTCAGAATACGCACGATCCGTTGACGGGACCGCAGATGCGGTCTCCTTTTTTGAATGGCTTCGACACAGCTGATCCGACCTTCTCCACGATTCCCGCATAGTCACACCCAACCTGAGCGTTGAGGCAACCAAACACATTAGCCATCTCTACGTGTTTCCAATCAGTAGGGTTGATGGCCGCGGCGGTTGTTTTGACGAGGATGTAGTCTTCTGATGGTAGATCAGGAACCGGTAGGTCTACGATGCGAGCATCCCCGGTATTGACGATTCGTACTGCTGAGTTCTGGGCCATCGTGACTTGTTCCTCTGGCGGACGACAAAAATGGAAGTTGCTGGGAAGGGAGGAAGGGAAGGGTGTGCAAATGTCGTAAAGTCTCGACTAAATGGGGTCGGGGGGGTTAACTTCCTCGAACTTTGGCATCTCGGGCTGATCTGAAAATGGAGAAATTCGAAAATGGAAAATTCCGGCGCGCGCATTTCTCAAGTCATCCCTAGAAGTCTCGTCTCGTCGAGAACGCGTTGCCACACATCCCGGGATATCGGATTTCAACGGACATTTCGGCAGTGAAGCTTTTCTTTTTATCAAAGCTTCCATCGCCACCTGCTTCGTCACAGGGCTATCTTTCCTTCATTCAGGTGAATAGCCACAAATTGAACCCGGCCTCCAAGATGACACCTGGCTGCTGTTTGCATTCTTTCTGGATGAAACTTCAAAGGGAACTGTACGAGATACCGCCATTATCATGGAGAACGGGCACAGGTTTGCCAGCTTCTTGAGCGGGTTCCATCAGGAACAGGAATGCGGCGGGAAGGTTTACACTGGTCCACTCCTATCGATGGCGACCACTTTACGCAACCAGATCCAAAACCATTAGCTTAGACGGAAAATCGGGTTTAATTTCTTCTTGACACTTGTATCTGAAAGTCAATAACGAAATACAGTACGGTAGCGTATACGAAGGCATCAAGTCAGCGTCCAGTGCGAAGGAATGGCGTTCTGATGGGCGGCGAGGTCCACAAAATGTTCCTGACGCGAACCACCCCTGCCAAAATGTTGAGAGGTGATCTCGACCAAAGTATCCGAGGTGGACGACGACCCCCCAAGAAGTCCTGGAAACGCCTTATCCAACATGTTCTTGATCTCCTGCGGAGTGAATGTATCCGCCGGTGGCGCCTCGATCTCCTTGTTGAAAAATTCCACGTACGCCCTCGTGTGTGCGAAATCTTGGGTGGCGCTGAAGGGTTTGTTGTTTGTCAGGGCATGACCAGGTATAAGGATCTCCGCACCCAAGGTACCGATCAGATCCAGAGAGGCAATCCAGGCCGTCGTCAGTGACGGGTCGACAAGGTCAGCAAGCCAGACGTGCAGTTCATGGCTGTAGACGACATCGCCCGCAATGAGCGTCCTGATTGACGGAATCCAGAACATGGTCTCGTCAGGAGCGTCGCCGTTGATGGGGCCGAGTAGATAGATCAGATCATCGCCTGAGAGCTTGAAGAAGCTGAAATCGTACGCGGTGGGAATAGCAGGCTTGGGAACAACATTGTCCTTGCCGAGAATAGGGCCCCAGAAATCGGCCTGTCGCGAGTTTGTGTTAGCCATCGTGGATGTTGCGTCTCGAAGCTGCAGAGGCCCTTTGGCTTACCTTCTTCTGAGCTTCGTTCTTAATCAAAGCAACGGTTTTGCTATTTGCATAGAAGCGGGCCGTAGGAAATTCCGCCAAAATAGTCGGAGTGCTCAGATAATGGTCTGGGTGAAAGTGTGTCGTAAAAATAGCAACCAGCGGCTTGTTCGTGGTGTTCCTGATCCATTCCGCAAGCTTCTTTGCCTGAGGCACAGTTAGGGGCACATCAACCAGAACAGCAGCCTCTGAGCCGATGATCAAGGAAGACAGCATGTCAAGGGCGGGGCCGCGATTGATGTGCGTCTCAACACGGATTGAGGAAGCCATGATGGAGATGATGGTGAGGATAGCGAAGAGAAGTGTGAATGGTTTGGAGAGAAATAAAAGGATCAGATGGACGAGGTAAATTGGTGACTGGCATGGCTACAACTCACGATTGAGCAGACGGGGGCGGGTATTTATAGCCGTTAAACACTGGACATGATAGCGTCTAAAGAGACTTCGATGGCGCCGACGCGCCCAATGTTCGTTTTAGTTTGCCTAACAAACGAGCTGAATGTTCGAGACACGTTAAGTTGTCCCTGTCAGGCAATCTCCGCCGGTCACTGATCTAGTCCTACCGACCGGCACGCGCTGTTATATCATGACTACACCCAGGTTAAACCGCTCCCTCCGTGTCGCCCTAACCCGATCATTCCCTCATTCCCCCATTCTGCTCTCCATGTCCCTGCCAAAAATTTCCAACACTTCGAACCGCCTGGAGGAGTTGGATTCACGTCTGGGCGTCGGTGACAACTCAAACATTGACCTTCAGGCTTTTGCTGGTCGCATCGGAGCAAACCAGGTCTTCGCCACTACCACAGACAATCTATCGTATCAACAAACCAAAGCGCGTGTTCACCTTCTCCACCCTGCCTGGAGACGAGAGCTCCCCCATCCACCTTATCAGCCCCTTGGTCGCCGACACCATCGATGAACCTCTTTTCTGGATTCCCTCTATCTCTACACTGATAGCCGGCGACGCTGTGTACAGTAGAACTTTCCACGTCTGGCTCGCGGATCTGCTGTCGACCTCGCTTACCGACGCTTGGCTGTCGACTCTTGATTTCGTCGAGTACCTCAAGCTCTCCGGGGTCCATAGAGGTATCCAAACGCTCCATCGATACCTTCCAGGTTTGTTTCTCCTGCTGACGCCAAAACTTGGCCTTGTCAGTGACTGGTGGTTCTCCGGTTTCACGAAGCAGCTGAAGTATGTCGTCGTGCGAGCAGATGGACGCCCATTGTTCTGGTGATAATTTCAGTGTGTCTTGAGTATTCCGGTCAGCCCCAAGACTTAATAAAAGCTTGACAACGTTGGAATGGCCCTTGACGACTGCGAACGTGAGTGGCGTCCAACTATTGGCGTCTGATGCGTTAATGTTGACCCCCTCATTCAAAAGCTCCTTTGCAGATTCCTCGTTGCCCAGAGATGCGGCCCAGTGCAGAGGGGTCCAGCCATGAGAATCCACTGGCGAAAAGTTCGTCTCGTGAAACTTCCACGACGATCGGGTAATGAACCCGGCGAAACCCCAGAATGCTGCTACATGTAGCCCGTGTGGATTTCTACATTGTAGTAAAAAGACTTCCTCGGAAGCTTCCTCGTCCTCAAGCCATCGATAGTGTAACACCTGCCAGGCACTCGCACATAGTGGTGGACTACACAAAACAGTGATCAGTTCATCCCACAATACTTCTTGAAATTGTCTGACATGGTGTCCCCAGGCCCGGGCACAGTAATCGAGAAAAGGCATACAAGCCAAGCGTTGCCGAAGGCTGATAACGGATTCGCAGGGGCCTGATGAGAGTTCATCAAATGCCAGGTACTTGAGACAAATGCGTGAGATGTTAAGTTGAGGCATGTCGGAGAGCTCTTGCTCGTTTGTTACAAGGAACTGACGTGCGGTTGAATGGATTATCGAGACACGACCATCCACTTTTGATAACGATATCATTCCAAGACATGACCCAAGAATGAGCTTGGAGGATTCCAAGCTCTCTGGATCTATGCTCTTGGAAGATAGCTTGATGGCAATGGCATGCTGGAGCTCTAGCATGGTGAGTGGTCGCTTTGCATGCACAACCCAGTTGAGAACCCGTTTGGCCAAGTTGACAATGCTTTCCGGTTGTCCGAGAACTCGCTCGAAAGTTATTTCATAAGCCTTTTCGTATGTGGAAGGCAAGTCCGCAAGGCAAGTTCGCAGAGAAGCAACACTTGTCAGGTTGCAGATAAAATCCATGGCGAGGCGGGAAAGGAGGAACCTAGCAACAAGTAGAATTAGAACAGGTCGAACTAGCATGGATTTTAAGAACACATGCAGGATCAGGCGATACTCACGATCCATTGGCGGCCTTAATGATACCACTCAGTATGTCGTTTCTGATGTCGAGTGGGATATCGTCATGGTCAACCACACAGTCGTCTCTCATTCTTCCTTCAACATAGACGCGTATATCTTCGTCCGCAGCGTAGCCTTCAATTGTTATAGCGGAAGTCTGATGAGAAGTGTTGCACAACTGAGATTGGATGGTCGGGAGATGTCGACTCGTTACCAAGACCTTGATTCCGGCTTTATTCAGCCGGTGGATATATGGGAAGAGTTTGTTGACGGAATGAAACTCATCCAGTCCATCAAGGACAATGTACACAGAGTTCACTGATGTTTTTGTAGCAATGAGAATCTCCCATAGTTTCTCTGTCGGAGTTCTCACACTCCTGCCAAATCTCTTGTGGTATTAGATGGCGAGTGGGGGTAGTTAGTACGTCTGAGGCAGCGCCTTCTGCAAAAGGTCTCGGCAGAGGTTGTCAATTGAGTCCTTCACGTTGTCGCTCCGAAAGAAATGATACGAAATGATGTTTTCTCCACTTGAGATCTCGGTCAAGTTTTGTATCAGGTTCGCTCTGTTGTAGTGGCGTCCATTAATGCTTAATTCCCGTAGACGAAACATACTGAATGGAAAACTTACGCAAGCATCGTTTTGCCCGACCCGGCTGTGAGACGTATTGAGTCAGCTGGTAGTGGGACTTGGTGTGAAGAGATCATGAACTGACGTTGACCTGAAACCCAAAGGAGCTGCTCAGTCCCATCTCGCCAGTCAAGGTAGTGGTCATCTTCCAGCAATGCTTGGCATGTTCCCTCGCAGAAAGCCTCCAGGACCGAATCAACAGACATTTGTGGGACGGATGGGGCAAGCCAGTGCAGGAGACTTGCTAGTTGCTGATCTGTGATTGAGCATCTCGTTAGAAGCTGATGCACCGAGAACAAGCGTCTGCGATTATTCACGAACCGTTGTGCATGATCTTGACCTCTCGGGAAGTCTCGACAGAGAGAAGGCTGAATGGCAACTGAGTCAGTCGACGGTAATATATTATGCGGAGAGACCCACAGATTATCGGCTGAAAGGCTCGAATGCAGAATGCCTCTGATTCTATGGAGCAATTCCACCACCCTGGCCATCTCACTCTCCTGAAAAAGCCAAGTAAATGACTTGAGTCCAGAAAACGAACTATTGAGATGAGGGAGTGAGCAGGGGGCACTAAACACACACACCCACCCAAAAGGTCGTGCTGTGATAGCTGCGATGGTGTCGTGACGGGAAGGTTGAAAGGGGTCAGGTCCGGAGTCTGGATGAATCGGACAGCTGGGTAAAATAGGTAGCCTTTTCAACTGATACCGTTTGATCAAATAGATCTCTGAAAGGTCTTCAAAGAATGGGTCAAATAATTGTCAATTAAATGAGATGTTAGGTGGTGATTCTTGGTATCTGAAGGTCTTATCCGAGACCTTCCCAATTTATGGGCCCAATAGGTCTGGCTACTGGTCCCTGCCCGGTACGGCACCTCCTGTTGAAGGAACCCACCAATCCTCGCCCTAGTGGCTGCAAGCATCTGATCAGATGACCTTTATTCCCTAAAGACCGAAAAGCCCCGACTCACTATCTCGAGTGAGGCTCTTCTCGAGCTTAGTCTTTACCTTCTCCAGCTGTCGCTTGTAGCTATCCATAACGGTTGTCGAGATGGGCGCATTCCAATTCCCAGTGATGTTCTTGAGGTCGTCGATGGTAGCGGCATCTTCGTACTTTTTGAGTACTGATTGAAGTACAACCAGCTCTTGTATGTAGGCTGCCTGGGCCTTGGAGGCGCTGGAGACTTTGGATGCGTAATCGACGCTGATCTGACTGAGTTGGATAACCAGGCTGGCAAATCCGACGATACTAGCGGCAAAGCTAACAGCATCCATCTTGGCGGTACTTTTTATTTCACCTCTGCTCACAGTTGCAACGATGATAAGCAAAATGAGTTTGGGCTCTAACTGGGAAATTACTATATATTTAACTCGGGTTGGAATCAGGCGGTTACAATTGGCAGTAACGCGGATGTTGTAATTGATGCCTTACTATACAAAGCACTGCCACGTATTGTAATCGCTTCACCAAGCAGTTGAAAAAAGGGCCAGTATGTGAGTTGCAGGGAACTGCAATTATATCTGGCTACCGATTGCAATATGGAAGCGCAAAGAATGCAAAAGAAGATGACGATGCAGCTGCCTCGTTTTGTCACTGCGGGCAGCGTCATGATTCGACGCGCATGGGTCTAGTTGCATACGGCTGAATGGAAAGTGGTGTGAGACTGGTCACTTGAAGTCACTATCGAGGAGATAAGCTGACGTTGCCAAGCCAATTTTTGAAAGTGCAACCAACTGAGAGATGGCAAAGCAAGGATGCGTTATTATTTTGCTGCTTGAGTTCCAACCGACCCACCTGTAACGGGGCGGTGTAATTTGCTGTGCTGTTGGCTGCTAAATACGTTGGGTTTGAGGCTCGCACTCCTCATCCAATATTGACGCTGCAGATCCTTCTGGTCCATTCTTTCAATTTAAAATCAAAGCTGTCAAGACGCCATCGCAGATATATCTCGAGTCAGTCACAGCCATAGTCCAATTTTTGTACTCATTTTGCGAAATACAATATGGACGACGCCGATGGAGATCGCGAATCCCTCAGCCTCCCCCCTGACCAGTACACAATTGGCTGGATTTGCGCCCTGCCGTCCGAACTACGAGCAGCACGTGCAATGCTTGATCAAGAACACGAGGATCTTCAGCATCAATCCAAGAACGATGACAATAGCTATATTCTGGGTAGTATCAAACAGCATAATATTGCGATGCCTGTCCTCCCGCATTACGGTGTCAGCTCTGCAACCAGTGCCGTCAAATCCATGAAATCCACGTTTCCTAACTTGAGATTTGTTCTCATGGTAGGGATTGGAGGTGGTATCCCCAGCAAACCCAATGACATTCGCCTTGGAGATGTTATTGTATCCCTACCAGACGGTCAAGGAGGAGGAGTGATCCAATATGATCTGGGAAGGGAGATGGAAGGCGAATTTCATCGTGTGGGTGTGATGAACATGCCCCCTAAATTGTTGTTGTCCACAGTGAACAACTTGAGATCGGAACCCAGCTTGGGAAAGACTCTTTCAGGATATGTCGAAATCGCGGCTGGCAAGAGCGAGGAGCCTGAGGAGTGGACGTACCTTGGTACTGAAAAGGATCAACTATTCCAACCGGACTATCCCCATATCCCCGGAGAAGATGACTGCGAAAAGTGCTGCGAGAATGCAACACCTGAGAACCTTGTCGATCGGAGGCCTCGGAAAGCAACGTGCCCCAGACTGCATTACGGCAATATTGGCTCCGGTAACACGGTCATGAAGACAGCGCTAAAGCGGGACATGATCGCGAAGAAGGAGAACATCATTTGCTTCGACATGGAAGCAGCGGGGCTCATGAATGAGTTTCCTTGCCTGGTCATTCGGGGGATCAGCGACTATGCGGACTCGCACAAGAACGGGAAATGGCAACCATATGCAGCGGTCGCCGCCGCAGCATACGCGAGGAGGCTCTTGTTGAAGATTTCTCCCCAAGCTGTCGAACGACAGAAAACCATTGAGGGTGAGTAAATCATGTCTTCAGTCGACTGTTCATTGTGAAGTCTGGGAAATTTACTATGAACATCATACCAATACTCTGCTGTCTTAAAAAGACGCTTCGTATCCGCCCCATGTAATTCTGCATCGTCTATTCCCTATTTCAGCTGTGTTTAAAAGCTAAAGACATATTTTGCCAGAAATTGGTAGTCGGCTTGACGATCTATCAAATGTCGTCAACCAACTTCATTATCGGCAGCGCACTCAAGAGCACCAAGCTATCCTGGACTGGTTTACTCCCATTGATTATGCTCTTCAACAAAGCCATCACTTCAATCGACGACAAAACGGCACTGGTCAATGGCTCCTGCATTCACCAGAATTCAAGGCATGGACCGAAACCGATAGGCAAACGCTATTCTGTCCAGGCATTCCTGGAGCTGGGAAGACGATTCTCACCTCAATAGTGATCAATGATTTAATTGATTGCTTCGAAAAAGACAACAGTATTGGTCTCGCATACATTTACTGTGACCTCCAGCGTCAAGAAGAGCAGAAAGCAGATGGTCTACTTGCAAATGTATTGAAGCAGCTTGCTCAATGCCATGTCTCTTTGCCAGAAAGCCTGAAATCTCTCCACGACCACCATCAGGGTAGGAGAACGCGACCATCATTCGATGACATTTGGAGCACGCTCCAGTCCGTGTCGGCTCTGTTCTCGAAAGTCTTCATTGTTGTTGACGCCCTTGACGAATTTCAATCGGCAGATTGCCGCACCAGAATTTTGTCAGCTATCTTTGATCTCCAGGCGAAATACAACGTAAAACTATTCGCAACTTCTAGATGGGTGGCTGAGATTGTAGAGAAATTTGAAGGAAGTCTGACACTGCCGATCCGGGCTACATATGGCGACCTTAAAATATATCTAGACGATCGAATGAAGCGCTTGCAATCATTCATTGTTTACGATCCTGCTCTACAAATGAAGATTGAAGCTAGAATATCCGATAGGGCGGACGGAATGTATAACTCACCCATCCCACTATCATAGCCAGTTGGCTCTAACTTGACCATAGGTTTCTTTTCGCTGCACGACTTATGGATTCCCTGGCCGAAGAACCGACCGAAGGTCATCTCAACCGAGCGCTAGACAGCTTGCCGGAAAAACTCAATGACACGTACGAACAGTCAATGGGAAGAATTGAAGCCCTCGGGAGAAATCGTGCCAGGTTAGCGAAAAAGATTTTGTCTTGGGTCATCCACGCGAAGAGGCTGCTTTCTACAAGGGAGATCCGAATCGCAGTTGCAGTTGAGCCTGGGCAGCAAGAACTTGAAGCGGGATTCGTTCCCAGTCCTGAGACTGTTGGGTCACTTTGTGCAGGCCTGATAACCATCGACACTCAACGCGATGTTGTTCGGTTAGCTCACCAGACTACCAAAGAGTACTTCGACCAGGCGAAAGAAAAGTGGTTTCCGTCAGCAGAATCCGAGATTGCGGTGATCTGCGTTACGTATCTCTCATTCAATATCTTTGCGGACGGGTTTTGCAAAACGGACGGCAAATTCGAGGAGCGACTGCAGTCACATCAGCTATACGACTATGCCGCACGAAACTGGGGATATCACACTCGAAAGTCTTTGCATTTAAGTCAGCCACTAAAGGACTTCCTAGCCTGTGATGCAAAAAGTGAGGCCTCGAGCCAAGCTCTACTTGCAGTCAAATACTTCTCATCGCATTCCAATTATAGCCAACAAGTTCCAAGGGCCATGGCCGGGCTACACTTGGCGGCATATTTCGGATTGCGAGAAGCCGTGGAGCACCTGTTGGCTGATGGGTCTTTTCCAAACAGCAGAGACAGTTATTATCGAACACCGCTATGGTGGGCTGCATATGAAGGGCAAAGGGACGTTGTGGAACTCCTCCTCACAGATGACCGCATTGATCCGGACTCGAAGGATAATTACCAACGGACACCGTTGTCGTGGGCCGCAGAAAAGGGGCACCATGACGTGGTGAAGCTGTTTCTAGCGAGGAAAGGTGTGGACCCAAATTCAAGAGACAATATCAACAAAAAAACGCCGTTGTTACGGGCAGCGGCGAACGGACACGAGAAAGTGACAAGATTGCTACTTGCTCACCCTGTTGACCCAAACTTGAATGACAGGGACCATCGGACGCCTCTGTCTTGGGCCGCAGAAGGTGGACACTACGAGGTTGTGAAGCTACTACTCGAGAGTAAAGACCTCAATACTCACGCCGGGGACCATATTGCCCGGAACACGCCGCTGGTTCGGGCAGTGACGAACGGACACGAAGACGTGGTGAAGTTACTGCTCACCCACTTCGATAGCTTTCCAGACTCGAAGGACAAGAACGGCCGGACACCTCTGTCAAGGGCGGTAGAGAACGGAAACGACAGCATGGTAGCGCTCCTTCTGGCGCAGGATCGCGTCGATCCCGATTCCAAAGACAACGACGGCCGGACGCCTTTGTGGTGGGCAGTTGAGAAAGGCCATCGAGACATTGCAGATCGATTACTTAAGGCAGGTTGTATCGATCTCAATTCTGAGGACAGATATGGTCAAACACCTGTCCAGCGAGCGGTGCAGAAAGGAGACCGGGCAATGGCAAACTTACTATTGAGATTAAAGAGTGGAGACCTGGATACAAAGGACGGGTCTGGTCAGAATCTCCTAGCCCTTGCTGCTAAGAACGGCCAAGCAGCGACAGTCCAGCTACTTCTCATGTTGGAAGACATTGATGCAGACTACGAGAACAGCGTCGGGCGGACGCCGCTCTCTTACGCTGCAGCCAATGGACACGACGGGATAGTAAAGCTACTGCTTGCAAATCGCGGTGTCAACCCGGATTTGAAGGACCGTGACGGTCGAACACCGCTGTGTTGGGCCTCGGGCAATGGACACAGCGAAGTAGTAAGTGGACTACTTGCAAACCAGGCTGTCAATCCGGAATCCAAAGATAATGACGGTCGGACACCGGTGTCTTGGGCCGCGGAGGGGGGGCATGCTATAGTGTTGAGGCAACTGTTCGTGACAGGCAGAGTTGACCTTGCTGCTAAAGACAACAAAGGCTGGACGCCATTACAATGGGCAGTATGGAATCAGTCCAAAGAGGGGATCAAGTCCATTTTCTCGAATACCGCCGGGCCCCCTTCTTTTAGGGACAATCATGATTGGACGGCGTTGATATGGGCCGCCGGCAATGGTCTGGATTCGCTAGTACATCAGTTGCTGAACACTGGCAAAGCCGATGCAGACTCCACGGATCCAAGTGGTCGGACGCCGTTATCTTGGGCAGCTGCAAATGATCATGAGGCCGTTGCCAGGGTGCTTCTTGAGAATGACGCTGACTTGAATACTGCAGACAAGGATGGTCGGACGCCGTTATCGTGGGCAGCTGCAAATGATCATAAGGCCGTGGCCAGGTTGCTTCTCGAGAATGGCGTTGACTTGAATACTGCAGACAAAGATAGTCGGACGCCGTTATCGTGGGCAGCTGCCAACAGCCATGAGGCCGTTGTCAGGTTGCTTCTCGAGAATGGCGCTGACTTGAATACTGCGGACAAGGATGGTTGGACGCCGTTACTTTGGGCAGCTGCAAATAATCATGAGGCCGTTGCCAGGGTGCTCATCGACAATGGCGCTGACTTGAATACTGCGGACAAGGATGGTTGGACGCCGTTATCGTGGGCAGCTGCAAATGATCATGAGGTCGTGGCCAGGTTGCTTGTCGAGAATAGCGCTGACTTGAATACTGCAGACAAGGATGGTCGGACGCCGTTCTCGTGGGCAGTTACAAATGGCAATGAGGGTGTCGCTAGGTTGCTTCTTGAGAACCATGCAGATCCAAATTTGATGCCCAAAAACCTGCCATTATTTCGGGCCGCTAAAAACGGTAATGAGGCTCTTGTTATACTGCTGCTTGATAGAGGTGCCGACTCAAACTTGAGGGATGAGCGTGGCCGGTCTCCGTTATGGTGGGCAGTCACAAATGGATATGAGGCTGTTGCCAAGTTACTTCTCGACAATGGGGCAGACCCGAATGCGAGGGATAATATCGGCCAAACAACGCTCTCTCGCGCCACGACCGATATCTACTTCTACCCACGACTTTTTGTTCCTTGGAGGAAACACCGACAGACCACCCATAGTCCATACACCTTTATTCATAATTCATGTACGGAGATCGGTTCACATTGGGATAAGATCGGACAAACACTGCTCTCAAAGTTAGATACGAAAGCATTCGTCGGCTTCCGTAAATCCTACCCCCTTGCAGGAGGATCACTACCGGCTGTCCATGGACCATCTATGGCTATTGTGGAGCTACTTCTGAGAAATGGTGCAGACCCGAACTGTAAGGATACATTCGATTGGACACCATTGCTATGGGCAACTATGAATGAGAATATTTCTCTCGCCCACCTGCTTCTCGAGACTTGTGCAAATCCTAACTCTGGGGATAAGGATGGCCTCACAGCGTTGTCCTGGGCGGCTGGCTTTGGGCACGAGGCTCTTGTTAGGCTCCTTCTTGAGAAAGGTGCAAATCCGAACTGCAAGAGTATGTTCGGGTGGACACCTTTATTGTGGGCAGTCGCGAATGAGAACACTCTTATTACTCGCCTGCTTCTTGAGAAAGGTGCAGACCCGAACTGCAGGGATAAGGACGACTTAACGCCTTTGTTGTACGCCGTTAGTGACGATCAATCGGTGGATGTTACACTGCTTCTTAAGAAACACGCGGACCTAAACTGCAAGACTATTTCCGGTCGGACGCCGTCACTGCGGTCAGCTGGGAGGGGTATTTATCTTACCCGCCTGCTTCTCGAGAAAGGTGCAGATCCGAACTGTCGGGATAAGCATGGCTCAACGCCCTTGTCGTGTGCGGCTAGTCAAGCGGATGGGGAGATCATTAGACTGCTTCTTGAGAATGGCGCGGACATCGACCAAGTTTCTTCTCACTGCTCAACAACATCGGGTGAGTCAGATTCAGACATTGCTTCGCCAAGGACAATCATTGAAAGATACATTAAGAAGTGGGAGATGGAGGAACGCACATCATCGGATCAGTCCATTTAGCTTTGCCTTCAGCCTGCAATTCAACCCCTTCATCCCCAAGCTTGCTGTTCAAGACATAAGATGGTGCGATTTCAACTCGAAGCAGTGAATTACCATTGGGTGTGCCAAAATATGCCCAAAATAAACATTGGAAAATTGAATATGTATACAGAGTCGGGACCAGTGACTAACCCCATTGTCGTCGTAGTGAATCCGACGTAGAACACAACATCACTTCTATGGAAACTATGTTACCCATTCCATTCCGTGATCAGTCAATCCGACGACCGGTTTCATCAAAATTAATCTTTTTCCCCGAGTTCATACTCTCCTGAAGAGCAGAGCCGATAGTAAGAGCCTTCACGGCACCCGATAACTTGAATGGCAGCTCAGTATTATCCAAGCAGGCAGCAGTAAACTCATTCGTCATGGTCACAAACGCATACTCAAATCTGGCATAGTAGTCTTGTGGCACCTCGCGCCGTATCCCGTTCGACTCGTGCACCTCTACTAGCGACGATGATGGGTTCGTGTTGACCGCTACCTTGCCCCTGGTGCCAATAATTTCGGTCATATCGTGCACTCCGCCAGCCATCATACGGCAGGCATAAAAGAATGCAATCTTGTCGCCCCAGAACTCGACGATACCAACGCCATTGTCAACGTCCTTGTGTTTGCGGAGGTCGGGTGCAATGGCAGTAATGCCTACAGCAGAAATGCTCTTCACAACAGAGTCTTGGCCAAAGTACCACAGGGCCAGGTCGATATCGTGGATGGTGCAGTCGACAAAGATTCCACCGCTAGATTCGGCATATGCAACAAAGAAGCCGGAAGGGTCAAGCTTGTCGCAGGTCTGGGAGCGGAAAGCGGAGGGCTAGCCGATTCCGCCAGAATCAATGTGGTTGGCGGCATCGCGGTAGGATTTGTCAAACCGGCGAGAAAGGCCACAAAGGACCTTCAGATGCGGCTTGCGGCTTGCAGTATCGACAACGCTTTGGGACTAACGAATCACATATCAGGATTATTTCTTTGAGACGACGAAAATAGAAGCTTTCAGGATGGAGTAACGGGTGGGCTTACGATTTCAGTGCTGATGCTGAGGGGTTTCTCGCATAAGACGTGCTTGTCTGCCTCAATCGCCATGATGGCCTCGTCGGCATGGGCAGCCGTCACGGTAGCGATCATGACGGCGGCCAGTTCGGGGTGTTTCATCATCTCCTCATAATTAGTGTAGATTGTGACACCGTGGGGCTCGAGTTCTTTGCGTGCCCATTCAATCTCATGAGGAGCTGGTGTGAAGACGGCCACAAGTTCTGCGCGGGGCGTACGGTTGAGGAAGTTGAGGGCATGGCGGGAGCCCATCCGGCCGAGGCCAACGCAGGCGATCTTCAGCTTCTGAGCAGCCATTTTGACAAGCGTTGGAGATGTGCGGTAGGATGAGAACTTGGTGTGGTATGGACCGGAGGACCCAGGTGAGGAGAATTCCTCTCATTATAGCATCGGATGCAGTAGGCATGGCTATTACAGTTGAAGATATTAATCGTGACTTCGGAATTCCACCCCCGAAAGGAAGAGACAACATCACGATCAATTGTCCCTCAGAGAGATCCCCCCACAATCCACATCCTGTCTAGAGTTAGACGATCAGCCCCATGCGGGGGTCAAAGATGACGGGCCCAATTCTCAGCCCGGGGGCCATAATATAACCTCAATTTTGTCCACGTGTCGCTGTTAGTTTAAAAGACACTCGACCCGAGGAGTGCAATTCGGGATTTCGATCCCGAACCTGATTGTAAGCGTTACGGCGGGGAGTCGACGATGGTGTGGGATCAAGAGCTGAGAAATGACTGCGTCTCACTTAAAGGCCACGGCATTTGTGTTGGCATGGCCTACCAATTACCCTAATAAAGTCCAATGTATATGTGATGCTACGACTACGTACCATTCTCTAAATAAGCTGCTCCGTAGATTCCACCGCCGCTACCAGCGCTGATTGCCAAAGCAGCTTTACATCTCGACCCGGGATCGAGGCTCCGGCAGTTTGCACATGGCATCAGCTGGATGCATTTAATGTCTTGGCAAAAGGAAATGTGGTCGCGATAACAGACCCCTGCGACGTCTAATTCCGAAAACGCCGGTCAATTGAATCTTCTGCGTGGCGTGATCTATCGTGAGAATTACTCCCACCAAGACCACTTGCGGGGTATGCAAATCGCCGTCTACAAGCTATTCATTTGTGCTAGATATGGAATTCACTTCACTGTCCTTTTTATCCAGGGTCTTATTAGCCTTGGCAAGACGCGTCCAGGGCCACACTAACAAGCGAGTGGGACGGCCGTACGCGCGGAGTGGATTATCTCCTCTGCTGAACACACGCTACGACTGTCCGAGATCGGCAATTTGTCGTAATCTCCGCCTCATAGCCGGCCCCGGCATGTCGTCCGATGTGACTAATGAGAGAAAATCATGCACTTTGCCGTCGACGATGACGATATTGCATCATACTGCGTTCCCGCGCCCAACGTCGAGCATCGCCCAATTTATGCCCAACTTGCGTAGGAATGAATTCTCACCATGGCCAAGAGGATGTCCCTGCTTTGTGGTCCGGGATAGACGTCGGCAATGCGTACTCTAACGGTGAGTTCCAGGCGACCCCTCACTTCGAACCCATCGCTGACCGGTTCTCGGACATAAGAATTGCCAGATATATTCCCAGATGGTCAATGTTGGATGCCTCTAGAGGCCCACGACGAAGATAATCCCTATCAAGCACCTCAATCTATAGATAACTGGGTTGCATCCTGCGCGGCGCCAGGTGAACAGCCACCCTTGAGCGGCGACAGCGTGGGAGTGAGGGACGATGCATTCCCCAAGTTTGATGGCCTGTCTTGCCAATTCCTCGACGGCCCCAATGACATGACGCATGAAAGCTCGAGCTATCCCTCTCTTGGGCTACCCCAGTACCATGTTCCTGGAGGTGTCGATGGCGCATGGCCACACCAGCCGTCGTTCCCATCACCCGGAGCCCCTAACGACGCAAATGAGCCTCTAGACATCCAGTTCAGCAGGCCATTCTTCAGTGGACCACAACCCAGTCTTCCTCGTCGCAGAAGCAGATACTTTCGCTCTCACGGATCCGTCGGCCGGCCTGTTTCGATCCCCACCGTGCCCACACCGAGCAGCAGCATGGATCCCCTTCAGAGATGGCGAGACAGCCCTCCGGAAACCGAACCGGCATCTCTCTCAGCCATCGCCGACGCCTTGCAGAGGAGTCCGGTACAGCAAGACACTGGATCGAGAAGTTTAGGAAGAACGCCCGCCTCGAGTGTCAGCCTCAACAGTTGGACGACTTGTTCGTCGAGTTCAGTCTCGTCAAGCAGGTCTTCGAAATCCAACAGCTTCCTGGGCCCGGTATCGTCCTCCATAGGGAGAGTCAGGAAGACTCGCAGAAACAAACCAGGCGCAAATGACCTGCGGAGGTTTCCGTGTACATTCTGTTGCGATGCCTTTAAAACCAAGTACGATTGGACTCGTCACGAAAAGTCACTTCATTTAGACCTCGACCAGTGGGTTTGCGCCCCAGATGGAGGGTCGATTGTGCTCCCCACGACCGGAAGAAACCACTGCGCCTATTGCAACATGCTGGATCCAACGGATGATCATCTTAGCAGCCACAACCACCATGCCTGCCATGCTGGCCAGGAACCGCGAGCTTTTCGTCGAAAAGATCACCTTGTCCAACATCTTCGCGTCTTTCACCGACTTGAGGCTCTGCCTATTATTGATCACTGGAAGATTGAACCCCCTGCAATTGTCTCGAGATGTGGATTTTGTGACGAGAAGCTAACAACGTGGCAAATTCGTGCCGATCATCTCTCAGACCATTTCCGAAAGGGACTGACTATGAGGGATTGGAAAGGAGGGAACGGATTTGATCCATTTGTGGCCGCTCAGGTCAGGAACGCGATACCGCCGTATACCCTGGCGGCCGAAGCCAAGACGCTGGTCCCGTTTTCCGCCACAGACCCGAGAACAACAGATCATTTATCTCAAATCTCGGAGAAGCATGCATTGACTAATGCCAGTCAATTAGAACATGTGGAAGGGGATAATGCAGGACTACCCCTTCTAGAATTAAGTCCAACAACCTACGCCAGTTTTCTGGCCTTGCACCTCGGACGGTTTGCTCAGCAGAACATCTCGCAGGGAATATTCCCCGACGATCAAATGTTTCAGGACGAAGCCAGGAGACTGGTTTATGGAAGTGCGGATGGCTGGGAACATACAATTGTGGACAATAACGAATGGATGTCTGCTTTTCGGACGCAACATGAAATACCAGAATGAACTGGAGCGACAGGTATAAATATGGTTTTTACATTCGTCTTTCTGGCCGTTGTCTCTCGTGGTAGGCAACCGACGACAACGGCTTTATGACTCTCGCCCGTGTTTGTTAGTTGTATTGTCTCAGTGTCATCTCCATGCGTCGGTCGAATCGGGGTGTCGGAATGCTTTGTTGGGGCTTTCTTCGATTTCGAGGGAGTTTTGTGACCAAATCAACGAGTTTTTGTTTCCTCTTACTGTAATCGTGCGTCAAGTACAGGGCAAGACGTGGGGCAGGCGCATACACACTTATATCCTAATTATGAGCCCAATCTCAACGCCATGATTGATTCTGCTGATGAATGACATTGTATTAAGTATCAGTCTGTGAAATCGCTCTGCTTTCGGCCGCAATAAGGGTTGAGGTCCAATTTGACACCATTAGTTGTGATGCCGCCGTTTTAGGTAAATGGCACGTCCTATTCTACAATCCTGAACTTCCTTCTCCTTATAGCATGAAAGCGGCAAATCCAATGGCAGCAGCCGCCCAGCTGAGGCCAACGGCAGTAGCACCGCCAGTGGAAGTGCTGCTAGCCGCCGTGCCGGTAGCGGTCGCGCTGCCGCTCATGGTACCCGTCATAGTAGCGGTAGACGAGCTCTCGGATCCGCTCTCGGTAGCGTTCTTGGGCATGACGGGGGTGTCATATTTGGAGCAGACACCGTCCATAGCCAGGGGGCAAGTCTTAGTATCGATGCAGACGGACTGGAGCTGGGAGCCTTGAGCCTTGATGACAGTCGTGGCAGGGGCGCAGCGGACGTTGAAGAGGCCACCGAGAGCAGTGGCAACAACTTTGATATCATCTTCAGCGACTCCGAACGAGGCCGCGGCAAGGCCAACCTGGGTGATGAAGTAGGTGACCTCGGCGTAGTCGAGGTCCATGAACTTGTGCACGCTGTACATCGACGACTCGCCCTTGTACGCGGCGAAGCCAGACATTCCCTGCTCGGAGCAGCCAAGCAGGGAACCAAAGAATTGGTAAAGGTGGGTGAGGAGGAAGCTAAGTATTGTTGTCAGTTTTTTATCCTGGATACGTGGTGCATGTATAGTCGTACTATTGGTTCGACGTCTTATCGTCGGCCGCCATGTTCTTCATGAGGGGCTTAGCCGCACCTCCGTCGAGGAAGTTGACAGACTCGCCCGTCTTACCACCACGGTTGGTAGAGGCAAGCTCGCCGGAGAAGTAAGGCAGCAGGTTGACATCGGTCTTGTTGATCTTGCCAGGAGCAAGGATACCTGGAACCACGATGCCGACATTGGGTTGGGTGTCTAACAGCACATAATCTATTAGCTATGGCCGACCGGCGTGGCATGAGGCCTTCTGCTTACAGTTTCCGATGACGACAGTGTTGACCAGAAGAGTCAGGAGGGTGAGCTGGTTCTCGGCGGTGTTGTTCTTGAGCAAGGCCGTCGTGTAGTAATCGCAGATGGGGGTGTCCGTAGGTCGTTGCGCAGAAACAGCGGCAACAGCCGTCGCGGCGAGGGCAATGTTGTTGAAGCGCATCGTGAGAGGTTGGTTTGACTTATTGAGTGAGTTCGAGGGTATTCTGAGAGGTCAAGAGAGCGCGTGCTGTGGCGAGGAAAAGACTTGAGAATGATGTGCTTTTTGTCCTGTTCCTAAGTAGACACCAGCTCCTTAAGTTCACTCATCGAGCTCTTCTTACATCCAACAGGAATCGGCACTGTCTCGTTCCTAAGCTAGTGCCCCGGATCTGTAAGCCTCCGTTCGGGCCTTCGGCTGATTCCATACTCTACAGGTGCGGTACGGAGTACGGAGTAAGCTAAACAAAGGAGCCACATGATTCTGGCTTGGGCGGAAGCTGCATTGCCGCCAGCCATGTTAGCCACATTAGGAAAACGATGGACTCAGCAATTACCTTTAGCTTGGCCATGATTGGGCTCCTGGATTCCAGCCCTGAGACTGTCTTGACAGCTCCTGATCAGTCCAGATTGTTGGGGGTGGTGTTGAGACAGCAACTTCCAGGGGCGGAATTTCCCTGCACAAACATGAGGCTGGAATATTTCCCATACGAGTGGAATTACGATGAAAATTATGTTTCCATTTTCGTTTCGTTTCTCGCACCCTCGCCGCATCGAATGCCTAAAGTGTCATCCATGTCAACAAGCTGAGGGCTTAGCGCATTCGCCCACCAAAACAACCGGCCGTGTCGGGCTGACGCAGGGCTGGAACAGGAAACGAAGGGAGCTCAAGACAGCTTCAGAGTTCAGGCTACCTCGAATGGAACCAGGGGAAGCCACCAATCGCCGTCAATGGTTTAGAAATCGAGCGGGCGTATTGACATCAATGGCTTAGACACGCCGCTAGCCCCCGGAAGGCGTCTGCTAGTACGATCGTCGCCCGGAAGAGCAGCAAGCCGACGGACCGGCTACAGAGTGTTCCGGAATTCTGGGCCCTATCCGGCTAGAGACTTTGCGCTACGTCATGACTTTTGGTTCGCTGGCGTGAATGTTGGCGGATTTACAGATGCTTCAATGGATGAAGTTACTGCGCCGAGTTTACGGGAGGCGATGGAACGGCAGTGCACCGAATGACACCGCACTGCCACCTGCGAAGCTGGGTAGATTTGTTCGGAAACATGAATTGCCTGTAATAATGAAATCCCGGGATTGAAGCATGCGGCGCGTCTTGACTCGTCCACGTTGCAATCTTACTATCGAGCGTGGCGGCCTACTTCTGCCTCCGTAGCTGACAAGCTTGCGGGGTAGTGCCTAGAGATTCGGCTCCCGGCAGCAGATGGGGAGTGTCTTTTAATAGCGGCAACCAAAAATAAGAAGTTCCTGCACACGATACAATTGTTCATGGTAAGTGAGTGTCTTGTAGGTATTGCAATTGGGAGAAATATAAATGCTGCGACTCTTGCAAGCCGCCTTCTCGTCCATCCACATAACACCTCCGCTCCGCTCCGCACTTCCTCTCGTACTCCGCTGCACATGGATCGTGAGACTCATTCAAATCACCAGCTGGTCAATACCTTTCCGAGATCTGCGGTAGTTCGCAATTAGTCCTCCCCTTTCCTTGGCAGCCATCTCCTTTTTCCTGGGCCGGAGTGTAACAGGTCTAAGTGGATAGCGTTGGCCTAGTCGCCGGTCCGCCCCTCACAGACAGGCATGACCTTGGTTCGTTCAGTTGGAGAGGTTGGTAATCTTGAGCAGTTGATTTGCCTCGACTGGTTGGTCTAAAAACGGCGCGAGTGAGACATGGCCTACTAGACGATGAACTCCTCCACCTCTCCCGCAGCTGCCGATGAATACTAGTGGTTATGAGCTATGGTGGCGATGCTTCGCCCCTTTGATGGTGCATTATGTAATGTCGGTAGATAAAGGTTGATTGTCAATGAGAGACGCTAGTAATGGCTGTAGACATCTATCACGTCCTCCCTAGCCATACCACACCTGAATTCTGGTAGCCACACGGCGGAAAACATTAATGGCAACCAAGGTGGTGTCGGAGCTGCCTAGTTCACACAGCTTAAATTTGCAAGTCGTCCAAAAGATCCAGACTCAGATCAATTGCATAAGGGGCGGCCCCTTGTACTAGCACTCGCAGCCTTGTGCTCAGTATATCTACGCACTGTGGCGCTTGCTGACATCTAGCCCTTGATAGCATAGGCCGAGAATTGAGCCCAGGCGACCGACGTGGCCGGACGATGATGCGTTGACTAGAGACTCGACAAATGTAGGACACAGACATCGCAGACTAAGCTGCCCTAACGGGCGGGATGGCGGATGGAACCACATGGCTGGCGGAGGGAAATCATGGCATGGCGGCTTGTTTCTACCGCCCACGAGAGGCTACCACTACCTGCAGAGACTCTAATATGGCTGTATATGAGGCCGGCCGTTTGAATCTTGACGTAGGAGGCTTTCTGTAGTATTAAGAAAGCGGTTAGGGGAGCCGCCGCCTGTCAGTTCGACATTGTACTCGTTATGATCCTGGCGAAACTAAATATCCAGGTATGACCATGATTTTAAGGCGCTACAGTTATCCTAACCTGCGTCTAAAAACCCAGCCCCTCAGATTAGGACAAGAAAGAATGCTCCTCCACGCATGCCACGTTAGTCAGGCAACGGCCTCTTCGCCACGGCACAGAACTGTCTGCATGAGTCTACATTTTTTCAATGCATGAGTCTCAGTCACGTGCTTTGCCTCAATATCAAACCAACCAAGCTCCAATGTGTGAGAAGGTGGGATTGAAGTTCAATGTTGTGCCTACCCTGTATGGCATCCAAAATCATCCGGCGGTTCGGAGCAGACGGTGTTAAATTGGAAAAAGTGGTCCCGGCCAATCGTAGATAAACTAATTTGCAGTCTCATGATTAAAGCAAACACTAGGGTTTTGTGTGATTCGATTTTCCATTGTTGGAAAACCCAAGGACTCGTCAAAGGAGGCAATCGCAATCCGGCCATGTTTGGGGCAGCAAAGGTCCAACGGTGCCAAGTGAGCACTCCAAACCACCAATCCCAGTCCATCATGACGGGCGCGGATTTCAATCGATAACCACGGCGGAAATGGAACGTCTGACCTCTCTTACCATTGCCGACATAGAAGTAGCCTATCACCAGAGCGACTCAGTATAGTAACCTCTCCTCTAGGTGAGCAGGAATGTCCACTCCGGGCCAGGTCGATGTGTACTGTGGCCTCCGCTCCAAGATCTTCCATATCATGCTGCGCTATTACGGTGGAGAAACACTTCGGAAAGAAATCCGACTATTGCCAGGATACGCGGACCCTATTCTTGCGGGTCTTCGACACAAGCGCCGCGTGCACTCCCCACATCGATCGACATCCTCAAACCCCGAAACAGATCCGATTCATACCTACTGAAGTTTGAGGTTTGAATAACTGCGCACCGCTTTAACTTACTTATTAGGTGTGTCTCTTGAAAAGGGCGTCGAGCCGAAAGACAACGCTGGGGTCTTGGCAGCGAGGAAACGAAAACTCGTCACAACTTTTGCCATTCTATCGAGGAATGGGACATCGGCGAATACAGCAAATTAGGAAATTTCATTTCTACGAGAAGTATTTATTCCTCCAAAATAATCAATTCTATTTCCAAGTAGGTTTAATTCGTACAAGGAGGTCTTTAGCTGAAGCGTGTGCTATGTGATTGCAAATTAGGTACATAGGTTTAAGTGAGACTTGGGTGGGGGAACATTCTGCGTACGCACATGGATACTATTCAATAAGATTGCTGATTATCCTGCGTATACATTAAAGCACCAAACTTTCTCCGAATCGGGAGTTCAAATTGACTTACACTCGATAATACAAGAACGTGGTTCTGGCATGAACCCCCGAGTTAAGAATTGGGGCCGGTTGAAATATTTAATTTCTTCTCCTTCTAGATCGAGAGGTAAGAATCATTTTAGGGCATAATCTTGGCGTGTTTCCGGCGGGTTCTTCAACCTCACTCGCAAATACCTAGCAAACTGTGGGTAATATTATTTCTCATATATCAAGATATTAGGGTGCCCTAGTACACGCACACCCAGAGGGGCAACTAGAAGCTCAACAATAATTTCTCATATATATTTCGAAATTTACTGCTCCAATCCTGATATTCTCACATATCATCTATTATAAATGTTCCCATAATTATTGTCACAATATTTACCCTAGGTCGACACGTAATGGGCAACGTATCCAACCTCCATCATGCTGTCCATTCCCCCCCATGTCTGAGAGTTCGGATAACCAGGCTACCACGAATGTGTTAGCAATTATGGGCCATGTGTACTCTGGTCAAGAGATATAGTCAATGTGGAAACTCACCCAGTAGCCGCCCACCGCGACGTTGAAAATGGTGTAAAGCGGGCTCTGGCACAGAGACTTCCACACCGTAGAGTTACTAATCTGGGAACCGGTAACACGGTGAAATTGTTTGCCGTCCATATACCAAGTAATATACTGGCTCTTGTAGTTGGTACTTTTGCGGTTAAACTCCACACGCCAGACGTGGTACTTGCTGTCCAAGATGGAGGTTGTGTTTGTAAGGCCTGTATTTTCGTTGCAAATGCCGCCGGGCGATACGTCGCAATGTACACTGCCGTATGCGACTTTTTGTCCGTTGACGTTTTCCATGATATCAACTTCCCCACAGGCTGGCCATTTTCCACCTTTCCGACAAGAGTCTCCGAGGAGCCAGAATGCAGGCCAGATGCTCTGTTTGTGTACCGCAGCGTTTCTACCTAGACGGAGCGAAGACTCGAACCTGGTGATCTTTCCAGCCGTCGGAGTGAAAGTGTATGTGCTCTCGATGCGCGCAGACGTCCAACCCTTTTTAGCTGAGACCTTTTTTCTCGGGACCAGCTGGAGGGTGCCCTTGGAAGTTCGTCGGAGGTTGAGTTTGTTGCTCGAGTACGTCTGGGATTCGTTGTTGTAGTTGTTGTCGCCGGTGACGATATTCCAGTTGCGAGAATCTGGCAGCGAGTCTCGTGGACCGATGAAGTCTGCCTTCCATTTTCGCGTATAGCCGCTATACGACGGCGGCTGCCAGGCCAGCGCAATGGCGAGGAAAGAAACCAATACTGCTAGAACCCGGCGGCAAGACATGGCTGCGGCCGGAAAGGAATGTATGCAGGATGGCAATGGGAATAAAAACAAGGAGTGAGGCCCAGCTGCACAACAGCTGGGGAGAAGGTCTGCATTGAAATCATTTATTTCCCGCACCACCTTATCACAGAGCTCCCCCTTGAACCAACACGGATTTAACGGTACAACGAATTGTCTCTATCTACTGGCCAGGGGCATCCAATAGTTTGTTATTTTTTTGGGGCCAACCGAGATGTGGCTTGGTTTAATTCCTCGTCTTCACCATACCTCTGGATCGCCAAGCCGACTAAGCCAGTCTAGAGTGAAGCTGAGATACCAGATCAAGACATGGTCCACGCCACTAGGGAATGCCACGGCACAAGCCAAACCCTTTCCAGTAACACGTGGAATGAAGAAGACCATTTTTCTCAGCTATTCAATAGTGCGATTGAGGTTATCTATTGGACCCCAAGGCTCTAGCCCGAATGGACTGTTTATGCCAAGGCTAGTTCAGAGGAGGCTAGCTTTCTTCATTTTATCCCAGCGTGTGTCGCCTTGGCTTACGTGGTGGCCACGCGTACCATGCCGAAAGGATTTTCGATTCGTGCAGAGGGATGTTTTTGCGTGGGCGATAAAATCACATCGATTGATGAGAGAATTCGCCGTCATGAGTTTCAAAGACTCAGGTTTGTTAAAATGGGGGCGTTCGTCGAGACCATCACATTATTCTTCGAGATGTTGCTTCAAGAGAAGTGACCATTGAACCTCAGGTCATGATGAAGCTTGACAAAGCCTGAGTAATATAATTTATTTCAGCTCTCCATTGCCAATAGTACAATATTCTCAAAGAATACTGGTATTGAATTAGATGCTTCAAAGAACCTTCACCATACTACTCTGTGTTCTCTCCAGACCTCGAAAGGGTTTGCCAGCCAGAAACCACTAACCCTAGCAAAGGCCGTAGTGCAGGCAGTGTTGAGACTATAATCTGGGATGCGGTTTCCATTGCGCCCACAAAATCTACCCATGGTTAATATTTTGGACCGATTCCAATGGGTCCACTACATATTCTTACACGTGTCGTAGGAGAATATCGATTGTACGTTGAGAATGAAACGAGCCACACTGATTAGGATCGTTATAGCACCGAGTAAGAAGAGTAATACAAGGCTGTTCCATTCCCTCTTCCTGAGGCTTTTCAATCTCCTGAGCATACCAAACGGAAGGAAAAACACTAGCATTTCGTACATCGTTAGCATCCGTTGAACAAAATTTGGCACGAAATCTTTACCAAGTAACTCTGATATTACACCAAGCGGCCACACAATGTAAGTTGGCAGCGCGATAAGTGTTACCTTGCACGCCGATTCACTCGATGACCTAGAAAGGCGAATGGGTGTAAGTTGGTCTCATAAGCTTAGTGGATAGTTCCGGGAGCTTACCAGTTCTGAGCCACATCAACACCACACCAAAACACATACAGCAGTCCCACAGTTAAGAACGCACAAACGCTGTAACCCGTAGCCACATGTAGACACATTCTTAGCTTCTCCTCAGAAACAGGGAACAGCTGATAATAGAACGCAAGGAGGCTAAATCTTGGGAGATAAAACCCCAATTCGAAAACCAGCACGGACGAAAACATCCACTTTTGGTTTGTTAGAATGAACTGGAATCAACTGCCAGAAAGGAGTCGTGCTTACTTTAGTGAACCCTTCATCATAGTATTCTGCGAATGAATTGTACCCCTTGGAGAATGAGTAGGTGTCCCCGACCGCAAGCGTCATGAAGGTCAACAGGGCCAGCACAAGAAAGAGGTCGGATATCCAAAAAGTCCATAACCTCTTCCATGCGCGCACTGCAAGTCTAGCAATTATAACAAGACAACAGATTGCAAGTAGCACCCACATCCCGATCTACATTCGGCGGTTAGTTACTCAAAGGGTAAGAGGTTTTTGTGAACTTTTACTCACAAGATATTGCTTCCCGGTCAAGGCCATTTCCTCCGATACATAAACGTTCACGTCTTAGAAAGGTCGCCAAAGCGTAATAAGGAGCGGGTTAATAACGTTTCAAATCAAAGTTCCACAGTAGTGTTATCGCCGATTCAGCAGATGATTACATGAGAATGGGTTCTTCCCCGGTAACCATACCACCATGGCAATCTGTAGTGGATGAGGTCAGGTAGATGGCGAAGGGGCAAAATCAATGTTTTAATATGAATTTTTCTCCAACTACTAGAAATATGCACGGCGAGCACTTTATAATGACCTACAGTTAAGATCAATTCTTTGTTTTCTTCTCTTCTATTCACATCTATTGAAGTGCTTCCAAACCAATTTTGTCAATACAACGGTATGTACAAGATACGTAAGCGGCTAGTATTAATCGCCAAATGCGGAGAGGCGTGTCTTAGGCCTCGGATGATTAGAATGCTACGTTTCCGTGATTTCGGGACCGTCCCGGTGGTGATGCCGGTCATCTGTTTTTAAATTTCCCCTCTTCCGTTATGCTTTACTTTCTCAGGCGGGGTTTCATGCATTGACGCTCAATGATCGTTGGAAGGCTTAGCTGTCCGGCGAGACCATAACGTTAAAGTCACGTTTGAGCTAGGCTGGGGTTGTCGTCAGGTTGTGTTTCAGCGGGTTGTTGCATTGCGGGATAAATCAAATTGCCGACTTCTCTCGTGAGGTGCAATCAGGCTTACTACTGGCTGTCAGTTTGTTACTTCCTTCAAGCGTATTACGACTCTCAAGGCGGGTGACGCGCGTTCCTAAAGGAAATTCCAGAAAGGAGCCGAAACGCTTGAGACATTCTGATATTTGTCAACACAGAAACAGTGCTGGTTCGTTTTCCATTCAAAATTGTGGTACAATTGAGACATAAATCTCAAGGGAATGTCTGACACACGTCACGCAAAGGGAAATTACGTGCCCGCCATGTAAAACAATGTTCAAGGTGTTATATCACACAGTACACCAGCTAGCAGGCCCAGCCGCCTAGAATCGAGAAGAAAACTATTTACAGAGTCGCGACCATTCGGGTCCATATTCCTGCTCTACGAGCAAGTGATGGAGCTGGGCTGGTTGGAGCAGGAATCATCAGCACCCGTAACAGACACATCAGTCCAGGTCCAGTCGGTGCAGCTGTCGCTTCCACAGTTGATGTAGATCGCGTAGTCGGCATCAGAATCAACAGTGCCAGCAATTCCGTCAAGCGTGAAGCCGCTGATGGTGATGCCGTTGGTGGCCTCGTCACCATCGTAGGCCTGGTCAACAATGATTCCGTAATCGGCAATGCTGGACAGCTCAATATCCTTGTAGGTCACATCCGAAACTGATCCGGTCTCTCCGGACTTGGTCTTGATCCGAATTCCATTGTCCGAGTTGGTCACGGTGGAAGACTCGAACGTCACGCCAGACACAGTATTGTCGTCGCGGCCACCGATGGATCCAATGCTGAGTCCGTGGCCACCCGAGCAGTATCCACCAGTGAAAACAATGTTCTATGAAGTCATGCAATTAGTTGCCTGCGGTGTAGATGGAATGTTCAGATAAGCTTACAGTGCCGGAGTTGATGGCAACGCAATCGTCCTGGTTGTACACAGTCGCGCCAGAAATAGTCACGCCATCGGATGAGCCAATGTCGAAGCCGTCGGTATTGTGCCCTCCATTGTCGTCACCATCCTTGGCGTCGATGGTGATTCCAGTGAGGCTCAGTGTTTGAACACCGTTGATGCTGAACACCTGGACGGGAGGGTTCACGATGTTGATGTTCTGGATAGTCGAGGTGGTCAAGTCGTGTGCCTGGAAAAACTTGGGCTTCGTCTTGCCGCCGTTGCTTCCCTCGCCGTCCCAGTACGAAGCACCGTTACCGTTCAGCGAGCTGCCATCGGCACCTGTTACGGTAATTGAGGTACCGCTGACTGCAAACAAGGGACCTTCCCACTCCCCGTACTCCCAGACCGTCTCGCCCTCAAAGATAACCTCAGTGTCATCTGGAAGATCGGTCAAGTCCAGGGTGGTTCCCGAGGGAACAGTGAGAGCGGACAGGACGATGGTTGCACAAGACGACTTGGATGCACTAGCTTCAGAGTAGCCGTCCGACCCGCTGAAGGTGCAGGAGGAGCCGTTTGAGGCACGCTTGGCAACAGCCCTCTCTATGCTAGGCGCAGCGGTTGGCTCAGGGGCCGGTTCTGCCAAGACGGTGGTTGCACCAGCAAGGAGTGCGGTCAAGAGTCGGTACTGCATGGTGATGATGTTGAGTTGGTTTTGCAAAGAGCACAATGTCAAGTGTGATCTAGACGATTATCAAACGAGTGACAACATGTAAAGGGTGTGAAGAAAAGAATGTGGATAGGTAAAAACTTGAATTACTAACGATCCAGTCGCTTGGCCTGATTCTAGACTATGGTATAGGATCAAACAAACCTATATATCCCACTCGGTATTATGTTCCGTTTGTTCAAAATAAAAGGATCATATCTGAAACGAAAGACTACGCACTGCATGCTGGGAACAACTCACCCAGAAACAGCGGCCCAATCTATTTCCCATCTCATCCATGACCTAGATGGCATATTGTGGTTCTCTGTGGGAACTGTTGGCCATAATACCTTGAAACACGGCGTAGAACATCCGCGTATTATCCTTGTCTCGACCGAGGGGGCATTTTCTCCGGCCGTTGTATCCGGTCAGCCCCAGATTTTGGCCCACCTGCTCCACCACTTGCGTCTCAGGGGTCGCGGAGAATTCGGCAGATGCGACCAGAATGCTGGGCTACAATTGTGCAATGACTTGGGTTTGAGCGAGGAGCTATCATAACCACGTTGAGTACTACTGAGTGAGAGGAGAATTCACATCGGGTGATTATTCTAGACTCCCCATTTGCCATGTTTGATATTTATTGAGCTGGGCTGCCTTGTTCAACATATTGCTCCACCTGACCCATAACGTTTGGTGTTCCAACGTTCCACACGGGACTTCGGCACACTTTCAAGGGTCCTGATTGAAGGATCGCGGCTTACGCACCCCAGCGTTGGCCGCGCGGATCTCACATTACATGGAGGAGTGGTTTGATACATGAACAATCCATATTGTAGATTCCTTACACCTCTCTGAGCCTTGCCTGATAATAGATTATTGCAGACGTAGGCGTATCCAGTATCTCAACATATCTACGCCAGGGGGAGACAGCCACGAGGTAAGCTTCGGGGCCTTCTAGGCTTGGATCGACGCAGTCGTGGCTGTCTCCCCCTGGCGTAGATATGTTGAGGTACTAGATACGCCTACGTCCGCAATCTTGAGGACGCCGGCATCGTCCTCGTTGAAGGAGACTATGTTGGACGGCTTGAGGTCCCGTGACGGTAGTTGATGTTATGAAGGTCTCTCAAGGCGGACGCGAGCCCGGGCACCTGTTCGACCACACGAAACCGGGTAGCGCTCAGTCAGATGTAGACTTGCCTTCCCAAAATTGCTTCAGGTCTCCGTGATCAGCCCATGAGAAGATGGTGCCAGGGATCTGATCACAAGTGGCCAGGTGTTTGATGACTGCATTGTTGTTGACACTTGAACAGGATGGCTGTCTTTGAGGTCCAGGATGGGTGCTAGAACAGTCCAATATTTCTCTAGGAACTTAATTATCGTAGATTCTTCCCAGGTTGGGAATCTAACAATCTTCTAGTGCCAGTTTTGCAGAATATCACCCTTAGCGCAAAAGGGGAAGTCATCATCTGTGAGCCCATCCGCGGTCAGGCTCTTGAGGGAGTTTTCTTTGAGTTGACCTACAATGGCGAGAACTGTGACTAGTTTCCTAGCCTGTAGGGGTTTGTTGTCCAAGCAGAATAGCGAGGGCGGCCGGCTCCATCTGGAGCGAAGTGCAGACTCGACTCTGGTTCATGTGACGACTTTGAACAATTTCTGCGCCCCCAGTACCAAAGGATTGAACATTCCTCTCATTATCGGAAAAACGTGAGTGTGATCATGATGGAGTTGCGTTGGAAGTCTCCAGGTTGTCTGCCTAAGAGGCATCCAGGCGACGTGCAGGCCGTAAGCGGGCATGCGACTCACAGGTTTAAGCATTGGCGGTCCTCATTTCATTGCCATGACGGCACCCGAGACAATCAACCCTCGCGTTCTATTAACACAGCTCAGCATCTGTTTTCAACGCATGTCTTGTGCTCCGAGCCATGTCGCTGCAGAGGTTTGGGCCAAGTTTTTCTCGAAGACGGCTGTGAAGGGTATGCCGCTTCGCAACCTCCTCTTCATAATTGAGCTCTGTTGCCTCACGTATATGACCGCCAGCCAGGCTACGTCAACTGTGTTTAATCAGTCCATCAGTCTGTCTGCGGTTGGTTTGATGTGGAATTATTTTTTTATTGTCGTAACCTGCATGTTCCGGGGCAGAGGTCTCAACTCCCAGGGCTTCAAGAGCTCTCGACTTCCGTGTATGTCGCTCTTATTCCTCTCCTTGGTCAGAAGTGCTAATTGAAGAAACAGTCTGAGGAGTTACTGCGCCAATTTTCATCCCGATTATCATGATTTTCATGTTCATTATCATCATAACAAACGGGTTTGCCACGTTTATTGACAGCCAGTGGAGCACACAACGCTTCCTGGTGGCCTATTTTGGAGTGCGCCACACTCCACACAATCCCAGTTATCGATGTGCTAATGGGGGTCATGTTAAGGTTTTCTTCCCTAGATGACGTAGGTTGCGAGACTGATGTAGAAGTATGCAAGATCGACGACACGGATTCCAGGCCATTTCCTTAGGGTATCAGTATCAAGAAATGGGATGCGTGAAACGAGCAAGCAGAATGGAATAACGTACGCTGTTCTCGGGAAACCGGTAGACGGCCTTGTTCGCCATGGACGCGCAGATGGTAGGAGGAAGGTTGAATGATGCTCGCTTCTATTCGCCAGTGCCTTGACCATCTCATCATTCATCTAATGAACACGAGAACAGATTCGAAGGTCTCATACGGATATGTTTACCCATGTCGGCGTACAGCACGTCATTTGACGGCGATGAGGAGTTGTATATTTTGCACCTGAACGAAGTCTAGCTGTCATTAGCCAACATTCCGCTCTAATCTACTTTACGATTTCTTGCTGACGCGTCATCACCACTTATTAGCCTAGTGACATGGACTTTTCCATGCGACCTCGGGACCGCCTTTTCCATGTCCAAGTCCACCCGCGCCCCGAACCGAAGGCGCTAAACTCGATATTCTACACGGGATACGAGATCTGTCTATTGTCAAAAGTTTGTAATTGGTCAATCTGGATGCTCGACCTCATACCCCAGACCCATTCGGTGCATCTTGTCCACACGAACCCCGCGAACCCGCTTTCCCCCGCAAAATAGCTACAATGGGAGAGTATGCGGAGATGTGTTACTGTCCCGAGCTATTGATTCTTTCAAGTTCATGGGAAATGAAAGACATAAATATCATATAAAAGCGTCCGGATCCCAGATGTTTCTTTGTCCAGCATCGGGAACCTCTCGACCTTCTTTCAGTGGCCCTTGCTCCTTGCATCCTGCTTCTAGGCATCTATTTGTCTCGAGTTAACCTATTTCATCCTTCATTATGCGTTCCACTGTCTATGCGCTGGCACTCGGTGCCATGGTGTTTCGAAACACCCACGCAACCCTGACTGCGTACGACGCCAGTGACGACTACACTGGCACGTACGACGTCGCAACCGACAACACCCTCTTGAGCGCCTTTAACTTTGTGCCTGTATTTTACCTCAAGACGGCGCTCAAGTCCACCCACCGCGTCAAGAAGGACACGACTTGGAAGCACAAGACCTTGACCGCTAAAAAGAACGATACCAGCGTCATTCTCACCACTGACTCGACGTTGCGACTTTCGTACTCTGACGTCTATAAGACGGGGTACTCGTCGGATCTCTACCAGGCCAGCTTCTTTGGTGTCAACGCCGCCGTCAACGCCAATAACAACTCTCTTGTCTACCTAGATCATGTCAACATCACCACTCACAACGGGGCGGCCAATGTCTATGCCTACGGAACTGGCACAGAGGTGGAAATCACGGACTCGTACCTGTACAGCTCCGGTCCAGTTGCTCACGGACTCTACGCTGCAGGAAATGCCACAATTGTCGCCGACAATGTCATTCACTACTCTGGGGGCTATCGATCAAGTGCCTTTGCTGGCGACGTGCCCGATGGCGACCTGAACATCACCAACTCTGTGTCTCACACTACAGGCATTGGTTCTGCCATCTTCTACGTCAGCGGACACATTTACGCAAAGAATGTCATTGGTCAAGCCGACAAGGCTCCAGTCGTCATCATGGACGGAGATTACTCGATTGAGCTGTACGACTGCCAACTGACTACTGGCAACCTTGGCGGGCTTTTGCACTTTAGTTCTGGCCTTCGCACGGCTTCAGGAACATGGAAGATTGTCAACTCCATCATCAGCTCCACAGCCGATGCAGTCTCGACTCTGTGGTTCGGCAACGTCATTTCCAACATGGAGTTGACCTCTGTCAAGCTTCTCACCAGCAACAACGTCCTAGTCGTAGCCAACACATCCCAGATCACACAAGACTTTTCCTACTTTGCATCTCCGGCCGAGATTTCCACGCTTCTCCCGGCGATTGCGACCATCAAAGTCGCCGACTCGGAGCTTGCTGGAAACCTTGTCGCAATCAACGGAAGCACCATCAACTGGTCTCTCAAAGACTACTCAAGCTGGACCGGCAAGACAGTGTCAGAGACCGGAACCGGATACTTCAACGTTGCCCTCGACAAGTCGTCTTCGTGGAGTCTGACTGGAAACTCATACACTTCTAACTTTACCAATGCCGACTCCAGTATGAAGAACATCCAGAGCAATGGTTTCAATCTGTACTACAGCAAGAAGGCCGCTCTGAATAAGTCGCTGAGGGGCAAGAAGCTCAAGCTTCAGGGAGGAGGATACCTGAAGCCGTACTAGTTGCGTAATAGGCTTCTAGATTATTATTGTCGGAGTACATGGTCCAGGTAATCCCACCATCATAGTTGCATGGCACAAGGTCTTGGGACAAGAAGAATCTAGAACTTGCACAAAAATTTACCTACATGGTCCAGGTCAATACCTATGCCACAAATACATTAATTTGACAAAACTACTATTGTACATCTCTCAGATTTTCATACACGTAGACCCTTACGCCCAAGACTAGCTAGCTATTGCGGAAGAATCCAACCGCGTCGATTTCGTTAGAATCTATCAAATCTGTGGTCCCGATCTGGGCTCCCGAGATGATGGGGTCGCTGCGGGGTTCGGAAGGGAGGGCGTAGATCGGCATCTCGGTAAGTGGTCCATTTGTTGAGGCGGGGATCTGCCGGTAATGGGATCAGGGTCCCGATCACCAATCCGTGGACGAGTATGTGACTGAATTCTTGGTGCGTGGAAGAAGCCTATTCTGGATGTGGCCGCTCCCGGCCTGTCAGATCTCATGCTGTTGCGTTCGTAAGTAAATTGCACCTTTCACAAGAGAGTCTTTGTCATTCATATTCGAGCTCTAGCTTCTGCCTGGTATTTAGACTCAAATATCTCCCGAGGTCGCCTATTTTCTTTAGTGAAGATGGTTCTTCCGCGCAGCTTTTATGTCGCATGCTGGAGGCGGGAGGACGACGCCGAAAATTCTCCTCCAGATTCCACTAAATTCCTACAAGGCGCACTGGTAGTTCACATGGGGGAGTATGAACGGGGAAGGGTTCG
Source organism: Ilyonectria sp. MPI-CAGE-AT-0026 (assembly GCA_020744155.1). Taxonomy (NCBI): domain Eukaryota; kingdom Fungi; phylum Ascomycota; class Sordariomycetes; order Hypocreales; family Nectriaceae; genus Ilyonectria; species Ilyonectria sp. MPI-CAGE-AT-0026. Next base: position 297,694 of record JAGPNQ010000018.1, read on the forward strand.
GGCGAGCATCGGATGGTGGCTCAACCATGGACTTGTTAATACGGTACAACAGTATGACAAAGTCTTATGTCGTTTTGATCTAAAATGTACGCTAGCAATCTGCCCTTGCTTTGCATTTGTCATGTTCTTAGTGCCAGTGACCTATATATATATATAACGACAGCCAACGGTTTAGGGGAGAAGGTGCGGAAGCTATGAGGTATACTCAACTCTATTATGTTAATATTTCCATGCAATTTATCCTAGTGTAACTGTTGTAATTCTCAAACTGGAACTTTAAAGTAAGTCCGAACTAATTCGTCTATAACCGCTTGACAAAGCTGGGTTATAACCTTAGGAGCATACCATGAAACAAATGGCATTAAAAGCCTATTAGCTTCAATAGTGAGGTCTGCGTGGAGCTCCCACTCCTCTGCGACGTAGGTTGTTGAGCTAGAGGCGCTATCAGAGCCTGCGGGGGACATGCCATCTTGGCGCCGACGAACGGTCCACTTCGTCCAGGAAATTACGCCAGCGGCAGTGCTAGCACGAACTCGAATGCCATTGGGGGCGCTCTGATATACTGCGGGCCATGTGGCAACCCTGGTGAGGCCGGGGGTGAGATGGATGACTTCGTCGACCGTATATGCACGTACAGACTCATCCCAAGGCCCGAAGAATGGGTCATCGGAAATAAGGGTAGGGTCGGCAGGGATTTCGTAGAAATTGACAAAGTCGGGAACCTGGGTCATGGTTGGGATATAGGTCTGGAGGAAGGCCAGTGCGACATTGGAAGGAAGAGTGATGGGGATAGAGGCCACAGCTGATATGTGGCACTGTGTCCGCATTTTAATATGAAAGTGTCTATAGTAATTAGATATGTATATCAATTGCAATGACTAGACAATCTCTACCTTCAAGTGAGTGATTTTTTCCCCTTTGCAGCGTCTGGCTGAGCCCTTGGGATTCCCAGGACCAATATGAGACTTTTATCGATTGTGTGAGCGCCAATGAAAACGAAATAGCTGTATTGTTGTCATGAACTGTGCGCAAGGCGCTGGCCCAGTAATAGTCCTATACGAAAGATGCAGGTGTCTGAGTACTTAGCAGCTGGTATGTGGCGCACCTGAAGACCAGTTTTAGGTGGGCCGCAGTAGGAGCACGTGACTCTATGCTTTGTCAGATATAAAGGCTGATAAAAAAGGAGGCACTTCACGAAAATCATTTTTGGTGCAGTGGCCTAATGGTTGTCTGACAATTAAGAGTCTTAGTACTGCGTATACCGATCGGGAAGTGACTTGGTCTGATATTATGCCGAAAAAGGTTAGGCTGTATTTGACGACTGGGAGATCCTCAGTTCGAACCCTGGTTATGCTGTAGAGTTACGGCTCCAGCTATAATCCCATAACTAGCTGATATAGCTGGGGGCGTGTGTCAGATATAAATGCTGAAAAAAATACTGCACCTGATGAAAATGATTTTTGGTACAGTAGCCTAACGGTTGTCCGACAGGCTTATATTGATCCGGAAAGAGTGGACCCCATGACAGGGGACGCAAACAGGAGCAGTTTGCCCAGAGGGGCCTTGAGGAACGAAAGTAGATACTTTGAACTTGATGCTTGAATTGGTATAAAGGCCAAATAATGTATAGGCAACGACGTTGGGGTTGGTTATTCAGAAAGGAGATAATGCGGTGATAGGGTTGGGGACCGAGTTGCTCAGGTAAGGCTATGAACGCCACCTGTTGGCAGCAGTTACCACCTGGTCATTTGGGAATGCAGCTTGGCTGAAGATTTCAGACCAGGCATGGAGGTCCTGGAAAGACGTGATGGAGGGCTTGTCGGCGGAGAGTTGCGTCATGGACTCGCCTAAGTTGTCGTCGGCGGCCATGTCCTTTAATTGCCGGGACTTAAGGTGCATACAGGGTTTGGTATGTGCAGGAAGATTTCGGTGGTTTCGGGCTGCCCAGAGTATTCTATACGTGTGAGGCAATGGAAAATCAGGCTGAGCCTCAATGCGCAGCCATATTCTTGCATCAGGCGATAGGACATCTGACATTAATGCCTAATATGGCGTAGTACAGTATTACTACCTTGCAACCTTTATTCATCAAAACAGAGTCCTCCAGCAATCACCGCCTAAATCCGAACACGCTAACGTCAGATTGTTCCATATCAGTTCCAGGGTATGAGGGAGAATATTATTTCAAATTCCAAACCACGTCGGTACTCATACATTCTACCGTTTCGTCCTTGGCTGACTCTGGCAGTCCAGGTGTTCGACCAAAGTAATCCAAACTACAATTTACAAGAATGGGAGGAGAGTGGAAATAACCAAGGATGAAAAGATTAACGGCTTGAAAGCATGGTGCCCCACATCTGTGGCTTCCGTCAGGTCAGGGGAACTTCGAGGCCGAAAGGGGAAAGGTGTGGATGGGCAGTTACTGTTCATAAAATAATACGAGTGAGATATGAACAGACAGGGATAGCCTCTGTGCTTAGGAGAGGCACGTTACAGCGAGCAATTCAGCAACCACTCATGGCGGGAAGAGGGAAGACCTAGTAACTTTAGAGGCTATTGAGATACTGTAAATGAGATTCTATTCATTTTCTTGGTTAAAAACTTGCACATTGCGCTACTTCGACTTGTGCACCGAAGCTAACTAATGCGACTAGTATCGTGGCAGGTATTGATCTTAAGCATATTTATAAATATTACCTTCTTTCGCTCACACCGTTGAGTTTATCGACCATCTTAAAATACCACTTTCATGACCACCGGCAAAACACAATAAAACAATCTAGAGGGCACATTCATTTAGGGAGGACGAGAAAGAGGCATTGAGGCGCAAAATATTTGCGGCTCTAGGGTAAGCTAGTTAGTGGTGGGATGTAGACCCTGATCATCACGCGACCAATTCCTTGAAGCAAAGAATAGCAAAACGTAGGATTGGATATAATTTACAATTAAACATACGAGAGTCAAAATATGGGCAGATTAATATTGTTTCATGCAGGATAACAGATGGAAGCCCGAGGTGCCGGTGTAGTCGGTGAGACAATGTCTCCGATTCCGAGACACATCGGGTTCAATTGTAGTGGCTGAAATGGGGAAATCGTGAGCTAGCAGCCGCGACGCGTCGGATCCCGTGAGAGACTCGAGATCGATCACAAGTATTTGTCCGAAGCCGTGTGGGGCCGGCTTCATCACAAGAACTACGAGTTTCGCCAGGTCGGCTTCTCTCATTTTGTTGACTGTGCTTTGGATATTTAAGGGGGAGCCCAAGACCGAATCTTGAATTGCCACCAGCCAGAAGCATTCAAACATTGAAACATTCAATCATTTCGACGGTTTAAAACTATCACCATGGCTTTCAACCTCAGGACACCGAACCGAAAGGTCCACGCCGGAGTCATTCTCGTCAAAGGGTAGGCCTCATTGTGCGATTTGGCGAGCCAGCGTGATATCTGATGCACCGCAGGATTACCGAGATGATTGACGTGGCGCCCTTTGAGTTCCTCGCATGGATGGGCGAGGACTCATTGAGGGTCTTGAACTTTCCCTCTGAAATGCTCGAGGACGCAATCGACATCGAAACGCACTGGATCACCGAGGATGGAGCCCCAGCCAAAATGAAGAGCGGAGCGCAGATCATGCCAACAGTACGTCACACGAAATATACCTCGGCCGTCCGTTAGTACTAACAGCGACACAGGATTCTTTCGAATCGTGTCCGTCGCTTGACATCGTGCTCATGGGCGCTCACAATACCCAACACCAACTGAGCGACGGCGAAAAGGCCTTTGTTCGAAAGTCGTACGACTCGTGCGCCGCATTCCTGACCATCTGCGGAGGCTTCGTCGCCATGCTCGAAGCCGGCCTCCTCGAGGGAAAGACGGCGTGCGCGCCGCGCATAGTCTTCGACGTGATGAAGAAGACGGTCCCCGGCGTCAACTGGGTCGACAAGCGCTGGGCGCACGACGGAAAGGTCTGGAGCTCCAGCTCGTTGCTCAACGGCACGGATCTGATGCGGGCGTTCGCGACGGAGACGTGGGGAGGCCGCAGCGGCATGGTTGAAGCCGCGCTCGACGTAGGCCATTATCCGGTCCGAGACGTTGATTTTAAGGATTTCCACGGCCGTGAATTCCAGGTGGAGATCGTTTAAGGTTCTGACTGTTAATAAGCGATTCCCGTCGTGATTTGGGTTGTGGGGAAGCGGTATGAGAATGATGTCAGGGCCGGCAGCCCAGAAGCGGTAATGATTTCCATAGGATATCGCCAATGAAGGGAGAGAGTGAGATGGCTGTGTTGAACCACCTGGTATTTGCATAGAGCTGTGGCATATTACGCACCTCAATTGGCTGGATGCCGACTCTGTGAAGCATGGTGGCCGATGGCGTGGTGAATGACGCAGTAGAGCCGGTGGAAAGTCAAAGACGGGGCGATGGACCTGTAGGCCACTTTACTATTCAAATACATCCACTTGCACTGCTCCTCCTAGTGCTTGGATCATCATTACAGCCTTCACTCGCGCCAAGCGTCTAGACTAGCCATCCCCTGCCAAGACGGAATCGGGGCCAAGGCGGAGCGGCGCCCTTCCCGCAGTGGACACACGCCATGTGAGGTGAGAGTATGTATTATTCATTTCATCTTCAACTGATGTACCCCATGCAATCCGTTGATTCCAAATGCTGATGGGCGTCTTTTGAGCTGCTGGCGCTTATGTTGCCACTGCTCTTGCGGGAGGCGAGATAGCTCAGAGCCAAGGACAGTGGGTGATTTGTCACGATGAGAAATGATGACGGGACACCCTGGCTCGCTTGATAGAGGATATTGCAAAGGTCCACGAGAACAGAAGGCGGGGGGCGCGGCCGCGATGGCCTCACCTTGGGTTGCTGCACATCCCACCGACGTGCTGATTCCAGAGACCAGCTTGGCGGGATCACAGGGCTTATCATGTCTTCTGCGCCGCGGCGGGATACCGGCACGAGTTTTGGTGAGAAGAGGGTGTGGGGGATATCTATTCGCAGCGATTGTCAATTGAAGTTCGGTCCGCCATATCGGAAACGATCACCAGGCGTCGTTCTGCAGTCGTTGATGGCCTATCTAGCCACACCAGTTCATGCCGTCGGGCTTCGAGCATCGACCGTTCGCAACAGGGTTGTAACTCGTCGCATGGGGGGGGGAGGCATGGACGGAAAAAGATCCCAGTTCGAGAAGGGAAGCCGCAACGTCCATCGGGTGGCGTCACAAGTTGAAGTCAAAAAGTCCCCACGGAAACGGCTTCAAGATTCGCACGATGCCGTCGACGTTTGCAGCAGCTTGCGATATGAAGTGATGGTGGAGAAGGGCCGCGGTGCATTCGCCCGGATTCGGCCGGTCCCTTTGTACGTCGGACCAACACCAAAAGATCTCGTGATGCGGAAACAGGCCAGCGAATGCCCGCGCGTGATTGGCCGCGGCTGCTCTTGCGGGGAGCAAAAAGTTCCTGAATAGCTCGGAATAGCTCGCGCGTGTGGAGAAGCGTGCCGGAATATCCGGGTCCCCTGCTCCTTATCTGCCGCGATGGCCTCCGACTTGGCCGACTTGGCGATGGCGCGGCCGCTGCGGATTCTACAGAGACATATGATTGGCTGCGTGTAGTTCTTTGGTTTCCTCGTTGGGCGGGCTTGATGATCTGTAGGAGTTGATTCTCAGCCGCTGTGAAGGCGTTGGAAGCTCTGGCTGTACCGTGTAGGAGTAGCTACGTAGGAGGACTGACACTCTCATCGACTTACCTTCCTCTCCCGTCTAGGCCATTTCCCCCAAGTCCCCGAACGCCTTCAAAGGATCCCCGGTGCGTGCTGCAGCTCGATATGGATAACGGGGGTGGTCTGTTCGCCTCGCCTCCGCCTGCGATGCTCGTCTAATCCATCCTGCTGGGCCGCCCGCGCACTTTTGTATTGAACTTTTGTATTGGGCTTTTTGTTACGAATTTCCCGCCACGTCCCCCATTATCGCTATCTCGCGTCGTCTGTCACCACTACCAGTGCCCTCATGCTGTCGTTTACGCGTGTGTCCCGGCCGGCTGGGACCTTCTGCTGGGACCTTCTAATCGGACCCCCGCCATAGGGACCGGCCCATCGAAGCTACCCACCTTCCCAAGAGAGGCACGAGCTCCTTGAATCGGGGCGTCTTGAGATGTTGTATGGGGAGACAAAAGTGCTGTCCTGGTGTATATAGATGCTGCGGCTCCTGCGTGGTGATAGATCATCCAGGTCTAGCAAGCCACTTCTATCCTCCAACACCAACTCATCCAAAGAGAGGCTGAGACACCATGGGTTTCAAATGGCGGAAGAACGCCATCGAAGGTTCTGAGGAGCCTTCGGTGGTGGCGTCTGGCGTTGACGTCGTCTCGAGCAACCCCGAGGGAGACCTGAAGCAGTTCAAGAAGCTGCACAAGTGGGATCCCTTCCTGGAAGTCGAGAAGCTCGACGATGTCGACCGCGTCTTGGAGACGGGCGATCTGGAGAAGGAGGCCGCCGTCGAGGCCACTCTCCTCAGCGAGGACTCTCCGTACCCCGAGGTCCGCGCGTCGGTAAGATCTTCCCCATCGCGAATGCAACTCTCCGCAGTGTCTCCAGTATCTGACTCGTCCAGGTTCCTCCCACCGACGATCCGGAAATGCCCATCAACACTATCCGCGCTTGGACTATCGGCGCCCTGATGTGCACCATCATCGCGGCTTGCAACATCCTTCTGGGCCTGCGCTACTCGCCCATTACCATTACGTCCACCGTGGTGCAGTTGGCCTCTTACCCGTATGCAACTCCACGCTCATAGTATATCGCTGGTCTAACACTATAATCTAGTCTCGGTGTGGGCTGGGCCAAGGTTATGCCCGACTATCGCTTCAAGCTCTTTGGCAATGAGATGTCCCTCAACCCCGGTCCCTTCAATGTCAAGGAACACACCATCATCACCATGATGACGGCAGCTGGATCGGCCTCGAGTTACGCCATTGATATTCTTCTCGCCCAGGAGCTGTTCTACAACCAATTCTTCAGGTGAGACTGCCCACTAGTCTCGATCCACCCCTGTACACATACTAACCATCGACTTTGATAGCTGGGGTTTCCAAATCATGCTCATCGTCTCCACGCAGGCGATGGGTTTCGGTGTTGCCGGTATTTTACGTCGCTTCTTGATCTGGCCCGCAGCTATGATCTGGCCCGCGACTCTAGTTACGACAGCCGTCATGACCTCGCTCCACGACCACTCCGCCTCCGATCCCTCCCAGACCAACGGCTGGAAGATTGGCCGCTACATGTTCTTCCTCGTCGTGGCCTGCTCCACCTTTGCTTACGAGTGGTTGCCCACCGTCATCGCTCCGTTCCTGAGCATGTTCACCTTCATTACGTGGATCGCGCCCCAGAATGTCCTCGTCAACCAGATCTTTGGCGGACAGACCGGATTGGGCATAATTCCTCTCTCGTTCGACTGGAGCACCGTCAGCGCTTACTTGCTGAGCCCTCTTCAAACTCCGGCCTTTGCCATCTTGAACGTGGCCGCCGGTGTTACCATCATGGTTATCGGATGTGCTGGTCTTGCCTGGGCCGGCCCCGAGTTCTACCGTTATCTTCCCATCAGGTATGATCTACTACCGTGACCTTGAACTCATCTCTAACATGCTTCCCAGTGCCAACGCCAACTTCGACCACTTCGGTCAGCGATACAACACCAGCCGTATTCTCACCGACGAGTACACCTTCAACGAGACGGCTTACAAGGAATACTCTCCCCTGATGCTCGGCTCGGCCTTTTCCCTGACCTACGGCATGGGATTTGCCACCCTTATGTCCACTCTTGTGCACGTCGCTCTGTTCTACGGTAAAGACATCATCGCTCGCACGCGTGATGCTCAGCATCAGGAGGCCGATGTGCACCTGAAGCTCATGCGCAAGTACAAGGAGGCCCCTGAGTGGTGGTTCGCCGCCATCTTTGCCGTCAGCTGTGCCTTTGGTATGATTGCGAGCCAGGTTTGGGATACCCATCTGACCTGGTGGGCGTACATCATCTGCATTTTGATTGGTGTCTTCTTCATCCTCCCCGTCGGTATCATCCAGGCCATCACCAACCAGCAGACCGGTCTCAACGTCATCACTGAGATGATTGTCGGTTACATGACCCCCGGCCGACCCATTGCCATGATGCTGTTCAAGAGCTGGGGCTACATGCTCTGCTACAACGGTCTCCAGTACATCTCCGATATGAAAGTCGGTCACTACATGAAGATTCCCCCTCGCACCATGTTCGCCGCCCAGGCCTTTGCCGTCATCTGGCTGTCCATTGTGCAGATTGCCACCTACAACTTCCTGCGAGGAAACATTGAGGGCATTTGCACCACAGACCAGGCTCAGGGTCTTACCTGCCCCATGGCTCGCACCTTTTTCAACGCCAGTGTCATCTGGGGTGTCATCGGACCCCGCAGAATGTTCGGAGCCGGAGCAATGTAAGTGCTGGACTTTGCATCTCACCATTGAATTTGACTAACAGTAACTAGCTACTCATGGGTCAACTACTTCTGGCTCATCGGTGCCGCTCTCCCTGTTATCCAGTACTTCCTCGCCCGTAGATATCCCCGCAGCTTCTTGCGATACGTCTTTTTCCCGGCCATCTTCGGTGGTGCCGGTATGATTCCTCCGGCCACCACCTGGTGGATTGGCCAGTGGGTGGTTGTTGGTCTCATCTTCAACTGGTTCATCAAGCGCAAGTTCTTTGGCTGGTGGAGTAAGTCACCCTCTATTGAAAACCTTCCGGGCTTTGCTAACTCGTACAGTCCGCTACAACTACGTGCTCTCCGGTGCCCTCGACGTTGGCACGGCGCTATGCATTGTCATTTCTGCTCTCGCTCTTGGCCTGTCCAATTCTAATTTCCCTGACTGGTGGGGTACCACGGTGTTCAACAACAACCTCGATGCTGATGGAGCCGTGACCAAGGTTCTGCCCGACGATGGGTCCTTCTTTGGACCAACGTCGTGGTAAGGATCGTTGTTCCACTGCCTGTTTGATACAGCGAGCATGAGGCGATTGCCTGGCCTCCGTATTGTCTTCTCCACATAGCTTTCAGCCATCGCAAGGATTACAGACTTGTGCCTAACGAATTTGTACGATGCACAACATTGTGGGCAGATAGCTATTCCTAGCCCGTAATAACATAATCATTATGAATCAATTATCTGCGACGTGAATCCCTCGATTTCGTGACACATCGGCCTCGTTTCGTCCGGTCCCATAGACTGCTTTAAGGTGCATTAGATGTACCAAACTGGGATGATAGCCAATAGCGAAGAGTCGTTTCCTTGGTACACAGGCCCTCATCTATCTTCGCCCGAAACCAAAGTCCTGCCGATCGTTCTGTACACAAAACTTTTAATAAGATCAACACCAGCACTACAGTGCTACAAACTTAACAATGGTGGATAAAATACATGTAACGCAACACCGCAGCCTAAGGCTACCTGTCACAGCTAAATTCTACAGTAAAAATAAACAGGCACGATTGGACCTCTGCGAACGCTTAGACTTGTTGTTGTTAGATTTGGCCGAGTATCGCTTGTGCTGACTTAATTGTTGGAGTATAGTTTGCCACTATGAAGGCACTTTTTGGTTTCAACCCTTGTTGCGGCGATCCTTCGTTAAGCTCGGCGCTTTCAAATTAGACAATCCTTGAAGATGTTTCATTTGTTGTTTATTCCATTCTCGAATTGAATCATCATCCCCGTTAAGTGGTCCAGCTATGATCTGCATAATCTCCAGGTCGTGTACTTGACACGATGCAAAAGCTCCATCGCGGAGCAGGGATTACACCAGCCAATCAAGTGCCGTCGCGCATATCCGGGGGCCTTTCGTCAAACTTGAATCATTCCAGGGGCTCCTAGCTGGGCTAATCAAATCACCAAAATGCCCCTGGACGTTCTAGCGGGATGAAACTAGCGTGAGTATCAGGAGCCGCCAGCATCTTCAACCATCCGCCCTCACACCAGCTGTCCTCTCCAGTTATTGATGCCGAGTCCCGAGGCTTGCGTAGTGCCTGTATCGAATCGTCCGCGTCAGATCGTCATGTGATTCTGATCATTGGTCCTCACGCTGTTACATCGTCGCGCCGATGAGTTTCCCGTCTCGGTAGGTGGCCAGATGGCGTCCTCTACGCTAAATCATCCACCTTCTCCATTTCGCTAGCTGCCGATTTCCCGGATCGTTTGAAGCCGAAACGGCAAAAGAACCATCGTGGATGCGTTTCATCTCCCTCCCGGCACCCGCGAGCCAAGCAGATGCCAAGTAGATGCCAAGCCCCGATGGCAGCATAAACAGATTCGCTAACGCTTGGCTGTCGATGTTTCGGGATCTTCTGAGCTAGGGCGGGAGAGCTCTTTCGGGGAGGTGATGCGGATGTCGAGTGCCGAACTACAGTTTCAATGCTGAGGCTGCGTCAAATCTGACGATTCTCGAGACTATTCCTCCAGGATGAATGAGAACAGGTAACGAGTACATAACCAGCGATGCATTCTCTTCAATACAGTCCAACCAAACACATCTTCTGGCATCACTTCCCCAACACATTCATTACATCCCGTTCATACCATTCATTATCATATTTGTTTGCTGGTCATACACTTTCTTTAACAATATCATCATGAGTCCTTCACTTACTGAGCTCTTCGTCGCCACTCTGGCACTCGCTACCACTGTGACCGGCGCTCCCACCGGCACCGACTTACCCAGGGGCAACCGCTACTCTATCGCCCAGGTCAAGAACACCAAGTATACCAAGAGCGGCCCTTTGGCTCTCGCTAAAGTATATCGAAAATACGGCGTTCGTCTTCCTACGGATCTCGCTGCTGCTGTCACCAAGGTCAAGGCGGCCAACACTCGCCGCGACGAGGGTAATGTGACTACAACACCCACCGACAACGATAGTGAGTGGTTGACTCCTGTCAGCATTGGAACTCCGCCTCAGGTTCTTAACCTGGATTTCGATACCGGATCCTCGGACCTCTGGGTCTTCAGCTCCTTGACCACTGCGAATGAGGTTACTGGCCAAACCAAGTACGACCCGTCCAAGAGCAGCACCTCGAAGAACCTGGCTGGCGCTACATGGTCTATCACTTATGGTGATAAGAGCTCCTCTTCCGGAACCGTCTATCTCGATAAGGTCAACGTGGGAGGCCTTACTGTTAGCGCCCAAGCTGTCGAGGCTGCAAAGACTGTTTCCGACACCTTCACCTCTGAGTCGGACCTCGACGGCCTCCTCGGACTAGCCTTTAGCTCAATCAACACTGTTCAGCCAACCCAGCAAAAAACGTTCTTTGATAGCGCTATGCCCGACCTTGAGTCGAAGGTGTTTACCGCCGACCTCAAGCAAGATGCCCCCGGAAACTACAACTTTGGCTTTATTGATAAGTCTGCTTTCACTGGAGACATCACCTATACGCCCGTCGACTCCTCCCAGGGATTTTGGGAATTCACGTCCACTGGCTATGCAGTAGGCGACGCAACATTCTCTCAGACATCTCTCGATGGAATCGCCGATACTGGCACTACACTCCTTTTGCTCCCTAGCGCTGTCAACAAGGCCTACTACGCTCAAGTTCAAGGTTCCAAGCTTGACAGTACCGCGGGTGGCTATGTTTTTCCATGTGACGCTGAGGTCCCGACCTTCACCTTTGGCGTCACCGATGCTAAGTTTACCATCCCCGCCAAGTTCATGAACTATGCTCCTCTGGGTGACGGATCCAACAACTGCTTTGGCGGACTTCAGCCTAGTGAGGATATTGGTATCAATATTTTTGGCGACATTGCCCTTAAGGCAGGATTTGTAGTGTTTGACGGTGGCAACACCCAGCTGGGATGGGCCACGAAGTCGCTGTAAGATTTCCGCGACTTGGAATTTGTACATTATGTCAGGTATTTACTAGAGTTTGTTTGGCCCGGTGTCGGGCAGGTTTGGTACATAAATCTTCTAGCATCAAAACTATAAGCGGTAGACAATTGTACTGTTATGTACAAGAGCGCGGTCTTCAAAACTGCAGGGTCGTATCTCGTGATGCTCCGTACTTAAATAAAATAGCCGTTTGAACTTGGGGGGTAACAGTGGATTATTCAACAGCCTTCTTGGCTTTGATATTAATGCAAGGTCCCAACAGCACTGAATATCGGTAGCAGAACAGCATAACGATCTAGCTAAGAAACTTGCTGCCTTGAGCCCTAGGTATGCCTCTAGTCTCTTCCCTCGCCGCCATTTCCTTCCTTTGTTATATGCTATGCCAGTTGTGATTGCGATGCGGCTCGCCTTTTTGATATCGCACAGCGTGACGGCCACGGGACTTGCCATCGGACGAAGTTCAACACATTCAGATCATTAACAACGGTAAGTGCTATCGGAGTGAATCTGACTGAGCAATTTGAAGCGTTTTACACAGTCTTCAAGGCTCAATGTTTCCCATATGCCAATCTACCAAATTGGTACAAGTTGTACCCAGTCTTTTGTGTTTGTTTATCCGACAATAAATTCTTCCGGGCACCCTGCGATTCAGGACATACGATACCCCACAGAAATATACAAAATTGATCATTCTGCTAGTTTCATTGACATCAAACCTGCTGAGACCTTTTATGCTAAACTAATACCCTGAAAGAGTCATTGAGCTGGGAACGTGCAGTATTCTATGCAAAAGATTGTTAGTAACTCGAGGACATGAGCTTGATAGCAGCGCACGCGCCCTCTTTGTTCATGACTGAAGCGACTTGAGATGTATTGCAACTGAGATGTCGCAAGGCCCTCAAAAAAGGCCGGGCAACCTGTGTGAGAATAGGGAGGCTGCTACTGTGACGTTCCATTCAACTCCCGAGGTTCTTTCTTGAATTTGTCCAATAGCTGATAAAAAGGGTCCAATTTCCACTCGCGCCAGAAGGCTAGAGGAACAAACGTCTCGCGAAGTTCCCAAGGGTATTTGTCGTCGGTTTGGCTGCGCTTTGCCCCGGAAATGGCTGCCCATTTGTCTTCAGCTTCGTCGGCGCGCCAAGTAGCATTGACGACGGCCTTGCTGGCATCGTTGAGGGCCTTGCGGCCCTCGGGGTAGGCTTGGGAGAGGGGCCAGTTGGCCTCGCGCAGTGTCGTCTCGGCGGCGAGCCAGTTCTCCAAGGCTTGAGTGGCAAGCCCGTTGGGCCCAGAGAGGGCCTTCTTGATGGCGGGCCAGTTCTCTAATTCTTGGACAGTTATGGCGCCGTCGTTCTGGTGTTCTAACTGAGCCTTGGAATGGTTTCGGATGTGGGAAGTGTCCCAGGGGTTGGAGAGATCTCGGTTGTGGGAGGAGTCCGGTGAATCCAGGTCTGAGGTCCGATCTTGTTGTGGCGGAGTCGTGGGAGATGTAACACGCCAACGTATGTTGTCTCGTCTCTCGGGAAAGCGTCCGCCTGGCCACTCGGGAAAATGCTCGACTGGTGTATGCGGCGAATACTCGACTAGCGTTTTCACCCAATAGTCGTCTCGCCTCGTTCGTGTATAATCGACTAGCTTCTTGCGCGAAGCTTCATTGAAGTAGATCGGTGCTGGGCTGTCGTAGTAGTCCTTCAGCGACTTGAATAGGACTCTCCACAGCTTGGAAGCTTTTACGTGTGAATCCTTCCTGAGCTCCTGTTGGCATCCACGGTCGAGATGGAGAAGTAGATGGTTTTCTCGATGGGCTTCACAAGGGTGAATAGGTAGAAAGCCATCGCGAATCTCCTTGTCCCAGTAGGCGGTTGGACTCGATTTTCCATTCATCGACGTTATCTTCTCGTGGGTCAATAAAACAGGCTGAAGGTTGGGTTTAAGTGTACATACGATTAGGATCTCAACCATTTCTTGTACTGGGGAAGAGAGAATAACCACGGGATGGTCGAAGCAATCCTCGTAATGATGAACTGAGTATTCCTTTTCCAAGACTTCATACTTGGGTAACCACATGATTGTGCCTACATCGCCTCGGTTTGGAGATGAAGATGCTGGTGCGGACATATTCAGGCCGAGAAAATTAGAATAAGGGAAAGGTGAGTCGACGAAAACTGAAGTCGGCGAAAGGAGTATGATACGTCGGGATAGGTCCGTTCGATGCAGAGCCAGCGAGCTTGTGAGAGGGGAATGGAAAGGGCAAGATCATGACAGGCACCCTGCAGATAATGTACTACGACCTTGGCCAAAAGCAAAGCCAGAAGTCACGAGTGAACAGATTGCCCACGTGATGATTGGGCGAACCGGTTGCCTTCATCAAGGCGCCGGTGAGTGAGCCTAACGGGTCGTCACATATGATGAGGACTTCTAAGTGGCCGCCAACAGTCCGCAATTTTACTGCGGGAGGAGGAGGGTGTGACAATGCGCATCTCCCTCATCAGTAAAGGGTGTGATTCGACGAGCCGCAGCCGTCATTACCACCAGGCTCTGCGTGGTACAGCTTGCAAGGATTGCGTCTTGGCTCTAGTTGTACTGCATACGCCTCCACCACTACTGGGAGACCTCTCGGTTACAGGCTGGTTCAGCCTGATGCCCAGGCCGTGGAGGGCGAACCAGACCGCATCGGCTGGAATGCTAATAGTGATCCGCTCATGGATTGCTAAGGCTCCCGAAGATCCACCTGGCAAATACGCATGATGAGAAGCGTATTTGCTTAGGCTGGATCACATCGAGTGCGACTCTACCGTCATTCGACCTGCCATACCCATTACTCAAACCAGCGCGGTTGCTAACGACACTCTCTCGATTCTCCGTTTGCCATTATGCCTCAGCGTAAATCTAGCGATGCTGTGATGAAGGCAAACACACTTGGCGGTGGCAATGCCGTGAGGCTGTGCGGTTTGTGCCACGCGAGGCCTACGACACCTACGCAGTCGTACAGCCAAGGCAACCGATACTGTGACGTGTCAGATGCGACCTGGACCAATACGCGGCCATGTTTTGGGCTTGGAGGGGCTCGTAGACTAGATGTACCCGATTTCACGGTTTGACATCTCCCACAAGAGCAAGTTTTCAGGGTCCTCTAGGTAAATGAAGCGCCGCAATAGGTCACGCCAGTGAGCTGGCCATCGCAGATCCACTGATGCGTCGCTTTAGCCGCTGTCGTAGCGTTGAGCGTGGCCAGCTCTATCGGGAGAGGCAGGGGATGGCGCCAGGGCTAATTCTGTCTTAATTAGGGGGCGGGATGCGTTTTAGGCGTCCAAGGATAATGTCGACTATTGGCCGTCTTAAAATGTTTGCGTTTTTCCGGCGGGAGGCCGTGGGAATATATGTGCAACGTCTCGTATTACGGGAAGACGCATTGCGGGAAGATAGGACGTGATCTTGTTAAAATCATACTGCAAACATAGCATCCCGGGAGAAAGACCCGCTGTACCAAAGCTCATTCACTGCTCTGACGTAAAAACTCCAAACATGACGGCGTGTTTTTCCAACCTTGCGCGACGTGCCAAGCTGGCCACACCACCACGGGACTGTGTCGCGTTAGACGCGTCGGCTGGTAGGGAGATGTGTCGGGAATTCCCCTACTGTGGGCAATTGAAGTACCATGTAGAAGTACCATGTATAGTGACAAGTGAAGCAGCAAGTCGCTGAAGTTTCTCGCACCAAACTGCATACCCCAGAACCGCCAGGGCTATTTTCCCAAAGCTTTAGGCCCCTCAATATAGCCCTTACTTGGAGTGTCTTGATCTGTGCTGCGGTGCCAGGCTCTATAAAATGAATCATCTTATCCTCATTATCAACACGGAGCCACAGCACTTCTACAAGAGCCACAGTGGCTCGTTCAAGTTAATCGTTATCGCATGGTCATGTTCGGCCCGAGACATGTGTGAGAGCGATTGGAAATTAATAATTCGGAGCCATGTTCCGACAGAAGCTGCGAAATATGACTCACCTGTGCCGAGTTCGGACATGTACAATAACCATCTAGATATGGCCAATATCATACGTTTAAATCAGAATCCCAACTTCCTTTTGTCCCCGCAGTATTAAATCCTAACCATTACCCAATCAATCTCCAAAATGTCTGGACAATCACAGATCTTCCATCGCTCTCTATCCAAGGACTATCCCACGGCTGCCGCTGGCCAAGGTGTCTATATCATTAGCCCCGATGGTACCAAAATCCTCGATGGCAGCAGTGGTGCCGCCGTATCGTGTCTTGGACACGGGAATCCGGACGTAATTGCAGCTATTGTTGAACAAGCTCAACGCATGGCGTTCGCCCATTCCTCATTCTTCACCAGCGACCCAGCCGAGGAACTAGCGTCATTATTGATCGATTCTAGCGATGGTGCATTTTCGAAAGTTCTTTTTTTGAGCTCAGGTATGCATTGCACCGTCCCTCTTACACTTAGGGTACTTGACCACTAATAACACACCAGGTTCCGAGGCTGTTGAATCAGCTTTCAAGCTCGCCAGACAATATCATCTGTGCAATGGAGACCCGGGGCGAGTCAATATTATTTCTCGTCAGTTTTCGTACCATGGCAACACAGTAGGGGCCCTGTCTGCTGGGTTTAATCCCCCACGTCGGCAACCATTCGAGCCGCTATTGTCTACGGCTTTTCACCACGTCTCGCCTTGCTTTTTCTCACGGGACGCAAGCCCCGATGAGAGTGAACAAGACTATGTTGAACGTCTCATCAAGGAGTACGAAGACATGTTCACCCGCTTGGGGCCTGAGACAGTTGCTGCTGTCATTGTTGAACCGGTCGGAGGATCAACACTCGGTGCTGTCCCCGCTGCCTCTGGGTACCTCGGTCAGCTACGAGAGCTTTGTGACAAGCACGGAGCTCTACTCATCTTCGACGAAGTCATGTGTGGAATGGGTCGAGTGGGGACATTGCATGCATGGCAGTCACTGGGGAGTTCAGCGCCAGATATCCAGACAATTGGAAAAGGCTTAGGTGCTGGATACCAACCCATCTCTGGCATTTTGATCAGTCCTAAAGTCCACGACACTCTCAATTCTTCCCAAGCGACAAACCCATTCATCAACGGGCATACATACCAAGGCCACTCAATCGCGTGTGCCGCAGCGCTCGCAACCCAGCGGACTATTGTCAAGAACAACTTGCTCAGCAACGTGCGGCAGATGGGGGACCTTCTTTTCCGGAAGTTGAAGACGTTGACACCACATTTGAAAGAAGTTCGAGGGCTCGGATTATTTCTTGCTGTCGAGTTTTCTTCAGAACCCACGACTCACATCGCACCGGATGTTGCCCAGGTCTGTTTCAAGAACGGAGCCGCCGTCTACTTGTGTTCGGCCGCTGTTGATGCAGTCATGTTCGCCCCGCCGTTTATTATCAATGAAACCGAGATTAATGAACTTGTGGATATTTTCCTCAGGTCCGTAAATGAGGTCCTGGAACGGAAAGGCGAGTCAATAAGTAGCATTTAGCTGAGACTTAATTGAAGATGGAATTGTCACATCTTATTGTATTTCTTGACAATATTTACATATTCGACGCCATAAAATCTCATCTTGCATTCTCACTATAATTATGAAAGCTATTGTCTTAGATTTTGCGTTTCGGTTGACCTCAAATTTGTAAATTGTCAATGTTTCCTTTTGGAAATGGAATCTGGAGAGTTTAGCAGCAAGAGGATATACCCGTACCAGAATCATCAGCCGTTATAAGCGCTATGATATTCTCTGGCTACTTTCCACAGGGTATAAGCCACTTCCTGGTTGTCGATCAAAGCTGCGACACAGCGCCCAAATATCACAACTAGCTTCTATCACTCGTTGTCCTGTAGTGCATCGGACCGATAGTTGGCAATGTTGGGATGAGTTCCACGTTCTACCCTTTTGTCGTAGTTACAACTAAACTAACAATTTACGCAGTTATCACTGTACTGGGGCGATGCTAGGTCATCAGCCATTTGATGTATCTCGTGCTAGTGGTACCAACGACGAGGCTGGATCAGCACCTTGCTACAAAGATTTGTGGCATCAAGAATCGTTAAGAATTTTGGAAACATCGACAAGGTTTCATATCCGTCAAATATATCATGAAAGGTAAACGGGTAAATCTAATTATCTATTGAAATGAATCCCTCGTGCTTCAACTGAATCCGTCCCAGCAAGACTTCATAGATTATCTCTCTGTACTTTGTGCCCCAATCTTTTTGCATCAGATCCTGACTCATCCCTGAGCTGTTTTGCTGATATCCGATCAAGCGGCGCAAAGACGCTCACACTCTGAGATCTCAAATCAACCCCACCGTAGACACCAAGCAACGGCGTGGTAGACCAATGTTCACTTTCGTTCGATATAAGGTGATATACGAAACACGGAGAGTGCAGCGTTTACAGTACCTTGAGCTAGTAGTAGTCTCACAATAGACTCGTGTCCATTACTGGCAGCTTCTGCGAGTGGCGTCTGACCCAGCAAGGTTGTAGTATTTACACGAACGCCATCTTGAGCTAGTAGTAGTCTCACAATAGACTCGTGTCCATTACTGGCAGCTGCTGCGAGTGGCGTGTGACCCAGAAAGGTTTGAAAGTTTACATAAACGCCATCTTGAGCTAGTAGTAGTCTCACAATAGACTCGTGTCCATTACTGGCAGCTGCTGCGAGTGGCGTGTGACCCATCCTATCTGCAGTGTTTAGGCCAACGCCACCTTTAGCTAGAAGCAGTCTCACAATAGACTCGTGTCCATCATTGGCAGCTATTAGAAGTGGGCTTCTCTCGGTTTTGTCTCCAGCGTTGAGATTAATGCCGTCTTGGGCCAGCAGATGTTCCACAATGGCGCTGTTCCCAGATATTGCCGCCGTAACTAGGGGAGTTGAGCCGTCAGAAGCCTCCTGATTCAAGTCAACATCAGTTCCGAGGATTAACTTGACAACGTCCTCTTCTCCAGATTTTATTGCCCAATGGAGCGGTGTCTGACCATGAAGATTCTTGGAATCTAGATCAACCTTCCACAAGTCAAGTAGAATGTGTCGACGTAATTTGACACGCTTTGATGTTCCGCACTTGTTAAAGTCATCCTCGCCCTTGAGGCCTCGCTGGATGTGGCCATACGGATAAAGCAACTCCACCACGTCTAGATTCCGAGAAGCTGCAGCCCACCAGAGCGGAGTTTTGTGGTCTATATCAGGATGCCCAAGTAGCAGCTTGATCACTTCAGTGTGGCCGATATATGCTGCAACAGACAGTGGTGTACTGGTGTTCTTGTCGGGGAGGTCGGGGTTAATTTCGGGATGCCCAAGTAGCAGCTTCACCACTTCAGTGTGGCCGTTCGTTGCTGCAAAAAACAGCGGTGTAATATTATTCTCGTTGAAGAGGTTGGGGTCAATCTTAGGATGCCGAAGTAGCAGCTCAACTATTTCAGCATGGCCATTCTCTGCCGCAAACAACAGTGGTGTAGGATGGTCGTACTCGACTTCCAGGTTAGGGTTGACTTTGGGGTGCCCAAGTAGCAGCTCGACGACACCTCCATGCCTTTTCTGTGCTGCTATCGAGAGCTCCCTACTTCTGTCGTCTAGTTGAACTTGATCAATGCTGAGTAACAATTTGACCACTGCGGTGCGTCCGTAAGCTGCTCCATACATCAATGGTGTGTTTCCGTACATGTCGAGGGAGTTTGGGGGGTATGTTTCCAGTAGAGCCATTACTAGCTCTTCGAGCCCAAAGTATGCTGCCAGATGCAGCGCCGTGAAACCATTTGGGAACATGTTGCCGGTTCTTATATATCTAATTCCAAGGTATCCGGGGTTCTTATTGCTGATCATCAATGCCTGGCTAGCTGCTTTCACTTTCATCTTGTGATTGAGAAAATTTCGGATGTGTGTGCTGAACCGTTTCGCCTCTCGAGCATGGTGACCCCAGTTATGAGACGCATATTCGTAAAACTTGTATGAATCTAACCGCCTCTCCAGTTCTGTGGGTGTTTGACAATACCCATCCTCGAAAGTGCTGAATGACAGGTAGGCGATACAGGCCCTTGTGATCCTGGCCTCGCATTGGGGGAACAAATCGGCTTTTCTGCGGTCAAAGTATACTTCCGTAGTGCGATGAGCCAACCGAATAATGTCGCTATCTTCATCAACGATGACCAATCCAGCACATACTCGAAGGATGAGTCGTAGCTGTATGAAATCTCCTGGATCGAGCCTGGATTGTCCAGATCTAGTTGCAAGGGCGTGGCGGAGTTCCCATGTATTGAGCCGCCTCTTGGCGCAAGTAATCCATGAGAGGACATTGAAGGCAAGCTTCCTGAACTCTCTACTTTGTTCGCTGATTCTATTCATAGTCTGCTCATACGCACTGTCGAGTATTTTGCCCGTACTCTTAACTGTGGATTCACGGCCCTGTCTCTGGAATCCCTTTAATGTCTCTTTGATATCATTGGGTGAGACCTTTTCGGATACTGACCCGAGATAGAGCTTCGCCAAGAGAAACCTACCAACTTGTTAGTACTTGATGGATTTCCTAACTTTGATAGGTGACCAAGAACCTACATTCCACTGGCGGCATCTGTGATTTCATTGATTATGTCGTCCCATAGCTGGCAACCCGGCGACATAGCGATGGAGAGATCTGTCATGTTTTCCTCGAGGTATTTCTTGATGTCATTGGTGTTCGCACGAATCTCTAAAGTCGAGCAACCCCTGAATTGATCAACAATGTCGGGCATGAACCTCGATGTCGCAAAAACGTGAGCACCGCATTTGTCACGGAGGTTGAAAAGTTCTCGCAGGAACTCCCTTCGACGACCATCATCATCTTGAAACTCATCAAGTGCATCGACGATGATGAAGATCTTCGTGTACAATGCGGAAACGGAATGGAGTGCGCTTAGGTATTCCTCGAGCAAAGGCCTCGTTCCTTTATACTTGTGTCGGCGGTACAGCTCCGTGACGGCGCTCGGCAATGCAGCCTGTGGCGTGGCAAGCTGTTTCAGTAGGCTTGCGATTAAGTCTTCGATCGTTTGCTGATTCTTTTGCTGGTGGCTACAGTATATGTAGGCGATGCCAGTGTCACATTGCTGACCAAGGTTCTGGATCAGATCGTTGACCACAACCGATGTGACTATCGTCTTTCCCGCCCCAGGGATTCCAGGGCACAGCAAAATACCCTTTGGTGTATCCATCCAGTCACGATACTGGTCAGAGTTTAGAACCCACTGACAAGTACCAGGTTGTTGCCTCTTCAGGATGTCTGTGTGTTGCTCCCCATAGTTGAAGGGGGTTATCCACGTAAGAATCTTCTCTTCCTCGTCCGTTCTCGCCTTCACGTTCAACGAGGTAACCTTCTCAAGAACTGAAGATTTAATTAGTAACCCTAAGCTAGGTCAATGGTGAAAAGAAATAACTAACCCTGTCCCAATGTCTCGCTGATTGGGCACTGATTGCCAATGTCACTTGGTTGTAGGTATCCCAGAAATTCCTTTGCGCATGCCGCAGCCACAGCTGAAGCATGCTCCTGCCAATCTTTGTTCTTTTGCGAATCAGCATAATCGCAGATGCCACGAACAACAATGCTCGGATAGTCCAAGAGTCCTGCTGCTTCCATTTCGATGCATAGAACATTTCCGCCAAGGTCGGAGTTGATTTTGTCTCGAACAGTGGCGTCTTTGATCACCTTGTTTCCAGATGCAATAAGACCGTAGTGAACCTCACATTCTCCACGAGGTTTCTGGGAGTCATTGCCTTTGGGGCCGGCATTCTGGGGAGAAGCAGGCCTCCTACACTTTGGCGCTAGTCTTGGGAACTTCTCAAGAGCTTCATCAAGATACTGCTGTATTTTTGATCCGCACATGCTGACTTCGCTCTCCATTTTCGTCAAAGCTGTCAACAAAAAGCTAGGAGGGTTGTTCAGCGAGCCGGTTCGTATGAAATTGCCACCGTCCTCCGCCTTGCCCAGATCCCACTGAACTACACCAGGGTATTCAGCAGTGGGCGTACCAATGACAACATCACCAAGCCTGACCTCCGGCGGAATTCCACCGCCGATGCCGACCATGAGGCCGACCTTGATGAAAGGGAAAGTCTGCGTTATCCGAGTGGCCACGGTAGCTGCTGAATTGGTGCCGATTTTGCCTTTCGGAAGGCAGGCGATGACGATGTGATGTCCACCGATAGAGCCGAGTGTATACGCGTTCTGGTCATTTGGTGGCCTTGGAAGTTCTGGATGTCGCTGATCGAGCATGGCGATTGCCGCAGTCTGCTCTTTTGGCAGCGCGCAAAGCCAACCCACAGTGTAGTCGCTGTGGGTTCTCGGCCTGGTAGCTTGCTGCTCCATTGGAAGATTCCGGAACGATAGGGTAAGATTAGCAACTTGGCAGGCGTAAAGACGCGTGTAAGGTAGGTAAAGATGCGAACGGTCAATTTGCAAAGAGCGATTGCGGGGTGAGGATGGAATTCTGCCGCCTTGCCAAGACCTCGTGCGGCTGAAGTAACAGTCACTCAGCTGAAACCAACGTACATAAGTGGCTTGGATTTCAGACACGTCAGCCGCAAGCTGTATGGTGAATAATGGGGCGAGGGGTTGATGAGGTTGCAGGTCTCAGCAGGGTGGTGGTCAGATGGCCACCCATGCCTTGCTTTCTCAATTCCCAAGTTGGATTCTCCTTTCGTATTGGGCGTTATGTCATGCAAATAGAAAGCGCGGTGATGGAAATGCAACGGTACATTCAAGCAAGTGGGTGTCTGTTCAATCAGGTGCGTATCCAGAGTCGAATCATTGTATTGATCCTTCTTTCTTTAAGACAAGAGTTTGAGGGAATCTCACCCCCTCACTGTAAGCTAGCACATCGCTCTATCAGAAGGTTACGCGAATACGCTCTTAATCAAACAAGGAGCGCTTATTTAGCACCTCCCGATCTCAATTGTTGGCCGGGTACTGATCCCAGCCACATTACCTGCGTCCCTGCTATTATTTTGACGTTACAATGCACTGCAACAACACCTACCGGATATCTGCAGTAGTAGATAATCTACAATCATTGATGTCTCAACGCAGAGCGGGGGTCCCACGCTTTTCAGAGGTCTTCCAGAGTCCTCATTCTGTGGAGTCTGCCGCCGTACAATCTAGTATCATCCGCTTACAACTAACGAGGAGATCAAACGCTTGGCTGAAATTATGGAACTAGCCTCAACTACGGTCCCGACTGTCGCCTCAAGTTCATCCCAGCTCGGTAGGGCAATGGCAGGGAGTAAGGTCGGATTGGTTCTTCCGCCCCGTGGGAATTGCGGCAAGACAGTGCGCAGCTTACGAGCATATCAGGTAGGTGCAAAATTAACTGGGGTATTCAATTTCACGAAGTTTTACTTATTTAAATGTGCTGTGCTTGTGTAGTCCAGTGTTTTATCGGAATAATAAGAAATCCGGAGTACGCCGAGCCCCTACTTTTGTCGCCACACCATTCTGCACTGTCATTAGGCAACACTGGAGCCCGAACTGCTGTGCGAACCTACGCTACGAGGCTGACGCGAACGAGGAAAAATTCAACGAGCAAGTGATAAAAATTTCTCAAGCCAGTACCTTGGCCCTTTCGACCGAGTTGCTGAGTGAGGCAGCTTGTCAATTGCGCCCTCGGAGTACTCCGAACAAGATCACTCTGAGCGCGGAGCGATCCTATTCGTCCAGGGGCCGCGGTTTCCATACAGTTCAAGAGCTGCTGAATCGCCGTCACTAATGATTTCTCAGACTTCTCTTCGCAGCCTTACGCGAGACAACTGTTGTGCAGGTGCTGGAGCTCTTAGACGCGGAAATGTAGTCGTGAAATACTTCATCACAACACGATACGTACGCCTGTACCAACTTGTTGCTTCTGAAGCGATTGGATATCCGGTCAAGGAAGAGCGGCACCGGATGAAAGGAACCGAGTCAAGTGCGTGAGAAAAGCGTGGACGATGCGACGGCCATCTCGCCATAACTTGGAAATGTAGTCGGTGACATTGGTTACAAAGAGGAGGTCTGCAAATTAGACTAACTGTGTTGATTGGTAATCCAAATAAAGCCTCCGGAGTACTCCGGGCCTTATTAAACTTCTTGAGGTCATCCACTCCGCCGAGTCCACCAGCGTCAACGCTCATCCTCCGGATAATCAAATCATCGGAACTTCGTGATCTGACCGCAAGATATCGATCGTTGGTTCGGATATGTCTGGTCAACTCCGTAGACCCACTCAGGAACGGACCCGGAGCCTTACGGCCGACTCCATGTCTTCCACGGCACAAGCGTCTCATGCCCGCAAGAAACGGGCCCAGGTTGTCAGAGCATGCGATTCCTGTCGCCAGCATCGTGTCAAGTGCGACAATCACATCCCGTGTTCGAATTGCAAGGTCAGGGGTGGACAATGTAGCAACGCGGCCATCAATTCCACTACTCTCCTCCAGGCTCACAATGAGATTGAACGCCTCAAGCGCAAGGTCGACGAGCTTGAATCAGAGCTTCGGGAGAAACAAAATAGTCCAGACACTGGGCCGAGACAACACCTGAGTCCACCTTTGACGCTGGAATTTTCTCCATCGGCTCCCTCTCCGAGTGCTGGTCACCGTCACCGAAGCTCGCCTTGGTGCCGGGATGGCATCCATGTTCGTGCCGGGCAGTCCCCGAACGAGACGTGGTATGGACCTTCGTCGCTCTTTCACTTCATCGGGCGAATATCGAGCTGCCTAGGTCCAGCTGGTCCTCAGACAGACACCTCAGACGCCATCGTCAACTCAAATCCAGCAAGCTCACTCCTCGATGAAACAACGAGCGCTATCCCACTTATAAATAAACGCCAACCGTCTAGCCAACAGTGCGGCAATACGACCCACTCGGCTCTGGATGGAGAATACTTGAGTCTGATGCAGGAAGAGTACTTTCTTGAGCTCTACTGGCACTCTTATCACACAGCGGTGTTTCCCATCCTTGACGAGGCCGAGTTCAGACAACACTACCGGTCATTATGGACGACACAAGGAGACATGAGAAGGCCTTCATCACTTGTTGATATCGTGGTTGCCATGTCGATGCAGCTTGGGGTCTCGTCAGGGCGACTTTTCAACACGGGAGAAGGCGACGCGACAGTGGCTGGCCAAGGATATTACCTCCGCTGTCAGAAGCTTCTAGCATACGAGCTGGAGAGTCCATCTATCTCCACGCTGCAATGTCAAATCCTTTGCAGCGTTTATTTGTGTTGCGCCACCTTCCAGAACATGTCAGATAGTGCTTGCGCGATGGTGGTCCGGACAGCATACATGCTCGGCCTTCATATCGATCCCCCGGCCACCATGCCACTCAAGGAGAGGGAGATGCGGCGGCGCTTGTGGTGGGCGGTTTATATCCTAGACAGCAAGATCGGCATGAAGTACGGCCGTCCCTTTCTTCTATCCCAATCGCAATTCTCACCTCGGCTTCCGGATCATACGCTAGAGGTTGCCATGCAAGCAGGCTCCAGTTTCGCTCCTCTAGGGGACAATCTCACATGGCTAAGCTTCCATCACCAGCATGCCAAGCTATTTCTAATTACCAGAGCCATCTACAGTACCATTTTCGAACAGCAAAATGCATACATCGACTCCCCCACGCCGGACGAGCAAGATGCGTTGGAAGCCCATGCCATAGCTTTGGACATCAAGATGAAAGAGTTGGAAGAATGGGTACATTCTGTTCCTGCTGCACTAAAAACAAACCGGATTAATAACGGTCACCCATTTTCGACAGAGGCTTATGGCCTAGACATAGAGCCGTTCGCTCCCCTTTGGCTTCAACGACAACGCCTCCTGCTGGAGCTGATGTATCACAACCTTTGCACAAATCTTTATCGTCCTTTCATCTCCTTTGGCACAACCCCGGCCTCCAACTCTGTGGAGCAAGCCGCTATCAAGTGCGCCGCGCATGCTAGTGCGTTCACAAACATCATGCATCAGGTTCTGTCTTCCACTACTATCCTAACGGGTTGGCATGAAGCCTTCCAATGGCAGTGGAACGCGTCCATGACGCTTGTGGGCTTTGTGCTCGCTTGCCCGCTAGCTCCGTCGGCGACAGATGCCAGGGGGAGCATTGATCTCTCTCTAAACGTCCTGGATAAATTTGGAGAAAGCTTCGCAGTAGCAGTGAGAGCTGCTAATGTTGTACGTCAACTTCATGTCAAGATCAACCTCGTCGCGTCTCAAGATTCAGAAATGCTTGCCGCCTTTGGCGAAAGCATGAAAGAGAATATGGAGCAATATGTGTCAAATTACATACGGCCCAGCGCTAATGCCCACCTTCCGGGTCAAACTGCGGAAGTGAACTTGGCGGAAAATGAGTTTCGTCTTGATGAGATGACGACGGCGTCGTTGCAAAACACCCTCAATATGGCTTTCGATGTTGATCAATGGGCCGTGCCAAGGATGCTGTGGCCGGATATTGGGGGATTCGGCGCCTGAGATAAACAAGTAAATTCTGAAATGGTTTTAGCGAGGCGCGTTTTGTGTTGGGGTCTTTGTTGGGCTCAAGATATATAATGCTGAGCTCCTCGCTTGACAATGATCGAGGGAATTTGAGTAGCCTAAAGGTTTTTCCGCAGCACCAATGTAGATAATAATGCATTGAGGAGTCGCAACAATATCGAAATTTGGCGGTGAGTATTCAATGCTCCGGATCGCCGGTCCAACATACTAACAAGCGCCTAGGAACACGGCGAATTCCTCAGGGGCAGCCAGCGAGTTATTTTGCCATCTTGCGACACAGCAATACCTCTTTTATGACACCTTTTTCACTTTAGAGCTAGTGTCACGTAGTTAGTCGGGTCTTGTCTGCCACCCCGAGAGAGCTAGTTCTTGCTCAAGATTCCCTGGCTCTCGGAGTGTGCGGGTACGTCAATCAAGCAACATTGAACCTTGTTATTCACTAGCAGATAAATCGATCCTTCGTAACGACTGTAAGACTTTATATGTTCCTGCCAAACACTTCCCGCAACCTCTTAACCCAAACGAACGGCAACTGACTTTGACTGCGTATAATTTTCGAGCGCAGCTTCCCCAAGCTCTCGACCCATGCCGGATTCTTTGTATCCTCCGAATGGCAAAGCCCAATGGATCATGTTGTAACAGTTGATCCAGACGGTGCCGGCCTGTAGAGCGTTCGAAACGCGGATTGCAGTGTTGAGGTTCTGGGTGTGGACGCCAGCAGCCAATCCGTAGGTTGAATCATTGGCAAGTCGGATGGCCTCGGCTTCATCCTTGAACTTGGCAACGGAGCAGACAGGTCCAAAGATCTCCTCTTGCATAATCTTCATGTCAGGTCGAACATCGGAGAAAATGGTGGGCTGGATGAAGTAGCCCTTGTCGCCGAGACGAGAGCCGCCGGTGACCACGGTAGCACCTTCGGTGCGACCGGAATCAATATAAGACATGACCCGGTCATACTGAAGCTGGCTGACTTGCGGCCCTTGGAAAGTCTCCTCCTGGAACGGGTCGCCGACGTTGTTCGCCTCTGCGCGTTTCTTCAAAGCCTCAAGGAATTTGTCGTAGATGCCTTCTTGAACATAGATTCGGCTGCCCGCGCAACAGATCTGTCCGTGGTTGTAGTAGATGCCAAAGTTGACCCAATCAACGGTTTCTTCAAGATTGGCATCGTTGAAGACAATGTTGGGAGACTTGCCGCCTAGCTCCAGCGTAACCTTCTTGAGGTTAGACGCAGCTGCGGCCTTCATAATCTGTCGACCAACAACAGTCGAGCCTGTGAACGCGATCTTGTCGACGCCCATATGAGAAGAGAGAGCTGCTCCGGCAACTCTACCAATTCCGGTGACAAGGTTGAAAACACCAGGAGGGAATCCAGCCTGCTGAATGAATTGGGTGAACACTAGACCAGACAGAGGCGTTTGTTCGGCCGTCTTCATAACAACAGTATTTCCGGTTGCGAGAGCTGGTCCGATCTTCCACGCAAACATCAAAAGCGGGAAGTTCCACGGGATGATCTGCCCACAAACACCAATCTGAGCTTGTTAGTGATTATGTTATCGTAGTGGCGCTGGCGGAAAACTCACCGGCTCCGACCTGGTATAGTGAAACATGTCCGGGGCAATATCGATCGTCTTTCCCTCGATCTTATCGGCCCAGCCAGCGTAGTACCGCAGACAGCCGATCACACCGTCCACGTCCCCGCGCGCATTGTTGATCGACTTTCCATTATCAAGCGATTCGACTGCGGCAAGCAACTCCTTGTTTTGCTGGGCAAGATCGGCCAGCTTGTTAAGCAGAATGCCTCGTTGCTCAGGTGTCGTGGTCTTCCAGACTCCGTCAAAGGCAGCTCGAGCTGCGTCGACAGCGAGGTCGATGTCTTTTTCAGTGCCCTCGTAGACCGAAACGATGACCTCTTCGGTTGAAGGGTTCACGACTTCGAGCTTCTTCTTGTCGACACTCTCAACCCACTTCCCGTTGATGAACCTGCTCCGTGTTAACCGCTACTGGTATAGATTGCAGATCCCTTCAGTGAGGGATATAGGAACACTTACAGGCCGATGGGCTGCTGATACGGACCGGTGACGGGCGTCTTCAACTCGACAGTAAGAGAAGCCATGGCGACGGAGTTAGCTGAGTTCGAAGCGCTTAAAAGACTAGCTTGCGACAGGGACAATGAGGTACTAGAGTGTAATAGTAGAGAATAGGAAGGTAGAGAACACTTATACCACCACCTAGAGCGGTTGAGGCCAGTGGTATTAATAGTTCTTGCAACTGTAACCGTGCACTAAATGGACGAACGGAGCCGGTAGCTTCACATAACAACCCCGATCGAATTATCGTCATCTTACCAAGCAGGCTTGATTTCTGTCACCAACGTCACACTTTCCCCCATACAACATGCTTCATAACACTGTATGTGCCCTCGAGCCACTAGAGTTAGAGACCCTGGTGACTGCGGCTCCGCAGCACGCGGGGAAGATCTGCGTCGGACATCTCCTTTTGGATGGCGCTGAGGCGGGGCTAGCATGATTCGGAGTACTCCGGTCGGCCCTCGGTTGTCACTCCGGGTGCTTGGTAAGATGAATTGTCTGTTCAGGTTGGCATCGGCTTTTCATTTGCATTGGTTTCCCAGTCTTAAGGTCTACCCCGATTGTAATACTATAAACCACGGGAATCGGCAGAGAAAGAGGCGGAACGGGTAAGGACCACAACTAAGAAGCGGATGTAGTATGGGGTTAAGGAGACGGGGACTCAACTTAGAAAACCTGTTTATACTAGTGGTTAGTGTATTTTCGGTTTAATAGTTGCCGTCATTGTGATCTTGGGAGATATTTCATGTATTGCCAGGATACGGGTCACTATGAGTCCCATGGCGAAGATAGTGTGGATGAAGGTGGAGGCTAGGCGATATGAACTACCCTATACCCACTTGGGTTGGAATGACTTTCAATTCAGCACTGTTGAGGCTACTTTTAGTGAATAAATGTCGTCTGTATGCTGAAATAAGTGGATAAAAGAATTGCAGCAGCATGTATTGTAGCTATAGGAGAGGATTTGGAAAAGTCGACAAATTCCAACCTACCGAAGATGCACTTTAGGTAATTTAGGCCAGAGACATTTTGGCGTCGGCGACTTTATTTTAGGATAAAGAAGGATGAAAATAGCTACGAGAAAAGAATCATCGGCGGGGAAGATGTGCTGGAAGTGGTGATGCCGTCAAACGACTCTAGAACAGACAAGATAGCTGTAGACCTCGCAGCAGCTCCAAGGTATGAACTACGAGGACATAGTCTTCACGTGTTCACTACCTAACTGAGATCTCCAGCATCAGAGAAAATGTCTGAACTATGCGCGAATGAGATGAGCAAGTATGAGAGAGAAGATAAGAGACTCTCAGATCGTAATTTCATAGTCATAGAAATCAAGCACAGGCACGGGCAAGCGCCAACATTCGCGCGAGCAGAGGACTGTGTATTATATCCCCCGAACAATGGTGTCCATGGAAGTTGCTATCGAAATAATGAAGATAACCCGTATATACACCAGCTAGTGACAAAGACGGATATGTTGTGTCGTCAATATTGACATTTCATGCTCTTAATCCTCCTGTTTGAATTCTCTCAGACTTTAGGTTATATCTTAACCGTAAATCGGGTCATCTATACTAGTTTCAAGAAATACAAAGCAACATAGCTGAATTAAAATTATAACTACCCCTTGGTAATTGTTTGCAACTCAAAATCTTCCTTACTGCTTGACTCCATATCTAGATATGCATTTGTATCTCGTAGATACAGTTGCCGTCCTGCCCCACCCTTGCTGGCGTGTTTCCTTGGCAGATCAGAAAGCTGTTCGAACCCACGGTTCTGAGGCCGGCTTAGCACTTTAACGTCTGACTTGATGTGGGACTCTCGGTTGCTGAAGTCTGTGGTGTCTCTGGGTCTCGACCCTGTGACAGTACTCAGGATTCCTGGAATCTTTTTTACCAGAGGCCACACTGCGGGGAGGCTAGCGCAAGCCAACGCGCAGGATAACTCAATCACGGACCATATTATAACGTTGACATAATCCCCTATTTGAATGATTAGATTATGACGTCGCGTCAGGTTGAGAAGCACTTTACAGGTTTCGTCAAGCGAATTATCAAAATTGACGAGGTACTTCAGGCGTATCATGCTTGTGACGCATGCGCTAATAAAATCAGCTGAGAGTTCTTGCGTTAGTGAAATGGGGAAACGTACAACGACCCAATGCTGAAGATAAACAATAATGCAGCCCGTTTTCTTGTTCCAAGTTGCAGTTTCAACAATTCTGGAATGGGCATGACAAGAAAAGCAATGTCCTCAACAATACTCAATGCAGCACCAGAATTAACAATTGCTGTGATATTAAGACATTTTCCTTCTAGGTTGCGGTTCCATATACTATCGATAGGACGGCATTGAAAGATGATGAGACATAAAAACACGATGCCATGGCCGAGGAGAAATGCCAGGCCGGCCCAAACCGCAATCTGAAAGCGGCGATTTGGGAAGATGCGTCTGTAGAAGGCGAGGAGGGATCCCTTTGCTGAAACTTGGATCAAGATGTATAATATTTGGAACGCATAGATCAACTAAGTCCCAGGTTAGCCGTAGATGAAGGTCGTTCTTGGATATAACCAACCTGTAGGATAGTTTGGGCGTTTTCTGTGTTCAGGTTCCAGTAATGACGACCTAGCCCTAAGTCGGCGCCTATCGTCGTAGCAGGATTAGAGGGTGCTGTCAGGGAATAACTCGTATCAAAAGAATAAACAAACTCACTGCGAATTTCAACACCAATAAGACCAGCTAAGAAGACCTATTATTCATTTCAGAATTGAACTGTGTTGTTTTTCGGGGCTGAGCGTACCGTAGCAATGAGAGCTGTCCAGTCGTCCCACCAAAGCCTGCTAGTTACCTTCAACCTCGCGATGCACCGCAAAACCACGATCGGGAAGGTGATTGCAGCGCACGCAATAGAGGTTATGACGAGTCGGTCGCTACGAGATTCGATCGGATATCCGGTGCACAGTTTGTTCGTGAGTGCTGAAACGGCTGAAAAACGGAAATGTCAGATTTCGCAGCGCATTAAAACATGGACCATACGTACTAATTTGGTCATTGAATGCGCAAGACAGCCGGACGCAATCCGACACATCTGCCTGAAGCCTGGTGTTGGGACATAGGCATTCTGGCACTGCTGTGAGATTACAAGCAGCTTCTTTAAAACTGCTTGACAGACACGGCAGCTATCACAAGGATTGTCAGTCAAGCGTAATCCAAAGGTGGAGAGTAATTGCCCACTGCACAGTCAGGAAGTAGCTCCGCTACAGAAGCGAGGTCTTGGCTAGCTCCAAGCGGCGCATTGACGATGCACCAGAATAGAGTCACGATCCATGAGAGGCGGAATCCGTCCTTGTTCACCATTGCGAATGCCTGAGAGCAAGGACGATGGAGTTTCGGCGGATGAAATTAAGGTTCTCCCCCCTTGCGAGCAAATATCATGCGGAGATTTTACGAGGTATTTAATAAAGGGGCCAGCGTGATCGGACCTATACTATAGCCCCGTGAACAATAGTCGATCGGAGGTGCGGCCGGATTAGACTCCCCCGCAAATACAAAGTTGCCAGATTGATCTTCGCTTAGGGCTCGCCTGTGATTCCATGTGGTCTTTTAGCACCCTGCAGGTTCCCGGACAGTTGTGACAGTTGTGGCGTTGCATTTCGATGTTCAGCCCGGAAACCCCTGCGTCTCGAGCACGCAATTTAATCAATAGCGCCGGCAGTTAGTCCTTTTTGGACCAACATGGGTAGGCGGATGGGTAGCATTTTACGGAGCTCATATAGCGATTTGGCTAGCTGATGTGAAAGGACCATGCATTATGCTCTTGGCTTTAGGGAGAATGACCGATGTGGCAAATGTAGCAATGTGTTCCCGTCGATGGATGCCACACCTTGGCACAACATCCGTCCGCATGAAGACCCGGCTCCGTCTGGTTATCTCGTAGACTCGTATATGCCGTATCGGAATGACACCTTCCTGTGAGGAGGTTTATAGCCGAAGTAATTATGGAGCAGAATCTCAAAAGGACAACGGACAATCCAGATCGCGCTGCTGAGAACGGAAGGCAAGGATGTTGAGGCCGGTACGAACCTTAACGCCCCAGTCCGATTGATATCGACGCCAATAGTTCGCATCGTCACATGCATTTCCAATAGCCGATGGCGCGTCACATGATTCTATATCACGTTTTCAGTGGCATATAAAGGGAACGACATGGTTCTAACAAGCGCAATCGCCACCTTCCAGTCTAGTACTAAGGTCCACATCAGTCGCTTCCTTTATCATCAACTCTGCCAACCTATGGTCTGAAAAGGTCCCGTCCATATGCTTCCAAGAGCATAGCTGAGGAGACTATCTACACGCATCCTTGGAGAGGGGTTGGTGACATCACTAAACCGTATGAACCACTTCAATTGACCAAAATGTACTGGCATCGCTCTCTTCTTCTGGCCGTCTTGGCCTCTCTTACTTCCGCCTCAATACTGTAAGATCCCCACGACCTCTCTCTACCGCTAGTAGCCAGGGCTAACATCTTCGAGACCGACCAAGCTCTCGCCACGCCAGTCGGACATTTTAACCACCTACGACTATGTAGTCATCGGCTCTGGTCCCGGCGGCGGCCCATTGGCAGCTCGACTTGCCATTGCCGGCAAAAAAGTACTGCTTATTGAAGCAGGCGACGACCAAGGCGACTCTATTCCCTACCAAGTTCCCGCCCTCAGCACCCAGTCGACTGAATACGGCCCGATGAAGTGGGATTACTTCGTCAATCATTACAGCGACCTGGATACGCAAGAGAAGGATTCTAAGATGACCTACCGTACCACGTCCGGAGAGACGTATGTCGGATTAAATCCCCCAGCTGGCGCCACTCCTCTCGGCATCCTTTACCCTCGCGCTGGAACCTTAGGAGGCTGCGGATCACACAACGCATTGATCACTGTCTATCCGCACAAGAGCGACTGGAACGACATCGCCACCCTGACGGGAGATCAGACGTGGACCGCGTCAAATATGCGCCAGTACTTTAAGCGTCTCGAGAAAGCCGAGTACTTGCCCAACGGCATTGTCGGCCACGGCTTCAGCGGCTGGTTGACGACCACGGTAACCGATCTCGGCCTGGTGATTCAGGATGTGAAGCTTCTCACCGTCATTCTCTCGGCCGCTTCGGCCATGGGAAAGAGCCTCCTCGGCATGATCTTATCCACCATTGCGGGCTTAGGCGACGTTCTACTCCGCGACTTGAATGTTGATTCCACGGGTCGAGATTCAGCCGAAGGTCTCTACCAAGTCCCCATCGCCGTGAAGGACGGGGTGCGCGCTGGGCCTCGCGAGTTTGTACTGAGCACAGCGGCCGCGAAGAATTCGGACGGTTCAAGAAAGTATTATTTGGACATTAAACTCAACACCTTGGCCACCAAGATCCGGTTCGACAAGAGTGGCGCCAAACCCCGCGCCGTTGGAGTCGACTTTCTTGTCGGACAGAGTCTCTACAAAGCTGACCCGCGATTCAAGAGCACCTTTCAGGGTGTAGCCGGGACTGTGAACGCTTCTTCCGAGGTCATCATCTCAGCAGGTGCATTTAACACCCCTCAGCTACTGAAACTCAGCGGCATTGGGCCCAAGGACGAGCTCTCATCATTCGACATCCCTGTTGTCGTCGATCTCCCCGGTGTAGGCACCAACCTCCAGGACCGCTACGAAACATCAGTGGTTGGCAAGACTCCGACAGACTTTCAGATTATTGAAGACTGCACTTTTCTCCGCTCCTCGGATGACCCGTGTCTGAAGAAGTGGCAGAGCGGAGCCACCGACGGGAAACGGGGCATCTATGGATCGAATGGCATCGCTCTGGGAATTGTCAAAAAGTCCTCTGTCGCAGTGGACAACCCGGATCTCTTCATTGCCGGAGCACCAGTCAATTTCCCAGGCTACTATCCTGGATACTCGGCCAACGGCACAGCAGACGCCCGTCACTGGACTTGGATCGTGTTGAAAGCCCACACCCGAAATCGAGCAGGCACAATCACACTCCGGTCCTCAGACCCTCGTGACGTTCCGCAAATCGACTTCAATTCCTTCGAGAATGCAGCAGATGCGGCAAAGGATGTCCAGGCCCTTGTCGAAGGCATGAAACTCTCGCGCAAAATGCTTCAGAACACACTTCCACTCACTGGTGGCTTTACCGAGGTGTGGCCAGGATCCGATGTCAGCGACGCGGGTCTTGCGCAGTTTGCTAAGAACGAGGCTTGGGGGCACCATGCTAGTTGCACATGCCCTATTGGAGCGGATGGGGATACTATGGCCGTCTTGGACTCCAAGTTCCGGGTCAGGGGAACAGATGGTTTACGCGTGGTAGATGCCTCCGTTTTTCCGAAGATCCCTGGGTTTTATATCGCAGTGCCCGTGTATATGATCAGTGAGAAAGCAGCTGATGTTATACTCGGGGTCTAGGAGCATTGAGTTTGCGCAACTGTAAATTGTATGTACTAATAATGAATAATTGCTTCAGGGTCAGAGTTGGCTACTGTGGTGAACATACTTGCAAAAAGGGAAACTATAATATTTGGGGATTTAATAAAGCCTTGTTCTACAAACCTAATCATGTTCGATCCTAGTGTCTTACTACCTGACAACATCAGTGGGTTCCCTTACCTTTCAGCCCCGAAATTGTAATTGACTGTTGCTCCCGTCGTTGCCTGGGCTCCGGGAAACACGTAATGACCTGAGACAGGGCCGTGAAAGACGGTGCTAGACGAGCCTGGTGCCGCGCTGTCACGGTGAACTGTTCCGGCAGTAGAAGCGTCATGGCTGCTCTCGGCTGCTGGATTGTTAGGATGCTAGACTTGCTTGGGGATTCGTAGAGCGACATGCCTTGACTCTCGCCAGAGGAGACGTTTTTCACTTTGTCGGTTTGGATATAGCATCCGAGAATTGCTTTAGACGCTGAAGCTGCCGTTGCCGCCGCAAAGTTCTGCCATCCTTTGTGCTTATGGCTATCCGCATAGTCGCAAACGCCCTTGATCACTATGCAGGGCACTTCGTCCCAGACTCCGGCGCCTTCCATCTCGAATGCAATGACTCCGGATTCTTTGGCAATCTTATCTCGATGGGCTGCCGACTTTATCACCATGTCTCCCGACGCAACAGCCCCTACATGCACACCGGGTTGTTGAGCCTCGTTACTCCCCTTAAGTTCCAACTGATGCTTCAACTGGAGCCTATTTCTCTTAACAAGATGCGCATCTTCGCACCCGAGATCGGCGCAAGATGAGCTAAGCGCCTCCTCGCACACAGGATCCGAATCGCCGAGGCAGCTTTTACATAGGCAAAGCGGCGATCCATGGTGCTTGTGGCGGTAGGTCGGCTTGTAGAGCTTGTCTTGCGCCGTCCCGGGATAGTCGTACTTACCCTGTCGCTTTGTTTGGGCCACCTTGTCTTGCAGCTCCTGTAAGAAATGGGCGGTTTGATCTTCGAGCTGATCGATTCCAGGGTCTGTCTCAAATGTGGCGAGCAAGCTGCGGATATCTGTATTCGGCCGCCCGAGATTGTCACTGACAGCATCCTTGCGAACGAATTTGTCTGGGTACAGTCTACCGAGATCGTACTGGACGACGATCTTGCTGATGATCACATCGCCCAGTAGGACATCACCGTCTTCGCCGCGAGGCATACCGCCGCAGACTCCAACCAGAAGAGCCAACCGCAAGCTGCCATAGCTTGATCGCATAGAAGCTGCGGCGCTGGCTGCGGTTACTTTTCCCATGTGGGGCAGAAGCGCCAGAACAACGTTGTATTTGCCTACACGACCCGTCTTGTAGCTATTGTGGTCTCCCGGTGCCCTTCCGTATTGATCGCCATCTTTGTCCCAGAGCTCGTCGAAGATGAGGAACGCGGCGCTGTATTCGAGCGGTAGGGCGCAGATGATTGCAACTTCGAAGTCGTCGCGACTGGACGGTCGGGAGGCGGGCATGATGTCGAAGGCGTAACAAGCTGGCTATTGAACAACGATCGTTATCACAACTACACTCCCCTTAAATAACCCAGTCTCTCGGTTACATTTTCCGTATCTGGGTTGAAAAAAGCAACGTGTTCAAGTGCGGGGTTATGCAATAACAGGCTGGGAGAGCGCCACGTCGTCGAGAAGGAGTAAGGCTGAGCTGAGAAGTAATGGCGCACTTTGCATCTTACACAACCATCTCCGTTCCTCTACAGTTACGACCACGCAAATCCCATCACCGAAGCAGAGCTATGCGCACGTCACGACGTCGGTGACGATGGCATCATCTACCGAGTTCCATGCACCGGTCACTGGCCACTACAACATCCCTGCACCACACGCTTCCCATGGCGGATCCAACAACTTCTACTTCAATGCACCCAGCAACTCCACGAACACTAACTCTCGTTAGTTTCTACCATGGCACTTCCGTGTCCAAGTCTGCAATACTAATTAACGTATGATAGCCCGCCGCCCGATACCAAGCTACCCTCTCCACTCCATCGCACCAACCAAGACATTCGTCCAACGACCGGCCCTCCGAGAAAGTATCCGAGAGCAGTTGCTCAGACCCCTCGATGTCAACAGACCAGGAGAGGTAAAAAAGGTCGGCGTATGGGGGATGGGTGGAGCCGGAAAGTCGCAGCTAGCTCTGAGCTACCTGGCTTACTATCGAACCGAATACGATGCTACATTCTGGATCCAGGCTGATCAGGCCGCCTCGATCGATCGAGACTTCCTGGCCATCTACCGGTTGATGCCACAGTCTTCATTTCTGCCTCCCCCGGCGCCTGCAGAAGTGAAGCTGGCGGTACTCTCTTGGTTTGCTAGAGAATCCGGAAAGTGGCTCCTAGTTTTTGATGGGGCGGACTATTTGCTCAAGACAGATAGAGACTACGTGCCACTATCTGAATACTTTCCTGCATCTTCGAACATCCACATCATCATAACTAGTCGAGCATCCATTGCAAAGGCCTTGTCCACATTCGAAGGGGTACCTGTCGGGGACCTTGAAGAGTCGCAAAGTGTTGAGCTCTTCTTGAACTGTGCAGAGATGCAATCCTCGCAGGAGAAAGTATTATCTCAAGTAAAAGAGATTGTGCATGAAATGGGTTATCTCGCCTTGGCAATCAACATAGCAGGAAAATTTGTGTCACAAAATCCGAGGTTACGCTCAAACTTATCCGAATATCTCACAGACTTCCGTCGCCGGCGACACAATCTTCTCTCAGAGAAGCCTGAGGAGTTGATTGAAAGATACAACCACAGCGTTATGACGGTGTGGGAGACCTCTTACTCCGCAGTATATGAGCAACTTCCAGAGGCATGTCGACTTCTTACACTGCTGTCTTTCATTCACAATGAAGATATTTTCCTCGAGATGTTCGGACTGGACAGTGAGTCGAACTCGATATCTGGTCCAGACTCGGCAGCTTCTACAGATGCGATAGCTGTCTTAGACTCCATATCTGACTCGGACGCGATTTCTGATTTAAGGTCCATCTCAGTCATCCCATGGACGTCGATTTTCAAGTCACAAATCGACATGGACTTTCATCGCTTGGAAGAGTGTTTTTCCCTTCTTGAGAAATACTCGCTGTGCCAGAGTCAAGCAACCCGAAATTCGTATTCGATCCATCGTCTTATTCATTGCTGGGGCTATGATCGAAAACAAGGCGACGGTGACGAAATAAAAAAGTTCTGGCATGCAGCATCCCAGTTCCTCAAGGAGTATTTGGAGGCCATCGGCGATAGCTCGAGCACACCAGCTTCAAAACTCCGCCTCGTACCACACCTTGTAGAGAACACCCAGAGCTATCGAAGAATTTCGAAAACGTTTCTGTGGGATCAATGTGGGCCGCTGCGGTATTTGGAAGGTTTTGCCCAATTCTTTTCCGACATTGGACGATGGCAAGAAGCTGAGTTGGTACACACTGAAGTCTTGAAGGACAAAAGCCAGACCCTCGGCAATGAACATCCTAACACACTCACCGCGATGGAAAACCTTGCGACTACGCTACTAACACGAGGACAACTTAGTAAGGCGGCAGAGATCCAGAGAGAAGTTCTTCAGAAGAAGCAGCGGATCCTCGGCAATGAAAATCCTCATACACTCATCGCAATGGGCAATCTTGCGTCTATACTACGAAGCCAAGGCCAACTCAGTGCATCAGCAGAGATGCAAAGAGAACTTCTCCTGAAGTTGCAGCGAATCCTCGGCAGTGAACATCCCTACACGCTCACCACGACGAACAACTTAGCACTCACGCTAAGAGATCAAGGTCAACTTAGTGAGGCAGCAGAGATGTGGAGAGAACTTCTCCCGAAGTTGCAGCGGATTCGCGGCAGTGAACATCCCGATACACTCACCACGATGAACAACTTAGCAATCACGCTAAGAGATCAAGGTCAATTTGATGAAGCAGTAGAAATATCAAAAGACGTCCTTGAGAAGAGCCGGCGGATCCTCGGCAATGAACATCCCGACACGCTCCTCTCGATGCACAACCTTGCTTTTATATTAGATGACCAAGGCCAATTTGACGGAGCACTAGGGATATTGAGGGATGTTACTGAGAAGAGGGCGCGGATTCTCGGCAATGAACATCACAGCACGCTCCTCTCGATGCACACCCTTGCTTTTATATTAAATGCCCAAGGCCAATTTGACGAAGCACTGGGGATATTCAGGGATGTTGTTGACAAGAGGGCGCGGATTCTCGGCAATAAACATCCTGACACAATCTCATCGATGCAACTTCTCTCTGAAATCCTATCTAGGAAGAGAATTGTGGTTTAGGATTAAAAGCGTTAATAAATTACACACTAGAGTGGGCAGAAAATTACGACGGTAGCGAGATTCTATTCGATTTCCAAGAGAATAACAACTTCATGTATGGTCTCTTAATAGATTAAGTCAATGTACAATCCATTTTAGGGTCCAAACTAATACTGAGCTACATGCTTTGTGGCATAAAATGGCATATGAGATATCTCACTGTTGCTGGTGGCCCAGGATCCGAACTCAAAACCAGCAGTCTCAGTTCTTTCACTGCTTCAAGCTCGCTCGTAAATTGACAAGGGGGATTCTTGCTACCTAGCGACGCCATCCTGGTCTACTTTTCTGTGGTGGTGGTGGACTGATCTAACTTCTGTCTGCTCCCTCAAGGTGAGCAAGTTGCCGGCACGAGGTCAAAAAAACACAGTTTTATCCACAGTTTAAGCATTTATTTACCCAATGCTGCCACGATGACCAAATATCAAGCTTTTTTGCTTAGAAAAGTTAAACCTGTATGAACATATAAGTAGTCGGCTCAAGAAGCTGAGCCCTGATTCTTTCCCTCCTTCACATAGCATCTTCCCATCAATCTCACAATCGAAATCATGCCGTCAGGTGGTGGTGGACTGAATGACGAGATAACTCGCTAGATTATCCATGAATCCTTTTTCGTCTGGATGGTTCATTGGAGTCATTTCAACAGCATCCTCCCAATCGAGTGACCTCCCCTACATCAGGAACCTCTTTCTGAATCGTGTATCTTTTAATTAACCGATTTTCTCGGTCAGCGAGGAACTGCGATGTAATGTCGATAACTCAGCGGGGTAGCCAAGAGAAAAATAAGCTGAAATCATGAGAATAATCGAGAGGTTAGGGTGCCCTAGTACATATACTCAAAGGGGAGACTAGAAGCCCAACAGCAAAAAAAAAACCCACAATAGCATCAACAACACAGACTATATACCCAGTTCATTCAAAGGTCAACAGTATACTCAGACAGACTAAGGTTTCTAGTCCAACTGGTTACCTTTCCCAATACCTCAATGAGCTGCAGTAACAGCTGCGTCTTGAAAAAGCTAGATCTTGGACAAGACAAAATCCCGATGGATATAACAGCTCCAGAGGCCCTCTTGCATATAAGAATAATAATATCCGTACCATCACCAGAAGGAGGCTTAACTGGAAAATTACATCATCACCCCGGTATTGCATTGTAAGTGCTGATTTGCAAAGCCTCCGTCTTGTTTCCGTAAATCCGTAGTCATGGCCCCTGCAAGCGGAGTACCCGTTGGCACATGTAGGCTAATATGAAGCCAGCGTACCCTCGAGCTCAGTGTCAGTCGTGCAGGGAGTGTTAGGTCAATCGGCCTTCACTTAGCGGCCGAATAGCGGGTCAAGTCGTAATCCCTGTGATGCGGCATGAAGGAGATAGAACGCAAACGAGGTTTTCTAGCAAGAACGTGAATTTCTCAAATGGGAAACTAGTTCTCCCAAGGGTTCAGCGTACTTTATAAAGAGCTGAGATGAAGGTCACTTAATACCGAGTAGTTTGCAAAGCAGTTAGCAGCGACAGTCCATCCGTAATAACATCTTATGTACGAGCCAGTACGCGTTTCACCTCTGCTATAGCCATACATCAATGAACTGACCTTGCCACTTCAGGTCCTCTGACAGTTGCAACTCGATGTTATAGAACAGCTCTCTACTCAATGGGATTCAAATTGTGCCTAACAGCTCAAAAGCAAATAATCTCGCATCGGCTAGTGCAGCGACCCGATGGGGCACACAGGTCCGCGCATACTCCTCGCTCATGATAGTATCTCTGAAAACCCCGACATTCTCGTACTTCACAAGAGCCATCTCATCCCATCCATCATCCTGTAGCCCAAGAACCTTTCCCACCATTTTGTCCGAAAATGGAACTCGGGTGCCGGACATGGTCGGAAGCGCGAAAAAGGCAGGCACATAACGTTCTTGCCATGCCTCGCGACCGCTGCAGCGGGGAAGAGATAGAATCTCAGGTGGGCTCGAGGGATCGTAGACTGCAACGAGCCGGAATTTCAGAAGGTTGAGCATATAGACTGGCTTGTTTGGGTCAATTGATGCGATGGCTCTCTCGACCGCCGAAGTGTCCGTCAGCTCCTGGTAAGCCATTGTGAAAGGTGAAAGCGAAAGGATGAATAGAGGATTTGAGGCAAGATTCTATCGTGTATTTATGTATTGGAACTTTAATCTATTTGTTCCTTCTATTCCAAGCTTGCAGTCGTTTTATAGCCTTCTCACCTCGCCGATTGATATGTTCCTTACGTAAAACCACCCGAGAAATTAGTAATCTGGCATCGAAAGACGACAGCTCACCTACCGGTATTAGTGATCAACTTGACGGACGACATATACCAAGGATCCCTGTGCCCAGTCTGTCTCGCTGCGTGCTTCGACGTTGCTTCTATCGGCATGACTGACGGTGAAAATGTTACACCGCTGACGATAGCCCAAAGCAAATGGGGGATGAGAGGAATGCCATCTAATCGTGTGTCATTTCTTTCTGATAGCTTTACTCCAAAT
Organism: Ilyonectria sp. MPI-CAGE-AT-0026; assembly: GCA_020744155.1. Classification (NCBI taxonomy): domain Eukaryota; kingdom Fungi; phylum Ascomycota; class Sordariomycetes; order Hypocreales; family Nectriaceae; genus Ilyonectria; species Ilyonectria sp. MPI-CAGE-AT-0026. The sequence continues at coordinate 339,530 of JAGPNQ010000018.1, forward strand.
CTCCAGTCGCACAACGTCAGAAGGTCACAATACCCTCAAGCTTGTAAACTCCGCCGACCTCGACCCCGACTGCAAGGCAGCCTCGTCAGAGTCATCAGACGACCCGCCGCCTCAATCTAAGCGTGGTGCGGACCCTGACACAAGCGGAGATTGAGGACGGCCGGCGGCAGCAACTGCAGCAACGCCGCCCTCATCAGTCGTATAGGGGGTCATGCCGGCTACACAACCGCCGCAGTCACACCTGCAGTGGCACACCGGAGGGTTTCAAGTGTCGCGCGGATGGACAACTAGTCGAAGGAGTGATTGTGGCTGCTGCGTACGCGACGGCAGAGAGTTTCACCTAGACTTCGATGCTCTCGTCCTGGCCGTCGTATCCCCCTAGAAGAACTAAAACTTGCCTAGGGCGGCGCCGATAGTAACACTCAACGCCCTGGCGGGAAAGAGTCGGTGTGTAATTGGATGCTTTCGCCCGCTAGGTGAACCATCAGAGAGAGGGGGGGGGTCGAATAAGTCTTCTAAGTACTTGACTACCCTGGCTTCGACGTCGCTCTTCAGTATCTTCTTTTCCTAAAGCCCCGACTTTAGAAAGGGCACACTCGCGCCTTGATATTGCTTACACTGACAGAGATTCCTCGCTCACATGAGCGAAACCCTGATAAGCAGCAAGAGATCCTTCCGAGAAATACACGATATGAGCAACATCACACCCATTCAAACGGCCGGCATGCCGGTATTCCAACGCCGTTTGCTGGTCGTGGTCCTTAACGTTAGCACGATACTCTCTACCCTGTGGACTCTCTTCGCCATGTTCAAACCGGGCGGCATCACCTTCCTCGAGGGCTTCATCTTGTTCTGCGCCACGATCTGCACCCCGCCTTACATTGTGAAATCTTGGAACTACATCATCGGTGTGTGCATCAATGCTTTCGGCAATGCGGAAGAATCCATCTACCCCTACTTTGACGCCAACGGTCCGCTCCCAGAAATCACCTCCAACACGGCCCTCACCATCTGCATGCGCAATGAAGACCCGACCCCGGTCTTCACCCGCCTCCACGCCATGCGCGAAAGCCTGCGCCAAACCGGCCGCCTTCAGCACTTCCGGTTTGTCATGGTCAGCGACACCAGCCGTCCGGATGCGATGCAGATGGAAGATGAAGGCTTTGCCCGCCTTCGAAATAGTCTCGGCAAGGGCATGTCCCAAGCCGCCGTATACCGCCGCCGCGATAAGAACACGGGCTTCAAGGCCGGTAACATCAAGGACTATCTCGACAACTACTCTAAAGGCGACGACTTCTTCGTGGTGCTCGACTCCGATAGCGCTATGAGCGGAGACTTGCTGGTCCGTATGGTCTCCAGTATGGAAAAATATCCTCACATGGGCTTGCTGCAAACCCAGCTCACAGGCATGCCGGCCGTCGGCACCTTTGCTCGCCTCTTCCAGTTTGGCCCGCGCTATAGGCAGCACATGTACAACTTAGGGAGCAGCTGGTGGGTGAACGATTGTGCGTTTTACTGGGGCCACAACGCCATGATCCGGACCAAGGCCTTCCACGAGAACTGCATGCTGCCGATTCTCCCGGGCAAACCGCCGCTGGGTGGCTGCATCCTCAGCCACGACGTCATGGAAGGCATTTTCCTGCGTCGAGCTGGCTACGAAGTCCGGATGATTCCCATCGAGACCGAAAGCTACGAGACCAACCCGCCGACCTTCCTCGACCACCTGCGCCGTGAACAGCGATGGTGCCAGGGCAGCATGCAGTACTGGTTCATGCTGAAGGAGCCCGGCCTCAAGCCTGTCAGCCGCTTCCAGGTGTACTATATTCTCGTCGAGTATCTGGCTCCGGCTTGTTGGGCTCTGCTGTCCTTCGCCGGCGTCGCTAAGGGGCTGCTGGGCGGGTTCGACGACACCGAAGTTGACTTCAGATCCTGCCCGCAGCTGATTATCATCGGCGTTTATCTATTGCCTCAAATCGCCGGTATTATCGATATTGCGGGAACCTCCTTTGAACGCTACGGCGGCGGCTTCCGCTGTATCGTCTCCGCCTTGCTGGAACTCATCCTAATGACACTCATCGGACCCACTACCGCTGTGGCCACGACTGTCTTTCTCTGCGGCCTGTTCATGGGCAAGTCCATTACCTGGGATGGCCAGAACCGCGACCGGCTCGGCCTCAGCTGGCGCGAGACTTTCCGCGTCCTTTGGCCGCAAACTCTGATCGGCTTTGGCATCGCCGGCCTGCTCATTATCAAGGATACTATCCCGCAGATGTGGGCTCTGCTCTTTGTTACCAGCCTCTGTCTGGCCACGCCCTTTGCTGTCCTCACCGCATCGCCGCGTCTCGGCCATATTACTATCCGCCTGCGCCTCTTTACGATTCCGGAAGAGGTCAAACTTCCGCCGCTCCTGTCCCTGCTGATGGCGCCGGAAACTATCTCCGCTACCAAGGCTCTGGCTGTCGAGAAAACATGCAACTAAATGGACGTGAAAAAAAGGGTTTATGCCTTTGCTTTGAGGAACAAAAGGCTTCTTTTCCAACAAGCTGTCACTGTCCTCGGTGACCCTCTTCTAGCTAGCTAGTTCTACATTTTTCTTCCCAATAGCATCTTGCGATCTTCCTTCCTGATCAACACAGCCCTCAGCTCTGGCTGCAGCGTTGCTCGGCGCGGCGGAACGGGGAATTTTCGTCTTCTTCATCGTCCGAGGGATGCCCGAGGAGTTGAACCACGGTATCTCCGAATTGAGTTGATGGCGTTGAATTGAAGAGGTTGAACTGCGTACGCGCGCTACTATTGTAAAGTAAAATGATTACTAGTTATTAATTACTAGTAATAAGAGATAGTAGCTATTATAAAGTAGCCAATTACCTATACCTAGTTGTCAAAACATACCCGGAAGGGATTAGCGGGAGCCACAGTAAGCCTATCGTTCCCTGACGAATGAATGGGTATTATTGAGATACCTATGATTGATTGCCGTAAGTCATTGCATTAGAGACGAAGCGGAGCCGGCGTTTAGTGTTATCCCGCTAGTCCGGACTCCGGAGCCTGGTGGTAGGTAAATAAAAGGAACCCGTCCCGCCGCTACTATCTGCCCAACTTCTGGTTTCGCAGCCTCAACACATCATCAACCTTCTCACAACTGACATTCAGACATATTGAACTGCTTTGAAGCATTTCAGGGTTTTTTTGTTCATTTGAACACTCCATCAAAAGGAAAACCCCTCAATCATCCGCCATGACTTCTACTCTCCCCCGTCCGCCTTACGATCCAGAGATCGCTCCTGTGCTCGCGCAGTCGGATCGCCCGTCTACATTGACAATCGAAATGGTCCTCGCAGTCCATGCCAATCCGAGCCTCGTGCCAGCCAAACCTCCCATCCAAGAGGTCATCGGAGATCGCCCCATCATCCACGTCGAGCGCCAAGCGCCAGGCTTCGACGGCGGTGATCCAGAAATTACGCTGTCAATCTTCACCCCAGACTCAAAGACTAGTCGCCCTAGACCATGCATTTACTTTGTCCATGGCGGTGGGATGGTCTTCATGGACCGATTTGCGGGCGTCAATAATGCTCTCAGGTGGATGGCCGATACAGACTCCATCGTGGTCAGCGTTGAGTATCGACTTGCGCCGGAGAATCCTCACCCAGCCCTCGTCAATGACACTTACGCCGGGTTGCGCTGGGTGAGTGAGCATACAACGGAGCGGGGCATTGATCCTGAGCGAATCATGATTATGGGACAGTCTGGAGGCGGGGGAATTGCTGCAGGCGTTGCCCTGATGTGCAGAGATCTGAATGGGCCCAAGTTATGTGCCCAGTTCCTGAACTGTCCGATGCTTGACGACCGGAATATCACCGTGTCCAGTCAGCAGTACGTTGATGAGGGTGGCTGGAGCCGGGGGAGCAACGTCATGGCCTGGAACGCCGTCTTGGAGGGCAAGGCTGGTACGGAGGGCGTGAGCATATATGCTGCGCCAGGACGAGCGGAGGATCTTTCCGGTCTACCCAACACCTTCATCGATGTCGGGTCCGCAGAGGTGTTTAGAGATGAATGCGTGGCCTACGCATCGCGGCTATGGGCCGCCGGCGTCCAAGCCGACCTCCATGTGTACGGAGGGGGCTTCCACGGGTTCGATGGTATTCCCAACGCCCGTCTGTCAAACACTGCGGTATCAGTTCAGACACAATGGGTGAAAAATGTGTTGGCTTGAACTCAGACAGCTGCTGCGTTGTAGGAGTCACACCATGTAGCCTCCAATATGGATCAATTAGTGCCAAGCCTTCCATCAATTGAACCGGTTTCGTTTTCTCATGCTTTGTTATTCTAAGACCATAACAAGTAGTTGCCGACTTCCATACCTTATTTTTGCTGATTCTGAGCTGTGACTAGATGGTCCTGCATTTTTGCCTTGATGAGTTGTATGTTTCAGACACGAATGCCACGATCTTCCCGTATTGGTGTACGGGGAAACCTTTAGAATGATTCAATATATTGTGTATCAACCAAATCCAGTTAGACCATACACGACTACTCCCCTTACAATTCGCTTCTCCTGTCCGGAGGCAGAAAAAAAAGCCATGCGGAAAATGACAAGACCAAAACTGGGATGGCAACCCGCAGGATATCCCAAGCCACCATCCACCATGCCCGCGGTGTTCGACTCCAGTCCTGTGTGATCTGCTCGCTAACTATCTTTCCGCTTGCCAAACACACTGGCACTCCTGCTCCTGGATGTGTACTAGCACCAACAAAGTACAGCCCCTGAATATCACTGTGTTTGTTCTTTGGTCGGAAACTCAACACATTGAAGAACGAATGTGATAGCCCCAGTATAGCTCCACGATCGAGATTGAACTTGGACCGCCAAGTCAATGGGGTATCGACCAACTCATGCAGAAGACAATCACGCAGACCGCGAGCCCCGGTGCGTGACTCGATTGTTTGGAGGACGAATTCACGAGCGAAGGTAACGAGAGAGTCCCAGTCTTGTGCGTTCAACGTATCATCGCTGATATGTCCAACGGGAACCAAGATTACTACCGCATCCTTGCCGGTTGGTGCGGCAGATGGGTCGATTCGGCTCGGTACATTTACATAAAATGAAGGCTCCTCGGGGAGTGAATGTCGTTTGAAGATTGCGTCAAAGCTTTCTCGGTACTCTTTTGCGAGGAACACGTTATGCACCTGCAGCTCTGGAATGATTCTGTCGAAGGACCAAAAGAACGATATGCTGCTGCACGATGCAGGTCGGCGGGTCAGGCTGAGTGAAAATGACGAAGGGGGTAGCAAGTGATTGTAGGCATAGACGAGGTCGGCGTTGACTACCACGATGTCCGCATACAGTTCTTCGCCGGACTCGAGTCGTACGCCACGAGCGATGTTGTCGGATACGATGATGGACGAGACGGGTGTGCCTAGTCGATATTTCACTCCCAACCGCTGTCCGACTTTCGCTAGCGAGTCTAAAATCTAGACCATTGTCAATCTGAGAAGCTATCTTTATGTGACAGGAAGCGCTACCTTTTGAAAGCCACCAATCGGATAAGCAATGCCATGAGCCAGCTCAGTATATTGCAGTAGGGAATAGGTACCGGGAGCATCGAAAGGGCTCATCCCAAGGTACATACTGGCAAAGGTGAAGACACGGCGCAGTTTTTCTGACTTGAAATATCGGCTGGCGCGAGAATAGACACTTTCAAAGGGGTGCAACGTAAACACCGACTTGAGAAACTGTGGTCGTAGCATGCTGAACAAGTGAGGAAAGTTCCGCGACATGACATGGGCCATGGACAGGTCGTAGTGGTTCCCAGATTCTTTCATAAATGCCAGAAATTGTTGAAAGCCTTGTTTCCCTTCATGATGCTCGATTTGCTTCCCCATTCTGGAAAGGTCTGTAGAGACTTGGAAACAACTCTTGTCTTCAAACCATATGTTGTAGTTGGTATCGCATTTGATCAATTGCACATTTTCCTTCTCTAGCGATGTGTCGAGATCCTCGAACGTCTGGTGGAACACTTCTGGCATCAACAAAAGAGATGGACCTTGGTCAAATCTCTGTTCGGCCAATCAGATAGCTAGTTTGGGCAATAGATATGTCAGAACAGGGATTTGGAAACTTACGTAGCCATTTCGGTGAATGAGCGAACATCTCCCTCCGACAAACTCATGCTTTTCGACCACGGTAACGGTAGCCCCCTTTTTGGCCAGACGGGCGGCAGTGGCTATCCCTCCCGCGCCAGCACCTAAGACAAATGAGGTTAGAATGTGTTTGGAGGAAGCATAATTCATCCCTTACCAACAACAATAACGGTTGGAGAACGCATTGGGTACCTGGCGGCTGGCTCATTCAATTTGGCTTAGGCTTGGGTTTAGAAGAAGTCATCAATCACTCGATTTATAACTCCTCGAATCCGCGCGCCATTTCGGCCAGCTTAATCAACGCTCAGATATGAGGCACTCTTGTCGAGACTATTAATGTGAGTGGGGCCGCCTTTGTATGCAAGGGATCGGGTATCATGGATGCCGGGGATTAGTTGAGCTGCCCCGTTGAGTTGAGACATTATCTCCCAACTATTTAGCTTGGGCCTCCATTCACCAGAATTCCATTCTTCTGATTTACAGGCCGTCTTTTACCCCTTCCCATCTTGTAAGGCTTGAATAGCGGTGAGCAGCCAAGCCGAATTGTTAGGTCAAAGCACTACGCGCCAATTCTTTGCATTGGGTTTCTCGTCACTTTATCCCCCCCCTCCTGCATTCTAAGAACGACGGATCTTGCCGCGATCACTAATAAACTTTTATTCGCCGCCATGAAACAAGCCTCCGCCATTCATATGGATCCAGCTGATATTGCAATCACGGACTGGGGGAAAGCATGGTTTGTATCAACGATGGCCCAGCACGCAAGACCTAACACCTTAGCAGGTATTGGGCCCTTACAGCCATATTTTTCATACTCGGTGTCATTTTCGTTGCCGTGGCCATCTTCAATCGCAAGAAACAGCTCTCAATTTTCTGCTGTCTCTCCGCTCTGAGCTGCTACACTTTGTCCATGGGATATTTTGGCATGGCTGCTGACATGGGCTGGATTGCAGTTGAGGTAGAATTTGTGCGAGGCGATTGGACAGGTCTCTCTGAAAGTCACCCTACGCGGCAGGTGTTCTGGATTCGTTATCTTGCATGGTATGCCTGATATGTGGAGGGAAGCACCCTAATGCTCGTGTTGTGGCTGACTTCTGATTAGGGTGATTGCCACTCCGTTGGTTACGACCGAAATTTTCATCCTAGTCTCCGCCTCTCTTCGAGTTATTCTGCTTGACTCGTTTCTCATTTTCGTCGTCATCGCGACAGGATTGGGCGGAGCAATAACTCCAACTTCGTACAAGTGGGCTTATTTGTACGTACTCAGTTATGCGCGATTGATGACTGCTCACAAATCGCAGTTTCTATGGAGCCATTGCATGCGCAGGGATTGCCGTCTTGTTTACGCATGGATACAACTTAGCATCGGCGAAAAAGAAGCCAATGAAGCAAATGTATCTTCTCTGCAGTTTGTTAACAGCCGTTGTGTGGTCCGGCTACGCCCTCGCGTGGGGATTGAGTGAGGGGGCCAATATTATTTCACCAGATGGTGAAGGTCTTTTCTACGGTATACTGGACTTGCTCACAGGACCAGGGTTTGGTTTACTCGTCTGGCTGACCGCTCGTCGATGTCTGTGCGAAGGGAGAGATGGATCAGAGGAGTGAGACAAGAGCAGTCTACTTAGGCAGTGTGAAACCGTTGGGGCGCAGATGCAACAGTGTTTTCGATCCTCACCTTTGGGCGTGATCAATCCTATAGCTTCTAGACCGTGAGAAGGTGGCGGGGGGTATCGCATGGGGCGGCAAAGTGGCAAGTATGTTATTGGATGGTATCCACGGCGCCGCTGAGCCGTCGCTGATTCACGCCGACCCCAGCGGCGGCGCGTGGCGCCGACCGGCTGATCCAGGACCCCCGCCGCCTGCGGCGCCCGGCCAATGGTATCCCGGTATATCCACATGCGGGCCCCGCGCTGGCCACCCCGGATGGCCGTGGATATACGCGAATCTCCATGCCCCCTCGCTGATCGGCCCCTATAACTTCAGGAAGCTCCAGGGGGCCTCCAGCGCCCTCCAGCGCCTCCGGGGCCCCCCAGCTGCCCCGGTCCTGCTGATCTGGCGCTGGAAGGCCTGGCTGGCCCTGGAAGATTATTTATATATATCTCCCTGTAGAACCCCCAGGCCCGTCTAGGCTGGCCTATTTTCTCTAATGACCTCGTATGCGATCGATCGGATCAGCTGCTGCCTCTTTAATTGATATCCGACTATGACGAGGAGACAGGCTGGGAAGAAGAAGGCGGCGGCTGTAGCTGACTCTATAACCGTCAGGACCAGCACTGCAACGACTACTGCGACTGGGGCTGCTGCCGGGGCCGCTGCAGCCGGCACCAGGCACCACGGTCGCGTCGGGCTCAACGCGCGCAATAACGCCGAGCTACGTGCTAACGCACAGCATATCCTCTCGATGATCCAGGACGCGAGGCCGAGAAATACACTGGCTGCGTATGAGCCGAAGCAGAAGGAGTTCAGGGACTTCTGCGAGCGCAAGCAGTATCAGGATGCAGATACCGTCACTGAAGATAAGCTCCTCCTCTTCCTCGTTGAGGAGGTCGCGGACCGGCCCCTCAGGGCCAAGAGCTACAAGGCGGCTGAGGATACTCTGCAGGAGGCTACGCGGCTTGCCTGGCGATCAGTCCGCAGCTATACGACTGCTATTACCGACCTATATCGTACGCAGAAAGCGCTTGGGATGAATACCCATCCTTCGCCCCGGGAGGATAACGTTCGGGAGTACCTCAAGTCCCTCCAGCGCCGGGATGCGCAGCAGGATAAGGCCAGCTACGCCGATAAGGGTCGCGATACCCTCCTCGATGGATATACGGAGCAGGAATTCGAACGCGTCTGCCACGAGCTCTGGGCGCATAGCGGCACTGCTGCTGAGTGTCACCTACGGACTCTCGTGGATCTGCTGCTCGGGCACTACATGCTAACCCGGGGTGGCGACCGCCGCGCAGCCGAGATCTCGGATCTCTTCACCTTCGAGTTCGAGGAGGAGGGCCCGACCCGCTGCATGCCCCTGATCTTCACAACGCGGGCTGGGAAACAGAACCAGCACGGCCGCCTTGAGACAGCCGGAGCCCTCCGGAACAAGAACCCGGTTATCTGCATGCTGGGCGGCCTTGCGTTCTACCTCCTCTATCGGTGGGATATAGCCGCTGAAGAGCCGTTTCCAGACCTTAGCCAGAGGTCTGCATGGTATGATACGCGGCTGATCAGAGGGAGCGGGAGCGGGCATGACCATACGGCAGCCCTCTCGTACAACTCGCAGCGAGACTGGGTCGTCAAGGCGTTTACGTATGCCGGCATCGCCTCGAGGAAGAAGACGCATGTTGGCCGGAGCTCGGGGGCCAAGACAGCCGAGCTGAAGGGGATCAGCGAGGACCAGATCCGCCGGGCAGGCCGCTGGAACCAGGAGCAGATGATTGGCTGCTACCTGAACTCCCTGCCTCGCAAGTTCATGCGCACTATGGCCGGGCATCTGCCGCAAAAGGGGTGCTTTGAGATACGCCGTGCCAGTATCATACCGCCGGAGACCCTCCTCTCTATGATCTGGCCGGACCTCGACTGTTGGAAGGGCCGGTTCGGCCCTGCCCCTGACCAGATTAACGACCTTGCGGCCATGGGGCTTACGAACCTGCTCTCGTACCTCCGCGAGGTCATCCTGCAAGACTCAGTCTTCCTGATCAAGCAGTTCCCAGATAGCCCGGTTTGGAATCACCCGGTCTTTCAGCAAGTGGCCTACTTGCAGTTCGCACAAGAGGTCTCAGCCCTCGTGCAAGAAGAGGGCGAGAGGCCGAGCCAGCTAGCCCTCCTGGCCCAGGCCGTCCCAGCTCTTGCAGACTACCTTCAGTCTATTGATACCCGTAACGACACGAGGATCACCAGCCTACGGGCCGACCTCAGGGCGGATCTAAGAGCGGATCTACGAGCCGAGCTTCAGGGCGTCAGGGAGCAGGCCTCGCAGCTCCAGTCGCTCTTCTCAACTGGCCTCACCTTCCAGCTCAAGACAGGGGCCACCCCTGGTCTCCTTCAGCTACAACCAGCACCAGGGCCGCCGCTGCCGCCGCCAGTGCTTGCAGCTGCTGCCGCCGAAGAGGCTCAGAGCCAGTACACAATAGCTTACTCAAGTAATAGCAGCAACAGCCGCTCAGAAACCCCAGGGCTAGAGATACCTCCACAGCATCGTATGTGCCGGGAAGTTAAGACAGTTAGGGACCTATGGAGAGAGTGGACGGTCGGGCTACGAGGCCAACAAGCTATTGCTACTCTCGATAGCCGCTGGGGAAGCCGGTGGCGGGCGGGCCGGCGGAGCGAGGTGCAGTGGTACTCCCTACGGCTCGAGATCATCAAGGAGATTCGCCGTATAGCGCAGGCTCGGCGTATAAGCGAGGAGGCTGCGATGCACGCTATAAGCCTGCAGCAGCAGCAGATGGGCTACTCGATTGACCAGCTCTGTAAGTTCCTTCGAGCTAATAGAAAGGCCCAGCTAGCTATACAGAAGATGAAGAAGTAAAGGAAGGGTCGGCGGTATCTGTAGAGGTCTATAATTAATTCATAATCTACAATCTCTATCTTCCTCTCGTGGGCTATAAAGAATACCTCGTCTATCTGCAGGCCGCCTTGGGCTGGGCTATAAGTGCCTTTATTGCACAAACTAACAGATCCGGGGGCCCTGCTCGACAGCTCCAAGCAGGTTCCCGATCATCGCAGAAGATGCAGACCCTCGATTACGTAGGAATTGCGTGAGGCCGGCCGGCCGTGGAGAGGGGGTAATATTCGCAGTCGCTGAGGGCACGGACGCGATTTGGCGGCGTTGTGGCGCTAAGCCGCTGAATCCGCCACCAAGAGGCCACCGTGGATATCCTACTGATATTTCTGAGCGACCCCCCTTGCCGATCTATGACGCTATCAAGGTGTTCCAGACTCTCAGTCTGAGACATCATTTTATATCACACCGTTCTAAGACTTTCAGCTCATGCAACTATTATGCGCTACACTGTTCTACATTCCTAGCTCTGGTGCCGATTTGATGCAAATTTTGACCGCATCTTTCCTTGCATGTGTCTGTCTTAGTTGAGTTATTCTGGGACTGGTACTATTTCGAGTCTTGGAAGAATTCAAAGGTACGGGTTTCAAGGATTTGTCCACCACAACTGCGAGCAAGAATTCTTTCGTTCAATACTACTAGCACCCTTGCATGGCGGACAGAACGGGAATCACCAAGATGTCGTCGCTACACATGCTCACATTCGGCCTGTGGAACTCTTCCACCTTCACCCTGGATCCAGACGGACCGTTCCCGACCCTATTCCGCTTACTCACTGTCCGCTCGCCATCCATTCACACGTTGGATCTTTCAAAATACGCCAACCAGACTATTTTGATCACCGGCGCTACGAGTGGGTGTGGCTTGGAATGTGCAAGGGCCCTGGGCAGAGTTGGTTGCCGTCTTATCTTGACGACTAGAAGTCGAGAGCGTGGCGAAAATGCCATGCGATTGATCCAGGACGAGGCCAAAGCTGCAGGTGCTGATACGGTCGTCAACATGCTCGAAATGGACATGACCTCCTTTCGATCCATCGAGCTCTTGCCATCACGCCTCAAGGAGTTGGGACTTCAACAAATAGACATCGCCATTCTTAATGCTGGTGTTTACCATACTGAGTTTCGTATTTGCCCCGAGACTGGCTGGGAGGAAACCCTTCAGGTAAACATCTTGGCAACATCAGCTCTGACAAAACTTCTCCGCCCTTACCTGGCTCGTGCAGAGAATGGACGCCTCTTGGTTGTGTCTTCGGAGGCCCACGCCTGGGCCAATCCTCAACAGAACTCGACAGAGGACCTTCTCACTCAGATCAATAAACCTGGAAATACACTGTATCCATCGTATCAGCGCTACCACCTCACCAAATTGCTTCTCATTCTGTGGACTCAGGTGATCTCGCATCGCGAGGAGTGGGAAGGGGTCTCTGTTGCTTCAGTCTCTCCTGGATACACACAGACCGGCATTTTTCGGGACTTCAATGATTCAAGAATATCCCGGGTGTTAGAGAGCATAATCTGTCGCAGTGCCGAGCAAGGGGCGAGCCAGTATATGTACGCTCTCCAGGATCTGACACGCGGGCATGGAAATGGTGGTTTCTGGTCAGATGGACGATGGAGGAGGTGAGTTGCCCTGGACTGATCGATATACTTTGAACTAACGGTGAATCGAGTCCTTCCAGAGCGATGACACGCGACAGCGGACAGGGTATACAGAGGACTATCTACATGGACATTATGGGCATTTTGAGAAAGGCTGGTGTGGTTGACGGGTTGGAGTAGTGAATATATGCTAGATCAATTCCATAATATTTTGGGACCTCGATAAATTTAAGTCGCGAATGTCACATCTACTCATTTAATGTAAGAATATTACTATTCTCACAACCTTTCAGATAAAATGCATTGAACAATCGCCAATGTAAATTATAATGAATTTTGAATGTGTCAAGGTAATTGATCACAAAATATGCAGTAAACATGGCAGAGTAGTAGCTCATTTCGTGGTAGAGGCTGCTCGGAGCTGTACCCTCCCTCACACTGATCCTACATCGCGCATAGCCCACCACGCAATCCCAAATCTCCGCCACAATGACAGCTTCAATTTCCCTTCTCCGCTAAGCACTTCATTCGGAGACTTTCTAACCATCTTTCCAATCATCATGTAGCTCTCCACAACCGTTCGGATTGGAGCACGCGCCTCGTTGGGAAGATCATCGATCGCACCCACAGCATCACGGAACGATGCATCCGCCTTGTTCAACATCATATTTCTAAGCTTGGTCAATCTTGGATGGCTTGGGTTTGTGAGCACATCGGTGGGTGTCAATCCCTCTTCCGCAAGCCAGGACGTCGGAATGTATACCCGACCAATGACAGCATCATGCTTGATGTCACGAGCAATGTTGACATATTGGAGAGCCTGGCCCATCTTCTCTCCTGCTTTTATCAGCTCTGAGTGCTCTTCGTGAGATTGAGAAGGCGGCATCGGATGGTATGCGAAGACCAAGCCGAGGATCAATACCGCAACGGTACCGGCAACGTTGTATGCGTATATCTCGAGATCTTCCTCTGTTTTTATTGGAAAAGTTTGATCTTCGATGGAAAATTCGAGATCCGTTTCAAAGCCAGCGATCAGGTTAACAAATGGCTCTAATTTAAGGCGAGAAGTCGGTAGCAGATTGATGGAGGAGAGTAGATCCGATGCGGGGGCATGGTTGAGACTTTCCTGCTCCTTTGACACTGAGAGGACTGAGGCTTTCTGTCCGCTTCTTCCACTAACGGATGACTGGTTGAAATGGGTTTCCAGTGCGTCCAAGCATTGCTTGATTGCAAGGTCGGCCGCAGCGCGATTAGGAGCTTCGTCGACAAGGTCGTCCATGACACGACAAAAATAATATCTAATAAAATGGGTTAGATCGATTCCACATGTGATATTGTTCAGGTACCATTACATACAGCAAGAGGAGATCGAATCGCAATCCACTGCAGAACACGGCACTACCCATATACATGCTCTGGCTCTTTAGGGAGACCTTGCGAACCGCCTCGGCCAAGCCTTCAAGAAAGGGCAGATTGTGATCTTCCGGTCGACCAAAGCAGTACAACATGACAAGTCTTCCAAATGATGGGAATCGCTCTATAGTCCCGAGCGAACTGGCAATCTGATGCTCGGCAATGGCGATGGCGTGGTCAATAGCAACAAGTCCGAAGATGACCATCACGTTCGTGATAAAGAAGAAAATGGCCTCCCTTCATGGTACCGGTTAGTTCTTGATATTGCTTGGACCAGATTGGGGCTTACTCTAGTTCCAGTGAGTCCCAGACTCGGATGTCCATTTTTGTCTTTTGCTCGATCACCCATGTGCCTCGTCGTAGAGCAAGGTTATCGACGACGCATAAATACAAAGAGGGCAGGCCAATCGAAAGAACGATCTCTTTGCGCGGCAGTGCAAACAAGAAGCGACAGCTCATCACCCTAAAGAATATCAGCCCTCAGCCTCGGGAACATCAATGACAAAAAGGCCGTCTGAAATGCACTTACCATTGCAGTAACATAAAAGGACACACCCACAACATAATGAGAGATAGGTACGTGTATCTGCCACCTACCGAAAAACCAACAGCACCTAGAATAAAAACACTTGAGATAATGAAGCTTCCGATAAGTGGCAGCTGACCCTTTGGCAGTCGCAGCAGATACGTCGGCAGTACTAATCTTTTCGTTAATATTGTATACAACAATGCTGTGATATATGTCTGGATGATGAAGAAGAAGACTTCCTCCAGAGGAACAGCGAACAGTGTAGGCCCAGCGACGGCCGTAGCTGGATATGACCACACATTGGTACGGACAAGATATGAGTCCCAAGGTAACGTCGCCAATGTGGCCACCTAGATTGCTGACTTAGTGGCCCAACCTCGAACTTAAAGGGCCTAACATACCGTAGCTAAAGTGGATATCTTGTAGACTTCGAGTTTGGTGAAAAAAGGCCAATACAATATGGTCATCAACAGGGCGGGTGGAATAGTCCACATCAAGTGGCTGTTGTGCGATGTAAGTATTCAGCCCGACATGAACAAATACTTGATAGTGCCACTTACACAAACCAGTAGTCTAGTCCCATCTTAGAATTCTTGAACTTGGGACTGCACAATCGTTCAGAGGTTCAATGGCGTGCTACTGAGTTGAGCGTGTTGCTGGTTTTTGGACCACGTGAAATTTTGATCTCAAGGAAGAGTTTGTACCACTCTTTTATCATAGTCACTAGTCCCACAATGTATCACTTGTCATAATATTAGTCACTGTGTACGAGTAGTCCAGAGAGACGGACAGAAGTGGGTTGGCTCAGCATCCCGCAGAAGTCTCAGCTTCTGATGCACATCACGTACGATACTACTTAGCGTCAAAGACGGAAGGTAATCAAGGCGGGGTTACTCAACAAATCTCAGACATCTGAAATCACACCGCCAAATCGCTTCTCAATAGGGATATCTGAGACCATGTCCACAGTGCCGTGATTACGTAGCCCATTAGTACAGATCTCATTATCTCGGCACGATCATTTCAGTGCCTAATTTGATGGGTACTTTGAACCATACCCAGTACTCTAGACTGTTCCCAGCAGCTATTGTTTATTTTCATTACGCAGACGCAATCATGACAAGCACCAAGAGTCCTAAGACGCATCCGTAAGTAGGAGCCGCTACTTATCCACCCATCGCCAGTATTAACCTTCAAATTAGCTATCGCTCCGGAAACTTTGCCCCAGTGCGGAACCAAATGTCTATGGAAATTTGCGAAGTACAGGGAACAATCCCCGATGAGCTCATTGGCGGTCAATATGTGCACAACAGCAGCAACCCTCTGGCTTACGATGACGACCCAAGTCGTCCAATGCATTGGTTCGATGGACATGGCATGCTTAGTGCCATATACTTTTCCCGCCAAGACGATAACAACACGCTAGACATACAGGCAATGTATAGCAACCAGTATGTCCTGACGGATATATACCTGGCGGAATCCAACTCGAGGGTTCGAGCGCCGATTTTGCCCAGCCTAGTGGCTCTGCTCAGTCCATGGTCGTCTGTGTTCACAATCCTGAGAGGTTATTTCAGGATGATTTGGATGGTTTTATGCTCGTGGGTGGGTCACTCATTGATTCCTATCAGGAGAATTAGCGTTGCAAACGTCAACGTTGTGTATCACGACGGCCGTTTTCTGGCATTGTGCGAAACCGGTCCCCCGATGCGAGTTACCCTCCCGGATTTGAAGACAGTCGGCTGGTTCAACGGTTGCATGGCTGAAGGGGAGTTTCCAGAAGACAGCAAAACAGTTAAACGTTCAGGGTTTGCTGGTGACGGACTGCTCAGCTTTTTCCGTGAATGGACCACGGCACATGTGAGTACAAGAAAGCTGGCAACGTGCTACCATCCACATAAAGCTAACGAAAGCAAATTTTAAAGCCTCATATCGATCCGCTCACGGGGGAAATGATGTTATTACATCCCACCTTTATTCGGCCCTACACTCGGTATTCTGTATTAGCAGGATCAAGCAGCAACGCTGGCAATGGACGTCAAATTTTTGGCAAGTCAGTACCTGAGGTCCTATCGCCCAAGATAATGCATGACTTTGGCGTATCCCGCCGGAATACTGTGATCATCGACATGCCTTTGTCGCTAGATCCTTTTGGTTTGGCGTTTGGAGAGTCGGCCATTGCCTATAACTCGAAGGGTCAAACTCGCTTCGGGATATTTCCACGCCATGTGCCCGAATTGGTGCAGTGGTTCGCCACAGAGCCATGTTGCATCTTCCATACAGTCAACACCTGGGAAGATACTGTCAAGGGAGAAACGGCTGTCAGTATGCTTGTGTGTCGCATGACTGGTCCTTCGATGGTTTATGCCACTGGTAATCTCCCCCTGCCAACATCCCAAGGTCACCGAGAAGAAGAATGCCGTTTGTACTACTATCAGTTTTCCGTTGGTGGTCCCCATCGCGCGATTACTGAGCAGTGGGCGTTGAGTGCGATCCCATTCGAGGTTCCTCATGTGCCCAAGCACCTCACCATGTCTGCCACTCGGTTTGTCTACGGCTGTTCTGTGGCCGGAGGCAACTACGCCGATCATCTTGAAAACGCTTTGAAAATTGGCAGCTTCGTCAAGTTCGATGTTCAGAAGCTTATTGCTAGAGGGCTTGCAAATCATCCAACCTCTGTATCCGGGTGCGTGGACAACCGATCGGTCGAAGACATTCTGGCCTCAGACGACCCCGATGACCCCATTCAAATTTTCCCGATGCCCAAAGGAATTTACGGACAAGAATGCGTGTTTGTTCCACGGAGCGGGGGCAAGTCAGAAGATGATGGCTGGCTCTTGACGTTGGTTTTCGACGAATCCCAACTCGATGTCGACGGCAACGCGCCCGATGACTGTAAGAGCGAACTGTGGGTTATTGATGCGAAGACTATGAAGGGTATAGTCGTGCGTATCAAGCTGCCTCAACGGGTGCCATATGGGTTTCACGGAAATTGGTTTTCAGAGCACGAAATTGCACAACAGCATCCAGTAAAGAAATTTCGATCTCAGAAATAATACAAGATGTCGTATTCTTTTCTAAATCTTAGACCACTTCAAGTTAAACCATGATACCTCACTAAAGCAAAGTCGACAAACTACGAATTTGTGGGAAGTGTTCTTGAATCAGGCTTTAAGCTAAATATCTTGCAGCACTTGGAGGTTTTCATGTTGCTGAGATGCGTGCATGAGTTTCAGTAGTATTTTAGGATTATATAGATATGTATGGTTTGGTCTATAGGAAGGGAGCACAAGTTTATTTATCACGCCCGCTGACAAGAGATCATATTTCGTCGAGTGGACCTTGAATTTGCATCAGACTTGGCGCAAAAAGTTCATGCAATTATTTTAGGGAAGCGAATAGCCACCGTCCACAATCATATCTAGACCTGTAGTATACGACGACGCGTCACTCGCGAGATAAAGGTAGGCGCCCTTGAGCTCATTCACCTCTCCTTCGCGACTAAAGATCTAGTGTCAGCACGTTGATCGGGAATCAGAGAGCGTTAGTCACTTACCCCATGGCAGTCTTGTCCTTCCACAACCTCTTCACCTCGGTGGGTACAGTGAGAGCAATATCCGTCTTGATATACCCTGGGGACACAGTGTTGCAGCGAGCAAAGCCAGTCCATTCGACAGCCAAACTCTTGCCTTTGAATCGTTAGCATCTCATGTATCAGGCAAGTAATCAACACCTACAAAAGTGAATAACGGCAGCCTTTGAGCCATTGTACACAGCCTGTGGCATGGGAATGTTGACAATGCTTCCACTCATGGAAGCGGTGGCAATAAAGCTTCCAGCAACGAAGTTGGTCAGCTTCTCGCCGCTGAGTGTGGTGCCTTCCTTTTTTTGTCGTCGGAAATGGGCTCCGGCAGCCTTTGCACACCACATGACACCATCAACATTGACAGTCATGACATTCTTGAGTCTGCTGGAGTCTCCATCGATGAATGGGCCATCCAGCCAAGCTATGCCGGAATTGGCTACAAAGATATCCAAGCGACCGTTAAATTCTTCGACTGCCTGGTTGACTGCCTGCTCAACAGCTTCGAGAGAGGTCACATTCACTTGATACGCCTTGCCTGTATGCAGATTGATCAGCCAAGATGTAGAAGAGCATTGGACAGCTGTCTTACATTTCACACCATATGTCTTCTCGATGTTCTCAGCCTCTACCAAAGCTTGAGGGTTACTGTTGTACCATATTACCACGTTGGCACCAGCCTCGGCGAACCCTTGAGCAACCCCAAGGCCTATGCCAGCACCGGCGCCTGATATGATAGCGGTCCTTCCCTTGAGGGAGAAGAGGGGGAGAACACGGTTCCCTTCAGGGACATCCATGTTATCATGGCGAAAGAGGCCAGTTGTTAGATCCGCCATGGTGATGAGCAACGCGAGTATGTTGTTTGTAAGATTAAATTGATGGTAAAGGATAGAGCATAAATTGAGACAATAAAGCGAGATGGCTTGCCATTATCACCTCGATATACGTTCGTCCTTATATACGTCAGCAGCATATATCGAACTCCAACACCTCATGCGGGGTATTGGAGTAATCATCGGAGCAACCCAATGCATCAGTGGGTTGTTCAGATAATTATCACAGAAAAGAGCGTGTTGACTGGATAGCGGAAGGGTATCGTGGGTAACACAGCGGAGCTTCTATATCTGGTTAGGATACTTTGAGCTCCGTAGAGCTGATCTCGATAAAACCCCACTCGCCGGTATACCGCCTGGGCAAAATGGAGTCTCCTTATCCCTCGCCTAGAGATCTCGGTGCCACTATTGACGGGACACGGCACACATGTCGAACGGTTTGTGGAGGCCCACAGGTTGGGTATTGAGGTGATTCGTACCCAACCCTTCTCAATCAGGGAAATACTTCTCACTGAGGCTGCGGGTGAATCTCGTACTGAAAGCGACTTGAATTGCATCCAAGCCCTAAGCGTAGCCTTTGACGTCACATGTATAATCCCCGTGCGATATCTCGCTGCACACGGTGTTGCACTCATCTGAGGCTCTTCGGATCTAGGGTAGAGATCGCCCGGCTCCGAAGATGCAGAAAATGCCGGCTTTCGCATCTCGATACGGGCCCACCCGTTCACGCTTGGCTGCATCTGGGCCCTTGACAATCTCTTTATTAGGAGCCGCAAGAAGAAGCAGCATCGGAAGAACAGCACCCATAGAGGAAGGTGCAGATCTATATTTGCCATGCAAAGGCAATGGTTCTTCGCTGGAGATTAAGATGAGCAGATGGCACCGCTTTAGCCCTTCAAGCCCATGTTTCGCGCCTAGGGAATCTCCTCCATCCGAATGGCTCAATCTGGACCCTAGTTGGCACAATGACCAGAGCATTCTCCTTAATATCCATCATCTGCTCCATCTGCTTTGAATGATTTCTCAGCATTTTCCATGACCTCCCGTCCGGTGCCAGATCACGGCCTCAATGAAAGCCGATTTCCGTCCTCAAGCAGAATTTTGTCCGCGGAGCGGCGACTAAAATGACGTAATTGACCCATAAATATGTCTCGGATTTGGTTGTGCCCTGGAAACAGAGAAGAACTCTGCCGACGCCGGTCCCGAATCGGCCGAAACCCGCCGCATTTGGGTCGGTGCAATTGTCCGCGGAGTACAGAGACGCCGCGTCGGGACCGGCATCGTGGACATTGGGTAGAATCGAGGTGCTTTGCTTGTATTTGACCTCTACGAGAATGCTTCATCTTTTAATATTTGCGTTTCATGTAGATGGCAGATGACAGATCTCTGGTAAATGCAAGATGCTGCGAGATGAGAATAAAATTACATCTCAGAAACTGGCGATCTACGACAAAAATGGAGTGACTGAAGCTTGAAATCCTACTCCGCGGGGCTCCAAAGTCCGCGGACTTCACCAGATAAGGTGCAGACAGGGGCGGAGAAATCCTTAACACACCCGAATCTCATCTTAAAACCGATATTGCCAGCAACGGGTTTAACAAATGGGACCACCGACCCTCCTAAGCCACGAATCGTTTATTAAGCAGACCCTTTAAATCGTCCGTACATGGCAGTCAAACCCGAGACTGACCTCGATGAGGCCGGGGTCGGGAACCTTTTGCAGCCCGCGCGCCGTTTGAAGTGGGACAGCCATCGCCTAAAGCCGCGAACTAACGTAGGCGACGTCATGGTATTGCCCGACGATAACGCTTTATAAACAAATGCAAAGTCCTCCACCTCAATTTTTTTTACTCACAGTGGGAGACACCAAAAAGACTGCGGCCGGGATCATCGAAACGTCGTCGAACCTGACTCGAAACCAACCGCCATCCGAAACACCACGAGACGAGCGACGATTCGACACAACCGCCAGCCAACATGGCTTCATCCCCTGAAAAGGCCAAGCCCGACGGCGAGCTGGTCCAGCGCACGAAAATCCCCTACTGGCGACTGGTTGCAGATCAGGCCGGAGTCACCACCGACGTCCTCAACTTCCCATACCCAGGCGCCGGAACCGAGGAAGATCCCTACCTGGTGCAATTCATCCCCGACGATCCTCGAAACCCCATGCTCTTTAGCAACTTCAAGAAATGGTTCATCACCATGGATGTGGCCATCGCCACGCTAGCAGTTGCACTGGTTTCATCTGCGTACACCGGTGGCATTGTTGAGATCATGACCGAGTTTAAGATCAGCCAAGAAGTAGCCACTCTCGGTGTCTCGCTGTTTGTTCTCGGTTTTGCCATCGGACCGCTACTCTGGGCGCCTCTTAGCGAGCTGTTCGGACGCCAGGTGTTGTTTATTGGAACATATGCTGCTCTGACCGCGTTCAACGCCGGATGTGCAGGCGCGCAGAATGGCCACACACTCATCATCCTTCGCTTCATGGCCGGAGCCTTTGGTTCATCGCCGCTGACCAACGCCGGCGGTGTCATTGCCGACATGTTCCCAGCTTCGCAGCGAGGTCTCGCCATGGCCCTCTTCGCCGCCGCCCCCTTCTTGGGACCTGTGCTGGGACCTGTCATCGGTGGCTTCTTGGGCATGACTGAGGGATGGCGCTGGGTCATGGGCTTCCTCGCCATCTTCTCCGGTTCGCTTTGGATTATTGGATCTCTGACTGTGCCTGAGACATACGCCCCTGTCATCCTTCGCAAGCGTGCAGCACAGCTGTCGAAGGCTACTGGAAAGCACTACCTCAGCACCATCGACCACCAACGAGGCAAGGTCACGCTCGGCGCCGCCATGAAGACTGCACTCCTACGACCCTGGATCCTCCTCTTCAAAGAGCCCATTGTCCTCCTTCTGTCCATCTACATGGCCATCATCTACGGAACCCTCTACATGCTCTTCGCCGCCTTCCCCATCGTCTACCAGCAGAACCGTGGATGGAACCAGGGTGTTGGCGGCCTGTCATTCCTCGGCATCATGATTGGAATGCTCTTCGCCATTGCCTATACGATTCCCGCCAACAAACGCTACATCAAAATTGAAGAGGAGCACGGCGGCTTTGCCCCTCCCGAGGCTCGTCTTTACTCCGCCATGGTTGGATCAGTCGCGCTCCCCATCGGCCTCTTTTGGTTCGCCTGGACCAACTCTCCTTCAATTCACTGGATAGCTAGCATCGCAGCTGGCGTTCCCTTTGGATTCGGCATGGTCTTGGTGTTCCTAAGCATCATGAACTACCTCATCGACTCCTACACCATCTTCGCCGCCTCTGTCCTGGCTGCCAACTCGGTTCTACGTTCGCTGTTTGGCGCCGCCTTTCCTTTGTTCACATCTCAAATGTACGACGCCCTGGGTATTCACTGGGCCTCTACAATCCCCGCATTCCTGGCACTCGCCTGTGTCCCATTCCCTTTCCTATTCTTCAAGTACGGACCCGCCATTCGCGAGCGGTGCAAGTTTGCAGCGCAATCGGCCGCATTCATGAAGAACCTGCAGCAGAGCCAGGACTCATCCACCGACGAGCCCGAAAAGACGGAGGAGGGAGTTCTCGCGGCAGAAAACGATTCAGACGATGACGACGAAGTCTCAACAGTGGTCGATGAACCTACATTCGCCGCTATTCGCTCCCGAGCGTCAACCACAGCATCGGCTCGCAGAAAGTCGTACGATGCCAACCCCTACGATATCGATCGTGTCAACACAAGAGAGTCTTTTGCAAACATTTGAAACTCAACAAAATATGTACGATTATCGGATGCGAGCGTTGCGAAGTGAACATTTCGCAATAAGAGATTACAAAAATTGTACATCTTGGTCAGAGGGAATAAAACAAGGGTTAACGTTATCAACTTTAATATTATAGACTGCATTCTTGATACCACGGATGGGAGGCAAAGTGTATATAGAGAAAAAACATTATTACATAAGTCACAGCTGCAACATGGTCTTTCACTTCTCAAGTCCCGTCTATTAATCACGCTCTTCGCTGTGCAAACCCCCTAGTTGAATAAGTTGCGAGAAAACTCTAGAGCAAAGCCAACGGAAACATGCACGCTATGGATGCAACTACCAAAACTCCAAGGGCGTCCTGTGTTCAGTATTCTTTAGGTGCAGATGTCTCTATGAGTGGCCTTAATGGCTATTGAGAGAGGAAGGCTCCATTGTTATTCAACAGTAACACCTACTAATTATTATTGGAGATTGTCGGTTTTAAAGCACAAAGGCAATAGAACCAGATCTTTGATAGCACTGTATGTAGAATACAGTGGGTTATGCAGTACTTTAAAGTATTTAAACATGAATATCAGCACCCAATACTACGCTGTGCGGAAAAAGATTCGCTTTTGCAATGCACCTATCCCGCTACAAGAAACAGAGGGTATCTTCGAATTGCCTGTAAAAGCTCAACGTACTATGTTGAAACCAAAAAAGAAATCCTAGTCCCCACACACCGCTAAAGCCACTGAGCTTTCCCGTAGCGGTGTTGGCGTACTGGAGGGTAAGAGGGGTAGCCTTGCTCCAGTCTGCCACGGTTGTCGATATCATTGCGACGTCCAGCCTGCCACGGCCGGGGTGGCGACCTCCGGTCTAGCTCTTGAGGACCAAGCTCGAAGGCATCGTGAAAGTGATCGGTATCGATGCGGTTGAAGAGCCATCTGTTTAGGCCTTCGACCTCTCTTTTAACAACCTCGATGCGTATCTTGTGTCCATCATCGATTTCACCTTCGTCGAAGAAATGTTTGTGCAATTCCGTCCTCGCAAAAACAACAGCAATACCCGCTTTCATCGCTTTGCGTATCGTTGAATCATCTAAATTGGACGGATGTATGTAGAACACGTTGAACCTGTAGACAGAGTAGGCGAGTTCGTTGGATTTGATGGATGCGTACGACTCCTTGTATTCATTGTGGCAATCGGTGCAGTAACGGTACTCGGGCTTCTTTTCGTTGGTACATTGTTTGCGACCGCCGTCGGGGATAGCACGACATCGAAATTCATAGGGCATGATGACGACCACCATGCCTTGGAGCGGGGATTTCTGGGGTCGACGCTTGACTTGATATAGCTTGGGGCGAGCTGAAGGGAGATCTCGACCGATGTTGTCTTGTTGTCAGTCAGTCTGAGATTAACTCATTGTCCCTCTGGTTGATACCAAGGCTTGGCTTACCGCTCTTCAATCTTGACCCCGTTATGTCGAAGCCAAACTCGGGTCAGCTTGGCTGGTGCCTGGACTTTTCCATCCCCTCACATTTTCTGATCACGGGGCCGGCTTGGCTGACAGCTTGATGGCGCGGAATTGGAGCATCCTTTCTCCGCCAAGTCTT
Organism: Ilyonectria sp. MPI-CAGE-AT-0026; assembly: GCA_020744155.1. NCBI lineage: Eukaryota > Fungi > Ascomycota > Sordariomycetes > Hypocreales > Nectriaceae > Ilyonectria > Ilyonectria sp. MPI-CAGE-AT-0026. The sequence goes on from JAGPNQ010000018.1 coordinate 363,539, forward strand.
GCCAGCAAACCCCGCATGCGTATGCAGTGGGTTTATTACATACATGTACGCAGGTACCTCTAGGTAAGCAAGCGGTTGGGCACGGAGATAGATAGAGAGTTATGAATCCCGCAAAAGCAGCATGGGACTAAACAATAGATAAGTATAGCTAAAAGCTCGCTTAAGGGGAGGAATATTGACGGAGAACTATCGAGGGGACGGGTACCCGCCTGTCTAAAATTAGACGGGCCCTATCCCAACTTAAATCACATTCTCCGGGAACGCAGCGAGTTCTATACGTAGAATTCCCTGCATTGGGCAACCTCCACAGGGGTTTGCTGAAGTTAATATCGCTGGAGCACGGCGCCTAGCTACGAGTGAAGTAAAAATAATGCCGCGGGATCTATCTCCCTTAAACTGTATTGGAGAGCTAGACTGAAGTCTAATTCGCATAGAATGGGTGGTAATGACATCATTTTGAACGAGATGGGTGCAAGGGCAGTGTTGGGAATCGCGCGTATCAAACTTTATAAATGAGCATGGTCTGAGATCTGGACAATTCTATTTGTATTTAGTGTCAAGCAGTCGAAAGATGCGAGAGCGAGGTGATGAAGGTGGAGATTCCATCGTCTATTTCTGCATCTTGGCAGTGCAGGGAACATCTGCAGGGAATATCGATCCGGGCATTGCCGGCTGCGTTTACGAACCGAGGCCGCAATTGGTCTTGATCATCGCTATGGATCCTTGGCATCCTGTCTTGCTTCCCCCGCTTCGTGATCTGTGAACTCTATTCCGTATTTTACTCACGCAGTTTCCGGGCCAAGGGCTTCCGTTTTCGTCAGAGATGCCACATTGAAAATTGGAGTATGAATCCGCCACCGGGGTTGAACAAGAGCCGAGGCAAGGACGTCACTACTGCCAGGAACAACAATTGAGCTTCAAAAATATGGAATTGGTATTCATGATAGGCGAACAGAATGTTGTTCGAGAGCAAACATCACGTATCTCATCTAGTTGCATAATCTTAGCTTGCCACCCAAGGCGCATTCCCTAAACGCCATTCGATACTGGACTCAAGAGGACGGATAAAGTTGGCAAAATTACCACCGGGGACCGCCATGGCCGCCGTGTCCGCCAGGTCCACCATAGCCGCCGTGGTCACCACCGTGGCCGCCGTATCCTCCAGGGCCACCGGGACCACCGTATCCTCCGGGACCTCCGGGACCTCCGGGGCCGCCGTGGTGTCCTCCATAGCCTCCGTGCTCACCACCGTGAGGGGGTCCGCCGTGAGGGCCGCCTCGCTCGCCATGGTGAGGAGGGCCGCCGCGGTTGTCGTGTCGTCGACGGTCGTCTTCCGAGTCGGAGTCGCTGCTGCTGGTGGAGTCTCCGGTGTAGTTTCGGGGGCGTCCATCCCTGTGCTCCTTCTTGTTCTTCTTGTGCTTCTTGAACTTGTGCTCGATCATGTTGGCACCGATGGCACCGGCGATGGCACCGGCCGCGCTGCCGAGGAAGCCGCCTCCGGCCTTGTGAGCAGCCCAGCCGGCGGCACCACCTCCGACGAGGGTCGCACCGAGGCCTCGTTCGCCATCAGGACCCTGCTGGCCGTTGTTGGGGTAGGCCTGAGCGCCTCCGTATTGTCCGCCCTGCTGCTGCTGCTGCTGCTGATATGAGGAGGAGCCGCGGTTGTCATCGTAATTGGGCTGTTGGGGGTAGGACTGGTTCTGCTGCTGGCCATATTGCGGCTGTAGACGAGTTAGAGATGTTTTCGACGGGGATATCAATTGCCTCATACCTGCTGGTTGTAGCCCTGTTGTTGGTTGTAGCCTTGTTGTTGGTTGTACCCTTGTTGCTGGTTGTTGTAGCCCTGGTTGCTGCCACCACCGCCGTAGTAGTCTTGAGCAGACATGGTGTATGTGTTTGGGTATCGGGTGATTCGGGATTGGTGTATTTGGAGTCTCGACCGGTGGAAATGTCGAATAGAGAGGTGTATGGTTTGATGAAGGATGGAAATGATTTACGAGAAGCAGCCCGTCTTTAATACAGCGTCGTCGTCAGCGGCGGAAGCTCTGGGAAGCCACTTTACTGGCTTCACGTCATTCCAGTGGCGCAAGCGCTATTCCGACTCCACACTTGGCGCCGGCTACATCGGCATCGGGCTGAGCGTGGCCAAGGGACCATGTGGCTCGGCATTCCGAGCGAATGGCACCAAATGGGCAGAATTAATGAGAGAGTCCGGCTGCTCGGCGTGGCTGAGGTTGTTGGGAGTGAGAAGCCAAGCCTCCTGGAGTCCATTGGCGTCCATGGGCATCCAAGACTCGCGCTCATGACGACTCCGCCTCGTGTCTTGGCTCCGGGTTGTGAACACGCGGCTCACTGGCGTTATGTAACACCGCTCGCCATGTCTCGCGTCGGCCATGCCGAGATATCCCACACTGCCAAGGGTTGCTCTTCACGAATAAATAATACATGCATGATCGCGTCATCGTCATCTGGCGGCAAGGGTGAATATACAGACCCAACCAGTCTGAGCTTTGGTCTTCTCACCCACATTTCCATAAGATTCTGGGATGCGGGGTTTGCGAGAATTAGTTATTGCCCAGGATATTACTCAATGAACCTTGATAGCCACGTCTTTCATTCGCCATTCATGAGAACTGCTCGATGCTCACCATTTTACCCTTAAATTAGCTACCCTACAGCGACACCCCTCCCAACTATTTTTCACACTGGATGGATTATTCCAACTCCATTTATAATCCTAACCGGATCACCAATCTGCACAGCTATTCAAGAGGCTACTCTGGTAATCATCTACATCGATTCAAGAACTTAACGATCCCCCGAAGAGGTTAATCTGATACTCATTCTAGCGTCATCCCGCCCACACTGAACCCTGTACCGTAAAACTGCCCTAACTGGTAGGGCTACACTCAACATGTGCCTTGCATCAGCCATCGGCACTCCCGCGGTCGATCATGGGAGAACCAATAACTGACAGGCTCACCAGGATCGAAACGGGACCCGTGCCACAATGAAGGTCATTTGCTCAGCCAGCTCAGCCATATTTGTTTGTGGAGACCTTCGTCATCGATGGCAATTTTGCACCGCCCCAATCCGCCCACTTTTGGTCACCACGTCCCGTGATTAGGTATGTTCCGAGTGTTCCATGTGATCAAAATAATAAGCTACTCATTACAGGAAAATATTGAAATATGGCCATGTATTTGGTTCAACTTTGCTGAAGGTATTGTCGATGTTTATCGGCCATGCAGATCGACATACTGATCTCACAGCTGGGGACTGCCGTTGCGCTCTCATTGATGCATTTCACACACTCATCTAAACGAAATACTTTCAGTCACCCACCCTGGTAACGAGGATTATTCCCACCGGACTGAATACCAATTTGTATTTGGTGTCTCCTGTGAATATGCTTCTCTCTGGGAAGAGTATTTCTTGGATTGTTGATGCATCATTCTTTCCTGTAGAGGGGTTTGCTGAGCAGAGGGATTAGAGCACATTGTCCGGCTTAACATCGGCAGATAGATCCAGCATGACTAGTTGACCCCGGGCAGAGAAGACAGCACCTGTTTATTGAAAATTCAAGTTCGACATTGATATCGCAGCTATTGAAACCCTTCATCATTGGATTGCTACACCTCATCGACGAAAATGAGAATGAGTGTTAACAAATCAACTGGAACGGCTAAAAGGAAGGATCTGGAGGAGCAAGTGTGCAGCCACAACCGCTTCAGCTGCCCCGTATTTTCTATATTTGGACAAGACTGGCCCTATTAGACGCCTGACAGTGGCGCTACAACCTGGACTATCCTTGCAGCTTAATCGGATTCCACCACTGAACGAGAACACACCTCACCTGTGCTCCATTAATCCAAGCATGCTGTTACAAGCTACGCCTTAGGTGCCTTAGCATGAAGATTTGCAGTGTCGGCAAGCCGATTCTGCCCAATCAAGGACCATGATTAGCCCCGAATCATTCGCTGTCGAAGCGACGAAGCCGTATCTGTCGATGCAGACGACCAACAACACACGACCAACAACATTTTAACAGATAGATAAATAAACCCTTCTCGCATCTCCCATGTCTTCCTAAACCTGGGAATTTCCGGTCTTCGATCCTGCAACCATGGCTTCACCACCCCCACCCCCATATGGCGCGCATGATTCAATACCACTACAGATCCGCCAAATGCCATTTGGATCGCGACACAGCGATGCTACAAACGAAAACGACGAGCGCACGCCAAGAGATTCCGAGACACTCCTTGTATCTCCGGAATCGCTACGACCGAGTCATATTTCTATTTCCTCTCGCACCACTGCACCGCCAATCAAAGACCAGGATCAACGCCTACCGCCATCCGCAAAATCACCGAGCTGGATTCGGTCTTGGAACCTAGAGGTCATTGCTGTAATAACCAGCATCTCTGCCCTCATCGCACTCGTCGCTGTTCTTGCTGTCGAGGACAACAAACCACTCTCAACATGGACCCTGCCAATTTCACTCAACACGGTTGTCTCTCTCTTGGCCGTCGCCATCAAAGCCCCGCTTGCTTTTGTCGTCGGCGCCGGTCTTGCTCAGGGAAAATGGGCTTGGTTTGCCAAACGCCAGGGCCCCCTATCCGCCTTTGTTACCATTGAAGAGGCTGGCCGGGGGCCTTTGGGTTGCTTAACACTGCTTTGCGAGCTAAAGTTACGGTGAGTTGGGAATCGTGCACTGGTTCTGCTGGAAGGAAAATAACTAAGAGAAATAGGCATTGGGTATCGTTTGGCGCTGCCGTCACTCTAGGACTGCTTGTTCTCGACCCTTTCATACAAGGTGTAATCAGTTATGAGGGCGACAACAGCACGGTGACAGACAGCGCCGCGTCTATTCTACGAGCTTCAACGTTGAACATTGGATATCAGCAATTTGTGGGGGCGATTACGATCGAGTACGAAGGAACCAGTTTCAGCACTTGTTACAACTTCTTTCCCGACATCAGCATTATGGCTACGGCGCAGATTGGATTTTTCAACATGTCGGCCATGAGAGCTGCAGAACCTCCCGGCATGACATGTCAGACGGGTAACTGCACCTGGCCCGCATACTCGACACTGGGCATGTGCAGTTCATGCGCAGACATCTCGTCTCATCTGAACAAAAAGAGAGTCTCTGGCGACTTCCGAGAATGCGGCACGGCTATATCTCCTACCGTTTCCAACTACACCCAGTATGACATTTCCTATGGGCAGAATGAAACACTGTTCTACCGTGGGAGATATGGCAAATACAATGAAAAAAAGGATTGTACTCAGACGCGAACAAATTTGTCGATTTCTTTCCGGCCGCAGGATACATACTCATTTCAGCATTTGGATACTCTTTTGGCCTCCTTTATCACACTTCACGCCCAGAGTGAATATTGGGACGGAGAGATTCCTTGGGAAGATGCCAAGGTACAAGCTACAGAATGCGCCATGTCCTATTGCATCCAGACGTATCACCCGACCATGACGAATGGCAAGATAGAGCAACGACTACTCTCCACGTCATATGAGCGGGTGTCAGACTCATGGCAGTCGAGCCTTGAAAATGCCAAGACGTTGAAGGCCGTACAGGATGAGGTTGGCAACTCACTGGCTCCGTTCGCGTTCCTTGACTCTTGCGATATTGTGCCTCGAACTGACCTTCAATTGAAAGTTGTCAATGGAAGTGTCGACCTACCGAACCAAGTCCAGGAGGTCTTCAATATCACTCAGAAATCCATTCAGTCAACGATGGCAGGGTTGGATAGCGTCATCTCCACCTCAATCAACAAAGTGTTGTCAAACTCGACAAATATCACGGCTTCATTTGAGAACTCTGCCCGCCTCTTGAGTTACCGGATGGGCGAAATGGATTCCAGTCGTGTTTCAGGTACTGCCGAACAGTGGGTGGTATACATCAGGGTTCGATGGCCATTCCTCACCGCGCCTATTGCGATGGTACTCGGAGGAGTTATTTTTGCCACTGGAGTCATTGTGGAATCCCAGAAGCTCCGCCTGGATATCTTCAAGGCCGACCCTCTAAAAATGTTGGTTTGTGGTCTTGATGATGAGACGAGGGGCTATATAAAGGTCAATAAGATGAGCGAGAAGGACTTGAAGAAGGCAACAATGGGGTTGAGTAAGGGAGAGGACGGAGTAGAATTGCACTTGAAATCCTTATGATGGGTTAATGGCAGTCTGATCAGATGATGGGGTCTAGTATCTACTGTCATGAATGAGTCGAGATTAGGTCAACCGTCGGTCTTACTCAAAGAAAGAATAAAGATGTGAATATTATATCCATCCACCTTTAATAGGCATGAGTTCTACTATTGCTGATGGGTGCTACGTTATGAACGTGGATCATGGTAGAGTTTTTCGCATCATGAGCATCTCAACTTGACCAAGCACTAATTTATCACGTTGATGGATACTCGCGTCTGGTCAGTAAATAGATGGAGAGGAAGCCGGACATATGGGACAATGCGTCTCAAGATAACCGTGCGATGTGGCAGTCTCACAGGTTTCTGATGTTAGATAAATAAATAATGTAAGCTCAAAATACGGTGCATGGAGGCAGTAAGGTTAGACACAAGGATTGAATTGAGAGCTCGAAGGAAGGTTGGTAAATGCACGTATATCTTATGTATGAGGTAGAGACCCTTAGTGTGGTTCAGCGTGTGCGTATTCATTGTTTGCAACTTCTGTATTGCGTACGCATCCATTGACCACGATACAAGTATGTGACTTGTATGAAACTTGATACTGCCAATCAACAGGAGCTTATACCCTGTGATCACCCTCGTGTTGCTCGGCTCTTGCAATGTCAACCTTCTGAATGGGCAGCGGCTCAGTCAGACCCATTGCCGAAGCAATCTCCATCAGTCTTGCCTTCTCCTCTTGAGCCGCCGTGTCACCAAACACAGCATCCATATCCTCCAGACTCTTGCCCCTTGTTTCCGGGACAAAGAAATACGTGAAGACAAGGGCAAGAAGGCAGAAGGCAGCGAAGAAGATGTAAGTGCCCCACCCAAGTGATTGCAGCATATCGGGGGTCACAAGGCCGATGATGAAGTTGCACATCCATGTCGCACTCGTGGTGATGGCCATGGCTTTGGAGCGGTTGCCCAGGTTGAAGATTTCTGAAGGAAGAACCCATCCGATGGGGGCAAAGGAGAAGGAGAAGTTGATGTCGTAAATGTAGATAAAAGCAATGCCTACCCAGCCAGCTGCCTTGTTTGAAAGGCCATGGGAGGTACCATATGCCCCAATAACACTGCCCACGATGACGAGGGAAATGAAAGTGCCAGCAGCACCGCACATGAGCAGGGGTCGGCGGCCGACCTTGTCGATGAGGAACAGGGCTGGGAGTGTTGATAGACAGTTGACAATGCCGTAAACACCAGTAGCGAGCAGGCCGGACGTGCTGCCCGAGAGACCAAGCTGAGCGAACATGGTGGGCGCATAGTAGATGATGGCGTTGCATCCCATGAACTGCTGGAAGAACATGATGCAGCAACCGATAGCCAGGCGTTTGAATGCGGATCTGGTCGAGACGAGAGCGACATGCTGGGCGGCGAACAGCGAGAGGCCGCTCTTACCTGGGAACTTATCACGCCTGACGCCCTCATCGAATAACACCTCAGCCTTGATGGCCAGGTACTCTCCGCGCAAGGACTCGGTATCCGGGTGGACTCTTCGGAGTTGGGAGAGCGCGCTGAGGGCTTTAGTCTCATCGCCACGCATGAGATAATATCGAGGAGACTCGGGGAAAAAGAGCATGCCAACACCGAGAATCAACGCTGGGACGATTTGCAGGGCAAACGGGACTCTCCAAGCAGCCTGAGACTGGCCGGTACAGCCATGAGGACCGACGTCGTTGCGTGGATCAAAGGTGGGCTTTGCAGCGGTGCCGCCGGTGTACGGGATATCAGGGGCGCAGCGAGTACCGCCAATATACTGCGTGCCGTACTCGAGCCAGTAGCTGATAAGGATTCCCAGCGTGATGCTGAGTTGTTGAAGCACAACGAGCGTTCCACGGATGCCGGGGGTTGACACTTCGGACATGTACATGGGCACGATCATGGTCAGCATACCGACTGCCAAGCCAGCAACAGCACGTCCTAAGAGAGTTAGAAAAGGATCTTCCCATACATCTGACGACATTTGACTGGAGACTTACCTGCAAACAACATGGCCAATGAATTGGCGCCCGCCTGGAAAGCCGAGCCAATAGTGAAGATGACGACGCCGACCAACATCGAGCCCTTCCTCCCCACGCGATCCGCAATAGGGCCATTGATCAACGATCCGAACCAGGCAAGGAGGAGAAGCGTCGAGACAAACCAGCCCTTGAAGCTGCTGTCCAGGCCAATGCGCGGGAACTGGGCCGTGAATGACTCCATGGTCATGACGCCGGACACTACGCCTTGGTCATATCCGAATAGGAAACCTCCCAGACTTGCAAACTAGAATGAGTGAGCGACGTGTTTCCATCATGGTATGGGAGACTTACTGCTGATAGGCCTAGGATATAAGGGTTCTCCAGGAGCAAGGCCCAGACGCCTTTGGTTGGAGCTGGATCGGCCATATTGATTCGTCAAACGAATACAAACACTCGATTCAAAATTGCACCGGTTGTGGTATAATCAATTAGTAGCGAGATCTTTTGATCGTGCCTGATGATTATTTCTCAATGGCAAAGAAAGTCGTACTCCCGTGGTATTTATAATTTTCTGTTTCCCGGCTCCTCGTCCACGACTCAATGACAAGGCTAAACCCCGCGTCCCCATGGGGTTGAGTACATCAAATGTGGGCAGATCGGCGTACTGTCGCCTGATGGTGTGGGCGTTGGCTTCGGACAACAGGCGTCCGGTCCAATAGACAGGACCGGCTGTCGATCCTGTCTATCCCAAGAGCCAATTGTTTTGCTGAGGTCAACCCACACCGAATCCACACCGAATACTCCATTGTGACCTTTGTTGCACGCTGGACATCTGTCGCCCGATCCAATCGACGGGGCTTGCTCGAGTCAGTCGACCCGTCAGTGAACCAATTATGTTGCTCAGTTTAATCCACAACGACGACATTCTGGGGTTCCGGGAAGTTGCAAGCTGGACGACTGTGTTCCGGTTGACAGCTACGAGCCTGGAAACCTGTCCGAGTACCATGGGTGGGAAATGACATGACGCGCCATGACCGTGACATGAGATGTTCAGTTTTTCTTCTGACATAGTCGGGTGACGGGTCAACATTCACTCGGCAATTGAAACCTAGACGTGCAATCGCAACTTGACTTCTAATACTGACATCGGTCTATCTCCCATAATCAGGCACCATGAAAGAAGGTCGCGGAGTCGAACAGGCAACATTGATGCTCCGCGAGCGTATTGAGTATCTTCTTCGCCAACAAAAACTGTTCCATCCCACCAAACGGGTCCTCATCGCGTTAGCCGGCGTCCCTGGCTCCGGCAAGTCCACTATCTGCGCCGCGCTTCTGCAAGCCTTGCATGAACATGGCATTGACGACGTCTCGGTTCTTCCCATGGCAAGCGGACCTCAAGGACACGCGAGTGTTGTTGCTAACAGTTGAGAATAGGACGGCTTCCACCATACTCGAGCAACACTGTCGTCGTTCAGCGATCCACACCTCGCCTTTCAGAAACGAGGTGCACCGTTTACGTTCGATGCCACAGCCCTGCTCCAGCATGTCGTCGCTGTGAAGCAGATGCCTGTGACCGAATGCGATGAACCAGAGATAGTCCATACAGCACCAAGTTTTGATCATGCCGTGGGTGATCCTATACCCGATGCCATCACCATCTCCTCGAGATGCAGAATCGTCATTCTCGAGGGGAACTATGTGTTGCTCAACGAGGACCCGTGGAGGAAAATCGCCGACATGGCCGACGACAGGTAAGTCACGCATTAATTCGCACTAGATCCCCTGTAGCTGACACAATATCTTCTCAGATGGTTCGTCGACGTGGTACCCGAGGTTGCAAAGGAGCGAATCGTTCAACGACATCTAGAAGCCGGCATCGAAAAAACGCGGGAGGCTGCCATTCTGCGAACCGAGAATAATGACCTGCCCAACGGAGAACACATTCGATCGAACTTGATAGAGCCAAACATTCGCATTCTCAACTGAGTTACTTGACACATCAAACTAGCTTTAGGCTTGACCCGGACCCAGACCCGGATCCTGCCATCCAAAAAAGCTGAGGAGGTCGCCCGATCCTGTGTCCCACATCGAAAGTTCCATCAATGACGGGTCTAGTTGGATATTCTCCCAGTCGTTTGACTCGACTATGCTTCCGGGGACGATAAGATCGAGGATATCTGCACAGCGTTGCGCTAGAGGGTTGTTGGCATAGACGTTGCGGAACACATCTCGGGCCGTGTCAAGATCGCTCTGCCACTCGGGTAGCGTTTGAGATTCCGAGTCTCCTAAAATCGCGAGGGATATGACGAGCGAGGCGTGGAATAGAAAGAAGCTGGCAGTGTTAGCGCAAATAATGAATACAGGATAGAGTTTCATACACTGAATACCAGGTGACGAGTCTCGTCACGAACTCGGTCTGGGAGAAGCCATGTATCGAGGCAATAGTAGAGCTTGCTGCACTGACGGCAACCTTTCTGCTCCTGTCGTCTGCGTCGGTCCATGTGATTGCAGCGCCTCCTCTTTGACTTCGCTCGACGGCTCTCTTGACCATGAGTTGCCGGAAGAGGATAATCTTGAGGTTCCAGAAACGCCACCATAAGCGGCACCTGGCAAATAAAAACGAATTTTCAGTGCAAGTTGATTGTTCGTTGAGTCGGAAGTAGGGAGGTAGACTTTCTGTCCATGAATCTAACGCGTGATTCATAGCCCACGCGTCCTCCGAGGAAACGCCAGTGGAGGAGAGGAGGCGGTTTGAGATGTAGTTTGAATGAACGTGTAGACTGCTTTGCCACTTCATTCCTGAGTAGATTGTAGGTTCTGTCGACTCATCAGGAAGAGCGGCAGTCGTCGCAGTCAAGTACTAAACCACCCGTCAACATTTGCGATGTTCCGGCGCGAAACAGCCCAACTTGTCACTTACCTCGTCGGGAATGTTCATAACAGCCCTTACATCCATGGCTTCCTTGTCTGGGAGAAGGATAGGTCTCCCAAAGGTAGTAGACGCACCGCTGTCGAATATGTAGAGTCCCCACCAGACTCTGCGACGCATCTCCCGCTGGAGGAGGCTGATGTCCCAGTGAGGCAGTTCGCGATGGAGCCCGAGACTAAGCGCCATTCGCGTAGCAAGCCCCAATAGATTCGACCCCGTGTTCGGCTTGTTTCGTTTCTGGCTGAGATTGCTTAGGAGCACGAGGGCCTGCACGAAAGTGAGATTCGCGCTCGCAAACATGGATTCGTCTTCTCCAAATGATAACGCCCGATGATAAAGACCATCGTCCAGCTCTGATTGCGAATCATTGAGGCACCAAGCCCCAAGGGCGAGTACGGTGTGGAGGAGCATTTGCCACGAGCGCTGTTGCGGTTGTGGAAGAACCTCGTGGAACTGGGCTCGAAAGGTTACCTCGTGAATAAACGGGTAGGTTCGATGGTAGACAGAAAAGTAACTGTCTATCAGTTGTTCCATGACTTGACGCGATGCCAGGGTTTGGGAAACACGAGACGAGGCTTCGGCTTGGTGAAGGAAACTCGGAGATGTGGCTGCTATGGTCTGATTTTCGGAGAAGCCCTTGGAATGCCCCATCCAGAAGAGTAGGGATCGTAAGAAGAACACGCCTGCAGTCGATCCTCGTGGACAGTTAGCATATAGTTGAAGAGCCGCTTCCATTAACGAACCTAAATATCCTGTCCCACTGGGAGCCACTGACAAGGCTGCCATGCCATCTGCCAACTCATTGACGTCTTCCTGCCAGTCGAACCCGTCCGCCTCTTCTGGAACAGCCTCAGATATCGAGTCTTCGGGTAGTTTCTTTTGTGTGCTCGTTGCCGAGGGGAGACCCTCTGCGGCGAATGATGGTTTGCTACTGCTTGCTGCTGAAGCAGGGCGTTCTTTCATGCCAGCAATCGCCTCCTCGATATTGAGGTCGGGATGCAACTGAGAAAACAGGTCTTCTAATTGTTGCATGCGTCGCTCAACAGTTGTCAAATACCTAGAAGTCTCATTAACCATCATAGAGCAAGCGCAATGATGTAGTGACTGATTACTCACGCGCGAGTGAGCGGCGAGCGGAGAACTTTGCCGCTGTAGTGGCAAGGCCTGCCATAATGCAGACAGCCGTTACATATCGGCCGCTGCTTTGAGCACTAGGCGAGCTGTCAGCCTCTAGCTTCACGAAGATGATACTGGATTCGCAGGCGGCTTCTCACCTTGAGCTTTTTGACGCGACAAATATCACACTGGACTTGTCAGTACACAACGCATGACGCAGCTCACATCTCCAAAACAAAAGGACGCACAGCAAAATCTAGCTCGCGGGCTGCATTACTCATTGCAACACCTGGACGCGGGACTCTAGCCCAATAGTCATTGAAGATTTCGACGTTGGTTATCTCGTTATCATTCGATTTGATGATGTCAGGTGACGATGCTGAGTCTTATCTGATAAAAAACAGTGGATGAGAAGAAGCCGTCGTTCAACCAGAAGCCCCACGAAGATGGATCGTCATTGTGCTAACCAACGGCTTATTGGTCGGTCCGGCTTAGCGTAGTGGAGGAGTACAAAGTGACAGGGAAGTCTTTTGACTCGCTATGCCGAGGAATTGCCACCCTATAGCGAGGGGTACAATGGACCGATTATCTATCTCTCTGCTTTATTATCAATATCGTGTGGATAATCGATGTCATGCCGAGAGGATAGGTCACCGAGGTATCCGGGGTTTATTTTGGCGACGTGTCGTACGGTCTGAAGGGGCTATCTACAGAGCGTAACCTGCAAATGGAATCTATAATAATATACCAACTTGACCTCTAATTATTGCTTGCCTCCCAGAGCCTAAGACGCATTTTTCAATTGCCAGGCGTGGCAGAGAGCTTCCAACGTAGCAGCGTAAAGCTGAGACGCTCAAACGTGTACACATCTCCTGAAGCGATCCACGTCGACTCCCTGATGGTGATCTTCTCATCCTCCTCAGAATTGGCGTCCGTCGCAACAAACTTCTCACCACCCATGGAAAATACTTGGACTTCGACGCCCTTCTCAATACTACCGAACTGCGTTGCAAAGCTTTTCGTATCGTCTGTGTTGACGACCGCGACGTTCATCCATCCATCATCAACAGCGGCGCTGACGTCAAGCTTGGGCACGACGCATGTGGATTCAACCCACTCCGGGAACGTTTTGCCCTGGTAAGTCTCAGTCCGAACATGCACAGAGACTGACTTGCCACGCATGTATCTGGAAAATAGTAGCAGAGGGAAGTAGGTCGTTTGCTTCCAAACACCCCTGGGAGTCGTCATAAGGGGCGCAATGACGTTGACGCTCTGCGCGATGGTGGCCATACCGAGCTCCTTGGCGTTGCGGATAAAAATGTTGAGCCAGATGGCTACAGCCAGACCATCGCTCAGGGTATAAAGCTCCTCGGCTCCCTTGTTTCCAGGCGCGCGCTCAGGATCCCAGACATTCCACTCGTCGAAGCAGATGGTTGGGCGCTTTTTACTCTTGGGCTTGGTGGAAATGAGCTCCACGTCGGGGAAGGGTGACAGGTCGAACTCGCATCGAGCGAGGTCAATGAGCGACGAGCAAACCTGGATGGCACGCTCCGCGGCGTAAACAGACGAGATGTTCGTGTAGTGTCCCTTTCCCATCGAGTAAAAGTGGATTGAGTGCATATCGACCCATCGGATACACTGCTGGAGCGTGTAGCGATCCCAGTCTGAGTAGCCGTCTTTTCCGCAGAGAATGAGGGTGATTGATGAATCAAGAAGCTTCAAAGCTGATGATTGTTAGTATCAGTCTTAAGTTGTGAGCGGAGGTTTCTTACCCCTTGCCCACTGAATGGCCTTTTTTGCGTAATCCTCTTTCGAATGTTGCTCGACTTGCCTGAAGTTGGTTAGTACTCAGCATCCGTATTGCGAAGGATACTATTTACCATGGTCCCCACATTTCGTTTCCAAGCGCCCAATATTTAACACCATATGGCTCTTCGTGACCATTTTTCCGTCTAAGGTTCGCATAGTAAGTATCTTTAGTACCGTTGCAGTACTCCAGCCACGCAAGTCCATCCTCCAGCGTACCCGTACCCATGTTCAAGCACAGGTACGGCTCAGCACCCACGACGTTGCACCAGGCCATGAACTCATCAGTACCAAATGTGTTGGGCTCAATACCTTCCCAAGCAAGCTCAGGCCGAATTGGCCGCTTATCCTTGGGGCCAATGCCGTCCTGCCAGCGATACGTGGCGCAGAAGTTGCCCCCGGGATAGCGAACTACTGGGACCTGGAGCTCTTTGAAACACGAGATGACGTCCTTGCGGAATCCGTTCTCATCTGAGAGGCCGTTGGGGTTCTCCGGCTCATAAAGACCACCGTAAATACACCGGCCCATGTGTCTGGAGATGTTAGCGGTCTGATGTCTACCATTAGATACAACTCACTCGGTGAAGCCTCCATAAATGAGGGGGTTGATATCGCTAATAGTGTTGGCGGGATTGAAAGAGATGGAGGGGGATGTCTCCTCCTCCTCCTCGAGAATTGTAAGGGAGGTCATGGTGTTGAGATTGAAAGACTGGTGACAATACACTTCAAACAGGAGAAAATGGAGCCCAGACAGAACACTTTAAACAATCAATGATCACACAAAGAAGATGGATTAGAAATCCCTTCAGTCAAAGACGAGTTGCCGGCTCACGACACACATCTCCAGATGGAACACTCTGAAGGCTATCCCGACCCTCCGAAAGTGGGCCGGGGAGTATCGGCGTGGCGCCGATCGGGGAGTATCGGTGCCCACTATTCGTACTGTTTAGCCACGGCTTCAAGTGCGGCACAGCACGATCATGACTCGACAGCCTGAGGAATTTGCCCACTTGGCCGAGTCAGATTGACTAGCCTAATTTGCGAGTCGGAAATGGAGTACAAATCTCTGATCTAAATGTGGCGGTGAATCGTTGCGCAGCAAGTCAGGCGACGTATCAATTCTTTCCAAGTACGCGAGAGCGATCATACGGGTTTCTCGTATTGGACCAATTGGTCTCAGACAATTGAATGTTCATATATTGTTACAGCCATCTGAATTCACAACCAAGTGAGCTTATCACTGCAACTGGTGACTTCTTAAAGTCATCAACTGATAAATACTCTCAGCTGCGTATCGGTCTGTCCACTTCTGTGTCGACCCTCCCATAGAATCCTCCGTAGAATAACCCGCAGATGCGAAGTTCATTTGTCCTCCGGGTGCCCAGCCACCCCGAATACTTCGCAATAACAGCACGACCAAGATGACAAGGCTCGATAGGGATGGAATCAGAAGCAGGTAGAAAGCACCCGTGCCGCTGCCGAGTCTCATGGCTTGAACAGATGCAAGGGACCGAGTTGGGCTATCCTTCTCCTCGAGAGGTAGGTTGGCAATGGCCATGCCGACTGCGAGACCCAAGACGTCTTCAAGGGCATTTTCACTGTTGTTGAACGCGTATGGAGGCCCGCGGTTGAAGCCAGCGGCTGCCCGGATTGTCGCGATATATCCGCTCTCACCCCTGTTTTCCAAAACGGAGGCCTGGCTGGCACGAGCAGCGGTTGCAAGGTAGACGTCGTTGATAACGTCGTTTTCGGGCGTACAAACTTCTCCTCCCTCAAGGTAGTAGGCAAAGTTCGTGCCAATGCCATCTCCAATCGAGTCCAGGTTCAAAGTTACCATGCGGTAGCCAAATACTTTCCGCGCATCCAGAGTGCATGTAACAACATAGCTCGAGCCTAAATCCCCTACCGTTGTTCTATCCGGATCATCGTCATTCATAGCGCCGGCAAGGACATCCGTATAGGCCTGACTTCCATTGGGGTCGTACGCGGCAAATCCCAGCAGCGAGAGTCCGATAGCGTCTAAGCCGTCTGCGTCTGACGTGGTGTTTGGTTTTAACCATTGATAGTTGACCATTACGCTATCATGTGTGAAGTTGCGAGATGAAAAGGTTGCGTTATATTGCTCCTGATCCCATAGCCCGGTTTCGTCGACACCGCTTTCAAGGTTGACCTCATTTGTGGAGAGAGTCTCGATGCGACCGCCCTTACGGCACTTGACGGGGTTGGAAATTACAACCGGTACGCACTGCTGGGTCCGAACCAGCGAACTTCCGTATTTGGCCAGCAGGGCATTAAACGAGGTTCCGTTATGTGTCGATACAGGCGAGCCAATAGCTGATCGCTTGACTGCTGCTCCCGAGTCCAGGTAAACGTAGTCTGATGTGTTTATGGTGTTGATCGATGGAATGAGATCAAGAACCTTGGAGATCGGACAGTCGGGGCTGTTTGCGGAGAAGAATACACTTCCGTTATCGTATGTCCAGCTATAAGACTCACTACTGGATACCGTGTCGGGAGGAGCTCTCCCAGCGCATGGGAGGGGAGCTGAACTGAATGCGTATTCGGGGACAATCCCACTGGACATGACGGCCTGATAATACACATCTCGAGTTGCAACAGATGGTGTAAACGCGGTAACGATGGATGTAGTGTTGAGGCCGCAGATGGTGAAAATAACAAGGTACCGTAGATTGGGACACTTCAGCTTCTCGCCCAGGCTGTCGATCTTCAAAGCACCTCGCCACTTAGTTTCCATGCTTTCGATTTTCGATTGTTGTGATTCAAAGCTGATTGAAGGCGCGTCAAGATCTCGCAGTTCATTTTCGAAGCTCCGTAGAATCAAACGCTGTATCTGGCCACTGACAACGGTGGTGAACACAGTTGCGACAGCCGTCACTCCGAAAGTAATGGTCCTGCTCCAGGCTTCTGACAGGGGCCCTGAGTCTGTGATGTGTGGTTTGAACACATTGACGTATACGATGGACCCAATGGCCGCAAGGAGAAGAACGGTGGCTACTAAGTCAAGATAAAGTTCCTTGGACATTTCGTCGAGAGCTCGCGTTCAAGAGGGAAATATAGGAGAAAAGGGATTCTTCAATGCTGGAAAATATTTAATTCGGGACTCGGTCTCGTAGAATTCATCAAGCATGCGGTGTTGGATGAAAGCTATGATCGTGTTAACAGAGCGCACACATGCGGCTATATGTACTGGACAACTCGCTCGCCATTTGCTACAGTTGTATTTTCGCCCAAATTCCATCCGAGACTTTAGGCGCCGCTGTTTTCAGCTGTCTCCATCATGCTCGAGCTGGTTGGTTCTCGGTGCATAGCTTGGCTGCGTGGCTTGACAGATGCCCTGCCTCAGTTGCGCCTTTTTGCTGGAGCCTCGCAACGAACAGGCCCAACTACGTTGATTCTAAACGATTCCTTTAGCCACCAACAGTAGAAAAAGTAAAGAAGAGATAAATCGGGGTTATTCTTGCCCTGGTTTAAGATCTTACTGGCCACCGTCCCAGACGCGGCTTCAGTTGGGGCTGGGCGGGTTCCCAACGAAGCGAGCTTTGGGGGCGGAGCCTCGGCGCTTAGCAGCTGACTGCATTGCATTTGACTTAAAATGTGCATATCACCAAGGTTGTTTATGGCCGGAATCGAGGTCCGCGAGAGCCTCGGGCTTGTTGATTGAGCAGGAATGAAATCGGCCAAATATGCGGCCAGGATTCGTGAATAGGTGGAAATTAACAAATACGCCGTCCTAGTGGTGTACCCAATGACAGTAAACACATCATCGCAGTCAGGTTTCATCCCGAGCCGAGTATTAAAATCTAGAGTACTTAATCTAACACCAAACATGCTAGCCTGACAACAGATCGAGCACAAGAACCATCAACAACTAATGTATCAGAACATGGCGAGCTGTATTCCTGTAATGAATTGAGGATATATATGATCAAAGTTGAATCAGATCATCAGGAAATCGTCTGGATCTTGGAATTGGGGATGCTCCCGTTAGTGTGGCACGCGCAGGCAATCGTCAAGACCTATCTTGGATATTAGGCACAGGACGGGTCGCTCGACGGGACTCATCCTGGCGATCAATGAGCTGCTGTGGTTGATATGGTACATCTGAGCGGGCCACTGTGTCACAAGATTATGGACCTTGCGGAATGGGCCTCTCTTCCGCCAAAGCTCATGCTCAGCCGCGGCCAAGACGTCTCCACGTTCCACCCGGAATTCAAATGCGCCAGCATCCCTTCCAAATAGAATAGTCTTGACCACAAGATTGACTACGCGACCAAAGAAAAGTCCCCGCCGTGCCCTGCCACGGAACCTGAATCTCTCCCAAATGGTAACCATCGTAGCATTGTTGTTTAGTGCATTGTCAAGAGTGAAGTACCCGATTTTCTCTTCTGGAATCTCGTACGACTCGAGTATTCAACGACCTCATGTCCGATATTGGCCCGAAGTGTCAAACTGTCAGCTCAGGCACTCCCAGAATGAGCCTCCGGGCCTTGTCATCCTCATCTCATAAGCCGCGTACAGCACTATATAAGGCGTGCTTATTTCGCTATCTCTAACCGTCCATAACGTACACATCCTAGATTCATCCTGCAGCCGTATGTCACTTGATCCAGCGTTCCATCCCTGAAGTGTCAGGGAGTGGAATACCCAAGTTCCTTTGCGCTTCCCGAATTGCGCCCTTGAACCGGTCTTGCTGATCTTCCAAACGAACCTCTCTGAGACCTACCGGCATGTCAATGTAGCAGATTCCGTTTGCAACATAACAACTGAAATGTTCCCGAAAGCTTTTCTCCAGCCAAATTGGGTATATGGATTTCGCAAACTGGCCGAGGACCTCTTTGGGCAAGGCTAATTGACCTCCAAGTGCATCAACCACTGCCTGTCTGACACTCATGTCTTGATCCTCAAGCTGTGCCACCACAGCTTGTAGGATATCTTTGGGCAAGGCCGATTGACCCCCGAGTGCATCAACCACTGCCCGTCTGACACTTATGTCTTGATCCTCAAGCCGTGCCGTCACAGCTTGTAGGATCTCTTGGGGCAAGGCCAATTGACTTCCAAGCGCTTCAACTGCTGCCCGTCTGATATCTTTATCTTGATCCTTAAGCTGTCCTGCTACAGCTTTTAGAATCTCTTCAGGTAAGGCCGATTGATCCTTAAGTGCTTGAACTGCTTTCCATCTCATATCTCTGTTTTGATCTTCAAGCCGTACTAGTACAGCTTCTAGGATCTCTTTAGGTAAGGCCAATTGATCTCTAAGCGCTCCAAGTGCCGCCCGTCTGACAGCCCCGTCTTGATCCTCAAGCCGTGCTACTACGGCTTTTAAGATCTCTTCGGGCAAGGGCAATCGAATTCCAAGCGCTTGAATAGCCTCCTCTCTGACACCCGCGTCTTGATCCCCAAGCCGTGTCGCCACGGCATTTAGGATCTCTTCGGGCAAGACTGACTGAAAATCAAGCGCTCGAACCGCTGCCCATCTGACATCCGCATCTTGATCCCAAAGCCGTGCCGTCACGGCATTTAGGATCTCTTCAGGTAAGACCGATTGACCTCTAAGCACCTGAACTGCCCTCCGTCTGACATCCCCGTCTCGATCCTCAAGCTGTATTGCTATAGCTCTTAGGATCTCTTTAGGCAAGGCTGATTGAACTTCAAGCACTAGAAGTGCCGCCTCTCTGATATATCCATCTTGATCCATAAACTGTGCTGCTACAGCTTTTAGAATCTCTTCAGGTAAGGCTGGTCGACCTCTAAGTATTTCAATTGCTGCTCCTCTGATACTTTCATCTTGATGCTCAATCTGTGCCGCCATAGATTTTAGGAACTCTTCGGGCAAGGCCAGTTGACTTTCAAGTACTTGAGCAGCTGCGTATTTGACATCTTCGTCTTGATCCTCAAGCTGTGCCGCTATAGCTTTTGAGATGGCCTCAGGAAAGGCCCGCTAACGTTTGAGCACATGAACTGCTATCCATTTGATATGGTTGTCTTTGTCCTCAAGCCGTGCCACTACAGCTTTGAGGATATTTTCGGGCAATGCCAACTGACCTTCAAGAGCTTCAACTGCCGCCTGTCTGATATCGCGGTCTTGATCCTCAAACCATGAAACCACGGCTTCCAGGGTCTGGTCTGGCAATGTTTCCTGTGGACGTTGTAGCATGCGAAGAGCGACAACACTGAAGGGTCGAGAGGCGTTGCCTCTTAGCCAATCAGTGGCCAGTTCTATTATGCTCAATGGTATTTTGGGTCGTCCACGTAGCGATTTCAGAACTTTCATTACCGTGTCCTCAGATTCTCGTTGTAAGAAGTTGTGCAGGACCTGCTCTGGAAATTCCATTTCGCTTGCTAATCGCGCTGTCCCTCTGAAGTTGCATTCAAACAACAGCCACTTTGACATTTGATCTTCCAGCTTTGTTCGAAGCGGAGCAAAAGTTGGCATCCCCTTCTGGGACATCAATTCACTCAAGCAATGCATGACCAACCGTTGATGGGTAGGACCTAGCAGGTCGCGCGGCTCTTTCTCGATCGTGCCGAAGAAGCGGCAGAGTTGCTCCCCGTCGCCATGGGGCTGAAGTAGGCCCGCGACGAAACGCCAAAAGATATCGTACCGTGCGTTATATTTCTCTTTCGACAGGAAATCTTCAGCGTTCACGCGGTCAATCTCTCCACTGATGAGTGCCAGGCATGGGATCTGATTGCCAGATTTCCAATGCTCCACGAAGTACTGCGCCGCAAAATATTCCTGAAAGGTCAGGTGTAAGAAGTGATAGCTTCGTTCCATCTTATCTGACGAAGTGTCTGATGAGCGTAGAAACGAGAGTCTGGCGAGGTCGTGAGATGATGGTGGAGTTCCCCTTGGTTTGAGATGCTCCGAAATATCGTTCCAATACGACCATACCTGCTCCTGACACTTCTTGTCGAGATCTATGACGTTACTGTAGAGGCCAGTGAAAGCGAGGCATCGTAGCAAATTGACTTCCGGCATTACCCATGACGAGATTTCGGTGTCCAGAGTTGACTTGGCAATGTCCACGGAGAGCGGCATCCCTCCATGTGTTTTTCTTAACCGCACGACATCCTTCTTCCACAGTTTTCGCTCGATTGCCCGATAGAGCGTCGTCATAGTCGTTGAAGCCCCGCCCGAGTTTGCTGTTCCGGCGTCCCAGCTATAACACAGCGCTTCTAGCTGGATGGGAATTCGGACCAACCCCTGAAGAAGCCACCGATCCTGGAGGAATGAATCGATCTCTCTTGCTTTATCAGGCGCTGCCTTCTTGATATATGTTTGCACCTGTTCTGGGTAAAAACCGACTATCTCTAGTTCCAAGTCTACGTTATTAAAACGAGCCATACTCGTTCCGGGCCGGGAGGTAATGATGGCGTGAGGTTGATTCAATAGGTCCTGAAGGAGCCCGGAAGTTTCGGAATCCAACTCGTGGGATACTTCATCTAGACCATCGAGTATGAATAGGGTCTTGCCATATTTGTCAGGGTAGTCAACTGCCTGCCGTACTGCTTCGGCCAAAATGTCTCCGTCTCCGGCACGGAAATATTCGGCACGAAGCCAGTCCTTCAGATTGTATTCTAGCGACGACTTCCCTTTTAGCGTGCGTAAAGGCACCCAAAGCAAGCGGCTGAATGAGTCGGCCCATGTACCATCGTAGAGATTGTCATAGACTATCTTCTTACATAAGGTAGTCTTTCCCACCCCAGCCTGTCCTCGAATAAAAATTCGTTCCGGCGGTGCCGTCGTACCGTCTCGTCTTTTTCGCGGGTTAAAGAGGGAAGCCAAAGAGACCTGGCTGTCCTGATGCGGCGTTTCAACTTTCAGGCGTGCGAGGAGCGAAAATGGAGAAGACTGGTGCTTGGTGTCTGATTGCTTCCGGTGACTGGAGTGCTCTGCAATGGCAAGGTTGATATAACACTGATCCATCGACAGCGGCTTGCCTGAAAGTCGTTCCACCTTCAGGCGGCGCTCATCTTGAACATAGTACTCGCGTATCTTGACGTCTGCGTAGTACACCTGAGCTTCAATGCAGGAAAGCCAGGCTTGCTTCAATAAGTCTGCCGGAAGCGCTTCATCCGGTGTTTTCAGGCAAGGAATGGTGGAAGCAGTCGGAGTATGCTTCCACAGCCGTCGATGCCATGACCTCCGAGCAGGTTGTATGGAATCCATCCAATCAGACCGCCCGAGAGTATGGGCAACCAATTTCACCCATTCGAAGACGCGTGGATAAGGTGATTCGGATCCTGCTGGAACCAGGACTCGTTCCAAGAAATCAACAATTTGCCCTTTGAAAGATGGGTCTCCGGTTTCCCAAGCCTGCTCGAGCTGCGCGAAGATGCCGCACAAAAACTCCTTTTCCTTGCTGCATGACACTTTCGAGAGAAAGTCTTCCAGAGATTTGAATGCCTTTGCTTGGATCAACATATCGGTGAATCGAAGAGCCACGTACCAGCTCTTTTGGTTCTGCACAAACCTCACACCGTCGGCCGTGTCTCCTAAGCTGTTGGCCAGGCCGGAAACAGCCCTGACCACGTCAATCATGGAAGAGATCAGACGCGGCAAATCCTGCAGCTTCACAAGACCGTCAAAAAGCTTCGCCGGATCCATCGTGAAAACCGCACCAGTCACGTTTGCTGTACCTTCAACCACGGTGGACGTGTGGCGCCAGAGCGTTTGGTAAGGGCCCTCGTCGTTGGGGATGCCAAGCAAGGCTTGATACGCGTAGCCAGCGGCTTGAGACAGGCGGAGTTCTTGTTCTTTGCTCAGCGTAGCGAGCTGCTTGAGCAGTGGCTCATGCAGCTTCTCTCGACTGAGGCCGATAGTCTTGATGTCTATCATGGCATCCAAGACGGACGATAGAGTGTATATTAGCTGATACTGGGATTTAGGCTCGGCCTGTTCCACAGCAGAGTTCAACCGAACCTGCAAACTCTTCATCACAGGCCCAAGTTCTACTTCGGCCGTCTTGGTACCTTCAGCGCAGCGGAGGACGAAGGCGAACCGCTCCAAGAGCTGGGGCTCGAGGATGTTGCCATCTGCTGTGCCCCCGATGATGGCGTTATTGAACGCCCGGGACAGGTCTTGGTAATTGCTGGCGGTGGTGAAGCGGGCGAGAGCGGCGGCCTCTCGCACATACGACAGGCGGCACTCATCTCGGAAGACCTTGATCATTTCCTTTGACAAGGCTTCAAGGGCCTTCATCTCCTTTGGATCGGTGTCGTCGCTCCCCAAACGTTGGACAAGGTCGTCCGTCAGTGTTGGTCTGGACGGTTGTAGAGTCTTCGCCATCGCTGCTGAAACTCGCACGTTGATGAGATTCCGTCAGTATGAAGTGGTACGGTGACTGCTAGGAGCAGATGTACTGCCCAGCAAGGTTGCTTGGGGAATTCGATAAAGAGAGGTGATTGAAACTGAGAGACAGTTTGTCGAGGGCATTTCGGCTCCGGGAGAATCGAGGGGAAAATCAGAGCCTCAGCCGGCTAACTGGGTCGCCAAGGGAAATCGGTGCAGGGGTAGGATACGGCACCCTGCAAGGCTTACTGCGTTGTCACAATCTGCAAAGTAGAGGTGCAGATTGCTGGGATTTCCATGCGTTGTATACTGTGACACGTGTCAAAAGTCAGGTGTTGCCTACGATCACCCCATGATAAACTACAATAATAAACCGACGGCTGCATTAAACTAGATAGAAGAATTGAACCGTAAAGAGTATCCGTAATTCCAATTGCAATTACTGTGGTGCAGGCAAGACTTGCATAGTAGATGGTTACTATGATGCAAGAGGCGATGGAGTAGCCGTGGTTGTTATATTTGCGAAGAGGATTTCAATTTGTACATATGCTGGAAGGAATCGTCAGCTGTGGCGGAGGACCGTATTGCCCCGACGGCTGGGAATGCTCCGAGTCGGGTTGCACCCCAGAGGATGTTGTTGACTGCGGTGATGCAACATATTTTGATGAAGGAGAGATATGATCGGCAAACAGGAAATGCCCCCAATAAGGCGTTGGTGATAACAGAGGTCACGATGAAGAGGATAATGGCGACAGCGGCGATGGCCATGAAGATGATGGCGATATTAGTAGCACCACCAGGATGACGACGTCTAGCAAGAGCACAACGTTGGGCAGAAATTAAGTCGGAAAATCAGCCACAGAGCTGCGCCGCAAGGGGCTTTTTTCTCCATTTCTAGCTGGTAGGTGAAGTCATGCTCCCCGAAGAAATTACCCGGCATCATTGGGAGTTGGCGATCCACTGACGGGAATGACTGGGCTGATGAGCTGGCTGAAACATTTGCCAAAGTTGGGGCAAGTCGTCCTGCCACGACATAAGGCAAAGTGCCAAAAGGTTCCTTTAACCGACACCCACAGTAATACTTGTGTATGAGTCGAGACACATAGTCCGGGCCAATCTGGCATGAAGTGCCTGGGGTTTTACAACATCTCGCCCCCCGAAAGTATAGAATATGAGAGACGGCGTAGACAGCGTGGTACGGCCTAGTCAAGAGACCTATCCGTTACCTTAGGTAGGGTGAGGCACACGCAAAACCTGATTTAGTAACGGCCGATGCGATAATGTCCGCGCCGTGTATGATGCATCTTTAACCCATTTATCACAAATGTATTCCACAATGAAGTTCTCCAGATAGAGTCCTCGATTTCCAGGCGTAGCAAAATTAATTAGCCAGTTCACGTGCCTTCAGTTCCAGAATCCTCTTCACAGTGTCCCCAGTAGTTTGATCCATGGTCCGGAAAGTCAACCCCAGGACTTCCGTTGCCTCTCCAGCTTCGATCTTCGGCACTGGGGTAGTCTTGTCCTCCCCGCTCTCCTTGGCCAGTTTGTCAAGGATTGTATCCGGCAAGTCACCTCTGGCCACCTGCTCCTTGATGGAATTTGCCATGGCTGTGTTAGTCAAAGGGAAGCCTCCGATAAGCAGCCGTTTGTTCCTTGCCCCCGGGGCTGTGAGAGCTTTTACGTGTGCTTCGGCCAAGTCACGCACATCGATGTAGCTCGGGAACATGGTGCTGGGAATTTCGTCGTTACTGCCATCCCACAGACTGTGGAATATGTCGGTAGAGAAGTTGATGCCCTTCGAGATTGGTTTCTTAATCGCCTGAATGGGAGGGCCGAAGATCAGAGGCGGCAGGAAGACTGTGATTCCGAAGGATGGCTTCTCAGCTTCGACAAATTCCCAAATCGCCAGCTCGCCTTCCTTCTTGGAACTGCAGTACGAGTAGAAGGGATGGTTGGCAGCCCTGGCATCATCCTGGGTCAAGCGGTTCCAAGACTCGTTGGTTAGGACGCGGTCTACCAAGTCGTCGCCTGTGGAAACAGCATTGATTGAGCCGGTAATAGCAATGTGCTTGAGAGACTTTGCAAATTCTTGTGCAGACTTGAGGATGGAAAGTTCACTGGTTCACTTCGTGTCAGCCAAACGCGTCGGTGATAAGAGATCCCATTTACATACCCATCCACGGCCGGCCTGAGCCAGTCGCGGTCATAATCCGTGTTCTTTTCGTCGCCAAACATGGGGGACGCAACATGCACGATGTAGTCAAATTCGCGACTGCTGAAAACCGTATCCCACGCGTGTGGAGCGGCGTAATCGGGGACCTCGATGAAGTCGACCTTCTCTTTCCACTCAGGATGCTCGGCAATGACGTCCTCACCTGCCGCAGCCCGCCGGACACTACCAGTCACAGTGTGGCCAGCTTCCACTAGGGTCTTCACTACATGGACGCCAACGAAGGAGTTGGCGCCAGTGACGAGTGTGTGCGGCATTGTATTAATGTCGTGGACCGTGTCAGTGGGGTCGAGAATGGGGTTCCGTTTGCAATGAAGGAGATCTCAGGAGTGGAGTGGGTTTGGAATCGAGATGGCAAAAGCCCATGTCTCAATTTCGATGCAAAAACACACTACTTTTATACCAGTAATCGCTTAAAATGATGCAATTCTGTTCAGATCAGCCACATTCAATTGCAGTATAGTGCTTGGATGAGTTGTACGGCACATATGCCGTGCATGCGCGGCCAGGAGCAGCCCACCTTCATAGAGACGTAGCGTTTGTTCTCTCATCCGTGCAAGATAGGGACAATTAGCGAGGCATGTGAGAGGGGAACTATTGAAAGAGGCGTTTCCATACAATGGATTCCACCTCTCAGGGTTTTGATGAATCAGCAACGCGCATATCACTTCTAATACACTGCAGGAGCATGGCTCGTCGGTACGACAATATTCGGCTGCGTTATTGGCTGGCACGGCCACACCTTGCAGGGTTATCAAGCCGCGCGATGGTTTCGGAAATAGAGGGCATTACTAACGGCTTACTAGCGCATATGAATCACTCGCTTTGCTTTCGTGCAGTACTAGCTGGGAAAGATGGGTTCTAGACTTACTTACCCCTCTATGCAGTGAGATTTATTAGCCTGCTTCAGTTAACTCCTCAGTCTTAGTTGCTGGAGCGGGACTGAAGAAGGCCCAGGGACTTTCTGTCCCGTGGATGGACCACGTGTTTTCCCAATTGCTGTTATGTATATATCGTTCCCTATCACCTTATCTAGAGCCCCTTCAATAACTAGTCACCATCCGCTTGTTATAGATAATTACATATATTAAGTAAGGGAAGCTCTATGCCAATCAGGATCGACTGGTAGTTTCTTCTTCTATTATAAATTTTCTGGGCATGCTAATGTTTATGACGTGATAAGCATACACATCATACATTGCGGGCTAGAACCTAGACAGACAGGCTCCAATCAGGGCTGCATCAATAACGATAGGGGTGGGTGGCATTCAGCTGCAAAACCAGGTCCAATTGAAACTAGCACAGAATAATGGCTGTTGTCATCTCGTATGTAACCTTCCCTAACCAGCGCACTAGCTTCTAGTTCCCCGAAGAAGGTGTGTAGCTGGTAAGGCAGAATCTCTAACCATTCCAAATACCCGCGGGAAGGGAATCCGCAATTTCTGCCCTATCGGGTACATGCCTTAGACTATAACCCAAGCCGACAGTTTTATCTTACAGTGGGCCGTTCGTGGTGTTCGGATTGCAGTCTACCGTGCTACACGTTATGTAAAGAAGGTAAAGGTAGTGGGATATTGCATACCAACTCTGTCTGATAAGAGTGACGGTTTATATCGCATGAAGTCTAACCGGCCAGCTTCATAAACAGGTACTACTCCTTATAAAGCTGAAAGCGAGGAGCGGATGGACATATATTCACTAGGAAATAGAAACTCAGTGGACCGGATAGCCTTGCTTGTGCCGCCACCTCTACTCCACCGGGGGCTGGAGTTAATTGTGTTTAGCGGAGTGGTGCTCAATCTGACAGAGCTCTTGATGGTTGTGGTATCTCTCTGCATGTTCTGTGGGCATTTGGCCGCGTCCTAGACGTGCGGGAGGATCTCGTCCATTGCAGGCTATTACAAGGGCTTTCCAATGAGCGCAATCGTCGACACCATGTATTCCTGGACAGCGTTACGTGGTACCCGATTCTTCCGTCCTCTGTTCACCAGTTTCAATTAACTGCATGCTTCTTTGAGGCATGTGGCGTGTTCGTTGATGTGTGTTTAGGGTCATTGCTTACCTGTAGCCTCTTAGGCGCCATTACCCCAAATTGGACGCATTTTCACACGTTAACTTATTTGATGTAATTGCCTGAGAGAATATAGGTTAAGTGTACGAATCAAAAAGTTCAGTGTGTTTTTAGCAAAAAAAATCGTTCTAAACTATGGGTGGTATTTCGTCCGTACCGAGCGATACTTCATAGGACAATAATATGGCGATGCAGGTCGACCACCTTGCGACGAGAGCCCTCCAGATGAACAAGGCTTTCAGTCAGCCTCTCATAGATTCATTCAGTTTCTAGATAGGTCCATGTGATGTAAGCAATGTAGTAGCCAAATACCGTGTTCACTAATCACGAATCGTTCCTTCAACCTGAATCCTACTCTACCAGTGCAAGTGTTGCAGCTTCATCTTTTGGCGATTATTAATCACGAGCCAATCTTCCGCAAAGAATGCGCATGCGGCAAACCATAGTCTAGCTACTGGCTCTTTTGTTTCTTCTGAATTCTGGAGGGTGGGATGACGCAAGATGCGAACCGCGAAGGCTGCCATCTCTTGGTCTGATTAGGGTCGGTTCCGGGAACGACGGTTAGCACTGCGCAAGCGATCATTATGACCGCACGGGATTTATTAGCGGCTGACAGTTAAGCCAAAATACCTCCCGAGCCACCAGCCGTAATTGGCATCGACTGCCCAGTGACGGGGTGGCGGATGGCCATCTGCATGTCCTCGTACCAGAGAGCCAGTGATGAGTTCGGAAAGATGTAATAGGTCCCCGACACAGGGATGATCTAACCTTGTTTGGAATATGATGTATTAGTTCGTGAAAGGCATGAACTAACCTGAAGTTTACCTGACCTGACCTACTACTCCGATTATAAAAAGCCACAGTCTACCACTTCAAGATACGAATTTTAACCCCCAACATTTAGACAGTCTTGAATCAATCTGCCCTGTACTGTCGTATTTACCCTATATATTTTCCTTCCTCAAAATGTCGGGCAGCAAGAAGACGGTGTTGGTAATTGGTGGGACAGGAGCGCAAGGTGTTGCGGTGATCGATGGTAATTGGTCTCGGTAGTACTGGCCATCCATACTTACTAACCTCTTTATAGCCCTTTCTAAAGATTCCCGATACAAAATCCGCGTCCTCACCCGTTCCGCGACATCCCCGGCCGCTATCGAGCTCGCTGCCCTTCCGGGCGTGACTCTCGTGGAAGGGAACCCCTACGATGAGGCCACACTGCAGCTGGCCTTCGACGGCATCGACCTCGCCTGGGTGAACACTAACGGCTTCGCCATTGGCGAAAAGAGCGAGATCTACTGGGGCATACGTATGTATGAGATTGCGCGCAGCCGTGGCGTAGCGCACTTTCAGTGGGCATCACTGGCGTATGCGTCGAAGCTGGGCGGCTTCGACCCCAAATACCGCACTGGGCATATGGACGGCAAGGCCAAGGTCGCCGACTTCATCAGCGCGCAGCCGACAAGCCCGATGAAGTGGACGGTGCTGACGAGCTGCATGTATATGGAGACGCTGACGGAAATGCTGGCGCCTCGGTCGAGCCCCGACGATCCTGACCTGATGGTGTTTGCGGCGCCGCTGGGGAACGGACGCCCCCCACTGATTCACCTTGCGGACCTTGGGCGATACGCGCGGTGGGTGTTCGACAATCCAGACCGCAGCAACGGGTTGAATCTGATGGTCGCGACGGAGAACGTGGGATGGGAGTACCTGGCCAAGACGTTTACGGAAGTGACGGGAAAGAAGGCCATCTTCAAGGACATTACGCTGAACCAGCTCTTCGCCTCCGATGTATTTCCGTTTCCGGATGCGAAGGTAGGCCATAGTGTGCTTGATCAGGATTCCACATTGCAAACATATAGGCAGAACTTTTCCGGTTTCTGGAACACCTGGAGTGCGGACTTGATAAAAGTGGATTACGCGGTATTGGATGAGATCCTACCGACGAGGGTAAAAACAGTGGGTGAGTGGATGAAATTGGTAGGGTATACAGGAGAGAGGCGCTCCGTGTTAAAGGATTTTAAGGATAACGCCAAACGGCGTCAGGAAGGGTTTGAGGCTATGAAGAAGAGCGATTGATGATGGTCAGGCTGCAGAGAAAGCGTGGACACGGACGAGGCAGGCAGGCGTTCAGTTAGTAGAACTGAATCACGTACCCGCTGAGAGGAACTAGGTATTTTGGACGACAGTGACTGAATTAATTGATCTTGTCTACAGTCTTGTCCTCCTCAAATAACTATATATTAGACAAAAGTCATCTAAAAAGCGTAACGGGATTTCTAGATTGGAAGTTATGCAACTAGATAAAGACTCACTGCACCCGATTCCGTTGGGTCTGGTGGATGCAATGGATCCTACTAACGTGGGATTGCAGGAATCTAATGATGCCGGACAGTGACGATGCCCTGGCGGGAGTTGATTTTCTGCGCAGCTTCCAAGAGCTTGAGGTCATGGACGTTGAAGCGGTCCAGCCACTTGGGCCGCTGTCGTCGCTGAAGTTGTTTATATTTTGGTATTAGATCTTGAAATTCGCTCGAAGCGCCTTGAGAGTATCGAGTGTATTTTTGCATAGGCATACTTCATGCTGCTGGCGGCTGCAGAAATTTGTCTTGCAATCGTGCGAGTCAAGGAGGCCAAGCTTTATCAGGGCCACACACCGTTAGTCCTGCCATTTGTGCCGAGTATGCCGAGAAAATCTGAAGACCTCAAAATGAAGACATTAGTGGCATACATTCCCAGCCAATGGTTTTGACGGAGTGACCTCTAGAGTGATGCATGATAATTTAGTGAGCTACAATTTGCTGGTTTTGGCTCCAGGCTATTGAACTTTGATCTCAACCCCACACAACAATCGCCTATATCCTACCTATGGAAAGAGATAAGACTAATCAAGATATTGATGTTGTTGTATGGCGCACGGCACATTCGATAGGGTGTGGGACCTGAATGCGTTCCTTGTCTTCATCTAGAATGTCGCGGGGCTCCTGTGGCTAAGGTCAGGATATCGATCAGTCAGAGGTTTCGTAATTCAGGGCTACAATCTAACAGACGTTATATGTGGATTGTCAGTTGATTAGTCTGATTCGTTTTAAGTCACGGATCTGTATTTCGACTTTGCTCCAGCACCCTCCATTTTCTGGTCTCTGTGCTCTCTCCCATCGTATTGCGCGGTACCTGAAAACTGATCACTAAACACCCCAAGCATCGCGGTCGTAGCCTATCGTATCACATAATCCAGTGGCGGCTAAAAGTACGGCAGTGCCGTCTTTAAACACTCCCATTGCCAATCACACGAGCATCTGCGTCTACACTGTGGCTGCTTCTCGGGTACCGTTATTAATTTCGCCGACCTCTTCATCCATTTTTTCCCCATCTATGTACCCTTTACCTTGGATCTCCTTCTTTATATTAGTAAACATTATCCTGCCTTACCTGCGTGGCTTCATCGCCTCCCACACTTAGACACACTCCCATAATAGCTGACAAACAACTCCCAAATGTACCTTGACCGGGCGTCAGTACAACCTTCCCGTCCCACAATACAAGCAATGGGTTCAAATAGTTTACCATCTCCTCCCGCCGAGGATAGCAAGTCGACACTTTCCGCAAGAGCATCTCAATATCGTGTTGGTCATGCATCAAACCCCAAAGCGTGCCAGCTCTAGTGCTACCACGAATAATAACGACGACCATGTTACTCACTCAGTGGGTATGAACCGCCGACGTAAGCGTGTCTGGAAGGCTTGCGAAAGATGTCGAATGAAGAAGACCAAGGTATGTCCTCGTTTTACGTTGAATTCTACCACTCCCCACTAACATGTAAAAGTGTGATGGCGAATTTCCCTGTAAGCGATGCAAGGATGACGGTTCGGTCTGTACTGCAGCCGTTAGAAAGAAGATGGAGTATAAACAGCTGCCACAAGGGTATATGAAGTAAATTCTACACGACCCACTTGTCACTTACACCAAAGCTAGATACGCTGAAGTCCTCGAGAACACCCAATTCGTTCTCATCGCCACCGTTCACAAGCTCTACTCCATGGTCCTAAATAACCAGCCCTGGGAGCTGGGCCAGCCTGAAATGAACGACCGAGGTCATCCCGTGATCCACAATATTGCCCAGAAGCTGGGTTGCATCCGACCTCACGGCGACATCGACCTCCCCGCGCATTCAGTATTCCCCGAAGGTGAAGCCGGTATGGCAGATCTGGCACGTCAGCTCGAAGAGCAGCAGAAGCAGAAGGAGAATGGGCAGAAGAAGGAGGCCAAGGAGGCCAAGGAGGCAGACTTTTCTTTGCGCAACCAAACCGAGCGTGCGCCATCATCGGAGCTTGATCGCTCTGTCTTCGAGTACGACTGCCGAGAGGCCGCCTTGGGCAACGACTCCATGACTCTGTCGCCTCAGAGCTTCATCGGCAGCACCAGCGACTTTGAATCTGCCCCCATAACCCTCGAAATCAACACCACGACCAAGTTCCCCCCTCAATTACCCTTGATGCCTAACTTCCCTGCTTGGTCCATGGCCGCCAAGCCCCAGCCCAGCGGTTTGCCCATACAATTCCTTCAGCAGACCGGGGCCATGGGCAAAGCGGACGTGCTGTGCCAGAGCCTTTTCGAGTCCGAGTTTGGCACCACCAATCCTCACGTCCCGTTGTGCCCCAGCTCCGAAGTCATGATGGGCATGGGCGATCCGATGGTCTGGTGTGGCTACGACGGCGAACGGTGCAATTATGGCTTGACTCGGGGGCTCAATTGACTGCACATGACTATACAGCCCTCTAGACTCGTTTACCACTATCTACCTTAGGTTAAGAATCGCCAGGCAGCACGGTCTTTCATGATTGGAATATCAGTCTCTTATTTATTTCTGAACATATTATTTCGTCCCTCTCGATGAGGGAATCTAATGTTGAAACTGTATTTTAGTTGTATGTATTACAGTGACTAAGGACTTTATTTGGGGGTTTAAGCCTATTCTTCATTATCTACTGTATGGGACGAATGAGTAACAGAGAGGCTAAAAGACCCAAGAGATGGATAGAAGCTGTGGTGGTGGCACACCTCCAATAGCTCAAAATGTTGAAATTAAAGACAATTGAAATTAACAAAGGAGACGAGACAATAGGAATTCCACAAAGGACATCATGTAATCAAATAATTCGTAAAGAAATTCGGCATCAATAAGCCAAAACACCATCAATGGAATAACCTGTACATAGTAGCTAGTGATGGTTGCCCCCAGATCAATCTACTGTCCCAAATGCCCTCTAGAATGTTGTAAGACTGACTTATCATATCAAGCAAACAGCTCCAGCTAAGCCGGGATATCCTCGAGAAGACAGTCAACCGTGGACTCCTTCCGGAAACATAGAAAGATTCACTTCCCCCTGCTTTTCCCCAAATACCTTATATCTCTGACACAGTACCTGCCAAGTATTACCAAAAGTAATCCCACACGGCGGCCCCCGTACTGCTGACTTTTACAGACAGTAGCTGACATCTGCTTATATGCTGCATTCTGATCTGTACTAGGGCGTGAGC
This sequence comes from Ilyonectria sp. MPI-CAGE-AT-0026, assembly GCA_020744155.1. Lineage (NCBI taxonomy): Eukaryota > Fungi > Ascomycota > Sordariomycetes > Hypocreales > Nectriaceae > Ilyonectria > Ilyonectria sp. MPI-CAGE-AT-0026. The sequence goes on from JAGPNQ010000018.1 coordinate 396,715, forward strand.
CGTATAATCTATGCTCACTTTAAACTGCCTGCCCAGATTGAGTACGCCGGTCATATTTATTATTAGCTCTTATTATTAGAAGACTTAATTAGTGTTATTTTGAATTTATCTTTATAGTATCCCGTTCTGGATTAATAATTTAATAGTCATAATGCTGAGAACTATAATATCTTATCTTTCTTAATTATTTCAATCATCTCTAACCTTAATTTTTCTACCTATTGCGGACACATTGCCACTGCGGCTTTTATCTGCCTGTAAGTAAATTGTCAAGTTTGTACTCCGTACCAGTCCCTCTGTTACTTATCTCCCCCACACATATACAGTAGATTCAAGTGTTTCCGTGTCAACGCAGTCAACAAGGGTTGTAATTGGTGGAAACACAATCACACAAGTTACTCGGAACTAGTGAAGCATAAGGTTATTCCGGACCCAGCTCAAGGCAAGTCTGACAGCTAGTCTCAGACCCTGATTGATCTATGATTAGTCCTTCTTAGCTAAAGCGGAGAGCGGCTGTTTCTACCGTCTCGGGAGAGATTGGCTGTGTCGCTTGTTGGACCACATTTTGGGCGGTGATAACCGGGACCGGGTCTGGGCTCTATAAATATCCTTATCCAGGACAGTGCACAATACCGATTTATGCTTTATTGACCAGATAAACCCACCAACCCTCCCATGTCACGTGAACAGGTAAAATTGTTGAAATGTGTCCAGGATATTCCTCTTTCGCAACGCCACCCGGGTAGCTCCCCTTGGTTCCCCTTATTCTCACACAATTTAGCACCAAGCTTTTCTTTTTTCTTCAAGCATTTATCTGAGTCATCACTTAGTCAGTAATCACATAGCCTATCGCATCACCTGGCAGTCCCAGGAATCTAAGTGGCGTAGCTAACTACTGCAAGGGGAAAATCGCGCAGCAAACTACCGATGAGACGGCTGTCCACTGATTCGTAAGAGGTAGGGGTTGCTTACAGTACTTTACGCCATTGTTTAATCATCTCTGACTAACATAGATGCGATCACGCTGCTACTTTTCAGTGACAGCTTCTCTTCCCAGCAATGTTTCTCCCCGCTTTGCATTGGAGGTGTTACAAACGTACATACCGACCATAAGTCAGATGCCCGGCGTGATCGGTTTCATTGAAATACCTGCTGAGCCTGCCCTGATTTCCGATGATCCCTACTTTGGGCCCTGGGATGAGACTGTGCGCGCCTACACGATCCGCGCGGCCATACACATGCTTCCAGGCCTGACTAAAACCCACCAATGGCCCGCTGTGTTTCAGCGAACCCCAAACGGTATGAGAAACCGCGGGAATACCCCTACCGGTATCGTCACCTGGACAGAGTGGACAGTTCGTCGATGCGGAGATGGAGCGCCTGACGCTGGCGCTGAAATACCCAGTAGCACCGTGGCCGACGAAACTGAGCAATGGGAAATACACGTTGATAATACGGTTGGCTCGTTCGCTTTTAATGCCATTTGTTCAACGATACTCCGATAGGGCTATGGCTATACTGTGTCATAGGGTGACGGATGAAATAGTTCGGTATTACCTTCAGACACCAATATAATGTACACGACAAGCCCGCCACGGCTTCACCATTTTTGCTCGTTAATACCCAGATGTGACCAAGTATTCATTTAGTGCACGTCTCAGCCAGATGCTGTTCTCGGATATTTACAGAGCTGCTAGCTGGGTTTTATATGGGCACACTGCGGCTCGGCTGCGGGCTTACCTGGCGTCTAACACACCCTGTCGCCATCTCACTACCGCTAACTGTCAAAAGTATGAGACCCCATGCATTTGCTGGGTTTGTCATGTCCCATAAGTAGCCTCTATCCACTAAGACTTACTTAACCCTCTTCCTCCCTTCCCTGCGTTCACCCTCGCCGATTTGAATGTGAGAAATATTAGCATCCCCCACCTTAGTGCCATTATAAACGTTGTCTTCCTAAGCTGTAGCCAAGATTGCCGCGCCATCAGCCATTAGGGATGCTATAGAGTCGATGTACACCAGACTCGTACTGAATATTGGCACCGATCGGGGAGTATCGGTGTGGCGCCGATCGGGGAATATCGCCCCGCTGCTGGCGTTACTTGGCTGGCTTCAAATACGGCACGGCACGCTCATGACTCGACACCTTGCGGAATGAAGCTACTCAGTCGAGTCATATTGAATTGACTACCTAGCTACTGCCCCTGCTCCAGCATCGAAACAAGGTCCCTCAACCGCGCCAATAGCAACCCCAGATCGGGGCTCTCTGGCTCCCAGTACTCAATCAACGCAAAGACCCTCCCGACGGAATATTTCCATCCCTCTGGGAGCAGTCCCGCCAACGCGGGCTCGGTCTGCGCGCGGAGAGCTACTGCCAAGAGCTGGAGCAGGCTGCGTGAACATGTGCGGATCATCAGCCACGTGCCTTGGTGGCGATACCAGAATCCCTCCTCGCATATCGTGATGCGGTACACGGCGTTTAAGAGCGCCGCGCGGGTTGTTGATAGGACGTATGACCCCAGCTCGCTAACTTGCTTGCAGGCGACGGCTCGGACTGCCGGGAAATAGAGCACGTCCAGGATATCTACTAGGTGCGATCTCAGAATCCCCCTTAGAGGGTCTCTAATGCCCTCGTGGGGGTCGCTAGGAAATCTCATAGAGGGCGGGAGCATATCCTGCCACGTCTCCAGCTTCAGCTTGAACTTGTCCACATCGGCACGGTAGTTGTCCTCGCTAGCAGTCCACCAGTTGGTTGTGTAGTACCACGAATCGGCCCAGTAGCGCGCCGACAGCGCCTCGTTCATAATGCGGCGAAGCGCAATCTCGGCCAGGTAGAAGAACCAGCCGGTTTCAAGGCGGTCCCGCTCGCGCTGAGCAGCTGATTCCGAACGCGTGTGGCCCCCGGTCAACTGACTTGGGCTCGGTGGGGATGGATACACGTGGTAGTATTGCATCTCGTTGAGACTCGACCCTGGTAGGCCCAGCTCGGTTCTCAATTCCCTGTTTGGAGGTCAGCAGATGTTCATGGGCTTCGAGCAGGTCCAGTCTCACAACTCGCTCTTCAGGCAACTCCAGTAGAGACTCTCTTCCATATTCTGCTCGATATTGTCGCCTTTCGGAATCTCCACAGCAACAGGAGATTGACTGTCCATATCCTCCCGAGTATGACCTCGAGCTGCTAGCCACCCTACACACTGTGTTCCAGCTTGCGAAAATGCTTTCCACGCGGCCATGATCCGAAACGTCGTCATCAGGTATACGGCGGTCAAGAAACTGCATTGCACAGCGAGGAGCGAATTGCTGTGATAGAGCATTCCAATGCGTCGCTGCGCCATCTGAAAGTACAGTTCAGCGCGTCTCAGCCGCTCCGGTCGTCTCGAGAAACCAGGCACTAGCTCGTTTTCAAACGGAGGCGCAAGCACACTGACGGCACAAATAAGGAGCTGACAGGGTCAGTCTAGGGATGAATAAACGAGACAGGGTGACGGTATGCTTACTACGAGGCACGTTGACCCATCCCACCGAAGCCCCGTTTCAGAGATGTCTCTTACACGATTCCATAGCTGGTCAACGTCGAATATAGGATTCTTAATGTGGTTTGTAGCCAGGAAGTTTTCCACCAGCTGAGTGATCACTTCGGGGTCGAGGTCGAAGATGCCGTCTCCGCTTCCAGCTTGCGGTTGGCCGTCCTCGTGCCCAAGACTAGAGGTGAGCGATGGGTATTGCTTAATTTTGAAGACTGGCCAGCGAAGGAGACTCTCAACTCTCATCTCAGAGCTTCGAGTCACGACGTCTGCTGCCGGCGGCCTGTCGCTGTCGGGCTGCGTCGTGCTGGCTCCGACATGAGGGCTGCGATCTGGAAGCTCTTCCTCATCTACCGGAGCTAATTGCTGTTGGGACACCTGACGGCCTGGCGAGTTTTCATTTCGATTCATTAGTGCTGTTAGGTTCTGTTCCATCTCGCCTAGTCTCTGTAGAATGGCCAGACTGCCTCTGTCGAGCTTGGAGTGGTCCAGCGGCGTGTCATCAGGATAGCTGCAAGCTCCTCCAGTGGCGGCGCAGAACCCACAGACGGGCCGTTGGTTGTCACACTTGGTCTTCCGTCCTCGACAGATGAAGCAAGCCGTGCCGGCGCGTCTCCGGGCGTACGACGCAGATTCGCGTGAGACATTGGCGCCTCCCGCAGTGAACAGGGCGGTACCCGGGGTAATGGTACCCGGAGGATCGGCAGTTGGGCTGGATGAGACTGGCGGAGGCTGATTGGGCCGCGACATTGCAAAGGCGGCTGGCAAGGGATCCGAGAGAAGGTTGGCGAGCAAGGGCTCCATGGCCGGGCCTCGGCGGAAGTCTCCCATTTGTGTATGAAGCTGAGTCTCGTTGGGTTGCTCGATGAGGTGCAGTGGTTGGTTCATCTGGATCCTGGGTATATCCGAGTATTCTCCTCCTGGCCTCTCACACAAGGCCTCTCATGCAAGTATGGACTGGCTCTGCGGGGAGAGGACTATGTCACCGGCAATGGAGTGATCGAGATTGCGTTGGTTTGACGCTGCGAGTTTCCGCTCTCGCTCAGATGTGGGGAGTCAGTCCATATCCCGTCCAGCCAAGGCCAAAGCTAGCGCGGCACTATGAATCTGTCTCCGCACCGATACTCCCCGACCAATGTATCGAGTCGTCACCTGATGGTTTGCGGGCGATGTAATGCAACGAGTGGCCTGCTTTTTCCGGGGTCCCCAGCTGGAGAACCCCGGATTCGCAACTGACAGCAAGAGTCCGTGACCTCGGGACGCGTGAACTGGGGTGAGCAGTGGCGAAGATGCATAAATAGCTTCTCTTCCGGCGTGAGGACTTTTCTTCTCAGCTACAGAACCATTTAATTCTTCTCCAGCATTTTTACCGGAGCATCTCTTCAATATGGCATTAGATCACTCCAACGACAAGGATGCCGAAGCCGTGGAGCATGTCCATGATGCCAAGACCGACCTCGCCCATATTGCCAACAATCAGGAGCATCAGCTCACCGTCATCCAGTCCATTCGGAATCGCCCATTAACATTTGCCTGGGCTTTCCTCGCAGTCGTCAGCTGCCTGCTCGTCTCCTTCGAGGGCCAAGCTGCAGGCATGGTCTTGAGCATCCCGGGATTCCGCAAAGATTTCGGCCATGAATTCGAGGGCTCGTATGTCCTCGATGCCGATTGGCAATCCGCCTTCTACGGCGGTCCCATTGCGAGCTCTATCATCGGGACGTTTTCAGCTGGATACTTTGCCGACAAGTTTGGACGAAAGCCTTTGCTGATCGGATCTATTGCTGTGTCTTTTGCCGCTGTCGCCATTGAGTTTGTCTCGACAACAAATGCCCAGTTCTTTGGCGGCAAGTTCCTCAACGGCTTCGTCGGAGGCGTGATTCTATCTGTCGCGATCACCTACATCGGAGAGGTGAGATTTCACACCAATTCTACCAATCGTGCATCTAACAGCCTTCTCTAGGTCACTCCCCTCGCTCTCCGTGGTATTATGACCTGCCTCACTGCCCTGATGTTCACACTAGGCCCGTTGACCGCGGCTATCATTGTCGACAAGACCGGAAACTATGAATCTCGCTGGTCGTACCGCGCTGTGTTCTGTGCCCAGTTCGGATTCGCTGGTATTTGCGCCATCTTTGCTCCATTCATGCCTGAGTCGCCCGTGTGGTTGTTAAGCGTTGGAAAAGACGCTCAGGCAGCCAACTCTCTCCGTCGTCTTGGCTACTCTGGACCGGACCTGGATATGCGAATTTCTCAGCTTCAAACCATGCTCGAGGAGGCCAAGGAGGAGGCTGCCGGTGCCACGTATCTCGACTGCTTCCGCCGCTCCAACTTGCGCCGCACCATCATTTCCATCATGCCTCTGGCTATTCAAGCTCTCGGGGGCGTCTTCTTCATCGCTTCATACGGAACTTACTACATCCAGCTCGCCGGCTACAGCACATCTGATAGCTTCAAGCTACAGATTGCGCAGCACGGTATCTCCATGTCCGGCAACATCGTTTCCTGGTACCTTGTTGACCGTGTCGGTCGTCGGCCGCTAACTTTCTGGGGCACTATCTCTGTCACCTTGATTCTCATCATCTGTGCCAGTCTCGCAACTGCTGGAACTCCCACAGCCATCAAGGGATCGGTCGCCTTCATCCTGATTTACAACTTCTTCTACAACATTTCCATCGGCGCAACGGCTTACACTCTTCTCTGCGAGGTTGCCACATCACGACTGCGTGTCAAGACCATCTCCATTGGAGTTGCCCTGCAATACACCATTTACTGCGTTTGGGCATTTGTCATCCCGTATCTGTTCAACCCCGACCAAGCGAACCTTGGAGCCAAGACTGCCTACTTGTTTGGCGGAATTGGAGTTCTTTGTGTCGTATACTTGTGGTTCTACCAGCCTGAAACGGCCAACCGAAGCTACGAAGAGCTGGACGAAATGTTCCAGAAGCGTATCAGTGTCCGGGAATTTGCCAACTATAAGACGGAGGTGGAGATGAGGGGCGAAGAGGCCAAAGGTCAAGAGGCAACGAACTGAGTAAGCTACACGCAGTGGGTAAGGCTCGGGTTCAAATTTTTGCAATCTTCAATTCAGATATGCACTTTCGATTAGACCAAGTAGCTCCCCCTCCTGCTGATAATACAGACTCCATGGAAAGTCCGCTCTATATTCAAGAGATATGGATTTATTCACTGTCTCTCTGCTCTTCCAAAATATTCTCATGTCCCTAGTTTTATTGTCACAGGAGCTATGAAGGTAGTAGATGCTCCATTGCGGTGACGGTCTATGGAACGCAATGACTAGGAGGCCTACTGAGGGGCAGAATCGCCGGTGCGGCATAATATTATGCCTAATCTCTTGGTAACTGCGATCCAATATATAAATCTTTTAGGATAAACGGGCGCTGATGTTAGACTGGTCGTGGCTGGGTTGGGGCTGACTATTGAATGCGAGGGCGGGTAGTGTATAAACGCTCCACTCAACCTAAAAATCAATCACCGATACTCACGTTACTTGTTCAAGAAGCTCGGATAATTCGGTGGCTAAGGGCTGGCCTGTATAAATGCAGATAGGGACAGGAAGGGACTCGAGAGTGCCTACAGCTCTTTATAAGGTAAAATTCACGTTCTGAGTGGAATACGACCCATGCCTCTAAGAGCAGTTAATCCGAACTCGTCAGTCTCCCAGTCCCTTCAAAGACTACCTCTATGCGTCTATTGACAAAATTAATTCTGCTTCATCTTCATGCTTAATGGCTAGTCAGGGGCTGATATGTCAATGTGGACCGGGGACAGAAAATGCCACACTAAAAAGTTCGAGACCAAGCCACAGCTGCCCAAGCTCACAGCGTAGCCACTCATGGCCCAGAGAGATTCAATAGTTTCAAACCTGAAGCCCTGGAGCTCAATTAGGATGCAGTTAACCGCATTCAATGGAGGGTCCCATGTCAGCTAAATAATCTATCGACGCCACATCAGCCGCCGGTGGAAGCCAGTTGGCGGCGTCCATCGCGATCAGGTCATGCTTAAGATTAACATGTTTTCCCCATTCTATCTCCTAAATAAAACAGTGTGCCTACTACGAATCCAAACTTCGTCGCTGCTGCCCAATTTATACCCTTCCGAGGCACTGGCTTTCTCCCGTGTCGGCGCGTTCGCAACACCAGCCAGACTCCAATTCCGACAATGCCTTTCATCAAGCTCGTCGCCTGCATCTTTACGGTGTTCGTTGCTTCAGGGGCCAATGCCGGCCTCTGCAATGCTCCCACGAGCTCTCCCACCGAATCCACACCGATTACATCCCCGACCTGCATGACAACTGCAACGATATGTGGAAAGACCGGCTATCCCAGAAACAACCTGATCTCATATGATTCCCGACGCGGCGTTTCTCTCCAAGAATGCGCCACAGCTTGCTCCCAGAGATCCGACTGTTTGACAATGGCTTACGATCCGACCAACGGATACTGCACGCGAGTGTTCCAACCCATCGAAGCTCTTTACTTGCAGGAAACCGACGGCATCTCGACCCAGTGGTATGAAAGGGACTGCTGGGAGTGCGGCATTGCCTACCCGACGACCCTACCCATTGCTACAACGACCTCGACAACTGCGCCCGCGGCCGTCGAGTCCTAATAATCGATGCAAACAAACACTGAACGCTCCCACTACACACAATCAGTGGTCAGCACGGCAGAAAATCCGACAAAATAGACCAATCCCGCACCTCCTGGATCAGCCTGTAAGGCTGCCTTCAACTTGCAATGACTTCGATTCTTAAGTAATCCACTACGTCAAAGACGGCAGGTTCCTCGCCGCATACGACAGTTCAAATAAATCGGCCCTTGGCGGACGCAGACGAGAATTTGGGGTATCGGAGAAAATACTGGCAGTATAACGACTTCCATACGCAGTCGGGGGATGATTCGTTTCAAGATAAAATTTTACAACTTGGCGATTTAATATTATGTTCATACTAGCGAATACAGCATCGTGCTTGGATGGTAAAATGCATTGAAATGAATCGTGGGCGCACTATGATCCGTAGCCAATGTACGTTATTCAAGATAAATTAATGTTCACTAATCCGGGCTGGATTTCGCAATCCATTCCCAAACATCGCAGTCCTAATGACTGAGTTGTCTAATTCCAGTTGATCTGAGCGTATGAATTTCGGGCCGTATCATTCCCTATGGTCATATTTTCCTGGCATCAAGCATTTGGAGTCGATTCCATGCCAGTTTCCTTTAAAATCCCTATCTCTAGCTTGAAGCGACGTAGCCACTCCGAGTTGTCGGCGGGGGTCTGGTTCCACGGATCGTCACTGCGTTCATTGTCAGTTGACACAATCAAGAACTAAAGGTAGCGCTTTTCAACTTACTCGTCATAGTATATCCACCTAGCTTGATGCTGTAGCTCCTCATCCGTCGGGACATGCCGATTGGGATTGTTCGGTGACATAGTTGCCACTACCCACCGGGCCAACTCCAGTGCCACCCACCGGTGGAAATTGGCATTGTGGGGATATAGGATACCACTCTTTGTAAACGTTGGTCCCGTCTCCACGTTTGGAGATTTCCCAGATGCGTTGGAGGTGCTTCGGCCTGAAGTATCATAGGATAGCTGTGCAGCTAGGCCGGATCCGAGGGACATTAGTCTTCCAATTGGTGCGCTCGTCAACTGGGAGTAATTTGGCTGGGCTTGGTTATTAGGGCCATTGAGATACCGTCTCTTGAAAGCCATGAGCCATGAATTGTTGGACGAGGCTACTTGCTTCCACTCTTCGTCATTGAATTCTGCAATGAGATCCTGAGCCTGGTGTTGCAGGGTCGCGTCATCCGGTTCGATCCCATGCGCTCGAAGTAGGTCCACATATTCAGACAATCTCCGTTCCAGTTCAGTGTAGTTTTTCATGATAGAATCAATCTTGGCCGAGTCCCGCGACCACTGACCTGTCTCCAGGCCGTTTTCAGGCCTGGGGATATTAGTTCGAAGCCGAAAGCTATCGAGCCAACTGGTTGAGGACGCAACCAACTCAGTAAGCCAATTGGCTATGAACTCGGCAGGGGAGGTTGACTGATCTTCGATGTGTCTGATGATCCGGGATGCTTCTTGCTGAAGCTCGTGATCCGTCAGAGGAGCAGGTTGGTCAGCGCGTACAAATTCGAGGAGCTGAAGTTCCAGTGAGCACGACTCAAAAAGGCCATCCTGGCCAATTATTTTGAGCACCGGCAGTCGACACTCGGCACTTGATCGCATGGGGCTAAACTTGGCCTGGCGCACAATGGTGTCAGAGGACATGATCAAGTCTCTTAGCCACGATGAGCTTGGGCTGTCTTGACTTGATGATGCTTCAGATGCAAGAATGATGCGACACGCCTCAAATTGTATCTCATCAGAACTTGGTAGCTTCCTAGCCCCATCGTAATAGGCTTGCACAAAATGCATCAGCTCAAGCTCGATCAGCTCGTAGGCATTCGGTGGGGATTCCGAAGGTGCATTGCTGGCCTCGAATGGAAACGGAGTGTTTCGCTCAGTCTCGATGAAATCTAGGATTAGTTAGCAGTGTTTCGGCGACTGGATCAAAGCCCTTACATGGAGGTATTGAGTTTTCCAGTCTGGCAAGTACATCAGTGTCGAAACCCCAGTCGCCGTTCCAGTCAGCCATAGTATTGCCCGACTTGAAGTGGTCCGCAAGGTGGTCGACTCTGAATCCCCAATTCTCCATGGAAACGCCGCAAAATCCACAGCGTGACCGTATATCTGGCGCTGCAACTTTCCAACGCGACAGAGGTCCGTCGAGGTCTGTTGCCTTGACGTTGTGAACGAGGCGCAGGTGTTGACCAAGATGGTCTTTCCGGTTGAATGTTCGCTCCTCTTGTACTCGTTCCTGACAATCCAAGTAGTTGTGCGTCTTGATATGGGCGTCATCGGGAGCTACCAAACCGCAGAAGACGCAGACGGGCACTAGGTCCAAATCCATCTCCCGTGGCCCATTCGGGGCGCAAACCCATCTCTCGAGAGCTAGATGTAGTGATTTCTCATGTCTCTGCCAGTTATGCTTGGTTTTGAATGTTTCTGTGCAAAATGTGCACTGGAACGTATTCAGAGGGACGACAAGGGATGTTTTGGTGTGCATTTGTCTGAGAGCGATGCGCCTTTTCCGGCGTGTGTGCGACCGACCAAAGAGTTTTAGGGATCCGGTTAGTTCTTGAGACTGGTGAGAATTTACAGAACTACCGCTTGATCGCGAAGTGATAATGCTGCCTGTGGAAGAAGCTCGAGAGAGGGGGGTGCCGGAGCCGTCGTTGGAGGGACGAAAGCTACATGGACTGTCGCGGCCTGACGAAAGTTAGTTGATAAAAAGGGGGATGTCTCCGGCGAACGATAGGTTCTACCATTTCTCAATCCCTCGGTAGACGTACCTGATGAGACTCTTGAACTTGATGCCATGGCACGGGCAATAGCTGTCGCTGTCGCAGGTTCATTTTCAGGTGGAGAATCAACCCATCGTTCCAGTGGGTTCATGAGCTCCGTCCTCGATTTCGGTGCTGGGGTCCCTGGCCTCCGATGGATCTCAATCGAGGCAGTCGGACTATCCGAAGGCTGTGGCAAGGCAAGATTTGGGCCTTGGATCTTTCCACGACGCCGAGAATTGGAAAGCCAGTTTGCGATTTGGGTTTTTGAGAGTCCAGTTTGACGCTGCAGCAGGTCTTTGTCTTCTTCACTGGCGAAAGGATGATCGCTGTGATTTGTGAGCCAGTTCCGCAAGATCCGAACCGAATCTCGAGAAAAGCGAGTTCCGATTTTAGGCGGCGGCGCTCCCTTAGTCGTCAGTGTCAAAGGTGGACGGAATGTCGTTGTCGATCTCGCAAGATCCGACATAGAAGGGCCCGGCTGCGACGAGTCGACGTGTCCGTGTCTTGGTGTAAAGGACGGGCTTTGCAGCGTAGAATTGGATTGTAGTATGTGGAGCAACTCCAGCTCTTCGAACAGGCTCTCATCATTGGGGCCGAGAAAGTCGGAGCCGCTGTTGACGTCGTCGCTGTTGGGATCGTCAAAGGTTTGAGCAAAGGCCAAGAACGCGGATGACGAATCTTCCACGGTGAGACCCAGGCCAAGACCAGGGACAGAGTCCTCTGGAGCCGACATACTGGAGATATCGGGGCAATCGAAGCCTTATCGGACCCGTTGAACCGCTGTAATGCTGCTGGGACGTTGGAAGTGGATGAAGATGCAGCGACGAGCGTCATGTGGAGATGACCCTCGTCAAACGCACCCTTCGACTCCGCTAGTACTAATCAGGATTACGTCACTTTTGTTAGGGCGCTGAGAGCCTCGTCGTCCACCTTGGTAACACGAATGAGGTTGTCGTGATAGTGCAAGGCGTGTTGCTATAAATAATGCGCGCATGGCGATGGTACGTATCGGAAATATTCATCGGCCTCAATCATTAATACCCGGTCTGGTGTGATTCAATTGAGCATTGCTTTCCTTGCGTCTGTCTACCGAAATTTATCCATCAGGACAGTATTAATCCGAGATTTTTGCGGCCTCTTGATTGCACACATGCCCCACTGATCTAGATCCAGATCCCAGCACTCCGTAGCTCCAGCAAGCAATGGACTTTTAGCGTCATACTCGCTACTCATGGCAATTTTTTGGCCCAGTTATCAAGCCTGTTGAATTACAGGGAACTTCATCGATCGTGGGTCTCCAAATAATTGAGTTGTGAAAGGCATGATCCAAATGATATACCTGGCACTGCTCCTTTCTCTCACAAGGCAGCAAGTTACATGACTCATCTTGAGGGTGAAGAAAGAATTAAACTATGTAGTCTATGTGAGAGCAGACCTAGGCCTCTACTTATACATATAAAAGAATGATGTGGTCCAGCATCAAACCATGACTCACTTGTCCGGTGGGCTCACCGTCAGATCAAACGACACGGTGCGATCTGGCAGCTGCTTTCGCTTCGGGCATCCCCCAATTGAGTCATCTGCCGGCCTCTTTCCATTAGATAAAATCCCAGACGGACATCTCGGTAGCGCGGATTCCGTTGTGAGATGTCTAGAAAAGGATGGAAGCTGGGGGTTCCAATAAGGATTATGTCGCTGATCCAGCTCCTTGGGTACGAGCTCGGCAAGTCTCCCCACAAGGTCTTCGCTTCCAATTCGAATGCGTCTCCTAACCTTGAGCATATCCCATTGTATCAGGTCTAAGAAGTCTACAAGGAAGTTGTTGCCTTCTTCACCTCGGACAGTTTGGTGGAGGTTATCAAGCCACTAAGAGACGGGTGTCAGAATTGTTCCGAAATTGGATGGTTAGGTTTGAAGAAAAGCATAAGAAACAGCCAACAAAAGACTAAATGTATAGTCTTTGTAAGGAGTATTGGAAATATACTTGCCTCTTTGGTCGATGTCTTCAACGTAGTTTTCACCCCCCCTGGAAAATGCTCCGCCTTGAAGAAAGTATCTTGGGCAAACTTGCTCTCGCCCTTATTCTCATTGACGTCCCTCTCATCTATGCGCTCGTCATCAAACTTCTTAACGCTTCCGACGCCACGAATAGCCCAGGTCATGAACTGAGAGAAGACACATCCGAGAGCCCAGATGTCGGTTTTCCGCGAGAAGTACTCCCCCGGTACGACCAGTTCCGGGGCTTTGTATGTGGGTGCTGGCATCGGCATGTTCACTTGATGTGCTTTCATCGTTCGTGAGCGTAGCGTGTGAAAGTCCGTCAATCCAAAGTCGGCAAGCTTCAGAACACCCAGTCCAGTGGGGCTGTCGAGCTGGCTGAAGTGGAGGATATTTTCCGGCTTGATGTCGCCGTGTATACCGTAGTACTCGTCGTTTTCTTCCCTTTTGGCGTCCACCTGATTGGCCCTTTTCAGAGCTTCTTGTCGCAAGTCATGCATACTATCCAAAGCCATGACAAGTCCGTGGCATTGCTCGGCGATCCAGAGGAGAAACTGGGACGGCGTTACGCTCTGCAACATGTCGGTGGGTTCCTTGCACCACAAATCTCTCAAACAACCGCCGTCTGCCCAAGGAAACAAAAATGAGTAGATGTCACCAGATTCCTCATTCTCAAACCTGAAAGCAGCGCAAAGCTCGAGGAGGTGGTTCTGTGGTTTCATCTTCAAGAAGACGTCGAGTTCCGACTTGAACTCATCGGCTGCTCGGATGGGATTGTGTTCGGACAGGGTTTTGAGCGCAAAAGCTTTGTGTTGGTGCTGGCGAGAGAGAGGGTTAGTAATGGACGCGTTATCGCACGAAGGGTATAAGCTTACAAAGGTATGATGGGCGTTGTGTATCTCCACGCGGCGCACTTTGGAAAATCCGCTTTCTATCACCTTGCCATAATTCTTCCAAGGCATGATGGTGTCCCTATGCAGGTGGTACTCCTTGACATCGTGATTTGAGCCTTGTGTAATGAAGGGCACGAGCACCTGCCACTGCTCCGTGTAAAACTTCTGCGTCAAAGCCGTGGTATTCTCGGTGAAGCAAGGGAGGGCTTTTTTCTTGTACGGTGATGATGGGCTGTAGAGCTCCGTACTAGAATCCTCAAGCCAAATAAAAGGAAGATGTTCATCTCGCAACCCGGCGTCAACAAAAGCCGGGAGGTCTGCGATTTTCGAGATACTGGCCAGGATAGTAAATATTCTTCGACTCGATTTTGCTTCAGTTTCGGAATCTTTGGGATCACCACAGACATATTTGGTGTATTTTTCTGCATCATCATTGTTCGGGAATACCTTCATAAGCTCATGAAGAACGATGCGTCGTTTGCAAATGCGGTCGAGCTCGCTGGCAGGTAACCAATGACACCTACCCTTTGGCCTCGTTTTGGCTTTAGAAATGAGCGTTTCCATGGATTCGATCGAGAGATCCGTCAAGAGCAATTGTTGCAGGTCCTTGTCCATGCCGCCTGAGTCTTGCGAGGGATAGTCATTGTTGGACCACTCCCCGGATTGAGCAGTAATGCTGTCTCCACCCTGCGATTCTAACGATGTATCCGGGCTTTCGGTTCCGGGCATCAAGCTCAACCCATAGTCGTATACTTGAGTCGAGGTGATTGACACGTCAGACTGTCTCGAGATACCGGTTGGGAAGGTTGTGCTGCCATCGGGGAACAGCTCTGGATTCTGTCGTTGAGAACGACGGTTGTGATCATCCAGGAATTCCTGAGAACCAATGATCAGCAGTGATGAAAACGCCAAGGATCGATGACGATTTGCGATCCAGTCATGGAATGAGAATTGCCACTGGGGCAGCAGCTGATAGGGCAACTGATAGGGTAAACTTACCTGTCCAACGTCTTGCGTTGCTTGTGACATGATGTGACGTGTGTGCTGGAAAGATGAACACGACCTGCGCCAGGCATCCCGGACCAATATAAGTGTCCGTGGCCACCATGGCCTATCACACCGTGCTAAGCCCCCAGTGCGCGCAATATTCTAGTTTGGGGCTCATAGTATCCGGCTGAAGACCTCCTATGGGGGTCACCGACCGTAGTTTGCGAACGTCCCGGCTGTGCTACAAGTCAGACGTGTGATACAGGTTGAAACTTGATCAGGCTTCGCTAACGACTTCCTATTATGGACCGCAGCGCATTGCCAAGAACACTTACGCATGTCCCGTACGAGATATGCATGTCTTATATGCGCCCCGTCTCAGCAGCCATTCTCATTGGTAATTAATCAGGCTAGGGGTTGTCACACAAGAGGCATCGGAGGGCGTGCGGAGCACAAGAGAGGCGAGGGACATGCGCCGCCGCCACAAACATCAGGGCATTCTCTCTTCCTAGAGGAAGAGGCCATTTTAACGCCGGGCTGAGACATTATCCCGAACATCCTTGTAATCACACGTCAGTCTGTACGGCATAGCCTGGTTGCCTCGTCGCCTTTTATTTCCTTGTTTGCCTCCCTGACCGTTCCGCCTTATGACTGAAGCGAACGTGTGGCCAATTTTAAACCATCAGACGCGTATAATGCTCGAACCCCGCATCGTCTTGTCTGCTCTCTCATCCAGTAATCAAATTTATCAGCGTATTTTTGTTGTCGTCATAATGACAACCTTTTCGTCACACACACTGTCCGCCGCCGCATGCCAAGCAAGACGTGCATCCTACATCACTACTAGCATTGCTGGACGCTTCGTCAATCCAGCAAAACTCGAAAGCTTTCTCGACGAGAGATTCAATGACAACTATACTGTCGAGGTATGAAGCGGTTTTCATCAAGATGTGAACTCTAACTAAGACGGTGGCAGATGAGCCGCAACATCTACCAGGTAACAGCGCCGCATCCCCTGACGCCTGCGGACATCAGAATGCTCTCTTAATGTATTGTACACGGGGATTCAGGTACGGGTCGCAAGGTGCGGCCGAAGGATGGGCCGGCGCTCAGGGATAGACATATCGGAATGGAGCGTCGGGTTACACTCCACAATGGTTGTAGAATGGCAATCCGACATCCGAATATGGGAGGTTTTGCGACGCTTCGGCGATAGGCCCACATGGGACATCACAGATGCAGCAACTGAAGCAGAAACAAAGTGTCGCTATCTAGGAAGAATAAACACATGTCTACCCGCGAGATATGCCACGCGATGTCAATGCGACTTCGGATACTTTAGCGGCAAAAAGGGACGGAAAACAACACCCAACTTATCAACTCATCCTAAGGGGGATACACAGAGGGTCGTTGTACAGACGTCTTGGATAGTCAGCCTGAAGCTGCACCAGACTACGCATATAGGGTCGGATGGATCCGAGGCTTATGTCTCCAAGTAGAAAAGTATATCGTGAGATAAAATATCGGGTCGATTGCACGAAGTCCTACTGGCAAGGCTTTAATGTGGCCTGTGGCAGCCCGATATCTGAGGGAGGTGGGGCCTGGAGGACGAAGGTTGGACAAGGAGCGTAACAACAGTCAAAATAGACTCAAATAAATCTCTCCAAAATAAAAACAACACAATAATAGACTTCCATAGCAGCCCTAAGGCCACTTGTCCTTTCCGACTGTCAGGAAGAATCTCAATAGAATGAAAATATGATAATCCTCTCCTCTTTGTGCTCTGACTTCCCCTTTTGACCCCCGAGACCTCCCTGTAACGACAAGCTAGCCCGAGAGTCCCTGGCCGCCTGGCACAATTCTCTGACTTTATTCTAGACTATCGCCAACCAAAACCATTCTCAGCCTCTCTTGTTGCCGTGCTTTCTCATCTCGGACCTAACATACTCCACCTCTTCCTGGTTAAGTCTTAGCGAGAACTGTGGTTGCGTGATGAAAGCTACGCAACTTGGACTTTGAAATAGTGAAAACTTACGTCAGTTAGCTTCCTTGGCGCTTTGAAGTCCCACTGGTTCGCGACAAACTTGGGCAGAGTCAGTATTGAATACGCACAGGCACACCTGAAGGCTTACTCACCGCGTCGATCTCGAAATCACTGTTCCCAAGGACATGGGTGAGGGCGGCTTCGAGGATCTCGAAGGTCCCATACGTAAAAGGCAGCGATTGGGAGATCATCATCGTGGTCGAGAGTTGGTTCGTCTGGTCGTGTGTCTGAGTCACAAATGACTAAACGCCTGAGAATGAATGGTCAAGTGATTCACGTGTGTGATGAGGCGGCTCCGGAATCAAGGTAAAGAATCAGGACCTTTTTACATTTTCTTGCATGTGGATCACTGATTAAATATGTAACGAGGCAACATCTAGGCTGCTGGAGCCTAGCGTGTATTCAACTCGAAATGCATGAGGCTCTCTGGGTGATCAAGTGATACAATCCGTGCAGTAAAGCCTGCATTCAACTCGAAAGGCGTAAAGCTCTCGGGTGATCAAGTGATACAATCCGTGTAGTAAATAATTCGCTGACGACCTCGGTTAACCATCACACGGCCTTAAACATGCATGTTGGTTTTCGCGGCAATTACGTGTATCTGTTCACTGCAGCATGCACGAATGCGATTGGACGCCGGCTCCTCATGCATGTGCATATTCTCGGTGAATCAATGACAAGGCAGATGTGAGGCACTGTATCTTACCATACCTATTCAGTCAGCCTGCATGCAGGGCGCTTGTATTAAATGCGAGGGCGAGAACGAGGCAAAACCACTCCGAGACGCAGGAAGATCACCACGCACACGAATAAGAAGCCGCATCACATTTCACATCATCTTCAAGCACCAGATTCTTCACTTAGAAGAGATGTCTTGGCTTCACAGATCTTCGGAGATCTTCAAAGGGAATATTGAGGTGCTGACGTTTAAGCCTCGAGAAAGTCGAGTCTTTACAATCGAGCGGGAAGATGGGGTAAAACTCTCGAAGATCTGGGCGATAATGAACACCATCTGACTCTCTCCAGGCGCTTGACACTAAAACCGATTCGCGATTAAGTACGGAAGATGAGTGGCGGGACTGGCTAGACCAGGTTTGTTGCTCCCATTCAAAAGTTCAAACTCATCCGTCGACTAATCACCCTAAAGAACCCCTCGAAGGAATCCACGACTTCCAGCCGTATCAATCTGATAATAGGCAGCCAAGAAAAGGAACCGCGGGGCCATTGCCCGGCACTTGCTTCCAAGATGCCTTGGTCGAAAAGCACTTTCTTGCGGGTCAATAAGCAGCTTTTCGTTCATGCCCAAATCGTCCGAACCATCAACCGCAGCACCAGCTGCATGTTCTCTCGCATGTGGTTCGACTGGGAGTCGGGACAGACAACCAGGAGATCTCTAGGTAAGCCAACGCCTCACTCATCTCCCGGACACACTTGTGTGCCAGCGCTGATCCGACCAAGTCTACACCTGCAGGACCGCGGCTTCATGGCCTCAAGATATGGCGTTGTCCGTGACTTTCTTCCCCGACACTCTAACCACCCATGCCGTTGTCTATTCGTGCGACATGAAAACACCCGACATGTATTGTCCAGACTTGACATTGGATCAGATAATCGTCAGTCGACTATCTAACTCAGACACGCCAGTGCTTCACCCAATGCTGTTGCCAGCAATCTTTGCGGACATCGAGAGAGACAGGCAGATTGAGCTCGTTCGTACAAAGCTCAGTGAGCTTGTACAGAGAATAACCCATCTCACATTCGCCGCTTCCCTTCAGTCCAACTCTGGTACAAACCTCGTCGACAATCCGTCAGGAAACACAAGTACCGCAAATCAAGGACAAACTCGGATGTTTGGTCACAGTCTGCCAGGTCTGGGAACAGTCTTCAGTTGGCTACGAGGGACACATTCAGCCACCAACAGCGTGGAAGATGAAAAGAAGGCCCAGGAATCACCCTCCCCATACCCGCCAACAGAGATACTTGAACCTCCAACAGCCAGGCTCTGGCTTCAGATCAGCCACCTAAGAAATGGGTTGGGTAATTGGCAGTGTCAGCTGCGCAACATGATGGACCATGTCGAGGAACTCGAAACCACCGAGTTCGCGAGTGACAAGCCTTCCAACTATGCCAACGTCCAACAGTTCCGTGAAGTGGGCGTCAGGATCAGAGAGAGACTTCAAGAGCTAGTCGACGAGTATGATGAGTACATCAGGGAGTGCACGATCATAATGGAGGGTTTGACCCTGGCGACGCAACTAGTACGTCAAGAACGCAACAACTCGCCATGCCCCAAGCTAATGTTTTCTCAGGAGTTGAGTCAGATCGGACGCAATGACGCAAAAACCAATTTCGAAATATCCAAGGTCAACCTGGAGGTCGCCCAGTTGACGCGCCGGGACAGCAGCGTGATGAAATCGATTGCGGTCCTAGGAATGATCTTCCTCCCCGCGACGTTTGTGACGGTTAGTGGCTTTTACATAGCTGCAACTTCTTCGGAACTAACAGTGTTCGAGGCATTCTTCTCCATGGGGTTCTTTGACTGGAACGGGGATGAACCAAGCGGCGGGGGACCGTCTGGATACATCTGGATCTACGCTATTGCCGTCGTTGCTCTCACGCTCCTTAGTGTGGGGCTATTCTATATTTTTTCTTTGAGAGCACGACATGGTCAAGAGCGTAGAAACCCAGAGAAGTTGCATTCGGCAGTCTGAGTATCTCAAGTCTGGTTGACTTCAGGAATGGGAGGCAGTAGGTATCAGTGGACCATTTGAGTATGATCGGCGACAGCCGGAGTGGTTCACTATTTCTTAATATTACTCTCCTTAAGCAAGACTTGTTACAACTTACCTGGAATGTCGATTAGGCCGTGGTGATACTATTAGACAAGTTTCCCTATCAGATACGCCACGATACTTTTAGCCTAGAAAGCACGGTCCTACAAACCCACAATGCCATAATACAGATATTGATAGCATATTCTTGATGAGAGATCAGTGGTAAGGGCGTTTTTGGATGCGTCCAGATGTTCGGGGGGGTCAGCACGTCTACACTGGTAACTAAGCTGTCGATGACCGATGTTTGATACAAGACAGCTAATGGGGCCGTTTTTAGATGTGTTCAGGCGTTCTGGAAGATCAGCACGGTCACGCGTTGGAAGTTAAGTTGCCGGGTAATTGTAATAACAGTTTCCAATTCAGAAAAGTTTAGAGTGGTGGAGG
Organism: Ilyonectria sp. MPI-CAGE-AT-0026; assembly: GCA_020744155.1. Lineage (NCBI taxonomy): Eukaryota > Fungi > Ascomycota > Sordariomycetes > Hypocreales > Nectriaceae > Ilyonectria > Ilyonectria sp. MPI-CAGE-AT-0026. The sequence continues at coordinate 416,791 of JAGPNQ010000018.1, forward strand.
ACATGAGGACAGAGGCATCCGGGCTGGATGCATGGGACCGGGAATATATCTCACCTTATTCCTTCCCTTTGAGTTTTATCGGCGAATAAGGTGTCTCGGATAATCTCGTGGGGTCTCAGCCCAGAAATATGCTTATTTTTGGTCCAGCGAGATAGCGATTAACAACTTATCATTTGCGGATACACGATTGCCGCTTTGCTCATCACCTATCCTCTTCCTTGCGAAGCTGTACAATCAGACGTTTCCAAGCTCGTCTGGTCATATCATTTAGTCATTAACAAATGCTGGTTTATTTCTTATCACAAAGTCCTTGGCAAGATTGTCGTCCATGTGAAAGATAATCACCATCATGTAGCATAAATACGTATCTGACCAGCCCAGTTGAACGAAGCCAAATTGTCTGCCTTCCAAAGAGATTGACGTACTTTTTCACGACAAAGCAAACATGAAGCCCTCTTTCATCCTTGACCCGGCATTTTGCCTCATGGCTGTAGCTATGAGCGCTGTCGGGGTCACCTCCTACGTGACTAAAGTCGGCAACTTGAACCTGCTGCAAGCATCGGCCAAAGAAGTTTCGGCAGCTCTTGACGCCGGCCAGGTCACATCGCTGCAGCTAGTAAATGCCTACCTCGATCGCATCGAAGCTCACAACATCAATGGCACGTCCGATACTCTCCACACTCTTATCCACTCCTCCATTTCTAACATTCACAGGCCTTGGTCTCCGCGCCATCATCGAAACCGCACCAGGAGACAATGTCAGGACCATCGCCAAGCATCTTGACAAAGAGCGTTCAAAGGGAAAGATCCGAAGCCCACTGCACGGTGTTCCGATTCTCGTCAAAGACAGCACGTTGAGCCCGTCGCGGAAATGTTGATGGATGGCACCGATCTAACTGCGAATAGATTACAACACCGATGTTGAACTTGGAATGAACACTACGGCTGGTTCTTATGTCCTTCTCGAGTATGCTGGAGAAGCAAAGGGCGATGCCTTCGTCGTCAGGCGACTGAGAGATGCTGGCGCCATAATCTTGGCCAAGGCCAACTTGGACGAGGTAAGTATCTGTTCCGGAATCTTATGGACTGTTCTGATGATAGCCAGTATTCCGGTATCCGTGGCGTAAACGCATCAGCATGGAGCCCTCGAGGCGGCCAAGTCTCATGCCCATACGTCGTCGGAGGCTTCGCAGCCGGCGGTGATCCCAGCGGCAGCTCTTCAGGCTCTGGCGCCGGCGTGGCAGCTGGCTTCGCCCCTCTCGCACTCGGTTCCGACACCGAGGGCAGCATTGTGAACCCGTCCAGCCGAAACGCATTGTTCGGGCTGCGGCCGTCCACGGGGACGACCAGCAGGAGCGGCGTGGTGCCCATCTCCAGCTCGCAGGACACCACGGGCCCGATGGGCAAAAGCACGTGGGACGTCGCTGTTGCGTTGGATATCATGGCCGCGGAGGATCCCGACGACCCGTATACCTTCCCGGTGGCGCCATTCCGACCCAAGAGTTATACCAAGTTCCTCGATCCTAATGGGTTCAAGGGATTGCGCGTTGGGGTCATCCGCGAGCCCTTCTTCGACACGTCAACCAAGCGCGGGAAGTTAATGGCCTCGGCTTTCAATAAGGCTCTGAAGAAGATGGCTTCGTTCGGTGCTGTTGTCCGCGAAACGCCTTTGCCCAATTACTCAGATTGGAACTACACATTCGTCGGTGCCGCTGAGAGGGTGAACAATGGAACCATCCAGATCCGTAAGTGTAGTTCAAAGCTGTTGGAATTGGGGCTGACGTTTGACTAGAGTACGACTTCAAAGCAGACATAGCGCACTACTTGCAGACAGCCCGTACGAATTCTTCGATTGAATCTCTTGAGGACGTTATCGACTCTATGACCAAGCTTTGGAGCCTCGAGTCCCCAGAAGGCCAATGCTGCATGTCCACCTTTATCGCAGCGGACCAACTAAGCAACCGAGACACGTCCGGTGAATACTGGCTCGCCAAATACACGCAAGAAGCCCTCTACGAGCAAGGCCCAGCGGTGCTGTTCCGAAAGTACGGCTTGGACGTGCTCGTGTTGCCGACCGAGTTCAGCGCTGCTCGTCTCGGCGCGGTGGGGAGGCTGCCGGTTGGAAATGTTCCTCTTGGGTACGATGGCATCAACTTGCCGTTTGGGATGGCGTTTGTCGGGAGGCGGTATGATGAGGGGGCTGTTATCCGAGCCATGGCTGCGTTTGAGGCCAAGTTCCCCGCTCGTAAGGTGCCGTCTACGCTGGAGTGAGGCAGAGGGTTTTGGTGGTACATGGAGTGTCTACATGGATATAAGGGATGAATCACTTGAATCCGACCTGGAACGACATAGGTCGGGCCTTGCATTGATATAGACGAGGGGCTGTTTCATTCACGGCATACTTATACGGAATGAACTCATCATGGAATGTTCCGTGTGGTCCACATCCCGTCGGAAGAGCCCATTGGCTACCTGAGGGAGTAACTGTTGCACATTTGCCTAATTGCCCAAGTCTTACGCGGCATGCGGCTACAGGCCTTGGCATAGAAAAGAAATGGTACGCTGATTATCTGTCGTGGATTGGATTCGCTGTAGGGTAAGTCACGAACTGCGGGGTTGTCTCGGTGTTTATGCCGGCGGCGTGCAGGACTAGCGGCGCATTTCCGACTTAGCTCCGACGGTAGACAAGCCAAGGAATTGAAAGACGGGGAAGATGTCTCTTTACACGCGCCGTTTGGTCTAGAGTCGGTACGGAACTGCACCTGCGAGTAGCCGGTACGGGGGCACAAACACAGGCCAACTAACTCGTTATCGGCAAAGGGTGTTATTTCTACTTTCGGAATCTTGACGAATTCCGACCCCCGCTTTACCCCGCCCGCCCCATCCGAGACGACGGCAGATGGGTCCCGACTGGTGTGAATTGACGAAATGTGACCCTCGTGAGTACAAGGCGGTAGGGATTTGTGCGACGAGGGCGCAGGATGATTGGGTTGGCGAGTGTGAGGAAGCGTCATGGAGGAACACTACGGAACGCTACTGAGTACTAGCCAACAAGGTTCTGAGGATTGGTCATTCAATGCGGGGTCCCGGAATACCGGTAGTGGGATAAATCGCCGGGTCAACCCTCTTTCGAAGGGAATCTGATTGTCTCTAGGATTTATCTCAGGTTTATCTCAGATTTATCTTAGATTCTCCTACTCTTACCACATATTTTGAGACATCTACCAACAAGAAATCTCCCAACATGGCTGAGAGCAAGTGTCCCGCTCATCGCCTGATGAACGTCAACGGCGGCGGCACCCGCAACCGCGACTGGTGGCCCGACGCCCTCAAGCTCGGCATCCTGCGCCAGCACACGCCCGTCACCAACCCGCTGGGCGGCGAGTTCGACTATGCCACGGCCTTCAAGAGCCTTGACTACGAGGCGCTGAAGAAGGACATTGCCGCGCTGATGACGGATTCGCAGGACTGGTGGCCGGCGGATTTCGGGCACTACGGCGGCCTGTTTATCCGCATGGCCTGGCACAGCGCGGGCACGTATCGTGTGTTTGACGGTCGTGGTGGTGGCGGACAGGTAAGACATCTCGGGTCTCTCAATTGACAAAGACTAACCCCTTCGATCAGGGCCAGCAGCGCTTTGCTCCCCTCAACAGCTGGCCCGACAACGTCAGCCTCGACAAGGCCCGGCGCCTGCTGTGGCCCATCAAGCAAAAGTACGGCAACAAGATCTCGTGGGCCGACCTGATGATCCTGACGGGCAACGTGGCCCTCGAGTCCATGGGCTTCAAGACGTTTGGCTACGCCGGCGGCCGCGCCGACGTCTGGGAGGCCGACGAGAGCGTGTACTGGGGCGCCGAGAACACCTGGCTCGGCGACGATGTTCGCTACGGCGGCACCAACGCCGGTGAGCGCCAGCTGGAGAAGCCGCTCGCCGCCGCGCACATGGGCCTCATCTACGTCAACCCCGAGGGCCCCGGCGGCAACCCGGACCCCGTGGCGGCGGCGCACGACATCCGCGACACGTTTGGCCGCATGGCCATGAACGACGAGGAGACGGTCGCGCTGATTGCCGGCGGCCACACCTTCGGCAAAGCCCACGGCGCGGCTCCCGATTCACACGTCGGCGCTGACCCCGAAGCCGCCGGCATCGAGGCGCAGGGCTTCGGCTGGCAGAACAGCTACGGCTCCGGGGCCGGCCCGCACGCCATCACCAGCGGCCTCGAGGTCACCTGGACGAGCACGCCGGTCAAGTGGAGCCACGACTTCTTCACGTACCTGTTCAAGTTCGAGTGGGAGCTGACCAAGAGCCCCGCGGGCGCCAACCAGTGGGTGGCCAAGGACGGGCCGGAGAGCATCCCGCACGCCTTCGAGGCCGGCAAGAAGCAGCGGCCGACGATGCTCACGACGGACCTGTCGCTGCGCTTCGACCCGGCGTACGAGAAGATCTCGCGCCGCTTCCTCGCGCACCCGGAGCAGTTCGCCGACGTCTTCGCGCGCGCCTGGTTCAAGCTGACCCACCGCGACATGGGCCCCCGCGTGCGCTACCTGGGCCCCGAGGTGCCGGCCGAGGTGCTCATCTGGCAGGATCCCATCCCCGTGCTGGACCACCTGGTGCTCAGCGACAAGGACGTCACGCTGCTGAAGCGCGACATCCTGGCGTCCGGGCTCAGCGTGTCCAAGCTGGTGTCGGTTGCGTGGGCGTCGGCGTCGACCTTCCGCGGCAGCGACAAGCGAGGCGGCGCCAACGGAGCGCGCATCCGGCTCGCGCCGCAGAAGGACTGGGAGGTCAACAACCCGGCGCAGGTGGCCGAGGTCGTTGCCGCGCTGGAGAACCTGCAGGGCCGCTTCAACAGCTCGCGCAGCGACGGCAAGAAGGTGTCGCTGGCCGATCTGATTGTGCTGGCCGGCTGCGCCGCGATTGAAAAGGCCGCCCGTGATGCCGGCCACCGCGACATCGTCGTCCCCTTCACGCCCGGCCGCATGGATGCCTCCCAGGACCAGACCGACGTGGAGTCGTTCGGCCACCTGCAGCCAATCGCGGATGGCTTCCGAAACTACGGCAAGTCGACGTCGCGCGCCAACGCGGAGCAGTTCCTCGTCGACCGCGCCCATCTGCTGACGCTGTCGGCGCCCGAGATGACGGTCCTCGTCGGCGGCCTGCGCGCGCTCAACACCAACTGGGACGGCTCATCGCACGGCGTCTTCACGTCGCGCCCCGGCCAGCTCACCAACGACTTCTTCACCAACCTGCTCGACATGAACGTCGCGTGGAAGGCCACCGACGACGCCGACGTCTTCACGGGCAGCGACCGCAAGACGGGCGCGCCCAAGTTCACCGCCACGCGCGCCGACCTGGTCTTCGGCTCACATGCCGAGCTGCGCGCCGTTGCCGAGGTCTACGGCAGCGCCGACAGCTCGTTCCGCTTCGTCAAGGACTTTGTGGCCGCGTGGGACAAGGTCATGAACCTGGACCGCTTCGACGTGCCCAAGGATAACAAGATGCCGTCGTCGGGTGTGAGGACTCCCAGCCGTTTGTGAGGCGTGGCTCTAGAATGTCGAGTTCCCGCCGTCTGAGGTCTGCAAGCATCTACTCTTGCTAACGGGTCATGTTTTTGTATCGATGTATCCAGTGTTCAATATAGCCACGGCCATTCCCAACAATAAATGCACACTGCATTAACTGAATTTATGAACTTCTCGCTAGGTATTTCCACATTGCGAGTTCGGAGTAACTGTAAAATTTATCCACCCCATTACTTGGCATGCTCCATCGCCATCTCCTGCTCTCCCAATCTGAACACAGCCAATTCGGCGCCACTTTCCATATTAATCTCGAGCCAATCTCAATCACGTCAATGACCCGACCTAGATTATGCATGCACATCGAGATTCTTATGCACTATTAAATGTACCGAATCTTGAGATGACCCGGTATATCACCACTCACCATGGCTCGTCCTTGACCTTGAACGTGCGCACTGCAGTGACGAGAAGCGGGGTCGCCTTCAGCCTTTGAGGCCCAGTCGTTGTCTACATCCGCTTCGTTGCCGTTTGGCGTCACTCGAATATCAGTGGCATCATTGTCGCCTGCCATGACGCCATAACTTCGCTTTTGTCGATATCAAATCACCATCCGGAGAACAGTTGCCAGAGTTCTTCCTTGTATGTGTTAGGTATGCGGTTTTGCTCATATCTCAAGCTCTCGATGATCAAATCGGGGAGTTTACTCATAGCCAGATTTTGGAAATGTTGATCGCTGTGCAGGAGAAACGCCAATCCACCAAACTTCCAAAACCGATGGGTGTCACTACTGAAAGGTGCACACAAAGATTTCAGGGGAACTTGCATGCAAATGATGACATCGAATCAATACCAACTGTTAGCAATATCCTTACTACGGAAGACCCGATCGAAATTGCATTGAATGGCACTTGCAAAGTAACGAGAAGCGCGTCGCCTTTCTCCATTTGGGCTGGCCAAGACATAGCGGATTTATTTTCGGGAGAGTTTGCCCTGTTGGAGGAGTTTCGGGAATGCAATGGATATTTGATGTAGGTTGAAGCCTGTGTCGACTATACCAATTCACTTCAGCACCACCTATGGGTATTTTATGCCATGTGCTAGTTTAGTTGTACCTCCATTTTATTCATATCCATCTTGCCACTGTTCTGTATCTACTAAACTTAACTTGGAATTCCTTAAAACCGAAACGGACCGTAGAGGAAAGGAACTGACTCTTGTTGCCCTACATTACCCCTTGGTCGCGTGCTAGCTCAAGCGCGTTTAGGAAAGTCTATTTAAGTCGGTCGCTTTCACTCATACATAAGGGTACCAACAGCTTATTTGCGACTTCTCTCTTGGTATCCTCGCTGTGAACCATACATAAAATCAACTTGTTTCCTCTTTCTCGCCCAACTCCCCAGATTCCTTCCACTGCTTGCGTTTCCAGGTATTGCTTCTCAATGATACGTAGACTGTAAAAAATCGCCTTTCTAGGAGTTTCCCGCCAGTGCGTCCTCGTCAGACTGTTTTCGCTGCTCCTGTATCCAAGCCAGGTTTCGTATGCTTATTAGTGTATCAGGATGCTCATCGCCCAACACCCTCTTTTGACTTTCTAGCACCTCCACTTGTAGTACCTCGGCCTCATCCCATCGCTCCTGTTTCCCGAAGGTCGATGCTAGGTTATTCATGGTTCGTAGTGTATCAGGATGCTCATCTCCCAACAGCCTCTTTTGGCTTTCTAATACCTCCACTTGTAGCACCTCGGCCTCATCCGAGCGCCCCTGTTCGTCAAAGGTCGATGCTAAGTTATTTATGCTTCGTAGTGTCGCAGGATGCTCATCGCCCAACAGCCTCTTTCGACTTTCGAATACCTCCACATAAAGGACCCCGGCTTCATCCCAGCGCCCCTGTTTCCTGAAGGTCGATGCTAGGTTATTCATGGTTCGTAGTGTATCGGGATGCTCATCTCCCAACAGCCTCTTTTGGCTTTCTAATACCTCCACTTGTAGCACCTCGGCCTCACCCCAGCGCCCCTGTTCCCCAAAGTTCGATGCTAGGTTATTCATAGTTCGTAGTGTCGCAGGATGCTCATCGCCCAACATCCTTTTTCGATTTTCTAATACTTCTACCTGCAGCACCTCGGCCTCATCCCAGCGCCCTTGTTCCATGGAGGTCGATGCTAGGTTATTCATGGTTCGTAGTGTCTCAGGATGCTTATTACCCAATACCTCCTCGCGAATCGCGAGACTCTCTGCATAAAGTCTCTCCGAATCGCGGTATTTACCCTTAAAATAGAAAAACTCAGCCGTATTATGGAGGAGGTATGCCTTCCACACTGCCTCAGCTCTTGACATACTAATAGTCTCTTTAAGAACAGCGTTTGCATGTGGCAGATACGCACTACACTTTTCCCTGTTCTCAAACTCGCCAAATGGGTAAACTTTTGCCACTGCCAAGAGCGCCTGGCCGGCATAGTGAATTGCAGTGTCCTCTTCAGTCAGCCACTTGCGAGTCACCAAATGCACGAGTCGATGCATGTTGAGATTATCGTCCTTATCTTCCGATACGAGAGAGAATGCTTTCAGAACGCCCACGGCTTCGAGGAGATCCGTACGACCGTTACGCTCTCCGTAGCTCAAGAGGAATGCCTCTGGAATTGCTTGTCGATCCAAGAAGCTCATCAGAGATAGCAACTCGGCCGCAAAGGGATTTTGTCGCTGTATCATTCTGAATGATAGCATCCACGTCTGTGTGATGGCCCTGGGAATTTCTGGGTATCTTCCCACCGTCTCAAAGTTCTTTCCGAGAAACTTGACGAAACTCTGGTCTCCTTCATCTAGAAGTTGGAGGTATTTGCTGACCTGTATGCTGTTCTTCTCGATATATGCCGCAGCTTGAGTGAGGGCCAGCGGAATGTGATCAAGCTTAGTCGAAAGATTTGACAGATCGGTGTGGCTGGTTGACTCGTCTCCTAATCTTGTCTGCAGGAGGTGTTCTGACTCATTCTCATCCATTCGGTCTACCTTGATTGGAGGCTGCCCCAGAGTCAGATCAACTCCCACCTGCTTGTTTCGTGTCGTAACTAGGATGTGTCCGTGCCCAAATTCTGGTAGGTAGCGTGCAAAATCGGCGTCGCTAACAATTGTGCGAGTCTCAGGCCCTGACCCTTCAGAGAAGAGTTCCATGTCATCGGCATTATCGATGATCATGAGCCACCGACCGCAATCATTGCTTTCTAGCCATTTCTTGACCATCGGCAGCACGTCTATCTTGAGATCATTGCAACCCGGAACCTGGCAGTCCCGGGCGATGACGGAAAAAGACTGCTGTAATTGCTCGGCGCCGCTCGCATTGACCCAGAAAATCGACACATCCGGAGACGTTTCATGGAGCCAATAGACGTATGCTAACGCGATTTGGGTTTTCCTTTTTCTGTTAGTCATGAAGTGAGATCTGAGGAAGCGACTCACCCTATGCCACCCAAACCGAAAAGAGCGGCCCTTGAATACAGTGGTCCCAGTTGTTGCTGTAATTTCTCGAGTATCGCGTCTCGGCCAATGAAACTGTTGTTCTTCGGGAATGGGACGAGAACTGTGGATCATGTTAGACACCATCTACCGAGATAATTGATGGAAAAAGCAATCACTCACACCAGGGGCCAGTGTAACTTTGGTCATTCCCAGCGGTATTGGCATTGTCAATATGTGGAGGAGCTACTGGCTCCCAGAATTCCAGGAACGCCGTTGAGCAGGCTGCCGCCGTCGCTGCTGCATACCGTTGCCAGGCCTTCATCTTGTGACTGTCTGCGTAGTCGCAAGCACCCTTGATTATGACACAAGGAAATGTGTTCCAAACTCCCGCTCCCTCCATCTCGAAGCCAATGGCGCCCTCTTGCTGTGCAATCCGGTCTCGATCCAATCCGGATTTCATTACTGTGTCACCAGACGCGATTAGGCCGAAGTGGACTACAGGTTGTGGTGGTATAGCCTGTGCAAGGCGAGGGCGAGAAACCAGTGTCCCGCTGCAGCCACAGTCTTCGCACAACTTCCCATCGCTGAGGTGGCGGTATGTTGCTTCGAAGAGCCGGTCATGCTCAACGCCTGGATACTGAGCTTTCAGCGCTGGCTGTCCCTGGAGCCTGTTCAAAGAGCTCGTCATGTTGCTAATGAGCTTCATTCGGCTGCGTACGCCCTTCAGCTTCGCCAGGAGCGAACGTATCTCCGATGAAGACTCCCCGAGAGTGTTTTTACGCACAAAGCGTTCTGGAAACTGTCGGCCGAGATCGTATTGGATGACACCTTCGCTGATTATAACATCGCCGAGTACAATATCGTCCCCACCCGCTTGAGGTGCCGCACCGCAGATCCCAACAACAAGGGCGAGCTTGATGTTGTGGAAGCTCGTGCGGCAGTTCGCTGCGACAGCCGCGGCGTTGGCTTTCCCCATATCGGGCATGTGGGCAAGGACGACGTTATGGCGGCCAATGAGGCCGGTCGAGTAGGAGTTGGCATCGCGAGGAGCTTTGCAGTAGGAGGGACCTTCTTCGTCCCAGTAGCGATCAAACAGAGCTTCCACGGCATCGGCCTCTATCGTCAAGGCGCAGATTATGGCAATCTCGAAGTCGCTGCGGCTGGTAGGACGTGTGGTTTGGGCCATAGTTGAGCTACTCGTGATGTTCGTTCCAGCGCGCCAGAGGCACTAAATAAGGCTGTGTCACGCGATTTATTCGTCGTTGGATAGGGAGGAACATCGGTTTTGAACGGTTGAGGTAGGTTGGAAGTTCCTTTGTCGTTGATAGTAGCCCTCGACTTGACTAGCTTGGAACCATGGTATTCTCTTAGGTTTCATGGATGGTGGAGATAGCGTCCAGATGATGATGGGGCAATATTGCAAACTCCCTGTCAGGCTGAGATTCAGCCCAAACCCCGCACTTGAACTGAAGTATCCACACGCCTGACTAATCGTAGGACCTTGGCGTTAGCACTCCCACAGCCTCATGACGCTGAAACCTCTCGCGATTGGAAGTTGTTCTCTCTCTCTTTGATAGCTCAAGATATCCCAATACATCGAACCCTCATGCTGGACAAACTCAGGGCACACGCTGTACCGGCTTTCCCCTTCTAAGAGCCACAGCGGAATTACGTTGAGGATAGTGGAGTGGGAGACGATTATTCACCGACAAACGGGCCATGAGCACTGGGAGATATGAGCCACAGCAAGCATCATGTAAGCGCACCGCCCCAGCCTCTCTGTAATATCAGCATGGCAAATAAGCCCGACATAGTATATTTGAGGCTGGAATAAATAGTCCAAGAACACTCACGTGCATTGCGTTTCCTCAGCTCTTCGACATCCACCATAAGTTGAGTATCGAGTTCGCCAGATTGCTCCATGATTTCCCCAACTTCTCCACGGACTGTCTGGCTGGTTTGCTATTATGATCCTCCTTGTCAATATCCGCGCCAAATCGCATCAGACATGCTTCCGTGCCATGCCCCACGTCTGCCGCGAGCTGAAGTGGCGCTCTATTTTTGAAGTCTTGATGATCTCCGCCGACCAGGTCCGGTGGATCTGCTCGAAGCATAAATTCATGACTAAAGCGGGACCTTGACATAGCTGCTTGCATCAATTGTATCGTCCACCAGTATCTCTAATGTCGTACTGGACGCCACGGCGGATGATGGCCATGTTCAAAGCCCAGCAACGACCTCTGCGGGAGATTCATATAGGGAAAGGAAACTCCGTATGGATGAATAGCGAGATCGTGATCCTGAGGTCATTGGATGTGCGTTTGTGCATGGAAGAATCTGCGTGTACAGAGCAAGGTGGCGAGGTGGAGAACTCTTAATCAGTCCCCGAGAGTCGTTGATCTCCTCACCAACTGTGATTTCAACGTAGCTGGCATACTGACATAAAAAAAAATAAACGACGCTGGAGCTACTGCAGTCGTGTTGGCTCTTGAAGCTAGCTGCTTTAACCTAGAAGCATATCGTAAAGGTACCAGAAGTCATACCCGCCACGGTCTGCCCAGTAATGCGCAAACACAACCTTGGCTCTCCCCTTCCGAGCATAAAAAGTTCGCCAGAGTACATGAGAATAGATTAAGGAGAGAATGACATGTGTGGCGCAATTACACGGGGTAGTAGCTGGTGTGAGTCCAAGAATCATTCGTATTATTTATTGAACAACTCAGCTAGCGAGGCAAAAGAGGAGCTCCATACCAACGGCTTGTATGGATGTCGTATATACGCCTGGTCCTTTGAAATTATGTACTCAACCAGACAACAGACCGCGCGCTGCCTAAAGCGATTGTGCGAAGATACGATTCGAGCTCAACAACACATGTATCACCGTTCGGCGTCGCGGCTGCTCTGGTTCAAGCCAAGGCCAATTTCCAATCATCAACACGTTCAATATCCTTTCCATCTCAAGTTCATAATTTCTTAATTGGTTTCGTATCCGTTGTTTCGTCACTAAATCCTTGCCCATTTCACAGGGAGTCGAAGTCCTTGAGAGGTAAGCCGCCACCCCCATCGCATGAACGCTGTTGGGTACTCACAAGCTCTTGCAAAGCCTCTCGACATCAATTAACAAGAAATGTAACAGCGGCCATCCTTGCCACAGTAGTCTGCCACCGGCAAGCAGCACTCCTTCTTGCAGCACTTGTTGTATCTGCAGCACCGGCCTTTGCAAAGGTAGGGCGTGCACCTGTCGCATGAAGCACGGGACTCGAGATCACCGTCGTCACGCTTGATCAAGTCGCCCTCATCGTCGCCGACTCCTCGGCAACGCTCGTCAGAGGGGAGAGACAGGAGATCGACGATGGGCATCTCGACGAGCTTCTTCTTGCCGCCCCGCTCATCCAGCGAGGTGGCTGCCGTGGCAGTGAGGACGGAGAGAAAGAAACCAACAACGAAACTGGTCTTCATTTTGACGGTCTGGCAGTGAGAATTTTGGCACGGTGAGAAGGTGTCGGGCAGGATCGTCCGGGGAAGATGGTTGAGGATGTCCCGATTCTTTATAGGGGCCGACACCAGCTAAGCTCGCCAGGATGCATTGTTGAGACGGGAGGATTCTAGTCCGAATCGAGTTTCGGGCAAATGCAGAACTACACATAGCGTGCCACCTCCCCTCACCGAATGATCTCCCAACCTCCTCTAAGCCGGACTGGTTACGCAGAGCGCCATGATGCTGACACTAGACCATTACACGTTGGCAGGCACGGACTGCCGATCCTAGTCTGCTGGGCTGCCGGATAGAACGCGGTTGGTAGTCCGCGCCTGACGAGGCCGATGGAATGGTCCTCTCTGGGTTAAATCCAAAATACCTCAATGGTTGGAGACATGGATGTCGGGCGATCGCCCATTCAGCTCTATACTAGCGCCGGTCCAATGTTCAGCCGTCTGACGATAAGTGTGCATGTTTCCTTGAAATTAATGGCTTGAGCTAGCGACTCCTGGCAATTAAACGACGTATCGATGAATCATCCAACAAGCATCAATATTTTCCATTTTCTGTGGCGAGCTCTCGAGGTCTCTGTGCCATTCTCATCGCGTCTGTCTGTAGTACATTGATGAACTGCACTAGAAGTAGCACCTCCTACCCTGCGATCAGGCATGGGCTATCCGAGTACATGCCGTGTTAGGAACATTGCTCTACCCCGCAAAGCTGGTTGCTCGATATGCTCGCATTGCCAGGGTCCCGTGAAGTCATTGCGGTGCGTTAAAAAAGGGGACATCAATATCTTCGCCATCAATACTGTAGGTGAGCCCCCTTGTGAAGTCTTTAAGAGACTCCAATTCATCTAGTGATGCCCTTGGAGCTTGGGTTTGGTATCTGCGTATGATCCTCTTAAAGGGAAGACGGGCAGGGCGGTATGGATGAGTTGGGGATGGAGTGCGAAGTGTGGTTAGGGGCAGTGATGGGGCCGGTCAGCCTTGTAGCCCACAGTTATTGATCAACCAATGGTGATAGTGTGTAGTCCGCTAGCCAGGGGGATGAACTAATAATAGGTAACACCGGACTGTCCATTTACTCTGTGCTTGGAAGCGGGGAAATGAGGATTATCAGCTTTGCAGGCCCTTCTATTGCGTAAACTTGTCCTGTTCGGGCGATCATATGGCAGATCTTGTCGGCATCAACCAAGTCGTCTTGCCTAGACTGTAGGTTGGATAGCGTATGTGCCACGTTGAGGGTATCCTTGCGCGTGGGCTCGAAAATCTTTCAGAAATACCGTCTCCGCCTTTTCTAAATCTCGTTGACACCCAGGGCTGAGTGTAAAAGGGGGCGCTGCCAGGGAATGCCATGTGCAAGAAATACCAACGGGCTGAAGGGCAAGATTGAAGACATGGTAAAAGTCTGTGAGGGGGATTCGAGACAACCGGTAATAATCAAGTTATTTGTATTTGAGTAGTTGAACGATGTATCGCGGCATTGTAGAACGTGGCTTCTGAAGGGTCATCTACGCAGACCTTGCCGACTACAGCACATGCCTTCCATCCAAACAAGTTGTGGTATTAAAAGCTTCTGAGAAGAAGGTTTGTGTCTCATCAAGCTATGTAATCCACCCCAATTCTTCAAAACATCTCGTGATGCGCAACATATCATGATCAAGTCAAGAGCCTAAATGAAAGACCACCTCAATCTAGGTGAAGCCGACCAGGACGGATCGAGACACCCAAAACTCCGAATACAGTCTTGTATGGCCTTCCCTCACCAGATACATAAGAAAAGTGCTTTTTATCCAGTCCCCGTTGGAGAGATTTCACAATCCCATCTTTGTCGCTCCACGTAGAAAGGGCTCGAGCGAATGCGCTCTCAAAGCACGGCTCAGCAACGTCCCAAGACGCGTATTTCTGATATACTAACCCAGTAGATATAAGAGTCCAAATTGTCCGCTCATCATCATTTCCGAACTGCTCTTTTGACTTGACCTCAGCCGCCTTGAACATCTTCTTGGCCTCGGCTTCATATGCACACTTGAACATGGTTGCTGCAAGTTGCAAGCCGGCCTCCAGCACTTCAAATGACCTAATCTCGTCTTCGTCCCAGGGTTGGGTATTCCAGATTTCCCGAAACAGAATCTCGGAGTGGTTAAAGGCGTCCGGACGCTCGTCGATAATGCCAAGCTTTTCGTAAAGGCTCAAAAGTTCACTTTGAGCGTTCAAGTGCTGAATCGCCAAACCACTAGGGTTGAGCTGACATTGGCGTAAAATTTGCAGAAGCAGGCCCTCGACGGCCGGGTCCTTCGAAACAACATGTGATCGAGAAAAACCGAGGCCAAAGTCCAGGTTTGCAGTGCTGGCATCCTCAGACACAAGTTCTGTTACGTCTGAAACAGTCATTGGCAAAGAACACCCGGGCAGCGCAGGCTCTGGGTTATCCTCACTCAATCGCCGTACCGTCGAACGGCGACTCTTTCGCGTAGTTTGAAGCAATTCCTTCGAATGAGCAAGGAAACCAAGAGCATCCTCTTCTCTATGCCAGCCGTTCAGTAGCTCAACTGCATGTCGTATGTGCTGCTGCGTTCGTTTGTGGCCATGGCCTAGCTTCGAAATCAGGTCGTGAGTTACGTCCTCAATGATCTTGTCAGCATCCACCATGCGGTCACTTTTGGTGTACAAGTTTGCGAGCACATATGCCGCCTTGACTGTATCCTCATGTGTAGATCCCAAGATGTGGCGATAGCCTTGAGTGGCTTGCAGAAACATCTTTTCGGCATTCTTCCAATCGTTTCGCTCACTGAAGGCCTTGCCCGAATCCCACATGGCGATGAGATCACCCCTGCTCAGGCCATTCCACCTGAGAGGCAATGTGTCCTCTAGATCTGCAGCCACTTTGGAGAAAGTCTGGTCTGGTGACCCTGAGTCCGGAGATTCTGTCTCCACGACATCTTCGGATCGACTTCTGCCTTGCTCTGGTGAGCGGTCGATATTCGGAATTGCAGATGAGCCAGCAAGGTCGCTGGGTGACACGACGAAGTCCTTAGGTGTCTTGTAGGTTACACCGTCTGGGGTATCGATATCTGTAACTGATTAGTTTCTCAATACTGTATAATGTCGACAGGGGCGGTCTTCTTACCCATGTCATCTTCTTCCCTTCTTGTCTTCTTGGCACGACTGGCGCTTTTTTCTGCTCGTTCTTTGGTCCAATTCTGTCCTCCGTACATGAAAATGGTTTCTTTTTCATCCTCCCTCATCCTCTTCTTCGCCTTCTCCGTCATGAACTGAGCATATTTGACTGGAAGATTCTTCTGCCACCCCCATTCCTTGAACTTTTCCTTATATAGCTTCTGGCTAGGACGGAGTTAGCAGGTGGACGCATGCAATTGGTCAAGGGGTGTAACAACTCACGAGGCTTCGAAGGAGTGTTGCTGCTCCATGATCTTCATAGTTTCGGTGAGACTCTTGTTTTTGTCGATGTATAGACTTCTCAGTACCGCCTCGTGACGTTCCCAGTCGAGATTTTCGTACTTGGCCCTTCGAGGCCGGCCTGGTGATGCGTTGACATCATTATGATGTCTTTCCCACAGTTCAATAGAAACTGATGGTGCGAGCACGGCTGACGTGCTTGGGTCGTGTGGTTCATCCCTCGAGGTTCTCGTGATTGTGGGTTCCGAGGGGCCAGGTAGCTCTGAGGGTGTTAGAGCAAAATCACCTGTGTGTTGGCTGTAAGGGTACTGGCTATGCCAGTCACTCTCAGACGGACCAAAATGATTATCAACCATATCGACTGGTTGAGCCATGGGAAATCAGAAACCTGGCTGATTTGGTGACAGTAAGGGCCGCGATTTTGGAGGTTTTAACCATTTATTCGGACATGAGGTGAGGGACGAGGCAGACAGAGCTTTAGGCAGGAATATTACAAAATGGCGCAAAAGTTCCCAAAGGAATCATGCGGGGGAGCAAATGTCACTGTACCTCCCGCCTCGCCGTCGATTTCAGTCCCTGCAGCTGCATTCATGCTTGATAAGCAGCTACAAAGCGCGTCTCTGGACCCAATGTGCAGAGTCTGAGAGATACGACAGAAGTTCGCAAAAGTCCAAAGGTCACACAAGTTCGCAAAGGTCATCGTCTTCCCTGTTGTCGCTGCGCCGCATATCGATTGCAACCCACCTCGGTGACCTACAATGCAGACCTAGTGTTACCATGGACCAGGTATGCACACTTCAAACAACGAATCAAACCACCCAAGACAAAAGTTCACAAAATTACCCGCCCTTTAGTACATATTCGTGCAAAGCGGTTTTGTCCTTGTAATAGCGGCCAAATGTCAAATGCGCGTGAGAAGATCTCAAAAGTCCTGGCCAATTGCATCTCAAGCACTTCGATAAAGAGCCTTGTCGCGTCAGTTCAACCAGTACATCGCCAACCATGTTATTTGCCTGCATGTTGACAGAATACCCGGTCCTTAGTCTACCAATCTTGGTGACCCTGCCCGCAGGAAGAGTTGCAACTATTCGTCCTGGCAGCTGGCGCCGATCTTCCAACCTTTTCACCCCGGTATACGCTATCCATGGGTAGACGTGGCACATGGCTTGCTCACCAAACCACGCGTCTCTGGTTTGGAGGCGATATATTGAGGGAGATTTTGGGGAAGAACATGCGATGCCACATTTTGGATCTAAAAGTTCCCAAAGGTTTTAGTATGGGGAGCCTCTGTTAAGAAATATTTATAAGGCGTCCTCTTCACCCGTATGTCTCTTCTATTCTACTCCCACTCTCAAACTCCTCTGTCTCTCAACACAAGCCTATAGACTTCCCTGTTTTGGTCTCATTGGCAGCCACAAGACCTCAGTACTGGCAACATACTAGCCTAGGCTCTGCTTGCAACCATGGGTTTTTCAGGGAGTCGTACTACAAGACCTTCTCCTCGCAAAACTGTACATTGCCAATCGTCCCGAAGCATTCGATCTTTCAGAGCTAATGATCGTATCATAGAACTCTACTGAACAGCTACATCACTCATCTTCATCGCAAAGGTTGGGAGCAGCTACTCCAGAATATGTGGCGGTTCAACGTCTCGGCAAACTGGAGGAATGCCAAAACTACTCCCACGACGCGGACAGTCAACAAGGCGACACAATTTTAAGCCCCATGCTCCAACGATGGCTGCAGCAGCCAAGACGTGAAGCGCCGTACGACAACATTGGCTATGTTAGCATCAGTCCCGAGCAGGACAGAAATGGCAGTAGCTAGACTTCGCAACTGGATCACAGTAAGCTGCTCCACCGCTTTCAGTCTTGTCAAAATTATGAGGCTAAATGCATATGCTTCGACCACTCAGTTGATAAGGTGGAGCTGTGGATGTTGAGTACAGTTCAGTTGTGACAGCGTTCGGAGACAATTTATGTACAATTATCCTCACTGTGGTTTAGATCAGGGCCATTTACGACTCTCCTTGGCGCTGCAGTTGGTTCGCGTTTAAGCGGGAGAGCTGCTAGCAAGATGAATGGTCAGGCATTCTTGGGAACTTTTGAGTACTGTCTGTTAGGCCAATTTGAGAATTTCTTGGGGCTGCGACGTATGCATAATTGCCGAAAAGGAAAGTGAGGTGAGCCAGCATGCTTGGCTCAAATGCGCATGTCTCACCCAAGTACTAGTACATGAGCCATATTTTTCAAACGGAAGTGGTCAGCACAAGGCAACACACCGTCGAAAATGCTTCTTATATTCCCTCATACGTCCCCAGAACCAGTGTGTGCTTGAATACTTCCTCGACACAGAAGGAATCGAACGACATCGTAAATTACTCCAAATTGAATTTGACAAGAGTCTTTAAAATCCCTCAAATGCGACCCCGGTATCATGACACCCAGAGAATCCGAGTCCTGCCCCCTAGGAGAGAAGTGCGCGGCCGCGCTGCTGTTCAACAAGAAACCGATTCCGATTCCGACGGTTCCAGTATTGCATGCATCGCGCCTATTGAACGTGACAACGGAGGGGAAACCTGTGAACTCCATGCATATGAGAGAAGGATCGATACGCGTGGCGATGTGCGTCTTCTACGAGTCGGCACCGAGTCGCAGATGGAGATCCAAAAAGAGAGGAGCCATGAAGCTGCTCTCGTGCTGACGAGAACATACGACCCCAATGGGGAGCTCAAAGCTACTGATCTCGAAATCAGGTCTCCGCATATACTGAAAGCACTGCAGGATGTAGTCAAATCATATCCCGGTGTCAACATTCAATCTTCAACGCGAATCATCATCTCAGGCGAGCCAAGATGCTTGTTTCACTATCGAGAAGAATTGAAGACTTATGCGATGGAATCTCGGGACCCAAAAATCAAGAAGCATTTGCGATTTTGTCTCCGATACATGGCGCAAAGTCTATCCAAAGAGATTACCGGATTCGATATTACCGTTAGAGGTGCGACTGCGGAGCCAGTTCTGGAGCATCGCAATCTGTGGATGGCCTACAAACCTGGTGTACTGTTGTACCAGAAACGCAACGGGATCGAAGGCCTCCTTATTCTGAGGCAAATGGATTTCAAAAAAAGAAAGGACACTCGACTCGACTCTTGGGGCATTACTTCGTACTTTATTAAAAGCAACGGGGATAGTGTCGGCCATGTCCGTCACTTTGTCATTGTTCAACACTACGATGGCTGCAAACCACTTTGTCAGATGCCTATATTTCCTCTTTGCTTTCATCCTGAGAAGGAAAGGATAGCATCTAATTTGCTCGAAAGGGGAAAGAAGTATCTCTCTATGCTTGGAGTTCACCATTGTTTCTACGACGGAGTGGCCAAACTCTCCAACTACCACAGCCCCGGTAAATTTCACAGCTCTAGTGTAAGCTTCCGCAAGAATGGGAACTTCATGGTGGCGCTAATGAAACATAGGTTAAGAGTAGGGTCATGATTGACTGCCAGAGGTTCTACCGTGACACAGGCTCCCCAGTTGAGTTCATTGCCGGCTGTCCTGTTCTCGAAGTAGAGTCTGGCAATCATATCAACCTCCGCGACGAGGATGTCATGACTTGCCCGGCATATATCCAGGGTTACTCCCTAGCGAACAAACTATGGGGTTTCTTCGAGGTCGCCAAACTTCACGAGGTCAAGTTCGACATGGACGCTTTTGGCAAACTGGTTCTAGAAGAGGGAGCGAAGCAACTTATTTTTTCGTTGGTACAGTCTCGTGAAAGTAGGAAGTTGGAGTTTGATGACCATATCAAAGGCAAAGGAAAGGGACTGATATTCTTGCTACACGGGCCACCCGGTGTCGGGAAAACACTTACGGCCGGTAAGTAGGCTTTATAGCCATGCGCCTGGAATAGCAGATGCTAACTTCCTTAGAAAGCATTGCAGACCAGACGAGGCGGCCGCTTGTTACTCTTCACTCTGGACAGATCATCGGAACTAGCCCGTTCGTTGAGCGCAGGCTCGAAAACATTCTTTCACTGGTCACAAGATGGAATGCAGTTGTGCTTTTAGACGAAGCCGACGTGTTCATGCAAGAGCGAGCAGTGCATGAACTAGAGCGAAATGCTTTAGTGTCAAGTGAGTATTGTTACTCTGAGTGTGCACCTTCCATTTCACTCACCTACATATTAGCCCTTCTGCGTATTGTCGAATACTTTGACGGGATTATGTTCCTAACAACCAATCGATTCGAATCCATTGATACCGCGTTCAAGTCCCGTATTCACCTAGCCGTTTCATACCCGCCATTGTCCACAGACAGCAAAAAGGAGTTGTGGCGAGAGTCTGTCACTAGGGCATGTTGTGAGCGGCGGCCTCCGTGGGTTACTGCGAGGTTCCTCAAAGCGGTCGCAGAGTCACCCCTCAACGGTAGAGAGATTAAGAACACTGTTGGCATGGCGCATGCTTTGGCACAAAACGGAAAGCGTCCCATGAAGCCTGAGGACATTTTTCAAGGAATCCAGGCCATGCAGTCTTTTGAATCAGATTTTAACGCGCACAAAACCATTATGGGCTCAACAAAGCGTTTGGTTAGTGCTCCTAAAGGTGTTGGCAGTCATAAATTGCCGACCAAACGGCCGTGGTGGCGGTTCTGGTAGGAAGGGGAAGTGGAGAGTGGTATTGTGCATGGTGACTGGATTTCAAATGAGGCTCTCATACGGTAGAATTTTAAAATGTCTCAAACTTGCTTGAGCTAAAAGAGTAGCAAATTAACCATTTCTTTCTCCATACATATCTTATCATCAAGGCTAGGGGAGAACTGAATCACATCGTACATTGCCGCCTGCTTAGGCATCTTCCTTTCTGTCGCCAGGGCAATATTAAACTCCAACTCCCAGTTAATTTCAAGGTAAAAAAGGACCTCGTCGATGTTGCTGCCTCCCAGACACAGGCTGCCGCTTAGCCTCCACTACAACCTCTGCCAACGCGTCGCTGGTTGCTCCTCCATCCCCAACTCGCTCAGGGGCGAGGCTTCCAAGGTCTTCGATCTCGAGGTGCATCTACTGCGGTATCTCTGCGATATCTCTGCTGATGCCTTGTTCAAAAGGTCAAGGTTTATCGCCCCCTCATATGCCTCCGTTGTGCCCGGTCGATGTTGTCCTGCTCCAAAATCGCCAAGCTTTCCAAGCACAAAAGAATTCGGCGTCTAGAAGCGGCGCATATCATCCCACTTGCGCTTATTCATGCCAGACTGGCCCGGAGTAGTAACGAGAAACTTCGCCCCTCCATAGTAGCTTTGAAGCATCTCCGGCAAACAAGAGGTCTCACCCGCACACCGATTCTCGGGTCCCCTGAGCGTATAGCGCTACATCGTCTGATCCGAGTAGGAAATTAAGTAGCTCTCGCGAAGCCACCGAGTGAGTGATTGGTACGTTCGTCCAGCTATGCCTTCTTCTCCCTAATCTGCAGTAGCTCGAAGCTTTGCCTCCAAATCCGCCTGCTCCTCTTCAATCTGCTTCAATTCTAAAAGTCGTCGTTTCCGTACCTCCAACTGGGCGTACTTGTCCATTAGAGATGCTCTTGTTTGAGTATTCTCTATGTCTGATGACGGAGATACTGGCGATATGGTATCAGCTTCTGACGGTGAGCCAGCTCTGCCCAATGAACTCGGCAGAATAGAGACCCCCGTATCAGGAGATGCAATTGATAAGGAAGGCGACTGGGGAAGAATCCGGGGCTGCTGCTGGACCCGAGGCGTGATTTGCGTTTCTAGAGCGACAGAGGGCTCCTTAGGCTGCTGGGTGCTGTCCATCTCGTGGGGTGCCTTCTCGGCAGAGAGTTCAGACCCTAGTGGTTTTGTTTCTCCAGGTAACTCTGAGGAAATTACTCTGGGGGAGTCCTCTAGGACTTCGTTGTCTTCCATCTCCTTCGTTTGGATCTCTGATAATCGGGCCGTGTCCGCCATTTCAGTTACGGGGGGTGGCGGCGTAGAGCCGCGCAGCTCAGCTGGTGACTCGGCCACAACCAGCATCTCGGGATTCTTTGGTTGCTCCAGTTCGGGGATACGTCCCTGCAAATCGTTCGTTGACGTGGAATTGTTGCTCGGAGCCTTTTGTCTTCTTCTTCGCCACCACAAAAACAACCCCAGGAGAATGAAGACGACAGCAGCTACCACTCCAACCGCTATCCCGGCCAGCGGACCTGGGCCAAGGCCCGCTGCCCCTGAACTCGAGCTCTGAGTAGCTGATGCGATGATGTTCGATGAGACAGTCAAGGAACTCGAGGGATGTTTAGTCACCGCTTTAGAATCGCCGGATGAAGTGAGGGAGGAAGTTGTCCCTGGCTTCGCGACTTGTACTAAAGCAAGTCAGTCAGGAGAACGTGAGACAGGCAGGAGGAAATATACCGGTAGTGTGGGTAGATGCAGCTGGTTGGGAAGATGAAACTGGTTGTGTAGATGAAGCTGGTTCGGTAGATGAAGATGGTTCGGTAGATGCTGGTATGCTCGACGACACAGACTCATCAGACTTGTCCGAACCCTCCCACGCCCACTGGGGGCTGTAGTTGAAGTCGCCACTGTCATTGTCGATTACTTTGAAAGCATAGTCGCCAGAGGGAAACTCATCCTGCTTGAAAGTAAAGGTGAAGCTGTCTTTAGCATCCTCTATAACCGTTTAGCATAAATCCGACGAGAAACGCAACGTCTACGTCATGCCTGCGTACGACAGTAACTTACTCGTAAGGGTTTCAACATCTTCTAGGTTATGAGAGGGCCCGCTCAAAAGCACGATCGTGCAGCCTTGGTCACAGCCAATGAGATAGAGGGTAAATGGCTCGTCTGGGACGACGTCAAAGTTTGTGTTGGTGAAACCTGGCGCCATTGTGACAGTTCCAGCACTTCTGTCTGATGTCAGAGATGGACAAGAATGAGTACAGAGGTCGACAAATTTGGCTACTTGTTGATATTGCAGGTGTCGCTTGGTCCCTAATGAGACACGCGCTCCACGGGGATACGCAAAGAGCCAAACAAACAGGAGCAGGAGACTCGCAGCCGAAAGATTGTGGGCGTCTAAGGAATGTGGCGTTTCAATAGTTTCAATTTCGAGACTCATCTAATCTAACTTCTGTCTGCTCCCTCAAGGTGAGCAAGTTGGCGGCACAAGGTCAAGAAAACACGGTTTTATTCGAGACTCATCAATGGTCCATTTACGGCTGAATCCCACTCAGCTAAACCTAAGCCATGCATTAAAATGTAAGCTTCTCTGGGATTAAGTCATCCGACAGGAAACGTCACCACTGATAGGCCCGGGAGAAATCATGATGCGCCCGAGAATAGGGGCCAAGCATCCCTTGCTTATCCATTTGCCAAGTTTTACCAACCTCTAGCATTTCAATCCTTGCCTCATCCATCAATCATTTCTCTCTTATCAATGCTAATCATTTCAGCCGCCTCTCTGAACTAAATGCCCAAGCGGACTTCCCAATTCCAGCCGAAAACGTCAAAGACTTGACAGTCAGGCTAATCCGGTGTCCCTGGGCGACACATTCGCAGATGCGAGTGCGATTCGCGATGATTCTCCGCTGTCGAGCATCAGCGATAAACCTTTCATAGAAATGCCGCCGTCTTGTCACAGATATGAGCCACATATACATCATCAACCAGACCAAATATCATCATTTCTCTGGGAGATTAGAAAGAAACCATTCCACAATCGCAATTCCTGTCGTACGTCTGGAACAGTGGCTCTGACACAGCGTGTCATGCTTGTGGGAGATATTTACGCAAGAAATCGATCCTGTCGTCACTTTGATATCTCTGAAGCATCTCAACCGACATCCTCGATTTCAGGTCTACATCACTCGCACCACATCCCATTCAAAGCTACAATGAAAGGAGGCCAG
This sequence comes from Ilyonectria sp. MPI-CAGE-AT-0026, assembly GCA_020744155.1. Classification (NCBI taxonomy): domain Eukaryota; kingdom Fungi; phylum Ascomycota; class Sordariomycetes; order Hypocreales; family Nectriaceae; genus Ilyonectria; species Ilyonectria sp. MPI-CAGE-AT-0026. The sequence goes on from JAGPNQ010000018.1 coordinate 440,560, forward strand.
GAGCACAAGTTTCTCTACTGAAAGTTGCATAGCTCAAGTGCATGCGGTACCTACTGTTGCGTCCGTCCATGTTTGTGAATCGCGCCCTCAAAGATTGGGTCGGTATCAATCATGCGATCTTCCTCATAGTACAGGTTGGAAAGCGTACGTGCCGCGTTGAAGGCCACGTAGACCCCACAATAGGCCCGGAAGATGATGATAAATGCATTCTATGCCCATTTCGAATCCCTTTGCCAATTATAGCCGAGTGTGAATGGGTCGGCGGTGTGGGGAAATGCGACGTTCAAGTGGATACAAGAGCCGAGGCACACGTTTCATAAGGCCATACACTTTTATCTAACGACCGGCAGTAATAACTATTTTTGTATTGGAGGAGTCAAGTAATGCATCAAATCATGATACAGCCTTGAAATTTGGCCTCTGAAGGGACATGCATGGAGGACTTGATGCCTCAGTTCATCTACCCTCTATCTAAACTTATGATTCCTGAGAAAATGTTGCATGTGCCATCAAATCGTACATTTCGTTTTCAACCCTTCATGTTACCCGATAGTCTTTACGTCAATTCTAGAGCCTAAATGGAAGACAGTCTCAATCCAGGTGAAGTCGTCTAGGCCGAATCGTGAAACCAGGAACTCCAAAAACAGTCTTGAACGGCCGTCCCTCGGCAGATAGATAAGAAAAGTGCTTTGCATCCAGTTCAGTAGGACCAACCGTAATGATTTTGAGGTAATTGGCTTGTTTATTTATATCCTCCACATCGACTGCGTTTCAGATGAGGAAAAGTAGAACGTTCATGATTGCCCCAAACTTGCTATCTACCAAACGACTAGCAAACTGAATTCCTTATTCTCCAAAACGTCATATCATCAAGGCTGAGAACCACACATCATACACTGCCATCTGCCTAAGCATCTTGCTTTTTCGTCGCCAGGGACATATTAAACTCCAACTCCCAGTTGGCTTCAGGGTCTCCCTTCCTCGGAGTAAAGGTGACGGTGAGACCATCCTTGACGGCAAAGACAGTATCGTTGCCGAGATATTCGGAATCAGAGTCAAAGATCTGGGTTGTGACGCTCTTGAAGCCATCCGCAATAACCTATCACACAGTCAATCCATGCCCAATTCCATTCTAGTTTCCATGAAAATGCATTTAGACTCACCATGAAGTGCAGGTGGGCGGGTCGGTAAAAGTGTCGGTCAAGCATGCGAAGAAGCTTGCCAGCAGGGCCATCTTCGGGGATCTAAAAATAAGGGTTAGTAACAAATCAAATAGCGCTTCCGTAGGTACTCACGGGGTATGGTGTGGGCTTCAGGCAGTAGAATGAATAACGGCCCTGATCGTCTGTGATGAACTTTCCCCGCAAATTGCAATCCCGCTGGTCGGCATCTTGTTGCTCGTAGAGGCCTGAAGGCGCGGTTAGAATTTTGTTGAACGCTGATCGGCTACTCGATGAGTGTTGGACCTACCATTGGTGGATGCCTGCCATACATCTACAGAAGCGTTGGGGATGGGCTTTCCAGTCTCTGCGCATGTAATAGTTCCGTGAAGGTAGGAGACGATGCCATCCTTGGGCGTCTCAAATGAGATTGTGGTGCCGTTGGGGCGGGTAGGCGTATCAGCGCGCCAGAAAGGACCCAGGATGGCCGTGAGAGTGCCAGAGTTGGCGCTGTTCGCAGCCGCCCGATGGGTGATGTCATCCACGAGCCTGCGGTTGTCAGCTTGATGATCGTGGTCATGATTCTCAGTAAGCTTACGTCTCGAGACCAATGACATCGCACATCAATTGACCCTCATTCCTGCGCTCGTTGCTCATTTGACCGGCTTGGTTGATCATCTCAACGCCGGCCAACCACTCGTCGACGGTGAGGTTTACCTCTCGGGCGAAATCGTGAATGTGCTGGACAAAGGAGCCCAAGACCTCACGGAGTCGGGGATCGGTCTTGGGTCCAAAGGAGTTGATGACATGCTTGGTGAATTCCTGGCCCAAGCCCTCTTCGGAGACGGGAGGCTCGGTCGTCATTGTTGCTGATTTGGTGGTCTCGACAGTCTGAGTTGCCATGTTGATATCAAGCCAAGGACGCGATGTTGTTGCAATCAGAGCGGTTAGAAGCGATGGAATGGCAGTAAATGGGTTCGTGAAGCTATGAAAGGAGGAGAGAGACTGCTTTATGTTGTCTGGAGTACGGATATGTGGCACCAGACGGATTTACGGGAACGCTTGGCGGGACTTTGTAGGTGGGCGGCGACGATCCGGATCGTTCGATTGAGCGGCACTCATTACAAAACACGACCGCTGGATGGATACACAAGAACCCCGCAATGCAGACGCCCATGGGGAAAGGCGGGGATCGGACAGCAGGAATGGAAGGTTGGCCACCTTGCATGGCATCATCGGCTGCTTCGGGTACGGGGTTGACCGAGATCCGATTCCCTTTTCCGACGATGGCGGCAATCCCCCGGTTGTGATTTGATGGCATATGCCGGCGCGAAATGACTCGGAGAGGGACGGTTTTGAATTCGACGCCTTTTCGAAATGGCCGGACAATTTGCCGTAGCTAATTCCCGTGGAGCAGTCAGACGAGTGGTCGAATGGTCGTCGTCGAGCATCCCCTCAAATGTCATGGTGGACTCAGATTCCAGACGACTACAGGGCGGAGCAGACCGAACATTTTAATTTGGGAAAAATCTTAACACAATTCACGGCAGAATTTAGGATAATATCGATGCAGCTGTTTCTAAATACCATCCAATGCTTATGCAGATTTTCTATAGTCCTCGTCGCCACTGAAATCCCATTGAGCCTTGTCCGACCCATTGGGCCTGCTCGCCCGTCTAAAGCCAATATCCAAACCGTCGACCTCCACAACTGGCAGAACCGCTTCGACGTCCGCTTTGTACGCAGCCGAGTACCACGTATCCAACAGACGACCGTTCTTGAAAATCTCGGGGCACGTCTCCCTCATCCGGCGCAGCGCTGTGCCGGATATCTGGTCCACGCTGTGTGCGTGTCTCAGCGCCAAGAAGTCCTCGCCGATATTCTTTCGCAGCTGTTCTTGTACCTCGTCCGAGTACTTTCCAGCTTTGAACAGCAGCAGGTCGTATTGCAGCAGGGATGCCTTTCCATGCCATGAGCCTCCTTGCGTGGCTCGGTGGTAGAGGCCGGTCAGTGCCGCAATGGCACCGATGCATCCCGTGCCGTAGTCGGAAATTGGGAAGGGTGGCACGACGGGCTCGTTCAAACCCATGAATTTGCCCTGCTCCCATGCAACACCGCTCACCTAGATCGGATGTCAGTTGTGCCATTGAAACCCGCCATAGCCGGCTACTTGACCAGCCGGGATAATAGGTGAGGGGAAACATACGCAGTCTGCAATCTGCTGCCATCCGGGTCGGTTCGCCCACTCGCCCTCGTAACCGAAGCAATTTTCGTTGACATATACAAATCCCTTTCCCCTCTCCTTGGCCAACTTGGTCAACGACGCGGCGCCATAGCCGAGACGCTCCAGGGCGCCAGGGCGATACCCATCCACGACCACATCCGCCTCGGCAAGAAGAACCTCAAACTTTTCCCGTCCTTCCGGCGTCTTGAGGTCCAGCTCCGCAGCATGCTTTCCCATGTTTCCATCGACCTGGAAAAAGGGAACATCACTCAAGTTGGGGCTGGTTATCTTGAGCACATCGGCGCCGTATTCGCCCAGAATGCGCGTGATGACAGGTCCAGCGATAATTCGGCAGAGTTCAAGGACTTTGATGCCCTCTAGTGGTCGGCACTTTTGACCTGGCGAGCTCGGAGATAGCGGGACCTTTGGTGTTTCGGTCTCCAGGCTTTCGACTGTCCAAGGCTGCAGCTCGATATTCGTCTTACCCTGCGCGTGAGCAATTTCCGTATCAGCAATCAAATCGCATATCCAAGTGTCAAATGACGCAACCTACGTGAGGGGTCTTCAGGAAGTCCTCGTGCTTAAGAGCAGGCACGCCCGCCTGTCGGTTTTTGGCATTGAGCTCCTCCAACTCCGCGGTCGAGTATTTTGTGACTGCGCCTTCAATCACGCGAACAATATCCTCGTGGCTTTCCAAATCTGGCCTGAAGGGCTCGAGTCCAATCATTCCCAGCGTTGTTGAAGCCTCAAGAGAGCCGTGGATGTGGTAGTATTCTCCCGGCACCTTGGTCTCGTAGAGGTTAGCGGACATGCGGCGGTATGAGATTGACTGCGCGTGAAGTAAATCGGTATCTATCTTCAATTAATATCTATTTTATTTCGCACAATATGAGATGTAGCCTGTGAAATATGTAGACGTACCCTTTAGAAGCTTCTTGACACCAGGGTCAAGCTTCCCCTGGCCTCCAACCGTCGCCATATACGCTTGGCACAAGAACGCAGTCGTCTTTTCCAGATCTACCACGATCTGTCGCTTCTTGGCCTCTCCATCCTTGAGGTCAGCCAGGAGGCACGCAATGCCACCTTCGATTGCCTTGAGCGCAGCTCCGGTTTCCGTCTCCTTGAGTGGGATGGGAAAGTAGGGGAAATCACGGGCGGCGGTGAATTTCACCTGGGGCACAAGATCGCGAACGGCTGGGGGAAGCGATACGGCATCGACTTGATCGCAGAGCAGCTTCAAGATGCGACTCGTCTCCGTCACAGACGAGTACGAATTCGCTTTGTTGACGGTCATTTTTGTTCGTTTCGATCAGGCAGCACTAGCGTGGATTGAAGCGATTCTGCCCAAGTACAAGCATCTTCTTTATACAAGACCTCCGTATTGCTCCACCACATCCAGCCAGAGTTATCCGTCTCCCTAGCGCCAATTACGTCTGCGCGGACCCAGAACTTTTATCCAAGACGAAAACCACAGTGGCCAGGGCTGCAATGCCCGTACGCGGCCCGGCGGTACGCAGATAGTGCTCCGCAAGCGTTATTTCTGTTCTGGCTGCTCTCTGCCAATGATAAGGCCTCGGAGGACTCGACTCTGCGGAAGCCGAAGATCCACTGCCCGGTATCCGAAGAGCAGAGGAGAAGGATAGGCCCTGCAGGTGAAACCCTCGCCCGGCAGCCGAATGAAACCCCGCCCATAATCATGTGCCTCACCCGGAAGCCGATGGCGCCGCCGAAGTCAAGACGAAGATGTGGACCGTCCTTAGCCGACACCCCGCTCGTAACGTATCACGAAAGCCATTAACTTATCCGCGATGAGATTGTTGATCTCGGTAATACGCGGTCACGTATGTCTCATGTAAGCTGATTCAGCACACACTCATTCGATTGGAGACCAATCTAAACGTCTCATGAAGTACCCTGCAGTGCATACTCCAACAGGTTATTGATCGCCTTCAACACCACTATCCCTCACTCCCCGTCTCGAAATGCCTGTTCTAGAGGTCAGAGGGAAGTCCCTCTTCTTCGCTCGCGCAGACCCCGCGTCAGCACAGAAGCAGAAGCAGCCCACCTTTGTATTCATTCACGGGCTGGGATCTTCACACTGCTTCTACACCCCGTTGATGACGCAATTGGCTAGCGAGGGATATCTTTCCATTGCTTTCGATACTATTGGTACGAGATGTTTGACCGGCTTGTGTGATGTGTTGCCACAGTCCTAACACCACACAGGAAGCGGACTTTCCGAATTGCGTCCCGAGCATGAACACACAAGCATCCAATCAATTGCCCAGGATGTCGAGGGAATCATTCAACACATTGGTATCTCGCCTGAGGACGTAATTGTTGTTGGGCATTCGATGGGAGCCATTGTGGTCTCCGAGCTCTCTGTAAAACTCAAATTGAAAGCTGCTATTCTCATCGGCCCAGTGTTGCCAAGGCCAGCACTGGCTCAGATCTTCACGGCCCGCATTGAGACAGTGAACAAAAGTAAGCTCATCCATTGCAATTGACGTTGTATTTCACCCTGTTCGTGGCTAATTTTGCGCTACAGAGGGAATGGAAGCAATGGCGGATACCATTCCCCTCGCAGCTACGGGATCCAAGTCATCCTCGACAGATAAGGCGTTCATTCGGTCACTACTCCTGTCACAAAAGCCGGATGGCTATATTTCGCTTTGCCGCGCGATAGCGGAAGCAGGCCGTCCAAACTACTCTGCCGCCCAATGTCCAATTCTCATTATCGCTGGCGAGGAGGACAAAACGAGTCCCCTCGCAGATGCGCAGGTCATCTTTGATGAGTGAGTAATATCAAGAAATGAGCGCATTTGATTCCAGAACTAACAGATATTACTGCTAGATGGGGATCTAAGAGCGAGGACAAGTTGCTCACAGTACTAGGAGGGGTTGGTCACTGGCACTGTATTGAAGCCGCTCAAGAAGTTGGTGCGCGTGTATTAGACTTTCTCTCTAAATAGTTGGAATTCCAACCGTCTGACGCGATCATGACTATATAAGTTTCCTGCTAGATAAACCCTCCCTTTTTTTGAGCTAGTCGAATATCGTAGTCTACTTCTTCGGAGCCATGGCCCCAGTATCCTAAAGAGGTCAGTCTAAAAGCCCAGAACAAGCATCCGGTACAGAGCCGACTTACAAGGAAAACCTGATAGAAACTCATTCTATATTCTCCATCACTCTCTTTGACCAGCTGTGCCCGTCCCGCCCAGTCGATCTCTACTGTTGACCCGCTTCGCATGCCGAGTTCAACAGAACCATAAAGCATCACCTCGGTAGCATCATTTCCAAACGGAAAGATTTTGTGTAGAGTGTGTTTCCGAGATGCAACGCTGGTCCACATGCCTTCCCTTAGGGCGGTGATTTCTGTGTTGCGAAGAATGTCAGCGACATGATTGACGGAACCAATGTTTAAATTGATGGGAAACTAACCTTGCGTTCCCTTGCTAGATTTAGAGGCGAGAGCAAATGTGGCATCGCTCGTGAACAAGTTCACATATTTCTCTGTTTGCCCAGGCGTGTCTGAGACTTCGTAGAATTTCCGGAAGTACGCCACCACCTCGGGGAGGACCCGCAGGTCCGCGGGGTATGCAGCCTCGTATTGGGACATGGTGTGAATTGGATAGATGTCGGTACCAAATAATATAATCCAGTGGTTTGAATAGCTTCAAATAATAGGTATTATAGGACTGTAGGCAATCGAGAGGTGCAGGAATACGAACGACGAGCTACGAGTTGAGGGGTACTAGCCGAAGCGTCGGGAACCGGGTGAGTGGTGTGGATATTATTTTCGAAAGCCAGCCAATTAAAACAGAGTCAAATTATCAGTGAGGGGCAAGACTCGTCGGCAATTCGGTTCGGGAGTACTCGTTCCCAGTTCCTGCATTTCACCACGGCGCCGCTCGTCGTGTGGAACTTGGAAGAGACTCTCAGACATCATTCGTAGTATTGGGCCTCCGCTAAATGTCCTGCTGTAAGTTCTTTTATTCTCGAATGAGGGGTGCTTTCCGACGTTCCTTGCACTTTCCCCAGGGCTCGGAACGGATGGGGCCCATAGTTGCAATGTACTTGGCTGACTCGGCTACCAGGTGCGGAATCAGGGTTCTCTCATTGCGAGCCGCCGTGATCGTATGTGCCATTGAGAATAGGCGTTGGCAACCAAGAGGAGCGACTACTGACTAGTCAAAGCGGAGGAAGAAGCCGGGATCAAAACAGACAATGCCCACCAAAAGAGTCCGCGACAGTGACCGCAAACGCTGTGCCCAAGCATGCGAGAGCTGCAAGAACCGCAAGCAGCGCTGCGACGGTCTGCGGCCATGCGGTCGATGCGTAAAACGCGGCCTCGGCCGAGACTGCGAGTCCTCGACCACCCGGTTCCCGCTGCTGGCCTCCTCGCTGCCGAGCCCGGACCCCGACCACTTCAGATCCGCGACTCCGGGGTGCGGCCCGGCCCCGGAGCGGATGAGTCCCGGCCGGGCTCCCGACGGCAGCCAATCAACGCCGGGCACCGGGCCGTCGCCCTCGCATCACGTCGCCGATGGCGCGTTTATGTCGCCCGCTGCGCCGTCGAGTGATCGAGCGTCGGCGTCGTCGCAGTTGCTGTCGAGCGGCTTCCCAGCGAGGGTGCCTCAGATGTCGCGGTTAGTCAAGGATACCAAGGGGCAGTACATGTTCATCGGGGACTCTGCCACCCTTTCATTTTTGCAAAACATTCGCCGGATCGTCAGGAAAAGCTTAGGGAACTGCCCGTTTGTCGATGACCCGTTGCGACACCTAATTGTCGAGTCTTCACCAGACACGCGTCGAGGATGGATCATGTCAAGCGCTCAAAACCCACCTCCAAGGCAAAATCCTGACGAGGTAGAGTACCTCCAGCGATGGTACATGCAATCTGCAAACTGCGTATTACTTCTGTTTGACCAGGAAGAACTCCACCATGCCATCAATAGCTGGCAAGAGAAAGACAACGACAAGGCTGACCCAGCCAGTCCCGTCTACTACCTGGTTTTTGCCATCGGCGCCCAAACTGGCCCCGAGGACAAGGACAGTCTTGCCGAGACATTCTTCAACTATGGGCGCTATCTGACTGTCGAAACACTTATGGAGGATCCAGATATTCCCACCATCCAAGCGTTTGCGCTCATCACCATGTACCTCCTCGGTGCATCTCGGCGAAATTCTGCCTTCATGTATCTTGGAATGGGTGTTCGAGCCGCCTATGCCCTCGGCCTACACCGCAAGGATATTTCTGCTCTATTTCCACCTGCTGAATGTCGAGCAAGGGAGCGATTGTGGAAAGCCATCCGGATTCTTGATCTCTTCATGAGCGCCTCCCTAGGACGCCCACCGTCAACATCAGAAACCAGGGACACTGCTAGCAGGGAAGACTACTCAGCCTGCAATGACCTGTCCATGATCTTTGAGTCGGTCCTGTCAGACATTTACGCCAAGAGGATGATATCCACCGAGGTAATTGAGCGCATTAGTCAACACCACCGGCGATGGGCGGCTCAGTCTCGCAATGGCTTCGAAGTTGATGGCATCCAACCGGGCGAGTCGATTGAGGCCTCTGATGGCACGAAGCAGCCCAACATGGGTCTTCTGCACCTCAAGCAGACGGCGTATTGGACCATTATCCTCTTATCTCTACCATTCCTTCTCAAGGATGTGTCTGCGCACGTCGACTCTAATCCTAACTCCTTGCCCATCAACCAAGAGAAGCGAGCACCGTCTTCATCCTCCAACCAAGTCCTTGTCTACGCATGCCTCGAAGCTGCCATACATACAGTCGACCTTCTTCAAACGCTTTTGTCGACTGAGTTGATCCCGAAGAGGTTGCCGTTCCTAATAAACTCGGTGTTTGCCTCGGGTCTGGTCCTCGGTGTCGCCGCTTTCGGAGACTTCGATACATCTTTTCCACTAGAGCGAAGCTTACGGCTCGCGAAGAATATCCTCCACCGCTTTGCGGTTCACGATCCAGTAGCAAAACGACATTTGCTTATCCTCGAGCACATGCAAGGAGCCTGCGACAAATACATGGAGATGAGAGCACGATGGAAGATGGAACGTCAAAGTAACCTCGTCGGCGGGCTTTTTGGCAGTATTCACAGCATCGGCGTCCCATCTAGAGACATGAATGAAGATCCAGATTCGATGCAGGTGGAAGATGAGACGTCTACCAGTCCACGAACAATCCCACGTACGTCTGCGACGAGAATACAGACACCTGCCATTGACGCGGGCTCTAGTGTTGGGCAACAACCAGAAGACTTGGCAGCTGGATTTTCCGACTTGATACCGGCGATATCACCAAGCTTGCTGTGGTTTGACACTTTTGGAGAAACCATGCCCCTTTACCCGACTGTCGATGCAGGCATGGTTGAAATGAATCCAGATGGCCTTGAAACGGATCCAAGAGCCCCTTTAACGTATAATGAGTTTATTTTGTGACGACATAGCACCTCCCTTATCTAGGGCTTCTGTACTACTACTGAACTTGAGCGATATCATGCTGTTGCGAGCTAGGATTCTGACAGATTCCCTTTACATAGTCAGATACATCCCGTAGCTAGTAGATAGAATAACATCATAATTCCGTCCATATTATGAACAGGTATATTATCATTGAAAGTCTGTGGGAAGTATCGAACGAAATGCAACAGAGAACGCACTAATAACCCGTTTGGTGTATCGATTTAGGTTTATTCGTTGCAAGAAGTAACACTCTTCGCTTGAGGATTCAAGCAACATTGGAAGATTGGTTGACTTTCTCCTTTTGAGATTTTCAGATATTTTTATTTCAACGTAAATCCATATTCCCTGTCATCGTAGCACCAGATCTAGCAATCCTAATTACTAGCTTCACCATCCAATTAAGCAATCGTATCTTCCAGATACAAACAACTATACCACCACACCGTATTTATCGGGGCTGGCAGCACCGTAAGTCCAGGGACAGCCCCTAATTCTCCTTCTACTACACGATGCCACTTAGTCTATTTCGTGGCCACATCATCAGATGTGACAGAACGGCAAATGTCTACTGGCTTACCAGAGTGACTGAGCAGAATTACTCAAGTCAAAATATCTCAAAACTTTTCCGTTTTTAGCTTATTGAGGTACAAGTCTATAATGAAAGTGTCAAAGCACAGCGTATTCCTATCGCAAATGTCCAAATTCGGGGGTCCACAACAATTCCATCCTTCTCAAACTCCTGGAGTCGGTCCTCAAGCTCAATTAGCGGGATTTTCCACTCCACAGTGAATTCTCCCTTGTCCAATCTCTGCTTTCCAGCCTCTTCTCCCTTCTTGTCTTCGGCGTGTAGAAAGACTCCAGTGAGCAGAGCGGCTATAGGTACTGGCTCTGAGGTGAGGTATGGACTCTTCGCAATAACCTTGCCAGTCTTGGTCGTCTCTTCCTCCATTTCCCTCACAGCTGCTTGCTCTGCTGTTTCCCCACCGCGGCGACTAATAAAGCCGGCAGGGAACTCCATTGTATCCCCATCGTATTGTGGGCGGAACTGTTGTACTAGGATTGTACACCATCGGCCATCGTTGTCCTTGTATATATTTGGCATCAAGGTTCCGACAGGCTCGTCTCGAGGGCGATTAACTAGAAAAATAAAATCACGATCCCTTGGCGTTTTTGTTTCATCTCTCGGATCGATGTAGGTAACTGTTGCCAGCCCTTGATATTTGCCATGAGAAATGACTTTCTGGTCGATGATGTAGGTCGATGTTGACTTTGGTAGTACGTGGTCGAGTGACATGGCTGACTGAGAGATTTTAACGGTGATAGTTAACGGCCCTTGCTTGCTTCAACTTATGAAATCGTGAAGTGAAATTGCCTTGCCTTTTGACAGAAGTTAGATCAGCAAAACGGCTGTATTCTTTTAAGGTAAGAAAGCTTTCACATACAGTAGTTCAGTGATTGAGAGATTAAGGCCAAAAGACAATAATCGAATGCCCGGTCAGACAGTGGGTAATAGACGTGCTAGGCAGCAGCGACGTATGAGTTTATGGCGGTGTGTCACGGCAATACCGGTATTTCGGGTGAAACACTGCCGGCTTACCAGTGTTGAGAGCCAATCTCATCTCAACTACTCAAGCTTGTGAATTATCATCTACAAGGCTGACTAGGTATCCGGTAATCGGGTTCAATAGCCACTCGTTGTAAGCTACGTGAAGCCCGAAATCAGGTTTCAGTTACTTCTCTATAAAATAAATAAGATGAACCCTAACCTTTCCAGAAGCTCCTAATTACTACATTATTTTGTGTTAATGAATTCACCAATAACCCCAGGTCCAAGCCAACGTCTTTCTGCGCGCCTTTCCGACTACATCTAGTAATGGGTATTACGATTTCTGGATATGTTGATTCTTCCCACTCAACGAATTTTTGGCTCGATGTTAGGCTATCACGAGATAACCTTTCAGCTTTAGTGTCCTGAGTCCATAATTCGTGCTCATTTTTCTCATTTTTCTCAAATAATATCCCCGAGCTGGTTTCAATGGGTCGAAGGGACCGTTTAAACCCTTAGACTATGTGAAAGGCAGTCCCCAGTAAAGTTGAAGTTGGCAGAGCTGGATAACTTTCATCAGGCACGTTACCCTCCATGAAGGTAGGCACACTTAACAGGTAATTAATTATTGCTGCATGAGACAGAAATCCCCCCTTATCGTGGGCAATGACTATCTCTTTATACTCAATTATGTTTGCATAATATCATGGCGAGCAGGATTCAAGATGAATATATAAGATAAAAGGATATAAACATCGAGAGAAATGACCATAATAACAAGATAGTCAGATCCTTGTCGAAATCCTCAGAGGCGTTCCACCATCGACCCCCAGCTTAACTCAATGTCTGTTGTTCTTAACATATACTGGGCACTTGTGTCTGGAACTAGTATCCGTAGAGGTTGACGTGCTCAGAAGTCGAGGCTCGGATCCTCCTGTTCTCCCGAATCAACAACACCCGGATCCACCAGGCGCAAAGAATGGAGCAGAATGCAAAACCAGCTGAAGCGCCAAATCCAATGGCATATCGTGGCGAGTCACTCTTAGGCCACAGGTAGGCACCATAGATATAACCAATCTAAAGATAAAAGGTTAGTAACAGCTACAGTCCGGTTTGGGGCGCGCAAACATACCTGGCCACCAACGTTGGTCATAGCAAGAACAACCTGCCGTGAGAATTAGCACATGTTGGTCATTTAGTTGCAGTAGTTTGCAGGGTATACGCACAGCCTTCTTCTCCTTTGTCTGAGAGAGCGTGGATGCCGCCCATCCAATAATGACCGAGTTCACAGCGTACGCGCCCATGGGGAAAATGAAGCAGGCCACGTAGCGGGCAGCGGTATTCAGTGTGGCTGCAGCAAGCGCGAATCCGACAATCGCAATGGCCAGGCCAGCAGTAATGTGCCAGGTGCGTTCATGCAGTCGGCCAGAGCTCCAACCGAAAAAGATGCCGGTGGCACCAGCGAAGATGAATGGGGGGCAGGTCATGACGAGTGTGATGGTTGTGTCGAATCCTAGAGTCTTGACAACGCTGGAGCCAATTGTGTTAGCTATGGGCGGCGAATGCTTCAAAGGGCAGTACTCACGTCGGGAAGAAGGAGTTGAAAGAGCAGGCTGAGAGATGGAAGTTCTGCATCAGACAGAAAAGCCACGTCCGCTTGTCGCCGCACGCTTGCTTCAAGCCTTCCCATGCGGATACGGGCTGATCATCGGAATCCGAGAGCTTGTCCTTTTCCATGCGAGAATGGGCGAGCTCCCGCTCCCGCTCGTTCAGCCAACTGGTTGTGAGGGGAGTATTAGGTAGAAGGAAAAAGCCGACAATGGAAACAACACCTGTGGCAGCACCCTCGACAATAAAGAGCCTGGTGGTTATGTCAGTTGCCGAAGCATGTATAAGAGGTGAAGGTTAACGTACCAGCGCCATCCGGCGATACCTGAGAGACCGTCCATTCCAGCAAAAATGCCTGCTGCGATGAGACCCGAGAAGCCTGTGGCGAGAATCTGGGCGCAGTAAAGGAGGGCAATGCGGGATGCCACCTCTGTTTAGATTGTCAATTGGCTTGGCCGCATATTGGCTAGGTTTGACATACCTTTACGAGTGTAGAAAATAGACAGAATGTATGTGGCTCCTGGGTAGAACTAAAGATTGTCAGGAATGGAGAGTAGGCAGAGCATTGTTCGAAACATACTGGCGCCTCAGTGATGCCGAGGAAAAATCTGCAGACAACAAGACCAGCGTAGCTTTTGACGAGAGCCGTGCAACCTGTGTCTGGTCAGCCTTGGAGTCCAGTAGATACGGCGACATCAACGTACCAGAGACAACACCCCAGATCAGCATCCATGAACTCATGTACATGCCTGGCCTGACTTTAGTGATCAACATGTTGCTGGGGACCTGCATCAACACGTAGCCGACAAAGAGGCTAGATGACGATCGTTAGCCGCTTGATCTCGCACTGCTTGTATATATTCGGGCGGTCATACATGGAAACGGTCGTGTTGAACTCTGTTCCAGTCATGCCGAGGTCTTCTTCGAGGTTGTTGAGACGGGCCTGGGCGATGGCATTACGATCGACGTAGTTGAGAAAGTACATGATGCACAAGCACGGCTACAGAGATGTTAGTCTTGGACGTCTGCCAGGGTGTCTGCTGTCAACGTACCATAATCCAGATGTCCAGCTTCCTCACGAGCCGGATCTCTTCGGGGTCAGTTTTCTTTGCGGTGCCGGTGTAGTCCCGCTCCTCAGTGTTGACGGGCTTCTCATCCTCGAGGACGCTATTGACGTGCTTGACGGCGTAGTCATCCTTGGACGTGCGGTTCTCTTTGATGCTCGCCATCGTGGCCGGGTGATTCTGCTGACTTGGATGGGACCAGATGCTCGAGCTGGATCGTGCTGGGCTGTTCGTCTCTCTGCCGTTCCCTCGCCTTATTTATAAGATTCCTGAGATTGCCGAAGCTAGGACCCGTCGGGAATCTGGGGTAGGCTAGTGCGGGGGAACTGGCTTGTTCGCTGCCAAAGCCGGGGAAGGTGGAGTCGCGACGAGGATGTTCTCGGCGTCAGATCTGGAGTCCGAGGGACCGTGGAGGAGCGGGCTGGAGCTAGGGTAGCATTGTGATGAGCAATTGCAGGGGCAAATACCTGTGAGAGGGTTGTTGGGGTGTAGCAAGTCTCTCCGGTCCAATTGCAACCGCGAAGAAGCTGCATGCCGTGGATCCTCAAGGGTCAGTCCATATCGCATCCAGCCAAGCTGACCAGGTGACCGCTCTTGTGTTTTCTCCCTCGGCCGTACCCCGGTTTCGAAGACAATCCATATCTGCCCCCGTTGATTGGTTATGGTGCCATCTCATCCACACTAAACAGGCTTCGCGCCATCGTCGCTTTGCACACATGAGTCGGAGCCACTGTGCGGGGTCGGGCTCGCGACTTGCCATCAACCCGAGTCTCAATTAGTCCTCACAAGGGGAAGATGAGACATGAATTAAGTACCACTCAAGCGTAGAAAGCAGCAATATCGCAGCTTAGAATAGGCCCAGGAGGCGACGATTCCATCACATGGAGTCGCTCATTCATCACAAGATTGACGTCTGCACAATCTCGATTACCATAGTCTGGGTACACAACCTTGCATAAGACAATTGACACAATTCCACGTAAATTAGCCCATAATTTATCTCCGTCGTCTCGCAATACCGCCTTCCTCGGACACACTTGTGGCTACAGGGAGTATTGCACAATCCCCTTACGCCCACTGTCTCCGATCACAAAACGGCCGAAGTTGTCCTTCGTGGAGTTTAAATTTGTGTGCCGAAAAGATTTTGGGGTAATGACCTTGGCACCGAAGCATATCTCCCCTCTAATCCACTTTTGAAATAGCCTCTCAAGGCAGTGTGAAAGAGAGTATGGCCGACATCCAAGATGTCGGCGCAGAGATCACCCTGAAGTGCCGCGGGATTTGCTCAGTTGCATTATCCTAAACCTAACCCCATCGCTTAATTTGGCGATGTATTATACTCTGAAACATATTAGCAGTGCATCACTGAGTATATTGCTTCGAATCAGGACTGTATGCATTACCCCAAAGGTACAGGGTAAGATATTACAGACTTCGACTCCATGCAAAATGTACGCAATCGAAGCAAACTATCTCTTCATGGCACCAATAATCACGAGAAAAATTTATATCCAACTTTGTTTTATTACTTGCAAGTCAACTATGGATACTGTGTTGACATTCCTTCGCCAAAAGAACCATTAACCAAAGACGCCAGAAGACGGCCGCCATGATTCGCCACGGCCATCAAAGAAGTCATGACCGGGCAGTGGATCACCTCCCATCGTTGTGTGCGATATAAGCCAGTAGCAAAATCCCAGACGGCGATAGTGATCAAAACTCTGGCCGCTGCTGCGAAGCAAGACAAGACCAAGCATTACTCGGGATCGGCCCACTTGCGACGATCTCGGTCCCAGCAACAGTATGTGTAATGCATTGTCGTTGAACGTCTCACAGAGCCATCGAGCCAAGTCTCGCTGTTGGGACCCTTGCGGAGTACGGTGAAACGTGTTGCTTTGATAGTGTGCGGAACTGGACATCTCCATGCATCTATCCATATACAGTGTCAAGAAGTTGTTCTCGGAGAAATAGTGCTCTGGGTAGGCATTGCTTTCTTCAAACGCCATACAAGCTTCTGAAAACTCCGAAAATTTGCAGAGAGGACCTTCGAAATACCCCCAGTTTCGGCTGTCCACGTTGCGAACGGAAAATGAGCATCTGGCCTCTTCCTGTTCATCTGGTGTGGGCCAAGCCGGGTTGCCTTCGCTCCATACCATATCAGGGATCATTGACTTTTGGCTCACATGCCACCCTCTTCCACGCGCTGCCGGCTCCGTGAAGACATGCAATTGGCTTAAGACGGGATAGTGCAGTAAGAGCTGCTCCCCAAGCTGGTCTTCCAACTCCTCAAGGGTGTAGAAGGGTTTCGGGGGAGGACTGGTAGCTGTAATGCCCAAGCGAAACCCAAACATCTGCTGCATCCCGTACACGCGATCTTCTGCCTTGACGCTCGTCCGATGTCCCACGGCGGCATACGCCGCCATTGCATTCTGTGAGGAGATTGCCATTATACCAGAGGCCTCGATTAGCTCCAAGATTTGCGGGTATGGTTTGCCGATCTCAGAGCTGTTGACGTTTGGGACGTACATGCACTCGCAGAAGCTGATCAAATCGAAAAAGGTTGGACTGTACGTCGAACCTGCCTTCATTCCCGGTAGTGCGACAGCATTTCCCTCTCGAGACAACAGCACGACATCCTGTCTTAGGAAGGTCTCTTGTAGTGTCCACAGGGAAGAGAACCAAGGGTCTTTAAAAAGCTGGCCAAGGTGGTCATGTATCGTCGTCAACTGCTGCGAGGACGCTGCAGGTGTCGTGCCAAAAGGTACAATTCTCACGACGTCGCTCAGAGTATCCAAGCTTGCCAAGATTCTTTGTAGATCCGCAATGGGCATGGTGCTCAACCAAGCAAACACGTTTTGAGCGCCTTTGAAGATAGCGGCCTGCCTGCCAATCTCGGCGGCCGATCTGGGCTCTGTCCCACGCTGATCAATGCAGGCGACATCAAGCCATACAAACTCCACGGATGCCGATATATGCTTCAACATCCAGTGAGAAACACTTCCGGTAGTCGTTTTCAAGAAAGACTGAAACTGCAGCACAGTAAAATGGTCCGGGTCAACCCTTGGAACCTCCCAAGGGATACCGTGTACGACGATGGAGCGCACATCCGGGCGCTCATGACCCGATAGCTTCCACCTTCCCCATGTGTACGTGATTGCATTATAAGACGGTTCCACATATGATCCATACCTGTTTCCGGGCTGCCACTCATACGACACCATTGTTGGGATGTGTAAAAGACGGCGTGGCCAGGAGCCCAACGCGGCATCTTCCCGTTCTATTTCCTCAGCGGAGTCCATGGTTGGTTGTGATGAGATAAAGCTTCTGCGTCAATCAGATAGCGATATGAATTAACCTTCTCGTTAGATTTTATGCTGTCGCATTGCTTTCACGCCCCTCCCAGCTAGATGAAGGGTGATGAGGGTGATGTGGGAGGTCGGAAGCACTGAGCTTACGCCAGGCTGCGAGATATTGCGACGAGGTAAGTATTAATTGGCTGATTTCTACCGGTTTCGGCTGCACCTTTATACGGCTTCGCTGATTCACTGGGTGCGCCATCACCGCCAACTTGTTAAACGGGCTCAAAAGCGGCCATCTCTGTGACGTAATCTATCTGATATTAATACACATAATCAATTATCTAATACAACTCTCTCTGTGTCCAATTTCTCCACCACCTTTTGTGATTGTTGCTTTTTACAGGCAAGGTGTGCATGTGTGCTTAGGCTGACGCCGATTGCGCCTTGGAGAAGATCAAGCCCGTGGCCGAGAAAGCATTGAAACCTTCTATGGGTCTGTTGCTTGTTGGTCTCAAGATCAATTTATGTGGCATTTCTAGTTATGATTGTAAAAGGCATGCCGAAGCCGCTTTGAAGAACACTTCTGCGTTTTGTCTCGACACTGAAGATTCGAGAACGAGGCTGTGCCTGCACGTGACATTCCCCTCTCCTCCTCAAGGTTACCTTGCTTGAACCTGTAACCTTATAGTGTTATCATCCCTAAATCCAGCGACTGATTAAAACAGTTCGATTCCTTCTATTAGCTATATTTTTATTAGCCCCGGAACAGGACTATGGACTCTCTGGTGCCTGATCCTCTCTCGAAATTCGTGGACGATTTTGCTCATCTCGCAACACCCGAGTCACAGTTTACCCCTCCATTTAGGCGTTTGTATTTCCTGGCTTCAGCATTAGGCGTCTATCATGATGAGCCCTCATTTCAATGCCACCCGCTGTCGCCAGGAGATTTGCACCCTATCCAAGAAAAGTCGTTTTGGATTCTGTGGCAGTGGTGGGTCGATCATTCGGCTTTCTGTCGCCTCCACCCGCATGAGGACCCAGGCAATTATCATGTCCATCTGATCCAAGGCAGTCCACATATCCTGCGAACTGATTCAAGTCATTCCACACACTTCCTGAATCTTTTTGCACATGAACTCATGGGCCCTTGGCCCTCATACATCCCCGAGGTTCTCAAGGGCGCGCGCGGAAGTGCGGTAATTCATTCCGCTTGCCGAGCGGTTGCGCTCCCCTGCTACCGTGCAGCATTGGCTTCAAACTTGGGCAAAAGCCTGATGCCTCTCAAGTCCGACGTGCCCATTGCCTGGCCTGAAAATGAGGCAATTCACGGTCCGAGGATATTAGCAGAGGAGGATCTGCCGGGGTTGAATCCTCGGTGCGACTTGGGTGTTGATGTCGACCCCTGCCCTTGGCTGCCAAAAACTGGAGGGCTTCCATTCTTCCTGTGGGATCGAGACTCTCGACGCACTGTGGAAGTGTCTTCTCTCGTATCTCGGCCCCAGTACACCGCCATCAGCCACACTTGGGGCCGATGGGAAAAGGTGGTAGCAGGCCAAGTTAAAAAGACCAATGTCCCCGGTGTCGATGCGTGGCAAGTGCCGGAAAATACAATCTTTGACGTTGTTTCCCTCCCAACAATTCTATCGAAGGTTCCTGCCACGCGCTTTGTCTGGTTAGACCTGGTCTGCATTCCTCAGGATGGTTCGCAAAGAGCTCGCAGTGAGATTGCACGCCAGGCTGAAATATTCCAAAACTCTGAGCATTCTATTATTTGGCTGAATAGACTCGAGTCATGGGAGGGCCTGCAATCGGCCATATCTTGGATGTCATTGGTATACTTGGGTGTGGATAGAGATCCTTTCTACCGCACGACGTCTCAGTCCAAGTCTGGTACATGGCCAGAGGGGAACTGCACTGGACTCTTCGAAAAATATGATTTTGGCCCCAACATTCGTCGAAGCTCCATGACTTTATGTGGGTGGTTTACCTCACTCTGGACTCTGCAGGAAGTGTGTCTACGGCCCGACATGTGGCTTTGCAATGGAGACTGGGAGCTATTGACGGTTGGAGCTGAGCGCAAACCGGTTCCGATAAACATACTCATTGCTCTGACGCACGCATGCTCACAAGTTCATCAAGAGCGATTTTCCATGTTGGATAGTAGGACAGACTTCGAAGGTGGCATCTTCAAGCCGTCATTCGACACTTCAAGCACGATTACAGAGCCAGATAAAATGTTTGGCACTTTGATCAGTCACGACTTCTTCCATCCAGGCTATTTGGAACTATTCGAACTATTAGATCGGACTGGACTCGACAACCTGCAGGGCATGCAACGTGGAATAATTATGGGTCTAGGGTCCAGGAGGTACTGCAAGATGCGGCGTGCTGAGGCCATCATGTCGGTGCTCGGAGTCAAGAACTGGTTTGAGGACGTTGGGACTGCAGGTGGAGATGGTAATGGCGACTTAGTTCTCGGACAATATCCCCTCACGTTTCTGCGCGAGACGGCCTCGGTTATTGGGGCAAGCTTCTTTGACTCGTTGAGCTTCAGCACGGCCAAAGTAGCTGACATCGCGAATGGACCACCGCCGTCTTATCGAGGATCCCTGATGCCATTCAACTCCAGCGCTGGCGACGCTAAGCTCACACATCCCGAGCAAGAAGTTGGTCCAAATCGACTCTTTGTTGATGAAGAAGACCACCCGTCTGTGGCGAGTTGGAAAATCACCCAAGAGGGGTCTGTCGAAATATCTAGTGTTGGGCTTTTGGCGTCTTCTGGCGACGATCCAATAACATTGCGTGAGGGTATTCGGTGTTCAATCTGGGTAACGCATGACAAAGACCATATTTTTGACCCCGAGGCTAGGGTTCCCGAAGCGAATGCCAGGTTTCGTAGCTTTGAGCTGCATTCCTGGCTGAGGAGTTATCACATCCAGGATGGGCCGAACTACGCCGTCGAGCTTTTTTGCGGTCGACGAACGAAACGAGGGGTCCTCCTGAAAGAGTGCGCTAGCTCTCCAGGAACCTTTTTCAAAATCGGCAATTGGGTAACTTGGTCTAGGAAGAGGTTGGGAGAGGAGAACTCAAGCAAACCCGCAGAAATAGTGGCGGTCGACTGGCGGGTTCTCTGATTATCGAAGAGATAGAGTCAACCGTATATAAATACAATCGCTTAGATGATTGCTCTGCCATATTTTCTGCACCGCGGGAGAGTCTTGTTGCCAAATTTGTCATTTAACATCTACGCGGTTGGAAATGTCCCCAGTACACGGTGAGGAAATACCCTTTCGGCATCATGAGGGTAACCCTCGCTACGCATTAAGCGTCTCGAGGACCTTTTTGACACCTACGCGATTAATATTTCTAACAAAATCAGGACTTGGGGTGCTCTCCAGCAGGATTCGTTCGTGTGCTTTTCTTTTCTTTTTGGGGAATGCCTTGCGGCGTATGGCTGCCTTATCTATATCAACGCATTACTGCCCAACGGTTCAAAGAAAATGATCACATAATCATGCATGAATTGGCCGCAGGACAATCTGACTTTCCCAATTGGTGACAGAAATGACAAAGTATCAAGGCGACTATGGACAATCGAAAGAATTACCCACCCGTTACACCGTCGTTCATCGTACCCCGAAGAGAAGCCCACCACAAGCAAGGATGTCATCAGTGAGACTGCATCTCCACCAACTTGTGGCAAGGCAGGACCTGCGCGTGAGCTTGGATCAGCCAGGGACAAACAATGACCCCGCCCCAGTATCCGACCCTCTAGGGACAGGTTTGAACCAAATGGCGCTTCCCAACCCGTACGAGGAATGGGAAGATTCCCCAGATCCAGATCCAGATCATGCTCGGACCCCCGGCGATACTTACATTCCGTATCGACCACCCGGACATGTGAATACACATGCGCCGAGTCACTCTGTCGCATACTCTAGGGCAGAATATGCTGAGCTTTATGATAAGGTCGATTGCCTGACGCGTCATAGCAAAGGCCATACATCTACGAAGACCGACTCTCTGGAAGACGTGGGTTTAACAAATGGGCCCAAAGGAGAACTAACATCCACAATTCTGGAATCAGACATATCCTTCCAACCAAAACCTAACCTGTGGGAGACTCTGGAAGATCCAGTGTAAGCTTATGGCAGACAACGATCTGCCAACACTTTGAGCTCGGCGCTAATCATCTGGATAGTTTAATAACGAACGTCGACCCCATGGGCGACTGGCCAGCACGATTATTGCATGTACCAAGTCTGGAATCCCTCGAATGGAAACCGGGACACATGTATGGTTCGTTCAAGGAACCGCGATACGCGACACTATCCTACACCTGGGGTCGCTGGGAACAGCCAGAAGATCAGACCCCGAGATACCCCACGCTCCAGGTATCGGGGATCAACTGGGAGGTGCCAGCAATCGACCCCATTCTTTTCACACCTGCCGAGTTCGAAAAGGTTCTTCGAAGAGCTTCCGAGATGACATCTTACGATTTGATCTGGGTGGATATTGCCTGTATCAACCAAACCGTCGACTCCCCGGAGAAGGCAAAAGAGATCGGTCGGCAGGCACGGATATTCCGAAATGCCCACCAAGCCTTCATCTGGTTACTGAGTGAACAGAAGGAACCAGACCGCAGTTTAGCACCCTATGAACAATCTCCCCGCGATCTTTTCCGCTTACTCGAAAGATCCTCCTTGCGGGCTGAGGCTTCCTATCAACAATGGCTTTCCGGTAACACCATTTTGAAGCTGGGAGGCCATGACGAGAGTGAAGAGAAGAAAGAATTGAGTTTCAACACCATGTCCTTTGACTGGATAGCCGACGCTACGAGATCGATCTCCTTACTCACTCAAATCCCTTGGTTCAGTTCCCTTTGGACTCTACAAGAGGCCTTTCTGCAACCGGATTCCATATTTTTGGATCGCCAAGGGTCCAAGGTATTATCTGAGAAAGGAGACGTCTTCACATTGCAGTACATGCTAGCATTCTGCAAGCAACTTCACCAAGCCATGTCTATCTCGATGCTTCCTCTTGCGATGAAAGGGGTTAGAGACACAGTAGTGATCATGCAACGAGTACTCGTCAATAAAATCCAAGACGCTGGGCTGGAGGCTTTAGCTGATCGGGACCGTCTCACCTTGTACAAATGTGCGCATTTAAGAAAGGCCAAGGACCCTCTGGACAAGATTTATGGAATCATGCAAGTTTGGGACTTTCAGCTCGGAAAATCAGCACCTGTGGGAGACAAGGCTCGAGAATGGACTTTGGACGAACTGGAGCTGGATCTCGGCAAGCAACTCGTGTCATGGTTCCCTATTGAGAGTCAACTCCATTTACACATGCTGGGACTGAAGTCTCAGCTGTGGCGTCAATCATGGAGGATTAGCGGGCACTCTGTGACGCCGCAGCATGGACTGAGGATGTCAAATTCAGGGCACATTGATGGTCTAGTTGATAGACATTCCTCACAACTGGGAATACGACGCGCGAATCGCCTTGTTTATGGACACTTCAAAGGGAAATCATGCTCTTTTGAGACGCTTCGGCAAGCATGGGCGTTCATCTCCGACTCCGAAACCCAGTGGTCAGCCCGGTGGAACGGTGTGTATCCGTCCGCAGTTCGTATCTCTCTCGATGGGAGCGCGGTGCTCGACCACACTATTCTTCCAGTAAAATACTCCCTGCAATCCGTCCCAGATGATAAGCAACTTGAGATAGCAGATACCATCAGCACACTATTTGGTAACCTTGGCCGAAGTCTTTCTGTCTTGTTACTAGGAACAGTCACTCAACAGAAACAAGGAACCGAGGCGCAGGTAGGGATCGGCTTAATCGCTATGAACACCCCGGACACAGTGATTGGGGGGTGGCAGAAGCGTTTGGGAATTTGCTTCTGGGACATTCCTCCTGTTAGCTTGATGGATGGGGAGAGTTTTCGAACTGCTGCTGGTGTTCTATCTGGAAGATCGCCTAGTTGGGGCGATATTGAGTGTCTTTTTGGATGATCTAGGTGGAGTTTCATTGTTAATTCACAACCATCACAGTGCAGTGGATCACGAAGGATATGTGGCAAGTGGGGAAACAATCTGGTTAATTCGTATACGTCTAGAGCTAGGTATTTAGATTTCCCATATGAATCCCGTCATTTCATTCGTAATATCCATTCTGTCGTGTTCTGGGTCCTAGAAGTTTTGTGAGTCTCCTACTCATGTTATCCAGCCATCCCACCGTCAAGTTGTCGTGTATTTGTTCATATTCATTTCCAATTCACGAAAGCCCCTCTGCCGTTGTTCCTATCCAAGCTCAAATCAAGCTCTCGAAAGTGTCTGGTGATCACAAGGGTATCCGAGCCGTAGCAATCCCCTCCGGCTCGATCATATCCCAGCATACTCTTGCGAGGGCTATTCTTGTGACACCCCGTGGCGGCGTAGAAGCTGCTCAACGGCGAGCTTTCCCTGCCCATATCGTTCATGGTAAGTGAAAGCAACCTGGGCCTTTAGGGTTCCCTCGCCGTCTCGATTGTGACCGAACAAAACGGCCGACTCGTTCGCGGTGGTGGTAGAGTCCTTTCCAGCCGTCTGCAGGAGACTCCCACGACCCAAGCATTCGGCTAGCTTGGCTTCTGTAGTTGTAGAGCGTCCTGCTACCGAGTATCGCACAATGTGCATCGCAAGGACTACATAAAGCTGGTAGGATAGCCAAACGTACTGCACCTCGACAGGCATCCACATCGACGAGCAGAATAATCCCAGAGGAAACTGCAGGGCGAAGGCGATGATGGTCGAAAGTTGTACGATCTCGCGGAACCGGTTACGGATAGGGTGGCCGTAGTGGCGGACGAACTGCAGTACAAGCGCGGGAGGACCCGTGACAACCATGAAGCTACCTTCAGACTGAGGACAGTGGATTTCGAAGTCGCACGGCGGATCGCTAGCAACGGAGGAAGACGTCGAAACGAGTGGCTCACGCTCCAAAGCAAAGAAGGTCCCAATAAGTCGTAGGAAAAGAGGCAGAAACCACAGGAGAGCCCACAGGGAACGATAGGCGGTAAAAATGCCAAAGGCAGTGACGAGGGCAGACAGTTCAGTGGCGCAGACAGCCAAAAAGACACGCAGGCCTGGGATTCCAACACCCTCGCCGACAAAAGGAAGGTCCCGTGATGCTAGATCTTCGGCCGTTGGTCTCGATAATGTGAGATGGCTGACAACGGTCCGGGCACGGAGCGGAAGTGTGGATCTCCCGGCCGAGATGATGCCCTTCTCGGCGCTGTCGCCCGGAGCCGCGTCGGTGCAGCGTTCGCGATCGAGCATGGGGATGGGAATGTAGCTCAGTACGCGAGACCATAGACAATTGCGCAGCGGGCCAGTGTGGGACGGGCCATGCTCGTCGTGCATCGTGTACTCCCAGTCGAGCTGGTGGAAGAAGGATGTGCCGAGCATGTGGCCTTGGTTCGCGCCCTTGAACAGTCCGTGTAGGAATATCGTGTCGAGGGCCTTCAGAGCAGCCTTGTGCAGAGGGCCGCCCATGGGCATAAAGAAGACGAGGACCGGAAGGGACGCCAGGGTGAAGTTGGAGTAGAATCGCTGCGGCCACAGCATGCGTTCAATCGAGAGCTCCGTCACAGCTTCGGCGCCGATGTAACCAAGCACCGCGCCGAACGCTGTGAAGAGGCTGCTTTCCGACATTCTGTCTGAGGCGAGGGGATGGAGATGAGGTTGAGGGAGGGTGGAGGAGCTGAAGAGTTGAGAGAGGGGGAACATGATGGGACAGCAGCTGAGGTGTTATTTGGAGGCGGCGTGTGCAGGAACGAGAACGAGAAGGCCACCAATGAGTTGCCGTGCAATGCGCCGATGCTGCACTTTGGGCTTCTGAGGCTGGCGGATGCACGTCTTTAAGGCCGACGAGCGCTTGGCGGATGTGAGGCAGTGAAGATGCGGTCCAGTTGGTGGCGAGCGGGGGACGCGAGAGCCCGCGGTGCAAAATGGAAATTCCCACAGTGCGTGCCTGCTGCACAGCGTTACAGATGCCGTGATATCCTCAGAACCAAGCCAATAAGACGGTGCATTTCCACTTTTGTCGGCTCACCGCGACACAGCCTCCTCAACGTGATGATGATGCGGGAGTAGCAAAGATGGGCGAGTCCCGGCTAGCGGCGCCGACTCAGCCACTCACAACTGGAGCATGTGTATGCCTCGCATTTTGCCTTGCGGGGCAACAGGAAATATCAATGAGGGGTTCATCAAGTATATCTAAACTAGATGAGAATGCAGCGTAGCAGTACTGCAATAGTGAGCGACTTCTCACGCTCGTCTGACGCCATGGAGCACCCAAGCCGCCTTGATGAGGAGACATGGGCATTCAGCGAGGCATTCGGCACTGGACCGTAGCCCGGTACGCCCAAATGGAAATATTTCATGCAACAATGCCCATCTCCATGCTATCATCATAGTGTTGGCAGTGGGTACGATGACTTGGTCATGGATAAAAGCAGTAAGCACTACTCCCTGTGCGCAGTAGGTGAAGTTTTCTCACTTACAGTCGACTACAGAATCTTTTAGTGTGAATTAGGCATATTGTCAGACCTTTTGCACGCCCACTGCACCAGGGCAGCAGGCAAAGAGAGGAGTCGCCGAGCCTAGTTACGTCTCTACAATCAAATGTAACATTTGTAAGATTTTTAAATTCCCTCATTAATGCCGTCCTCGGTGTTTTTACAATTCGCCACTGCGGTAGCAGCCATCGATCAGCCAAAAAGCCCCGTCAGCGGCTTCCATCCTCCGCTTTGCACAGCTACCTCTTCTCACAGCTCAGGCAGAGATTCCGGATCGCGTTTCAAAGTATACCCGTTGCCCTTGAGCGGTTCTCCATTTTCTGCATCGCACCAGCTCTGCGCCCTTGCTGCACATATCTGCGGTACACGGGGCGCTGGAATCCGTATGAATCCCAGGTACAGACCCCGAGACGACGCCAGTATGAGGCAGAATCGTACTTTCGAAAAGTAAATCAGCCTGTGGCACTTGATTTCCGGCGCTGGCTCATGGGATCCTAGATGAAGAATTTTGACGTCAGCTTCGTCAAACTGGGTAGCCAACACCTCCGTGACTTGGTACAGGACAGAGCATGTGTGGAAGTCATAGTCGGACTGCGTCTGCCATTGAGGAAATAGTTCCGGGGTAAAATCTAGGATAATGCACACAACAGAGTTCCCGTCCATCCAAATACCGTCACCTGGCTTTCATGCACGGCATATATCTGTGCCTTCTGCAAAGTCGAAAAGGAATAGGCTGTTATATCAAAGTGACACTTTCCGGTGCGTCCTGAATGTCGACAGGACAGTCACCAATAAGGACAAGAGTAACTAGAAAATTTACATACTAATACGTCTGTATTTAACTTTAAGAATATATTTTAATTTAAGTTACCTATCTTTTACTTATATTTTATTCTTTATTATTTAGTCCTTATTTTGTTATTAAAATAAAATAAGCGGATTAAACTTTATTATTCTGTAAAGTCTTCTATTAAACTTATAAAGACATGATTAAAATTCTAATTTTTATTATTTTTACTTATCTTTATTTAAAATTTATAAATCCTCTTATTAGGTAAGCTTTACTACTTCCTAAAAGCTGAATCTTTTAGTGTAAATTCGGCATATTGTTAGAATCTTTGCACGCCCGCTGTATGAGGTAGATTTTGGTAACGAGCCTGTGCTGTCACAACGTCAACCAATGCCTCCTTCATCCACTCCTCATCGCTTCTAAAGACCTGGCTTCTGATTTCCCTCACTGCATGCTCCATTTCTGCCACCTCCTTTTCTGAAAGCGACTGGCCATTTGGCGGGAATACCATGTAGTCTCCTTCATAGCTCATGTCAAAAAGTCCATACGCAATCACACTGGATAGGTGACCAAGTATATCCGTGCGGTTCCAACGTCCGCGCGCCTCGCCATCGGCAATACGTAAGAAAGTCACACACGCAACAGGAAAGGGCACCGTCCAAACAATACATGGTAGTTCAGTGTCGGATTGTGATAGAGGGTGCGCTCTTAGTGGGTGATTCCGGCCCATGATAGTGGCAAAAGAACAAGGCGTCGCAGTCGAAAGGGGTTCCGGAACGGGTCATTGTAGGATTCCTCTATGATGTAGCGGACACCAAGGCCAGGGAGTTCGGACGTATAGGCAGAACGTAGCTGCTCCTTGTCGGCTTCCTAAAGGCCCAACTCAGCAGCGATGCCGCGGGCTATCTCTAGCTGATCGTCTGGCGTGAGAACAAAAAGATCCTGCCACCATTGTTAGCCCAAATCCGATACGTCGTGCAGACTGGCTCGCCCCATTCGACAGGAGCGGATAGCCTAAACGAGACAGCAAGCTAGTCTCCCACTCGATGAGAAGGATCTCAGAGGCCTCAAAACCTCTCAAGATTTCGAGTATTCTGGCTAGGAAAGTGACCATGGTGATTTGGGCCGCTAGATTGGAAGGGGGGAGTTATTGTGTCAAGGAAAATAGGTGGAGCCAACGTTAAATTGAAGCTTATTCGCAATAGCAGCTTATTTCAGCCACCTGAATGAATTATAACTTCCTCGCGAACTTTTATCACTGGACTTTGAGTAAACTCTTAAAGAATGAATTAAGTGCCTTTTTTGCTATTGGTAAAACCTTTGTTATCTTGCCCAGTGCAGTCGACGCTACCACTCCGGATGCGCTGGAAGAGCAGATGTCTACAGTGGCACCTTAGGCAAGGTGCGCAAAAGTACAGAATCAAGAATCGCTAATCGCCAATCGCAAAATTACGAATTGCAGCCTCTGTTTATAGAGTTTCAGCCCCTATATTTATAGGGGGTAACCACTACAGCCCCCTATAGTATATGATCTTTCTAGTGCTACAGTGGCTACAGCCTGCAAGCTGTATCTATGCCAGCCAGCCTTGTAGAAGATAGAAAATCTCAGGGACTGCAGCTAGCCGTATAGGAGAAAGCTGCAGCTATTGTCGCTTGATGCAAGAGGTATTGTTGCGGCGGTTGCAGGCTGTTGTGCTGCAGCTCTTATGGCTGAGTAGCAGGCTGTCAATGATAATACCCAGGCCGACACCTGGTCACATATCAGAAAGAGGCAACGTGGACATAGTATAAAGCGAATGGACAAGACCGGACTAACACCTCCATTTAGGGCAATCAGGACACCATTAAAGTCATCCAGGCCTCGCAACTTGATGGGGACGTGAAAGATCCAGTTCACCAACTTACGTCGAGAAAAAGGGTTGGGAAACGCGATTGGTGGCCTTACATGTTGGTAGCGGGCGTCAAATGATCATAGTGGCGGAGGCGGAGCCTGGTGACGACTGGGGGCTGCTGGTAGAAAGATAACCCAGTACATTTGAAGCCGTGGTTAGAATCGACGGCCAACGCTCCATGCTGCTCTTCGTCATTGGAATCGTCTCCAGAGCTGTGCTTTTAGGGGCGAAGGACAACAGTCCTCGTCACGCACGCGGCCTGGAACGTCGAGGCCATCCTCACTGCCGGAGTCTTCAGTATCTGCGTCGCTGTCCTCTTTTTGCGCCGTCTTATGTGCATGTGAGGATCTGCGGCGAGAATGGAGGGGGGGGACGACAACTGGCACACAGGATAAGATTCCAGCCTCAATCAACACACAGCATGATTGAGGCTGCGTAGACGGAGCTGAACACTGATTGACATGTAGTGGTGCACTCTACGGGCTTGATTGGCCGTTATTTCTAGCTGCGGCTGTGAGCGGTCATCGTGCACAAACCGCTACTATTGCATAAGTTAGGCGCCTTGGCGCAACCGGCAGAGAACGCGGTCACCATATAGGAGACTCATTGTGGTGGCTGAAGCACTATCAGCGGCTGGGACAACCACTATGTCAACAAGCGACTATAAAGGGGACGCCCACCTCGCTGTGACTTGATGCATTCTGAGTGGCATACAGACGGATTCTCTCACCCGGCCGACATCTCTCACCCGACGCCCCCATCTGCCCCGTATGAGCGCCCAAGACTTGAACCGCCGCAACGATGCGGGTCCTCTTTACCATCCGGTAGGACTTCCTGGATCGCATGCTCCGGCTTTGACGGAGGCTGAAAGCCCTCGCCGACATGTCGGCACCGTTACCAGTAAACTTCGTCTGACCAAAAAGCCGCGGCCTCAGCAAGGAAAGCCTCAGGCCTCATTTTCCGGGTGGAAGCTGGAGCTCTTGGCATGCTTGGTATTGCTTGCTGCACTCGCGGCCATCGTAGCTACAATATATCCGTCCCAGGGCAAGCCACTTCCCCAATGGCCCTTTGGAGTGTCTGTCAACACATTACTGGCCATCTATGGGGGAGTGATGAAGGCAACCATGATCTACGTCGTTGGATCTTGCGTCGCCCAGCTCCAGTGGTCATGGTTCTCGTCTGAACGGCCTCTTATCGACCTTTCTCGGCTTGCTGACCTATCTTATGGAGATATCCCTGGAGCATTCCGCTGGCTCTGGTCGAATCATATCCGACAGCCGTTAATCACCCTTGGTGCAGTCGTCATCATCGCCTCTATCGCCCTCGAGCCGTTCATACAGCAGCTTACCTCGTATGTCGACTGCAGCGTCCCGCTGGAAAACCTCCGGGTTGCTCCAAGCATGCCACGCACGAACTACATGGCTCCAAGAAGTGGTGCGTCCTCGGCTCTAAGTGGAGATCCGGAAATTGCACAGGCCATCTTGTCGGGCCTCGCCGGCAGTCCTGATACTCTCGCCAGTACTGGGTGTATGACTGGAAACTGCACCTTCTCGACTCCCTACACGAGCGCCGGCATCTGCTCGTCATGTGAAGACATCTCCAGCAACATAGCTATTACGAAGACTTGCAGACGGGAAAACGGCTCTGTCGTGAACTGCGCCAACGCGACGTACCAAGACAGCGTGGTTTGGGCCGATCGCATCACCTCAGTCTCCTATGAGGGCGACGAGTTGACGAATGTTAGCTGGACTCCGATACGGACCGAATCCCTGCTCTTCCACATGGACACCACGTTCTATGCCCAATGGCCAAGATATTTCATGGCTGGGATTGGGATTGTCTGGGGGGAGACGTCGTACTCACAAGCAAAGGTCGACCCTTTGACCGTGGAACCTTTACAAGGCTGTGGCGACCCGTCAACCAACAATACATGGGCTTGTAGAGGCTACGGATCAGCGTACTGCAAACTGCGGTTCTGCACGCGCACATACAATGCATCTGTTGTAGCCGGTGTTCTGGTGGAGAACGTCATTGAAGAAAGCCCATCATCGATGAACGAACTGGTGCCCTCGCCGCCGGGGACATTCCCAGAAGTCTCCGTGAGCACCCTTGGTCTTCTCGATCTTCATTGTATCAACGATGCGGAGCTTCGGGAACTTCGCAAAATTGGCTACAACATTTCCTCGGCATCGCCCCGGTGGGCTGCATACGTTGCCGAGAGCGATTTGTTCCAGCTTAGCGGCGACAAGTACAACGATATCGGCCCCGATTCACCATTCCCCCAATCACTATTGAGCCACCGGTGCCTCTACATGATGAGCGCCAGAATCCAGACGAATTTGTTCTACATCGCAGGCGCCCTCAGGGGAAGCGTCTCAACTGGCTGCTTCCAGGACGTCTGCTTCACTGGCCCCAAGGTGCCGGGAAACATTCAGCCATTGCCATCCCTGTTCGGTGAGGGTGGACCGATTTTAGTCTACAACAACTCCAAGGTCGACTTCGACAACATCTCGGCCAAGTTCTCCCATGTAGCCACGCATATGACGACAATGCTGCGTCAAACAGGAAACGTGAACCACAGCGCACCGGCCAAAGGGGTGGAATTCCACTATGCGACGTGCCTCAACGTCCACTGGCTCTGGATCATACTTCCTTCCGTCATAGCCAGCTGCGTCCTGGCATTGCTGATTACTGTTGCCCTGTTAACGGCCCACGACGGGACGCCCTTGTGGAAGGGAGACGTCCTGGCTCTCTTATTCCATGGTCCAGGTGGTGCTGGTTGGAGCGGTATGACTGTGTCGGACGTGGATGGGGACAAGGTGTCGTCCGAACTGAACACGAGTCAAGGAATGGAGCGGAGAGCACGAGAGATCAAAGTTAGGCTGGACCAGTCTTCAGACTTGGTGCAGCTCTTGGAATCCAGGAAAATGTAATAGAATAAGTACAATAGCGAGCTCTGACGCCGTGCTTCAGCTTGGCAAAGCATTTAGCAGCACATAAGCGGTTCCTCCAGTTCACAACGGTCGTCATCCTCCGTGAACAGGTCCGCGCGGCTCGCTGTTCAAAGCTCTGGCTCCTGCGCGACAGTAAGCAGACCTAGCAGGACTTCCAGTGACTGTGCTACCGCCTCTATAGCTCATCATCTCAGCCATCATTCGCAGATAGGCTGAGGACTATTGCGTCTCTCAACCAAGACCGGTGGGACCCGAACACGGCAGCTGTTTTCCAGTGGGCTCTTGTCAGAAGAATGATATCGGTCATGTTCTAATAAGTGGAAGTGATATTAATGACCATCTAAGTCAACTTCCCAAGGAATTTATTCCAAGGGCTTCGTTCCGGTTTTGTATCGCAAGCGTCGGGTTGAATCTTAGGCATCCGTGGTATAAGTCTTTCGAATTCTTCAAGAACTGCGGCCAATATATGGTCATGTTCTAGGAATTTGACCAAGTTGGAGTGGTTACGGTTGATAGGACATAGCTTACACGATCAGTCCTTGCTGAATTGGTTGCCGAGTCTATCAACAAGAATACGAAGTGGTCCACGCATACTCCATTTTCCATCCGACCCCTGTCAGTTGTTAATTTATCCTCGCGCATCATTTTCGTTACTACAAATTGAGGGTGAAAGAGGTCCTCCGTTAGGTCCTTGCGGCATTTTCCCCGCCCAAGGTTGGATCACGCGTCTTATTCAGCTCAGCCTGGTTGGTTCACATTGTGACAGCCACCAACACCACGCATTTCTTGGCAACCAATAGCGGGCTGGTTAACCAGAAAATCAGGCTGTGCAGTTCATTTCCGTGATAAGAATAAACAATCTTTGACTAGAGGACACCTGTTCAACAGAAAATATATTAAGCCCCATGGTCCTCTGTAAACTACCGTGGCAGTATCCTAAGGATACAATTAATTTAGACGAAGGTGGCCAAGATCCAGCCAAGTTTATTAATGAAACCCCAAATTCAGGGTCGCGGCGGCCGCGTTTAATATATTTTCTCTCTTTGTTCCATATCCGTATTTGCATATGCTAACACCCGGTATTAAGATACCATCATATCTTCGAGTAAGGCTGGGACGGCTGAACAACGCACAACCAAATATCACGCATTTACGTCTTCAAACTGCTTTCAGAACACTGCCCCCATGAATATCGGAACAGTAAGTTCACCTGTGACTTTACAAAACAAGACAGACTTTAATGTCCCTAGAATGAACGGCTGGAACCACCATTCTCAGAGGCAAAGAGTTTCAAGTTATTGACGGCCACGACCCTCACACACCGCGTCTGGGGCAACGATCTGTGCTGTGATCGAGAAAAGGACAAGAGTGCGTATCTCAGCGCCGATCTCCACACACCCCGACTCGGGAAAGTCCACCGGTATCTCTGGCTCGCCGGCCTGCCAAGATTTGCCCGCCCTCTTCATCGCCAGCAACTACTCTTGCGAACGATTTACGTCACCGAGTCCCCCGATGAGCATCTCGTGTGGCACGAGAAAGCTATTTTCATTAAGCCACTGCCTACATATCTTCTAAACTACGACTTCTGGAGAACCGAACTTTGCAACGATGATGCACTTCACAAGAGTGCTTGTGGCCTACTTCTGTCCTATGCATGGCTGGTCTGTTCCAGGAGCGACCTGCGCCTCGCGATAGAGATCGGTCTTCTACCCAGTGGAATTGACTGGGACGCCTGGACTTCATTCATGGTTGAATTCTTGGACCGCGTCGATGCACGAAGGCTATGCCAGGTAGACAGTCGCTACCATTACGGTGAACTACGCCTAACTCGCCTCAATTCTCTCTACCGTTATGGCGCCGCTGGGTTCTCCCTACATAACGTAACTCATGGTTTCATGTCACCATCGACGCGCTACACAACCTTTTTTGAACGAAATTTCAGTTGGTTTTTGGCCGTCTTCATCTACCTTACTGTTGTTCTATCTGCTATGCAGGTAGCAGTGTCTACCGACAGGTTTAAAGATGACCTTCGCTTCCAGAAATTCTCATATGGGGTAGCTTTATTCTCAATGGCCTTCGTTTTGGGTGCTACTGCTATTATGCTCCTTCTTTGGTCAACGCTTTTCTGGTATCATCTCTTGTCGACTATGCAGTTTTGCAAAATG
Source organism: Ilyonectria sp. MPI-CAGE-AT-0026 (assembly GCA_020744155.1). Taxonomy (NCBI): domain Eukaryota; kingdom Fungi; phylum Ascomycota; class Sordariomycetes; order Hypocreales; family Nectriaceae; genus Ilyonectria; species Ilyonectria sp. MPI-CAGE-AT-0026. The sequence continues at coordinate 474,305 of JAGPNQ010000018.1, forward strand.
GCCAAAAAACAGAGGGAGAAGCGGGAATAATTGAACTAGGACACGCAGCCATTAGAATTTCATTTCACTGTAGTTCTTAGCATTTAATATTTATACTATTTGTGGATGCTACCACTCATTACGAGCTTACTAGTCACTCACAACCAACTGCACTGGGATACACTTTATCCCAAAACAGCCATACTCATCGATAAATTCCATTCAAGGGTGCAAATTATAGACGCCTGCCATCGCCTCAATACTACATACAACTTAATCCCCTTAAGTCGTCACATTCGCCGGGCTCCCGGACCACAAAGGCTCAAATCAAGTGAAAGGTCCAAAGCCTGTATCGTATGATCGAACGCCTGTTAGTCATATTTCTCTTCTCAGCCATTAGGTTCCATCTTACTACTTACTGAGCGACCGAAATCTTTTCAGAGGCTGTGGCAATGCTATACAAGTTCGATGGGCACAAATTTGAACTCCTTGTCCAATAGTGCTTCACCTTGCATTATTCCTGCCACAAAAGCCTCCCCCACAAACGAATACTGCCCAGGTATTTCCTGTGGGCGGAGAATGTAGGCCGTTCGGCCTCCAGACAGCAATGAAACCTGGTCATTGACCATAGAAGCGCGGGGGCCGAGTACCAGGTATCCTTTTTTGGTGCGCATTAAGCATCGATTTCGGTATCCATGCTGGATCCCTAATCGAAGAAAATCCGGCTTGCCGCGCCCAAGACTTCTGCTGTCCCTCTTGATTTCGTCAATGGAAGGCAAGAAGTTAGCAGTGTCGGATTCTCGAAGGACGTTGATCTGCTGAGCAATTGAAGTATTTCTCCGGGCTAATGGGGTGAATAAATCCTTAAATGCCTGCTTGCATATTGTGAATTTATCAGATGGAATTGTCTCAGCTAGTATTGACCGCCAAAGAGCCTCAACGCGGCTCATTCCGGTAGGGTAGACCGGGTCGAGGTGAGATGTGATGATGAGCCACGAAGCATAGTTGATAGCCTCAGAAGGTTGACTTTCTATTTCGACGATGGTGTCGAAAATAAAGCCATCGAGCTTCAGAATACTGGGGTTTGACGGATACAAAGCCAAAGCTGTGTTCCCCGCAGCATGCAAGGTTGGCCAAAAGATCCTCCCAGTGGTCAGTGGCCAGTGAAACATCGGCACCCACGAAGGCATTCCAGCTGGTCGTTCGCGTGGGGTAAGTGGTGCCTGGATAAAAGATAGTATCTCGAGCGGCTCGAAGTCTTCTATGTAGTCGCGTGAAAGGTGTTGCACCCTGTTGTCTCCTTTCGCCTCAATGAGGATCTTTCCCGTTTCTGCAAATAATTCGGATGTCGATTTGCTGTAATCTGCGATGATCTTCGTGCTAGCTTCTTGAGTATTCGCAACACTGAGTAGGGCAATAATACAGTCCCTGGGGTCTGTTGCCATAGTTTCCCAGGTGAGGACGAGTAAAACGGGAAGTGTCAATTTTGACCTCCAAGCCTTGATCCATCTACCTTTGGGAACGACTCGTATGTTCTTTGATTCGGTGATATCTGGCCTGGTCCGCACTCTGATGTCCACTAAAGCGGAAACACCTGATCGTCTGGTCCACCCACTCGATAAATTGTCGTACTTGTTGGTTGGCTTCCCATTCATCGTCCTATAGAATTGTTCACCAAAGCTGCCCAAATCACGCTGCAGAAGTACAAAGATCTCTAGCCAATGGAATTTATACGGGCCGCAATAGAGCGTGATTTCCTTGGCGAGTGCCACTTCTTGGACAACCCATGTTCGTCGGAACCAGCACCTCTGGAGCAGTTCCATAACCGCCCTAACATCATTTATGGAAAGCAGGATTCCATTTGGCTTGTCGTCTTCGTCTACCCTCCCCAGTTGCTGATAATATCGTGAAAATGATGCGCGGAGGTTCTTTGTGTCGTTCTGTCCTACTATGCTCAGAGCATCGCGCGCAGCCTTGGTGTTGTGATCAGCAACACCGAGCCAAGCTATAACGGACTGCGCTGCTCCGTAAGTTTGTGACATCATCGCAACCTGTTCGTTGCGCTCCGCGATGTTGCTTTGGTTGACGCACACCGAATCAATCCAAAATGGCCCTCCAATCTTGAAGATTGTGGTAGCGGGGACTGAAGGCCGCCCCGAAGCTTTCCAGTCATGGAACTGCTTGAGCTTTTCGCCTGGACCTTTCCAGCTACGGATCAGTTCCGCCACCTTCTGGTGCTGGCCACGTTTTCGTTGCAAACAACACATTAGGGGAGTGCGCCTGGCCGAGTCGAGCACAGTAAGGTCCGCGCCGTATTCCAGTAGAGTCTTGACAATCTCTAACCGCCCGTTCTCGGCCGCATAATGCAGTGCTGTCTCGCCGAAGCAGTCCTTGCTTTGAAGATCGGCACCAAGCCAAATGCAGGTCTCCATGTCTTTCAGCTTCCCAGATTCTGCAACGTAGATCAACTCCGTCTTGTTATAACGCCATAGCCGTCGATCGATGTCATAATTGTCTCTGAGCTTCCTTTCTTCTGCAGCCCGGATCATCTCCGCATTGCTAAAAGGCTTTTGCCGTCGATCAATCTCATCAGCATTTTCAGTAATGCGGACCTGTCTGAGATGACACAATCCCTCATAGAGATTTTTATTTACGTAGGCGAGTCGTCCATTGACAGCTATCGGCCATTTATGGGTGATGGCATAATCATCGATGATGGAATTTGGACGCTCGTGTGGATTGCCCCAAGTATAAGACAGCGCATCGTAGTTCGGGTTGGTATTGATGTCTACCGACTCTAAAAAACATTCGATCAAAGGAACGCCTGAAATCGAATTCGGTTCAATCGGGTCTGATCGCTTGAGAAACGAGAGTAAACGAATTGAGGATGATGGGAGCTTGGTGTACTCGAAGGGTTTGAATTCAAATGGAGGAACTTGAACGCTCATTTCGACTTGCTGATTGTTTTGCTGGTTGAAAGAATACAATTGAAGTAAAAATGCCTGAGTGACTAAGTGATAAAAATTTAATCATCCGTTTGACCTGAGCCTTGTCACACATCATGTGGCCAAACAGCCAACGTACCGTACTTTAGTTGCAAGAAGCGAACGTTGCATTCAGAGTGAGCGGCGCTTTCCAGGGTCGTTGATATTTGGGGGCTGAGAGGAAGTTTTTTGAGGAGGCCAGGCGCATTGCAGTATTTATGATAGAATATTTCAGTGCTATTTTCAGGCCCTGCGTCGAGTGACAATTTTATCTGCAGCTGTATGCACCTCGCCTCAATTGGGTGAAATAATTACGCACTAATAATGTCTTGGCTCTCTCATCAACACAAGGCAACAACTCTGTACGCGTCCCCATCTTCCTTCGTCTTACTACGGGGGGGCACACATGCCGTCTTTATGGGGTGATATCGGCCGATGTCCATGCCTACACTGTATCCCAACTCGGGTGAGCTATTCTAAGAATGTCCGTTTCCAGCCTCATGACATTACGACGGATAGAATGGCTCGGGGATGATTCGGCAATAAATGCGGCTACCTATGCGCAAGAGATGATGAATATTCTCAGCCGCACGATGAGCTGAGCCACATTAAACGAGCTGAGCCATTCCCCCCTAGACGTACTCCTACCAGACGTGATCTCGGCGAGATTTTCTACTTCTCTTGTCATAATCTTTTAATTCGCCATTTTTACGGCAGACATTCATCTCACCCTCCGATCCTTTAAACAAAAGGCCCTAATGCCAGTTTTAAACTCGCTTTTTATCGTCATCTTGGTGGCGGAGGCGCGGTGATAAGGTGGAGCCTGCATCTCAGCCTCCATTGCCTGACTTTCTCGTTCGGCGACATCCAGGCCGCTATCACACCTTATCTGCTGCGCATGCTCTCGATCACACCCTCGATGCTAAACCCGCATTATACTGGATTGTACCTTCTTACAAACTGGGTTAATGCTACGGAGGGTAGCATTGGCATGTTTATGTGTAGGTTCTAGGAGTTGCCGGTGTTAGATGACGGTGGTTCCCTGATCTAGTTATGGAGCCAAGTTGTGCCTCTGAAGCGGCTCAGCAGCATTCTGCCAGAAGATGGTCCGAAGCGGGAGCTAGGTGAGCAGCTGAGTGAGAGAGCCGAGGGGTATGATAAACTTCGTAATTTCTAACAGTGATTAACAATGCCGCTTATCAAGCGGAGTTACTTATTCTATATTATAGTATTAATTACAGTACTATAGATTTTGGCATCGATGTGGTTGTTTTTAGCTAGCAGATTTAGGAGGGGATTTTCACCTTCCTCGCTAGGATAAGGGGCCGTCCGCAAACTAACCAGGTCATCAAGGGATGCCCTTTTAGAGTACCGCAGCCCAATTTCATTTGAGGTTATATGGCTGTTGGCCGTTGCCTGTTTGGGAGTGTGCATATAGTGTCATCCGTGGAGTGCCGAATAGCCGGAATTAGCCTCTCCTCCGCTCTAACGCCGCATTCATATTTTGGCGAAGGTGATCATTTCCCATCTTTCCACCCTCGAAACACTCTCGAGGCATGGTTCTCCCTCGCGGTTAGAGATTTCTTTGTATTTCTCAATCATTCGATCGATCCTAGTCAAGTCGAGAGCTTCATTGTTGTCAATACATTCTCGCTCCAACACTGATCCAATGCCTTCCCCACCCCCATCACCTTATGAAGGAACTGAACTTTCCGCCATCACCTCTCAACCCACCAACCGCGGCGGTCCGGATCAAGTAGACAAATTGTTGTCATCAGGAGCTGACCCCGAATACCTGCCAGGGAAAGCTAGCAAATTGCTCTCCGAGACTGAGCCAAACTGGGCTTCTCAGGACCCGCCGCCGCAGTTTGAACTGCATGGCGAACAATGGCTCCCTCCCCTTTACTCTGCCGCCTATGCCAGAAATGCAAGCCAACAGAGCAAGGATGAAAACTTCCGAATGGTCACCTCTCTGCTTCAGCACGGAGCCGACCCCTTTTTAGAATTTCCGCAAGCTTTATACCACCCCCCTCGCGATTCGCACCCCCGAGCACCCTTCCCTGGTGAAGATCCCCCACGAAGGGCGATTCCAGATGTGCCAAGCGAAGTAGAGTGGGATCACTTGGGCGATAAAATCGTGCATAATTCGGACGACGACATGGAAGACGAGGAGACACCGCCTCGATGGGGTGTCAGACATGTTCTCCATGCCATTATCGAAGACAGCGGCCGCTTCAAGCCATTTATGGACTACCCCGGGTTTCTTGAGTCATTGGATATTGAGCACCGTGATCCGCAAGGCCGTACGCCTTTCCTGAGTGCTTGCCGAAGTGCTCTTGGTGCAGATGCTCGTGCTGGGGCTGGATTAGCTGATCTTTCATGGAACTCGGATGTTGGAGGTTTTGACAGCAACCCATATCCAGAATGGGATCGAGACTCCGGCCCTACAGACTGGGACTATCCAGATCCCAAGACCGAGACACTCGTTGACATCCTTCTCCGGCTCGGAGCTGACCCTCTCGCGGTTGACCATCAGGGCAAGAACGCATTGCACCATCTTCTCGTTGAAGTGCGCAATAACCAGAACGCACGCTTCCATAGCCTTGCAGTTGTTCGTCGGACCCTGCGTATCCTTTGCTCTAAGTACCATTCACTGGTGGGCCAACCTGATCAGCATGGGATATATCCTTTGCACGCTACTCTTCGCCGGATGCGGCTTCACCCAAAGCGTAACTTGTATATCGACATGGCAGAGTTACAGGGCTGCTTGCTTGAATTGCTGCATGCCGGTGCTGATCCACGAGTCAAGGATAGCAAGGGAAATACAGCATTGCATTACTTGGCAGACGACGATTTGACTGGCATCTGGTTCTGCACAGAGAGACGCAAAATATTCTATCAACTATTGGACAAGTGCGGATGCAAAGATGACATCAATTTGCGTCACAAAGCAGGCAAAACGGTGGCGGAACTGATCCTGGATGATAATGGACGCATGGAAGCTGATAAAGACAGATGGTATGATTTCATGCGCCGTCCTAAAGAGGGCAGGGATCTCCGCCAGTGGGAGGACGTAGACGAGGAGGTGTTCAGCAAGCTGGGCGATGCTGGTATCAACTGGAAGGTCAAGACATCAAATGGGGGGACGCTGCTGCATCTTGTTGCCCGGTCTGGGCTGTAGGGGGAAAGGTTGATTTGGAGAACCCATTTTTTGCTGCGAAAGGGCGTTGAACTTACGGCTACAGATGGGGAGGGGAGAACGGCAAGGGAGGTCGCGGTAGAGGGCGAATTGAACAAGAGGGACTTCTATCACGCACTATATGAACTAGAGAGGGGCGAAGCAGAGGCATGAAAGAAAGTTGTTACTATAGATTCTGACTCCCCATCTTAATATCAGTGCATCCAGTTGACCCTCTTGGGAGAAATGAGGTCAGGAAGCATCTTGCAATGGGGGGGATACCGACTAGCAATAACCTCACAAAACCAAAGACAACGGGTGGATGGAAGAGCATCCCTACGATATTTAGGCAAGTATATCACAAATTTTCAATCCAAATTAATTCGTTGGCCAATTTCGAAAGAAATATATGAGTCACGGCTTCAAGGAAAATATCACGTCCACAGCAGTAGAGGAACTCAACCGATAGGTATCATTACATCTCCGTTTAGATCTGGATAACAACAGCCCGACAGGAAAACCATTCTCCATGAACCCAATTGCCGACAGTAGGGGCTGACCAAGCGTATTCGCTGCTTCTCGGCGCTACGGACCCGGCTACCAACTACTTAACCTCAACCCCGGATGTCCATACCCGATCCTAGGTGTGGGGAAGAACAAGCCCAGATTTCCATAAATGATTGCATTTTCAATTGACGGTCACTTCTCTGGTGAGATTTTCGGCAGTCAGCAAACAGTTTTCTTGTTGCTGTGCCAAGTGCAGTTATTATGGCGATTATGGTCGTGCCCAATGCTTCCTTCTCAGACCTTGTCAGCATTCCTATGCTCGTCGTCGGTCTTGCTTCTGTGGTAAGATAATCCAGTCAAATCTACAAGCTTCGAATTTAACCGGGTTCAGACTTCCATCTATCTCATTGCTGTTGGGGTGTACCGTCTGTACTTCCACCCTCTAGCGAAATATCCCGGTCCTGTTTTCAATCGTGTCTCTTCGATCCCTTTAAGCTATAAGCTCCTCCGCGGCCGTCTTCCATTTTACGTCAAACAGCTCCATGATGTGTACGGACCTGTTGTTCGGCTGACACCGACAGAGCTGTCATTCAACTCGGAAAAATCATGGAAAGATATTTACGGCAGCCGTCCCGGGCATCAAAACTTTCACAAAGATCCAGTTCACGTCGGATCAATCCAAACAGTTCCTGGTGTCGTCACCATCACCATGGCCGGCGATTTCGACCATGCACGTCAACGCCGAGCTCTCTCGCACGCCTTTAGCACCAAGGCCCTCTTGGAACAAGAATATCTCATCAGAAACTACGTTGATGTTTTCCGTGATAAGATGAACGAGTTTGCGAGCACTGGCCAGGTTTGCAACATCGCCGACTGGTTTTCTTACACAACTTTCGACATCATCGGCCATCTTTCGCTTGGTGAGCCATTCGGTTGCCTGACAAGCAGCGACCTCAGGTTCTGGGTTCCGGTCATCTCGGAGTCCATCAAGGCGGGTGCCATCGAACAGGCGAGCCGCCGGCTAGCGACAACGGGCAGCAAATTACAACATCTACTCCTCAAAATGTTTGCACCAACCGAGCTGCGTGACCAAAGAAGGAAGCATCTCCAGTACTCAAGGGAGAAGATCATGCGACGAATCCAACAAACCGGAAGTAATCAGCACCGGGACTTCCTATACTATCTTATGAACCAAAAAGACAAGGACAACTTGAACCAAGATGAAATAATTGTCAACGGCGCCCTGTTCATTATCGCCGGCTCCGAGACGACGGGAAGCTTCATGGCAGGACTCTTTAACCACCTTCTCAGACCTAAGAATAGAGGTGTCTTAGACAAACTTGTCGCTGAGATCAGAGGCGCTTTCAGAAGTGACGAAGACATTACGTATGAAGAGCTCGTCAAGCTACCATGGCTGTCAGCAGTGCTCGAGGAAGGCCTGCGAATCTTTCCCAGTGCTCCCATCGGTTTCACAAGAGCCGTCCCGGCTGGTGGCGACAGTGTAGATGGGAATTTCCTCCCCGCCGGTACCACTGTGTCGACTTGCATGTGGGCGGCGACTCACACTGAGGACAACTTCCAAGATCCGTACAATTTCCGACCCGAACGGTGGCTTGATAAAGCCAATGCGACGGACAAGCTAGGCGCGAGCAATCCTTTTTCCCTAGGCCCGCGCGGGTGCATCGGTCGCAAGTCAGTGTCCACGAGCAATTCATTAAGAATCAAACTAATTAAACACACTAGTCTATCATACATGGAACAGAGGCTTATTACAGCGAAGCTGCTGTGGCACAACGATGTCGCCATGACCAGCGATGAGTCTTGGGCCGAGTGGGATCCGAAGAACGACCACGAAAATATGCAGGTGTTTACAAACTGGATCAAGGCGCCATTAAATGTCAGGTTGTCACCTCGAAAGGCGTGACCCGGGATTGTGCATTTTATTATGGCCTTGTAGGTATTTTACATGCAGGATGCGTGAGTTGTTAAAACTCAACATCGGCGAGTTGCAAGGTATGCCGAAGCTGAGTCAAGTTCTCGGCCTCTACACACAGTTGCCGAAAGTCGCCGAACTGCTTTTGTGACTCGGCATTGTTGACCGTTGACAGACCGGTCAATTCGGGAGCATATTTCGTTTTCCAATAAAAATAAATTGCCCCCATCAAAGAGGATCTTTTTACGTTTGGCCCTTCAGAACAAGATCGCCCATTGGCTGCTCGTCAGTGTGTTCCTGAATCATTCACGGCCACATCATCCCATTTGCCTTGGCCGTCGGCACTTTGAGTCTAGAAACAGGAAGCCGACCCATTGGTGCTGTGATAAAAGAATCGAAATTATGTAATTCCCGCTCAAAATGAAAATTGGTAGGCATTGACTGTTATTTAAGCACTGCTTCATCCCGAATCAACTACAGAAAGTTCAATTCGGGCCACCTTCACCATCACCAGACTCTTATCATTTCTATGAGCACTGCCTGCTATTCTTCATCGTCGTTAACTGCTGCACACATATCAACATGGCAATCAAAACCGAGAGGCCTCAGCCTCAACTCATTCATGAGCGACTGCATATGACGGTCGATAATACCACCTTGGACATTGCCGTGGTTCGACGTGAGGGTGAACTCATCCCCATTCTGTTCCTGCATGGCTGGGGAAGCACCAAGGAAGACTATATCGACATTGCCTTGAACAAAGCTTTCCACGGGCGTCCTTTCATTGCGTATGACGCCCCTGGTTGTGGGAAGACTGTCTGTGACAATCTCTCGAAGCCAAATATTGAATTTCTGGTCGCCACAGCTGAAGCTGTCCTTCAACATTTCGATGTCAAAAGATTCCACCTCATTGGCCACTCCATGGGTGGTCTGACAGCCTTGGAGCTAGCTAGTCGAATTCCTCATGCCGTCGCCAGTTTCATCGACATCAAGGGTAACCTTGCAGCGGAAGATTGCTTCATCACTCGCCAAATTTTCGATCATCCCGAAAAGGATCCACAAGAGTTTCTCGACTACTTTATTGAACGAACGCTGCAGTCGCCATTCTACGCAAGCGGAATATATGCAGCCGGTTTACGCGATCGAGTCAGAGCGGAAGCAATCAAAGGGATATTCGAGTCGATGGTCAATCACTCTGATAACGGAGGGTTGATATCCAAGTTCATCGCAGCACCTTTCCCTCGAATGTTCATGTTTGGCGAGCAGCATGCCGCTTTGAGTTATTTGCCCAAGCTAGCTTCCAATGGCGTGGAGTTGGCAGAAATACCGGGTGCTGGGCATTTCCCAATGTATTCTAACCCCGTCGCCATGTGGGATATTATTGGGAGGTTTCTCAGCAAGGTGGAGGCTGATCAGTCGTAATGCGATAGTCAAAAGAGGAATTTGGCGGTCGGAGAACATAGACATCTAGTTCAATGTACTAAACTATACCAAGAGTAGCTCAAGCGTACTCAGAACCTAAGTTATAAACGGTCGGCGATCGGGATGTTCATTGCTATTACACGAGGTCTGCACATTTAAGTGTTGAAGTAAATAACGTAAAAGCACCCCGTATATTATTAACAAGCTTTCTAGTTGATCGCGCATTCGCCGTCATCAACGTAACAACACTCGTGGCTCGATCGGACTTGCCTGATTATACTGCTGCATAAACCCACAGTCCATATCACCTGTAAGCCAACGCGCATTAACTTGTTCAATCTTATGCCAATGCACTAAGGCTGGCAAATGGGTGGCTTGGCAAGTAAAGCTAGAGTTGCTCACCTAGCTAAATTGTAAGCCAACTAGGCGAACCTGGTATGTCAAGCGAAATGGTGGGAATCGTCCCCGAAGACCTCGCTCTTATTGCTTGAGTGACCACCCTCAAATAAGGGGTGCGGGGGTAGGTCTAACGAAGGGGTAAGCTCCAGTATAATGCACTCCAAGAGTCAAGCGTAGAGCAGAGGGGCCGGCACAATTCACCTTTGTATCCAGTTGCTGTACAATATTTCACTTTGGGGCCCATGATTGCGGTGGCAGTGCAACACTGTCATCGAAGTCTTCAGCTCACTTGGCTGCATTATAGCGCTACGGTTGTAGACCTCTAGTTGAGGTACAAGAAGGATTGGGAATAAGCTGCGTCAACATTGACTCGCAGTTATTGTCTGGTGATCAAAACAACGCGCCTCAGCCCGGTAACAAGAAGTGTTTTCAGGGTAAACGCCGGATTGTAGGCTGTAGATTTGGCTTTTGAGCGAAACGGCGAAGTGCCATAGGGATGTATATGTATAGGAACACGGGGGTACACGATCAGGTGCGGGCTGTGTACAACCTAGCCATCCTGGTGGCGCGGTAGCAGCCCAACTTGATGTTCAACTACGCCCGTAACTTACGGGCTGCGCAATGCCAGGTGAATAGGCATGTCGTTCACAATTCAAGCAACATGTGATCATCCGCGGCGCGCGAAAGGATCTGACATTGTCCATGTGCCTAGTACCTGTACCAGTATGGCATCGTGGCCGGCGTAAGCCCAGCCTTCCACGCAAAATAAATGATTTACAACAGTACACCCAGATTCAACATGCTGCATACGGATGTGCAGAAGTTTGCGGTCATAGTGCCGCAGCGGGGTCAGACGATCAGGTTGGAGCAGGCTGTGAAGTCGGATCTGGATGAGATGGTGTAGTGGGAAGCGGAATTCGAAGGTCAGCATTTGAAGTTCATCCGAACAGTTGTACATGTTTCTTTGAGCTGAAGCACGGTTGTTTACTTGGAGCCTCAAGGAGGACTCCCATGGCTGCACTTTTGGCCTGGTCTCATGCACTACACTCCGCCTCGATGATGTGCTGTACCGTTGCGGGGTATCAAGTTCCTCCCCAAGCAATCAGACGGGCGATTGCGCCGAGTGTATCTGTACTTGAGGGGTTTTGGGATTCTGTCCATTTGCACTTTTTGCGCGCCTCGTCTAACGTGCATTGTGGTCGAGCGGCGGTGTACCGACGATTCGCGCCGGAGCCATGCAGTCACACCATAAGCTCTGGATGCATTTTACGACTGAGGCCAATCAAATCTAGAATTTTGACTATCTAGACCAGTCAGACATGCATCATGTCGCTTACAGGTGTCACGCCGACACATCATGGGAGGTTTGAAAACCATTAATGCATTGACACGCGAACTGGCAGACTGGGCGAAATATCCGGCTGTGATGAGGCAGATTTCATGTTCGGGGAGGCAGCATCAAGCCATGTACGTATACATATATTCGTTGTTGTTTTTTAGCTCTACTCAATATCACGTATACTTATATATACTGCCCAAGTTTCTAAACGCAGTTTCAAGGGAAAACATTCCCCATCAGGTCTCTGCCATCTTTATTGCCCAAACTGCACCCTTTGTCCTTACTACGTGTACCGCCTCTAGCAAGCGTCGCTGATGTAGTCGTGGCCAAGGCCCTGACCAGCGATGGAGCCCCTGGGCCTCACCGCCAGCCTCATCACTATAGTGGCCACCTGTAAGGTGGCATACCGCTTCGGGAGGAAGATAAAGAACGCGCCAAGGGAGGTAAGAAGACAGAGTCGCCAACTGTTGGAACACTCCGAAAAGATCAAACGAATCGCCCAGGGTCTCGACGATAGCACGATTATCGTCAGTGGAGAAACCCTGTGCCGAATCAGGGCCGACGTCCAGAGCGCGGAGAGACTGCTCGCTGAGTTCCACAAAAGAACAGCCTTCCTGCGTATCGGCTCTATCAGTGCGACTGTCAAACTTGGCTTCATCAAAGTCAGTGTGTGCTTCATTAAACAACTATGTAGGAGATTGAAGCTGTGCCTCTTTGATACGACAAAATTAGTTCACCAAATGAAAAAGCTGGCGAAACACGCCTCCAAGTTGGCATTCAAGTAAGGGTTGCAAGGGATCGCTCTATGGGCACGGCTAATAGGATGTACAGTGAGAGGATCAAACAGCTTGAAGAGAACAGCATACGGTACGATGAAAACAGCAAACTGTCTGAGGAATTCAACATCCAATCCGATGAAAATAGCAGACGGTATGAGGAATCCAGCAGCCAGTCTGAGGAAGATACCACACGGGTCGAAGAGAAATCCAAAGAAATACCTACGAAAACGACTCAAGATCAAGCCAGCAACCAGGAGACGAGATGCTGTGAGAACAGTCAGAAATGGGGGACTGTAGGAGGCGCAGTTGTTGGCGCTGTGGTTGGTGGTTATATAGGGTTTCGGTTTGGAGGTGGCTGGGGAGCTGTTGCAGGTGTTGTAGTCGGCGGCATTGTCGGAGGCGTTATGGGCAGGTGGTTGTCTGGCTGATCTTTACTCAGACGTTTGGTAAGGAAAGGGAATCAACTGGTCCCTGTGTTATGCTGGGGATTGGTGACAGGGGCGGTCGTATACTTACCACTGCATTCATTAGTCACATTTCATTTGTGAGATAGTCAATCGTTACTTTATTCCCTTTGTATATTTTAACTGCTGCTCATTTATTTAAACCTACACTCCCTCACTACCAAAATAGAAATATCTATTTTTCCTACGTGCCTACCGTACTTCATTTAGTAAGTCAAGACACACATCGTCGTGGCTGATTTTGTAAAGATTCCTGTGACTTATCCTCCATTTAATGGCTGGCTTCAAGCCTAAGTTTGCTCGCGTTTCGTTGAAACAGAAGAAAAGCACTCCTGCTGGTCTCCTCGGCTATATCCCCTGCCCAAGCTTCCTTTTTGCTTCAGCCAGCTCTCCACAATTGTTAACATGCCTTCTGACGGAACTGAGCAAACAAGACGGTGTATCTTCTGCTTATCATGCTTGCCATGGTTCTATCAATAGGCTGGTGACGGCATCAAGCCCGTAAAAGATGTGCTGAGGGAGTACTGGCTGGTTTTACAGTTCTCAATTATGGCTTCAAAGCTAATTATCATATGACTGGAATTGTAATTTAATTATGCTCAGACAATACCACCTACCATCGTCACTTAGAGTTCTCAAATAATATCTTGCTCAATGCCGGGGTCCTTTTTATAGCCTCTAGCATGAATGAATAATACCCAGACTCCCCACTAGGTTTCATATTTCGCCATACGCCTTTTTCACAGCGGCTCTAGTGCTCAATCGAGTATGCCAGGCTAGGAAGTTGGGAATTTCTCCTGAATGTCGTATTTGTTCCACAGAATGTCGTTGAAAATGGGGGCAAAGAGGGCGACCCTATTCCAGGGGACGAAAGATAGATCGGCGTACGTGCTACAAACACGGTGAGAAAAGAGCTTCTTGGACGACTTATTCATCCTCACCATTTATTCCCAACGAGGTACTCCTTGTCTTTGAGGATGTTATCCAAAACTTCAAACACCCGGACCGTCTGCTCGATGTATCGTTGTTTCGCGAAGGGAATATCATCTGGGCAGCGGTGAAACCACACAGCCTGGCCAAAGTATGGGCCCTAAGGAGAAATGTGAGCAATATGTTACGTTTTGCATATGATTCATTCAACTCGCCTGTCCCGACATCTGAAAATGCAGGTATTGTTTTAATTGCCACTTTTCCTTTGCATCCTCAACCGTCAACTGGCGGTTTCTATCATAGTTCTCAACAAGATACTCAAGAATAGCTCCAGACTCCCAGATGGTAAAGTTATCGTTGTTGGGGTCTGTGATAGCTGGCAACCGGCCATTCGGGTTCAAGGCAAGGAACCAATCCTCCTTGGGATTCGCCACTGTAACCTTGGTGACGTCAATAATTGAAAATACTCGGCTCAACATAGGTGATACCTTTGTGTAAGGGATATTGAGCTCTTCGAGAACAATAGCGACTTTGTACGGGTTCGGTCCACCGCCTTGTTCGTATCATTAGTCCAATTGCGAGTCGAGTTATGCTTTGGCCCTTACTATGTACGTAGACCGTAAGAGGCTTCAAGTCGGACATCGTTTCTGTTGCGGGCCGAGACTGACTCCGTGAAAACTCGCTAGATTAGGATGGTAGATGAACAGGACGATCAGCTACTAGGCTAGTTCTCAAGGGGTTTATTCTTCAAAAAATATATACGCGGAAGGGATTCAACAGTTTGACATCCGTCTTGTCACTGTTGGTCCAAAACCCGCGTTTTGTCTTAGTCTGGGGTAATGCTGAATTATCAAACACTGAAATCGAGTGCCGTGACGCTCATGTCTCCACTTCTTAGCTCGAGACGGGAGCTATTAGTGGACTCGGACACCAAGAGTTGATCCGTCTCAGCCATTCCGATGGCAAATGTTGAGATTTATTACGAGCTCGGCATTTAGGTAAAATAGCGAACTCAGTCGCGGTCTTAGCGTTTCCCGAGTCCGGGTGGTTTATCACTGCCTAAGCCCAGCGGTTTCTCCCCTCGGCCCTCGCGACTAACGGAATAAGTAAATAGCGACGCGCGCGGGTGGTGACAAATACAGCTATTCCGCTTTGACAGGGCTATGGTCTAGGAACATCTCGGACTTAGCAGATTGTTGTGTTAATTCCAGACCGTGTATTCAATGCTCGATCATACAGAAGATGGCAAACCCACACTTGCTAGAATAGCTAGGTCGTTTTTCAATGTGGATTTTGTTTTTGGGATATACATTTAATGTGAACCTGGCTAGAGGCAGAGTGTATGAGGTCCAATAACGAAATCAGATCCAGGTCTTCACCAGAGAAAGGAACAGCCAGGCGGAGCATTAGGCAGTAGGACTAATTAGGCTGCTAATTCAAACCAACAACAGAACCAAATGAGCTATATAGCGCACACGAAGGAGGCGGGGTCTAGATGCCGAGCCGCGAGGTAGTGTTGCCGCGTTCGATACGAGCCCACCCCGTCTATTTCGTTCCTCCGATGGAGTGCGACGGTAACGCGATATTGATGCCAGACTCACGGTACAGTGAGCACACGGGGGTGCCAGTGTTAGCTTTTTTTACGGCCGCAGAGCCTTGTCAACTAGAAGTCAGCGACTGAGGCAGCCGTAGCCAGGCCATACTTAAGCAGCTGGAGACACGAGGGGGTCTTGAGGATCTTGATGCGAACTCGGACTGTGATGTGATTACACCTTTACTTGATTGTCGGAGATGATCTAATGATGCCTGTTCAGAATTACATATTCTGATTATTTTCTTCATCTTCACGAGGAGTATATTTCGATGTCAAGTATGATAGCCAACAGGGCTTAGTGTAACAGGGAGAGTAGGCTACATAGGCCGTCGGGGAAATTCATGCTCTACATGCTAAATGGCGGGATGTGTATTATCTCGCTCCTTCGTTTCGCTCGCCGAGAAATCGTCCGTAACAGTAGGAAATTCCCTGGCAGTCGACCTTTCCTCTTTACTGTATTTCTGAAACCTGTCGACCCGTAGAGAGCAGTGAAAAGTATGGCGGCAGCTGAAGACTAAATATTTACTACTTGGTACATGGATTTATGTGGTACAAAATTCCGAGTTCGGAGGAGGTGTCCGCTCAGATTAATCTTGAGTATAGCTATTCGCACACACACCTATTGCTATTTGCACACCTAACTACATGCCTCACTCAATATTGCTGATAATGACCTATTATTCTAGTAAAGCATTCTAAGAAATAAAACTTGATAATCCTTGATTCTAGTATTTATTCTATCTAGGATATGGGTTTTATTGATATAGGTAGTCCCAATGGCTAAAAACATACTTCTTCTTTCACTTCGTGCTAAATACATTGGATAGGCTGGTTTCGAGCTAAGAAGCTTGTACCCGTGTGTGAATGTCATGATGCATGTGTGCGAATTGCGACTGATTGTAGTGAGTCACTCGCCGAACTCCTGTTCAACAAGTCCCCACAACTTTGTAGCAGTGCAGTCGTCGCCTCTATACCTAAGGGTTCTTTTTCATGTACCGTGAAACTGCTTCCTCGGGTTTTTTTCTTCCCTTCAATTCAGACCGCTTTGTCAATCTCCTCTCGACCCTAGCCTCTCTACTAAACCAACACAGCGCCGAGATACTTCCAGACTCCGAAATGGCCAAGAAGATCCTCGTGCTCGGCAGCGGCATGGTCGCTAAGCCATGCGTCGACTACCTGCTACGAGATGCTGACAACCTGTTGACCATCGGTAAGTGAATTTAGCCCCTAATCTTTCCGTTGCTCTTAGCCCCTCCCTATACTGATTCGGTCGACGTACAGGTTGTCGCACGATCACCACGGCCGAAAAGTTGGTAGCCGGACGATCCAGCGCAACTGCCATCGCCCTCGACGTCAAATCCCCCGATTTAGACCGCCATATTGCCGAGCACGATCTCGTCATCTCCCTCGTTCCCTTCATCTATCACGCAGACGTTATCCGGTCGGCAATCAAGGGCAAAACTCATGTCGTCACTACAAGTTATGTGTCTCCTGCGATGCAAGACCTCGATGGAGCGGCCAAGGAAGCTGGTATTACCGTCTTGAACGAGGTCGGCGTTGATCCCGGTGTGGACCACCTTTATGCTGTCAAGACTATTGGCGAGGTTCACGAGAAAGGGGGAAAGGTATGGTTTCCAAGCATACCTAACTATTCCACGCGCTTACCACTACACAGGTCAAGGAATTTTACTCCTATTGCGGCGGACTTTGTGCACCCGAGGCCTCGGACAACCCTCTTCAATTCAAGGTACGTCGACCTCGCCATTTTTTTAATTATCTAATCATATACGGTAGTTCTCATGGTCGCCACGAGGTGCCTTGCTCTCCCAGCACAACTCTGCTGTTTTCCTCCAAGATGGAAACGTGGTTGAAATTTCGAACAAGGACCTCATGGCAACAGCCCGGCCATATCACGTCCTCGACGGATACTCGTTCCTAGCATACCCGAATAGGGATTCCGTGCCATTCCGTGAATTCTATCAGATTCCCGAAGCCCATACCGTCATTCGGGGCTCCCTCCGGTACAAAGGCAACCCTGCCCTGGTCAAGGCCCTAATCGATCTCGGATGGCTGGACACAGAGGAAAAGGCCTGGCTGAAGGATGGAATGACATGGAGTCAGCTTCAGCAACGGGTGACTGGAGCGAGCTCTTCCTCCGAGGTTGATCTCATCACCAAGGTCAAGGAACTGTGCAACTTGTCCTCCTCAGCTGAACAAGACGAAATCCTACTGGGCCTTCGGTGGATGGGACTCTTCAGCAACGAGATAGCCCCTCTGCGGGGAAACCCTCTTGACACTCTCTCTGGCCGGCTGGAGGAGATCTGCAGTTTCCAACCTGGCGAACGGGACATGGTTATGCTGCAGCACAAATTCGTCGTGGAATGGAAGGACGGGTCAAAGGTAAGCAAGGCTTCCACGCACAACTATTGCTTCTCGCCAAACCGGCTAACTTTCCGTCAGAACACAATCACCTCCACACTTGAGCTCTTCGGCGACCCTAACGGCTACTCTGCCATGGCCAAGTCCGTCGGCGTTACATGCGGCATCGCCACGCAGCTGCTTCTCGACGGGCTCCCAGCCCTCAACGAACCTGGCGTGTTGGCCCCGTACACGAGGGAAATCTGCGATCCGATTCGAGTAAAGCTTGAGGAGGAAGGCATCAAAATGGTGGAGAGGATGGTTTAGGCGAAGAGTCTTGGTAGGCGCAGTGATCTGCGGGAGGCCGCTTTGCCCCTGCTCGGTTGTTACCGTATCGAGCAAGAAATGGAACTTTTTGGCGTTTCTACTCCACAGCCTCAATAGGCTGTAGATCTCGAGTAGTTTCATATTATACCAACTGATCAAAACACTGCGCAGTCAATTCCGCCTTCTCTCGGCAGAAGGTCTCTTCACTTTCGTGTTGAGTTTACGACGCATCTATCCAAGCAGAATTCAGACCAGAAGCTGCAACTTTGTAATCTAGCATCCATGGTCACAGCAGGGGAATTCTTTGAAGATGCACAGGGCCTGAGGGGGTAGTAATCACTCTGTATTTTCTTTTAATTGAACCGGTGCTGAAGAATTTATTGAAATTCCGCAGACTCGATTGGCGTTGTTATTGAAATACATCTCAGTCTAAACTCCATTGCATCGTGGCAAATAATCGCTGTCCCCATCGCCGTTGCTACCCAAATCTGTAAACTCCACGCTCCTTTGCATTTTTACATGACAAGCGCAAAAGCAAAGCCGGCACCAAGCAAGAGGCCGAAAACGCCCAAATCCCTCGAGACAGTAGAAGCAGCCGAGCAATCCGAATCCGAGCCTTTATTTTTTGAAGACTTACTGCTGCTGCTAGAGCTGCTGCCGGAACTGCTGTCGCCATCGCTACCCGAATTGGTCGTGGTTCTACGCTTGCAGAGCGCTGCGCTGTTGGAAGTCGCTGCTGCGTCCGCCGTGTTGGTCTTGGAGGATGAAGACTTCTTCTTCGACGACTTGTTGCTCGTGTCGAGCACGGTGATGGGCGTCATCCACGCCGAGCTCGCAGTGGGATCCAGTGTGGTTGTGCGTTCATCCGCCGAAGAGGCCGTCTTGGTCGCGCAGACAGCCGACGAGCCAAGTTCGCAATCGTACGTGGCAGCGCCAATCTTGACGTCCATCTCCGACGCGCCGTACGTGACGGTCACGCCATTGTAAGGCCCGTCGCAGCTGTAGGGAGACGCGAATATGGTGGAGCAGGCCAGCAGGTATTTCGTCGTCGAGTCCGTCTCGGTGATGACAGAGGCGTAGATGTTGGACGCGCTGCCGGTGGACTGCGGAGGGAGGAAGATTGTCTGCGTGGTGGTGCGCGTGGTGGACGCGGCGTTGGTGAGAGCGGCCGCAAGGGCTACGAGGCCCAATGTCGCCGCTTCAGTTCGCATCTTGTCGCTGTAGGAGACGAGAAGTTGAAAGCCACGTCCTGTGCCGAGCTGCAATGTGCGTCTGCAGCTCGCTATTTATCAATCGGGCGTGCTGTGCCACAAACCCAACAAGTAAGCATATTTTCACCGACGGCAGGGCGTGATCCACAGCCACCATGGACGCCGACCAACTCAGCCGGCCGGGGTCCCTGGCGAATCACGTCCGGAATGCATCATTCGACTCATTTCAGCTGCCAGCAGGGGTCTCAGAGGGCTGCAGATCGCGGACCTTCTGCGCGGAGTGAGACTGGGAGTTACATCAAGCGGCGGATATCGCAGGTGGTTGGCGGGGGCTTATGGCAAATCCTACCCTGTGAGGAAGCATTAGCTGGAGCAACTGCAGAGCGATGTCCTCTTGATGCGTTGTTTCGACGTTATTCGTTAGGCGTCCAAGGTCCCCGACAGTGTCTCCCCCATATTGGAGCCCGTAATTAAGGCGGATCTGATCTACATTTGCGGGGACCTGGAAATAACCTCCTATCAGACAGTTCCACAAGCCTCGGGGTAGCAGCTTAGTAGGGCTGATGGCATGAGAAACATGTACTCAGCAAAAGATCTTTGGTTCAACGTCACTCTGCCAGTTTTATCTCATAATCAATGCACGCGTCCTTTCAACGCGATTCAATTCATGGGTATTTAGCCAGTGCTGTGGCTGCTCTCCTTCGCACGCAGGCGCCGTAATCTATTTCCAGACCGCCTGCGCGATAACCGGACAGGGGCATGGATCCAGTCCAGTCCTTCATCCACCGCCAAAATGTCGTGTCTCATCTGACTATTGTCAGGCTATACAAAAAAAAACCGATCACTCGGATCTCTCAGATCGTCCCTTCTCAGAACTGGAGTCAGTTGCTGGCGCTTCGCCGCTGTCGTCCGCAGGTGACTTCTCAGTCATGGCGCCCCGACTTGTAGACTCGAGCAGACCAAATCGCAGAGCCTCTTGCTCCACCTGCTCCTGGGTAAGGAATGGCATCTCCTTTGCGGCCTTGACGTAGGACATGTTCTCGACGAAGCCCTTGGCAAAGATGATGTCGATTTCTTCCAGAGAACGATTTGCGGTCTGGGGACAGTTAGTTTCCACTCAAGGCGTTGCGTGCGACTTGCAGAGATACATACCTCGGGGTAGAAAAAGTAAAGGACGGGGAAGAAGCAAGCGTTGGTGCACGCGAAAAACAAATAGGTTCCCCAGCTGATGCGCTTGATCATAACCGGCACGACCATCCTGTTTCTTTATTAGTCATTTGTCTCTGAATATTTGAAGCACTGGGACCTACACGATAAGGAAGTTGAAAAGCCAGTTGGTGCAAGTCGAGACGGCGTTGGCCTTTCCTCGGGTCTTGATGGGGTTGATTTCGGCGGGATACAACCAGGGAAGAGGCAGCCAAGTGGCACCGAAAGAGGCAATGTAGGTGAAGAGACCAACGGCAGCTCCCTTTGCAGCGGCCTGGGTGCCAGGGATCAAACAGGCAAAGACAAGAATCATGGAAAGCATCTGGCCGGCAGTACCCCAGAGCAAAAGTCTTCGGCGACCAACTCGCTCAATAAGGAACCAGGATGCGGTCGCAAAAATGCTGTACACAATCATGTTGACGCCGCCCAGCAGGAGAGCCAGGTTGTCCTGTCCCGGGGTGATGGAGTCCTTGAAGAGAATGGGGAAGTAGTAGATGACTGCATTGCATCCGCCGACCTGCTGCATGAACTGGGCGCCGGAGCCGAGAAGCATTCGGCGGAAGTGCTGAGTCTTTCCGCCGGTGAAGAGCGCCTTGACGGGTGTGCTCTTCTGGCCGGAGAAGCCCGATGCGCGGATGGAGTCGAGGATGACATCTCTCTCCATCTTGGTGTCTGGGCTGTCGATTTCGTAGCCACGGATAGCAGCAATGACCTTTTCGGCATCCTCGTATCGCTCGTGGGTGAGCAGCCATCGGGGGCTCTCGGGAAGCCATATCATGGAAATGCAGAGGATCAGGCCGAAGAGGACCTGGAAGGCAATGGGGAAGCGCCACACGAGGTCGTCGCTCCCGTAGGATGCGCCGTAGTCTATCCAGTAGGCGATGAGGGTACCGAACGCGATGATGCCGCCCTCGATGCAGATGAGGAGGCCGCGGTTGGACGTCTTGCTGCACTCGGCTTGGTACGTGGGGATGGTAGAGGTGTTGATACCGTTTCCAACGCCAGTAATCACGCGACCGATGATCAGTTGAGCGAGTTGGGCGTGGCCCTTGACACAGGTGATCTGGATGATGACACCCAGGATCATAATGACTCCGCCGAGGATCATGGCCCGTCGTCGACCCATGAGATCTCCAAAGGCGAGAATAAACATGGCGCCCATCAGGCACCCGATTTCGTAAATGGCCGTGACCAGGCCCTGCATGGTCTCGCCATACGTCTCGGGGAAGTACTCGTTGAACGCGGGCGCAGAGATGATTCCACTCATGACGCCCTGGTCGTAGCCAAAGAGCAGGAAGCCCGTGGTGGCCACGGTGGAGATGGCCAGCGACAGCGGCTTCCCAGAGAAGCCGGCAAAGGTAGGCGGTGCCATGGTGGCGGTTGAGACAGATATGTGATGCCAAAGGAGTGACAAGCAAGTCCAGCCAGCTGCGGTTGATGAAGCAAACTACTTTTGAAGGTGACGTTGAGGACTCAGTCGGGAAGAGAGGCGCGCTGGAGCATGTTATAGAAGAACAGGACGTTCCCAGTCTCGAGGACACAGGTTTGATTCATATACCCGCGCCTTGCGAGGTGAGCGCCAAAGAATTAAAAATCTGCAAAATCTCTGTAATATCTCTCCCACGGCACGACCCACCGGGATATCCATGTATGAGGCTGATCTTTGCCCATGACGTTTCGCGCGTCGACACACGGCGACCTGGAGTCTTGTATCGCCAGGGGTCGAGCGCGGCAGCTGCACCCACAAGCGGAAACGAGTCCGGCGCACGCCCACGAATCGCGCGGCCAGTTCGAGCTGTGAATTAATCAATCGCCCGCCGACGCACCAGACGAAAGGCCCTCGGAGGTCCTCCGTGTCGTCATTCCCGTAGCCGCCACCCGGTCCGTCCTGCGGTTGGACGTCACCCGGGATCTGCCAAGCCGGACCGCCGCCCCATTGAAGCTCCACAAGTGACCCAGAAGTGACCCAGAACTGGTCCAGACTGAGCGGCTTTGCTCGGTGTTACTGTCGCTTTAGTAGGGCAATGACGTAGAGCCGGCCGGCATTCATCGAACCATTTGCGTCTTGCTGGATACACTTGCATCCTTCGTGCTGCTGTTTGTTATCAAATCGGTGGGTCGGTTCGCAGGCTTCAAGCATTCACAAGCACGAACCTGGCAAACAATCACGCTTTGCCGTCTCTCGGCTCTCAGCCCGATCCGTTCGGCAGTTGACCTTGATCTATAAGACGATTGTTTTTCACCACAGGAAACCGCCGAAAAATACCTGTGACGCCTGCTGATCTGCTCCGTTTTTTCTCCATTCATTTCCATCTTTTCTTCCTCGCGCCATCATCCCCAACCGCGGTAACAATTCACCTCCCCAACCTCCACACGTTGGTCAAGTATTACGACCACGACCCGCTGCATGCGCGCCAGAAGAACCATCACAATGTCTCATCCTTGTGGATCCGCCGTGGAGCCCCGGGTCCGTAAATGTATCCATCCCTTAAGCATGGTTGCTCCGTAGGTGGGTAGGCGTCGTGAACATACGGAACGTCCCCCGTAAATGTCCTCAACGGCCAATGGTCAATTGCTGCTCGGTTCACCGACTGCCACCGGCGATAAGGCTGGGAGCGTGAGAAATGACGCTTCGCTTACTGCGCATGCATCTTAATCTTGAATGAATCTGAGATATCACTGCGGGCGAGGTGCTTTATCTCGCTGTCTGGCTGTCTGGCTATCTAGAACCCCAGACCCTCGAACGGCAAATGACGATGGTCGACAGATAGCCGCCGTGATTGGCAATCTCTCGCAGGCGTAGGCTACGGTCAGGTCCCGCTCAGCCGCCGATGATGTCACCCAACTACTCAGTTACGGCGACGCTACTCCAGCTACTCCAGCTGTGGATGATGTTACTCCCGTCGTGGCGGGGCCGTGATGAGGCGGGGAGCGACTTGCGGGGGATGTTTAAACCGATGCCTAACCCCAGGGCAAAAGAATCCATTCAGCTATGACCAGTCGCCGAAACTGGAAACAGAGAGTGAAGATGGTAATAGTTTGTTGGAGAGGTGCATTAGTACAAACCACACCCGAGACGAAACAGGTATCGCGAGAAAAGGTCAAAAGGAAATACAGGTAAAACTAGCCAAAGACTTCAACAGGCAGGACGCCTGGGAACACTGAAAACAGTTCTTCTCAATGAATACAACTAGCAAGAAGGAAATATGGAGTTGCTGCCAGAGATTATGCCGAGGCAAGGCGTGACAAAAACGCGCCACGACAAAGGAAGTGAAAACCGCGATCTTTCAGGTCTCGGGCGGAATTACCATTTTAAGTAGCCCCCGATCCAACTACGGGCCCAGTTGTTTAACACTTCAGGGTACCCGCCAGCGCCATGACATAGGTAGCTACGTCATGGTCGATCACCTCTAGATGCAGAATATCATTTAACAATTTTCGGCTCAAGTGGAATTAGACTTTGCGAAAATTTTCAGACAGGCTCCGGGCAATATTTTAAGAATCGGCGGAAATTCTTTGTCAATTCGAGTCCTAACCGCGGTTGTATGCTCTTGGGTGAGTTGGGGGGCAAATATATGCAGTGAAACACAAGGACAACAAGAGAGCTGCCACATACAAATATCAGGTGGTTAAAAGGTACAAGTTCGTTAACAAAGGTTACCCTGCTTCGCGTGAGACCTTATGGATCTACCTTCTTGATTCCTTTCAAACAAACATTCCGTGTGAGTTATGACGGCTAAAATATCGTCAACATATCTATCTAATCTATCTATCATGATGCAATACAATATCGAGAACACTGAGACGCTTTTGTGGGTCGTCTAAGTTCGCACTCGCAACTCTCCTCAGCATGTACTCTTGGATAAGAAACACCCAATCCCGAATCAATTAGCCTGGCCACTACATGAGATAGGTTCATTATCATCAGACTCAAATCCCTGAGGGTGCAAGTCAATTGGTCATACATATAAAAGGAGCCAGGGTTGAAAGCCACTCCACTCAATCCACGTAGTGGATCCACTCGTGGATTCCACTGTCCACTCCACTGGCAAAATCCCAGTGGATTGGCTAATCCACCGAATCCACTCGACGATGTCGTGGGTGGACTGGGTGGATTGGGTGGATTAGAAGTGGGGTAGTTAAGGGCGCCCATATATTTTGGCAGAATGCCTCTAATAGCGACTGATGTGCCTCTACATTTCCGCAATATTGCTACCCTATGTTAAAAATACCATGAACCTTCTGAATAGCGCGGTTTTAGAATGCATACAATACAAAGAATACTATTTAAGCATCCTAGGCTTTTCTCATTAAGGTGATATAAGTCTCGATAGGCATACTTAAGGTTTGCTCCGTGAGTGCTATATTGTTATGAGGGCTGCTAACAGTTATATATTTTTCTGTTGCATAACTATATTTCTAGTATATATCAGGTTCGACTATCCAAATTTTAGATTTATAAGATAACACTTATACCATTAAATAACTTCCGGCAAGCTGATTCTAAAAACGCGTTTAGATCTCTCAATATCTCAATACTGCGCGAAAAATTGCCAGCAACACTAATCGCGTCAAACTCGTGATTTGGAGGCTGTTAGGGACTTATCTCCTACCCGACCCCAATATAACACTCGCTACGTGCTTGTCCACAACAAATTAGCTTGAAAGGAAGTATCTGAAACATCTGCAGGATAAGGGCATATCGTGCCAACGGGCCGCGTTGGACGCGTCATTCGCGCTTACCTGACGACCTGCTGTTGACCCATCACTGCACCATGTTTTGCAATTTCGACATAATAAAGATATTATTTTACCATGACCTCGCCTGATTCCTGCTTCGACATTTCCGACAGCGGCTTCGGGTCCGCTGCCGAATCAACGCCCTGCCCGACGCCGTATCCTACCTCTTCAACCTCGACCCCTGTCTCGACTCTGACGACCTCTTCCGCAAGCGATAGACAGTACGAACATACTCTCTAGAGGCATTTTCCAGGCTGGGCGTTCTCTAAGCGAGCCAGGAAGACGCATTGCTAGGCCTGGCAATTTAGATATAACATCCAAAAGGAAGACGACCGCAGATGGATATGCCAAGCGTGCATTCACAAGAATAATCCACATCCACGTCATTTCGAAGCTAATAGCATTCACAATGCGTACAATCATCTATTCAACGACCACGGGATTCACGCTCCTCCTAGAATAACCAAAGGAACTGCTGAAAAGAAAGCGAATTCTAAGGGCAGAAAGCCTCCGGGGCAGCAGACTCTCGCGGAATCCATAAAACTCGATCTACACAACCCCCGAGAACAAGCAATTGCGAACGACTTCATCAAACGGTTCGACAAGGAACACTTCCGGAGGCTTCTGATCGACTGGATCGTGGCCAAGAATCACTCCTTTTCAATTGCCGAGGAGGCAGAACTCCATACTATCTTCGATTACTTGAACCCGTTAGTTTCGGCACGTAAAGCCAATATTACCCACACAACAGTTTGAGAAAAAATCATCGCCGCATTCGAATAACACAAGCAGAAGGTAATAGAGGCCTTGAGTAAGGTGCCTGGCCTTATCCACATATCCTTTGACGGCTGGCAGTCTGGAAACCGGTATGCCTTATATGGTATCTGTTGCTTCTTTAGGGACGAAAACAACAAGCCTTGCAAGATTACGCTTGGGCTCCCCGAAGTTAGCGCCAGGCACACTGGGCCTAATATCGCCGCCGAAATCCTCGACGTAATTGAATCGTATCAGATCCAAGACAAGATTGGCTATTTCACGCTTAACAACGCGAAAAATAATGATACTGCCATGGAGATTATTGGCGGAGAGCTCGGCTTTGTAGGGGCACGCAGGCGAGGGCGCTGTTTTGGGCATACCTTGAACCTCTCCGCCAAAGCCATTCTATTTGGGCACGATGCTGACGCTTTTGAGCGGCGGATATCAGGGGCAGAGCCTCTTACCGATGCAGAACACTTGATTTGGCGCAAGAAGGGGCCAGCAGGCAAATTGCACAATCTTGTGGTAGCTATCCACAGATCTGACTTGTTGACTGGCATGCTTCGCAACATTCAACAAGAAGCCTTCAACAAATCATCTGACCCCAAACTGAGCGCTAGAAAGCCGCTGGATGTTGTTTTGGACAACGATACCAGATGGCTGTCACAGTTATATATAATATGACGTGCTCTACTGCTTCGTGACTATGTCGAGCGACTTATTGCCCACTATCGAATCGACTTCGAACAACAGAACAAGACCAAGAGGGGCGGCCTTAGGAAGTCACTCACATTGCCCTTTATTTGCCAGCCAGAGAACCAGCTATCCGACAAGGACTGGGAGGTAGTCGAAATATTTAAGCAAATCCTTAGTTACTACAAAGCTACGATTAAAATACTCGAAGGCGACGGCCAGATCCGCAAGCAGAAGCGTGGGTAGACTGGGTTATATAGCAATATTTGGGACGTTATTTAAGGCTTCGAATTCCTTCTCGAGCAGCTTGAACGCTTCAAGGATATCGCCAAAGGCTTCCCTGATTCTGAACACTTCAGGATCAACATCAATTTAGGCTAGCAGAAGCTGAATAAGTACTACGAGATATTGAGCGAGACGCCCATCTACTACACTGGCCTGGCACTCCATCCGGCATACCGATGGAAATGGTTTGAATGCAACTGGTCTGACCGCCCTGAGTGGATTGATGAGGCAAAAAACATGGTCCATAATATCTGGCGTTTTGAATATCGGGAAGCTATATTGCCTGGAGAGGAGCCTTCAGCCGTTAAGCCAGTTCCCAAGCAGCAGAAGACTTCGGACAATCCGTTCCAGGAATACCTTAAACAAAACCGCTACACAGCGCCAGAAGCAGGTCACGATGGCCTCACGCCAGGCGAAGACGAATATCTCCATTGGATTACGCACTGCGAAAGTGGCGATGGCTCCATCGACGATCCTCTCGCTTACTGGCACGAGAAGCGATTTAAGTATCCAAACTTATCACGAATGGCGCTTGATTTTCTTACGATATAACTAATGTCTGCTGAGTGTGAACGTCTTTTCTCAGCAGCAGGTCGGATGGTGAGCTCTCTGCGCCACCGACTTGAAGCCCAGATTATCGGGATGTGCCAGGTATTGCGTTCATGGCTGAGGGCGGGTATTATTTATGAATTAGATCCCTTCTTTATCTTGGTAGATGAAGAAAAAGTCGACCTCGAATTGGCTTAGATGTTAGATTAATAGCTTTAAGGATGGGCAACAAAGTGGCTTACTCAGGTGGTGGGTGTTCAAGACGAGATGGAAGCCAGTTGGAGATAAGTCTCACTTGGAAATTGGAATAAGGGACGTACGTGGACAAGGGCTTCGGGAATAGCTTCACCACCATGGCATCAAGAATAGAGGCACTTGCCAATCCACTCAATCCACCCAATCCACGATAGCTTCCAGTGGATCCACTATACTGAGATATTCAGTGGATTATGATCTACCCACTCCACTCGAGCAGTCAGTGGATTGAGTGGAGTGGCTTTCAACCCTGAAAGGAGCCAAGGAAAACTACAACAAAAGCTGAGACATGTCAACTATATGCGACGGAACTGACAAGTCTATCCAATTGCACAAGTATCTAAGAACAGGTTCATCGCTCTTAAAGTCTATAAATAAATGAACTCAATTACACCAAAGACATCCAACGTTGAAGTTGAAGATTCAAAGCTTGGCAAGATGCATATGTCTGTCTTGGCAAAGACGTGGCGCAGGCCAAGACGCTAGGTACATACTAAAGCATGAGGCAGGCTGGAAAATCACGTCGCAGGAACATCAAATAAGTGAAGTTGTTTATGTATTATGGAATTAATTGTTTAGTCTCTGATCCGGCGTGAAATCAACTCCCACTCTAAGCGCTGACTGACTCGTTGGTGGTGGAATTGTCCTTCTCAACCAGGTTCTGGTCACCGGTCAACTTGGGGTTGCGGAGGCACATGGCAAAGGCAATGAGCGGGATGCAAAGACAGATACCGGTGATGGTCAAGTAACGCTGTACGTGCTGGTAAGAATGGACCAGGGCATCACGCTCGGGAGTACCCATGGGCCACTCCATGGCGGCAGTGAAGGGGTCTCCGTATGCGGACACGGCCAGAGTCTCGTTGATGCCAGCGAGGTTCTTGGCCAGGGTGGAGGGCAGGACTTGGGTCCAGATGGCTCCAGACACGGCGTTTCCGAGGGCGGAGCCAACGTTGTAGGTGGCCAGATAGACACCAGTCATGACTGCAAGGTTCTCGTGCTTGACGTGGGCTTGAAGAAGGGCCTGGGCAGGGTACGGGAACATACCACCAGCGAAACCGAGGAACACCTGGGCGCCAATAACACCGGCGCGGCCACTGCTGGTGGGATCGCCACGGTAGCGAATGAGGAGACCAAAGGCGACCATGAACAGGCAAGTACCGGCGACGATGAAGTACTTGAGACGGCGAAGCTTGTAGACGATCAGACCGAGGAAGGTTCCGGTGAGCACACTGGTGAATGAGTAGAGAGAGGTGATTCTGGTGGCGGCCTTGACGCTAAAGTTGAAGGCCACGATGAGGACCGTGTAGAGGTAATCACCCTGCATGGTCCAGGCAAAGTTGAGCAGGACGGCAATTCCCATGGCGCCCCAGATGGCTCGGTCGGTCATGATGGTGAAGGGCACAAGCGGGTGCGGCGCTCGGAGTTCCCAGACAATGAAGAATGGGATGCAGAGGAAGCCGATGACGAGAGGAGCAACAACCTGGGCGTCGCTCCACTTGGCCTGGAAACCACCAGCAATGGTGAGGGGGACGAGGATGAGAGCAAAGACGGCAATGAGGAGGATAATGCCAATGACATCCAAGAGCCAGAAAAGCTCGACGGCCAGGTTCTGGAAGCCCAGCTCCTGGAAGGACGACCGGTAGTTGACCAAAAGACCCTGCTTCTTAGCACGGCGACCAACAAGAGTCAGGCTGAGGATGAGCGGCAGGGCGCAGACGGGGTAGATGATGCACCACATGCCAACACCCCAATGCCAGGTGGTGGCCTTGAGGACGGCCTCGGTAATGTCACCGCTGACCCAGGTGTTGATGATGAAGGGCAGGGCCGGGAGGTAGCTGAAGAAGAGACGGGCCCGCGTGGAGGTGATGTCGGCAATGATGACCTCGACAAGGAGGATAATCATGGTGTAGCCAATCTGGTAGATGACGGCACCAGCAGCAAACTGGGACACATTGCCAGAGACAGACTCGATGATGGTGCCGAGAACATAGAAGAAGACGGAGAGGCAGATGAGCTCAACACGGCCAAACACATCCGCAATCTTGGCCGCCGTGGGCTGGGCCGCAGCAGCAATGACGGCACGCAGCGTGGCGACGGTCGACACGAGCGAGTGGTTAGCAAAGGAGGCGGTGGCGTACGGCTGGTAGGTGTAGCGCACGGTGCCGTCGAGCCCGTAGGCGTAGGCGACGAGGAAGACGCCGAAGAAGATGAAGATGCGGTCGGTGAAGGTGATGACGGACGAGATGGCCTGGATGCGCACCACGCCGGGCGACTTGGCGTTGCGCACAGCGTCCGCGGCCGACTTGTGCTCCTCCGGGTGGAGGTCCGCGCCGGTTTCTTTGATCTCGGCGTCCTTGGGAGACGACATGGTGAAGAAGCAATTGGCAAGTTGCTTCCGCTGTGTTGGTGAAGAATAGCGATTGGCGATGGAGGGGATGCAGAGTAGGCGCCGGCAGGTTGATATAGACGCCGCAGAGGCGACCCAAAGAGGCAGCCGCTCGGGAGATTGATTAGATCAACGCTGCAGACTTTTCTTCTTTTCTTCCTACGGCCCTAATCAGATGGAACTAGAGCCCGTCAGGCGACCTTTGGTACCGGCTCACTTGCTTCAGACTGGTTTAGTCCGGGGGGGGGGCAACCAACGACATGCCTGTCAAGCCCACGCGCGGGAAGAAAGAAGCATCGGAGGGACCAGGATCTCATGAGAGGCGAGAAAGAGTTCGGTCGACCCGGATCGATTTTAGGTAAATGGCCGAGCTCGGACGTGGACGAGACGTTGATTCGTGAGACGCGAGGCTTGGCGTGGGAGGGAAGAGTCAGTCAATCCTTGGACTTTGGTGCGCGGAAGGCTTCGAAGTTTGCTTCTTTTTGCCTGTTCCTCGGCATTTTTTTTAACTCTTAATGCCTGTGAATGCTGATCTCATGCCCTATGCAACGTACCTGGCACTCAGTCCGTTTGCCGCTGGTGAAAACTTTCCCTGGCGGTCCGCGACACACGACACGTACAGCAAAAGTGTCCGCCTCCCCGCGAACAGCTCAGGAATAATAACACGATGCCCATATCCCAGCTAAACAGCTGCCTGGAGACCCCCCATGCTCGCCCCGCAGTAGCTCTGCCTCGCAGCAAGCTCTCTCCATGGTGCCTCTTCTCTTGGTGAGGCCTTTTCGTCCCCTCCTCATCCTGGGTGGCAGCGATGGGCGGGTTCACCGACAGCGAGTCGCATCCTGATCTTGATCTTGGCCAGGCATGCCCGGTCGATGGAGCGTCCCATGGAGAGGATCACGGCATGGTTTGGGCCTTGCGAGTGGAGCTGTGACGGGGGGGCGTTTGCATTAGTGCAACAGGGGAGGCTACGGAAGCGGCAGTGATCGTCTTGTCTCTGTTGGTGCGGGCCTTTCGGCGTCCGGAGGGCCACCGGGAGAGGCCTGTAGGAACCTGTACTTTGAGCGTCCAAGTGCCGAAGCGCCGCAATGTGCGGGAGTTCGGGCGTCCCGCTATGGTCGTGGGATGCTGCAGCGTGGAAGAGAGTGTGATGTGTGATGGCAGTGAGACGGCGTAGGTAGTATTACGTCGTACTGTCGGCTTCTCCACCAACGGCACATGCAGCAGGCCTGCTTTGTGCTTTGCTTGAGCATCTCATGTTCACCAGACGAGACGTCGAATAATCTTCCTCAATCCGGGATGACGCGGCGAGTTTCTGTTTCTCTCATCCCGCCAAGGCCCCTCGTCCCTCCGTCGTCCTCTCAGTCGCCCAGCGCCCTTGTTAGTGCACGAGAATCTCCGTCCGCCCAGCGCTAGACATTGCAATCCTTCGACGTCTCTCGGCCATGTGCCTTCTCGCGGAACGTCCGATGCTTGGCCGTTCGAAATGCAGGGTGTTTGCAGTGGATGCAACGTGACCTTGCTCCACCCCGTACATGATGATGCATCCAAATTGGCTTGGCCGCCCGCCCACCAAGTGGAAACAGTCAGCTCCTCTCGTACGTCCTCCTATAAACGGCCAGGGAAGCTCGCGCCCTGGTCGTGTTTGGCGGCGCAGACAGAGTTTAGATCGGGCAATAACAGCACGCTTGTGGCTTTCTCAAGGCCCGTAGCCTCGCGCATGGCGCAGACGTTGGCCTGAACCGTAGATTGATAAGTGAACGCCAGACGACTTCCAAAGATCCTGGGTTCCTAGCGGCGGCCAAATACTCGCTGGGCTAGTCATCGGGCCACCGGAGGGAGCTTGAGCAACAGGAATTACGTACAGTACGGCCAAGAAGAATTTTATCCCCGAGTCATCCCACGCAAACAATATTAGCGAAGCGATCCCGTACCGGGGGTTTGGGAGGGTCCACCACATCGACGTAGCGTCACTTTGTGGTCCTCACGGTCCTCAAGTCCTCAGGTTCTCCCCACGCTTCCTCGTGCCATGTGTCTTGGCTCCTCGTGCGCCGCATTCCATTCATTCGTTGGGTCCCAGCCGAGGCAGCATCGACTAGTGGTGTTGCAATCGTTTGCGCAGGTCATGAAGAACCCCACAGCAGCTAATTTCTTGTTCCTTGACCCATGGATCACGGGCTGTCACCGTCCCAAAAAACTCCTTCAACGGCGCCCACATGGAGTGCATATGGAGATCATTAACGGGACATTGGGTCGGACATCAAACTCCACTCTGCCATACCTTCTTGAGGTGAAGCCCCGCGTTTCAGTCCGGACCTGATGTCTGGGTCGTCTTTTCATGCGAACCGCCTCAGATCACTCTCGTACCGAGATCCTCCGTCTAGGCACAGCATCCCCTCGTCCTTAACTGTTCATATATTATCGCGGACCTATTCCGCCTTGAACAAGGTGAACAAGTAATCAAGCCAAGACCACCATAATAGCAGCTCAAGCAAGACATGGTACAGAAGACATGACTAAAGCCTTGGGACAAGTGACAAGGTCACGCGACCATGTAGGACGAAGTCATCACAGTCAAACCACGCAGCGGCCCGACTAGTGGACCAAGAACCACAGGGCTGCAGAAGTTCGCCCGGAATAGGGTTAGGCAAAGACAGATCGGTAGGTGGCGAGTACGAAAGATTCTGGAATGAAATGGCTTGGTTTTTACGAAAAGGTTTTCTGCAAAACACTAGTAGAGTGGGAACCGCTCAGTCAGGAATAGCTGAGTTGCGGTCATCATACCATGGTCAACAGGAAACAGGAGGGAGATTGGACTGCAGCGAGTACATTTGACGTTGAGCCAGAGTGCCTGACAGGCCTGTGGAAGGAAGCCATTTAAGAGTATCAAACGGTCGACTGCATGCTGCAGCCACAATCAACCCTACAGTTTCTTCTTTCCCAACCTCTACATCAATAGGCCCTTATTGAAAATTCAGTGATTATTTATTGAGTAACAGGCATTCTTTGTTCCTTTATTTGAGGTGTCAAGTATGGGAGTTTTGCCAAGAATAGCACTCCTTTCTAAGCCAATCTTGGACCATTCAACATGAACTAAGCAAAGCAGAGGCGTAAAGATGCTCGTAATTGAATAGTGGTTAATCGGATATAATGATGCACCAATCTATCCTCCTCATGGACATCACAGGACTCCAGACGATTGACTGGAAGGCATGTCGAGAAATATCCGTTCCTTGATTCACAGACAGACACCAAATCCCAGGAGTGGATATTCTCTACCAAGGCCGTGTGGATAGGTTACGTAACGAACTATCGACCAGAACGGTTCTTCGGGAGCTACTGCAATTATTCGGTTTCCGAATCCACACCGTCAGCCGAGAGGGCTCCAGTACATGACGTACGTAGTCAATAGTCTGCGTTGGTTCCGAACCACTGGGCTGCAAGTCATTATCGCGTGCCAATAGTTTAATGGTAGCCGTCAGCATGCTACAATCAATCACGGTGGGGAATAACAACAACCAATTATTCCGGTCGTGAAAAATCAGTCACAATGTCCACAGATCTCATCTCCGGGGCGGGGGCAGGCTTGGAACTAGAGGATCATGTAGACTAACCAGACCATGGAAGACAAAGTTGCGCACGACAGTGATACAGTTAGCCTCGTCACTATTCTCAGTCTATGTAGTAGATTCTTGATGTTAAGGGTTGGTCCCCCATAACAGTACTCCAGGGGCGTATAGGGCTTATGGGGAACCTGGAGCACTTCGTTGATTGCTACCATTGTGATCAATCCCCAACCTTTTACCCTGAGGTGTAGCGGTCGGAGGTGCCCTTTACTCGATGCCAGAACCAAGATGGTTTGACTGCTAGGCTCAGCAGAATGGGGTCCTGCGAGAATGTGAGTATGTGAGGTTCTGTTACGATATATTTAGATTAACTTTTTTCGCGGATGAATCACCGGGATCTTTGCCCCGGAAGACGCAACAAATCAAGGAATAAATTGAACAGCACAGCTCGTCATTTTTTGTTCATTTTATCTCATGTCGCCTAGAATCCATGCCTGTGCAAAGCCACAAAGATTCAATAGGTGACCCCTTGGCCTTGTACTTGCTTCATCATGATCCTCGACACCACAGTGTTTCCACGCACAATGAATACTCTCGAAATACTAATAGAGTTCAATACCTCAATCTCTCGATCTTTGATAGACACCTAGGTGCCTGGGGTGTAATTACGGTGTCACGCATCCAGATACTCGCTCCTTATAGGCTGCAAAGGTTGTAGTCAAGGTCTTCTGACATAGCTCTTAGACTCAAGTTAGATACCAATAATATTCCGCCCAGGATCATTTATATACCAGTTAATAACCAAGGTATACTCGCAATGAGACGTTATGTTCACGTACAAATACACGGATGCTCGTTTGGTTACAGAAGTCGAGACAATGGGGAGTATAGGGTAACCATACGAGGAGACGAGATAGAGCCACATGAGATTGAGAATTGTCCCAGATTCCGAAAATTATTAGGTGCAGGATAATTACGCATGGAAAAGATGGCATCTCGGCAAATAAGAGACTATCACATCCAATTTGTTGATGGCCTCGACCTTCAAGTTTGCTTCCTCTCATTAGCATCACGTGACTTCGTACAATTGCCTCATTGGGTTCCCATTTGTGGAGACATCGAAGAGTCGGACAATTATCTCAAACTTGATGATTTTAGCGCCGATCGCCTGATGGAAGCAGTCGATCGAATCCACGTCTGTCGTCTTGATGCAAAGTAGAGTGGTTGAGCAGCCAAAAATGAGGAGATTTTGAGCATTGTGTGATGCGAATCTAGTAAAATGATGACGAAATGGCCTCAGGCGGGCTTCCCAGAGAGGAAATCGAGGCATGACTTACAAATACTTGCAGAGATTTGAACGTGTCGGAGATCTCCTGTCGTCACTGACTATTTACGACTCGGAAGACATTTTGCTTCTGGCTTATTATTCTCACCTCAATTCGCAACCTTGCCCTTTTGTACAAAGTAGCTCCGTTGAGTTGGAACGCTGTACCCTTCACAGTCAAGCCGAGACGCATCGTGCAGATCTCGGTGGGCCGACTCGTCGTCAACCCATTGGCCTCGCAGCACATTTCCCCTGTCCACGAGGCACTATACAACTAAGAGAAGCCCAGGGGATCCGCATTACGTGGAACCCGAAGCAAGGGGAAGAGCTGGGATGTCGGACGAGGAAGATGGGCATATACGGGCTGGCTTGCCAAAGAGCAACGTGCCCAACTGCATGCTGCAATGGGGTGTCACCCGCGTCCAATAAGGGGAGGCTCGCGTCCAGCTGAGAAGATGAAAGAACGGGGAATCCAGGCGCGTGGAGACACGGGACGTGG
This sequence comes from Ilyonectria sp. MPI-CAGE-AT-0026, assembly GCA_020744155.1. Lineage (NCBI taxonomy): Eukaryota > Fungi > Ascomycota > Sordariomycetes > Hypocreales > Nectriaceae > Ilyonectria > Ilyonectria sp. MPI-CAGE-AT-0026. Next base: position 509,965 of record JAGPNQ010000018.1, read on the forward strand.
ATATGTCGTACTATTAAAATGAAGCAGGACTGCAGCCAACGCGCAGCAGCCCTACATCGATGAACCCGACAGCAGCGGTGTTATCAGTTGGTCGGTGGTACTCGCAGGTCCACCTCGCAACTCGCACGTAACACTGGAATCCTCCCGAAGCCCGACAGCGCAAGCCCTGCGTGCATATTCGGGCTTGGGGAATACGAGGCTCTCGCAGCGTGGCCCGCTGCAGCTCACATCATGCAGCCCGACCTTATTCTCTAGGGCCAGGAACCGCAGCTGCCTCGTCAGTACCGAAAATTGAGTACACGGTATTGGACGCCCTCGGACGAACACGCTTGGTCGACGCCGTCTGGGTTGTCTCCGTCCCGATATGGCGCCAATTGCCGATGTGATATCGGACGCCGGCCGGAAGTGCTAGTAGGATCGACCGCAAGGTGGTCGCTGGCACGCAGGCCATTGAACCCGGACGCCACGTCCATCCTGGTTGTGATACAGTGCCGACGAGATATTGGCTTGGCGGTTGGTTCGCTCGTCATCCTCTCCACCCGCAAGCAGATGATGGCGCCCAGGATCACTGCTGGGGTTGGGATGCGAATGCGGATGAGGGGACGCGGAATCCACGAGTTCTTTTGCGTCAGCAGTGCGCTCATGGACGGTATGTACAGCGTGGTATGCATGTATATAGCCCGTCTCCCACGCGTGGAGCTGGAGAGCTGGTTCGCAGTAGATCCAGCACGCCGGGGTCGTATAGTTTGTGGTCTCCTTAGACTTGTCCGTTCGTTCTTCAGTCACTCGTTTCAACAATAAGCCATGAAAGGATTGAGTACGTTGGCCATTGCTGCGGCGACGGGCACAGTCGTCCATGCCAACAGCCTCGTACGGGGGGCATCAGAGCAGTCCCGGAACAACAGACGCGCTCTGATTGACCGGCAGTCGACCATCGACCTCGAGAAGCGACAGGTCTCGACCGACGGCAGATGCGGCACTGGCTTCGGCACCGTCTGCTCAAGCACCGAGTGCTGTTCCAGCGCTGGGTAAGTTGCCACGGCCTGTCCAACTCGCAGATACTGAACCGCCGCAGATGGTGCGGAAACGGCTTCTTGTATTGCTCGGCGCCGTCGTGCCAGATCGATTACGGCCCGGCCTGCGATGCCAACGTCCGGCCGTCGGGGCCGGATACTACCAACATCGCCCGGCCGGCGCTGGGAATGATCCCGTACGGACAGGCCATCTATCACTGCGAGCGGTATGCTGATATCGCGCTGACGTATGACGACGGCCCTTACACTTATACCGAAGATCTTCTAGACCTCCTTGCGGTACGTTGGGTCTAGCACCAGTTGTCAGCAGGGTACTGACGTCGTTTAAGGAGTATGATGCCAAGGCCACCTTCTACATCACCGGCCGCAACCTAGGCAAAGGAGCCATCAACGACGCAACAACACCCTGGCCAAGCCTAATCAAGCGCATGATCACCGACGGCCATCAAGTCGCCTCCCACACGTGGTCGCACCAGCGCCTAACAGCTCTCAGCAAGGCCAAGTTCTGGAACCAGATGGTGTACAACGAGATCGCGCTCGCCGACATCCTGGGATACTTCCCCACGTATATGCGGCCGCCGTACTCGGCCAGCAACGCCACGACCGACGCCTGGCTCGGCGAGCTGGGCTACCACGTCACCTACTTCAACCTCGACACCGCGGGCTACCTGCACGACAGCGCCGACCGGATCCAGGACTCCAAGGACATCTGGGACGCGGCCGTCGAGGGCGCCGACACGGCGACGACCAAGTGGCTGGCCATCGAGCACGACCCGGTGTACCAGTCGGTGTACAACCTGACCGAGCACATGCTCAAGTCGCTGGTCGCGAACGGCTTCAACTCGGTGACGGTCGGCGAGTGCCTGAACGATCCCAAGGCGAACTGGTACCGACCCGTCAACTCGTCGGGCTCGACAACGGCCACCCAGGGAACGACGAAGACTTCGACGTCGTCCAGCACCGCAACCGGCAGCCCGCCCATCAGCACCGACGGCCGCTGCGGTACCAACTTCGGCACGACGTGCATCGAAGAACCCGACGCAACGTGCTGCTCCTCGGCCGGATGGTGTGGTTCGGAGTCGGCGTACTGCGGCACCGGCTGCCAGAGCGGATATGGGACTTGCGGGTCATCAGACTGATGAACGACGACGGGGATGGATTCCTTGCAGCAAAAAAGAATATTGGATAATTGATAATGAGACCTAATTGAATAAACTGGACGGAATACCAGTTCCATCTTTGTGCAATTGTGCATTGCATCCTCCTTCATCCGCCTTGCATCGTCTCTCCACCATCCCATCTCACCGGACGCAACCTAATCTACAGCCTCCAGCCATGGCCGTCAGCGGCCCAACCCAAACCCAAACTTTGCGTCCAGAACGACCGTCTAATTGACAGCGCCGTCTTTTGTTTCACCCCTGGTTAGCCCACATCGGCACTGGAGGGAGGGGGGGGGAGCTAGGATAGTGCGTGGCTTGGGGCTGAGAGCTTGTCACCAGACGCTCTTCATTGCGCCGCCATTACTCGTGCCAACGTCCCATTTCCTGCGGGTGCGACGTGGAACAAGCAATTGGCTTGGCTGCAGCAGTCCAGGAACCGTCTGCGCAGGGGGATGGCGTCTGACCTCAGGGGCAAACTCGCCGACTGCAAAACGGGAGGATGGATCTCCAGCATGGATCCAATTGACTCAAGGACCGGCTTTGCCATGCAGTTTGATTCCACTTTTCCCACTTCTACTCTCTTTCTTCTAACGCAGACCAGTCCATTGATACAATGCACGCTCTATCAGCCGGCAGTTTCCTAATCGAGACGAGACCCAGACCCCATCGACCTCTAAGTGAAGCGCCCACGCTCCCCGTCTCAACAACCCTCGAGCCCCTTTCTTTTTTTATCCCTTGCCTCCAAATAACAATATCATGCAGGGCACAATAGTGAAGCCATCGTCTTTAGGCGTCTCAGCTCTCCAAGCCGTAGCGGCAATCTCCACACCCTCGCAGGGCCCAGACCCAAGGCTCATTTCACCGTGTTGAGGTCTCGTGAATCGCCCTGCGGCCATAAGGCGGACGCCATCGCCAGCGGCCATTGGCTGGCGCGCTCACCTCCTCGCTTCTTAGTCCCAGGGCTGATCTTTGCCAGGATGCCGCCGTCGAGAGCGGTGCCGCTAGCTCCGTGGCAAGTCCCGCGAGTTTGCCAGGACGCTTCGTTGGGCAATGTCGTCAATGACAGTGTGGCCGTGCCGGTTCAGCTTGGCAGAACGCCGGTGGTGATGGGTGTCCAGCTGTGTCATTGGGAGCAACCTCCACCGGCCTTGGTCGTGATGCTCAGGCCGCTAGGACTCAGCTCTATTCAGCCCGGACCGCTTGGTGGTTGTGGTGTACTCTGGATGTCTGACCATTGGGATGAGCTTTGTTTGTTTCTGCGCCTGTTGTCTTGGCAAGCTGTGTTGTTTCTACGATTTATGTGAGTCTATACCGTTCAATCCTATTACCGCGCTGTCGTGCGTGTATCCGCCTGGGTGGTGCCAACACACTCTCACAACCAAATACCATAGGGCTGATCCTTCAAACCCAGTCGGCACCACGCTTGCCGGTTAATGATACTGCGCCTGCAATTGACCACCCCAAGTGGACTGGTCAGTCACACCGTCCCAGGCGACCAGGGGGACCGTCGTCCTCCCGTCCTCCCTAATTAGCAACTCTGCCATGTCTTCGGCACACTATCCGGACAGCGGATCCCCTCGGCCCCGTCTCATAGGACAGCCCGCTCGCGCCCCCCTACCGCACAGCAGAAAGCTCCCCCAAGGCCAGCCTCAGATTAGACTTAATTTGGGGCGCTCTGGAAAGAGTCTGCCTAGCGTAGGCCAGCGAGTTGCTCCGGCTCTGGATAAGCGCTAGCTTGGTGTCTGGCGTGCGGCGTCTTGTGGAAATTGACGCCCGCGGGAGGACAGAGCTGAGACGCCAGGCTGGTGCCGGTCCACGCCTAGCTGTGTAGCATTCCGGGGAAGCGCTGTGAAGCGTGAGTAGGAGAGGGTTGAACGATTCGAGGTCAGGGATTGTATAAAGAGGCCTGGTTCTCCCCGATCCGGACGAACGTTTCTGTTGTACAACCCTCACCCGCTCCCATTCAGTCTACTATCCATCTCTCTTCAAGACTCTCCACTCTACACCACCCGTCAAGATGCAGTCCAAGATCCTCCTCTCCACCCTCCTGGCCTCTGCCGCCTCTGCCAACTTCATGGCCCACCCCAACATGAAGCGCGAGATCGAGGCCCGCGCCACGGCCACGGCCACTGGCATCCTCTCCGAACAGTGCCAGAGCGCCATCCTCGACGTCTACTCCGACGTGCCCACTCCCCCCGCGGAGATCGTCTCCGACCTCCTCGACCACCCCCAGACCGACCCGTGCCACTTCTCGACCCCCGCCAGCCTCAGCAAGGAGTACGCCAGCTACAGCTCCGAGGTCGTCTCGTGGTACGACAAGAACAAGGGCGCCCTCTCGTCTGCTCTCTCGGAGTGCCCTGCCCTCAGCTCCTACGCCACCGGCATCGACGCCTGCGAGACTGGCTCCTCTGGCTCCGGCTCTGACTCCAAGGCCAGCTCCGACTCGGGCTCTGAGGCCAAGGCCACTGGCACCAGCGGCTCCGACAAGGCCTCTGCCACCGGCTCGTCCAGCAGCTCTTCTCCCACCGGTGCTGCCTCGCGCCAGACCGGCATGGCCGTTGCTGCCATGGCCGTCGCCGGTTTCGTCGTTGCCCTTCTGTAAACGGTCTAGTTACACCTGTACAAAAGCGAAAGCTGAGATATTGTTTCATCGTGTGTGGCACCCGCAGTCGAGCGGACTGCTCCGGAGTGTCATTGGATCTGGGGGATTGGCCAGAGCATTTTTGCATTATTATAGCTCCTTTTACAAACACCCTATTAATTGAGGCCCCAATCATGAGCCATCATCTTTTTGTCTGCCTGCGTCTAAGTGTGTGTATGTGAGTGCGTGTCTTCGTGTCGTCCAAAACCGGATGCACACTTGTCTTAGATGAAGGCACCCCTGTTTATTCAGCGCCACAAAGTCCACTTCAGGGGCCAATACGGATTGAATCCCAGGGATCTCCATCGCTTACAGACGGGTGATTTCTTGGCAATCTGTCCAACGGCACATTCCCGACCGTGCATAGCAGGAACTGGGACTACTTTCAGTCAGATTCGGAGAAATCATGCCGTCCATTTTCGTATAGCGAGAATGCCCACCTACTCCTCCATCCCATTGGTGTTTGTCTGTGCGACGTTTCACCAGGACCCGAGCCCGGCGAGACTGTCATGATGATCTCGGCTGTCAGCACGTTGATCGATGGGACTGGCTTGGCGATGGTGGATCGTGGGATATTTTAGTGGTGGAGCTTCCAGAACTGAGGTGCATTGACATGGCGTTTCAGTTGACTCAAGATGGCGATGCAAGATTCAAAAATACACGGTTCAAGGATATCTGCCAAGGGCATGCATGGATGGTCAAAGCAAAGAACGAGTATGTGCAAACTTTTATCATCTGTCATTGCGGATTGAACGTGTATTTCGGGTTATGGGATGAAGCGTGAAGGCAGCCGTCAAGCCTAATCACGCACCGCAACGGTGCGTCTATGCCAGCCCAGGCACCTATGCGAATAGAAATACTCGCAGAAAGCATACTTGGAATAAGTAATGAGTCGGCATTGTGAAATATCTGTCGCAATAGGCAGCCAGGGATAAAGCAATCCAGCCGAGACCCCTACAATAAATACATGACACGGGAACCCGGGTGATCGGATAGCCGGGTGATTATACCAGGGACGTTCACCGTAAAACGATCCCTCAATCGAATGATATCTTCTTCTCTGTCTCTAATCTGATCTGATGGTGCACCAATCCTCATCACCCCGTTGACCACGGCCATTAAACCACCATCTACTGCAATAACCCTTCCATCAATCAATCCCGTTCCAAATCATCCATCCATCGTAATCATGAAACCGACACAATGCATCCGCATCCGGGTCCAGCCGCCCGCCTCAGCAGCAGTGCTTATGGAAGCGGCATGAGCCGTCGCAGCAATCACATCCCAGGCTGAAGCCACCACCACGGAGCGACATTTGCGGCTCGGCGTCAGGGCGAGGCTCCATGGACTGGTTTACGTATTGGTCAGTAATTGATTGAGTGCAAATGCAAAAATCCCGCCACTTCGAGTTGTCTCTGGTGATGAGAAGCCGAGGGGCTGGCATGATCGAAAGGCGGGGGCAACTCAATCGGAGGGGGATCTGCCTCGGGACAAACTCCAGGCGATCAACAACCCAAAAAAACAAGGTCAAAACTTACAGGCTGCTGGGCAATGATCTGCGGCCGCTGCTCCTCGGCGCCAGCAGACGCCGCCATCTCCATGGGCGCGTGCTTCTTGGGTGCTTCAACAGTCGGCATCTTTGTTCCGTGGGATGGTATCTTCAAGGTTCGAGGGGGTGTGTGTGGTGATGGTGGTGGGTGGTTGGTTGGGTGGTGGGAAGGACAAGAGAGAAACCCAAACAAAAAACAAGGTCCCGAAGATGCGCTCACCGGGGCGTCGCTTAAATAATTACCGCGCAGTAGCACGCAGCCAACACACACAGCGCAGCACACTTAATCGGACCAGCCACTCACGGGAGGCAGCCCAGGTTCAGCTGTATTCAGCCCAGCTAGGTCCAAGCCAAGAGAAGCCAAGACGAGCCAAGCCAAGACAAGCCTCAGGCGACGGGGCGGTCTGGACTCTGGGGCTCTCGACTATGGGCGCCATCGACCCTCCGTGCTGGCACATGGGCATCTAATTGATGGCTATTGCTAGTTAATAAGTCTATTCAGTGTGGGGCTGAGTTGGTGACGCCGCCTGGATTCATCCATCTCCATATCGACAGGCGCCCAGGGATGGTGGAATGTCAGAACATCGAGATGCTACACCAAACACCATGTCGAAACTTCATCGTAGAGGCCTCCCACCATCCTCCACATCCATCATTGACCACTCAACACCACAATCACTCTCATCACTCATCACTCATCACTCATCACGAACAATCAAGTACTAGATCTTTCTCTTATCTCTCATTATGCTCATTGATGCCCCGTGGCAACCCCCAAAGGAAAATGAAGCCAGCCTTTTCTGCACCGTCCGTGTCTAAGCACCGCCTGCCAGAACTGCAACACCTTCTTACTCATCTCCTCGACTCTACTCGTCGTCCTCTTCGCTATCCTCCTCCTCCGTGGCCTCTTGGCCATCGTCCGCCTCATCCACCTTGGTCTCGCCGGCACCACCCTCGGTCTCCAGCTTCAACCATGCATCCCACTCGGGGAATAGGTCCTCATCTTCTGTAGGGACACCAATCAGCTTGGCAACACGTCCCTTCTTGCTCTTCTCCAGATTCTCCTTCCACTCAGCCACGGCTGGTACCGTCAAACTGGGCCTGTAAGTCTGCGAGAACAAGACTGCCTCGGCATATCGGTTAGTCTGGGCCAAGATCTTGGTGCAGCCCTCCACATCGCCAAGTAGCCAGCGGCATGAAAAGGCAACGTTGTGGGAGCCGGCCTCTTGCGCCTGTGCAGCAAGAGCGGCCAGGCCCTCGCGGTCGCCCGTCGATGAGTGCAGGAGGAGAAGAGATCCCAGGTCTTTAGCGTGGGTGAAGCACTCGGCAGCCAGAGTCACCTCCCAGGCGGCCAGGGCAGCATCTCCGACAGTCTTCCACTTGTGGTCAACGTCAGCCTCGCGAGCAAGCTCCAGCGCAACCTCGAGCTGGTTCAGTCCAAGAGCAAGGTCGAACTTGTGCTCGGGGTCCGTAGCCACCTCCAGGGCAAGCTCCTTATGGCCCTGTCCCTCCAAGAAGCGCGCAATCTTGTTCAGCTGATCCTCAGGAATCGTAGGGAGCAGCTCGGCAGCCGTCTCCATGTCCTCTCGAAGCACCAGGGTCTGGTACTCCAGAACCGGTAGTGATAGAGCAAATGACGTAACGCCAACGTCCTTGTCTGCGAGGTAGATTCGAGAATCCCTTTGGATGTAACCGAGGATGTACATGGGCTTGTCGGAGTGAGAGACGGTGTAGGTCTGGTCGCCAACAAGGTAGTTGAGACGGTTCGTGCTGTTGGTGTAGATGAAGCAGTCGCCAACCCACTCTCCAGTTCGCACACTGTCTTTGTTAGTTGGCATCCTAAAGCAAGGCATCGGGATCTCACCTTTCGCTAATGTCAGTGATGACCTCAAAAGCAGCCTCAACACCATCCTCCTCCACTTGGCCAGCTTGCACGGCCTCGACGTAGCTCTCGCGCGAGAATCGTAGCACGTAAAAGGTATCATCGCAAGCAATCGTCACCAGCTCTCCGCTGTCTGACCAGTAGACCTGCTTGGGCTCAACCTCGATTCTTCGAACCAAACCACCGGTGGCCCAGTCAAAGAACGAAACACCACCCTGACCAGTAACACCGAGCAAGACTCCACCATGGAGTCGGTCAGCCTGGAAACCAACGTCCAAGCCTCCGGCTTTCTCGACAAAGTTCTTATACAACTTAACGGTCATGGGGGATTCGCGGATGGCAAAGTCGTTGCTGTTGTCCTTGGAGGCCCAGACAAAGTCCAATGCCGATCCGAAAGCCTTGTTTCGCCAAGCCAGAGCAGTGTAGATGATGTACTCGCCATCACCGCACACAGCGACGAAGCGGCCGTTGGGAGAGTGAATCAGGGTCTGGGGGTACACCTCGCAGGTGCCGAGGTCCTTGGTAGGAAGCGAAATCGGCTCGTTGTCCTTGACGGAGGCATCTATTCCGTTAGCATGGGACGGCGAAATCAGATAACAAACTCACCTCCTCCCTTGATGATGGCAGAAACCACCTCGTTGTGGCGGGCCCAGATCAGCTTGCCAGAGGGGTCCATGGACACCGCAGGCTCCTCTCGGCCCAGCTTGACAACAACAGCGCCATCGTCGAAGCCCACGGCAATGCCTTGCTTGCCCTTCTGGTATGAAACACACCACGCTCGCTCGAGGCTGTAGTTGAGCGACTGTTCGAATCGGTAGGTGTTGGCGTGCCAGATTCTAATGGTACCGTCCTCGGAACCGGAAATGATGACGGGCAATTCGGGGTGGTAGCAGGCGAATGAGACGTTGTTGGTGTGGCCCTCGAGGGTGGCAATCAGCGACTTGGTGGTGTAGTCCCAAATCTTGACTGTTCGGTCGTCCGAGGTGGTCAAAAGGTACGGCTTGTCGGAGTGGGGGTAGTAGTCGACGTGGTTAACACCCTTGGTCTCGTGGGCTTCGAGGGTGAAGTTGGGGGTGGAGGATCCCAGGCTCCAGATCTTGACGGTGCGGTCAAGACAAGCAGAGGCAAAGGTGTTTGTGTCCTTGGGGTTGATGGCGAGGCCCATGACATAGTGGCCGTGGCCCTCAAAGACCTGTACACATTTCCAGCCCTTTTCCCAATCCCACAGCTTAATGGTCATGTCATCGGAGGCGGTAAGCACAAACGGCTGCGTGGGGTGGACGGCGATGGCTCGGATGTAGTCGGGGTGCGCCTCGAACGAGGTGATCTTCTCGGAGGTGTTGTAGTTGTAGACACGTAGTTGGAAGTCGTCGGATCCGCAGACGATCCAGTTCTTGCGGGAGATGAATCGACCGGCGCGGACGGGGACATCGGTCAGCTCAAAGGTCTTGACAATCTGTTGAGTCTCGTAGGACCAGATGTAGACGTGGCCTGTAGGGGGTCAGCTTCGAGGTGCACTCGCCGTACCGCGGCGACAACGAGGACGTACCGCTGTAGAGGGTGGTGAGGATCCATGGTTCTTGGGGATGGAAGTCAATGCCCTTGACTCGCTCGCTGCGAGCGTAGAGCTGGCGCTGTTGTCGCAAGAGGTGTCAGCTTCGCAACCGGTTGAAGCACGAGGTTAACGTGGAGGAGGGGGAATGGAGAGACGGAGAGGACGGCCGAGAGCAACTTGTCCATAGAGGAATTGCAATAGCGCATCGCCATGATCCAACGCAGTACTGACCTTGACGTCTAACTTCATCTTGGCGGTGGGTGTCGCAGAGTCGCAGAGGTGAAGAGGCAAGCTGTCCAGGCCAGGGCGGTGATGTCGAAGCACGTAGTGGGGTCAGCGGCAGGAGTCCCTGGAAGCGGCCACCATGCGGCGCTACAGACGAGGCGACGCGGGAGTTGCGAGAGGGAAATTCGGGAAATTCGTGAGAAATGGAAATGCGGCGGGCGAGAGATGGAGGCCGTCTACTGCGTCAATCGTTAAACCCAGGTTTGCCAGCAGCTCGGAGCTCCTGTTGCACATGAATTTCGAGCTTCTCGAAAATGTGTCCTGCGGCTGTTGCCAGGCTGGCCACGAGGTTTCTGCCTGGTATGTCAGGCGCCCGCCTCCTTATCGCCAGGGGCCACGATGCTACTGATTGCTCCCAGAAAAGGGGTGCCTGGGGTCTAGGGTAGTTTGCTACAGTAGTTGATTACAGGCAGCGTCTTGGTGAGGAGATTCTTCCGGATCAGGTGAACTTGATACAAGGCTCTCCTATCTGAGATCAATTGAGGTCCTGAATCCCGGGTTTGCGTGACCCGATCTCGATTTGTCAACTATTTGGGTGCGTCTTTGGGAGCATCTCACCACAACACCTTCGATGCTGGTCCCTATGAAGACGGCATCCGCGGGTACCAGAGAGGAGCTTCTTAGACAACCATTATTGGATGCCTCCCTTCCTCGTACCCGAAATAGATCCCCCAAAGCAACCAGTTCGTCTGGTGTTGGCAGCTGGAGACGCGCCTCTCGCTGGTGTCGACAGCTGAACCAGTCAGCTTTACGAGAGTTACCTGTTGCCCACTTCCCTCCCACTTTCACTCCCACGCATGGTCCACCACCATCGATGCAACATGGCCTAGCTGCTTTGCGTTTATTGCGAGATGGATCGTCTTGCTTCCTATTAAAAGCAATTGTTCCACCATCAGGAATAGATCTCCACCTGTCAGAGGAGGAAGCACGGATGGTTTGCGTTGTGCGTCCTACGTACGTTCATACGTCGCATCTCCTTCTCACAACTGCTCTCAGACCAGCCGTGGCTGTACCCCGAGTCCCGGCCAATACCACCCACACGGCCCTCTTCAGCTGGCGATGGGGCGGCGGAAATCTCGAATAAGCACACGACTAACCTACTGCAGAACGTGTAATTAGGAGTATTCGTCTCATCTGCCTCGAGCAGGGCTCTGTGATATTGCATTGGGCCGTGGCGGATCAACCGAGAGGACAAAGGCCACGATGGTCCAGACGGCGACACAGTCAGGGGCTTGAGACGGTCACTTAGACGCACTGTATCCCCCGGCGCCACCCCGCAACAACGCACCCTGATACCCGCCCCCGTCACAGTGCGAGTCTCAGCCGCCTGCCCCGGGTTAGCAGGTCCCACTACGCCCACTACACTGGACCGCCCGCCGCTGGCACCCAAAACCACCTAAGCCGCAATCTGAGGGTGCCCTGGAATCCTGGAATCCTGGATTTCATCATCCCTTTCTCCCATCCTGGTAGTGCCCGTCCACTACCTCCTGTGCCTCCTGTGCCTCCTGTACCTACTACTTACTCGCTACCTCTGCTTCGCCTCCCTCTTCTCCTCAACCACGACCTCGACCTCAACCTCGAACCCTCTCGAACACCATCGATCTGTCGCTCTCCTCCTTTCCTTTTCACCCTTCGATCCCCCGCCGTCGCCGCTTTCTTCGCTTCCTCCATCGCCAATCCTCCACGCGGCCCGACCACGCGCCTCCACGACTGTCCGTGTCTGCGTCTGCGGGGTTACAAATCACCCACCTAGCTGAGCCCAACACGGCTGCATCGCATCTGCCACGCCATCACGTTTCGTGCTCGTTCAGACTCTCCTCAGCCAGCGCAGGGCACACTTATTGTCCGCATTTCCATCGCCTCCTCTCCCGGAACCTCGTCGTCGACCCCGTCGTCGACCTGGCCCCCCGACACCACTGAGCCCCTCGCAAATACCTCGCTGGCCCAGTCGCAATCATGTCGTGGAACCTCACAAAGAGTATGTCTTTTCTCCGTTTATCGGCTTGATGTCCCCGTCCTCTCCTGCGTCTCTGTCTCGCCCAATACCCCCTCTCGTGGCCGATACGCCCCATCACAATCACCTTGCAACCACCTTGTCCTCACTCGTGACCAACCGCCGAGGCTGACATGATTCCAGAGTTAAAGGAAACCCATCTCGGGCCTCTGAGCCCCTTTTCCCGATCGCCGTCCACCTCTACCATCACAGACAAGGAGGGCAAAGGCCAACCGAATGCGGGCTCCCCAAACCCCGCCGCGGACAATGCCATCGGTGAGTGCGGTGTGGCAGCGTGTTTAGACTAGACTGACCGTCGAGTAGCTGCCTCCGAGGCCATGACCCAAGCACCAGTCGTCAAGCCCCCCAAGCCCGGTATCCTGGTTGTCACCCTCCATGAAGGACAAGGATTTGCCCTCCCAGAGCAGCACCGAAATGCCTTTACATCCTCACACCAAGGGTCGCTCTCGCAGGGCAACGCCTTGAGCAGCATGGCCGGCTCTGTGCGGCCGCCCTCGTCACAACGTGGCGTCCCCAGTTCCTTCGTCAACGGAGCCAATCGACCTCACTCGTCTGCCGGCGGCTTCACCGGCATCCCGACCAACCACGGTCGAATCTCTGGCAAGTACATGCCCTACGCTCTTCTCGATTTCGACAAGGTCCAGGTCTTTGTCAACTCGGTCGACGGGAACCCCGAGAACCCTCTGTGGGCTGGTGGCAACACCCAGTACAAGTTCGATGTGTCAAGAGTAACAGAACTCGTCATTCACCTTTACATGCGCAACCCTACCGCCGCCCCCGGATCAGGACGTAGCCAGGACATCTTTTTGGGCGTGGCTCGAATCAACCCCCGCTTCGAGGAGAGGGTGCCCTTTGTAGAGGACCCCAAGGCCAGTAAGAAGGACCGCGAGAAGGCTGCGGCCGAGCATGCGGCTCGTCACAAGGGCGAAGGCCACCGCGGCGCCGAGTGGGTCAACGTGCAGTACGGCTCGGGTAAGATCAAGATCGGTGTGGAGTACGTCGAGACGCGGGCTGGTAAGCTCAAGATTGAGGACTTTGAGCTGCTCAAGGTCGTGGGCAAGGGCAGCTTCGGCAAGGTCATGCAGGTGCGCAAGAAGGACACGAACCGAATCTACGCTCTCAAGACGATCCGCAAGGCACACATCATTTCGCGATCCGAAGTAGCCCATACCCTGGCCGAACGGTCTGTGCTGGCGCAGATCAACAACCCCTTCATCGTCCCGCTCAAGTTCAGTTTCCAGTCACCAGAGAAGCTGTACTTTGTGCTGGCATTCGTCAACGGAGGCGAGCTGTTCCACCACTTGCAGAAGGAGCACCGATTCGATGTCAACCGATCCCGATTCTACACAGCCGAGCTGCTGTGTGCCCTGGAATGTCTCCACGGATTCAACGTCATCTACCGCGATCTCAAGCCTGAGAACATTCTGCTGGATTACCAGGGTCACATTGCCCTCTGCGACTTTGGCCTGTGCAAGCTGGACATGAAGGACGAGGACCGGACCAACACTTTCTGTGGTACCCCCGAGTACCTGGCACCCGAGCTGCTCATGGGACAGGGCTACAACAAGACTGTCGACTGGTGGACCCTGGGTGTCTTGCTCTACGAGATGTTGACGGGTCTGCCTCCTTTCTACGACGAGAACACCAACGAAATGTACCGCAAGATTCTGTCAGAGCCTCTTCACTTCTCGGACGTTGTGCCACCCGCAGCCAAGGATCTCTTGACGAAGTTGCTCAACCGAAACCCCGAGGAGAGACTGGGAGCCAACGGATCGGCCGAGATTAAGGCGCATCCCTTCTTCCACGCCATTGACTGGCGCAAGCTGCTCCAGCGCAAGTATGAGCCTACCTTTAAGCCCAATGTTGTAAGTAACGTTCGCCTGATCTTTATGTGACATGAGCTGACCCAAATTTGTAGGCGGACGCACTGGATACTGCCAACTTTGACCCCGAGTTTACTTCGGAGGCGCCCCAAGACTCTTATGTCGAAGGCCCTATGCTGTCGCAGACTATGCAGAACCAATTTCAAGGATTCAGCTACAACCGACCGATTGCGGGTCTGGGAGATGCTGGCGGCAGTGTCAAGGACCCCTCGTTTGTCGGAAGCCTGACTGATAACCGATAGATGGGGGTTGGTGGATGTACCGGGAGTGGTGAAGGGTTGAAGTGAAGCGAGTGATGAATGGCCTCGCAAAGGCGCAAGGCAGAATAGACGGCGAGCGGGCTCGAGTCTGCGAGGCGGTTCGTCACACAAGAACGAGCGAGCCAGAACCCTCCTTACACGATGGCCATCAAGCTCGGTGGAAGGATGCGGGTTTGGGATGGGACCAAGGAGTCTTGCCGCCATAGGATGACCATTTTGGACGCAAGAGGAGAGTCTAGATGAGGTAGATAGGACCAAGCCTTGAAGAAGGGGACCTTGAGTACAAACAAGGATGTACGTTCGCTCAGATGATGAGATGAGTGTTTATGTCGTCATGGCTGTGTTCTGTAGTGTTTGCTTGAGAGGGAGGCCTTCTTGGAAATGTCTCTGTAGGGGTAGGTAGGATAGTGGGGGTGGGGTGATTGAATATGGAGTTTTGGGGGACCACAATCTTGACTGTCTTGAGACACGAGACATGCTAAAAGTGAGGCTAAGAAAAGCGATGGGTGAATGGTTTGTGAGTGAGTGGGCCAGTGGGTGATTCGGCGAGATGGCCGAGGAGACCGAGGAGACCGAGGAGACCGAGGAGAAGTGAGGCGGGAGAGCGAGAGAAGGAATTTGGCATTCGCGATGGTCACCGCGGTGTGTCAGCCCGACGCTAATTCGGTCGGCATTGGAGAAGAAGGGAATGGCGGAAACGGGTTGTCTGGTCGGCATCGTCGCCGGAGTCGGATACGGAGATGTAGGAGATGTGGGTGGAGATGATGGGGGAGGATTGGGTTGCTCGGATCACTAAGCAGCGATTACAGAGCAGAGACGGGAGAGACGGAGTGGATAGTGAAGCGAATTGATGGTAATTCGGAAGGCCGGATTGTAGGAAGCTTCGTGCTGATCGAGATGTCTAAGGATGATATCTGGATGACATGGTCTTGGTCAGGGTGATGAAAGCCTTGAGGCTGCTGAGTGAGAAATATCCAAGCAGTGATGGCCCCCACCATGATACCCGACGGGAGGGAGAGCTGTACCTACTGCCGGGTACCTCATAGTGGGCAACATGCCCTGGAGTGCAGCCGCCATTGGAGGGGCTAGGGTGGTCTCGCAAGCTATGGCGGGGTTGTTGTGATGGCGACGTGCAGAGTAGCTCCAGCGCTCTTTTTTTCCCTATTACCCACCCCCAACAAGTTTCATTTCGGGACCTGACGCACACCTGATGCAGGCAGAGTCGCTCGTTTGGTCGACCGTGGACGCTGTGAGGCGGTCCCGATTCCGGATAGGAGCGTCTGGATTTCGAGTCCAAAGAGGGGTTGGCATGGCTTGCATGGCTTGCATGGTTTCCATGGCCGGCATGGCATCCCTCTCGATCCCTACTTCTTTCTCTGCTCCTCCTCCCTCCTCATCTGTTATCCCTCATCTTTGATCTTGCCTGCCTCTGGAAGCTGGCCTATTGTTCGCCCCTATCACCCCCCGTGCCCAGGTATGTTTTTGCTGTATATCATGCTGCTCTATCTATCATATCATGTGGAAAAACGCACGCTCGGTGGCATCATGCCCCACGTTTCCCTCTCCCGCCGACGCCGCGCCGCGCTCCCTGCCCCTCTTCCTCCGCGCCACGCCGTCCTGAGGTGAGGCGTGAGGTGTGAGGTGGGAAGGGTGGAAGGTTGGAAGGTGGGGTGGCTTTGACCTCAGGGACACGGAACGTCAGGAAGGAGCTGCCATGCGTACCTACTGACCTCTGCCCTCCCTCTCGTCTAATATCACTCCTCCTCTCCTCTCCTCGTTTCTTCTTCTCCTTCTTCGACTCTGCTCATCCTCGCTTCTCTCCAAACTAGCAATTCATCTGCTGTTCGGTTCGTCTCTAATCTAATCTCAACTGTTTCGCAGTTCCCCTCCCCCGCACCTCCCGACCAAAAAAATGGCCCCCGCCAACACCCTCCCCGCCTGGGCTGAGCTTCAGGCTCACCGCGACACCGTTGGCAAGTCGTTTGTCCTCAAGGAGGCCTTTGCCACCGACCCCGAGCGCTTCTCCCGTTTCACCCGTACCTTCGAGGCCGCCGGCGTCAGCTCCGACATCCTCTTCGACTTCAGCAAGAACTTCCTCACTGATGAGACCCTCGACCTCCTCGTCAAGCTCGCCGAGCAGGCTGGCGTCGAGAAGAAGCGCGATGCCATGTTCGCCGGCGAGAAGATCAACTTCACCGAGGACCGTGCCGTCTACCACACTGCCCTGAGGAACGTTGGCGGCTGGGACATGAAAGTTGACGGCGTTGACGTCATGAATGCTGATGGCGGCGTCAACTCGGTCCTTGAGCACATGAAGGAGTTCTCCGAGCAGGTCCGCAGTGGTGAGTGGAAGGGCTTCACCGGAAAGAAGCTCACCAACATTGTCAATGTCGGCATTGGCGGTTCGGATCTGTGAGTTTGCCCACATCACCCCACCCGCTTCCATGATCTTACCCCGCTAACCCATGATGCAGCGGCCCCGTCATGGTCACTGAGGCCCTCAAGTACTACGGTGCTGATGACATGACTCTGCACTTTGTGTCCAACATTGACGGAACTCACATGGCCGAGGCCCTCAAGGCTTCTGACCCCGAGACCACCCTCTTCCTCGTTGCCTCCAAGACCTTTACCACTGCCGAGACCACCACCAACGCCAACACTGCCAAGACCTGGTTCCTCGAGAAGACTGATGGCAAGGGCGAGATCGCCAAGCACTTTGTTGCCCTGTCCACCAACGAGACTGAGGTGACCAAGTTTGGCATTGACAGCAAGAACATGTTTGGCTTCGAGAGCTGGGTTGGTGGCCGTTACTCCGTCTGGAGCGCCATTGGCCTGAGTGTTGCCCTCTACGTTGGCTACGAGAACTTCCACAAGTTCCTGAGCGGTGCCCATGCCATGGACAAGCACTTCCGAGAGACTCCCCTCAAGGAGAACATTCCCCTTCTTGGTGGCCTCCTCAGCGTGTGGTACTCTGATTTCTTCCAGGCTCAGACTCACCTGGTTGCTCCGTATGTACTTCCATCGTGTTGACGAAATTGGTATTAACCGCGTGCAGTTTTGACCAGTACCTTCACCGATTCCCCGCCTACCTCCAGCAGCTCTCCATGGAGTCCAACGGCAAGACCATCACCTCCGATGGTTCCTCAGCCAAGTACACCACTGGTGAGTCCACGCACCTGTTTTGTGAATGGTCCTGCTAACACGCCCAGGCCCCATCGTCTTCGGAGAGCCCTGCACCAACGCCCAGCACTCCTTCTTCCAGCTTGTCCACCAGGGTACCAAGCTCATCCCCACTGACTTCATCCTGGCTGCCCAGTCGCACAACCCCATCACCGGCAACCTGCACCAGAAGATGCTTGCCTCCAACTACTTTGCCCAGGCCGAGGCTCTCATGGTTGGCAAGACCGATGAGGAGGTCCGCGCCGAGGGCGCCCCCGAGAACTTGGTCCCTCACAAGCGATTCCTCGGTAACCGGCCCACCACCTCTATCCTGGTCGGCGGTACCATTGGCCCCGCTGAGCTGGGTGCTCTGATTGTCTACTACGAGCATCTGACCTTCACTGAGGGTGCCATCTGGGACGTCAACAGCTTCGACCAGTGGGGTGTCGAGCTGGGCAAGGTGCTGGCCAAGAAGATCCTTCACGAGCTTGATGAGGCTGGTAACGGTGAGGGCCACGACGCGTCCACGGGCGGTCTCATTGGTGCTTTCAAGAAGTACGCCAAGATTTAAAGAAAAAGGAGGAATGAGACGAAGTCTCTCCGGGATGGGATGATGATGTTAATGTATGAAACGAGACAAAAAGCTACTTGGACTGGATGCCAAATTGCAAAGTTTACCAATTCCAGTTGTCCCTGTGTCTTGTTCGAGTGATGACTGTTGTAGACCGCTCAGGGGTTGTTGGGATATGGATTGTTCGAGACTCTCTGTGATGGTTTCTGATTCGACTGAAATGTTGTCGTTTGTCTGATAAGTTGACAAGTTGAGATGACTCAAGGAGTTGACTGTTTATTAGCTGACACGACTGACAGCTCATCTCAATCTGCTCGCAAGCATTACCCTGGAGGAGATTCTGGTGTCTCATGAAGACATTGCCATGGCCGCGGCATTAATCCGAAGTGTCGACCCATGTGAACTTGGTGTTGAATGAGGGGCATCTCGATCCGCGCAATATGAATCCTTGTCAGTTCTACGAATGTGACATCGAACCAAGAACAATCCGGTTCAATACTGGCCGGGATATAGCAATTCAGCCGGCCACAGTTACACCGAGAGCGAAGCAAAAGGCCCAGAAGGGAATTGTGATGGGCTACCCGATATATCCCTACTACATCGAGAAAAGACGTGGTGTCGGGAGAAGTCGGGGTCAAGTCTGGGGTAGGAATGTGCATGGATATTGATCCAAGGCAAGGTGAGGTGGCACTGGCGAGACGAGGTATAATGGACGGACGACTATGAGATGGTGAGGCGAGAGGGAAGCCATCTCATGACTTCTGATGGTCCGGCCGGCCGGTGGTCATCATTGCAAGGACATCAAGGGACATTGGTACAGAACAGACTACAAGACTGTACATCAGGACGTCTCTACAACCCCAAACGCCACGTGTGTCTCATCCAGAAGCATGTGCATGGTGGCTTCGGGAGAGCGCCAGGAGGTCGGCCCAGCTGTGCCTATCAGCGACAGCATCTAGAACTCTGGAGGCTGTCAGCTGTCGACCCCTTGTGCCCCTTGTGTCCCATTTCGCGGAGACGTGGGATGCAGGGTTGGCGGGGTTTTGAGGGGTCGCGGGGAAACGGAGAGGAGGAACTGGTGGCCGTCGGAGCGTCGCCGAGATGGGGGGGAAAGGAGGAGAAAAACCTGGGGTTGAGGAGAGGCATGTGGCGTGATGGGGAACTGGTCTCCTGTTTTTCGTGAACGTCTCCTGTTTGCATAGGGCCGTTTAGGAGGTCCTCGTCTACACATCCGGGCCGAGGAGCATGAGATGGTGCTATGCTAAGGGGTCGGCATGCATTATTGAGGCTTTACTTTGCACATGCCACTCACGGTGAACATGACGAATAACTGCGGCAAAGGCGAGTCATCGTCATTTTCTCGGGGGGGTTCAGCCAAGCGCCGGCGAGATTGGGGTTTCGTCGAAGGGCCAAAACTCCACCCACACTTGGTTCACGATGCTTGATGCGCTGGGCGGCACGGCGAGATACGGGCGGCGGGCAACGGGGCAAAAGAGACGGTTCCGGGGGGTCCACCGAGTGGGCACCGCCCCGGAGGAGGAGGCTTCGTTCAGGGGGTGGGTGACGTCGCCACTTGGGTTGGGTTGGGTTGGGTTCGATGACGAGCCGTGGGTTTGTCTCGGCGTTAGAAGCAGATGGTACGGCGGAAGAGTCATGAATATTGGGGATGGACGGTGGCATATGATGGAGGATGGGAGTAGTACGATGTTTACGGGTTTACTGGACTATCCCTGGGAGCCCCTGAGTTGGCGGCTTGGATTGTGTCTTTGCATGTCGTGTTAGATGCGTACTCGGGATCGGTTGCAGATTAACTGGGACGGGCATACTGTAGTAGGCAGGGCGGAGAAGACAAGACAGACAGAGACAAACACAGGCAAAGACAAGCACGGACAAAGAGGGAAAGTAATCCGTCTGGTCGAATGGACAATGCCACTTGACTTGGGAGGCCGTCAGGAAACGAACTTGGCGCGATAGGCGGCAACTCGTCGTCCCTGTAACTACTACGTGGTAGTGGCCTGCAACTTGGAGGCGAAAAAAGGGCCTTGGTTCGATGCAGCCCAACGATCCATGCTTGCCAAGAGGGAACCGGTGCTCCACTGAGGGGACGTCGGGACGGGCGCGGATTTGCTGCGAGTTCTACAAGTACAACCATGAGCGGGCTGGCGTTATCTCTGGCCATCTGGGAGTCTGCGACGGTGCAAAACTGTGGGACTGGTTTGTTTTAACGGAGCTGGAGACGGAGGCTGTGCCCCCAGCAGGGCGTAGTCGTTTCTTCTGCCTCCGGCGGGAAAGTCGGGCGATTGTTCCGGTTCGGAGGGACGCATACGGTCCGATGGGGGGAGATTTGAGGTCTTTTTGTCCTCTCTGTTGTCGGTTTCGGAGGTTGAATGGCGTGCGGGAATTAGTCAGTGAGATGGGCTGGACTCGCCGGGATAGGTCTGGAAAGAGGAACAAGGTGAAGAAACAGGCGATAGGACACGGTGAAGAAACAGGCGATGGGCCAAGCAGAAGACGACGCCGGGCCTCGGTGGTTCTACGGTAAGCACGCACGGCAGACGGAGCGACTCGGAGGAGATGGCGATGGATCCACCGATGTTTTGGAACCATGGGGAATATTCCGGCGCGTGTTGATTGGAGATGGCTTGGTGATGATACTGTGGACATGCGGGACACCAACAATCGAATCAGGGCATGTGGAACCGAACCGAATGAACTGGCAGATGGAATGGGCCAGCGCAAGCGGATCGAACCGAGGCCCCTGTTGGAGGATGGGAGTTGTAATGATGCCGAAACATGGGACGGCAAAGGATTGAATTAGACACGGACACTCTTTTTTTGTTTTGCCCTCGGCGGGTTTGGTACAGGGGAGTGTAGAGTGTAGAAGAAACAAGACCCCGTAACACGTAAAAGCCAGCCATCTTGTGCTTATTTTCCCCCTTCGGCATGGACAATGATGATGGGGATGATGCATGCATGATGGAGGGCTGGATTTGCCATGGAGGCATGGAGGGGTTGGAACGGGGGGCTGGCAAAATGACGTAGTGGCCATGCACTGTATATGCACTGTAGCTCTTTGGGTCGTCGCGGAGGGCCTCACTGGTGGGCGGTGCGATATCATTCACGTTCCGTCGACGGATTCATACGTAGGTGAGGGACCTTTGGTGATAATGTTAATGCCTCGGAGGCGAAACAAACACGCCGGCCATAATCACGCCGAGGGCAATCAACAGCATGATGCCATATTGCGTTTCCTCATGCTTGCTTGTTTCCCTCTCATGTGCGCCTGTGTGTTGAATGCATGCGGCTAGAAAGCCCGAGATACAGCATGGCGCTGGCGTCCTATCACGGCTGCCGCATCCCCGCACGTGTGTGCCATTGCAGAGTCGTTGTCTGGGGAAGCTTGGGTATGACGGATGAAGCATTGGGGATGGGATTGTCGCTATCCAAGTCTTTGCAAGTCACTCTCCAGCTGGGGGCAAGTATCTTTGGCCATGGCTAGTGGCCTCTCCGGGTCTCTCTTTGACGCCTTTGTCTCCATCTCGCTCTCACATGTAACCCACTGTGAGAATCCCCAGCTTCATTCCCCGGCGCTAACAATTCCACTCCGTCTGTTGTCGTTTTCCCTGCAGCCAGAAACCCACTCCTGCTGAACGGTACGGGGGCACTGCATTTCCTGCTTACTACCACTGCATCCCCATGTCGTGCCATCGTCGTTTTGCCGCCCTGGCCGCCCGGCGTCAATTGACGTCCGCTCGTCTGCTTTTCGGGCCTGATCTATTTACCCCTTGTGCCTTGCGCCTTGCCTTGGCTCTGCGGGTGGGGGGAATAAACCCGGCTTGGGATTAGGCTGGCGGCTCCATGTCGATGAATCTCTGACGAAACATGGAAACGAACCAAAAAAACCATCCCAACAACTTTCACGATCCTTGCCCCCGCGAATCAATGGCAGCGCCGCAAAGGGGCAAACGCTTGTACCATGGTGGATTTTTTGGGTTGGGTTTTTGCCTATCGCTCGCCAAGTGGCTTGGGCCTGGACACGACACCCTCGCCCCCTGCGGCCCTGCGCCACGCGAGCAACAATGAGCCATTATTATCGTGAGGTTTTTCAGCGTTCGACGATGGAGGCGCCGAGTTGAGCATTGATGCGATTTGTTAGGGGACATGGACAGCGCATGTGAGGGGTTTCCGCTTATATGAAGTTCCCGTCATGGATTCCCGTCTATCCGCCCCCTAGACGCAGGGTATTGCTTGCATTTACGTACGAGGCCCGATACAGAATTACTCAAGTGAGGCTGATAAGAGAGCGACTGGTAGGGACAAAGGAGTTCCCGTTCCGCTCACCCAGCCTGGTGCCCTGTGCGGGACATCCATTCACCCATTGACAGGTGATGAATGGGTGACGGATGGAGCGATTGTGGGATGCTCCGAGTCTGGTCTCTGTCCACGGCAATCTCTGCTCCTCGACCGAACAAAGGGGCTAAACAGGGAGCTTTGTCGGTCGATGAGCAAGACGCAAACGTCATTGAAGACAGCCGGCGCAGGTATCGTCAAAGAGTCAAAGGCGTCACAGAGGGGCGGCAGAGGGGATCTAGAGAACGGACGGACCCAGTTGATGGACCCAAGCCAAGAATCCCTGGCGACGCATCCGACGTCACAGCCTTTGCTAGGCCGTCCCGTAGCTCGCTCAGTGCCAGGCGTCTAGTTGGCCCGGATAACTGGATAACTGGACCTCGGTGAGGCTACGGATCGCTGACGGTGGCACACACTGCCAGAAACGGTGGGCCGCCGCGGCCGGAGGTAACTCGAGAGATATCGTATCAGAGTCATGGTGATGCTCCGGGATTGACGTAAAGACGCAATGTCGGTTCAACGATGGAGCCAGCTCAAGAAACAGCCCGGCCACGGCCCAACAAACAACGTGATACGGCAGAAAACAGAAGCACCTCGGCGATCCTGGTGATTTGATTGATGAATTACAATTTCACATTACGCTCCAGTGCATCGAGGGGTTACCTCCAGCTTGCCTGCCCGTCCCAATCGAGCCTCTGACAGTGGTGGCGTGAGACAAAGCCGGCATGAGGCATGAGAGGGGGTGCCCACCCGCCTGGGCCGCCGCTGAGGGGGGTGCTATCGTGACATCGTCCAGCGGCTGGCTCAGCGCCCTTCAGCGGGCCCCGTCAGCGGCGCCCGTCAAGCAAGCCCTGTAGGAGGCGGTAAGACGCTGCTGTACTCTGGAATTGCAGCATCGAATACACAGCGCTCAAACCCTGCCCGCGGCTCAGCGGGCGTACGTTCAGACATGCATGTCCGTCGGCAGGGACCCTGCTGGCTTGGCATTCTGGACGGCTGGTATCTGGTACCGACCTCGCAGCAAAATAAAGACAATCGAGGAGAGCCCGGCAGAAGGCAGAGCACGATGACGCCGTGTCGATGCATGCGACGCTGCAATACACACTGGCTGAGGTGAGGTTGCATACAGCGGGCCTCCCCCGAACCCACTGGAGCTGGGCCCTGGCACGCCCGCAAGCCCGCTGGGCGTTCGCTGTCGGCTGGGTGCTGCAGGCCGGTGTTTGGGCGTTGCCACTGGGCGTTTACTGGCCGCCTCGCTGGAGTGGACCGCTGGAGTTGAGTTCCGCGGGTGTCATCCCCCTGCACACCCTGCGCAACGCCCCCCGGCCAAACTCACCTCAGCCCCGCCGCTCTGCTCTGGGTAAAGCCCAGGCCTGTGGAGCGCCCGTACCGTAGATGACGCTGGTCGGGGCTGTCTGGGCCTGGACGGTTGCAGTTACTGTACGAGACGGTACGTACGCGGTGGAGTGCGTGTGCGTCTTCAGTGGGTGAGAACTGAGCTGCCCGCACGGGCCATGGGACGGCGCCAAGCCCATTTGGCCGGGTTGGGTTCGGGACCAGTCACTGCGCAGCTGCACCGCCCTGAGTGGTTCAACTTCTTGTTCCGTCACCGTCGATGATGGAAGGCGCGACTCTCGGGTCTCCACACACCTGCCTCCCTACCTGCCTGGTCCCCGCCCAGGTGTGAGGGTGAGGAAGGAGGAGGGAGGTGTGTACCTCCTGCCAGGTACCTTGGTACCGTACCGTACCGCTCCTGCCGTCACTCCTGTCCCCAGTCTCCAGTCTCCAATGCGCTCGCTTGCTTCAGGTTGTGCCTTCCGCCTTACCCTGCTTGCCCCTTCGGTCGCTGTCCGTCGCCTCGTCTGTTGGCCTCACTCTTGATATATAAACTCGCTGTCCCCCCTCTCTTCCGTACAGTCACCGTTTTTCACTCTTCATCCCATCTGTACCTCACTTGATCTTGTCTTCCATCCGACTCCACGACTTGAACGCTCTTCCGTCCAAGTCCTCCATCCTCCCACTTACACCACAACACCACCACTTAGATCTCCGACACAGTCCCTCCAGGGCCTCTACCTATCATCATGGGCAAGAAGGCTGTTCACTTTGGCGCTGGAAACATTGGTACGTTGCCTACAGGCACTGGAGTGCTTCCACCCACACTGTTCAAGCCCACTAACACATTCCAGGCCGTGGCTTTGTCGCCTGCTTTCTCCACAACTCCGGCTATGATGTCGTCTTCGCCGATGTCAACGGCAAGCTGATTGACCAAATCAACGAAACCCCCTCGTACCGCGTCATCGAGGTTGGCACCGAGGGTACCACGGAGAACACCATCACCAACTACCGCGCCATCAACTCGAGCACCCACGAGGAGGACCTCATCGAGCAGATCCGCACCGCCGATGTCGTCACCTGCTCCGTCGGTCCCAACATCCTCCGCTTCATCGCCCCGGTCATCGCCAAGGGCATCGACCGCCGATCCAACGACGAGTCTCCCCTGCACGTCATCGCTTGCGAGAACGCCATTGGCGCCACCGACACCCTGGCCGGCCACATCAAGGACCCCCGCAACACCGACCCCTCTCGTCTTGACGACCACCACCTGCGAGCCCGCTACGCCAACTCTGCCATCGACAGAATTGTGCCCGCTCAGGACCCCGATGCCGGCCTTGACGTGACGCTCGAGAAGTTCTTCGAGTGGGTCGTCGACCGCACTCCTTTCGAGGACATTGGCATTCCCGAGATTGAGGGCATCAACTGGGTCAGCAACCTCCAGCCCTTCATCGAGCGCAAGCTCTTTACCGTCAATACTGGCCATGCCACCGCTGCCTACCACGGCTACAACCGAAGAAAGCGCACCGTCTACGATGCTCTCCAAGACAAGGAGATCATGACCGAGGTCCGCGGCGCTCTGATGGAGACCAAGAGCCTGATTGTTGCCAAGCACGGCATCGACGAGGATGCCCAGCTGGCCTACGTCAACAAGATCATTAAGCGTATTGGCAACCCCCATTTGGAGGATGCTGTTGAGCGTGTTGGCCGTGCTCCCCTCCGAAAGCTCTCTCGCAAGGAGCGATTCATTGGCCCCGCTGCAGAGCTCGCCGAGAACGGCCAGTCCATCAAGTACCTCCTCGACGCCATCGAGATGACTTTCCGATTCCAGGATGTCGATGAGGATGACGAGTCTGCCGAGCTTGCCAAGATCATGGCTGCTCACGGCCCCGAGGACGTTGTCAAGCAGGTCTGCGGCATCCAGTCTTCAGAAAAGATCTTCCCCCAACTGGTCGAGGTTGTCAAGCGTGTCCAGGTTGACAGCGCTGAGGAGTAAGGATGGCGCATTGCATCCAACTAGACACGGAACATGAGCGACGCATCAGATACACCAGGCGGTTTGGCGGCGTTTAACGAGATATGATTACACCTTTGGCTTGCACAAGGAAGCATGGCGCTGGGACGGATTTGGAATTGGCAGGACTTTGTTCACTTCAGAAGCTGCCTAAGCCTCGAAGGTCTAGGGCTTCAATACATTGATTGATAGTTAAATTAGAGCGCCTCAATACATTGGCTTGCTCCTATACAGCTTGTACCTCTACCTTGTGATACTTGTGAATGTTCCCCCATGGAGATACATCCCAACAGATTTTGCTTTTTTGTTTGCATGACGACACCAACACGCCAATATGCAAAATGCAAGCTGCTGTAGGTGTGCTTGGTGGCTGTTGACTTCCCGTGTAAGTCGGCCCTTCTTTGAGACACTCACCGAGAAATGTGCCACTGTTGACCGGCTGCCCGGCTTGCTCACCGCATCTCTGGTGTGCTAGCAACGAGGAATTGACTCTATACCTACAAATGACCTCCAATCACTATTCACCCGCACTCATGATGGCGGCAGACGTGGCTGCTTTGTTAGTCCATCATGACAAAAGCGGCAGCATGAACCACTGCCCACTTAATAGCCCTGCGGCACTATTCGCATGGGGCGGCTAATTTTAGCCCGTTTCCTTCTGGCTACATCCACTTCTTCCCGTCTGGGATGCTCACACCGTGTCCTGCATTCGCAGTGAAGCTGCCTAAAACATGAGAATGACTGTCTTGGGAAGTCACCGTGTTTGAGGCGTGTATTGATTAACACAATTGGCTATCCTGCAAGCCGTCGGTCGAAAGCATCGCTGTACGCACACCGCATTGCCTTGGCTCCAGCTTCATCACCAACCATGATCAAGTTGACGCACATCTGCCTGGTGGCGCTCGCATCTCTGGCTGCCGCCGACGTCACCGTCCAAGTCTCGACCGTCGAGCCGCTGCCGTTCAAGATGGACGGCGCAGCCACGTCGCCCGAGGACCTCTTCCGTCGTAGCTGTCCCGAAGAGGTTGCCGAAGACAACCCTCACGTCGCTGAGCTTCTGCTGTCGTCGTATGGCGATGCAGAGTTCCCCGGCGGTGTGTTTCCGTCGTCAGATGGCCTCATTCGGGGGGCGTTG
Organism: Ilyonectria sp. MPI-CAGE-AT-0026; assembly: GCA_020744155.1. Lineage (NCBI taxonomy): Eukaryota > Fungi > Ascomycota > Sordariomycetes > Hypocreales > Nectriaceae > Ilyonectria > Ilyonectria sp. MPI-CAGE-AT-0026. The sequence continues at coordinate 536,792 of JAGPNQ010000018.1, forward strand.
CAGGCTTGGGCTCAGCATCGCCACCTGGTCTTGCGGCCCGACGAGGTCTGGTTCGAGATCCTGGCCCAGCTCAATTTTTACATGGCCGCCCATGCCGACGAGCTTCGTGACTTGTTCGTCAGCCACGAGGGGAAACAGGAGATCCGAATTGGAGCATTTACGTGGCGCGATGTCGTGGCGGCGTTTGGGTCCGCCATCCAGCAGCGCGTCAAGACGGAGTGGCTGCTGGACTGGATCATGCCTGGATTTACCACCAGCACGCAGAACGACGAGATGACGGCGTCGGTGCTGATGATGGGCTTGATGCGGTACTTCTTCGAGTTTAGCGGCATCGTCGTCTGCGGCATCCCGTCCGTCACGCTGCTCGGCGAGCGCGAGGACTGGGCCAAGCTGTTGGCGAAGCTGGACCGCTTGAAGGATTGGGGCGAGGAGCCGGCGGCGTACGCTGCGAACCTGCGCCCGATTCTGAAGCGCTTCGTGCAAACGTGGGATGAGCCTGAGAGCGCCGAGGTGGCGGCGTTCTGGGAGCAGATTGTCCGGGCCAAGAAGGGCTTCTCCTGCGGCAGCGGCGCGTCCGAGTACGACGTTTCGGGCTGGATTACGGGGTTTATGCACTGGACCAAGGAGGGTAAGCTGCGTCTGGAGGCGGATGATACCGTCTGGGAGGACTCTACGACGGTCAACCTCGACGGCATTGTCTACGCATCTGAATCCCTCGACGAGATTCGTGTTGGCTACGCGAAAGCACCGCTGAAGATGGTTGACCACCCGCACTCGGGCGTGGACACGCAGGCGTATCTCCTAGCCGGGAACGTAGGCGTGCGAAAGTGGATAGATGAGAAAGGGGATGCCATGTTGCAGCCGGGGAGCGCGTGGTTCATGTATGCGCCGGTGGACTGGAACCACACGGCGGGACCAAGCTTGGGGGACCGGAGGGAGTTGGAGGCTGTTGCGGTCTCCATGGAGACTTGTTTAGAAGGGAGTAGGACTGTAGAGAATGAGGGTGAATTGTAGACCGATAGGTCCATATTAAATAAACGAGTGTTATGAAGAGAATATATGTAAAGACAGGAGTTGCCCTGGCACCAACTGCAGATGAGGATACGCTGGACATATTTAGCAGCAATATCCACCAACATCTGCGATCGTGTCGCCCAGGAACCCCCACGGGGGGTTACAGCCCGTGCCACCGGCTTTCTTGTTTTCCGCGTTGAAGAGATAGAAGTGGCCTAGTCCGGTCAGTTACATTCAACAGTGCAGGGAGATGTACTTACCATCGCGGCACTGACAGAGGCTGGGAACACAGCATCCTGGAGATTGGCTAAATGAGTTAGACATGAAGAGTAGAGCACGAGGCGTGACTTACTAAGGCCTGCAGCCGCTGTCGATGACCTGGAGATCAACGGTCTGCGGTGTTGCGGCGGCGAGGCCGAGTTGGCCAAGGGCGAGAATGGAGGTAACGACGGTGAGTCTCATGTTTGTGAGTTGTTTAACGAGTGGTGTGATTTGCTCTGTTATCAACATGTTTCGGGGTCTCCCTTATATACCCTCGACACCTGGTGTTGCAAAGGGGGCTTGAGTTGATATCGTTCTTTGAAATTTAGTAGTGCGTCACGATCTTTCTTGGCGAGGAATGCAAACATGAGCACGGCTCGTATATCAAAGAACTGTTACTAAAGATGGCACATCATCGTCACAAAGGATCACATGGCCTATGGAGACTCCCTGCAAACGGGTTTCAGAAATGGGAAAGCCTCTGCCGCATCCGCACCCACCGTCCAATTACTGCCGTCCCTCAAATGCTGCTCAAAGACACTGCTCAGCTTGTAGTTTTTGCCGTCGCCTGACTCGAACACGGCCCGCGTGTCCATGTGAGGCCATCCAACGCAAAGAGACTTGGACACGACGGCGCGGAACTCGTAGAAGCGGGACCAGTCCATGTGCTGGATTATTGCGTCGCGCACTTCGGGCCTAACTGGTTCAGCCTTTGTTGCCTTTATGACTGCGGGAGACTTACCATACGATCACGTCGATCCATGCAGGGTGTGGGACGGTTCTTTGCAGAAGGGTAGGTCGGATGCAGCTTGGAAGCTGGTCGTAGCTCTCCTTTGTGCGGCAAATGTACCATCGCAGGAGGTGTGAGAGGAAATACATGAAGCCCACGCGGGCAAGGAGAGAGGCGACGGGCGATCTGCCAACTTGGGCCGCGGCAGCAGTGGAAATGGAGCAGGAGCCGGATTTGTCCTGACCGGCTGGGTTCAACAGAGACGAGATGCTCGGGAACGGAGACTCTTTATGTGCGGCTCGGAAGCCTCGGCTGCGCAAAGTCTGGGTGGTTGTGAGGATGACTTGATCGAGTTGTGTGGTTGCATCGGTGAGAGGCGGGATCGCCTTCCACTCTGCTGCGTGCAGTGCTGTAAACGGCGAGTCGTAGTCGAGTATGAAATGGCCTGTCCATGGGAGCGGCCTTGACGGCGGTCCGGGCGATGGGTGCCCCTGAAATTGATTCCGGTGGTTCAGACTGGAGGTTGATGGGAGGTCCCATGTCGGGTCGAGAAGGTTGGCATTGTTCCCGGCGAAGTCTACTGAGGTGGGTTGGTTGAAGGAGTCAAAGTCGGTGTTGAAAGAAGGTTGGTCGAATGCAACTCTGGCTAATGATGAAGTCTGGGGTGTTGCGCTGGAGTTGTCCAGGTCGATTTCAGCATCATGGGATAGTCCCGAATTACCGTCGCCTTCACCATCACTCGGAAAGACAAAGTCATCACAAACCCTCGAGACGGTTGAATCACTTAAAAGTCCAGACATGGCCAGGCCACCCCACGTCTCCTCACGCTCCCGATACTCCCGGAGCTGTCTCCTCGCATCATCAAGCTCCCTGGTAAGCTCCTCGACCTGGCTCTGCAGCTGGCCCAGCTGCGTCTTTCGCTTCGCCCGGCAGTACCGCTGGTTGGCGCGGTCGATGGAGCGCTTGCTCTCGATCTGCGACGACGTCATGTTGGCGACGCGGCGGTTGGCGTTGACGACTGCCCGCTTGTTGGGGTCGTCCATGGTGGCGATGGAGCTGGCAGGGGACTTGGGACCGGAAGAGCCACAGATATGGATACAGGCGATGAGGTGGGGATGGTGAGGAGACGACGACTTGCGTGTCGAGTGGAGGGGAGGGAGGACTTTCAAGCGGTTGAATTGCTTCAGTGTGAGGGTTCAAGGGTAGGTCCAATGAGAAGATTTCCGTAACCTTGCAAGAGGATCAGTCCAATTGCCATATAATATTATGAACATTTTTGATTCCATGGGTCGGGGTGGGTATTTGAATGGGTGACTGAGGAGATTCAATTGCGATAGACAAGATGGCGATGGCGTCAGCGCCTAGACTCGAATGCCATTTTAGGAATGGCATACCACAGCCGCCGTGTAAGTTGGACGAATTGCTTCATGGACAAAAGAGGTTGCCTCGAGATAATTTAATCAATTCTGCCATCATGTTTCTCAATGAAGCGCACCGGTTCATTGGCTTTCGCTGGCTTGGAGTGCTGCGGCAAAAGCCCAACTTTGTCTATATCCTGACGGATGATCAAGACATGTGTGGAGTTGCAAAGACGAAACTGAAAAATTTCTAGGCACTCGCAATCGCTTTGTTATATGCATTTGCCTCAGAAGCACCTCTTCAAGGAAGGCACCGGTTTCACTATTGTTGAACAGGAATATCCGGAATACGTGAGCTCTCTAGAGGGGCGTTCTACTTTTACAGTTTACAACTATTGCTCCGTTGTGTTGTGCTGCCCCCAGAGCCAACTTATGGATAGACGTGCGGCTTGCAACACCAACGTGAGGCCCCGTGAACTCAGCCCATGATATATATGTCAAGCTTGTAGGTCACCGATGTTTGGGCGCCCTACAGCGGATATCCTAAGATTGTCTGCGAGGGTATCAATGAAAACTGTCCCACCGTCTGGCCGCAAGACTTCAGTTAAAATATCTACCCCTTCTGAAACAAGACTTTTCAGATTCTTGAGAGTGGCCAAATTGAAAACATGTACATCATCTGGACCACAAACAAACAAAAACTACCACATATCTTAGCAACGCGTGGCCCCTAGAAAGGAGTGTAACTTTAATACGGACGTCCACATCCCTACGGACGCCAACGTGATCGGGGAAATGAAAACTTTGTCTCGCTATGGGAACCACGCACATAGGGTATACTGGTCATCCGGGGGGATCCAATCTCTAATATATGTTGTTGCACATCCATCAGAGCTTGCCCTTGACTTTACACCTTTCATTGTTCTATCGAGCATGGTCATCTAGATTAATTGAAACTAATTTACACCGAGTTCTTCAAAAGCTATAGCTACTCTCCCAGCCGTGCCTGGGTCACAGTGATAACGGACAATATGACCGTCAGCAAGGATAGTGACATTCTTTTGCCTCACAGCTTTAGGCTCACTCTCCTCATCACCTTCTTCACTGATTTACGTGAGCGCCACCCAATCCTGTTGTCCCGCGTAGCAGTTCAAACCAGCTTTCGTTAAATATCCTAGACCAACTCGACGAGAGAGCCCACGTTGACGAACTATCCACAAAACGATAGACATGTCGCCGTCTTGATCCACGACTTGCATAAAATCTTCCGAGAACTGCCCCAGTCGACTATACCGGTTCATATATAACACGCTTTCGACGAATGGAGAGGAAAAGTCGAGCTCGGCAATCTGCAACAGCTCTGCTGTGCTAGGTAGGGTACCCGGTCCTATCAATGCTTCTAGAGTGCCGGCGTCGACCTTTAGCTCCCCAACCGTGACGCCGTTCTCGCTGTCGAGGATGGAGAAAAATTGCACGCCTGCGCGAGTCGCGAATTCGGGACCTGTGATGCTCTTGATGTGGACTGTGTACGTGCTCGAGCTACAGCAAAGAATTGCATGGTCGAGAAGGAAGGGATTTGAGATGGGAAGGAGTTCCTTTGCTTGCTCGGGTTCAAAGCTAGTTTCTTTGTCGAAAGGTGGATAGCTTCTCAACTCGAGAGCTCGCGTAGACCACCGGGTGCTTTTCGACGTCACACTCGACTTCGCGACGGCATCGGCTACGTCGACACCGATGTACCGTTTATGGCCTTGGTCTCCAGCCATTTGCAGATATAGGGACCATTCGACAGTTGGTCGGATGCTTGGGTTATTGAATCCGTAGAAGGGGTAAGTGACTGGGCCTGCCCAACCAGCCCATGACCACGTAGGTTGTGGTTGGTCTGGGGATGAAGCTGTTCTTCTCCGCAACCGCCCGGCCGGTTGCCACATCAGTCCCGCCTCGAGAGTGTTGATGGGTATGCCGGCCGCGACTGGCCCCAGCTTCTCGAGGGTAAACATGGTATACATGCCGGATAACGCCTTTAGTACATCCTCGTCTCTAGTAAACTGCCGACGGGAGAGCTGCTCTGCCATTTCGACGTAGCATTCGGATGCGTTCTCGCCGCCAGAGAATGATGCGGCCTTCGGGTCCTCGTCTCGAAGGCTCTTGTAAGTCTCAACCGGAACTCTGGGGTCCAGTGGGAAGTCTTCATTCCAGGAGCCGGTGTTGCAGCTATAGTACGTTCTCTCGGGCAAAAAATACACCATCTTCGATGAGCAGGTGAGTTCTTGAAGAGTCCAGCCTCGAGTGAACCATGTCGTGAAACTGACTAAGGGTTTGAGTTCTGGACGATCGAGGCAGAACCTTTTACCTCCGATGGCATGATACTGGTTGGAGAGCTGGGTTGCTTCAATATCCAAGAGAGGCACCTGTGCACTCGAACCTGTAGCGGCAACAATGGTCAACCCTGCATTGGCATAAATCTCATGCATGCGCCGGATCTCTGTCGCCTGATCATTATGATCGTCTTGCTTGATGCAAAGACTATCGATCCATATATATCGATGTCCTAGCACCTTACCAATCTGAATGGCGTCCGCAATAGCCTTGGGAAGGCTCACGGAGTGGTCTTGGAGTGAGTTGGGACGTCTCAGGAACTCCGACGTGGCGCTTGTCAGAGTAATGAAGGGGTCTGTCCCCCACACGTAGCTGAGGGCTACGTATTCGAGTGAGGAGCCTTGCGGAATATCCTTGACTCGCATTTCCACCATGTCCACCAGTCTAGATGGCATTTCTGAAGATCTCGTACGGCGGCAATCCACATGGTGGGTATTGCAGTAGTCATAACAATCCCGCAGTAGCTCCAGGTTTCGATGCGTCCCATTTTCTGGCCGTGGAAGGAAAACATGGCTTTGAGGGACCCCGAACACGTCTGTGTAGTCCTGGGGGTGCATAAATAGCTGAGATTCTTCATCGTTGATCTCGTCGCTTTGTTCGAGGGGCAGCCACACAGAGATGGCTCCTGTAAGGGGAATTCCATCCACTGAGACTTGGAAGCAATTGGAGTCTTTGTACTCGATCCACGACCTGGTTAATTCTGATTCAGAATCAGAGGTACCTTCACTGTCCTCTGCTTCTCCTGATGCAAGCTCCACTTCACAATCAACTTGTCCGAATAAATCAAGTAATGCATTTTGTAAGTCAGCTGTCGACCTCAGGACGGTACCTGTGCTCTTCACTTCCTGAAATAGGTCCTTTTGCTTCAGGTTCAAAACAAGACGAATCAATAGACAACATAGCGGACAGTCAGGATGGGCCAGAACATGGCGGAAAGTCCCGAGAACGATGGTATCGGTGCTATCTCGCACGCCACCGTAAAAGCCATGGCCTCGAGCTTTGATGATTTCGTTCAGTCGAAGCTCAACTGGTTGACACTGAACACAAAGCGAAGCCAAGGGACTGCTTATTGTATCGATTTCCTGGGTAAAACGAGCAATTAAGCGCTTGAAACTCTCGATGCTTGGATGTGACATGGTTGTTGACACTGTTGTTCGCGCTGCGCTGCGCAGATGCTTTTCTGCTTCTTCGGGCTGGAATATAGGGTAGACACGTTCCGCGGTATTACAAACTATATCAGGTGCGGCCTTGGGTAAGTGACAAGAGATGCTAGAAATCTAGCACAGAGATAATTAAATTGGTTGGAAGTTAATTTGGAGGCAAAATTAAGAGATTGTTGCGGGAGGGTGGAAGGAGACAGATTACCGTAAAGAGCGGGGAAAGAGAGATTGCTATAAAAAGGTAGTAAAAGAGGGATTGCTGCAAGAGTGTTTAAGGGCATAATGTAGTGAGCTGGTAAGAAGAGGACGCCACACAGCAAAGACTACAACAACTCATCCCTCAACCACCGTCGCTACCAAGACAACTGGTACGAAACCCACCACAACTACCGAGGGTGGCAAGCATATTGAAACTCCTGAGGCTACCCAGGCTGACATAGTTTCCAACTGCAACAAGCTCTACTCTGCGCAGAGTGAAGAGTCTTGCGAGGCCATTGCCAAGAAGTATGGGATTACCCAGGCTTAGTTCGTCACCTGAAACCCCAAAGTCGGCAGCGCTTGTCGAGCCTCTGGGCTAGCACGTATGCTTGCGTAGAGAATATTAGCAGCTCCACTACTCCTAATGGCATCAACACGCTCACGCCTATTCAAGACGGAATGACAAAAAAGCTGCAAAAAAGTCCCCTCTTGTCGAGACCACTACGATTTGCACGTCAATTCAGGACCATGATAGTATTTCAATGGCGAACCTGCAGAGGTGGAACCCTGCTGTCGGCTCCGCGTATAAAAGCTTGGGCGCAATTATTTTTGCGTTGGTGTTTAAGCTGGAAGGGTGAAATAAAGTAGCAATGGGGAGTGAGAACTTTATTCTAGACTAATTTATAATACTTTGATTCAAGGTTATCATTCGTATAAGAGCTAAGAGTGGGCACTTTAGAGCACATCCAGGGATGGTGAGTCTAATTAATACCCTGGACGACCCTACGCGTACAGCCGATGTGAAGGATCTAGGCGGACAGCCCTATGTCAGCATTCTAAATACGTTGGATTACATCAAGTCGTCGGGCCCGCAAGACAGCGTAGTTTGATCAGGAAATCCAGAGACACTGTCTGCGTTGGGTAAAAATGAGATTTACTCTTTAGACGTAAATTAGGGGTATATAAGATGGTAGATGCCTAGATATCTGGGGTATGTAGCTAGAAAAACGCTTCCCGATTAAAAGTCCAGCGCCTGTCAATTGATTATATCCTCCATCATGTATTCCTCTTGCGCTGGTTCACATTAAATGGTCTCGGATTCTATGAATACAGTTTCCGTGTCCGCGGTAGACTGCTGTCCCTTGGCTCCAACTATGCGTCCTTGTTGGCAGGCGGCGGAGGAACAGCCGGAGGGGCGTCTGTTGGTGCCTCGACGGCGCTTGTCGCAACGGCAGGAGCCTCGTTGTTAAGAGGTGGGAGTACCGGAGGCTGTGAGTTGACCGGAGTATGGGTGTGTACCGGTGACGGCGTGGTGATGGGGGCCGGTGTGTCCATCGGGGACGGTGTCTCCATCGACGAGGGCGCGTCCTTTGGAACCACCGCTGGCTGCATGTACATAGGCTGCATGTACATTTGAGGTTGAGTGTACATCTGAGACTGCGTGTTTGCAGGGTTGTTGGGGTCTGTCGGGGGCTGCGTGTTCATCGGGTACTGCGGGTACGGGTAGTATTGCATCGGGGGCTGTCCTTCGACTGGAGGAGGCATCTGAACCGGCACCATCATCATCTGAGGCTGACCATCAGGTCCAGGAGGTCCCATCATCATCATCTGAGGTTGGCCGTTGGGTCCAGGGGGTCCCATGAACATCATAGGCGGCGGTTGGCCATTAGGTCCTGGAGGTCCCATGTACATCATCGGTGGAGGCTGCGTACCATCCGCCGGCCGGGGATCCTTGAAGGTCTTTGGGTCTGGGCCCAAGAGTTCGATAGGATACGCGTGTCGGAAGCCCCATCTGAACCACAGCTTGATCCTCGTTCCGATGCTCATGGCATTCCACTGTTCGCGAAGAGCAGGGGCATCGGCCTTGTTTCGGGCTGGGCTGTGCCTCGTGAAGCAGAGGACCAACAGCGTAAGGAGAACCCAGCAGATGGTGCCAAATCTCAGGGCTGCCTTGCCGAGCATCATTCTCCTGAACCAGAAGAACGATTCGATAAAGCCGAGGACGAACAAGCCCGGGAGGACGGATGCGATGATGATGATCCAGGTCTGGAGGGAGGTACATCCGTATCCGTAGAGGGAGCAGACAGTATAGCCGTAGCCACCACCGCTGCTGCTAGAGTCGTCGTCGTCGTCGTTATCATCACCATAGCCGTAGTCACCGTTATACCTGTCACTACCCGTGGCGGTGGGGTTGATGCAGTCGTCCAGATAATAACTCTGGATGAAGTCTTTGGTGGTCGCAGAGCTCAAGGACACCTCGCCCTCGGACAAGAAAGCCTGGACCATGGTGTACTTGCCGCCATCGTCGTAGCTTGAGGTGTATGTCGTAACGCTGGAAGGAGTGATTTGATCGCGAACCTCGGAAGGAATGTAGACATCGACGTAAGTCTGGACAGTAAAGGCGGTTTCGCAAGACGCTGGAGCAGTGTAGAATACCTCCTGGTAGTAGTAGGTGTAGGTGTAATCATCACTGTTGTACGTCGAAGTTGGCACAATGTCGGAAGAATCAACGTCGGTTGGGTCGTAGTAGACCTCGACAATCTTGACGTCGTAGTAGGTGTCCTCCGAGACGTATGTTGAAGTAGCTGAGACGGAGAAGTCCTCAACTGCTGACGGCTTGAGGGTGATGGTCTGGGTGTAGGTGTCGACGGCCCAATCCTCGGTGTAGGTCGAGTAAGTTGAAGTAGTCTCGACGACGGCGTAGTAGGAGGTCACAGTCCATTGAGACGCATATGCAGATCCAGCAAACAGCAGCTGAGCGGCGCATGCCTGCAGGGCGGCGGAGAGTTTCAACTCCATTGCGCGGTCAACCTGTCGATGGACAGAAAAGAACGAAAAGAACGAAAGGACCCAAAGATTAAGACAAGTAAGCAGCCACAATCGAGATGGCGGGCCTTAGCGGAATGCGGGATGGCGGACCGTTAAATGGCTGCGCGAGCAAAACGAGAGACGACGGCGCGAGGGCTGGTCGGGTCATTATCACGCCGCGGACTGCATTGCTTATGTACCCGGGGCCATGGGACGTTAGACGGCCCTAGCAGCTGCTAAACGGCCGCTGTTTCCCCTTGAGTGGAGGCTTCTTGGGGCTTCGGATGTTACTGTTGTGGTCCTTGTGGGTGCGTTGATAAATTAAGGCTGAACTAACCTGGAAGAGCCCAGCTGCAAACTGGGGTTAGATTAAAGCTTCTTCTGGCCCTATGATCTGCGAGCTGAGAATGCAAACCGGGTTATTCATGCTTATCTCGCCATGTACGCATATAATCCATCCAATGATGTATTGTCCGTATTGCGAGTCACCATTCGTTCCTCCTCGGCCGTTGCCTGGTTTGGTCCAACTGCCCTTAGATGACCCCTATCGAGACTTGGCTCACCGGCTCGCCAAGGAGTTGAATGATCCCGTGCGGCCTGAGACTGAAAGAGGCATGTCCTTGACCTGTTGCAAGTGGGGCGCAGCTTTTTGACTCATGAAATTTTCGCCAACACACGAAAATTGAGATGAGGAAGCCCGAACAAGTCAAGCTTGGTGTACGAGGATCAGGCCCCTGAAGAACGGCGCCTGCGTTGATTGGTTGATACACGACTGCCAAGGACAACCAAGGGATTTCGGCTCTTTCCCAATCGAGCCACTTACCCTGAATTAGCTGTAGTCTGTGCCCCTCCCGCAGCCACAGCGCCACCAGTCGCGCCACAGTAACAGCCACAGGAGCAGAGACCGGAGCCACAGCAGCCACAGCTACCCAACAGCCACATCCCCACACACAGCCACACCTTGACGCACATGCCACACAGGGATCTTGTTTACTTCGGTTCATGCCGCCTTTTCGGAAACAAGGCATCCTTGTTGCAACGCATAACAGCTGCATACATACCGCCTACTCTAGCCACGCATCTGCACCTGGCTGTCCCTACATATTTCAAATAGGAGAACCCTCTTCCTCTTCTAGTCCCAGCTGCTTCAAAGATGCTGCCATGGCTGCTGTCCAGCAAACCCGCACACGCTCCGCCCGTCTAATCGCTAGCATCACCAAGTCCGCCCAACATGCCAACGCCGGCCCGACCCAGACCGCCAGCCAGGCTCCCGCTCATGGGCCCGCCCATGGGCCTTCGGCTCTGTCGATGTTCTTGACCAACCTGAGACTTCTCGATCTTGACTTGCGCCCAGACTGGCCCGGAATCCGCCCTGAGACCTTTGTCACCGGTGGCTCGAGTGCGCAGGGGCAGAAGAAGCGGGTACAATGTGTCGAGTGGGCACTGTACCAGTTGTTTGCCCTCTGGGACCCCGAAGAGACGAGAAAGGTGCGTTGCATTTCATGAGGGAAGCTTCCTCCAGCTAATTGACCGATTTCCAGAAGATGAAGCCCTTCTTTCCTCCCAACGACCAGGTCCAGTCCGTCAACCTACGAGCCGCCCTCCTCCGAGCTCTCGAGCAAGCCAAGAAGAATGGAGCCTTGGGCAGAGATGCCATCGTTCGAAAGACTATGCTGGATGAGTGTAAGGGCGAAAGGCTGGAGGAAGTCTTGGCCGCCTTTTCATCTGCCGTGCTGAAGCTGGTCGTCGGCGATGAGACCACAGCGAGCCGGGGGCATGCTGCCTTGGCCTCCACATTCGCCATTGAGGATCGAGGCTATAAGGGGGACAATTGGGAACTCGTTGCCATGGTCTGGGCGCACAAGGCTTCCCTGAGCGGTGTGCTACGAGGCAAAGCCGCTGCCAACGCCAGATTCCGGGATTTCTCCGAGCTGTTGAGCATCAAGGAAAGAAGCATTGTGAGAAAGAACGAAGTTATTCATGTCAAGGAACAGAATAAAGGAGGCAAGACCGTGTCTGAAGATGCCAAGTTGGAGATGTGGCGCATAATCCGGAACAACTGGTCGGGCAACGAGCGGTGGATGGAGACGCTACTTTATGGAGACGCAGGCGCCAAAAAAGACGGCCTGCTTGGAATGCCATTTGACCGGGTCTGGCGCAGAGTTCAACAAGGCCGACTCTCCGAGCTGGAGGAGCATGGTATTGGTCTCTTGGAGCAATTGGATGGCCGTGTACGGGCTCAGAGGGAGCGTCTGGAGAAGTGGGAAACTTTCCATAAGCGGCTGTGCGAAGACCGACCGAGGCCATCTCCGACGCAGAAGCGACAAGCGACGACAAAAGGCATTGACCTGGGGTTTGGAGCCCACGAGGCGCTCCAGGTCGGACGTGCTAGCCCCAGAAAACCAACCATTGGGAATCAGAAACCGACGCTCAACGACGACTACCAAACTTTGGTTCAAGGCTTGGAGCAGGAATTGACAAGAGGACCCCAAAGCTCTGCTGCCCTCGCTTTTCTGCAGCGGTCTGCAGTGTCGAGCCCGATGCATCAAAGGACACAGTCTGCCTCGTCTGTAGATCATGAGACGGTATCGGAGGTGAGTGAGTATGACGACGAGGAGCCTTTCCGCCCCGAGCCCATCCAATCGTTTCAGACGAAGCTCGACCTATCGAGACGACAGCCGTTGAGATCCAAGATTTCCCTCTCCGGTGAATGGTTCGCTGCAAATACCGCGTCAGGCTCAAGAAGCTCAACGGAACCTGATGAACCTGCCTACGATGAAGGTTCTCCGGAGCGCAGCAACTCTCCCGAACTCGACGATGACCCTACGCCTGTGGCAGGCTCTCCTGAACGACACATGGTGCAGGAGCCGGAGGTGTTGGACCCGACTCTCAGGGATATGTCGCCCTCACCCACGCAGGAGCTTGCGGATCAGATCCTCCAATCCATGGACCGGTTCTCTCCGTCGCCTTCGAGACGACCGAAGCAGCGTCACACTCTCTCTCTTGCCGAGCGCACCCGTCTCACCATGGCCCGCGGATCCTTTGCATATCCCGACCCCGACGAGCTTGACCTTCCCCTTAGTCCCACGCCAGCAATCGCCCCGGCTGGTTTGGACAGGCGCACAACCATTATCACAGACCAACATGAGGATCTGAGCAGCCGTACACGGAAGAGCATGGTTGGCTTCGAAAAGGCCAAGCAAAAAGCCCAGATGGAGAGGAGGAGATCACTAAGAAAATCCAAGGTGCCACCTCGGAGGGAGGGTAGTTACTTTCCCAAGGTGGCCGAGGAAGATGCAGACCAGACGGTGCTTGCCGACGAGCTGATGGTTGAGGAAGACATGGAGGCGGTCTTTAGATCCCGCCCCAAGATTGCAGCGAGTCCCATTCCGAGCCCTACTCGAGAATGGGACGCCAACGAATACATGTGACATGCATCACGATAGACGACACCTTAGAATCAATGCCAATTTCTTTTGCGTCTCATATGCTCACATCTATATATTGTACAATGATGCTCTCGGCTTAGATGCTCTCAGCACAGATACTCTACACGTCGTTACCATCCCTGTCTCTTCAACTCCAAGACCCGGTTGACGGTCTCCTTGAAGCCAGACTTGAACCTGGTCCGCCATCGCTGACTCCTCAACCTCTTCTTCTTCAGACCCTTTCGCTCGTGGAACTTTTGGCTGTGGAACTTGGTCTTGACCTGCTGCTCACGCACCATCTTGTTGAGCACTCGGAAGGCAATCATGGGAGTGGGGCCGCTGGTGGGAGTCATGCGGTCCTTGACGAAGACGGTCCGGCCGGTGACGGCCTTGGCGCGGACTCGAGGTCGAGCCATGGGGTCGGCGCTGATGCCCTGGCCGAATGATGCGTTCTTGTTGGCGATGATGGACGCAATATCGAGGTTGAAGGGCGTGGCCGTCTTGGAGGCCGTGTAGGGGTGCTGCTCGTCCGACTTGAGCTCGAGGTTGGGGAGGAGGGACTCGGGGGTCGGAGGAGGAGGCGGCAGGTCGGACTGGGATGAGGCCTCGACGGGCTGCTGTGGTTTGAGCGACCTGGGCGTCATGGGGGCTCGAGTTCGAACTGCGGGCTCCTCCGCCGTCGGCTGTCTGCGAGAGAAGTTTCCCACGAGGGGGTTCATTCGCTGCGGAGGGGGGGCATCGCGGCCGTTGGAGTTGGGGCCGGCTCGCAGGGCAATCGAGGTGGTAAAAGCCCGGGATGAGGGTCGGAGGGTGGGAGTTGATAGCCTTGACAGCACTGCGCTGCCGAGTCGGGAGGTCGTAGCCCTGACGAGCGTTAGCATTGGGTTTGGAGGTTCGCGATTGAGCTGCGCCTTACATCTTGCCGGACCAACTGCCACCAATTGCAATTGGCTGCTTGAAGTTGTCGTCGACCGAGCTGCGTACACTAGACAGGTGATGAGCTGCCGAAGCAGAAAAGTCGCGATGGTCCGGATTAACGTTGGTGCGATAAGGCCGTGGTCGGATTTTTTTGGAGCCAATCAATGGGTGCTCCACCACGAAAGACATTCCTCCTTCAGCCTTGTGCATCTTGGAATTTCCATCCTACAGCTGCTGATTGTGATTGCGCCCACAAGACTCTTCTCCCGCTCGTCTGGCCCTGTCTGTTTTGCATCTTGCACCGTGGACTTGGCTTTCTCGAGTGCACGACCTCGACACGAACCGCGACCTACGAGAACGAGTTCTGCGACCGCGATCGACGAGGGGCGTTTGCGCCAGGGCTGCCGAAGATGGCATACAACCCATATGGAAGTGAGTGGAATCATGACCGCGATCTGTCGATGTGCTGACGAGTGAAAGATAACCCCTATGGCGCGCCGCCCGCCTACGGAGGCTACCCCGGATCCAACAATGCTGCTCCCGGCATGGCTCCCCCACCTGGTCTAGGTGCGTCTCCCTCGCGATGCGACCTCGTGAACAACCCACTAACCCAGCTCGCAGGACCTCCTCCAGGCATGTCTTCTGCTCCGGGAATGGCGCCTCCGGGTGTCCAGCAGTCTAGCGCCACGCAAGCTAATCGTCCAAGCGGCCTCCCCCCCAACTTCCAAGCGCCCGCCAACATGCCCAACATCAACTTCAACGCCCCCGTGATCCGACTCGGCACCGCTGCGGGCAAGTCTGGCCCGCCGCAGATGGGTGGCCGAGGCGACGGAATGTCTGGGTCGTCGGGCGGTGGACGCCAGGGTCTCGGCATGGAGAGGGGGATGGACCAGGGAAGGGCTGCCGCCAGGGAGGCCATGCAGGTCCTCGTGCCGCCGACCAACGAAGAGAAGCTGCGGACGATATTCATACACCAGATTTCGGACGGCGTGGGCGGTGACGAAGGCGTTGAGAGACTTCTATCAGCCGTTGGCAAGCTTCGAAAGTGGGATGCGGCTGTTAGCGTGACTGAAGAACACAAGGGATCCAAGTTTGGGTTTGCACAGTTTGAAGATACAGAGTCGCTCGCCGTCGCCATCAAGCTCCTCCACGATGAAGAGGTTGAGGTCCCTAAAAAGCGACAGCAGGCATCCGCAGAACCCCCCAAAGATGATACGTTTGAAGGAATCGACAAGGTGAAGCTCCAGGTCGCCGTCGATCCCAACTCGGTCAAGTACGTCGAGTCGTACGAAGAGGGCCGAGACGAATCGGACACGACAGAGAGGATAGCAGCTGCCAGGGCCGCTCTCAAGGAAGTCATCCGAGAATTGTTCTATCCCACCACTACAGCATCCGACAGGGACGTCAAAATGGGCAATAACGAGTCTGGTGAGAATGTCGAAGTAGTCAACATCCCCCTCGCTCAAGACGACGAGCTTGCAGATATTCCCGCCGAGATGCGTGAGGTTGTGGCACAGGAAATTGCAGCCTTCCGCGAGCGCAGCACAAGACGAGACATGGAGCGTCTCAAGAGAGAAGAGGAGATGGAGGAACAGGAAAGGCAACGAAACGGCGCGCCTCGACCATCCCGCCTCGACTCGCCGCCTCCCGGTGCCAACATTATCCCTCTGGGACCTAGGGGAAGCGTGCCTAACGCGCCGTCAGGACCCAAGGGCCAGAATGGACAGAACCGCATCGCCTTTGTCAATGGTGGTGTCTCCAACGCAGAGTACTCGATTAACAGGGAAGACGAGGACACCGATGCCGACGATGAAGAGCTTCACCGCCGACACCAATCCAAAACCAAAGCCGACGCTGAAAAGATGTACCTGGAGGCCGAGCGCAAATGGGCAAACCGAGAACGATCAAGACAAGCCGCTCTTGAGCGTGAGCGGGATCGTGAGCGTCAAGATGCAGAGTCGCTGGAGCGGAGAAAACAGGAGCAGCTCGACCGGGAAAAGGCTTGGGACGATGAAAAGGAGTCAAGTCGCAAATCGCATCCCTACTACCGAGACCACGGCGACTGGGCACGCAAGAGAGGCATTGACCGAGCAGAAGAGGAGGCGAGGGATGAGAGTGACCGAAGAGCAGAAAACGACGAACAGCGCCGTGAGCAAGCAGCCATGGAACGGGCACGCGGTATGGCAGACTCGTTCCTGGACAAGCAGGCTCACGAGATGGAGGAGCGCCAGGCTCCCTCGGTATCGGCGCCTCAGCCCTTCAAGCTCTCGCTCGGCGCCGCAGCTCAGAAGGCTCAGGCCTCACGAGCGGCTCCTCAGCGACGTACTATTGCCGAGGTGGAGGGTCTGCTGGACGACGAAGAGGCAGATGCCTCGACCAAGCGACAACTTATCCCGATCCAGTTCGAGCCCAACTCCGCATCGGCTTCGATGACCGAGGCGGAGATCTCGCAGGCCGTTCGGGCTCTGGCACACGAGATTCCCGCAGACAAGGATGGGCTCTGGACATGGAAGGTCAAATGGGACTACATGGAGGAGGGCATCATCCGCGACAAGTTACGGCCGTTTGTTGAGAAGAAGATTGTCGAGTATCTGGGTGTGCAGGAGGAGATGCTGGTGGAGGCTGTGGAGGAGCACTTGAGGCGCCATGGCACTGCGGCCGCCCTGGTCGAGGAGCTAGAAGGGGTAAGTTTGACTGAAATCCGACCAAGTGAACAAGCTAACTGTATGACAGGCACTGGACGACGAAGCAGAGGATTTGGTCAAGAAGCTGTGGCGCATGGTCATCTTCTTTACCGAGTGTGAGAAGAGAGGACTGCCTGCTTAAGAGGCGAGAGGCTGGGACGTAAGGTCAAGGACGGAAGAGGTGAGATGTCAACGGACGGAACAAAGATGGACTCGTATTGTACCACTAGCACAGAAGACTTGCAGATCCACGGAGTTGCAAGAGAGACGGTTGGATCTTGATAATATTCATTCTCGATGGCTGCTGCTGGGATTCCCAGAGCGGGAGGGGTGGCGTTGATGCTTCTGCCAAAGACACCATGTTGTACTATTTTGTGTTGAGTGTCATCAAGTGTCGTTAAAGTGATGAGAGTCAAGACCCGTTGGTGGTGGAAGACTATGTCCGGGTATTGATGTTACGTTGGAGTTGGAGTTGGCCGGCAACCGAGGTACCGAGGTTCCCCACACCCGGACTGGATGCTACTAAATCTGGGGTAACAGGCCATTTGGTGGATGGGGTCACCACCTCAGATCATCACTGAGATATTGAGTTGCCATTGAGGCTGAACAGAAATCAGGCTGAGTGAATTGCAATCAGGCCGAGTGAATTGCAATTGAGACAGAATCAGCCAGTGACACCATTGAGTGAGACCAACTCTTGACAAATATCTCGGTCAACTCACCCTCACCCTCACCACATTCCCGGAATCTATCATCATGTCGCACACCTTCTCCAGCGCACCGCCCGCCGTCCCAGACGTGCTCATCTCGTCGCCCAAGCCGCACGTGCTGCTCGTCACGCTCAACCGGCCCGCGCAGCTCAACGCCCTCCCGCGCCACATGCACTTTGCGCTGGACCGCCTGTGGGCCTGGTACGACGCCGAGTCGGCGCTGCGGTGCGCCGTCATCACGGGCACGGGCAGAGCGTTTTGCGCCGGGGCGGATCTGAAGGAGTGGCACGACAAGAACAACGAGAGGGCGAGCCGCGCGGAGAAGCTGCCCGTCGGCGACGACGTCGACAAGAAGTGGGACGACAACGGCTTCGGCGGGCTGAGCAACCGGCGCGGCAAGAAGCCCGTCATCGCGGCCGTCAACGGGCTGTGCTTCGGCGGCGGCCTGGAGATGGTGCTCAACGTCGACATGGTCATCGCCAGCGAAACGGCCAAGTTCGGGCTGCCGGAAGTGAAGCGCGGCGTCGTCGCCATCGCCGGCGCCCTGCCCCGTCTGATCCGCAGCGTCGGCCGCCAGCGCGCGTCCGAAATGGCCCTGCTCGGCCGGACGTACACGGCGGCCCAGCTGCAGACATGGGGCCTCGTCAACGCCGTGGTGGCCGGCGACGCGCTGCTCGAGGAGGCGCTGTGGTGGGCGGGCGAGCTGGCCGACAACTCGCCCGACTCGGTCATTGTGACGCGCGCCGGGCTGCTGGGCGGGTGGGACGGCGAGGATCCCAAGGCCAGCACGCGGCGCGTCGACCAGGGCGTATATCAGGGGCTGGACGGCGGGGAGAATATGAAGGAGGGCGTGTTGAGCTTTGTTGAGAAGCGAAAGGCGGTCTGGACGAATAGTAAGTTGTAGATGCTGTGCTCTGGTGTTTGGTGTGTTAGTGTTAGTGTAGTAGTGTCCGGTTGACTGTACCACTACTCACGCACTCAATAGACATGATAGATGGTTCCATTTGCTCTCCTCAAGCATTGTCTCCATTGACCGAGCGGAAGTGGGCAAACCAGATGCCAGCTGACAAGATGCAGAGAAGTAGACCAGCATCTCACACTCCCACACCCACAAAGCCATGGAACATCCCGACTCACTCACTCACCTCCCGCTTCTCTTCCCTTGCCTACGTTTCTCCACCGCGCTGCATTGCACGCCACTGTGCTGCATAGATCTGACCCATTGAAGCCAGCTAGCCATGAACAACGCTT
Organism: Ilyonectria sp. MPI-CAGE-AT-0026; assembly: GCA_020744155.1. Classification (NCBI taxonomy): domain Eukaryota; kingdom Fungi; phylum Ascomycota; class Sordariomycetes; order Hypocreales; family Nectriaceae; genus Ilyonectria; species Ilyonectria sp. MPI-CAGE-AT-0026. The sequence continues at coordinate 555,688 of JAGPNQ010000018.1, forward strand.
GGACTGACTGGCTCACCTTCTGGGTGTCTCTCATCTCTATGTGGCGTGCGAGAGAAAACGCTGTTGCCGCACGAGGACAGAAGCGATTCAGCATCGGCCACGATTAAGCCCACAAACACAAAGGCTTGTCATGCCGCACATTGGCCGCTGTCCAGGCTGCTGCTCGCCCTTCTTATTAGTCGCCTCCTAGGGACGGCCCTTGGTAGCGGCCGCACTGGCGCGGAACTGGGGGCTCCGATTGGCGATGCGTCCAAGACAGAATAAGACATGCCGGATCTATTCGCTGGCGGGAGAGACTGCAGCAATAGTGTACAGCCAGCGAGCGACTTGGCGCCCTAGCCATCCCGCGTGGATATAGTTGCGTCGACTTGGACGAATGGCTGGAAGCATACAAATCCTTCGTCGTTCTTTGCTAGCCCCCGGATCGTCCTGCTACCATGACGCTAGCCGTCCGGCCTGTCACCGGCAGACGATTAATCCTCCGGCCGGATGTGTATGGGTCTGCGGCGTCAGAGGCTGGCAACTAGTCCTGGAGAACGAGAGCCCGCAGGCTAGGGAAAAGCAATTATCGCGCGAGGCCCTCCCTTGCGGAGATGGTGAGAAGTCATTGATGGAGGTAAAGAACAGGCATCCGCATTTGTCATATTTTCTTTTCTCGTATTGTGTCTTGGACTCGTCGGTATTGATTCGCATGGTCGAATGCTAGCACATGGTAAATAAACTGAGAAAGGGCCCGAACCCAAAGTGGCCCTTTGACCGTGCCGCTCCTCATGTACGCATACCTATCCGGCAAAGATCGCCAGATCTTCAATTGCGGCTGGGCTGAAAGATAGCCACCAACCGTAGCCTCACCTGCTGAGCGCGCCGGCATCCACTACATCCCCTCTCAATGGTCTGTGTTGTGAGACATGCGTGCCTCAGCGAGCCACCGACTCGTCCCGCGTGCGGCAGAGCTGGCCGGCTATTCGCAATAAGATTAGGGCTTCCTGGGTTGGCCAATTGTCCTCGAGGGGGTGAGACGGGATCATGGTTGAGAACCGCCATCACACCGCATTGGCCGCCATCGTCCATCGAGTTGACACCAAAGCCTACGCCGAGTACTCTCTCGCCCACTTGGCGGAGATTGTTTGCCTTGCGTATGAGACACCTGGATCTAAAATCGCGCCGTGTCCGCGTCTGAGGATAATATGGTTCGCCGTCCCCCGCAAGTTGCGCAATGCTTGTCGCTGTTCTTTGGGTAGTTCTTGGGTCGATCCGACGGCATGATCCAGCCCGACCACACCCTCTCATCACACTCCGTAATAGCTGCAGCCACCTCAGCCGTTGATTCGAAGAAATCCTCGGACTCAGACTTCCACAGTACACGGTCTGCGTCTGTGTCACCATGGATGCATCTCATCTTGCCCCGACCTCCGCCCAGCATGCGGCGGTCAGAGGACATGAGCCGGTCAGAGGACATGAGCCGGCCAAAGACACAAAGTTCAACCCTCCATCGAAGGAGTCACAGACTCGACCAAGCTCTCCCACGATGAACCCCGTGTTTCCAGCCCCAGAGCCTGGCCAAAAACCACGAAAGCTGGTTCTGTGCTTCGACGGTACCGGGAACAAGTTCCATGGCGACGACAGCGACAGCAACATTCTCAAGATTTTCCGAATGCTCAATCGAACAGCCAATGACCAATACCATTACTACCAACGTAAGTTTGTCTTCCACAGTGGCGGTATTCGCTAAGGGTTCTAGCTGGCATTGGCACCTATGTCATATCCGGATCGCTCACCCACACCGGCCTTCGCGCCAGGTTAAGCTCGTGGTATCAAAAGGCCAAGGACTCGGCCGTTGGGTCCTCTTTTGACCAGCATGTCGTCGGCGGTTACCGCTTCCTGATGCGATTTTACAACCCGGGCGACGAAATTTACATGTTTGGATTCAGTCGAGGCGCGTACATTGCTCGTTTCCTTGCCGAGATGCTCGACTACATTGGCCTACTTTCCCACGGTAATGAAGAAATGGTCAAGTTTGCTTGGAAGGCTTTTGCCGAATGGCAGAGTCGCGAAATGACTTCGGGCACAGACGAGGAGGCAGGAGAAACCAAGAAGAAGAGAGATGAAATGTTTCGCTTCATGAAGGGATTCCGCGAAACCTTTTCGAGACCAGTCGGCAGGATTCGATTCCTCGGGCTGTTCGACACAGTCAACTCGGTTCCACGCTTCGAGACGGCTTGGATGCAGCGCAGCAAGTTTCCTTATACGGCGCGAAGCAGCGCCAAAGTGATTCGCCACGCCGTGAGCATCGATGAAAGACGTGCCAAGTTTCGTCAGGATCTCATGTACCAAGCTATACCGACACGAACAGAAAAGCGTCGTCATTTTGGCGAATTCTTGGATGATTTGCGCGGCGACCTGCGGGATGTGCGGGATGTGACGTTGGGAAAGGACAGCGCGGACAAGGACACCACGGGACAAGAGGAGCGAGGACGGCGGCCGAGTTATCTCAGCCCTGGAGAAAACAAAGAGAAAGAGGCCCCAGACCAAGAACCTGCGAATTACGCCCCATACCGAGCTCGATCCAAGTCTGGCGCAAGAACAGCATCGAGGCAACGGGCAGAATTCGAAACCATGTCAAACATCTCCGGCATCCCCCTCTCCGATGTCGACCCTGAAGATGACGGCCAGGACATTGACGAAGTCTGGTTTGCAGGAGGACATGCCGATGTCGGTGGAGGCTGGGAGATGCTCGAGGACAGCAAGAGCGCCAGCCATATCCCGCTGGCGTGGATGGTGAGAGAAGCCATGAAGGCCGGGCTCCCGTTCGACGAGGAAAAGGTCGCCGAGATGGGATGCTGCGCTGAGGAGGAGTTCAACGAGCTCGAACCCAAGACAATCGACCCGCCTGACATTCCAGATATCCGCGTGGCCAACGGCACGGGAGGACCGAGTCGAACGCCTACAATGCCCAGCCTCGGCACGGACGAAAAGACCGACGTCGATCATTCACATCACGGCTTTCACGGCATCATACACGGGGCGTGCGGTGCAAAGATCCACGACTCACTCGAGTTTGGCCAGGGCCTCGGCGACCTGGCCGTGGCTGCGTGGAAATTCATGGAATATCTCCCATTCCGCAGGATGGATCTGCAGAGCGACGGCTCATGGAGGCCGATCCGATGGCCTCTGCCCTGCGGAGAGGTGCGAGACATTCCCTCGGGCGTGCGCGTCCACGGCAGTGTCATCCGTCGCATGAACATGGACGAGACGTATCGCCCAGGCAATCTGATCATTGGAGGAGGTGGTCGAGGCACCAGAAAGGCACCGCCAGAGTACGGAATTGGAGAATGGCTGTGTGTTGCTGAGCCTGGCGATCCGGTTGGAGAGATTTGGATCAGGAAGCAAAAGGAAGGCTGAGCCTGCAATGAGATGGAACCTGCAATTAGATGGAAACAAAGGTGCCGGATTCTGTAGCTTGGAAATTGTACGGCTGATAGCCGGATTAAACCACCCGTAATATATCACAGCGCGTGGAAGTGTGTATTCATTGAGAGAAGGACTCTTAAGTCGTTGTGTGGATGCCGTCGAGTTAGAGGTGCGTCACGTGAAGCCGTGTGGCGACGAAACCAGGACACGACTCCAGATGTTCTCCTTAATCCTTACCAACTGCACTTCGACCTACTGACCCTGAAATCTGGCGACGTTTTGCGGATTCTCCGGCATGCCTTAACATTCAATCCGACTGACCAGCCGACGATTCCGGCTCCGACACAATGGCCATCGTCCTCATCCTGGGCATCATCGGGAACGGGTTCCCTCCCATCATCCGCGACAACGCCCGAGCCATCATCTACACGCTCCTCTCCGTGACCTTCCTGACGCTCCTCAAGCTGTGGACATCCGGCCGCGCAAGCCCCGCCGAGCGCCTGCTGCACGGCAAAGTCGTCCTCCTCACGGGCGGCACGTCGGGCATCGGCGCCCAGACGGCTCTGGAACTCGCCCAGCGCGGCGCCCAACTGGTGCTGCTCACGCAGTCGCCCGACTCGGATCCCTTCCTCGTCGAGTATGTCCGGGACCTCCGCGAGCGCACCAACAACCAGCTCATCTACGCCGAGCAGGTCGACCTGGCCGACTTCCACAGCATCCGCAAGTTTGCCACGAAATGGATCGACAATGCTCCGCCCCGCCGCCTGGACATGATTGTCCTGTGCGCTGCGACCTTGACGCCGCCGGGTGGCAAGCGCAAAGAGTCATTGGAGGGCATTGAGGAGACGTGGATGGTCAACTTTCTGGCCAACTTCCACCTGCTGAGCATCCTCAGCCCTGCGCTCCGAATCCAACCGATCGACCGAGACGTCCGCATCATCATTCCCACATGTTCTGCGTACATTGGGTCACCGTCTCTCAAGAAGGAACTCTCGCCAAAGACGTGGTCGCCCGGCACCGCCTACGCTCGAAGCAAGCTTGCCATGAATGTGTTTGGCCAGGCATTCCAGAAGCAACTCGACGTCTACAAGCGACCTGATGGCGGCATCATGAACACCCGTGTCATTTTTGTCGACCCAGGACTCGCGCGCACCCCAAGCACTCGTCGGTGGTTGACCCGTGGCTCTCTCTGGGGTCTTGGCCTGTACCTCGTGGGTTACATTTTCCCGTGGTTTCTGCTCAAGTCCCCCAACATGGCCGCGCAGTCCATTCTGTTCGCCGCCATGGATGGTGATTTGGGCCGTCTACCCGGTGGCAAATTGATCAAGGAGTGCATGGAGGTGGACTTTGCCAGGAGTGAGGTCAAGGATGAGGAGGTGGCCAAGAAGCTCTGGGAGGAGAGTGATGCTTTGATTGCAAAGGTGGAAAAGCTACAGGCCAAGAGGAGGGCGGCTGAGAAGGCCCAAGTCGAGATCGACGCCCAGAAAAAGAAGGAGCAGGAACAAAAAGACGAGGTGCAGGGATTGGTCGACGCCATCAAAAAGGGCAAGGAGCAAGAAAAGCAAAAGGTGGCCAAGAAGAAGAAGGCCAAGTCAAAACAAACTGGAGCAGGTCCATGAATATTACGAATTTAGATTATAGATGTAGACAAACCCAAGTGTCACGATAGCCTCCTTGTATTACAACTCTTTCCTACACAGTCGTCCTCTTACATTGTGTGTTGTCTTAGTTGAAGGATGTCGGGTCTGTTTGACCACCCGTCGGCCCTCCATTTGGATCTGAGAGGAACTCAAACGACCCTGTGAAGAGCATATTGCCCATCGAGATGCCCGGGTCAAACTCCATGGCCGTGGCTGCTGTCCAGGAGCTGTCGGGGTCACTGGCCACTGTCACGTTGGGGACAAGGTTGCTGGCGGATGTAAACCCGGTCGCTGCCATGGCTTCGACGGGTTGATTGCTGCTGGGCGAGGAGCTGGAGGACGAGAACATGCTTCCCATGCTGGGAGAGCTTGTTGTGGATGTGTGGTGGAGGTACCACCGTTCGACTTGCTGTGCCTTGATGTTGAGGTAGTAAAAGGCATTTCGGGGAACGTCGGGGCTGCTGTCGAAACCAGCCGCCGATTCCAGACGCAGCCTGATCTGCCGCAGCGTGTACGTCATGTCGAGAATCCGACGCAGGTGTCCCATGTCGTAGTGCGCCGCCAGGAGATCCAGCCTCACGGCCAGGGACGCGCTGCTGTACAGGACAACCCAGCTCATGTTGGGTAGCAGGCCTTCCTCGCCGCCGGGGAGCGTCAGGAAGACGCTGATGATGGACTTTGCCGCGGCGAGGCTTTGGGATAGCCAGTCGAGGAGGCCGTTGGAACTCTCGGCCACTTGGACGTTTTGGAAGCCGTTGGGGCCGAGGGCGACGCTATCCGGGGAGGGCTGGCAGATGAGTAACTCTAAAACGTGGAGTTGCTGCTGGATAGTTGCTTCGATTCGTTAGCTTGGAATCACTTGGGCTGGAGTCGACTTACGGCTTTCGCTTAGCGCAAAGGGTAATGATGTTTTAGTCCGAAGATACATTTCCTTGATCCGTTGGAGTTCGGTGGTCAGGTACAGTGCTTCGTGCGACATGGAAACGGCGTCGTCAAGCTCCTCGATGAGCTTTTGGAGGTAGATGATGTACGGTAGATATTTGTCCGTTGGCTTCCCGCCGTGCGCCGTAATCCTGTGGCAGCATTTGAGAATATATGGCGTGTATTTAAACATCCGCGCTTTTTGCATCAGCACCGATGTGCTGTAGTAGGTTAATATGCGTTCCGGTTGAAGCGGTCATTCGTACCTAGAGGCGAGATAATAGGTACCAGCCAAAGCTCGCATCTCATCCGCAGTCAATTTTAAATTATCGCTCTTCATGAGATCTTCGTTGAGGCTCCACAGGGCCGTTATACGGGGTCTATCCAGTCTCATGTCTGCAACGATGCTGGCTGCGAGAGACAAGTGCTGCGAGTATCTAAGTGGTCTTGGGAGAAAATGGGCCCTGCGCCAATCAGCCACGGAACGATAATTTGATGCCGCGGTTCCTACCAAGCTAACACGACAAGGAGGCCTTGCAAGAGGTCGAGGCCATAGAACCAGACATTCTTGATCAGCCGCATGGCAACCATCTCGCTGAAGAGCTCGCCCATGACCTTTTGAAGCCTCGGGTCTGTGGCCGAGGCCGCACACATGACGGCGAGGCACAGACAGGGCTTGTCTCGGTCCAAGTCACGAATGGACATGGTCTCCGGGATGACAACAAAGGGGAAGTAGGTAATCATTTTGGTCCGGAACAGATCTAGGTACACTTGGCCTTTGTCAAAGGTCAACATGCCGCGCGCAAAGGCGCTATACGGAGGGGTTGTGTCTGGGCGATCCTGGGGGGCCTGGGCCTGGGAGGAAGTATCCGAGGTGGAGGCATGTTCTGGAGTTCCTTGAGGGATTGAGGACTCTACTGAAGGTGGTACAGAGGCTGTGGATGAGCTCGCCTCGGGCTGCTCGAGACGCCTGCTTGGTGGTCAGCCTAACCCAGCCTAAGACAACAGCAACCTTACCCAGCAGAAGCCCCAGCGCCGAGACTAGAACTGACAACAGGCACGGTGCGTTGGGCTTTCCGGCGACGAGACGGAGCAAAGACGCAAGGCTTGCCGAGGCGCAAGCAGCGGTCGCACAAGCCCGAGTCCTGCGTCTTTTCACAGCGGATCTTGGCGTGGAAGCATGTCTGGCACGTCTTGAGCAAGGCGGGAGCCTCGGACATGTTCGCCCGGCGGAAGCTCCGGCAGTCACCGGAAGAGGGAAACGAACGGCGCTTGTTTCCTCAGCGGACTTCGGCGGACCGGACGGGGTTGCGATCATTGGAAGGCCAGGCGAAGCGCCCAACCCGAGAACGATGCTGGGAGAGAGAGACACCGCGGACGCACCACGTGACTGGGCGGGATAGGAGGATTTGGGTTTTGGGTTTTTGGCATTCTTCAAGGCGGTCGGCCGTGCGCACGGCATTTGCTATTTGTTGGTCTTGGACGATGAAGCGACATGGACATTTAGAGTGGACCGGCTTTCTGGGGCTGTGCCGTTCTCACGAGGTGATTGGGTTTGGCAGGGATGGAAATTGGGTCGAGCAGTGCCAGGGTGTGAAGGTTTGACTCGGATTTGGAGTGTACAAGGCTGATCAGTGGAGGTGACAGAACTGCGAGGCGATAGTGGTGATAGCTTCTCGTCGTGGGAAACATGTGAACCGGAGTATGGACTGCGATCCTGCGTGTAAGCCCCGTCCGCGGTACTTATGCACGACAAAGCGCGGCAACGGCTAACATGGGCCAGAAACCCCCCAAAAAAACACTCCATACCGCCCGTCGCCGTGCATTGCCCGTTTTGCAAATCCGATGGCCGCGTTCCGACAAGCCACGGTATTTCCGCTTCCGAATCTGGAAATGCCTCGAGCAGATCCGCTTAGTCATGCGGGGAAAGCTGCGCGCATGGCGTATCGATCGGAGCAAGGCCCGAAACCGAGGCACGTGGAAGAAACGGGCAATCAATTCAGCATAAAGATGGCAGGCCGGTCGCCCTAGTTGCCAGCGCTGTCACGACTCCAGGAGAATGTGACTTTGCTTCTTGTCGCTTGTCGCATTCGCTTTTCTCCCACCGAAGCTTCCGTCGTTTTTCTGGACATGGGCACCGCGTCTCCGGCCCCCGGCGCCGAAACGGCTTCCGCAGCGCGGCCGCTGCCCGTTGCGTGGACGGCTCGAGGCCAGCATTGTGCGTCTACGCGGCATCCGGCTTTCTTCACGGACAGGTTTCGAAGGGCACCGGTATCTGTCGGATTTGGTGTGTCGGACAGTCCCGTCACGCAAGGATATGTCTATCAGGACGCCCAGAAGAGGGGGACCAAGCTATGAGGCCGACAACATCGGACATGTTTCCGACAGCCAGTCGGTGAGGAAATTGAAGCGCCCGTTTATGACACTCCCACGACGATTTTGGAATGAGGGGTGAGGGATGAGGGATGAGGGATGAGGGTGCAGGGCGGCGAAGAGAGCAAGGGCCTAATACACCCAAACGCAAATGATTCACGACATTTCATTATACAACCATCAGCGGAACCTTTTGTTCCGCACCAGCGCACGACAAACGAGAGAGGACTTGGCGAAAACGAAAGCGATTAAACCATGTTTCACGGAATCCGACAAAGGCATGATTGAAGCAGAGGAGATTGATTCACAACGGGCACTTCACCAAGGCCCAACGTACAAGCCCAGCAGGCAAACACCTGGGCGCGGCGGATTGTGGGTATCAGTAAATTGAAAGGAGCATCTTGATTGCATTGAAACACCGTTTGCCTTGGTTTCACCAGGTTCCGCCCATAATCCCGCCATCGTAGGTATACAAGAGTAAAGGAAACTTGAAAGAATGACTTGCCCGTTCGGGGTTGGAGGTCAACCGCCCTCATCCATCACACGCCGTCGCTTTTTCTAATCAGTTCTTGATCCCAATGACAATGGCCATGATGATCAGGAGCAAAACCAGCGCCAAAAGAGCCATCAGCTTGATGTTCTTCCACCACATCTTGCGCTTCAACCCTCGGCTGCGCACTCGGAACTCGCGCGAGCTGCCTCCCAGCCGATCCGTCTTGTCAACGAGCAGATCCAGGCGCTCTCCTCGCTCCAGCAGGCTCTCGATGTTCTTGGTCATGATGCCTCTAACATCGTCAATCTCGCGCTGAGCATTGCCAATCGCATCGTCGCGGCCGCCGGTCGTCGTGCCGTACTCGACCATGAGGCCCTTGAGCTCCGAGTTGTAGGACGCCGCGCCGTAGTTGGGCATGTCGTTGAAGTCGCTGTTCTCCGGGAACTGCTCGAAGAAGCGCTTGCGGATCTCGAACAGGAAGCCAAAGGGGACCCGGCGGCCGAGGGCCGAGTCGGCGATAACGAGAAAGGTCAAGCCGCCGGCCGAGGGCGATCCGGGGTGCTCTGAGGGCGCTTCGGCGATGTAGTGGATTTGGTGTTGGCCATGGGTGTACGTCAGCTTCTGCGACTCGTTGTGGTCAATCTTCGGAAGGATCAGGGACGCCAGCGACGAGGTCTGGGACGAGGCGGATGTGGTGCATTCTGAAAGGATGGTCGTATTGTGCGCGATGCAGGAGCTGTTGTCCACGTTAGTCTCACTTCGCAATCGCTCAACGCATCCATCGCACTCCAGGCAGACAACAGCGACTTACTAGAGAAGGGGAGTGGTGGGAGTTGACGAGGACGCCATGGCTGCGGATTAAGTGTTTCGATCGTCCAGCGACGCGAGAGCAGGTGTTTATAGCTTGAGATTTGATGCGACTGACGACGTGAGGCGATTCACAGATGAAAACGTTGAGCGAGGGAGATGTCGACAGTAGCTTGATGTACAATGACGCTCTGAGCTCAGTCTCGGCGTCATCTGCGTGAAGCCCCACTTGGCGGATCCGGGCAGATTCAACGTTTCTGGGGTCGGCTAAATTGATGATCCGGCTTCTGGAAATTTTAGCTACGCCTGGGCCGTCATGGCAAATCTTCAAAAATTGCCGGTGTGAGCTCTGAGATCGAACCGGTCTCTTTCAACTGAAAGTTTTCGCGTTTAATTGCCGGAGAGCATGTTGCACGTGGTCGGAAGGCGTTTGCCATGAGATTTCTGCTCCGAGCTGGTGTTGTGCGAGCCGCCCTTCACCCGGCATCTCAACGATGTCTTTCAACGACGCCACGGCTATGGGCCAGCGTCAAATTTGCCGAAACAAGCTCTGAGAATGGGAAGCCATCGATTGCTGAGACTCTGGCAGCAAGCAACAAGCCGAATAAGCGCTCAAAAGTCTCTAGTCGTTCGCGAGCCAGTTCTGTAAGCACACTTCCAGTCATCAACGCAAGTTACTTACAAGCTTAGGTGAGCAAAGGCCATGATCCCAAATCACGCCTGCGTCTGGACGACAAGAAAAAGTACACCGGCCGCCATGCTGTGTTCCGATCTACCGTATTGGCGCGCTTCCAGAGCGTTCTGAAGCGGTTCGATTCGTCTGATGTGTCCCTTGCTGGCGCTGGCGAGGATGAGCTCAACCGGCAGGCCTCCCTCTTTATGGACGTCCTAGACCAAGCCTTTGCATTGGCGGAGCAAAACATCACTCGAAGAGACAGGAACCCTCTGTTTTGGAACCTCCGAGATGCCTTTATCCTGAAGGATCTCAAGGGTCTCTCCAACGAGATTCAGTACTCATTCCAGTCGTTCCTAATCCGACAGCGCTTTTCTAAAGGACTGGAAGAGAGTCACAAGCGCTTGCTCGATTTCCGATTCCCTCACGAGTGGTTTCCCGCCACGCGAGCCATGCAACGTACCGTTCACGTTCACGTCGGGCCCACCAACTCAGGCAAGACATACCGAGCCCTCCAGGCACTGGAGAACTCGAAACGAGGTGTCTACGCTGGACCTCTTCGGCTCCTTGCCACCGAAGTCTACCAGCGACTCACAGCCAAAGGCGTGCCTTGCGCTCTTCTAACGGGAGAGGAAGTACGGATCCCAGAGAATACCGATCAATTCTTCTCAAGCTGCACAGTGGAAATGACGCCTCTCAACGAAAAGTTCGACGTTGCTGTTATCGACGAGATTCAGATGATTGGAGATGCGGATCGTGGTTCGGCTTGGACCTCGGCTCTGCTGGGCGTCCAGGCCAAGGAAGTCCACGTGTGTGGCGAGGAGCGTACTGTCAAGCTGCTCCAGTCACTTTGCGCCCTCATTGGGGATGAATGTATCGTACACCGATACGAGCGACTAAGCCCACTCGAAGCCATGGATACTGCGATTGACGGTGATTACAACAAGCTCGAGAAGGGCGACGCCGTTGTCGCCTTTAGCCGACTTAATCTACACGCCTTAAAGCGAAGCATCGAGAAGCACACCGGCCGGCGCTGTGCCATCATTTACGGCTCGCTGCCCCCTGAGGTGCGCGTCCAACAGGCTGCGCTGTTCAACGACCCGGACAACGACTACGATTACATTGTGGCAAGCGACGCCATTGGTATGGGCTTGAACCTCGAGATCCGACGAGTTGTCCTTGAATCCGTCACAAAGTTTGACGGGAGCCAGCACCGACTCCTCACCTTTCCCGAGCTGAAACAGATTGGTGGCCGCGCTGGACGGTACCGGACGGCCAGGAATGCCACGGAATCTACCCCCGAAGGCGAAATCGAAGCACAAAAGATTGGATACGTCACCGCCATGGACCGAGCGGATTTGAAGAATATTCACCGAGCCTTTGACTCTCCAGCTGATGACCTCGCGGCCGCCTACATCAACCCCCCAGCGGCAGTGATAGAGCGCTTCGCGACCTACTTTCCCCGCGGCACGCCCCTGTCATTCATCCTGATGCGCATTCGAGAGCTGGCCTCTGTTGGCAATAAATTCCTCCTCAGTGTCCCGACAGACGTTTTAGAGATTGCCGACGCCATCCAAGACATTCCGCTGACCATCTATGACCGACTGACTCTCTGCCACGTACCTGTATCGGTCCGAGCCGACCAGTCGATTGCGGTGCTACGCGCCCTTGCAACCATTATTTCCAAAAACGAGAACGGAGACTTGCTCAACATCAAGGAGATTCCCCTAGAGTCCTTGGACGTGCAGCAGAAGGATTTCAGCGGCTCCCCACAAGATTACCTCTACATGCTGGAGTCCCTCCACGTCTCCATCAACCAGTACGTCTGGCTGTCTTATCGATACTCGGGCATGTTCAGAAGCCAAGCGCTAGCGTTCCATGTGCGGTCGCTAGTTGAGCAGAGACTTGTTGAGACGCTGGAGAGGCTGGACTTTACCGACGAGGACCTCGAGTACCAGCGAAAGTCCAAGCGACTCCGGGTGCATGCGCGGATGAATACAAAGCGCGCTATCGAGGAGATTGAGGCGGATGGGGACTTGACCCCGGCGAACGACCAGGCGGTACCCTATGCCCCAGTTGGGTAAGGAGGTGGAATGCACTCTTGAACGGCATCTCAAACGCTCATGAGGATTTGTATGAGCTTGACGAGATGGACATGTCAATAAGGGCACGATAGCATATACTGCATGGCGTTTGGTGAGGGTCCGATGACTGTAAAAGTATTATAGACTAGGATTGGATATCCTGAATGTAATTGTGTACCAGTATTTTGTACTATAGGATAGGACGAGGCATAGGTGCATCTGTCCGAAGAACATTATTCTCTCCAACATTTTGTCTTGTCTGACTGATTGTTTTATTTTCAAGTCGTGGGTTTGCTCAACCCAATCAGCACTTGAACAATGAGGATGTCTCAGTATTGCATCCACTCGTGACTGACTGATTGACACACTTGAGACTGACGGTTTGACATCTAGCCAACAAACAAATGTTGGGCAATACGCATCCCTGCTTGTTTGAAGAAATCGTCCAGGTTCAGTGACAAACATCGCCATGTGCAGCCAATGCAACCTGAGCCTCCAGGGGCCTGACCAACGGGGGGCAGCCACCAAAACCCCTGAAAACGCCCACGGGGGTTTGGGGCTTAGGTACATTTACAGGGGCCCGGCATGATCCGCATTTGGGGCTCTCAACCCCTGCCCGTCACCCACAGCGCTGCCCCGCCCTACAAGTAAAGCTTGGACCGGCCAGCGTTGGGACCAACAGCTTCCATGCGCCAGGCTCCCACTCGCACTTTCAACTTCACCTCTACTCTCTACTCGTCTCTCTCGACTCACACCCACAACAGAATCGCCCTTCAGCGCTCTCCTACTGCGGCATCATCACCTCCTCATCAGAGAAACCACATCGCATCCAGCTGTTCATCGCCCAGGTTGGAGGCAGTTGCACCCATGGACGCAGACATCTACCAGTCCTCCATCGCCAACAATGCGATGCCCGCGGCGCCCTACACCCGGCGTCCGCCCAGCCCGCCCTTCATCCACATCCCCCCCACGGGCACGGCCGTCTCGGACGATGGAACCTTTAGACTGATGCCGTCGTATACGGACGTCGACTCCAGCCAGTTGACCAGCCGTGATCTCGATATCATCACCCAAAACGCTACGCAGATCGCCACCGACCGCGCAGCCGACTGGGCCTACGAGCAGCGCCGCGAGGCCCAGCCGCTGCTGGACTTTCTCTTTCTGGGCCCGAATAGCGTGGCCCGTGACCTCTCCTTTCTGCAGCGCGAGGGCATCACCATGGTCATTGTCGCCCGCGACGTCCGCATGACGGGCACACCGCTCATGAGCATCGAAAAGGCAGCCCAGGTTCTGGGCTTCAAGGTCCACTACACCGACATTGAGGGGCCTCGTCATATGATTACCGAGTTTGAAAGCACCGTTTCCGCCATCAACGATCACCTCCTCGCCATTTACCACAGCCAGGCCCAGGGTAAGAACCAGGATGGCCAACTGATCGTCGAACCTTCGTCATTCCGCCGAGGCAGGGTCCTCATCACCTGCGAGACGGGCAACGACCGGTCCGCCGCGATTGCCGCAGCCTACATCATGGCGGTGTTTGGCCAGGACATGATCACGACGCTGCAGTTCATCTGCATCCAGCGGTTCTGCTGCTGCTTTGACGAGGACGTCAAGCGCAAGCTCCAGTCGTGGGAAGACATTCTCCGTGCACGGTCCCAGGTTGCACTGTCGCGGTCTGCTGAGCCATCAGGGTCTGGTGCCTTTCCGAGCGCTCCACAAGCGAAGCGGCAAATTGACGATGTCATGGACATGGAAGAGGACGTTTTTGACGCTGGGAACGGGGTTGTGACTGATCGGGATCGATTTGAGGGGCGAGATGCGTTTACACCTTTCTTGGACCATATGTAGGGAATTGGGTGTACAGACACTTGGCCGGGGACAATGTGGCGCAGAGAAACACGGAATTTGGTATTGGCTTGCTAGCATATATTAGGGGGATGAGTTATGGCGTACGGTTTCCGTGTGGTTTTGTTTAGATACCCTGTATTGATAGACTCCCGCTATTCAGATTACTGGATCTTAGGTATGAGAAAAGGAACTATCGGAGTCGGGGGAACTGGTTGCTAGACCAAGATACAGATGATAACACGAGCATTCTTGGAGAGGTGTTTTTATGCAATGTGCTAACTACTTTGTACAGTAGTTAATTGTAGTTTCTTCGCCTCTAAGCCGAACTCATCCCAGTCCCTGAATATGTCACCCTATGATTAGGGTGTTTAGGGCTTCCATGCCGAGTTGATGACCACACCCAACATCAACTACAACTGCTCCTTTCAATTAAGAACAATTCTGTTTTCAGTTCATCTACTTTTTTCATATTCACCCTCGAGCACAAAATGAGTGTCTACCCCCCGAGATCTATGAGTAAATGCCGACGTGCGCCGACCTTGATTCACAGTCAACTCAGTATCAACAACCGTTGATCTGGGCAACGCCGCCGTTGCCATTCACTACCCCGACTCCTTTCGTCTGTCCACATACGCGCCTCATACAACCATCTCGATCCTTGACGCGTCGCTGTCTTGTTCTTGGTCCTGCACCACACAGCAACACCATCCGACCATCGCATGTCGCACCATTACGCTCTCCTCTCTTTTAAATGCTCTCTCATGCTCTCTTTCGCACGAATTCACTTTTAGTTTCAGACCGTCTCAACATATCGTCACCCTCTCGCGTTACGCAACCAAGCAACTCGGCAAAATGGACACCTCGAGTCGTCCTGGGTCAACACCCGACCATCAACCATCTACAGACCCCGGGGGAGGCCCCTTTTGCGACTCTCAATTTCAACCGATGGATGTTGCTGGTTTCCTGCCGTCTCAGGTCTCACAAGACCTACCACCGCGACCTACTGCCGATCCAGGGGGGGATGCGCCAGCAGTTGAGGTCACTCCGCCTGCTGAGACGTCACAAACGGACTCTGACAAGGAGAACGATGAGTCGGAATTGATCTATGTAAACCAATTCTATATCCCATCTCCAAGATGCGATGGCCGTCTGCTGAGTCCGGACAGTTCTGGTATGTGAAGCCATCGTGGCGCGTCGCTTTGCTAACAACATCAGGATCCTCCGAGTGCGACCACCACGATCTTGGGAGAAGGTTTGGCATGATTAGACTCTCAGATGTTCAGGGCTGCATGAATCCGCAAGCTCATCCTCTCGACACGAAGCTCTCCGCCCATGGACTCACTTACGTGGAGAAAGATGTTGTGAGCGCCGTTTTCAACTCCGACATGGTCGACTGGGACTCCGAGTCAGAGGTTGACCTCGTGAAGAGTCACAATTGCCATACACCTGCACTCTCTCCCCGAGACATTCCTCCCGTTATAGAGGAACCCCGTCCTCTTGTCTGGGAAGACCTGAACCCAGGCGTCAGATGGATCATGATCAAGATACTCAATGGCACCAACCGCTTCGCCAAGGTCGTCTCCATGCTCCTCCGCCTCACTCGCCCACAAGTCCACGAGTTCGTCGCCGCGTACACCACCGAATGCCTGCAGTGGCAGATCTACGAACAACACGTCACCAAGATCCCCTGGCAGGACCTCTTCATGCACGCCGTCGAAACGAAAACAAGCGTCGTCAGCCTGATTCACGAGAACCGTCCCCTGCTAAGCACCGACCAAGTTTCACAGCGGGATATCGAACTCGGCTGTGCATTTTTGCGCGATCGCGGGCTGAAGGACTACGTTTCGGAACTTCAAGGCTGGATTAAGGCAGGGAGGTTGGACTTTTTGTCGTTGACAATTGAGAGGGACATTTTGCAGGACTGTTTGGACAACAAGGTCATCAACAATGCTGCCCGGAGGGGATGGGTTGACTTGGAGGCTGTCAGAAACTATGTTTCCTCACAAGCAGAAGCTCCGCCGAAACGACCTAGAAGTCCGTTCCTGGGGACGCTCAAGGGTAGACTGCCGCCGCGTGAGGAACAAGACAAAGATGCGCCGTGTCCGGAGCGAGTCTCGACTCTCGACACAGGAGTCGACGTCCGAAACTCATCGGTAAACGAAGATCGGCAGCGCCAGGAGCTCTCGATTTTCCGTCCTATCTCAGAGCTCTCAGGCCGGGGTCCCACTCCAAAAGAGAGTATGGAACTACGACATGCCATACAGCGCCAGTTTCCACAAGGCTTTCAACACATCAGCGGCGCTCTTGCGACCACTTTAGTTGAGGAAAACCAGCCTATGAGGCCATTCAGAAAAGAGACGTCATTCCGCACCGGACAGTTCCCTACAGAAGGGCCGAAATCCCATGATGGTGATGAGAGGGAACTCGACCAGGAGATCAAGGCTGCTGTGCCTGTGCAGGCGAAACCAGCTCGTCCAGCGTACCGAAAACAGCCCACTCCGTCAGAGAAACGAGCGCTACTTCAACCAACTCGACCAACAAGGCTGACTCCAGTCGACGAGGATCAGCCAGACTTGGCAAAGAACGAGGGTGGTAACGGCAAGCGACGTTCAGGAGCACTCACTGCTCATCTCCCTCTGCCGACCTACGCTTCGCAAAACTCGCTTCCCGACGTAGAAGGCTCCCTCTTCAAGCTGTCGGGGAGATTGGATCGACAGCGTCTGGCATCCACAATTGTAGGTGCTGTTTCAGCTGGATACAACTCGATTAAGTCGTCGGTACTTGCCCAGCCGAATCCCCAGCACAAAGACAACGGACCGGCCAAGTCCACACAACGCTCCAAGCCCGTTGCACCTGATCAGCTTCGCAATCTCAGCAACAAAATTTCAGGGCCCCCAAAACGGCCGCCCGTGAATGGGACCGAGAAGAGTCAAGAGAGAAAAGTCCATCCGATCTAGGGACCAGATGACGACAATGAACCTTGCGACTTTACTCCCAAGGTAGCGGAAAGTGATTCCGACTACCAACCCAAAGAGACGAAGAAGAAGACACCCAGGAAATCTTCTGGTGGACAGAGGAAGAAGGGAAACAATCGAGACCCGTCGGCCAAGGCGGGTACATCAACTTGCTTCACACCATCCGGTGGTTCTCAAAAGTCAAATGGAAGACAGAAGAAGTCGCCGCCAAGTCGGATCAAAATCGTATCCGCTCCCAAGAGCCAACAAGGCTCTTCAGATAACGGCCAACCGTCGAACACGGGAAAAGTGCCATTCACCCCGACAACTCCAGTCAAGAACGAACCTCTCTTTGGGATGTTTCGAAACACCCCGCTCGCCAGCTCCCTTGCTCGCGCCGATCAAGCCTTTTATGCTTGGTCCGCCGAAGATGCCACCTTTGCCGCCATCTCCGTCAAGGCCCATTTCGCAGCGCGGGCCGACCGCATCGTTCAGTCGCCAACGAAAACCGAAATGACCTCGGCGGATCTAGCCAAACAATTCGAGGTGTTTCAACAGCTGAAGAAAGAGTTTGCCGGAGTTGAAAACAACCAGAAGGGTTGTGTTGCGCAAGATGCCAAACGCGCCAAGTTTGCGGGGTGCGCCGACATGGCTCTGTATGCGGAACAAGCGGAAGAAGCTCTCTTTTCTTTAAATGAGGTGGTGGCTAAAAGTACTGAAGGAGAGGCGGAAGTGGAAGGTCGGGCAACTCCCAAAATACAGGGAAGTGATGTACCAATGCTTGACGCCCCGAATGATGTTTAGGCACATCCGCAACACCGGTGCTCTCTTCTTGCTTCTTGCTTTATGGTTTGCTGTGACTATAATTGAGCCTTGGATTCCCGGATACAATGTCAACAATCATGCTTGATAGAGTTGCTTTAGGAGGTAGGGGACGACGTCTTGGTCTAGGGTATCGTCACTAATGAGATCATACGCTTATGCAAGTGCAAGGGACACTTGGAGGTAGACCGCGGTGAAAAATATTAATAGTAATGAAGGTCGATTGAGTTTTGAAGCCGTGCAAATGGTTGGGTGTTTGGACTGTAGTGAATTGTTGAACCTGATGTAGTGTCCCGACAAGATCCAACCACAGCACAATAGGAGCAACATAGGAAAAGTCCAATTTAATAGGGAACTGACACGAAATTACAACATAACCTTAACTCTAGCGAGTCCAAAAATAATCTTCATACCAGGCGGTGGTCGGCTTCTTGTGTTGTTGAGGTTGTTTGCTGGACACTTGGCACCACTGCGGCTACCCGCTAGGTGCACAACTAAGATACACACCTAATTAGATTTGCTCGCTCTTTATTAGGCAAAATAATTGCGTGCGAAATAAAGGATCATGTGATGAGCGCATCAGTGATTGTGTGTTTGCTCACACCTGCCTGCCACCTGCCCATTCTCTGCGCGCGCGGGACTCTCCCTCATCCCTCATCCCCAACTCCTCAACTCCTTAACTCCTCAACTCCTCAACTCCTCAACTCCTCAACTCCTCAACCTCGCCTCGGTCCAAAGGCAAAGATTGTATTGGAGACTCCGTGGCGATATTCATTTGCTTAACAGGCAATCCCTTCCAATCACTCGCACTGCATCCACTGAGCAAGGCTCCAACGTCACGATGGAAGACGACCTCATTTACCTGTCGCCTACACGACAATCTAATCTAACGCCGAAGAAAGACTCGCTCAAACGTCCACACGACCTCATCGAAACGGAGATCAAAGACACCTCACCTCCGAGCTGCGACGAAACCGTAGCACCCCCGACAGACGGAGCTAAAGCAGTCGCTCATCCCGAAAACGAGCCCGAGGACGTTGAATCCGACGACGAAGACGACGCCTACCGCCTGACAGTCAATCCAGAGCGACCGCGGATGATAACTGAAAAGAAACGTCTCGACACTGCCGCTTTCCAATCATGGATCACCAAGAACCAGCGCGAAGTCACAAAGAACTCGACAAAAGCTGCCCAGGACCTCGTACACCAGTCGGTGGCTTATTTGGTCAAGGAGAGCGAAGACAAGAAGATCATTGGGACTCCCCGAGAATACCAGACCGAGTTGTTTGAGCGGGCCAAGACGAAGAACACTATCGTGGTGCTGGACACTGGTATGTCTCTGCTTCCAGATTGCTGCGTTTCTAACATTTCTAGGTTCTGGCAAAACGCTCATCGCCGCTCTTCTTCTGAGGCACACTTTGGATCAAGAGTTGGAAGATCGTGCCATTGGAAAACACAAAAAGGTCTCTTTCTTCTTGGTTGACAAGGTTGCACTTTGCTTCCAGCAGTTTGCCGTCCTCAACTGCAACCTAGAGCACCCCATGACCAAGTTCTTCGGCGACATGACGGGACTGATGAAGACCAAGGAGTTTTGGGATAAGCAGTTTGACGAAAACATGGTTGTCGTATGCACTGCGCAAATCCTTCTCGACTGTCTCTCCAACGGCTTCATCAGGATGAACCAAGTCAACTTGCTCATCTTCGACGAAGCTCACCATGCGAAAAAGAACCATCCGTACGCTCGAATCATCAAGAACCACTACATCCGCGAAGGTCAAGATCGACCCCGAGTCTTGGGCATGACAGCATCGCCCGTGGACTGCCAGACGAAAGATGTCAAAGTGGCAGCTGCCGAACTGGAGAGTATGCTGTGCAGTGAGATTGCGACGCTGTCCGACGAAGTCATGGCCAATTCCTACGCCCATCGACAGAAAGTTGTGGAAACTAAAGAGACGTACGCTCGACTGGAGTGCCCTGGAGACTCCGTCACCGACCTGTGGAACAGCATTTCCGAACAGATAGCCCACAATGCCCAATTCCGGTCGCCGCTTGAGTTTACCAAGGAAGCATCTTCCTCTCTCGGACGTTGGTGTGCCGACCGGTACTGGAAACTTCTCATTACCGACACTGAAGCGGCTCGTCTTGCGGCCAGGACGGGCAGAGATTTTGCAAACCACTTTGCATCAACCCAGGCTGAGAGAGCTGCGGAGGCCATTCAGACGGTCCAGAAAGTGATTGACGATTATGAGTTGGAATCAATTGAACCGGGATCAAGTAACCTATCGTCCAAGGTCAAACGACTATATGAAATCCTCCGGGAAGCATTCGTCGACTTCGGGACAAGGCGTTGCATCGTGTTTGTCGAAAAGAGATATACAGCTTGCCTCCTCGCAGACCTATTTTCGCAACCGGACATGCGAATCATCGGCATGAACTGTTCTTTCATGGTAAGTTCTGACAAGCTGGTGTAGTATCCATGCTAATATGTACAGGTCGGCTGCCAGTCCACCACGTCGAACCTCGGCAACATGTCCTTCCGCGACCAGGTCTTGACCCTCCAACGATTCAAACGAGGTGAAACCAACTGCTTATTCGCCACGCCAGTCGCAGAAGAGGGCATCGACGTTCCAGAATGCGATCTCGTCATCCGTTTCGATCTCTACAATTCGGTAATTCAATACCTCCAGTCCAAAGGGCGAGCGCGACAGGACAACTCGAGGTACATCAGCATGGTTGAAGATGGAAACATGAAGCAACTACGCAGCCTCTTCCAAGCAACTCGAGACGCGGCTACTCTTCGCCGCTTTTGTTCCGCTCTTCCTGTCGATCGGAAGCTACAGGACCTGACCATTGATGCTGCCGCAGCTGCGCAGTATGAGCAGGGTGGTCAAAAGGTGTATGAAGTGCCGTCCACAGGAGCACGCCTCACATACCCCCACAGCCTTGAGGTCCTGGCTAGGTTTGTGTCTTCCATCTCTCCTGTAGACATCAGTTTGAAGCCGGAGTTTATCGTAACTACCTTTGGGTCAAAGTTCATCGCCGACGTCATCCTTCCCGACTCTTCACCCATCAAGTCCATGCCTGGCTTTCCACAGCGGAGCAAGATGCTAGCCAGATGTTCCGCAGCATTCGAGATGTGTGTGGCGTTGATCAAGAAGACATACATCAACGAGCACTTCCAGCCTGTCTTTACAAAGAAGCTGCCCGCTATGCGAAACGCCCGGTTGGCTGTCAGCGCCAACAAGAAAGCCGACTACAAGATGCTTCTCAAACCAAATATCTGGTCTGAATTGGGTACACACATTTCACAGCTCTTTGTGACGGCAATTGCCCTGGACACCCCGGCTGCCCTAGGTCGTCGCAGCCGGCCACTGCTTTTGCTTTCACGGCAAAAGATGCCCCAACTGCCAGGCATTCCGCTATTCTTTGGCAATGGACACTCATCTCTGGCGCAACTGGTCATGTATGAAGAGCCTGTCCCATTGACCAAAGAGGATGTCGACGGACTTGTCAAGTTTACGCTCAAAGTATTCGATGACGTTTTCAGCAAAGAGTACGACGCGGGATCTGAAGAGATTCCTTACTTCTTGGCTCCTTGTGTTGAGGACCACGAACAAGTTCTGAGAACCGGCCAAGCCCAGATCGACTGGGCAGCAGTGAAGACGGTCAAAGAAAATGAGAAACTCGAGTGGGAGAATGCGCCTGAAGAGTTCTTCCACGACAAGTTGGTCACTGACCCACACTCTGGCTCCCGAAAGATGGTCATCCATGGCATCAACAAATCGCTCCGGCCATCCGACCCGACTCCAGAGAATGTGCCCGAGCAAAAGTCTCGAGCCTACCGATTCGTCGAGCCCACGATCAAAGAGTACAGCAACAGTCTCTGGCTCAAATCTCGCCAGAGGGTACAGTGGCGAGAAGACCAGCCCGTTGTGAATGCTGAGTTGCTGTCGCTTCGTCGCAACTTGTTGGATGAGTTCCAGGTCGATGAGGATATTGACAATAATTGCTTCGTCATCTTGGAGCCTCTCAACGTGTCACCGGTAAGTGAGCGCATACCTGTCACTAGGAAGTACTGACAAATTAGCTGCCCATCGATGTCGTCTTCATGGCCATGACGTTCCCTGCCATTATCCACCGCATAGACTCGGTTCTCATCAGCCTCGATGCCTGCTCCCTGCTGGACCTGACCATTAGTCCTAGCCTTGCCCTCGAGGCTCTCACAAAAGACAGCGATAACACAGGCGACCACGACGAAGAACAGCTAAACTTTCAAGCGGGCATGGGGAACAACTACGAGCGTCTTGAGTTCCTCGGCGACTCGTTCCTCAAAATGGCCACCACAATCTCCCTATTCACTCTCATCCCCGACAGCAACGAATTCGAGTACCACGTCGAGCGTATGCTTCTGGTGTGCAATCAGAACCTCTTCAACCACGCCGTCGACCGCAAGCTCCAAGAGTTTGTCCGTTCCAAGTCGCTTGACCGAAGGACGTGGTATCCAGACCTGAAATTAAAGAAGGGCAAGGCCCCAAAGACGGAGCTGCGACACAACTTGGCCGACAAGTCCATCGCCGACGTCTGCGAGGCCCTCATCGGCGCTGCGTATGTCACTACAGAGGGCAACTTTGATATGGCTGTCAAGGCGGTTACGCAGATGGTGAGGAGCAAGAACCACAAGATGCAGAGTTTTGGCGACTACTACAACGAGTTCATAGTCCCGCCATGGCAGTCAGGTGCCAGCACCGCTGCTCAACGTTTTGTCGTCCAGCAAGTCAGCCAAAACACTGGCTACACATTCGCGTCTGCAGCGCTACTCCGGAGCGCCTTCAAGCACCCGTCGTATCCGTACGAGCCCATTCCCAACTACCAGCGCCTCGAGTTTCTGGGCGACGCCCTACTGGACATGGCCATTGTCGACTACCTCTTCAAACGCTATCCCGCGGCAGACCCGCAGTGGCTGACGGAACACAAGATGGCCATGGCCTCGAACCAGTTCTTGGGCTGCGTCTGCGTCAAGCTCAAACTCCAAAAGCACTTGCTCATCACTACTTCCGCCCTCATCAGCCAGATCAGCGAGTACGTTGCCGAGCTCGAGCAGGCACAAGAAGACGCCCAGAACGAAGCCGAAAATGAGGGCACCGCCGTGCGCTGCAACTTCTGGCTCAGCGCTTCGCAGCCGCCCAAGGCCCTTCCGGACATTGTCGAGGCCCTCGTCGGCGCCATGTTTGTCGACTCGCAGTACAACTACGCCGTCGTCGTCGACTTTTTTGCGCGCTTCGTCCAGCCGTACTTTGAGGACATGGCACTGTACGATACCTTTGCAAAGAAGCACCCCGTCACGTTTCTGGCTCGCAAGATGCAGTCGGAGCTGTTTTGCACCCAGTGGCGCATCTGTACGTCCAACGTCCCCTGCGCAATCGACGAGGGCGTGAGCGCCATGACAGAAAGCGACGTCGTCTGCGCGCTCATGATCCACGGCGAGGTCTTTGCCCACGCAACGGCCAAGAGCGGGCGATACGCCAAAATCGCCGTCGCGAAGCGGGCTCTCGAGAAGATTAAGGAACTGGGCGACGAGGCCAAGGCGACCATTGGATGTGACTGTGCAGCCCCGGCTGAGACGGGCGAAGACGCCTCGATCCAGCAATATGGGACCGCAATCTGACCACCCTGCCCGTCAAAGAGCCCGCTTGGCCGAGTGGTAAGGCGTTTCACTCGTAATGAAAAGATCGACGGTTCGATTCCGTCAGTGGGCACTCGCGCAGGAGATGTATTCGTTTTCTTTTTGCACCTTGTTTTGTTGTTTGCTTTCTCATTCCTGAGTTGCGTTGGGCGTGTGTCGGGTAGGGCGTGTTGGAGGAAGCAATCGACGCCCAGGTCGCCACAGCCAAGAGTGTGGCTAGCGCATTTTTGCTCATCCCATAATCAACGTTGGCCCTTTCTTTTTCTTAACTTTGGGTTGCATTTACGGAGTGGAGGGAACTGGTGATTGACAGTTAGGAGCTTTTGACGGTGCGGTCTGCCCCGAAGCCATCGCCTCAAATTCGCTGGGGCAAAGCGATAAACATGAGCAAGTCGAATGGCGAGTCGATCCACCCAACAGGAGCGACAATTGAGAATAACAGTATAGAGATTTCAGATCAGTATAGACTTGCTTAAGACATTCAGAATGGTGATATCCTTGGACAAGTCTCCAATACCGTTTGTCCCTATAGGGTTCGGAAAGACGTGGGGAGCTTTTTCCACTGCTCGTCACGTAACACAGCCTTCTTTCAGCCCACCCTCTACTAAGCTGACATGTTTCAGCTGTGAATTCAATCAGGCTGCGAGCCTGATACCTCGTGACGTGGCAATTGGGAAAATATGCAGCCAGCCCAGCCAGCCCAGCCTGATTACCCCGCGACTCTTCAGCCAGCCTCACCCAAGGTTGCAAGATCATGCAACCGATCCTCCAGACTCTTGAGCAAGTACGACAATCATCAACCAGATGGCGCAAGACGAGAATTTGTCCGCATCCGATGGCTCCTTGTCGATCCCACACAACGCCCTGGCGACTGACACTGGCTCGAGGTCCAAGGAGCTGAAGCGGAAGCGTGACATTGATCCAGCTCCCGTCAAATCGGTATGCTATCGAATCCGGGGGATACCCATCAACACATCCAAAGACGAGGTGCAGAGCCATCTTGCAAAATCTGCGAAGAAGCCCGAAACAGATTTGATATTGACTCTCGCGCTCTCACATGGTAAATGGTTGACAGCAACCACCGGTTTACTTCCTGCGACTCCCGAGTTCCCCTCCTACGAAGTCGATTCAAACTTCTTTGGCATCACTCCGCTTTCCGGGAGGGAAGATGCGGTTGTAGAGTATGTTATAGTGATCTATCGATTCGTGGCTACAGCTAACCGAGGCAGCATCATTGCCGTCCCTGGTTTAGGAAGCCATGCTATCGGCGGCTTCAAAGCCAAAACAGGAAACAATGTCTGGCTTCGCGATTTCCTCCCGGACGATATCCCTACCGCTCGTGTCTTGACCTACGGATACGATACGACAGTCGCCGAACAGAACGCGAAGTACTCCATCACCGACTTGGCCAAGGCCTTTCTCGACTCCTACATGACGTTTAGAGAAGTCACGCAGACGAGCCGAAGACCAATCATCTTTATCGGCCACAGCCTTGGAGGCCTTCTTATCAAGGAGGTATACTAGTTGACCTGTGGATGGTCCGTTACGATAACTAATTGCGTCACAGGCCCTGTCAATGTCCCACCAAGGCAGCAAGGATTCTCAAAATGCCAACTTCTTCAAGTCGTCCTACGGTTTGGTGTTTTTCGGCGTCCCTAATCTGGGGCTACGAAACGAGCCACTGAGAGAAGTTGTGGCTGGCCAACTCAACTGGCAATTGATACACGACCTCCAAATTGATGACGAAGCGGAGCCGACACCATACCTACGGGAGCTAGCGAAGAAGTTCATTGCCTGTAGCGAGGCTCAAAAGCCGTCGTTCAAGATCACAGCATATTACGAACAAAGGAAGACTGTAACTGCAAAGGTTTCTAACACCCCCTCCTGAGAACATATGCACTGTTTGTTAATATATCTCATAGAGAATGCCTGATGGGACGCTCTCAAGAGCGGGGGAACCTTGCTTCATGGTAACCCAACAGTCGGCCTCCCGGATTGGGATTGAAGACAGGGACGATGAGCGGTATCCGATGGACCTCGATCACTCTGAATTGGTCAAGTTTCGAAGTCAGTTCGACGATAACTACGGCCGGGTATTGAATCGATTGAAGGTCATGGCAGAGGGAGCACCGAAGGCTGTCGGAAGAAGATTTGTCGACAATAGTATGTAGTATGACCCCAATATATGACCAGTTACTGACCCATTGCAAAGAACTATCAGAAGACGAGAGACGCCATTGGCACGACCTCAACGTGCCTGACTACGCATCATTCAGGAACAATGTTGACAAGTTGGCAAGGCCAGCAGAAGGGACCCTTCAATGGCTTGTTTCTGATCAACCGTCGGAAGGACCTTCAGGCACCGACAGCTTTCGAAAGGAAGACCTTGATTCGTGGCGAGACTCAGCCGGATCAGCCTCTCTGTTTGTTCTAGGGCCTCCTGGTCAGGGGAAGTCTGTCCTTTCAAATTTCGTCATCGACCACCTCATCAACTTCGTCAACGAGACAAGGCCCGACTACAAAGTCATCTACTACTTCTGCAACATCAAAAATGACCAGAGTTCGCGCAACGCCTCTAACATTCTTCGAGCGCTGATCGTCCAACTATGCGAGGATGCGCGATTGTTTCGCCGGCTTCCGAATCGATTTCAGGATAAGACAGAACGGCAAACGTTTCACAACGCGGGCTTTGATGAACTCTGGAGAACATTTGATGATCTGGTGAAATCAGATATACACACTAGCATCTATTGTGTAATCGATGGATTGGATGTGTACGAAACTGAGATGGAAGCGTTTTTACTTCGGCTGAAGGATTCGACAGCTCAAAAGACATACCCATTGAAGCTGTTCTGCACCAGCAGGCCGAAGCATTTCGCAGGCTTTTCGCTGTCACAAACCAAGAATCTTCGTACGCCTAACAATGACTTGGAGTTATTTATCGACGAAAAGCTACGAAGCTTCCCGGAAGAATTCAACGACAGGACGTCGGACATCAAAAGAGCCCTTGAACAGTACATGGGCAGAACATTTCTCTGGATAAGCATTGTGCTACAGGAACTCCAGCGCCTACCATTCATCAGTGACGTGAAAGTCACTCGGGTGATCGAATCCACGCCTACAGAGCTGGGTGAACTATACACAAAGCTCGTCCTGGACGCCTTCAATACAGACGAGTACAATGTTGCCATTTTGCTTTGGATAACGTATGCGAAGAGACCTCTTAGCCTCAAAGAGATGGAAACAGCCATTACCACTACGGTGAACACCGATGTTAGAAGTTGGAAGAACTGCTGTGCTAAAAAGCCATCCTTGACGGCCAGGACTGTCCAGAGGGCTCTTGGAACATTGGTCGATGTGGTTGGCAGCGAGTTGTATCTCATTCACCAGTCACTCAGGGACTTTCTCTTGAGTCGCGATCTCTGGGAGAACAACCCTAAATTCCATATACCACAACCAACGCTTGCCCTCGGAAAAGTGTGCCTGAAGTTTTTCTTGTTTGAAGACTTCAGCGATGCGGCTTGGTATGAGAATGGGATGGTGGCACTGCAGGAGGAACCGTTTATTGGGTATGCTTCGTCATTTTGGTATCACCACATCGACAGTGCCTGCGACGTCGATATTGAGATGTTGGAGCGCTTTCTGCAAGGTCCGAACAAGCAACTCTGGCTGGTTTGTGACTCAAATACTTGGATCAACCCCAATCTCAAACCACCGATAAACAGGCAGTCAATTTCCGAGATTGCAATAGAATGGAATATATCCTGGCTGGTGAGGATGTTACTCGATGGTGTATCCGATAAGATATCGCACGCCTTTGACGAAGATTGCTTGGTCAAGGCAGTGAATTCTGATCCGGTCATTCTCCAGGAGTTATTGAGCCATCCAAAGCTGAGCATGATCCGAATTACGGATGATGTAGTGGAAGCAGCAGCAGGAAATTGGGGAAATGGCAAAAGGTCAATGGGAATACTACTAAAGGAACGCGGCAACCAAGTTGAGATTACAGAGGATGTAGTCAGGAAAGCAGCAGGAAATAGAGAAGGGAAGGGAGTAATGGAACTGCTACTGAAGGAACGCGGCAACGAATTCAAGATTACAGAGGAGGTAGTCAAAGCAGCAGCAAGAAGAGGAGGAAAGGAAGTCATGGAACTGCTACTAAAGGAACGTGGCAACCAAGTCAAGATTACAAAGGAGGTAGTCGAGGCAGCAGCAGGAAATAGAGAAGAAGGAAAGGGAGTAATGGAACTGCTACTGAAGGAACGCGGCAAAGAAGTCAAGATTACAGAGCAGGTAGTCAAGGCAGCAGCAGGAAATGGAGGAAAGGAAGTCATGGAACTGCTACTAAAGGAACGTGGCAACCAAGTCAAGATTATAAAGGAGGTAGTCGAGGCAGCAGCAGGAAATAGAGAAGAAGGAAAGGGAGTAATGGAACTGTTACTGAAGGAACGCGGCAACGAATTCAAGATTACAGAGGAGGTAGTCAAAGCAGCAGCAAGAAGAGGAGGAAAGGAAGTCATGGAACTGCTACTAAAGGAACGTGGCAACCAAGTCAAGATTACAAAGGAGGTAGTCGAGGCAGCAGCAGGAAATAGAGAAGAAGGAAAGGGAGTAATGGAACTGCTACTGAAGGAACGCGGCAAAGAAGTCAAGATTACAGAGCAGGTAGTCAAGGCAGCAGCAGGAAATGGAGGAAAGGAAGTCATGGAACTGCTACTAAAGGAACGTGGCAACCAAGTCAAGATTATAAAGGAGGTAGTCGAGGCAGCAGCAAGCAATTTGATACAGGGTAAGGAAGTAGTGGAACTACTGCTAAAGGAATTCAGCAACCAAGTCGAGATTACAGAGGAGGTAGTCGAGGCAGCAGCAAGCAATTTGATACAGGGAAAGGAAGTGATGGAACTACTCCTAAAAGAGCGCGGTAACCAAGTCAAGATTACAGAGAAGGTGGTCAGAGCAGCAGCAGGCCAGGGGAATGGAGTGATGGAGCTGCTACTAAAGGAACGCGGCAACGAAGTCAAGATTACAGAGGAGGTACTCAAGGCAGCAGCAAGAAGTAGAGGAAAGGAAGTAATGGAGCTGCTACTAAAGGAACGCGGCAACCAAGTCAAGATTACAGAGGAGGTACTTAAGGCAGCAGCAAGCAATTGGGAGCAGGGAAAGGAAGTGATGGAACTACTCCTAAAGGAGCGCGGTAACCAAGTCAAGATTACAGAGAAGGTGGTCAGAGCAGCAGCAAGGAATTCGATGCAGGGAATCGAAGTGATGAGACTGCTGGTAGAATACAGCACTGTAGCCGAGATAGCAGAGGGAGTGGGGGAAGTACTAGAATGGTTGATAAAAGATGAGACTGTGGACCTATGGCGGTGGGGAATGGGGTTTATATAGTGAGTTAGATATTGGATGCTTTCTCTATGTACTGCTACTAGTTATTGTATTGTGCTTTCGTTTTCGGAGTGTGACGTTGAGAAAATTCCCTCATTTCTCCTTCTAATTTTACTGCAGATACTTCGAGCTACTTTAAGAACGGCGATTTTAACTAACTCAGGTGCAACCCTAAGGGATACGTGCTAACTATCAATATGATCATGCCTTCTATTGGTCGCGTTTGTCACTTCAAGGTGGCTAGGTCGGCGTGAAGCCTCCGAAGTGTCCTAAGGGAGAAAAGGTTTCAGATTTAACGGCAGACGCTGGGGAATATGACTGTACAAAAGAAATGCGACTAGTAGTCTGTCATTGATATCCCAAAACACCAAGTTGGCCCCTGCACAACTCCCCGGATGCTTATCCAAACACCCAAACACCCTGCTAAAGCCCAACCCTCAATGGGGCGTGTCATGAATGCCCTTACATAAAAAATCGTTGTTGTGCGTTCAGTCTTCGGTATCGGCTGCGTGACCCGACTCCTCCTCCCTTCGGCGTTGGTACATGGTTGACCTTGATCGACGGCTCCGCAAAGATCTTGTTGTATCCGTCTTCTTCAAATCTTTCCTTATTCGTGTCGCCGTCTGGATATCAACCTTGTCTTCATCATCATCTTCGAATTCGTACTTGCTTCGCCTTCCATGTCTGTCGTCGGCGCCAATGGCTGCCATCATAGGACCCGCGCTTCGGAGAAACTCATGCTGCAACTCTAAAAAGGCATCCAAGTCTCCAGCGTCAATGGTAAATTCGTGCCGTGATTCGTAACTCTTGTGAGATCGTGATCGGGGCCGTGTTTGAACGGATCGCGGTCTCGGGTGGTCCTGAAGCTTCTTCTGTACAGGCTTGTGGCTGCTCATCGAGGTTGGCCTCGTTGACCTCTGGTTGGGCAATAGGGCTGGGACCTTCTGGCTAGGGAACGAGTCAAACAAGCCTGGAAGACCCCCTGAGGCCCTGTATATGCCTTCGTTGAAAAGAAGCTCTTCCTCTCCACCAGTACGTCCCCGAGTCCCGACAAAAGAGTCAACATCTGAGTCGTCAGTGAACCCGGATATGTAGTTGCTCATGAGCAGGCTATCGCCAATAGGCAGATCCTGATATTCCACGCGAGATTGATTTTGGATCTTGCTCCGTGGCACTCCCAGTGCGTCAAGACCGAAATCGTCCTCTGCGGCATGGTGTGCTGGGCTCTGATGCCTTACACTGGACACGCTGGGGCTCAACTCGTGGTCGTAGACCAACGTTTCAGACAGACCTGCCATGGAAGCGTCGACTGAGGTACTGGGCGTATGCTGGCTGCGTGGCTTAGTGAATGCAGCATTGCTGGAGTAGACAGATGACACCGTCGTCGGGGTAAAGCATGGCTGAGAATTGAGACCCAGCGAGGAAGTCCTCACGGGAATGTGCTCGGTAATGTCATCCAGTCGGTGCCGTTGTTGGAGTGACGAACCACCCTGGGAGCCAGTTCGAGGACGGGACGGATCAATGGAGGATGAGCTGGAAGGGCGTGAGAGTGCGAGAGTGGGCTCTCGGTGTTTGGACGGAGCCTGCCAGTCATAGCTCTCGGATCGTGATCGACGCCGGTTATGTCTGGGGCGTCCCGGGATGCCTGTAACTCCGAGATTAGTCTTCGCCTGTGGCGTCGTGATGGTATGCATACTGGGAAATGGCGCCGGTTCGTCAAAAGCTTCATCAACCATGCTTTGCACATCGAGAGTTCCAATTGAGTGCACCTCCGATCTCTCTCCACTCGTCTTTGGGCGTAAGCGGGGCATCGGCGGTAGATACAACTCGTCATCGTGGAAACTGGCCTTGGACGGACGTAGGCTCAAAGGTCTGGGCCTTGACTGCTCTGTCGATCGAGGGGCAAATGTGTGGAAGGACTTGCGCCGATCCTCCACGAGGGAAGACGCATCGTTGCCAGCATTTGCGTAATACAACTCGGCGCGTCTTTCGATTCGTCGGCCGCGAGGATATTCAGGATATTCAGGCCGCAACATGTCAACCTCGTGACACTCGGAAAATGAGTTCCACGCAGATATGTCGGCTGTCTTGGCAAGAGATGTCGCACTCTTCTTCCTCGATCGCCAAATTGATCGTTCGCTCTTGCTGTATCCTCCGGTGGAAATGGCTGGAGCTGGTGCGCTCTCGTCGAAATAAGTGCCTTGGGAGCCAGCATAGAAGGCTTGGACGGCGGGGTTACTCAAGTCGTGACTATTCACGCCAATGTTACGATCGGCAACATCCTCACCGTATTCGCGGGCGCCCGCTGCTTCAACTCGGGATCGAAAATTGTACGGCTTAAACTCGCCTTGGGCGTCGAGAATATCAATGAATCGGTTGGCCGAGTCGAGGGAGCTCCGGCGGCGGCGGTGTTGCGGTGGGATAGATGGGACGGGTGGGAGTAGCTCTTTCTGAATAAAATCGCTGTCGGGGCGGAGAGCCACAGTCGGGCTGGTACCTCGAGAACTCCGGTTCAAAGATTTGGAACGCGGTTTCAATCCAGGTCCGGGCGCAGTAGTCGGTCTCCCAATAAAGGAATCTCTGGATCGAGGTATCTGAGGCGATGGCGCCGTGTAGCTGTCGAAGGTATCGAAATCGTTGAGAGTGTCGACTGTGCTTGGGACAGCGACGGGAAGCTGCGCTGTGCTTCGTTTCTTAGCTGCCTGTTGCAGCTTGTCGAGAAGATTCGGTCCATTGCCCGCGACAGGGTACGTCCCTAGAGTTTGGTCAGTCTTGAAAGCAACGCAGTGTTCGTTTCCTGGCGAACCTCGGACCGGCGGGTGGGCGGCAACTGTTGCGTCGTAGGCCTGGGTCTTGATCAAACGTCCCGGGACTCGATCACTGGTGGATTTCCTAGTCAGGAAGCTGAGAAGACCCATCATGGTGGCGGCCTGCCGTGCGGCTGGCCGTTGAAGGGTTGGACAGCAGACGCCTCGTGTCGATTGCGCAGAGCCAAATTGTTCACAATATCGCAATCGAAGGCCTCATGGACCCGCCGCGAGCAAGTTCGGTGCCCACGCGAGAACGGAGCCGCTGCACAGGCGAGAGAGAATGGGCGTGTCCCGCCTTTAGTAGACACGAGAACCCCGAGACTCACTGTCGATGGAGAATCGCGCTAAGGATGGGGCACAGGCGAGAGACACCCTGGGGCAAGTCCAGCGACCGCTAGTCGTCAGTTACTACAGATGGGTTAGCTGGAGATCGCGATCACGGTCTTGCGCCATAGCACAACGCATGGAGGGGTGTCTCTCGGACACCGACTCGTCAGACAGCTCAGCATCGACGTAAGTGGCTCGAGGGGAAGACGAACATGGACAGGCCGATAGAACGATTCCAGCGCGATGGAATCCCGACAGGGTCCACTGGGGAATAGGAGTCAAGGATGAGTTGCAGTAGCGCAATAGAGGTCCGAGGGGCTAGCACGAGGCCTCGAATGCGACGAGGGACTGCAACTTTGACGGCGACGGGGATGGCGAGCGAAACAAGTGTGCGGTGGGTTCGGTGTCTGTCTGGATCTGGATCAGTCTGGGTCTGGTGGTTTTCGATCCAAACGCCATGGCCCATCTCAAGCGCCACCTCAAACACGTCCACGCCATGTACGATGCCCACCGTCTCGTTCGCCGTATCCTCTCTCTTGGGACTGACCCCGGTGACCCGCAGGCTCTTGTCGGCTGCGCAGGGGAAGGGGGCAGTGACCGGGGGAAGAGTGAAGGGTGCGGGAGAGTGGCCGATCAACTCCCATGCCAGGTTCAGGGGCGTTTGACTCGCTGCAAGAGACCGGGGTGTGGACTCGGATCGAAGACCCAAGCCAGGGGCACGAGGAGCTGATGCAGGGACCAGGGGCTTACCTCGACCGACTATTGAGTGCCACGGAGGCGATGACGCTCCGTTGACAGACCGCGGGCTGCACTAGATGTGCCCGGTTCAATGCATCCAATGTTTTGCAGAGTGCTAATGAGGCGGTGCTGGAGACTAACGGTCCAGTGCCAACATCGTTGGTGTCGTGGTCTGCTGCACAACGAGAAGAAGTGAAGACTGCCTGGACTTTAATGCCCTCGACGTCAAGGCGCGTCCCGTTGATAATAAGGTGTCCGTCTGGAATTCGATGCCTGTGTGTTACTGGGCCACCTGACACTGTGGCCGGTTCCGGTCAGACCTTTGCGTTCAGACAACCCTGGTGACGAGTCATGGCTGGACTCCACGTGGGAGACAAGGAGATGGTCCAAATAGTACCAAGGTGACAGGGTCCCGGAAGTGGCCGCCAACATTGGGATCGGTGCCATGATCCTGGGTTTGGAGGCGTCTTTGGCACTTGGGCTTGCTCACATTGCACTGCGTAAGTGGCCCCGTGGCGGATGTCGCACGCGTACTGGCTCATTTGTGCCAAACTTGGCACAACGTCAGCGTCGAACAACATCAATACTGTGAACAACCGACTGAAACCGTAGCGAGTCGTTTTAGCGAGCGGCCCCAGTCCGTAGCACAATAGCCAGGCTCCCGAGACAGCCGGAAGACGACATCTGCAAGACATCCATCCGAGTCATGTTGACTTGTCCAGTCTTGGTTCGAGCCGGGGTGGAGAAGTGTCCGGCCCGAACCAATTCCATTTCTGGTTGTCGAATCCGTAGCTTACACAGTGTTGACATCTCGTAGTAAATCAATTGCGAGGAATGGGCGACTAGATTGTTCTCGGTATTGATCGGGTTCAGCTTCATTTGACTTTGGCGCATCCGCTCAACCTCCAGCTAGTTGTGGCTTTACGGCGCCCTACTACAATTAACTGATCGACTGATGGCTCGAGAGGCAGCCTGGACCATCATCTGGTGTGTGCCAGATCTGGTGCGATGACCTAGTGTGGAGATTGAATGATTTCCAGTCGACGCTTCTTGCGACTTGGGCTGGCGAACGGACGGTAAGACGGATAGCGGATAGAAATGGCGGATAGACCAGATGATCCAGGAGACGAGCACCTAAGATTGAGACGTTGCAGTGGTTCAGACGATATGATTGCCATCCATGGATGCAGGTGGGAGGTTGAAATGAAGCCGTCAGTCCAAACTAAGACTATTGGAGGGACGTGCGGGATTGACTAACTCAGCAGGTGCAATCAACCAAGTTGGGTGGAGGCATTCCCAACCCGAATTAGGAAAGAGCTGTCCCAATGTGAGGAAGCTCTAGGGTATTATTTCGGTGCTTGCTAGAGCTTGCTAGAGGAGACGAACCTACCCAGATCACTGATCCTCGAAGTAATCACCTTTCCTGTCCAACAAAGCATTGCATTGTCAATATTCATCTCGACCATCATGACTTATTCTTATCAGAAACCCAAAGGATTCATCCTATACTTCCCCGTGTCAAACAACGCAACAGCCGAATCCCCAACTGGAACCGCGGCCAACGTCCCTCAAACCACCGGCATGAAGAGATCTGATCTCTCAGCAAACACCGACCTCATTGGTGCGCAGGAAGCCAAGACGTAGGATTCCTTGGAAACATGGCACCCCGAAACAGATCCTGGCTGGATCGCACCGGCCAAGATCGATGCAGTGTTGCGCAAACGATCGAGCACCAGTGCCAGCAAGGTTTCCACAAACACATCGAGATTGCCCGGTAAGGTTGAAGATGTAGATGGAGGCTTCGTCAAGGTTCAAGCTGATGTTTGCACTAGATGCCACCTCCAATTCCAGCGACGAGATCAAACCCAACAATGCTGATGCAGACAAGTCGACTGATGCAGCCTGACACAGTGCAGCAAACATGCAGGGATAGCTTGGCCTAGCTGGCAATCATCATACCAGTCGTTGTGAGAGTCAAACGGATGAACAAGCGCCACAGGATGGTGCGACAGGCTGATGGAGGACAGAGTTGCCTGGACAGACTTCATTTGTCGCCTATGCTGACCCTATCGGACAGATAGCTTCACGATCAATCCTACCAAAATCCTCGTCTATACTTGATTTCTTGGTTGCATTCGCGATGAAGCCTGTAGTTCTGAAACCTGGTGCCCTGCTGATCCAAGGCTGCAGCGGTAACGTCATAGCAACCCCCACTACGGAAGGGCGCGGGGCCTGACCCCGCCAAATCCTCCATCGTCCATCGCGACAGCTTCACCTCAATTAAACTTGCTGTCGCCATTTGATCGGTCGCAAATACTCGCTCCTCCTCTGCGGCATCCACACCTCACTAGCCCGCCATGTCGACACTCACAAATCCCAATGTCCCCAAAGGACGCCCCGCTTTCATCCCCCTCGAAGCCAACCCTGAGCTCATGACGACCCTCATCCACAAGCTCGGCGTCAGCGAGGCCCTCCAGATCCACGACGTCTACTCCCTCACCGAACCCGAACTCCTTGCCTTTATCCCTCGGCCTGCTCTCGCCCTCCTACTCGTCTTCCCCGTTAGCGCCACCTACGAGAGCCACCGCATGGCCGAGGATAGCCAGACCGAACCGTACACTGGCAAGGGAGATGGTGAACCTGTGATTTGGTGGCGACAAACCATCCGCAACGCGTGTGGGCTCATGGGGATTTTGCACGCCGTTAGCAACGGCCCGGCAAGGAGCTTCATCCGTAAGGTCCCTCAAATGCATTGCATGCCCCGCTAACCTCCTGCAGAGGAGGGTTCTACGCTCGACGAGATCATCAAGAAGAGTATCCCCCTCGCCGGCGCCGAACGATCCCAGGTCCTCGAAGATAGCCATGGCCTCGCTACCGCCCATAAGGAGGCTGCCTCCGTAGGCGACACCCCCGCTCCCGACGCTGAGGACGATATCGATCTACACTACGTTTGTTTCGCCAAGGGAAATGACGGTGGCTTGTGGGAGCTAGACGGCCGCCGCCAGGGTCCTCTCCGACGAGGAGATTTAAACAAGGACGAGGATGTGTTGAGCGAGAAGGGTTTGACTCTCGGTGCGCTCAAGTTCCTCGAGAGAGAGGGCGGGGATCTGAGGTTCAGTGCCGTCGCTCTGGCTGGATCTTTGGACTAGATGATGGGTTTTTAGCCAGAGGGCCATCTACGATCCACAGTCAGGTCTACAGGAATGTCTGGCTATGGTCCGAGTGTGATACAGGTCTTGTCTAAGAACAGATCCAGCGAGACGACAAATGCGGGAAGCTAAAGGTGTTGTTTTCTACCTAGCAAGAGGTCATGAGCAAGGATCTGTCCTCTACTCCGACGTTCTAGATGCTTCGGAGTAAGACATATTCCAGACATCAGCTTGCTTCTTGCTCACTCTATCGTCAACAATTCACGCGTCGCGCTAGGCATCACTTTAATCCATCTGGCTATTTTCAGCTCTCGTGACGGTCTGAGTCAATGCATAATTACTTATCCTCGCCGAAGCATCTTTAGTACCCGCTAGTTCATCTACGAATCAGCCTCGTCATTAGGCGACATTGCTCTAATCGTTTGTGGCAGGACAAGCCAAGCTGAAGCCAAGCTGAAGCCACATCTGCAGCATTCAGCTCCCCCACTCCTGGAGGCAGCAGCTTCAATATCTATCCACATCCATCCTTTCTTTTGCTGCCAACCAATTTCCCAACTGGATCTTTGCAACGAGACAATATGCGTGAGTTTAACGCGTCCCACTCGGATCCGCGCTGACGTTGCCAGGTATCGCTCGCTGGCTACTGGGCAAAGGCCCCGAACACACCGGTGTGCTGCTCGGCAGTGATGCTGCGGGGAAGACGACGCTGCTCTATCGGTTGAAGCTTGGGGAGACGGTGCAGACGATTCCGACGATTGGCATTAATGTAGAAACCATCGAATACTCAGATGGGAGTATCACTCTGTGGGATATTGGAGGTAAGTCAACCTTTGCCAAGACCTTCAGACATCTAACAGACAAGGGTGCGATCAAATGAGAAGTCACATCCGGTTTTACATCGTGAGGGAGCGGTTCCTCATGTTTCTTCACGATTGCGCGGACTCGGAGAGGCTGGACTACTCAATTGAGCAGTTGCACACGGCTATGAGATGGATGTCCGAGATGGGCTGTCGCCACATATGGATTTTGTTAAGCAAGCAGGACCTCCTCCCTCCATCAGAGAGAGAAACCATCGTCCAAGGCGTGCGCAATCGCTTCGAGTCAGAGTTGGCCCAGTATCAAGACAAGCATTACATCAGGATCATGGACCAGCCGGGCCTGAGCGCCGCTTCTGGGAGTCAACTCGACCTTGTCATGAAGGAAATCAGAGAGACTCTTCAACAGACGCCGCAGCCTTCGCAAAAAAGTACCAAGGCTCAGGTTGACGAGCTAGAGAAGGGTCCTAGCGAGCAAGAGCTGGTGGATCGGATTAAGAAGGCCAGCATGGAGAGTGTTGATCCCGATCGCTTCTGGACGGATTTCGTCAAGGGTAACCTCGACTCGTGGGATCATTATGCCCATCTCAGAGCTGGGTACTTTGTCCTCTTCGAAGGGCTGTCCAGGGGATCCAGTCTTCTCGATTGCGCGAGCAAATTCTTGGGTCGTTTGAAGGAACTCAGACGCCAGAACCCAGAGAAGTTCCGCAACACTGCGCACCGGTAGGTCCTTGATCACCAGCCTAAACATCGGACTAACTGACCTTACAGAACCATGACAATCTTCTGGCTGTATCAGATCCAGATGGCTGCAATTGCGTACAAGGTGGAAAAGAAGCTCGAAGAGTTCCCGTCGCGAGCCGACTTTTGGGAAATCCTTCTCCTCACACCGTCGCTCATGAATGCTAGTCTTTGGAAGACGTACTACTCAAAAGACTTGATGTTCAGCCCAGGAGCCCGAGAGAACTGGCATCTGCCCGATCTCCAACCGCTACCGCCGTTCAAGGGAACAAAGCTAGGTGCGCAACCAAGCACACCCAGCCCAGAAGTGGACCACTACAAACTCCCCCGGTTTGCATTCTCCGTTGTGCAAAAGACACTGTCCTCGAAGCTGCGACGCGGAGGTGTTGTGAAGCAAGCACTCGCGGCGCTACAATCATCCACAATTCGCCTTCGAGCCTCGGACCCTTCAATCCCGCCGTACTCGGAGACGCAGGCATATTTCTGGATCCAGCTCATCCATGCCTCGCTCCGGTCTCTGGACATGACCCCAGCACAGTCCCCGCCTGCCTTTGACGGGCCAGTGACGGCACTGACCTTTGATGCGTTCAAGACCCTCTTCGATCTTACGGGGGCGGAATGGAGGCGGTATTACACGCAAAAACTGTGGGAAGACATTTCTGCACGCATGAGTTTTGTCAATCCTGACCTAAAGGCTCTGCCGAATGTGTTTTCGAGCCCATCCCAGGCCAAGGTCGACCTTGCTCGCCTGCGCATGGCAAATGCCGTCACCCATCGGTTTGCGACGCCATCCGAGTTGCCTCCGCGGGAAGAACTCGACTTTAACGCTGCCATTGTGGTTGATGAGGCGAATCTCATGCGCGACGGGGGCTTAAATATCGGCATTCACGCAAGCCTTCTTGAGTATCTCCATCGCCATTTGTCGGCCACGCAGACGGACAAAAGCGGCCCTTCCGGAGCGGCGGCAGCTAAAACAGCTTTGGATCTGTCGGAAACTTTGGGATCGACTCAAAGCATGTTTTGGGTTCAGCAAGCCCAGATCTCAATGGCCACTAACGGTTCCGTGACCTTTGAAGAGTTTGTGACGAGGAATCCTCAGTTGGCATATGAGGATCTACCTTTCTTATACTACTCGCCCGAGCTGTGGTGGAGCAGTGAGGCTAAACAGGTGTTTATGCCTCCTGATCGACGACATCTTTCCAGTGTTGTTTCTCAAATGGCCAAGTAAGCCTCACTCCATATCGGCAATTAAGTACATCTTTATGTCCGATCATTGTTCTGGCTTGTTTAGGGTTCTAGGAAATATGCTACTGTTAAAAAGGAACTGAATCCACTCGGTGATCTCTGATCCACCAACTAAAGTCGTCATCTGCAATTTCCACATTCCTGTCCGAACCATGTTGAGCCTTGGATTCCACCTGATCCACTTGCCATATATCTGGCAACTCTAGGCATCTCCACGGAACGTCCTCGCCTCTCGTGACGATGACGCGGATGACGTCTCGATGCGAGGTGGGTCCAGCACCCTCATTCGTTCGAAGCTCCTTGGGAAATGTAATCTGCATCGTAAAACTCACTGAATTGCCTTTGCGTACTGATTCGCGAGACTTGAATCCAGGGTAAATCTGCCGGACGCCAAATCCGGGATGAAGGCTCAGGACGGTCAGGTACAAATCGCTCTCGCTAGTGTTTGTAAAGACAAATTTCATCCTGACCTTTGAATCACCCGCACTGTTGACTTTTTCCAGACTCGATGTGAACGGAGCGACATCTTCGCAAGCATCTTTAGGAAGGTCAAAGAAGATCTGTCCAAAACGGGCTAGATGTGCAAGAGCCACGGCGGACCGAGCTGCAAGCTGCACAGCACTGGTGCCTTTGAGCTCCAAACATCGCAATGGGCCCTCGTAGCCGATCAGTGATGGGGGGCCAGAGATTTCAACGCCATCGAGACCCCGTCTGGTCAATTTAAACAACTCGTTATCGGGTGAAGAGCCATGGAATTCTTCAACTTCGATGGGGCCTGCAAGCAGGTTGTCAAGTCTTTTGTAAATGGCCTCCTGAAACTCGTCCCCAAGGGATCCATCGACAAGAACTCGAAAAGTCGCCCCTCCCAAGCCCCATTTCAAAGGCACAACTTCAATACTGTATTGTGAGCTCGATGGGAGGCCAGATGTAAGGGTCGCGCGACATTCCCAGTCTTTGATCTTGTTGACTTTGAAGACGGCCTTGTGAAACAGAGGCACCTGTGCAAATTCGGTCCCTGGATGGACACCGTGAATCTTTCCCATGGGGATGACGATATCATTCCCTTCAACTCGCGAGACAAGGGGATTGAACAAAAAAGGCTCATAATTGTCAAAGAATCCAAGCCTGTCCCGACCAAACACCTCTGGGTTCTGGTTATGAGACTCCAGCCGCTCTGCGATCTTATCGCGGAGGACACAGTATGTTGATGGAGTAATATCCGGCTGGATTTGTTCCAAAAGCTTGACAAGTGTATATGTGAATACACCGTGGGATCTGGCATTGACTTTGATCTCCTTGGCCACTTCACCCGACTTGCAGGCCGCCATCAGCGTGAAATCGTCTGGATTTATGGACCAGCACTTTTCCAGTTCCGAGTTCCTATACGACGGAACTATGGCGTCCGTAGATGGCTCCAGGGTGGGCTCCGCGGCTGGCTGGACTTCTTCCTCGCCGAGGCTCTCCAAATCCTCCTCCCAGTCCACCGGCGTGCGGCCCAGATGATCACCTCGCCATGAACCACCAGAGTAGCAACTGTCAAGAACGACAATGATCTGGACGCCTTTTTCGTTAAGACGCTTCAACCACTCGTTGAGTTCCCATCCCCGCACCGCAGGTTTGTTGAGACAAAAGTCGGCCGTGAGAAGGGAAGGGTCTCTGTCCCGCCCCGCTGGCGATCCTTCAATCCTGGGGAGGCGTCCACCGTGGCCAGAATATTGGAAGAAGAAAATGTCGCCAGGATTCGCTTTTGTGGTCACGATATCGAACTCCCTCTTAATGTTGTCGAATGTGGGCAAGACATCAGGTGATTCTTGGGGCTGCTGGTACCGACCGGTACTTGTCGCATCTCGAGAAGAGGTGAGGACTACGGGTTCCTCCACCTGGAATCTATCTTGAAGAACCGTCTTCACGGCGTTGATGTCATTGACACAACCTTTGAGGTGGTGGATGGCGTCATCGCGCCTCTTATTTGTTCCGTTTTTGAGATATAAATCGATGCCGACGAGCAAGGCAAAACGCTGTGGGCGGTCCATATGTAAGGGTTGTGACTGAGATGTTGAGGATTGTCTGGGACAGCTTCTTTGAGGGGGTGCTTGGGTTTTGATCTTCGGCCTGGTGACTCCCTTGTTCCAGACTATTTGCTTACGGTGAGGAGCTAATGCAGGTGGTCCTTTTCGCCAATAAGGCTCATGCATGTTGTTCCTAGGCCCCTTGGTATTGGTTGTATCAGGGCCTGGTTGTCTCAGGAGCCCCGCTTGGCGCACAAAGAGCCAGCATGTTGGTTCGTTTATCATCCACTCATGATCACAACACCAAGGAGACTTCAGCCGCACGACGCTGTGCCTTGTGGGTGCCTGGTGGTGAGTTGCGAACTGGGTTCACTGAACGAGCCTAATAAGTCGGCCACCAATGGTTGTCAGTCTTTATTAACCGGCACGACGGTTCGCGACCCAACTTCCCACAAGGCAGAGTTAATAAGAGAGGCCAATCAAACAACTCATAGCTTAACGGAACCCATCGACAACCAGGGTTGGTCACGACGTTGCGCAATTGAACGAAGCAATTCTAGGAAGATGCGATCAGCCTGTGTCTAATTCTCCTTCCACGCAAAGTCGGGCTAAACACTCAGGTTCCCTTGCCTCTCCCAGGCAGCTGGCAATCGCCCA
Organism: Ilyonectria sp. MPI-CAGE-AT-0026; assembly: GCA_020744155.1. Classification (NCBI taxonomy): domain Eukaryota; kingdom Fungi; phylum Ascomycota; class Sordariomycetes; order Hypocreales; family Nectriaceae; genus Ilyonectria; species Ilyonectria sp. MPI-CAGE-AT-0026. The sequence continues at coordinate 597,273 of JAGPNQ010000018.1, forward strand.
TCCTTCGTCAATAAGTACAGGGCTTAGGCACTCCGCCACACAAGCTCTCATCAAATCATATCGGGCTGTGGCTGGGTTTCATGCTCCGCCCCCAATGTTTCACGACCCCGGTCCTCTGGCCAGAGTTATATTTCAGCTTATGAGGGCATCCATGGCTCAGTAAGTTATGACGGAATACTTTGTAGATGCGTTAATAATGCTCGGAGTATTTCCTTGCTCTTTCTTGCGGTCCTTCTTAACGGAAGACTCCCAAGCGGGAGCGATCAGGTCATACCCGAACATGACCAGCGAAACCAGGCGATATCGAAAACAACCCCGAAAAGTCAACAGACGAAGTATCCACCTTGCCGCTGCTTTTACTCTTGGGTCGACACATCATCAACACGTTTTGAGGCAAGCGCTGTGGAACTAGCTGTCGTGGCGAGCAGCCAAATATTCGACAAATAGGGACCAGGCAATATTTAAGCCTATTGCGCTCACCCTTCCATCTATGCTTCGAGATGAATGGATGCATGATTAGGAGGCTGCAGGACGTAAGTGGTCCGCGGGAAAGCGGGTGGCCAGGGTTGTATTGGGGTACGAATCAGCAGCAGGGTGTTCTGGGTGCCTTATATCCACTTGGGCGCTCAAAATATGTGTATTGTTTACTGTTGGTGTACTTGAATCATTTCGTAGCCAACGGCAATGAGGCCACGCAAAGGCATGATAGTCAGCTTATTCATACGGGCAGTGCAGGTTGACATGTGTCAAGTTGAGATTTTACCCCGCACCTCTTGCCACCGCTTGAGAGTATTTTTTGCTCTCAGATCTGTGCTCAGGGGCTTTGCATCCTTCGTTCTTCAGCTTCATTCGGAAGGTGAGGCCTCACAACAAATTTACCAGATTTTTGTACTGGAATATCTGGTTACCATGCGAAATAAATCACGACTTGACAGGGTTTTTGCTCAGCTCCTCCAACACCATCCCTACGGATGGGCTCTATATAAAAAGGCCACGACAAAGGAGGTGCACCCAGGTTGTTGTGGCTACTTTGACACCGACGGAGACTGGCATACCCTCGTTGATCTCACGAGCAGCGATGAAAACTTGACTCAGAAAGGGTGGAAATCTCCAAGCGACAGCTTCAAGAGCCGAGATGAAGAACCGCAGACTCTTATCTGGGGTCCAAAGACGTCCAAAACAGTCGTGTCACGTCAACTAGGCGGTGAAGCTGGTGCTCCGTAAGTCTATTATCGCGAATGACTGAGCTAACATTCTAAGCTAACATTCTATAGCTTAGTCGTGGCCCCAATTGAACCCTCTGTGACTATGTCATTCACATGCGAAGGAAATGAAGGCGCAGTTCTTACAACTGAAAGCCCAGTTCTGAGGTATCGGATTGGTGATGAATCCGCGGCGACGCAGTGGGTAAAAGACAACGAGCCCGAGATCCTGAGACAATACAAGCCCATTGTCGAAAGACATGGTATATGGGTAGTGACCAAGACCTACACGTCACGCCGATGTGGCGTTGCTGTCATGTCATCCAAGTCCTCGAAAGTTGAGATTAGCATTGGTGTCAGCGCTCCGGGTCTGTTTTCTCTAAAACCAACGAGTTCTTGGAAGTCTAGCAACGAGCACCTTGCTCATGAGATCCACGATGATGATAAAGGGGTAGTGGTGTTCATCAGCGGGGTTTACTTTGCCAAGAAACTGTTCTCATCCAAACTGAAGCACCTGGCTGATCAAGAGGACCAAAAGAATAAAATCTTTCGTGGAGGATATGAAGAGTCAGATGGAGGCAACGAAAGCGAATATGGAGAGGAAGAATATGGACAGGAAAGCGGGCAGGGAAACGGGCAGGAAGAATACGGACAAGACGAGGATGAACAGGATGAAGGCAAAAAGTTTGGGATACAGTATTTCAACTGCCCTGGCCCTTGAGAAATATAAATGCACAACTTATCTGTGAAGGAGCCGCGGGGTTGTATTTGAGATTCGACTTTCTATACATATCTCACTATGCCGCCAGTCCACTAAACAAGAGTTGTCTCAAACCTAAACGTTGATTTACTATATATGCATTAACCATGCCATTATTTTGCAATGCCTTGGATTCGGATGTTCCGCCCAACCAAGGCTAATACTCTTAATATCTAGACCTTGTGCTCAGCCTTGCTATCAAACTCCTTGCTATCATGCTCAACTTCCGCAATCTTCTCAGACGCATGAGGCACAATTGCATCCTCACCGTCGAAAATGACGGCAATCTGTTCCAAAGTGTAACCTCGGGTCTCGGGGTAGCCGAAGTAGGCGCAGAGGAGGAGGATGATGAGCATGACAATAAAGACAAAGTAGTACTTCCAGCCAATAGCGTCAAGAGCAATAGCGTTGACGAAGGTGTTGACGAAGATGGCTGCAACGGTAGAGCACCAGGACACGGCAAAACCACGAGATCGGAGGCTGAACTGCCAGATTTCGCAAGGGTAGGCGGTAAGAAGAGGAGTCCTAAAGAGATTAGTATCAATATTTTGTGGGGATTTAGCTGACTTACATTCCAACGTCGTAGCCGGCGAAGAAAATAAACAGGAAGGGGATGACGGCAATGCCAACGGTCGACGAACCCGACGTCGCAAAGGAGCCGCTCAAGCCAGTGACAATGATGAAGCTAACCAACATGACACTTGCAGAAGTCAGGAAAAGGAAGCGACGACCCAGTCGATCGACGCTGGTGGCTGCAGCAACTGCCCAGAGCAAGTTCCACACGTTGAGGCATGCAGAAATGAGGGTCTGGTCCGTGACGGACTTGACACCAACGGATGTGAGGACAAGAGGAAGATAATACGACCTATCCAAGTCAGCAGATGCATAGTTAATTTAGAACGGAATACTAACACGACGCCATTTCCCACCCATTGGGCCAGTACACCGAGAGAGATTGAGATGAAGAGACGGTGGCGGTTACCGGGAGTCTTGATCATATCGAAGTATGAGGTGCTAGAGGAGGCCTCCTTTTCGGCGGTGATGGTGTTGTCGATCTCGGTCACTTGATACGTGACAATAGCATTCTCTCTGTCACCACCAGCATGGAACTTGGCCAGAATATCCGTTGCCTCCTCTTTCCGGCCAACGCTGATGAGCCATCGGGGGCTCTCGGGGGACATGAGCAGGCCAGGAAGCGCAACCAGCGGGAGAACAACCTGGATCAGCACCGGGACTCGCCAGCACCAGCTGGAAGGAATGTTTCGGCAAGCAAAGGTCACCCAGCCGCAGAGAGTACCTCCGACGTACCAGCCGCACATGTAGAGCGCGTTGGCGACGGATCGTTGCTTGGGGTGGGCAATCTCGTTGATAAGCAGAGGCGAGGCGTTGCCCAACCACGAAGCCGCGATACCGATAAACAGTCGAGAAACTGTAAAGGTCTTTTCGTTTTGAGCAGCGGTCTGCATGCCAACTCCGAGAATGAGGAACAGATAGCCGACGTAGATACCGGGCTTGCGTCCGTAGCGGTTGGAGACCCAAGCAGCCACCGGGAAGCCAATGCCGTTACCCAGCCAGTAAATAGCGGTGATCCAGCCCAGATAAACGCCGGAAGGGTTTCCCATGAAATCCTTCCAGATGGGGAGGGCCAGGATACCTCCCATAATGGAGCCATCGTAGCCGTTTGCAGAGGCTATGGCGTGTTAGACAGAACTGGGCAATTGGGAGCATTTTCTTACAGAACAAGACCAGAGACAGCGTGATAAAGTTGAGCTTGCGCAGATAGCTATGCGTGTACCAGGGCGTGTCATCGGACAGCCCTGCCAGATTGCCTTGTCCAGCCATGGTGATGGAGTATTCGCAAGTGAACACTGAGATGAATCGAGTACAGAGCCGGGCAATCAGCTTGTGGTGATGATGAGGATTCAGATCTTGATGATTGAACCGGGGGCCATGCAGGCTATATAATAAATTTTTATCTGTTCACAGCGCTCGAGACCCGCCAGAATGGTTCGTCCAACGCCCTGGCAAGTGGAGTTTTGTCGAGCCCTGTTCATCCAGCGCGTCGTAAGTTGACCTGTCGCTCACGTTGCCTCCCGCGCCCTCAGCCGAAGACTCCAAGCGAAAAAAAGTCTACAGATCCTTCTACCCCGTGGAGAAATTTAGCTCCATTTCCCCATCGCGGAGCCGTGGGGTCTCGTGAACAATCTACCTTGTCTGGATTCATTAGTTTTCGGGTCGAGAGGTACGGAGGCGGAGAATTGAGTCAGGGGTTCGGCGTGGGCGAGATAAAGTGGCGACTGAGGCGGAGAATTAGGACATTGGATGGTCGAAGCGCGTGATGGGATTGCTCAATGTGACGCAAGATGATTCAATTCTCCGCCTGGATACTGATAATTTGTTATTCTCCGCCTCGGTACGCCGAAACTATCCATTTCTGACGGTTCCCCAGCATCCTAGACGTGATCTCTCCGTATTCTCCGCTTCGGCAGTGTCAATTTCTGACGCTTTCCCCAGTGCCATGTGGGCGCCACCTGATCGTCCCCATATTCTCCGCGTCAAGTGATTTAAAGACGCTTTCTGTGGGTTAGAAGCTGTCAACTGTAAACCATGTGGATCGACTGTCGAAAACTAGGAGCGCTGAGGCCGTTTCGGCAACGGGATAAGGATGTTGACGGCTGAAAACTCCTCGCATGCCGTGGCTGTGTTTCTCGTCTTTCTTTATTCCCAGCTTGCATTAGTCCTTTGATACGAGAGTTTTTCTTGCATCTATTCTCCTCACTGTTGCAAAATGGATGTCGAAGCCCTCATTCAGCAGTTGACGCTTGAAGAAAAGGTTGCGCTGACAGCCGGTTAGTTCACCCATACCACGGATCTTTCATATACTGACCGTTACAGGGACTGGATGGTGGCATACTACGGCAATTGACCGTCTTTCGATCCCATCTATTCGGCTTTCTGATGGCCCAAATGGAGTCCGGGGCACGCACTTCTTTGATAGCACGCCTTCAGCATGTCTGCCTTGCGGCACGGCTCTAGGGTCAACCTTTGACACCAATCTCGCTGAGCGTATTGGCGGCTTGCTATCAGATGAGGCGCATGCCAAAGGCGCTCATGTCCTTCTTGGTCCTACCATCAACATTCAACGAGGACCCCTCGGCGGAAGAGGCTTTGAGTCCGTGTCGGAGGACCCGATCCTCTCTGGCATCATTGCTGGCCACTATGTCCGCGGTGTCCAAGAGTCTGGAGTGTCTGCCACATTGAAGCATTTCGTGTGCAATGACATGGAGAGCGAGCGAATGGCTGTCGATGCGCTGGTTACCGCGCGCGCCATGCGAGAGATCTATCTGCTGCCCTTCATGATTGCCATCGAGATGGGACAGCCCCGCGCCATCATGACCTCCTACGGCAAGGTCAACGGCTGCCACGCTGCAGAGAACCACCACATTCTACAAGAGATCCTGCGGGATGAGTGGAAGTGGAAGGGTCTGGTCATGAGCGACTGGTACGGAACATACAGCACCTCCGAGGCCATCAACGCCGGCCTGGATCTCGAGATGCCCGGACCTACACGATGGCGCGGAGAGGCTCTCAGCCACGCTGTGACGGCGAACAAGATTAAAAAGGCTACCCTCGACGAGCGGGTGCGCAACGTACTGAAGCTGATCAAGCACGGTCTTGAGAACACTTCCATTCCTCCCAACGCTCCGGAGACGCAGCTCAACACCCCTGAGCACATTGCTCTCCTACGAGAAGCCGCGGCCAAGTCAATCGTTCTGTTGAAGAATGAGCAAAACATCCTGCCCTTCAACCCCAACAAGAGCGTGGCTGTAATCGGCCCCAACGCCAACATTGCGACATACTGCGGCGGCGGCAGCGCTGGTCTCCGCGCCTACAAGGCCGTTACACCTCTCGAGGGCGTCAAGAGCCTCGCCGGCGACGTCGTCTTTTCCCAGGGCGCCTACGGCCACCAGATGCTGCCGGTTCTGGGCAAGGCGTTGCGGACGGTGGACGGACAGCCGGGGTTCTCTCTCCGTTTCTACAACGACCCGCCCAAGGCCAAGGGTATCACGGGTGCTCGACCCATGCTGGAAGAGCGGATCCTTGACGATACCTACACGTGGTTTGTCGACTATGAGCACCCTGACCTGGCCGACATTTGGTACGCCGAGGCCGAGGGCATCCTGACGCCTGACAAGTCTGGCGAGTGGGAGTTTGGCCTGTCGGTCCACGGAACCGCGGAGCTCTTTATCAACGGTGAGTTGGTTGTTTCCAACATTGAGAACCAGCGACTCGGAAACAGCTTTGTCGGCTGTGGAACCGTCGAAGAGACTGGCAACATCACGCTCGAGGCCGGCAAAGACTACCGCATCCTCGTGCAATGGGGCTGCTCCAAGACCACCAAGCTCAAGGTCTCGGGCATGGTGGACTTTGGCCAGGGCGGTCTTCGCTTCAGCGGCTGTCCCAAGCTCGACGCCGGCGCCGCCATCCAGGAGGCTGTCCAGGTTGCCAAGTCTGTCGACCAGGTTGTGCTCTGCGTTGGAACCAGCGGCGAGTGGGAGTGCGAAGGCCAGGACCGTACCACCATGGCTCTTCCTCCAGGGACCGATGAGCTTGTGGAAGCTGTGATTGCCGCCAATCCCAACACTGCTGTTGTCATCCAGAGCGGTACTCCCGTCGCTATGCCGTGGGTTGATCGTGCCAACACGGTGCTGCAGGCCTGGTTCGGTGGCAACGAGGGTGGAAACGGCATTGCCGACGTGCTCTTTGGAGCCATCAATCCTGTATGTGCATTCTATAGAGTTGCGTTATATGCTAACATGAACAGGCCGGAAAACTTCCCATTACCATGCCTCGCCGTTTGGCTGATAACCCCAGCGCTCTGAGCTTCCGTTCTGAGAACGGGCGTGTTCTGTACAGCGAGGATGTCTATGTTGGATATCGCTGGTTCGATACGTTGGACATTACACCTCTGTTTGCCTTTGGCCATGGTTTGTCTTATACGTCGTTTGAGTTGTCTGGGCTGGAGGTGGCTCAGGATCAAGCCAACGGTCACACTAACGGTCACACCAACGGTCACACAAATGGTCACAACGGCCACACCAATGGTCTGGTCAATGGTCACTCCGCAGACGCATCTGATGCCCTGATTGTCCACGACGCTGAGCAACTCACTGTCCACGTTCAAGTCGCCAACACCGGCTCCCTCGCTGGTGCCGAGGTCGTCCAGGTCTACGTCAAGCCTGCAGCATCAACGCCATTAACCAGCTCAGCCAGAGATACCATCACGCGTCCCGCCAAAGAGCTCAAGGGCTTTACCAAGGTCCACGTCGAGGCTGGAGCCAGCGAGACAGCTGTGGTTACGCTGGACCTATTGCGCGCAACCAGCTACTGGAGCGAGCAGATGGACTGCTGGCACAGCGCTCCTGGGTCGTATGGGATTTTGGTCGGCACGAGCAGCCGCGGAACGTTTTTGGAAAAGACTGTCGTTCTGAAGAAGAGCAGGACTTGGAAGGGACTCCGCAATTGATTACGATATAGATTTGGGAGCATATTGGATACATAGGATAGGAGGCGTTTGGTAACGGATAATGATGGTTGCACTTTAGGAGAGGAGTGAAGTTACAGCGCACTTGACATTGTGGTTGCCCCTAAGTTCCAGCGCACTTAGCTGTCTCATCCCTGAGTTCCAGCGCAGCAGTATCACCCCTAAGCCCCAGCGCATGTAGCATGAGCATTGCATTCGCACACGAGTACGCTCTATTCCTAAAGACAAGTGTCAAGATCACTTAATATGAGACATAATATTTTAATAAACCCTCGTGTTGGTATTTATCAATTATTTTTATTAACAAGTAATCCTCAGCATTGTTCATCGCACCTGGCACTCCCAGCAGCTTACTTCACTAACAACTTGGCACTACACCAACAGTATTCCCGAAACGGAGATTCCCCCAAAGCGGAAAACTCTTCCACGACACGCGTTGCTGGGCCGGATGACTCCCGAGACTCCATACAATTGTGGGTGAATACGACAAACGGAGCAAAAGCCCCACCCGCATTCCTCCGTCAGGCCTTGATCTGTTCGTCCGGGGTTACGGAACAAGAAAAGGCGGAGGCGGGGATGAAGCGCGCAAAGTCGGGTGTCAAACCGTCGGAATGGCACTAATACAAGGGACTAATACAAGGGACTAACAAATTACATGGCGTGTGACCGATCCTCACGCCACCCCAGGATGGAGAAATAACCCTGATCCGTTTCTCCGCCTCGCTGCTAATTCTCCTCTTGACTGAGCTGAGAGCTGAGTTTATGCATGACGATCCGCGCACCGCGACAGCCAGCCATGCGCCGCTCGAGGTCTCCTCTTGCTTCGCCATCTCCGCCGCCTCTAGGAAACGGCTCGGGAGACGCCAGCGCCGGGACCGGAACCGGGAAGAGGCCGCAGACTCTTGCGAGGCGCGCCTGTGATGCTTGCAGAGCCCGGAGGCGGAAATGCGTCTTTGCCGACGGTCCTCGGCCGTCTCAGACTCAAGCTGCTCAGACTCAGGCTCAGTGTCATGACTGTCTGAGACTGGGCATTACTTGTAGCTTCCTCGTCCCGACACGCACGCGAGGTCCTAAGCGTCGGTTTGTCGTTTCTTTCGCCCGTTTATTGCCCATGCTCACTGTGCCCTTTAGAAAACGGCTTCCCTCAACGCCGCGTGAGAGTGGCGATGAGGAGCCACCGGAGCCCTCTGCAAATCCAAACCCTGAAACCCAAGAATGGCAATTCACAGCGGTCCAGGCTGAGCCGAGGAGTGATATTCGCCCTCTCCCAATCGTCGATCATTCCTCCCCGTATGGACCGCAACCATCACCTGGTTTGACCGTCCGGAATGCATCTCCGTCCATGGCTGGCCCCCGGTTCCCGACCGATGAGCTTTGCTCCCGGCCGCTGCTCAACATCATCATGAATGATTACCTCGATCTCATCTACCCGCTGGTGCCCGTCATCCACCGTCCGAGTTTCCGCGCCGATCTTGCGTCAAACCGGGACCTTACTGACCCTGACTTTCTCTCCATCGTCATAGCCCTTGCGGCTTTGACCGTCGGGCTATTACCGTCGCGGTTTCCCGTCTATCGGGCCATGGCGCCAGATGTTGCCATTCGCTTCGACACAAGAATGGCCATGATCAACACCTGTGTCGATATGTGCATGCGCCTTCGAACCCACAGCTATTGGGACCACATCAACTTGCGCAAATGGGCCGTTTGCTACCTCTTATCCGTCGGCTGCTTCCAGACTGGTCAAGCAAACCGAAGCCGCATGCTTGAGGTAGAGTCTATGCAGGTCGGACGATTGCTGGGGCTCCACCGCATTTCCGATTATGAAGGGCTCAACCGTATCGAGACTCAACTGCGGAAGAAGGCATTCTGGCTTATGTTTTATACTTATGCGTAAGTCAAATTTGTGACCCCAATCCTTATACCACTGACCCTCATAGGCATTCAACGCTCCTTGCCGGGCGTCGGGAACGACTGGCATTTCTCGATCACTCTATGCTACAGGAGGTCAACTTCGAGGCTCTATTCCCATTAGATCTCGACGATGAATTCATTCTTGAAAGCAGTATCCTAAACCCTCCATCCCCAATTGCATCCCCATCCACACCCGGTACACAATCACAACCCAAATCCGCTCTTGGTCTCACCAGCGGATTCATTTTACATTCCAAGGTCTTCCTCAAGGCCGTGCAAGAAGCCCTTACTCCGGGATACTGCGATTGGGAGCGCCGCCATACTCCAGAGGTACGACTATCGCGTCTACGGAACCTTCTACTCGAGATCCGATATATGCTAGATGACGTACCGGGCCCGATGCGACAATGGGCTTCCACGGGCGACGCAAACCCGTCCCATTCTCCCGAGACCCGCCAGGCCATATCCGTGTATGATGATTTAGCTCCGCCAGGCGGACCCAAAAGCGCAAATGCCAAAGCCCTACCGGGGCAAGTCGAGATAATGAGGGCAAACCTTCATGGAACTCACCTATGGGTGCAAAGCCTTCTACTGGATCAAATCGACGTTTTGCTACAGAACATATCACAAGCAGATTCCTCCGAATCTGGCTCCTACACTACGGCTCTCAAGGCAAGCTGGACAGAGCGTGAAGACGTTTGCCGTCAAATGTTGCATCTATTACACAGCATGCCCTATGCCCACCTTGAACCCAACGGGCTCTATCTTGTAAGTTTAGGCTTGTCCTAAGTTCCTAAGTCTTGGGTCTTAAGTCTTAGGTCTTATATCACTGCTTTAGATCATTAGATCAGACACTAACCTGACACAGACATACAAGGTCCGCGACGTGGGCGTCACTCTCCTCAATTGCCCCTACGAAGGCCACGAACGGCCTGCCCGCCGCGCTGCCGAGTACATGCGTGACTTTACTCGAGCGCTTTCCCGGCTCGATCGAAGCGAAATTGTCAACGCGAGCAATCTGAAGAGCTGGGTTGATGTTGACCGTGAAAGAATATTGTTATGACAAAAGATGATACCATAAATATAAATACCACAAAATTACAGACAATGAAACGATACCATCAAGTTATAAATACGATAAATTTTTACTTGAAGGTTCTATATAAATAACCCTATTTTACGTGATTTTATTCAGCTTTATTTCATCAATTATCTCCGTCCTGACTTGGCCGCCATCTGATTGACACATGCAGCGCTCAGCCAGGAGGATACGGTCATAAGCACACGATATTTTAGGAACAAGAGACACTGATCAATTGTCGAGAAACGTGTGTGACAATGCGTGGCCAATACCGCGCAAACATGTCGCGGAAACTCTTTGTTCCCGTAAGATCACTACCCGCCCTTGTATTCTTTCACTGTCATTGTTCCTCTTTGTCCTCCGAGCTTCCCGTTGTGCTCTGGAACAATGCGTTGATAGTCAAAGAAACAACTGTTCAAACGTTCAGGTGCTGCCTAGGAACTACGTACAAATACTCAACGGAATTCGGATGCCAACTCCAGCAACCTCACCCAGTCAATACCACCAAAACCAAGTACCAGAGAAACGGACTTCAATATGGACATGGGTATCAACTTCCTGGATAACTCGGGATCTCAGGTCCACGGCTCTGCTCCCAACATGAAACAAGCACCCGAGGATCCGTACCAACTGCACTCAAGCTCACTGGAGCGATCGGCCATCAAGGAGTGGTTGATCCACTTCCTGACCAACAACAGCGACATCATCGGGATGATCCAGGCCCTGAATCTGGATAAGGAAGCCGAGAAGCGCGAAATGGCCAAGCGCTCGCTCGTCGTGCAGCAGATGATTCAAAAATTATTCCATTGCGAGGTTCTGGCAGAGAGGCTGCAGCTCCTCCAAGACGCCTCGTTCTACCACGCAAAGAGAGACGAGCTCCAAGACACCTACGAGCAGCTCAAGGAGGCCATAGGAGATCCAGTTCCGAATCAGGGTTGGAACTGGGAGGCGGCTCTCGAGAAAATGGCCAGCAAGGAGCCCAACATGTCAGCCTTGTTCTCGAAGCCCATGGAAGCGAAGCAGAACAGCAGGCGAGATTACAAGCGAAATTACAGGCGAGGTCGAACGGGATACCGACGCGGGAATGAGCTTGCGAACAATTAATAGACATAGCCTGCGGGAGCTATAGAGCCAGATAGACTAAACGCCAATCAATATTCGGCTGGTAGCCACCAACAAATTGAACCTGAAATAGTGTACAAGCCCGATGAGCAATGTTATATGTACAAGGGTATAGTCGTCATCTCATCCATCGGTGAACAATATCCTCCGTCCTCAAGTCATCCTCACTTGGAAGCTCTCGTATGCTCTTCGTAAAATTCCAGCGTCAACGCTGCCAAGAAACCAGGAATGCAGCCCTTTTCTCGCACCCAGAAGCCAATCTGGTCGCTGATCCTGCGGGCAAAAGCACTCTTTGGGCCGCCGCCCACCTTCATCGTGCCGCGCTCGCCGTCAAAGACGATGGAGTTTTCGTTCTCGTCTGTTTGAGACGGGTAAAAGGTGCTCTCCACGCGCATCTTGCCGTTGGGGATGAAGGTGACAGTCCAGCCGAGGGTGGAAAAGATGGCTTCCTTGAACTCCTGCGACTTGGAGCCCCAAACCTCCTTGAGGCGACGTGCAGACTTTTGCGCGGATGCCGTCTCGGCCTTGGCGGCAGCAATCTCGCGCTCCATGGCGCCGAGGACTGACGTTGGGATCATCGGAACGGAAGACTTGCCGGCCTTGGATTGAAGAGTAGCCAACAGGTCAGTGTTCTCTTTTTGCAGAGCCTCCAAAGTACAACGCTTGATCGCTTCATAGTCGGACGTAGGGTTGGACTTGAGCGACAGGACTCGCGTCTTGGTCGTTTGTTTGGCGGCCTCCAGCTGCTCGCGGTTCGCTACCAAGTCCTTCTCCAGCAGCGCCACCTTGGTTTGAGTGCTCGAGAGTTCCTCCTGGAGCTTGCGGTTCTTGCGTGTCAGTTGTCCAAGCTGCTCTTGTGCGTTGTCGTCCTCGGCACGCGAACGCTTGCCAGTAACAGGCTGAGGTGTGCCAGGCTCAACTGCGGCTAGCTCGGCGTGAAGACTCTGGACTTCGGTCTTATACTTGTCGACAAGATCCTCAAGCTCCTGGACTCGCATCACGCGGGCCTGGTCAAATTGCTCAGGCTGGAGTGTCTCGTCCTCGGTGTCGAAGGTCTTCAATTGAGCCCGGAGGTACTCAACTTCCTTAACCGCAAGGACGCGCTGTCGTTCAAGCCGCAGACGAGCCTTGTCGGTAGACATGGCGTTAGCGGAAGTCTTAGCGGTCTCAACCTCGCCCTTGAGCTTAGCCTTTTCATCTTGAAGAGTCTTAATCGTCTGCTGCTGGGCCGTCATCTCTCCCTGCACCGCGCCCAACTTGTCCATGTACGAGGCAGTAGTCAGTCGCTCCTGGACCAACGCCCTTGCCATGGCTTCTGGGGAGTCAAACTCTGCATCTCCAGTCTCCAAAGTGTTCTTGAGGTAGGCTGTCCAAGCCAACCGTTCGTCCTCGAGTCGCTGTCTTTGGATCCGGGCCTCCGCAAGTTCTGCCTCGATCGTCTCTGCAGTCTCGAGCTTGCGTTGCAGCGTGCGCTTCTCCTCCTCGACCACCTCAACCGCTCTACTGACGGCGCGCAGGTGTTTCAGTTCGGATAGCTGATCACGGTTGGTCGCTTCGAGGTTCCGGATGTGATGGACTTGTTCGGTCAACTCCTGTCGGATAATCTCCATGGTTTCGGCGTCGCCACTCTGAGCCTTGAGTCGCAGTACATTGGCCTCCAGGTCTGCAATGTCGGCATCCTTTTCGGCAAGTTGAGCCTGTGTTTGTTGGAGGCTGGCTTCTCTCTGTTGGCTCTCCTGCTCTAACTCATGCACTGTCCGCTGCGAGGCGGCAACCTGCATCTCAAAGTCGGTAATCTTCCGGTCAGCGATTCGCGCAGCTTCCTCCTTGGCCGTCGACAGGTCCTCCAGCTGTTCCTGCAGGAGTCGTGCTTCGTCCTCTGCATCCCGAGCCTTGCGCTCGAGGGCCTTTTTATCCTGTTCAGCCGCATCTTTCACATCGTCGAGCTCTCGTCGTAGCGCCTCCATCTGCGTCGCAGCCTTTTCTCGCTCAGCTTCGGCTACCTGGCGTTGTTGTGCCTCGTCTTGTTCGCGGCGTCGGGCCTGCTCCATCTTGCTGTTCTGTTGTGACATGGCAATCTCCTTCTCTTGCTCGGCCGTCTGCATGCGGTATTGCAGGGTGCCAATCTCAGCCTTCAAGGCCTCGATCTCCTTCCTGTACTTTTCATACTCGTCGGCATCGGGAGGCGCCATGTTTTCCTTACAGCTATCGCGCGAACCTGGGCGGACCGATTCGGCGGTGTGGCCCTGGCGGGAAGTAGGTCGTGAATTATTCGTCTCGGCGCCGGTGAAAAGGTTGTACGTCGGTTGCGTCGCACGGAATGACGAGATCTAGATAGTTAGCTCCAGATTTCGGAATGCTGCTTTGTTTTGATTCATTGTTGACTTACCCTGGACTCTCGAAGTGATGTTTGGGGCCTGCCGATGGATGAAGTGCTTGCGCGAAATCTGTTGGAAGTAGAATTGCGACGGTTTCCGGGACCTTCACGCCCTTGTGGCGTGTGAGATCGCATTTTGGTGTGGTGTTGAAGCGCGTCGTCAATGTTGAGTCGCGATCTGTGCAGATTGGTGCATCACCACGGTAGCTGCAGATCACGTGATGCGCTCAACAACGCAGATCATGCCAGGATAATTGCCGTCAAGGGTCCACTGGAAATTTGGAGAAATGGCAAGCGTTGTAATTAATAGTGAAAAAAATTGCCTATTCCCTTTACGTGTCGATGCAAATAGAAGGATTAAAATAGAAACAGTGCTGATGATTCCTATTGTATAGGGTAACCAGGCCGGTTTACAACCCAGCATCAACTAGAATATTCTGCGCCTATGCCTTTTGATAAAGAGGAATAAGTTGATTAAGATGAGTCTAGGATGCTCATAGGGAGGTTGGGGGAGTCTGTTGTGGTCTATTACAATAAATTGGCAGTCATCTTTCAATTGTTGCAGGAGTGATGGTCAAAACAAAACCCATTAACCCCACCAGATTTAACAGATATCTCTTTCCCGTTCAGATCGTGGTGAGCTTACTCTTGTACATGGGACAGATCAGCACTATCAATATCAAGATGGCTCTCTCATTCGCTGATATCCCTGTCCGGTTTATAAAGCTGCCTTGGTATTGTTAAAGGATGCGCTTGACGCCATGCTAATTGAATTTCCCGGTGACGTAGTATCCCGCTCGGCGATTATCGGCATAGTACGTACCTGCTGAGGGACGGACCCTGCCTAGCCGTACTATTTTGACACGTGATTGGTCAGTATTGGAAAGAAGCCTTGGACCCACTCTCGGCATTGGACCTCCTTCATCCAGCAAAACGAAGCTCCTTCAACAAAAACATCAACACGAGAACAAGTCAAGGACGCTCCGGGATTCATCTATGACGAAAAACGACAGCCGAAATCATCAATTAAATCCAAACAAATACCGCCATCCTGCTCTGGGATTGGAGTTGTATGGAGTATGCGCCTAGGTAGTCTCACTGCAGCTTGAGCTGCCCCTCCACATTTGGTCGCTCCATCACCACTATAACAAAACTCCCAAAGTCGGCCCCTACTTCGAAATGGCATCCTTATGCTTGAGGGTAAGATTCTGGATCCACGAAAACTCCCCGACACTTCATCTGACGTCTTCGTAGTCCTCCGCGACCTCCGCATACTCCGCTTCCGCATCTCGAGCCCTCCGTAATGCCTCCACTCGCCTCCCGTCTTCTCTTCGACAGACTCCTCTCCAATACCGAGCGCCCGTCTCCTTGCGATGGTCATCCAATTCCCCAACGCAAGGTAGGAGTACCTCCACCGAAAGCGACAGATCCGGCATCTCGGCGACCAACACAACTCCAAGCAGCGCATCCTCACACAGCGAAAGCGACTCCGACAGCAAGCTCAATCCTTTCAGCGATGACTGGGAAAACACCACCGACAACTCAATACACTCGTTTGACGACTTGCCCCATCGACTCTTTGGCGCAAACCAACACATGATCATCAACAACGAGCTGAAGGAAGTCCTGCGTCTTATGCTGCGCCAGTTCAACGCCCCAATCGTCTACTGCTTTGCATATGGATCTGGCGTCTTCCCTCAAGAGTCTTCTGGTCGCCACGCCACCGAGGCCGAGTTCCGCGCCCTACACCCCCACCCGCCCGAGGCCTTGATAAAGGCGCAAAGGGGAGCACCCAAGATGCTCGACTTTATCTTTGGTGTCACCCATACCCAGCACTGGCACTCCATCAATATGAAGCAGCACCGCGACCATTACTCCAGCGTTGCCTCTTTGGGCTCCGGATTTGTCTCGCGCGTTCAGGACTGGGGTGCTGGTGTATACTTTAACCCGTTTATCGAGATGAACGGCATGTTGATTAAATACGGCGTTACCAGTATCGATAACCTTGTCAACGATCTTTCTTCGTGGGACAGCCTTTACCTCGCCGGCCGCCTTCAAAAACCTGTCAAGATTCTTCGAGACCACCCCAGGGTGCGACTGGCGAACCAGCACAACCTCATTGCCGCCATCCGAACTGCCCTTCTCCTACTCCCACCCGACTTTACCGAGGCGCAACTATACAGCACGATTGCAGGCCTCAGTTATCTAGGCGACCCTCGAATGTCCCTGCCCACAGAGAATAAAAGCAAGGTCAACAATATTGTCGACAACAACATTGTCCACTTCCGTCGCCTCTATGCCCCCCTCATCAAGACGCTACCTAACGTCGACTTTGCTGGAGCATTTCGGCTTGACGACCAAGATTGGGTTCTGAACCCTGAAGCAAATAACACTCTGCATCAGGATATGGACCCCGTCAGACGTGGAAACATGGTGCGACGCCTGCCCAAGACGTTCCGCTCCCGGCTATACTTTCAGTACCAGAAGAAATTCTCCATGCCAAAAGAGGAGTTTAACCAACTCATGAAGGCTTCGGCCGATGACGAGACTACCTCGATTTCACGACGACAGGGTGGTGACTTTGAGAAGCGGGTCGCAACAGACGACCCTGCCAAGCTACAGGAGATTGTGCGCAAAGTCATCAAGCAGACGGTCAACTGGCCCAGCACCACCCAGAGCATCAAGGGCGTCATGATGGGTGGCTGGAGTCGCACCGTCCGTTACCTTGGGGAAAAGATTTCCAAGTGGAAGAAGGGCCAAGACAAGGCGAAGCAGGACAAGAGTTCCAATGAGAAGTCGGAATAAGAATATGTCACTGCTAATCTCGCGTGCCTCATCATCCAGTGAGCGTTGAATCCCGCGGACCAACCTCACCTGTACATACTACACCTTTGTCGCTCACCGACATGAGAGCTCCCACGAGCACCTTTCATATGTACCATGTATCACGTATGACGGAGACCACGCTAGAGAGGTACTATCTAACCAGGTTCAGTTATGATCTGGTGCTTTCATAGTACATCACAATGAACCTATTACTATCTGGCATGGATTTATACACGAAAAATACACATCCCGATCATATCACGTCGGCTGATACCCTTTCTCGACCCACTATCAATTAGGGACTTGCAGGAGCGTAGGATCATGAGTGCATAAAATATTACTTCTGACTGGACCAAGATGGTGGTTTAGGTATCAGGCATGCCAATAGGTTTCCAAGATATCCACTCCAAACACCAACAATGCCGACATATAAACAGGTTTCTTTCGTCGTACAAACTACATACACGCACCTAGCCCAGCCACCAAGACACCACGAAAGAAGGAAATGTAAAGAAATAAACCAAACTACAAGACGGGATTATCCTCCAACGTCACGCTCGCTATTCAATGCGCTTCCCGAGACCCGCCTCGTCTCGGTATCCATACACGTCATGTCGCCTGGTCCGTGTGACCGCGATTCCTCTTTTAGGTCTTATATTGTATGGGAGCAGATCGAATGCCGCTTACCTGCCCTCGTATTTTCCGCTCACAAGCTTTCTGATTGCGGGCACATCTACCCACTGGGGCTCTTGGCTCGATGTCGTCAAGGTATCATCAGCGAAAGGATCGTCGTCGGTTAGCTCTTTGACCTTGCCCTTTCCTTCGTCAAGTCGTGAGATGGAGATGCCGCTGCCTACAACGTCGTCTCCTGAAGCTGTGTATTCCCACCTGGCTTCAACATGTCCCGGGTTGGGACAGACGCCCTCAGCGCCAATCATGCGACACACAATCTTTTGCGGGGCGTCTGTAAGCGTAACGTCTCCTACGCGCCAGTAGACTAGGTGTTTGTCCTTGAGATGGGTTCCGGTGGGCTTGGTCTGAGCGCCACTGGCACGACCATCATAAGTCACCACAAAGACGACATTGTGCAAGATCACCGGGGCAGTCAACTCGCAAGCTGGGTTGAGATGGTACTGTAGAAGTAATCCCAACTTGTCACCTTGCGGCTTCCAGGCGAGCTTCAGCAGTAGAGGAGCGTGGTGTCCCAGGGCCTCCGGCTCTTCAGTAAAAAGTCGGTATGAGAATGCCGTTGAGGTTCTCGTGAGGTGCGAAACGTCAAGAGAGAACTGATCTTGCTGGTCGGGAGAAGAGTTTTGGACGAAGATGCGGTTAGGTCCAATGCGTTCAAGGGCAGCAAAGTTGTTGATGCGGATTGTTTCGTGATCTGAAAAGTCAGCGACGTTCTTGAGAGACGAGGATAACATACCCTTTATGTCGCCTGAGTCACTGGGATTGTTGACAAAGGCAACTTCACCTGCAACGGATGACGACTTGACAACTCCTTCTTCAAAAACAGCAGACACCGTCTCGATGATGGACGAGTTCAGACCAGGGGCTGTCATGTCGGGGTGCTTGGGGTGCACGAGGCTTCCCAGGGAGTTCCCTGACCGCACTGATTGAGTGTCCGAGGTCGCGGCAATGCTGGCTTCAGACGCCAATGCAGCCACGGCGCTGGACTTGGACAGTGAAGTAGGCAGGGAGGGAGATAGCGGGATCCCTCCCAGTGTAGACGCGGTGTTGCTCTCGGGCAGGTCCGGCGGCGGGACGTAGACAGTATGGCGAATATCGCGACGGCCTCTGATGGTGCTGGATCGACGGGTGGCAGGGCCTATCTTGAGACTGTTGACAACGCTGGAAAGGGCAGCTTGCTTTTCATGTGGATCTTCCACTTCAACAGGCGTTTGATGGATGTTGAGCTTGAACATTTGCTCCGGGTCCTCGCCGGCTGCTTCCTTCTGGGCCTCCGAAATGGGGTCGTTCATGGGTGGCGGAATCGTGAAGCCTTCGGCATCTTTGGACCCAGGTGGTGGTTGGCTTTCTTGCTGAGATGGAGGAGGGCCTGGAGGAGGTGGAACATCCGACACATCCTTCTCATGGTTGCCATTGACACCGCTGGTAGTCGGGACGAGCGTAGACATTTCCATAGGAGCGTCGTGGAGCGTCACTCCATTCGTGTTCTCGTGCGAGGCTGCCGAATGGGGCGGGAACGAATCGGAATCGGCGAGCCTGGGGGTGTCGGGGGTTTCGGCTAGAGATGACAAACGGTTATGCTCTTGAAGGTTGGTGGAGGACGACCTAGGAGAGACGCCGTGGCTATGGTGGCTGTGGCTCGTACCAAGTCGTCCAAAGGTGGGAGCCTTTTGAGGAGAGAGCTGACCGAAGCCGCCATGCATGCTCTGACGTCGTCGACCGCCAAACATTGTTCCGAGACGTCTCAATTTGGATTCTACAAAGTCAGCAACAGCTTGGATGCTGGTCAATTGGACTAACCTGGCTTGGGCTCAGCCGGGACGGAGTTGTGTTCGCTAACATCGTCATCCGGAGCCTGGATGCTGGGCGGGACGCTGGGCGGTTGGATGCTGGCGCTGCCCGCGGTGCTCGGGGGAGCCGGCGCAGAGCTCGTGGTGCCCGCAACGGAAGACTGCCGGGTGGATGTTCTCGTGGGCAACCTCGTCTTTCCAGCAGTGGCCTTGTGGACAAAGGTCTGGATCTCCTTTTCCGTATCGATTTCGAGCATCAGAGCGAGTGTCTGAACGGCGTGGTCTTGAGTACGCTGGGCTTGGTCGGATTCGTGGGTTTGGTACTGGGTCAGGAGATCTCGGAGATTGTTGACTCGCGACTCGTCGAGTGCCTGGAGAGACTCGAAGATGAATGGCGCCTGAGCCTCCCATTGCTGGGAAGCGGCCTCGAGTCTGGATGAGGCGGCATCGACCTTTTGGGTATTGGCACGACCGCCCTTTCTGCTAAGCTTGTCGGATTGATTCTGCGCATCCTCCAGATCCCTAGCCATGGAGGCCAGGTTGGAGGCCATTGTGTTCATGTTCTGGGCATCGGTGCGGTGGTGGAAGTTGCGGAGCGGGAACTCGAGGTCTTTTTCGATGCGCTCGCCAAAGAGGTGGTGGGAGTGGGCGATGGACTCGACGGAGTCAACGATTCGGTTCCATGGGGCCTGAAAGACGCTGCAGATTGTTAGATGGCATGTTGAGAGAATAGTCGCATTCGCTCACCTCAGCTCCGTCTGCGCATTAGGCACCTTGAATTGGGCGAGCTTTCGCAAACTCTGGACGTATTGGTCCTCGACACGACGGCGCTCCTACATGGACAGTTAGCTTGCTTCTCCAGAACCGAGAGCGATTGATCCATCTGGCAGCGCCATGATTGACATGTCCCTCAGATGGTCGTACCTGGAGCCAATCTGCAACTTCGGAATTGACCCGGTTGATGCGCTTTACTCGGTCTGTGAGGGTTTGTACTGCTTGGCTAGGCTGGAGATTTGCCTATAGTCGCGCAAAAGAGTCAGCTAGAGCTCGAGAGTCAGGTCGAGTTTGGCGAGGCATGACGTTGCACCGTTCAGACTCGAGCGGATGGTGGCCTCACCAGCATAGCCGGATACTCGGTCCTAGCCATGTCCTCCATGGTGGCGCAGGGATGAATGGATACACAACGCAGGGAGAGGATTCGGATAGACTATTGATTTCGTAGGTGGAGTGTAGACGAGCGACAAACGATTCGGAGGTCAAGGAGTCGAGGTCGAGCGCATGGCGATGTCGGCGGCGGAGTCGAGGTCGCGCAGGGAGAAGAGCGCTAGGAGAACTTGGGAGCACACGAGAGACACCGCTAAGAGGATCGTGGAGGTGGAATGGTCAGCCAGGTCAGAGACAGAGACAAAGCCGGACCATGGCGATGCGGATGCGGATGTGAATGTGATGGGCCGTTCGGGAAACTTGGAAAGGCTGGGCTGGGGCTACTTTGGGCCGAAGCTTGGGGGAAGCAAGGAAGGAAGGAGCGGAGCTGGTGGAACGGGCTGGGATTGGCCGCGATTGGTTGAGACGTGGCGGAAGTGGCTGGTTGGTTGGCGGAATGAGCATGAAGAGCAGGAGCGACCAACCCACACTCACCAGCCCCAGCGGCCAAGCCTCAGCCGAGGTGGCAGCTTCCTTTTTCGAGCTAATTACCAAGTCACGAGGACAGAAGCATGACGACGGCAGCACGACCGACGGCCTGAACGGGAACACGAGAGCAGCTCCGGTCGGTGGTAAATAATGTGGACACCACGTTTCGTTTCTCGGATCGGTTGAGAGTTTAATCTAATTGCATTAGTTATTCCTCCGACTGGGCAATTGAGCAAGCTCAGCCTTGTTTCTCCTTGATGAATTCTTAGCGCGTCGTACGTAATCGGCTCAGACGCGGGCCTCAGGCTTACTCCAGCTTCTTCCCCGCTGTTACGCGTTTCGGATCACAAGAGCTGGCAACAGACGAAGAACACCGGCATTGTTGGCATATCTTATTGCTTCGTTGCAAATCAGACAAGTCGAATCGTGAATCCAGTCCCTGGCGAAGCAAATGACAAAGTAGCTTCATCGCAGGATGCGGTGCCGCTGACAGTCACATGGTATTCGGCTCAACCAACACCAAGCCCCCTCCCATCGCCGTCCCATTAGAAACAAGGCCTTTGCCCCCATATCGTCCTGATGGATAGCTCAAACACTTCAAAAGGTAAGCTTCTAAGTTGAGCGGCTCACTGGGTCACTGTAGTGGTTCATGTGGGAGCTTCATTCGCCCCACTCGTGCATGCTTCCCTGCTAACAACTAGGGTTTGCTTGAAGGATGCCATCATTGCCTGAGACGACGAATCATCTGCGATAGAACCGTCCCGCATTGCACCAAATGCAAGGCAAAGCGTCTTACATGTCCTGGGTATGGGGTGCGTTATCGTTTTGTGCCAATTAACACGGTCATTGCTCGTGGTGATCCGCGAATGGCTGCGTCGGACGGTATCCACACCGATGGAGAATCAGCTGGTCGTGCAGCATCCGACGAGTCCCGGGAACGGAGTCAAGTTACCACTCGAAATCGTGCAGTGACACTTCCTCGGCGTAGGAAGTTCCTCGGCGATGAGAAGCAACCGGAACGACACACTGCTGATCACCGAGAAACCCAAAACCATAGGCAGTGGAGCGTCATCTCATCTTCCAGGACCCATCTATATCACAATGCAGATGCTTCCACCACATCTCACGTTGGGGCCTTCAACATGGCCCACTTCCGTTCCTCCAATACCTCGTCAGGTTCGGTTCAACGAATACTCGATCCCATGGGCGCCAAGAACCGCTTCCTCTTAGACCACTGTAAGTGTTGCGCTACTACTTTTGAGCACAACTGACAATGTTCCAGTTCTCGCGCGTATCTCTCTTTCCTTGGACCTCTTCGATGGAGCCGGAAATGGATGGCGAAACCACGTGTTGCCACTGGCTCATGCGGACCCAATAATCCAACAGGCCATCTGTGCCAATGCCTCGTTCTACCTTGCTCCACGCATGCCACATTACCTTGGCGCTGCTGAGAAAGGTAAGGCTGCAATCATCAGCCATCTTCGGAAAAAAGCCAGCCGCGAAGATGCCTTGGACGAATCAACCTGGATGGCCATCATCTTGTTGATCGTAGGAGATCTTGTCAATGGCAACGATGAAATTATTTCGCTATATCGTATGCTTATATCTTTTATGGCGGCACGTGGGACCACGGAACTGAAATCGCCGTTGGCCAAGTTTCTATATTTCCAGACACAGCTGTATGTTCTCTCTTAGCGTGGGGTTCATGAACTAACATCGTCTAGTATCGCATTTCATATCCACCACATAGTCGCTTTGTGTAAAGGGATTGAGAGTGCCAGCTTGGCGCTTCCGAGTCCGATGGAACAATTCGTGCAGTTGGATCCGGGTTGGCACTCCGTACGGGAACGCTCGATGTTTTCAACACATCTTGAAATGTATCGTGTTTCTGCTGAGATACATCTTCTACGAGCAGAGTCACACTCCGTTCCCATCGACAAAATCCGCATGAACAAGCTCCTCGAACGGCTACGACAATTATTTGAAGACTTGGGCGATAAGCCCGGCTTCCACGTTATGGCATGGCCAGGGTTTATTGGCGCTATGGAGGCATTGTCCGAAGAACAACGGAATTATTTTGTCGAAAAAGTACGCCGTGTTTGCAAACTAACGGGCTTCAGAAGCATGTCACAGTCACTGGATATGCTGCCAACCGTGTGGGATCGTCAAACAGATCACAGATGGACTGAGAGTATGGCTTCATTGAGAAGTTTTGCTACATAGCAATGTAGTTCTTACGATAAGACAAATTATCTAAGAGACTGTCAAAAAAGAACTTCCACTCTCAGTCGATCTAAAAAGTTGAATGTAGAGTATTGCTATTCACAGACAAGCACAAGCTTTTACCAAACCTCGGCTAAAATAATATGCCTAGTGTACATAAAGAGGGTAAATTTTAAGAGGAATATTTCTCTTATTAAACAATCCTAATGAATAAACAAATATTATTGCAAGGGATAAATACTAGGAATTAGTCCTACGATGATTTTATTACCAAAAATTCTTTATTTTGTAGGACAGGATAGTTATTAGTACTGTGTAAGATCTAGAATGAATGTAGTTATTGTGCAAATGCGTGGTGAGAATAGCAATAGTCTAAATAAAGCAATTTGCAAGTTCTTTTGACGTTAGTTGCCCTTAATTAACTGAAAAATCTGACAACAACATACGATTTGAAATTAACACATCTCGCAACCTTAAACTGAGAGGCAGAATATTTTCTATTAACCTATCAAGAAAGTCGAGGAATCACTTGAATGATTTACTGATAAACAGTAACCAACTCAACCACTCCAAATCCCTTCTTCTGTCCCATGAATCGTCCAGAAACAGTAACAAAACCCTCGTAAGCGGAGTCGTCGATTTTCCTGGAGCCATACATTTCCTGATCTGCACGGACAGATTTGATCTTGAGAAAGTCGCCATTGTCGAAGTCGAGTCTCCAGGCAAGAGGATAGACAAGGTTGGTGTTGGGAGAGGTCCACGTGTTTGTCATATCCGGGGTCAAGGTAAAGGCTAGGACATGAATCGACTCATCGACCCGGACGGTGGCAAATTGCTTGCTTGTGGTATCAGTGTCGAATGCCCAGATGCTCGCCTTGATTGCGGTTCCCGGAAAGTTGACTTGGAACCAAGTCCAGTTCTTGGGTACTCCATAAGACAGCTGTCGATCGTACCAGGTGAAAGAGTTCTTTGGATCGACCTTGACAACCTCGTCTTCGATAGTGAGGCTTCCCTCTGTTTTGCTAGAAGGAATGCCCCACTCTGTTGCGTTGGCAGTTCCAAAGCCAATGATGCCACCACCACCATTGAGCATTACTTTGGAAGTGGCTTCCCAGCTGATGTCAATGGAATAGTTCGAGGTTTTCGCAAAAGCAGCCATTTTGGAAATGCCATCGTCTGAAGTGGCCTTGTATCCATAAGTTCCATAGTCGAGATTAAGAGGAGAAGCCTTTTCGAGAGCAGTTGCGGCCTTGGCTTGAGGAGTGCAATAGGTGAGCTCAACCCAGTAGTCAAGGGTCTTGAGATCCAGGATCGAAGATCGACACCTGGTGTCCTGATCTTGCTGGGTCAAAACGTGGGAGATGGCAAGATACTGTTTGCCATTGGTGCCAGTGATGTAAGAGCTCAACCAATAGGACGATCCTGTTTCAATATCGTATTGAGAATTGGCAAAGTTAAAAAGTTCGGGAATGTGCGACTGGCTAGTTAGCACCCCTCTAGAGACGAAGACTTGTATCTTACGTTTTGGAAACTTGTCTGAGTTTCTGGCTTAAACACATAGCGACTCTCGGATCGAGGAAGCAGAGTGCCAGTGCAAACCTTGGCCAAAGCAATGAAGATGAGGAAGTTGTTGTAGATCATGGTGGCTGACGGTAGAGTTGATGGGAGGTGAATTGGAACGGCATATGCCGCCGTCTGGATCAATATATAGTCAGAGACGACGGAAGGCCCGGGGATTGTTGACGGCTGAGCTGGAGGCAAACTACGCTGAGCCCCATTATATCGTGATTGAATTAACTGATCGAATCTATATTCCGCTGAGTCAGCGGTAAGTTGATACAAGATATTATCAATCGCGTGGGGTTAGACGACTGCAGAATCCTAGTAATTGCTCAATCAACTCTATTACTCCGAGCGGCAGGCTTCATTATTCAGCTCATTTAATTGGAATGACGTACTTATCCCTGGACGATTCCGGAGTTGCTCCCTTTGAAGCTTCGCAAGAAGATCCAGATCCACAGCACTACCGATGAGTCAGCGGGACAATGAGATTGTTCGATGTCTACGAATGCATGGCATTGTAAATTAAGGAGTCAAGCTTGTATTGTCTAGTCCTTGCACATTGGTGGGTTCACGGTAGATAATTAGGTCGTGGGATATTCTGGCTATTCTGGTTCTGAGAATAGTTAGGCCCAGGCATAGGGTAGCAGTTCTCGAACTTCAACCACACCTGCTGATTGGCATCAGGCTAAATGCGTTCTATTAAGCTTCGTAATAAACATAGATGTCATCGTCTCTATACACGTAATGGTAAAATCCGGAAGGTTGGATTACCGTGGTGCTAAATAAGGAAGTCATCACCGGCACGTGGCACGTGTTGTCGACGCCCTAACCAATTGCGAGCACCTCCACTAAACACCACTAAAACATCACGAAACGCCGCTACTTCATCCTCGCCACCAACCACTAAAGCAGCCATGGCCTCACCGACACCCGAGTGGAAGACGTCACTGTCTGCTTCTGACAGATATGAGACCATCCAGAAAATGTGAGCGGCTCGGTTTGTCTCTGATCTCTGCTCACACCGCTTAGACAGCATTCCCTGGGCACGGCTAGCATGAGTGATGCCATTGCTATTGAGCAAGCTGCCTTTCAAGTGTCGTCCACACAGGTGCGCAGGAGTTCATCCTCGTAGAACAACGCTGACTGGTATAGGACGAATACAATATTGCGTGCCAGCCAACCGCCACGCCGCTAGCCCTATACGCTCAAGCCGACCTCGGAGAGGACTCTGAAGAAGGCGTCCGTATCGGTCCCTACACCAACTGCATCCCCATCTCCGAAGGTGTCACCTCTCAGGTTTATCGGTCTGGGGACAAGGCCCTCAAAGTCATCGTCGCCTACCAAAACATCGAGCCGCACAACCCCCAGCGCGAGGCTAAGATCCTCAAGCTTCTCCGCGGCCCCTGCATCCCTCTGATTGAAGTCTTTCGTGACCAGGAGCAGCAGTTTGTGCTTGTATTTCCCTTTATGCCATGCACCCTGGCAGACCTCCTCGACAAAGGTCCTCTTCCTCTCGCCGACGTCCGGGCCATCTTCACCGACGCTCTTCTCGCCTTGAGAGATATCCACGCGCAGGGCATCATCCACCGCGACATCAAGCCGTCCGCAATTCTTCTGGCCTCTCCAACTGGTCCAGCCTACCTCTCCGACTTTGGCACTGCTTGGCACCCCGAGCTTTCAGCTCACTCCGAGCCGCCCAACGACAAGATTCTCGACATTGGGACCGGCGCTTAC
This sequence comes from Ilyonectria sp. MPI-CAGE-AT-0026, assembly GCA_020744155.1. Classification (NCBI taxonomy): domain Eukaryota; kingdom Fungi; phylum Ascomycota; class Sordariomycetes; order Hypocreales; family Nectriaceae; genus Ilyonectria; species Ilyonectria sp. MPI-CAGE-AT-0026. Next base: position 623,729 of record JAGPNQ010000018.1, read on the forward strand.
CGTACCCCGGAGACTCTTTTCGGGAATAAATCGTACGGACCGCCCGTGGACATGTGGGGATTGGGAGTTATGCTATCAGAATCCATCCGAGACCCTCCGATGCCTGTCTTTGAGTCCCGTCCAGCCCACGAGGATGGCAACCAACTGGGCCTCATTCTCAGCATCTTCAAGACACTAGGCACACCTACCCCGGAGACATGGCCAGAAGCCAAGGCATTTAAGATTTCACCTTTTGAGCTCTGGACCGTCTTCCCAGCTCGACCTTGGGACGTCATTCTTCCTGACGTGGACCCTGACTTGAGACATCTCGTCGCGTCGCTCGTCCGGTACGACGGGCAGAGAGCCACCGCTGAACAGGTTTGTATCACTTTTCTCTGGAAGATTGAGCTAACAGTCGGTAGGCGTTGGAGCATCACAGTCTTATGACAGGTCGCTAGTGATGAGATGCATGCGTTGAAACCCGGCTTCGACCACGAACCACCTTCTTAGATATGACGGCTCAACAGTGAAGCAACTATTCAATACGCTCAACATAGCTGCGCCCAATAATCCCCGTTGACTGATGGGGCGAACAATAAAACCCGCCATGCCAGATCACTTGGACAAACATCACCTAGCACCTAACTCGTCATTACGCAAGACTCAGACAAACCAATATGATACAAATCCTATGCCAAGAAGCGCACAAAATAAACAAGGACACAGACACCGGGTAAGTTTACCACCCTTCCCTCATTCTTGTGCTAATCACACAGCTCAAGGATGGGTCTCGGTTCGCTTCACAAGAGAATGGCAGACGCGAAGCCAATGAGTTCGATGACCATCTGCTTATTCTCCGAGACGCTTTCGACCGGGGAAGCGGATAGCAGGACGTTACAGTATACGATGTATAGCCGGGCCCGCTACAGATTGGGTGTATCACGTCTATCACGTCTATACAAGACTATTAGATCACATGCCAACGCTTTTGTTCAACTCTATATCTAAGCCTCATGACGTTTCATTCCTCATCATGTCATCACAGTCTCCGCTTTGCCGTGTCAGAGCCCAAATAATCGATGGGGTTTCTGCACAGCGGGCACGTATTCTGGTTGCTGGTCTGGAACCACTTGTACAAGCATGTTCGGTGGAACAGGTTCTTGCACGTACTGCAGCGCTTGTCGGGCATGCGCTTGTCGGTCGAGATGATGCTGTAGCAAATGGCGCACTCGCTCTGTCCCTTGAGCGCACCAACAATATTGCGCTTGAACACTTGAAGTCCGTCGATGATATTGCCGTTGGAAAAGGTGATGACGCCCTGGGTCGTCATAATCCAGCTCTGCCACTTCTTTTCGCTCACAGCGACGCGATGGAGACCAGAAACAGTGACACCCTCGATGGGATAACTGGGAGGCACTTTGATGACAATGGCTGCTTGGCTCTCATCGACTTCGTAGCCTGCCGTTACCTCCCTGGCTGCTCTGGCAACCTTGACAACAAGTTCTTGTTCGTCCATGGCAGGGGGCTCCTGTCCATCTGCCCACTCTTGAACCTCATCCAACGTGTCTGAGATTGTTAGAGGGGAAAAGTACTTTGTTGTCCAAGACTCGACGGCGATTCGGGTCTGCTTTGACCGGCAGTCAATGTACCACGCGCGAAACAGGCCGGGTGTGTACTTGAGCGTCAAGTAAAACAGGTGAACCAGCAACCACTGCATGTTCTTCTCCTCCGGCTCCGATTCTGCAAGCTTGACGTCATAGTCGCTAATGTGTTCGGGGTTCAGATTGACCCTCTCCAGCTTTAGCGGATGGGCAGCTGAGTGTCCGAGGACGTCAAACATAAAGTCCAGTAGCGGCCCGGAAGTATTGTCCATCTTGAGGTTTTCGGTAAAGTCGTTTCGAATCTTAAACGAAGACGTCGAGTACGCGTCAAAGACTAGTTTCCAGGACAGCAAGTATGCGCGGATGGGTGAAGGGAATTCGGCGAGCATCTCATCCGAGTACTTTTCCAATGTTGGAGCATCCAGCAGGAGCGAGAGAAGTTCGTCAGGCAATCGAGCATCTGTCAATGTTAGAGCTGAAGCCACATGGAGTTAGCGTACACACCTGTCTTGTCCAGCAAAACGTCAACAGATCTCTGCTCTTGCTGTGCGGGAATTGCCTTGTGGAGGAGGTTGAAGGCCGCGGTCTGAATGTCTCGGGATTCCGAAGCCACCAGCCCAAAAATGTCTGACAAGTCGGAGATGTGTCGAAGCGGGATTTTGTCAACCTCCCGACAGAGCATGGCGTCGACAATTTCCAAGGGCTGAGAAGTGGCGTATCTAGACAGCCGCAGCAGTTCAATCAACGATCGAGGCTTGGCGCTGGCGTACTCTTTGATGACGTCGACGAGATCATCATTGGGTTCTTGGAGGGACTCTAACGTCTTGAACAGCTTCAGTGAGGCATGAATGAAAGGGAGAGCCTGGTCAAGCTTGTAATCATTGGCGCGGTTCCAAAGCGAGATGCAAAATCCGATGGTCTTTTCCCAATATGATCCGTACACATCCTTCATACATGGGAGGAGATATGTCAGGGAACGGCAAATCTCAGCACAGAGGGGCGCGCTCAGGCTCTCGGGTTCATCCAACCAGGATGTAATCTGGCGAACGGCAAAGACGATTCGGTTATTGGCCACAGGTAACTCGCCAAGCTCGTAGACTTGAGCGCATGTGGAGAGGAGAACCAGCGTCATGAGAGTCTTTGCTCCCTGAGGAGTTGCTCCAGCGACCTCGCTGATAACTCGGTTGGCAAAGTTGTTGGCCGGCTTGGAAGGCTGGAGAGTCTCGCCAAATCCAGTGATGAGTGCAGAGGCCAAAAAGACTGTCGCCGGCGATATCTTGAGAACCTCGGGCTTCAGAAACGACTCTTCGAGATGAGGTGCGACACCAGCTTCTGTCAAGGATTGAAACAACTCGCCCAGAGCCCTCGCGCTATATAGACCCCGTGGTGTCAATTCTTTGGAGTGTTCCATCAAGAGATTGACGAGGTCGTGAACCACAGAGTCGTCCCAGGTCTTCACCTCCGAGGTCAAGGTACTTAGGACGTGGCGCATCGAAGAGACGAAGCCCTCTGCTTGGGAACTGGCCTCGGAGTGTCCTACCGTCTTCCAAAGTCGATTTTCTTCCATGCAAGTGATCTGATCCGAGACCAGTTGGACAGTCAGACATTGCAGATAGAGAAGTTCCACTTGGAATGGCTTTGGTAGTTGGGAGAGCAAAAGTTTGGACTCTGAAAGCTGACAGACGTAAAGAGCCATTCTCATGGGAATGGAACGACCTTTTCTGTCCCGGGGTACTCGAACTGGGGCAGCTTCGGAAACTTCTGCAAGTGCGGCGGCACCGCCGAGGTTGTTGGTGATTGTCAGCGATGGGTTGACAGGCTGCTCCAGGAAAGGTGTGAGCTCTGTCATCCAGACGTTGGTACTGGGGAATAGTTCCTCCAAGGGAGTATTGGTTGCAGCGCTTTGTGCTTGGAGAACGAGTGTCTCGATACTGATTGGTTAGCAGATGTGGGATGTGAGAGGGGAGACTTACTCCAAAGACTGTGGCCCAGCACTTTCGAGGTTCGATTGAATGATGCTGACAACGGGCAACTTTCCATCGCCATGGCCGTCAAGCAAAGAGCGAACAGCTGTGGCTTTGGGGGATATGGTAGGGTCGTTAATTTCGGAGAGACTCAGCAATTGGGCAACCAGGGTGGTGTGGATGTCCTCGTCCTGTGAGAAGAGATCGGGTCTGCCTTTGGCGGTAATTTCGAGAGCTCTCAATGTAGGCTCGGTATGCTGGGGCTCCTTGTCAAGGATGGTGACAAGCTGTTGCACGAGATGTCGGTAACTGTCGTCTGTGAGGCTTTGATAGGTAACAGCCGCTTCAAGCACCTCCCAAGAACCTGCATCACCCCTAGCCAGAGCAACGGACTGAGAAACGATGTGATCCTGCAATTCTTTGTCTTTCTGTGCGAGAGCTGACCCGCTGTCTCGGGAAATGAGAGACGCAAGTGCAGAGTCACGGGCAGATCCAGAGGGAAGCTCCAAAATAGCCTTGACCCACGAAGTCCAGACAGTGGCGAGCTCATCCGAGACGGCTCCAAGGAGATGGATACAAGAAAGAAGATACCGAGACGATGGAGAGGCTACGGCCTTGGCCGTGTCCCCTTCAGTCAGCGAAAGGAGAAAGCTGGACACTCTTTTCTCTGCGCCGCCGACAAACAAGCGAGGGGCGGTGCTTAGAGCATACTCGAGAATTCGAGCGGCACCGTAAGGCTTCATGTTGCGACTTTCCAAGAGGGCGATGCTTTGAGAAATCACGACGTTTGAAGGTGCGGCTCCGTGGTCCGGAAGATCCAAGGCGGTGATTTTGTCTTCAATCTGTCCCACAAGGCTGAACCAGCGCCGGCCTTCTTCAGCAATTTTTTCCTGAGACTGATGGTATTCCCGAGAGACTTCAGGAAGGGACCCCGAAATCTTGGCACAAAACACGCTAGCCAGGCGATTCCACTCCTCGGCTGATGCCGAAACGACTGGAGGCGACGACTGGACAGTGGCAATGTAGGCTTCGACAAGCACAGATACCGCATTTGGTCCAAGAGGGATGGCGGCCGTCTTTTCTGAAACGGAGAAGAGGAACTGTTCGATGAGAGGAAAAAGGTGCTCCTGGACAAACGGTAGCTGACTGTCGACAGGAAGGGCACCTAGTAGGCGCTTCGCGGTATCGATGTAGCATTTCCATGCCGGAGAGGTGTTTGTCCGAGGCTCTTCTCGATTTGTAATGCCAGACTTGAGCGAAGCCAACAGACGGGAAGCAACCTCGGGTGTCAGTTGATCAGCAGGCAAGATGGAAAGCAGCTGGTCCAGATACTCCCAGAACCTTGGCTGACTACCTTGTGATCCCTTGGCGATAAAGACCATAAGTCGAGAGAGTGGCGATTTAGGATCACTTGGCGACTTGGACGAGGACCACACGTCGGGATATGATTGTGTCATCTTTGTCAATGCACGAACATATTCGAGGGCAGAACCTGCTTGGTTGGTCTTGAGGCCGCCGGTAATAAATGCCTGCTTGACCTTGCTGGACTCGGCGTACGGCAACTTTCGATCAATGGTGGCAAAGAGCAACTGACAGGAAGTCTTTCTCACACTGGAGTCGTTGAAGGTGATTGTTTTCCAGACATTTTCCTCGGCAAAGTAGTCATCGTATCGGGATCGAAACTTTTCAAGGCTGGCAGGTTCGACTCTCTGGAGTAGACCGAGAACCAGAGACAAACTAGCCGTGACGACTCGGTAGTATTTTGCCTCTGAATCCTCCGGGGTCGTTGATCGTTCATCGCTGAGGGTGTCTTGTGTCTCCTGTATAGCATCGATCGCGTAGTCGAGGATTTGGGGTTGGCACTTGTTCCAGAACGCTGAGATCTTTTCGGGAGTTGTAAGAAAAGAAGTAAGGCCATCGCTAGCAGCTCTGGAAACAATCCGGTCTCGATCAAAGAGACCGGCGAGCCAAGCAGCGACAATCTTTGGAATGTGACGTTCGAATCGTTTGCGGGCCGACTTCATGAGCTCGAGCTGGAGGTTGTGGGAAAGTTCACGGACTCGACGGGAGTTGTCGATCGATGTTCGGGGGTATACTTGAACCTACAAGATATTAGCTCCATCAACAGTTTGGCGGTTCACTTACCCAAACCTCGAGGACGGCCTCCTCAACCCCACCATCCTTATCATGGGGGTTAGCCAGAACATGGGCCAGCAAATCCTCCAACCCCTTGGACTTGGTAGTGCTATCCTTCTTCAAAATGTTCTTCAGAGAGACGACGACATTCGGGTCCGAGACGGCAGCAAACGAGGGAGGTTCGGCGAGGTACGACAGTGAGCTGCCGGTTGCAGCGGCGCCAAACCCACCAAATCCTCCAAATCCGGAGCGGGCACCGGTATCGAAGCCCCGGGCGGCGGGTTTGCCCTGAGCCCGCTTCATGATCTTGTCGGGGGCGTGTATGAAGCGAGGCGGCGGGCGTAGGCGCGAGCGTGATGCGCTTATTGCAGGCTTGTTACTTGGCTTTGGTGAGGGATGAGAAAATGCTCGGAGGGGCACGAGTGATGTCACATGAAGCACGGACCTAGCCGCTCTTGGCAAGAATGAGGCGGGAGCGGGGTTGAAGTCGGAGCCTCATCCGGACACGCGACGCGTGAGAAGAGCTTGAGAGGAATGGGAAGATGTGAAAGAGTATGCGAAATGGTAAGAGTGTATTTAATTCAACGTCTTTTATCATGGGAATTCATCGTTGTGACACCAGCAATACCTCTCTTGAGTGTGGACACGCCCTGGCCGACTTGACTCACGCCGATCCAATCCAATCAACCGCCCTCATCCTGACTCTGAATGATGTATGCCTAGTTGAAGACCTCAGCTTGCCAGCCGCCGAGACTCCACAGTCAGTCCAGAACATCCCGTCACCAAAGTCCAAGGTTCGCCAGGATATGGGTCCCCTGTACCTCCTTCTGAATGCAGAGAGTCACAGCACTGGGCAGAGGATAATGTCCGGATTGGAGGGCTTCGGGACGACCGGGGATGGCCTGGTCACTTTGCGTGTCAACTACCACTCACCGAGAGCTCCAAAGCAGCGCAGCCGCACTGCCGCATTTATCCTGGCTGGCGGGGACACTAATAGATAGCATTCAGCCCGCCCGCTGGAAACGAAGCCCTGTGTTTGTCCCAGCGAGCCGCGTTAACCACGCCATAAATCAGTCCTCGGTTGGCTACCTCCCCCCACCCGAGGTCTGGTCCAGCGGATGTCAACCCCGACCTCCCATTCCGTCCATCACACTGATCACAACATCGTGATACGACGTCAAGCAAGCTTGGTACGAATCTTAAAGTGGCACTTCCGCTGCTCTTGACGAGGCAAGCCACGTGACAAGCCATGATTATGAGTGCCACCGCCACAGCTGCGGACCTGCCGTTTCGGGTTGCAATACATGCACATGCTTCAACTTGACCCTGACCAGCAAATGCACTGCTGACAGACCTGATTGGCGCGACTGCTCGGGCATATGTGCCGAGGCCACTCAAAGTGTTCCTGTCCCAGTCAGAGGCATTCCGTCGCTGCACCATCTCCCTGTTGAGCTGTCGCATGAGCAGCGTACGTCAGTGGCTGCATCCTCCCTGCCGGCTCTTTGGGAGGGCCAAGGGACTCTAGGGAGCTGCACTGACGAGTTCCCCGTGGCCCCTCCGCCCCTCTACCCCGCAAACTCTCAGTGGCCGTCAGCCCCAAAACCACCACTGGGCCCCTGTACAACCCCCCTCAGTGGCCCCCAAAGCCCAAACCAGCCTAGAACGCCCCCCAATCCCGCAGCGTCTCACTCCAGCAGTCCCCCAAGCGCAGCTCAGTGGAGGTCCCCACTCCCCGGTTGCCCACGAACCTCAGGCCGTCCCCAGTACCTCGTCGTCGTCAGGTCTCGCACCTACTTCTACTTCCTTCTTCCGCTTCATTCTTCCGCATTATTCCCATCTCTCTATCCATTTCATTCTTCTCAGCTTCCATAAGCCTCCAGCCGTATTATCTTTCTTTGCGCCCTGAGACATTGATCCTCTGCTTCCACCATCGTGTTAGTCGCATTCATCCGCAGCTTGTCGGCTGCGCAACACTCGTCTGGTAAGCTCCCCTCACTTGGTCGAGACATCCGCATTTGTTCTGCCTCGAGATACAGCATTCCCGCCAACATCTCTGCGTCGCCCTTGCTAATATGGAATCCAGAATTAGGCAACACCCCGTACATCATGTTGTCGACTACTCACACCTCGCGGGCGAAGATCCTCCAGTCCCGTGCGGGCACGTCGCTCTCACCTTCCACAAACTTGCTGAGATGTGGCCTCCAATCGCGACAGCTTTGCTTTGGCGCCTGGTCATTGTCCGTCGGCTCCGGTTCACATGGTCGCAGACGCCATCGCGCCCGATATCAGTACATGGAGTCGCTAAATCGCAACCTTTCATGGGACAAGGATGCCAACAAGACCATCAAGAAGGCCATGGCCGCCTTTGCACGAGCCACTGAGCCTTCCAACAAGAAATACGTCAACGTCGATGAGATCAAGTCTTGGTCAGATGAGTTTTCAGGTACTCGCCCTGGCAAGAACATTGAGGATGTGGAACGAGGTGCGATCGATCACTTGATCCGAGGCGATAAGCCTCTCAGCTACAATTATGACATGTGGTCTCCTCTACACAACATTCGAAGTTATCTGGAGTCACAACGAGGGTCCAGATCAATCACCCCAAAAGACTTGAAAGGGGACGCTGCGGAAACGGAGACGTATATCGATCCCATCACCAATCGCAGAGTTTCCAAGTCAGCTCCAATGTACAACGACCTCGACGGATACAGGCCCACAGAGTTCTCATCCAGCGAACAAGTCAATCCTCCCCCGAAATACGACGACCTCGACAAGTATGTACCCGTCAAGGATACTTCCGCTACGCAGCCAACCAAGGCGCGCTACGAAGACCAAGACGAGTACGAGGCGGTTCGTTGGAACGAGCCTGATGGCCTGCGAAAGATTACCCCAGAGGAGGCTTCCAAGCAGTACAATGACCTCGACAAATACTCGACCAAGATTGGCAGCTCAGACACCCAGCGTAAGCTGACTCCGGAAGAACAGTCTAAATCATATGGCGACTTGGACAAGTACAAGCCGGTGGAATGGAACGAGCCGGATGGACTGCAGAAGCCGACGGAAGAGGAATTGTCCAAGAACTACGGCGACCTTGGCAAGTACGGTGCTGTACGTTGGAACGAACCAGATGGATTGCAGAAGAAGAGCGGAGAAGAATTGTCCAAGAATTACGATGATCTCCACAAGTATGACGCCGTGCGTTGGAACGAACCGGATGGTCTACGAATGCAAACCCAAGAAGAGCTGTCCAAGAACTACGACGACCTCAACAAATACGGGGCTGTGCATTGGAACGAGCCTGATGGCTTGAGGAAACCAACTCCTGAGGAGCTGTCAAAGGACTACAAGGACCTCAGCAAGTATGATGCTGTGCGGTGGAGCGAGCCAGATGGTCTCCGTCGCTTGACACCCGAGGAACTGTCCAAGAACTACGATGATCTTGACGCTTACAATACCCCTTTTGTTGCCAAAAAGTCTACCCTCCAAGCTCATGAGGATGCACAGATGGATACCACTGTCAGGGGAGAAGTCCTTCCCAACAAGGTCGACGCACCTGTGCATGATCCGGCCAGCGAGTACAAAGACTTGGACGAGTATGGGCCGGTCCGTTGGAATGAGCCAGATGGCCTCAGGAAGCTGACGCCTGAGGAGGCGTCCAAGAACTACAATGACTTGCATCTGTATGGTCAGGTCAAGTGGAATGAACCCGACGGTCTGCGAAGATTGACTCCCGAGGAGAAATCCAAAGAGTACCGTGATGTTCCCTTGTATGCCGCGCGTGATTTGGAACCTGAGGTGTCCCGGATCCATCCCGAGGATGCTTCCAAGGAATACAAGGATTTGCCTGCCTATCATCACTTTGACAGTGCTCCCAACACTCGAGTCCACCCCGAGGAGGCCTCGAAGAACTATGAGGATCTTGGCAAGTACGCTGCGTATGAGAACAACGGGCCGGACCGCGTCCATCCAGAGCAGGCATCAAAGGACTACAATGATCTTTCCAAGTACTCTGCCAGTGTTGAAGCCCAACATCCCGAGGAGCTGACCAAGAACTATGAGGATTTGGACAAGTACAGTCCGTCGGCCTTTGACTCCGTCGACACTCCGTACCCAATGCATCCAGAGGAAGCTACAAAGGCCTACAAGGACCTGGACAGGTATTCCGCCATCCGTCACAATGAGCCGGATGGCAAGCCCGCTTCCGTTCCAGACGCTGTCGCTCGTGGTCTCAAAGATTTCGATTCCAAGGCAGGTCCCCAAGATACCAGGATTGGTCCATCAGTTACTTATCCTTTTCACCACAGAACCAATCTCGACAGTGAGGTCGATGACCTGACGGCCCAGGAAATTCGTGCCACAACCATGCGCCGGGTCCAAGAGAGCCAGGATGAACCCAAGCAGGGTATCTTGGAGCCCAATCTGACTGGCAACTACGCACGAGATTTCCCCGAGGAGTTTGCAACTTCTTGGACAAAATGCTCATCCACATTGGTTCCCAAGGACCACTCGCAGGCTAATCACGACAGTGTCGAGGTCAGCTCCATGGATGAAAGTTTCCCAATCGACGACCACAAAATCCAACCAGCCATTGATCGCTACTGGGCGAAAATCGACAAGGAAATTAAGGACCCTTATTCGCATGAACCCCAAGGCCTTCAGACATCATTTGCGGAAGAGTGTGGGCAAGAGACGTTGCCAACCGTCGAGAAACACTACGCAAAGGCCGCGGCCGACTTGGCAGCATCGTACAAGATTCTCGCCTACGATGCCTCATCCCACACAATGAGCATTGCCGACGCCACTACAACGATGAATGATGATTCTACCTCTACCCTTTCCGATGTCTTGCTACGATTGTCAAACCCGTCCAAGTTTCTACCTTATTTCGAGTCGCTCCAGTCGCAAGGGTACGACATTGTATCGGGTAGTGGAGACGTTCTCATCTTTCGCAAAGTTCGACAAGGCGATGACAAGCCCATCTTTTCTCCACGAATCAACCCCATTGACATGATGGGAAAGTCTGCAATTGGAACTTTTACTAGTCCTACCGGGTTTGTCAACTACGATGCGACGGAGTCAGCGGCCAAGCCAGCACCACCTAACCCGGTTGTCAATGAAACCATCCCCGAACAGGCCCCTGCCAGAGGACGAACGAAGCGAAGACTTGGGAGGAAGGTGATTCTTGGTACAGCAGGGCTTGCAGGTTCCGCTTATGCCGTTGCTATGTTTGGAGAGTATTTCAGTACCAGGGCCAACAGGGCCAACAAAGACGAACCAAAGCCGAAGGGGCTTTAGATTGAAGAAGGATTCCATTTGTTACCGAAGCATCAGATTGGCACACGGACAGCGATGATTACGTTGCTTTATTTCCTTGACTCTGGAGCGTTGGAGTAAAGATACCTGGTACAATATAGCTACCACTGTTACAATCCATTCTTTTGACGTCCCGTTTTCCATAGTGTACAGTTCAATCTGTGTTGAACACTCATCAAGGACCGCCATTGTCTGGCTGATGCCCTGTTCATTTTGTTCCTCATCGTCCCGCAGCCGTCTCCAGCGCGTCCATCCCGCCTGCACTCCGATCAAGGTCGCTCCGTAAAGCCGGGGCCAGTCTTGACGGCGCCAATATTAACCATGTGCATGGCGTGTTTCCGGTCCTCGCTGTTCCACTTGTGGCAGTGCTCGAACACGGGCGTCCAGTTGTTGGTGTGGCTGATGGCGCGCGCGGCGTCGGCTTCGGCGTGGGCGCTCATGCGGCGGCCGGTGGACGGGGACACGGGAGGGGAGCTGGAGTCGTAGGACTGGGGTTCTTGGGTGAGGTTTGTCGACGTGGTGGTGGTGGTGGTTATTGGTGTGGTTTTGGTCATGGTGTTTGTTGGTGGTGAAGTGATGTTTGTTGTGGTGAAGTGATGTTTGTTGGTGTTGAAGTGATGGTTTGCTTGTACTACAATCAGCCAGACATTCTCGCGATGCTTCATCGATGACTTACCTCAGTGCGTTACACGTCGGTGCATTGTCGAACATGGACAACTTCCCCTCTTACCGGGACCTTTGATCCCATTTAAACCTCCCTCTCCCTCCATCCGAGCCCCATGCACATTCCAACCGGCATCAGCCCACGCCCAATCACCGTGGCGCCCGTTGCCACCACCGCATCGCAATGTGAATGTCATCGAGCGGGGGAGCCGGATCGGAGAAGGCTCGGTCTAAGGTCTAAGGAGACTGCGGATCAGGGCCTTAGTCATGATGGAGGGGATGATGCGGCCGGCTTGTGTTTGTATGGTCCGCCGCGAGGGGCTCGTGATGGGGGCTAGCTGGAACTGCAGTGCGGTGCGGTTTCCGCTGTTGCGTGATGGCGTGATGGTCATGGCTGGGACGAGGAACGCGTGAGGCTGCTGCTATCCGCGTGTCCGATCATCGGCATCTTTACGACTCCGTGTCATGAGATGATGAGATCATGTCTCAATACATTCAGCTTCTCCAGGTCTGGTTGGTAACAAAAATTCAGCTCTCCGTGTCTGATTGGTAACAAATTCATTGCTCCTCTACTCCTCATCATGCCTGACATCCGCCTTCCTACAAGTCCCGACCCTCATCGCCATGAAATGCCCCGTCCAGGAAAACATCCCTAGATCTAATTGATCTCCGTCCCTTGAGAAAATGCCCTCCAACTCCTCCAGAAAGTGAAAACAAAGACGCCTCAGCTATGCAGGCAACCGCAAATCTCGTGGGAGGTGGATTGGTCGTAGTATGTAACAATAAAAGAAACCTGGGTATAACAAAAGTCCACCGTCCATCCGCGACGCGCCCGAGTCATATGTACGTTGGGTGATTAGAGAGCCTTGGGGCGCTTCCAGTAATATTGCTGCGTCATGTTAGTCGGGTTCTCGGCTTCCTGCAGTGGGATGCATACCTTGTGTTGCTTTCTGCATGCTCGTAGACTCGGCTTTCGAAGGCCGTCGACGGCTGCACGTCGTTCTTGGTCATCGTCACGCTCTGGCACGTAGTAGTATTCGCTTTCGAGGAGCTTGCCAGCAGCGTCCTTGCCCTGGCGTTCGATGACGCCAATGCACGATGTGGCCTCGATAGAGTCCCGGAGGATCGTCTTGGTCAGGCCCTTTTTCTCCTCGGCAGGCAGGTTCTGCATAATGGTGGATAGAGGTGTGGAGGAAAGCCGTGAAAAGGCAAGCTGGTTGACGACATGGTTTACAACAGCAGGGTTGATTTCGATGGGCTCGGCAGGGAGCTCGGGGGTGGGTGTTCGCAGTCTGGGCGGTGAGGAGAGGGGAGAATCCAACTCGACGGGCTCTTTCTTGGGAGATGCAGGACACTCAAAGGATTGCTTCTTGGGAGAGCAAGGATTTGAGGGAATGTAGCGAGGAGCAAACAGGTCCGAAGCCAAGGCGCTGACGAGCGGGTTGGGTCGCTTGATGCCCTTGAACACCTTGGGAGACTTTGTTGTTATCGAAGCCAGCCGGCACGAGATGTCGGCGCCAAAGGGACCAAAGGAGTGCACAATGGGGTCGTTTTCCTCGTCGGGGTCGTGTTCTTCCACGTCGGGCTCGCTCGTGAAGCTGGCCGTGGCCTCGGTCCGCATGCTGATGTTGACGTCGACAATCTCGCGCTTGGGAGCTGGGAGTTCGGGCTCGTCCTCGTAGATGTCGATGCCGTCTCGGTGGCCGGGGAGGAGGGCCTGCAGGCGGCGGGAGCTGGAGTTGACGGGCGTAGGGCTCTCGGGGGACGCGATGCGAGCGGCACGGCGGAGAGGAGACTGGAGCAGCACGTTTCCGCGTGTCGGGGACTTGGGCGAGTCCCAGCTGGAGTCGGACAAGTCGGCTCCTCGCTTGGGCCATTGCAGGAGCACGCGGGCGTCTTGCACGTCGACCATGATCTCGGAGCCCTCCGTCTCACTGGTGAAGCTATCACCCTTGAACAGTTCCCAAGTGCGGCCCTGGCAGTGCAGCTTCATGCCGTTCCAGCCGTTGCAGACAATCTCCATCTTGCTGGGCTCCAGGGGGTTCGCGGCGGCAATGAAGCGGGCCTTGACATGGACGCGGGACACGAGGCGGTTGGCCGAGAGCTGGTAGTGAGACGAGTTGGACGAGCGGCCCATGATGAGCGTCTCGCCATTTTCCGAGAGCTCGACGCCGGGCACGGCCGAGAGGGGAGCGCGTTCCGGAGCGGAGGCCCGAGGCGGCGAGCTGGAGAGGATGCCGGTGCTGGACGTCGGCACGGGCGTGGGATACTTGAGATGGGCGCGTCCGGAGCAAGCGTTGGTGTTTTGGCGTTTGACCGGTCGAGGGAGTCCAGGAGATGACGAGAGCAGCTCAAAAGGTGGCAGCAGAGTCGGAGCTGGTCGTTTGGATCCGGCGAGGGATTGCCGAATTGCGGGGAGCGTGGGCTCGGCCGAGGCCTGCTTGCCGAGGCGTGGTGATGACGATATCGAGTCCATGGTGGTTGTGGTTGTGGTGTGGTGATTGCAAGAGTCGGACAGTTTCCAGTGGAGTTGTCGGTGACAGTTGCCAGTGGAGACGGGAAATGTCCTCTTGGTCGCGTGTCGAGGCGGTGATGAGAAGCACGCGTAAAGTGTCGATTGTGGTCCTCCCCTCGCACCAGAATGGCGTGCCTCGCTTCCACACTTACACGCGGGAACAGGGCTTTTTCGAAATGGTGTAGCTGGTCTCGAAACAAGGCCGGGTCGAGTGAAGAATCAAGAGGCCCAAGATGGAGGCCAAGGGTGGAAAAGAAAGTTGCGTGGTGCGGGTGTGTAGTAGTGGGCGAGGGCGAAAAGGTGGTGGAGGAGGTATTTAAGACGAGGGCGACTTTTGGTGGTGACCGGGGACCGACGCGATGGGGGCACGCTCCCTCGCGTTGGCGTTTTTGGCGTTTGGCGTTGGCGTTGGGCTTTGTGACGTTTTTGTGCAGCCCGTGTGCAGCGTCCGCTGGAGCAGAGCGCTGAGCCCACTGGACGGGCGCTGGAGCGAGCCCGCTGTGGCATAACTTCAGTGGGCGGACGGTGCTTTACGCGTCGCCGGGGGGCCGCGTTCAGTGGGCTCTGAGACCGGGCGGGTACCCGCTGGGGACACGCTGGACTCGGATGTTATAGTGGCCGTGCAGCCCTGGTTTCGTTCGCTACGCCTCGCTACGCCTCGCTACTATGTCTCACTACAGGCCTCATCCCGGCTGCTACAATCTGTCACAATCTGCCACAATCCGACACTCGGGAGACTTGATTCCTTCTACTCCTCCTGCTTCAACACGTCTTCACTTGAAGAAAAAAGACTAGAATGAGTCGGTCTACACCAAAACCCACCGCCTATTCACCTCTGCAGCCCAATGCAGCAAAGTAGAGCCGGAACCAGCCCCTCCTCTTTTCTTCAACGAGCGACACGTCTCCACCGCTTGAAAAAAACCGACCGACCCCTCCTCGTTCCCCTCCGCAGCGTCACTCGACCGCGTCTTGCCTGTGCTTTTCCCCTCGTTGACTGGGTCTGTGAATACGTGTTGCGTTTCTCTTTGTTTGATGGTGAATCGACCCAATTCTTGCGGCATTGTGTGCTTGGTTGCTGATCTGTGCGAGAGAAAGCGGTTAGCCTGCCCACTCTACGCGTCTTACACGTCGAGTCGTCACTCAATCACCAACTTCCACCGGCTCCCACCGACCCAATCCTCGGTGACGTATTACGTCTCACGTGCATATCGTATTCTGTGGTAGTTTCTTTCTTTCTCATTTATTTTATCCCACTTTATCCTTTCAGCTCTTCCTTCCTCAAGGCTCCATGAGCAACCCAGTTCACGCGGTCCGTCCCGTGCCATCACTCCGTCCCGGGTTGGTATGCTCCCTTGGTAGTCAAAACTTGATTAAAGACTTGATTCACAATTACTTTTACTTCTGATTCGAGTCATGCAGTTCGAGAGATGTTCCAAGTTTTGTTCTAATTCCTGACGCATCTGGTCATCGTCGCTTACCCTGGAGTGAGCATCAACAACCATATTTGTATTGTGTCAACTCTATGCTCATTAAGATGAGCTCTAGTCATCATTGATATAATTCATCTAAATGAGCTAATGAGCTAAAGAGCTTTTGACATTTCCTCTATGACATGTAGAGTGTGGGGCTTCTCAACACATTCTGGGTCATCCACCCTGTGAAGCTGGTGAACTAGCACATTATACCTTTACTAAGGTACTATAATAAAATTACCAGTTAACGCAAGGAACATCGTTTCTCGAAGCTCACGTAAACCCACTACTATCCATATTAAAGGTACAATCATCTGTCCTTCTGGGAAGCATGGAAATTATAGACATGCTACGTAGTCCAAGATGCGAAAACGCAGAGCAAGAAATTCCCTAGGTGTCCCGACAGAATCTTCAGGAATGGGGTTGCGCCACTTGAACCAGTGCAACTACACCGCAATGAGCTGAGAAGGCAATAAAAGGCTTCCCTCGAGGAGGCAATCAACCTAGGTAGGGAGATAGTCTATTGGACAGCAAAAGTAGCGGCGTGTGCGACTTGATGTTTTGGAAAATCTTCTTTTGTAACCGAGTCCCGAAACTCTTGCTGACTTTGTCGGTATCCGGTGGTCTAGATAAAGAGCTGTCTAACCATCCCTTCGCCAGGTTACCTAGAATCGCCAAGGTAATATGCCGCATATGTGTGATAATAGGAAATGGGGATGACGGGCTCGGAACATAAGCCGTGTTTGTCGTGAATCTTTTGCCAGGCAAGGATGATTGATAAAAGTTTAATGTATATAATGGAGCAACATATTCTATCAATTAGCAATTCAGAAAATACCAGTTTTAGCTTTTAATGTAGAGTTCTTTATATACTCGACACTATCTCAGCAGATGACGCTTCAACAAGCGTATTTTGATTCATAGGTCCCCCACACAACAATTGCCAAGGTTTGCTGATGGCATTCGTCATTATCGAAACCACCTCCTGTACTACAGAGCTAGAAAAGGGTTGGAATTCGTCAGCATGGCCGTATTTACTCCGTCGGAGTAGGAAGAGGCTTCTTTGATGATTGGAATGTATGGCTATTTGCGACTGTTCAGAAAGGGAGTCTCTCTTCGGGACTTTGGTTTGTATCCTGCAACAAATCCATCTAAAGAAGTAGATAAAAAGGCGAAAGAGGGTTTACGACTGAGTTAGAGAGCGGCTTATATTAAAGAGAATATTCCTATCGTAATTGTAGTCAAAACACAGCTGTATTATTCTTAGGTATTTGCACATATGCAGATTTCTATTCGTGCACACAAGTACACACTAGGCACATTGGTTTGCCAGGTTTAGCTAAAGGGGTTTGTACCCAGAGAACAGTACCCTTTTATTTATAAGACTGGATAAACTAACTGGATCAAATCCTATTCAGTATTCTTTCTACGGCGGACAACGGAGAGCCAAGAGATGCTCACAACTGAGTTTAAGGACAGCTCAAGTATTCACAAAGGTTGGTTTAATATCCTAGAAGTTAACAGAGACAATGTTCGTTTTGGAAGACCACAATAACATACATATATTGTTCACCGTCTTTCCAATACGAATGTTTATTAATTAAAAGTGTCCACATTCTATCCTAGCAACATTTTTGTACTAGCCCTAACAATAGTCGAAGCGTTCCTACTGCATGTAGGTGGAGCGTGCCGAAATACGTGCAAGTCGGATGGATATTCAAAGTCTGGACATTTAATACATATTTAGCAATGCTATCAGTGGCTTACCAGTCCTCAATATTTTCTCGGCTCTTCCATTGAACATTAGAAATGATAAGTCTGCAAGCCGCTATGCTTGTTGGAACTCGCCAAATCATCTCGTTATGTCGATACGGCCAGTTCTGACTCATGTCAATTGCAACCCCACCACGTGGCTTCGTATTCGCCTACTAGTTTCTAACCTTGCCAAGGATTTTCTCATCTTTACTTCGGATTCAACTACCATAAAATCACTCATTTTCTCACCGACAATCCAGATGGGAGAACCAAAGAAGTGGACCAGAGCAAAGGTCCCCAAAGTAAGATCCGGTTGTATTACCTGGTATGTGGATCCTCAATTCTATTAATCATGTCACATCCTCACATTGCTCTAGCAAGTTCGTTACCTGGAAACAGTTGACTTCGAATACTTACTCTTATAGAATCCGCCATCTCAAATGTGACGAACGAAAGCCACATTGTCAAAGATGCGAGAACGACGGCCGCGTATGCGACGGCTATCAACTCACTCTAACTCGTCGACCTCGCAAACAGACAACACCTCGCCACAATGATCAAACCCCATTCCACCGCATACCAAATGCTGGGCACCCCCAACTGCTTCCCAGCTTGGCCAATGACATCTCTACAGTGCCTACGGAAGTAGACTTGTTCCACCACGTTCGGACATGCACCTTTGAAGACCTTGCATCATCCTTGGGTCCAATTAATTTCTGGTTCACATACGCCCTACCGTTGGCTCATGTAATGGAGCCTATCAAGTATGCTATTTGCGCTCTCGGAGGTGCGCACAAGTACTTCAAGTCCCAACATCTAAGGACATCCATGCAATCCATTCATCCATACGAGAAACTCTCTGTTCGACAATACAATCAAGCGATACACCACGTTAAATCGCTTATGCAAACACCCTCTAAAGAAAATATGGAGGTGATAATAATATGTTGCATTATTTTTATTTGCATAGAGAACCTTCACGGGCGCTATGCTGAGTCCCTTCGCCATCTGCGGGCAGGATCTGCACTTCTGCGCCAACTCCACGATCAAAGGTCAACAGAGACCAATGAAAAAGCACCAATAAACATGTCCAGGTTCTTTGAGGACCTTTCTGGCCTATTTTCCCGACTAGGCCAGGACGTGTCTCTATATGCGGGAGATGACATCACTCCAGATTTCAATATTCCTCCTGCGGACACTGCCATATGCCACCCCCCGATACCATTCACTTCTACGGCTGCAGCAGAGAGGTCACTTCATGCGGTGGAGAGAATGTATGATGCAGCCAGACGTCTTTCTGAACAAGAGCCCTGCTGCACTGGCTCTGGTGCTTCATGCCACGATCATGTCACTGAGCTGGAGTCCAACAAACTTCAATGGGAATGTCCCTTGGTTCCGTACTTTCATCACTGGAGCCTTCGATTTGATCTATACAAGGAACAACTTGAGCATCAAAAGGTTCTCAAGGAGGAAATACGCCGGATGAGGATGCTTTCTATAGACCAGGCATTGTGGAAATGTTTTCTTCGACTGGAAGACATTGACGATGAATTTTCCCTTGGAAATTGCGATGAAATAGTACAGAGAGCAGAGTCTATTGTCTACTCTGGTTTTTTCGGAGTAGTGCCTGTCTTTACATTTGATGCGCGACTGATTCCTGCCATTACAATGGTTTGCGTCTCTTGCGCAGATGTCGACATTCATTGGAGGTGTATACGATTGCTTCGATCTATTTGGCGAAGAGAGGGTATTTGGGATAGCCAAGAAATGGCCAACATCTTGGAAGCAATGGTTATTGCAAGGGAAAAAGATCTTGTCCCGTGGGAGAAAATTCCTTGGCGAATATCCCACCTCGTAAAAATGCTGTCCTCCTTTCACCAAACTAAGCCCCGTATTTCAAGCGGACACTTATCCTTGGCAGATATAGACTAAATAGAAGCGAGCCTTTCTCTAGCACGGATATGGGTTGCATGAGCGCTGAGGAGATAGGTGAAACTGCGATGAGGGGTACCATAGCTATCTTAGCCTTTAAGCCATAAGTTTCATGCTTTGAGTTTCTAAGAGACGGACCATCCTCCTCGCCCATTGTCTGGAATGCAATGTCTGAGATTAGAGTCTCTTTTGCGGTAACCATCCATTCGCTGGCTATTTGCTTTGGTGGAGTACGACTGACGCGTCCGGCTGTCAAAGTTCTCCTCGCACATAGCGTCGTTGTGATTGTAACCAGGCCGCGATAGAAATGTAATGAGGCTGGCGAAATAATGTCCAATCAAACGCAGGGAGAAGGCTGACTGCATTGCACGACGCCCAAGGCAGACTTGGTTCGCAATGGATATCAGCATACCCAACCCCGCCACAGAGCCTGAGAGTCTGATTATCATTCTTCACCGAAAAGCCTACTTCGTACATCGCCCGCTCATCATGGATTCAACGTCTCTCGCGTTTGGTGTCGTCTCCTTGGCGATGCAGTTGGTACAGACAGCGACCGCCATCCAACAGCTGATTGCGTCATACAAGTCGGCCGCCACGGAGCTCGCCAGCCTCTCGAACAGGCTCGAAGACATTGAGACAATTTGTCACTCACTCGAAGTCGCACTCGCCTGCTGTGAGCAAGCCCCCAAGCCGTGGGATGCCATTCTGCTTAAGAAACTGCATAAGACCATGACCCACTGTCGTGACAAGGTCTTCCAACTGCATGATCTTGTCAGCAAAATCACATCCAGTCCAACAAGGAATCATAACCCCTTACGCACGATGGGGGCTCTATTCTTGCAGCACAGAGGCAAGATTAGGCAGTATGATTCAGATCTGGAAGGCTCACTCAAGTCGCTTCATTTGCAGATGACCACAAACCTGTTGTAAGTCTGACTGCCAAATTGAGAGCCCGATCTAAAGCATTGCAGGGTTATGAACCTAAGGCCTTCCATCCTTTTACAGTCTCCAACTCCAACTATGGCCAATAATGGACATCAGGCAGGTGTCAAAGCGCCATTGGCACTGAGCAAGCCCAGATACGAAATAAATGTTGTAGAGCATTGGAGACAAGGATGGACTTCAGTATTACATGTTGAGCGCACCAAAACACGAAAATGTTCAACTGGCCTCCACGGTCCAAACGCCTCTGGCACTCAAGACAGCTCGTCATTTCTCGCAGGCTCACCTTTATTGGGGCTTTACGTCGAGCTATCTATACAGCATGGCTCTCTTAGCCCCCTGTCCATTGCTATCCAGTTTCCAACCATACTGGATCTCAATTTAAACCGACGCCGACCCGGCGGTAGACTTTTGCATGCCATAAGGCGAAACAGCTTGAGTGAAGTCCAAACGCTTTTCAGCGAAAGGGTCCTCACCCTCGACACAAAACTGACATGGGAAGGGTCAAGGGCAGACTCGGAGACTTCATTGTATGGTGTGAGTAGGGCTGCCACAATTCCAAAATACGCATTATTAATGTTTGTGTTAGCTAGCCACAATGCTAGACTCATACGAGATTTGTCAATTCTTAATACAGCATAGCCCTGATTTATCAGAACGGTTTGTACGATTGAATAGTAGAGCTTCAATTCACTAATAGATTCATAGAAGCCACATGTCTCCCAACCCGGGTATTATCCGTGTGTACCAAGGCTACTCGGGCGCAAGGATTGCCCTGGACTACATCAACCTGCGCCAGGATTGTCTTGCCCCTTTTGAACTGAAGATACTCTTGGACGGCATTTATGATGTAGGGTACATCAACTGCTGTGTAGATGCCTGTAAGGTCTACGTGTCTAGTCACTGGGCGCCATTCAACCTGATGGTGTGGGAGCACGCTGTACAAGGGTTTCTGAGAAGGTGCGAATATCGACAGGAAACTTATGACACAAGAGGATGGGCACAGATCATCCAACAGGCCATATTGGCTGGGCTAGACATCCACCACTGCACTTGGGCAAGGCATCTCAGAGGTGGACTCAGCGCTCTTCGTCACATCCTACACCGCACTGATACCACTGATAATGCTCTGGAAAACGTCCAAGACTGGATTGACATGTTAGAAGAGGCCGGTGTCGATATACAGCACTATCTCCAAGTGGAAATTGAACATTGCAATTCCACCTGGGATGAGAGTAGTCCATGGCTCGACAGTGACCGAATATGGTGGCATGGGCCAGAAATGCTTTTCAAAAGGCAGTTTATCGTCAAAGAATCCAGAGGCAGACGATTGCCGTGCTGGATAGAGGTGTATTCTGACTCTTGCACTGTACGCGAGGTCTTTATGGAATTTCCTCACCTGAAGCAGAAAAGTTCATTTGGCTTAAGACATCCGCAGGACGACGTCACAGAACAGCACCTGGCTTGGAAATTTCCCATTTGGAAAGCTAGACCCGGCCACAATGACCGCTCTTTGCTCCCGAGTTACCCTGTGTACCCTCCACTGGACCGAAATGAACCGGCATATTTAGAGCAACATGTACGGCCCAGCAGGATATACCATTGGTCACAGGAGCAACTGGCCGGACTTGATCGTGCGTGTGATCTTATGGAGAGTCGGTTCGAGCGCAGGCAGGCCAGAAAAATGCGCAAGTCGGGCGGTTTGAAGAGACTGAAGCTGAAGACTCGGATGCCGGGGGCTTGGGTTGAAGAGTATTGAGGCGGTTGTATGAATGCGAGCTGAGCGACCACAATCAGAGTTAGGTTCTAGAGAAAGGATTGCACGCAGATGCACTTAGCTTGGTAATTCCAGAGTATATAAAATTAAGTTAGATTCGCGAGTTAATATGAGCATTCCATTCACAAATAGAGGCGAATCACATAATTAGCCTCAGCTAAAACAACGCCCATGGCCCCATCCCGTTTGAAAGTGCGTCGTCAATATAGACCTGCAAGCGCTATGATATTTAGTAAAAGTAATCACATTAATAAATGGTAAGGCTTTAATTTTATTAATTTTATTTTAGCCTAGACATGGTATTTTTCGAAATCATCTTATTGAAGGTAAATCGCAACATTATTTACCGTTGTCTTCATAATTAATGCTTCGCAGCCTCTTCAAACCAACCACGACTTTCATTGTAGCCAGCAGTTAAAAACTTTCCCAAGGAACGGATATTGAATCCGTCTCAAATGGGGAGGGGTCGCCCTGTATTCGGCGACGACGGTCAACTTGCTGATCGTGCCATAACCAAGGCTAACACCCGTAGACCGAACGAGCCACCTCTTCAGGTTGGTTTCTCAGCGGGACAACGGTTGGTCCTGCCCAGACCCTTGCTCTGTGTCATAATTGTTACCTACACTTTATGGAGAGTGATATTCTGAGTACAAAGAGCTCTGAGCGGCGTTGCCGTACTTCCGTCATACTTTGTCCTCCTGGAACCCATTCATCAGGTGCGACTCACTGAGTCGAAAGGACAAAGATTGACAGATAGACTTGCACAAATATGTTGATGGGCAAATCCGATCAAAGTCTTTCAGCTCTATGGGCAGATTATCTTTTAACTTGTGGTAAGTCATTCACTGTTATGCAATCACCACTGACAGTTACAGACGTTGGCTTCTTCAGCTGGTCTGGAACATGTATTCACTCTGACGCTTGTCCGCTGCGTCCTCAACCCCCGCTTCAACCTCACAACTCCTCTTCAGTCTAGAATGCTGTTCATCTCGCCTGGGACTGGGCACGTTGTTGGGACACTGATTGGCGGCCGATGGTCTGACTACACTGTCAAAACCTAGGCAAAGAAGCGCGGATATCGCCTCCGGAAGATCGACTACGCAGCATTCTTTGTTCATTAGATTTGTTCTTCACGAATCTATGACAATCTACGGATGGATAATAGGTGAGCTTCAAGGCAGCCTGAGATACCAGTCACTTCAAGTCTTGAAAAGATCAAGGACTTGCGGATTAGAATGCAATCAGCATGGACTTGATTAGATACGTCATTCTTTAGATAGATTAACACTACCGTATCTAATACTGGTTCATACTGATTCATGGTATGAGGACGTTGCTCAGGCCTTGCTTTAATGTTTGCGAGTCCATGATTCGTACACCGCAGTCCTGGCTTCATCAACAATCACGCCCACACTAAGGGATTGTGGCTCATTCTTGACGAGCTATACGCATCTTGTTCGCACCCACTGAGTCCCCCATGTCAAAGAAAAGGTATTGTTATTCGCACACATACATCTTATTTTTCTCTTTTTAATAGTTCAGTCACTGCAAGCAGTGTTGTCCCAATAACTGGAAACCACAGCGTGAGGTCAGCCACGGGGCTATGGAGTCAAGGTGGCTGACTTGGTTCCTGCCGCGACAGTGAATCAACAGTTGTTACCTGAGGCAACCCAGGTCATATGCATAAACACTGCTGCCTTCAGTCTCCACTCACCCTCTTCCTCTTCCAACTAAACCTTTCTTTCACCTCGCGCCTCGTCTCTTCCACACTCTGATCTGTCGTGTCTTTCTCCTCGCTTTCCATCACTTCTCCTGGCTCGAGTCACATCCACGCTAGTCTCGACTTCAGATCCAAGCCAACCTCGCATTCGTCGATGAATTCGACCCCCTGCCTACTCGGAAGTTCTACGCCATCTCCGTAGTCGGGTCTGGCCATACGCGACGCGCTTGTCCCGTCGCCTTCGGCTGGCATTGTTCTCCACCATGGCAAACAACGCCGACAAAGGCCCTGACAGTATGTACCCAGCCCCAGGCTGAACTAGACTCTAACTTTGAAAGGGAACGTGAATTCGCTCATGAAGCCAACATGGACCACCAAAATTCCAGCCGAAGTCCTTGTTTTCATCTTCAATCACCTCTCCCCGGGTGAAATCAAGAGCTTTCTCCTCACTTGCCGAACAACCGCCACCATTACTAGCCCCTGGCTCCTCATCCGAGACATCAAAGACGACACGTACAACTCGTTCGCTTGGGCCTGCTTTCATGGCGATGTCACTCTTGCCGAAAGATGTATCGAGGCGGGCGCGTCACCAAACGTCACCTTCTGCCAGGATAAACCACCATTCATGGGCCAGAGATTACACCCATACGTTGGTGACAACTTCGAGCACCCAGTCTTTCCGACCCGAATTCGTTACGGATCGGCCTTGTTGACAGGGCATCCCGCGACCTCTCCCCTTGCGCTAGCCACGAAGCGCAATCATATCGGCGTGATGAGGGTTCTTCTCGAAGCAAAACCCAAGCCAGCCGACGTGGTCGAAAAGGGATTCGTCAATGGACGTCGGCATGACAACCCTCGGAGTACTGCATTTGCCACATTCCCACACCCAGTGGTTCTCAGCCACGCACAATCTGCGTCGGCCGCCCAGCTCCTGCTTGACCATGGCGCTGGTTGCCACATCAACAATGACAAGGGCACTTTGTATACACCGCTCGAGATGGTATTGCTTCGTCACAGCCATGTGCAAAACCCTGGGCAAAACGGGCGGACGGAATCCGATCTCTACTCGCTCGTCAAAGTTCTGCTCGACAATGGGGCGTTTCCTCGACGCTCCCAGCCAAGGAACCTCTTGCCACAGTAGCATTGGGGTGGGGGTCCTTTGATTGCTGCCATTGAAACTAGGTGTGCCTCCGTGGTTGAACTTGTTCTCAAATCTGGTTCGTTGAGTCTTCAGGACTCTAATGGCGAATTTGCGGATGCCCTCATGCTGGTCCTGGGAAGCCACAAGGCTCTCAAGCGAGGCGGTCCGATATGTCTTGGGTTATCTTTTTCAAAACAACTCTTTGATATCTTCTTTTCCACTGGCATCTCACCAAATGAGTCCCTTCCCGGTTTTGGGAGGCCATTATCCCGGGCCGTGGCTGAAGATTTGGCGTGGTCTGTCAGCTTGCTGATTTCGCACGGAGCCGACATCAATTATACTGACACCAACACCCTATGCCCCCTTGCCCAGGCCATGGTCTCTTTTCCACACAACTTCCTTGCTGGCCATTTTCTTGAAGATGACATGATCAGCCTGGTCGATGATGGTTTGGTCACCGAGCTGTCTATTCTTGGTGCCGAGATGGACCAGCCATCAATCACGCCTGATGGTTTCACTCCTTTGATGTTTGCAACAGGCGACAGGGTTCCATCTTTGGTTTTCGATATTTTGATCGAATTTGGTGCTACAAGAGATAGCATGGGACGATTGCACCCGGGTGGTCCAAAGCTCTCTGTTCTGCAGTGTCTTTTATCAGGCTTTCCCCCAGCTCAAGACGCTGCGTTCTGCGCGAAGCACGAGTTACGATCGCTGAGATATTCATTCAATTACGCCATCGAAGATCCTAAATACCTCAAAGCCGTGGAGAAGTGTCGGAAATCAAAGTTCGAGTCTTTGATCCAACCGCCTCTCGACCCAGCGACCTTCCACACCGAGGACGGGGCGCATGTTTTGCATTGGGCAATTGAGAATCTTCAAGGATGGGACCTGGCTTGGGCCATGGACATGTTGATTCCTCAATATGCCTCAACTGAGACCTCACTGGATACCAAATCTCCCTTCCTCACTTTCTTCCATCCAGATCGGGTCAGGAACTCTATGGCATTTGGGACACTCTTCCAGACATGCCGGTTTGTTGAAGGAATTGTCGAACTGGGATTCCAACCAGAGGATTCTCTCCTCCTTCGCATCTGCAAGCTTCGAGGGGGGCTTTCGTCACCCGCAGTCTGGGGTCTGATGGGACTCAGAACAAGGAACAACCTCGACTTTTCACCGCAGTTCCTGGGGATTGTCCAGAAGGAAAACCCAAGGTTTACCAACAAATACAGAGCTCATCCTTCTCTCCTCCAATTCCGGGACCTGACGAGGAGCGAAAAGGCCTACCGCGAACACCGAACCAAGACAATCAGCAAGATCATCACACTGCTCATTAAAAACGGCGCGAATTTCTACGCTTGCGACTCGGATGGGAAGACGGCATACGAACATGCAAAAATCCACAACACCCTCAACGGGATACCAAAGAAGTGGCGCGACGTGCGCAAGGAGCTTGAGATAGACCAGACCATTTCATGATGCCGGGTCTCTGTGTCAATTGGGATTTGTTGTTCTGTTTATGTTTGGCAAATTCGGTGATTTGAGGGCAGATGAATCGGAAGGCAGGACTATGGTTGTGATCTTCGTTAGATGTCAAATATGTATGAGTTTGTACCATGGACAATGCGTGGGAGGCCATTGACGTAATCCTGGCATGGGTAAACCCCATTACCAGACGTCTGTTGTCACACCGTCGCATCATGTAGATCACCGAAACCGGACTATCAACGGATACTGCGTACTCGGAACCAGTAAATTGAGGAGAGTTAACATACAGCCATGAAACAACGCCACCAGGATCAAGTCAACAACTAACAAATATCAACGCAGAGTCAAAGCAATCTGAAGGACCAAACTCCCAGTGCCCGCCAAGCCAGGCTACGCACCGATCCCAATCCCAATTTGCCAGGTCCTATTGACCGCATGATGCTCCACCATGTTTGTTGTACTCCGCCTCAAAGAGGCTGTCAAGCCCATTCACAAGGATGCCCATCCTAAATTACTCCATCAAACAGTGCTACCATGCTACCGGCGGTAGCTAAACTCCTTGTCCAGTCGAAAGTATTGGCGAACCGAGGCGCCAGGTGATGTAAAAATGTCAAGTCGAGTCTCGCGAGAAGGAAATGTCTAAGTCGCAGGTCGATCCGGGTATATGTTGAAGGAAAGGTAACCTATTGCGGCAGGAGGTTCTTGGACTCCTCATCGCTGAGGAGGATCTCGTGGACGGGGTCTCGGCGGTTCTCCAAGGGGACGTAATCGCAATCGACGTAGGAGGGGAGGAAGATTTCTAATGGTGGTTAGTAAGTGATGGAGGTCATGGACTGGACGACATACCCGGGTTCCAAGCGAAACCTTGGCTGGAGGAAAGGTACGAGATCTAGTGGTGTCAGTCGTGGCCTGGACCCATGTCGAGGAGCACATACCAAGCGAGGGGGTCCGTCCGGGTCGCCGATGTTAATGACAGTGCATTCTTGCTTGGAGATGGCAGAGCCTGGATGGAGTCAGCACGATGTCGGAATGCGGGACGCCGATTATGCCATCTGAGACAATCATGTCATGACGCAGCGGGTGAAGGTTGGGAGCATCACATACTCAGGAGGCTTTGGCGGCGGGTGTGCAGCGCCTTGCTCTTGCGGGCGGAAGGCGGGGAGGAAGGCGAGCTCGAGTAGGGACTGTTGGCAGAAGAGCCGGTGCCCTTGGGAGAGTGGTAGGAGTGCGTAGCCGAGGGGCCAGCAGGAATGGCGATGGAGGACGACATGGTGTGAGTGGCGGGCGAGTGAGGAGAGCGACGAGGGAGAGTGGCGAGTGAGGGAGATGGTGGCAGACGACGATACAAGGATGCGGCCGGAACGGAAACGAGGGGTAGACGATAGACGCAGCAGCAGGCACAGAAAGAGGTTCGGAGGTGACGGCCTCACGGAATGACGCAAGGGACAAAGTACGGTTCAACTGTCGAGATGGGAGAGAGAGTGAGGGAAAGGTGAAAGGTGGAAGGTTGAGAATGACAGCCGTGGGACCACTGGAGGGTTTCAAGATGCAAGTGACTGGCGACTGGTGACTTGTCGAACTCCGGCTGCCGATGGGCCACTCTGCGCCAGTGATTCACTGCCGCATCATCCCGTGAGCGGGCAAGTGACTCGACCGCTGATAAGCCACACCCCGACATGGCCGACATGGGCGGAGGCGCGACACAGGGTACATTGCGTTTACCTGACGCAGGGCATAAAGGTACCTGTGGGGAGCATGGATCATGGCTCCTCCAAGGTTTAAGCATTCAACACAACACAGTGCTGGTCCTACTGGACAGTACAATACCTCTCCCCTCTTAGACATCCTCACCGAGAATCGCGGGGAGCCTTATCAGCGCCAGGTATCGGGCGAATCGTAGCATCACACCGTCGTGACTTGACCTCCGACAGGGATTCGGCCAGGAGCCGCTCCAGGCGTCATGACCCCAAAGCCAGCCCGCTAAAGCACTCCACAGCACGCTCCACAGGCTCAAAGGCCTCAACCGCCCGACATGTGCCATGTACCCGTACGATTCCGCCAGCCGTAGCTCAGTTGTACCAAGCGTCCCCGCACTGGCGCAGCTGCTGTGGAGGCAACCACCGTCATCGGCCAATCCTGAGCTGTGGCTGACCCACTGGAGCCTCAGAGACCGGTTGAAGCCTTGGAGCCTTGCAGCTGGAGCCTGTCCCCACCGTGTTTCGTGGACCAATCATGAAAGACTCCCGTTGTCCTTCCAAATGTGATATCACGTGACTCTTCTTCAACCAACCACGGATGACTAAGCCCGGCTGAAGGCAAGGCCATAGCTCTGTGTCGTCGTCGTCGCTGCTGGCGCCTGGACTGCATCAAACTAGAGCTTCATCATCTCAACGACAACAAACCCTTCCCAACCGACGACACGCTACCGAACGATCGAGATTCCCATCCGCATCACACAGAGCCATAGCCGATCCTTCCAGAAGCGCAAAAATGGGCGACATTGCTGTCGAGAACCCGGCAAACATCCTGCCACCTCACAAGAAAGCCGCGCCCTCGACCATCCCGACCATTGACAGCTTCGAGGGTGTGACGACCGAGGGTGGCGATGACTACGCGAACCTGAAGAAACTTCAACGGCAACTAGAGTAGGAATCCCGGCCCGCGCTGAAGAGCATGACTGACGATGGCAGATATATCCAGCTGCAAGAGGAATACATCAAGGATGAGCAAAGGTTTGTCCAGCATGCCATTTACTCTACAGTCCTAACCGTCACAGGAGTTTGAAGCGCGAGCTGGTGCGAGCTCAAGAAGAGATTAAGCGGATTCAGAGTGTACCTCTGGTGATTGGCCAGTTTATGGAGGCTATCGACCAAAAGTGCGTCCCTCTCTCCCTCTCCCTCTCCCTCTCCCTCATCATCCTCCATACTAACCCCGTCAGTACCGGCATCGTTCAATCCAGCACTGGGTCCAACTACGTCGTCCGAATCCTCTCCACTCTCGACCGCGAGAAGCTCAAGGCCTCCTCCTCCGTCGCCCTCCACCGACACTCCAATGCCCTGGTCGACATCCTCCCCCCAGAGGCCGACTCCTCCATTGCCATGCTCGGCGCTGACGAGAAGCCCGACGTGACGTACGCCGATGTTGGTGGTCTCGACATGCAGAAGCAGGAGATTCGCGAGGCTGTCGAGTTGCCTTTGACACACTTTGACCTCTACAAGCAGATTGGCATCGACCCTCCCCGCGGTGTTTTGTTGTACGGTCCCCCCGGTACCGGCAAGACCATGTTGGTCAAGGCCGTCGCCAACTCCACCACTGCCAACTTCATCCGTGTCGTTGGCTCTGAGTTTGTCCAAAAGTACTTGGGTGAGGGCCCCCGTATGGTCCGTGACGTCTTCCGCATGGCCCGCGAGAACTCGCCCGCAATCATCTTCATCGACGAAATCGATGCCATTGCCACCAAGCGATTCGATGCCCAGACCGGTGCCGATCGTGAAGTCCAGCGTATCCTGCTTGAGCTTCTCAACCAGATGGATGGTTTTGACCAAACCTCCAACGTCAAGGTCATCATGGCCACCAACCGTGCCGATACTCTCGACCCCGCCCTGTTGCGACCTGGTCGTCTGGACCGAAAGATTGAGTTTCCCTCCCTTCGCGATCGCCGAGAGCGTCGTCTCATCTTCAGCACCATTGCCAGCAAGATGAGCCTCGCCCCTGAAGTTGACCTCGATTCCCTCATCGTCCGCAACGACCCTCTCTCCGGTGCCGTCATCGCCGCCATCATGCAGGAAGCCGGCCTCCGCGCCGTCCGCAAGAACCGCTACAACATCATCCAGAGTGATCTCGAGGATGCTTACTCAAGCCAGGTCAAGGGAACCAGCGACGAGAACAAGTTTGACTTTTACAAGTAAACTCGTCTGGTTTGGATCTATGTATTCTCCGCTGTACAACCTAATTTGGGATGGACGGAATCTAGGCAAAGAGCGGAACCGACGGGTTGTAATTGGGATGGAAGGATAGACTAGGTATCGTCCTAGAATAGAATTGAAGGGCGGCTAGGCTTTCCAGGGTGTCTTTGTGTCCACATCACCTGTAAATCAATCATCACTGGATCAAAGTCATCCAGACCAGCATTCACAGAACACTTCAGACAGCTCTTGATCATAACTCAATTCCACCGTCTATATGGGTCCCATCCAATCTCTCAGAGAGACGTTACAATTCCTCCTCTTCCAAAATTGGACCCTGCCAATCATGAACGCTCATGACCATGTATTGCATAAAACATGTCCCAAAACTCCGTTCCTGTTTTCCACTCCGTTCCTCCGTCTATTTTGATATTGCCTCCCGTTGATGCTCGCCGGTAAAATCACAAAATCAGAAGCGCTCAGTGCCATGAGAAATGAAGCCAATGCGGACAAGGTCTAGAAATACACACTGCGGCTGGGGAGCGGATAAACTCAACCCAGGCCTGCAGTGAGAAGGGTTGGCATTGAGCCGTTGATCTCTGTTGGACAGAGACACGCCAGACGTCCGGGGACAGGCGTGTAAAACGTATATGCATGCTAGAGGCATGCGCAGCTCCTCAAGAGCCCAGGGTAACGCCCACCTCGAACAGGAGGTGGACGAAGCGGCGGTGCAACTCGATAAAGATGTCTGGTTGCCCGACGATTTCAGCCAATCCACGGGCCTTGGGAGCCGAGGCACCGCCCCCGCCACCCATCCTTCGGGTGAATCCGCTGCCGCCCGTCAGGAAGCTGCTGCCTCCGCGGTCCGCGGCGGGAGCGTCGGCCACGGGCTTCTTGGGCGCTGCGTAGACGGTGCTGCCGATGGGGGACGAGTCGGCGGCGGCGCGCTCGGCCTCGGCTTCGGCGAGCTGCTGGATCCAGCCGGCAAAGTCGCGGAAGGCGGCCGACACGACGGCGAACGTCTTCATGGCCAGGCGCTCGCGGTGGGTGCTGAGGGCCATGAAGGCGTAGACGCGCTTGTGGCCGCGGGCGTGCACGTCGGGGATGCGAAAGATGTAGGCCGTGGTGTACCCCGCGAGGGCATCCCCGAAGAAGATGGGGCCCCCGGACACTGCGGAACCGGCACTCTGGGTGGTGACAAAGGCGGGGGATGCGGAGGATAGGGGCGACGTGGGGGTGGCGGTGGCAGGGGCTCGCGGCAGCGTCTCGAAGGACAGCGTGCGAAGACACGAGGCGCGGACGAGCGAGAAGGAGTCGGGCAGCACCGGGTCGTGCGTCGAGGTGTAGTCGACGTAGTGGACGTGGAAAGGCGTGCGGTCCGCGGCGGTTGACGTGCTGGACCGGGAGGTATCGCGGGAGCTAGCTGAGGGTGTGGCCCGTTTGCGCGCCCGGTGACCGTCGTCGCGATCGTCCGTGTCGCTGGAGGTTTGCGAGCTGGGAGGCGACGCCTGGCCGCCCGCGCCAAAGACTCGTTCCGCGGGTGCGCGAGTCCGCAGCGTCGGGCCGCGCGTGTTGGTCGTCAAGACGCTTCCGGAGCCGCCCTGCTGTCGCGGCGGAAGTGTCATGGCGCAGTTGTCGCAAGGGCCCTGCTTCTTGGTGACTGTCTCGTCGTACGTGCGTCGGAAGCTGGAGTCGCGCCGCGGTGGCAGTGACGTCGCCGGTCGCGGGCTGTCGGGGGGGGTGTCGATGGCCGAGGGCGTCGCGCCACCGCTGGCAGAGCGCAACAGGGCGGCGTGGGTTTGGGCATCTT
The DNA here is from genome assembly GCA_020744155.1 of Ilyonectria sp. MPI-CAGE-AT-0026. Lineage (NCBI taxonomy): Eukaryota > Fungi > Ascomycota > Sordariomycetes > Hypocreales > Nectriaceae > Ilyonectria > Ilyonectria sp. MPI-CAGE-AT-0026. The sequence continues at coordinate 655,839 of JAGPNQ010000018.1, forward strand.
CAGCCGGCGCGGACGAGCTGCGGCCAAGGTTCAAACTCCTCAGGGCTTCATTCAGGGCGGCTGACGATTGCGAGCTCGTTCCGGTGGGTTGTGCGCTGGATCTCGGTCGGTCGGAATTTGGGGGCCCATGGTCAAAGCAGACGGTGCACGAGGCGGGGAGGCCCTCGGTGACCATGAGGGGAGTCGGGCCATGGAGGTCGCAATAGTGGGCGAGACATAGCTGCAGAGACGCCATTAGCGGTTGTGCCTTGCCCATGTTGGCGGTCGGTCAAGGAGAGATAGGGAGCGATAGGCGATAGGGCGATATCAAATCAGGAGCCCATGACGTGTGCTGCAGCAGGGATGGGGGCAAACATTGGGACAAGAGTGAGATGACGAGCGAAACCACGGCGTCAAGCAGTGATATATATCAGGATGCTACATCTCGCCAGCGACGGGCCGCGCCTAGGTCATGGGGGAAGTGGTGTGGCACTCGGTCAACTAGAACGGGACGTGTCGGAAGGCATTGACGGGAGAGGTCGAAAGCAAGCAATCGAGCGGTGAGGCGGTGTGGATGAATGTCTAGAGGGTGTGTGTGTGTCTGTCACTGCCGGGGTGTTTGCCTCGGAGTGTTTGTGCCCGGGGTATTGTACTCCGATGGAGGGGAGGTGTGAGAGGAAGTGAGGGAGTGAGGGCGAATGTGAGGCCGAACGAATGAGGGCAGAAGACTGAGACTGGCGGCTCTGACCAAGATGATGGTACGGCAGACGGGCCGCCCACGGGGGAAGCAGGGAGATGATGGCAGGGGGGGTGGCACGACAAGGAAGAGACGGAAGGGGAATGGAAGAAGCAACGTCGATGAGCCAGGATGGACAGGGGTGGGAGAGAGTATGAGTGAGTGTGGGTGAGTATGGGTGAGTATGGGTGAGTGATGGGCGAGTGACAGACCAGTGACAGGCAAATGACAAGGAAAGCCAAGTGACAACAGTGACAACAGTGACAACCCAAGAGACAACAACCCAAGACAAGGCGGAGCATGTGAAGAAGAAGCGTAGGTGGCGTGTGCTTGATTGTTTGCTGCTGCTGCTGCTTCCTACTTGCTTGCCGCTTGATTGCTTGCTTTGGCCGCTAGACCTGAGACATGGGGATGGTTGCAGAACGTGGGACATGCGGTAGGAAGCGTGGGACGTGGCATTGGGCATTGGGGATGCAGTGGTGGATTGGTGATGGTGATAGTGGTGACTTACAATGTATGTCATGACGTATCAGTCGAATCGCAGGCGGAGAAAAGGTGTAGATGTTATCGATTGGAGGGGTACAATCTTATCCGGAGGCGGGCTGCAGGCTGATGGGCTGACGGACAGCCAGTCGAGAAGCCGGGGCGAGCGCGTAGGCCCAAGAGCGCCTTGTCTCTGATTGTCTTGGATGTCTTGGATGTCGTCGACGGTTGGGAAGTGGGGGCGGATGATTGTAGAGGCGGATGAATGTGGTGACGATTGCCGTGTCGATTGCCGTGTCGATTGCCGTGTCGATTGTGCCGTCGTCTATCGTTTACGCCGTCGATATGTCTCGTCTTGTTGTAGCTTTGACTCTCAAGTCCTGCTCCGGGTCTGGAAAAGCGAGCGGAGTGCGCGGGGGCCGTAGTGAGGGGAGGCTTTCAAAGAGTGGCAACGTGGATCGGGATCGACGCGAGAGAGAAAGAGAAAGAGAAAAGGAGCGATGGCGGAGGCGCAAAAAATGGATATGAGGGGAGGGAAAAGGGGAAAGAGGGAAGAAGAAGAAGCGGAGAAGGAAGAAAAAGGTAGAAGTGAGAAAAGAGAGAATCAAAAAAGCCGACGCCGTTTGTTGGCGTGGATGGATCGACGGAAACGACGGACAGACAAACTTCTGGGGCCTCACTAAGTTCGGAAGGGTAGTGGTAGTGCGCGAGTGGAGGTAATAAGCTGGCGTGGGCGCAGGTTGTGGGCGCAAGTTGAAGGACAGTGCCGGGTTCTAGCTTCTGGCTTGTAGGGTCTAGCTTGTCTCTAGCTTCTAGTCGGCAGCTTCTTGGCTCTCTTGAGAGGGGGGATGGGAGTTTTGGCAGGTTTTGGTAAGTGGGCGGGAGTTGGGCGGGAGTTTGGCGGGAGTTTGGCGGAAGTTGGGGCCTTTGGCGTGTCGCGAGTGGGTGTGTCGTTGGAGACTCGGTGGGTTGGAGACTTGGAGACTTTGGAGGTTCTAGTCCGTTTCGGGACACCAGGGAAACCCAGCGATGGCTTTTCCCTTCTCACCGGCGTAGCTGTTGTGGTGAAGCGAGATGCCGCTGGCGTCGGGGTCGTCGGTTGGTGGTGTGAAACTTTGGGGGAGGGGGGATTGCGACTGGGATTTGCAATTGCGACTGCGACTGCGACTGCAACTCGACTGCGACTGCGACTGCAACTCGACTGCGGCTGCGACAACTACAACGTCCAGGTTTCGTTCCGCCTCGCCTCGTGGGAAAGTGGCTGCCGACTGTGCGTCAGTCTTGCGTCGTGTCTGTGTGTTTCTCTGTGGTGCGCGCGCAAGCAGCCGGCAACAAAGCGGCAAGCAATCTGCCTACTACCGACGCAAAAGGCGAGATGACTGGCTGCGACATGCAACGCCAACGCAACACAGAGGCAACGGCAACGGCTGTGCAGATATGGGATACGTATGTTTGTCGTAGGAAGGAAAAAGTAATAAAGCTGCGTTGGACTTGAACTTGCTCTGAAGATGTGGACGATGGGATATGGGACGGGTTAACGGGATGGCGGGGTTTTTTTGCTTTATTAAAGGACGAATGGACAAAGCTTGACACTACTACCGAGTACCACTCGTCAACCTTCAACCCATGGCAGATATTCTTTTCCCTCATATGGGAACCTCGGACAGGGGACCGACCAGGCAAGGACCTCGACAATGGTGCCAGTGCGGAGGGCACCTGCGGAGGGCACCTGCGGAGGGCACCGGCGTCACGGGCGGAATCGACTCAAACGAGCACCCGCGCAAATCCCCCGTGGGACCGTCCGGTGGAGCGAGTTGATGGAGCGAGTTGACCGAGCGAGTTGAGTGCGGCAGTGCGATGCGAGAGCGACACAGCAAGCACCGGAATGCAATTCCCTTGTAATTGGGGTCCTCCGGTTGGGCCTCCGACCTGCGGGTGGAGGTGCCTTTTCTCATCACTTGCGCTGCGGCTAAGGACTCCGCTGTCGGTCCAACAGGGGGAGCAACAACCTGCGGACTAGCTCCGACCAAGACAGGCCACCGGCGTGGAAGAGACGCAACGGGGGTTAGTTAGTTGGCACTTGTGAGGGGGAGGGGGAGGGACAAGGGGAAGGGGAGACAAGAAGACACCAAGAAGGCGTAGGGTCGCGGGTGGGTTTCGACGGTTTTAGTCCCTGCCAAGGGCCGTATGCCGGGGCCACGGCGCGGTTCGTTCAAGGTTAGCGTTACGGAATAGCAAGTAATGATTATGAGAGGAGAGTACGCAGCCGGAGTAATAGAAGACAGACTGTAACGAGAAGAGCGAGTCAAGGCAATCCAGAAACAGACAAGTCGAGCCCGCACAATGCCAAGTCCCCGGTGGAGCTGCTCGCGGCTGGCGCAACTGAATACGTAAAGCACGGCGACAAAACGAGACGGCGACATGGCCGGGACTCGGGACTGGGACTGAGGATCCACTCGTCGCGTGCGCCGGATTGCCAGACATGGGTTGGTTGGTGATGGTGATGAGATGGAATCACATGGGAGGACCAAGGTGGACCGGCGAACATGGACGCAAAGATGCGAGGATGCCCATGTGGAAGTGCAACGGGGAGCAAAATGTTTTGCGCAGAGATCCAGCATCATCGTCGTCATCAAGCTCAAACAGGGACGCCACGCAGTAATGAAATGATCACCTTGTAACAAAAGGGGGCCACGGCCAATGCGACTTCGACACCCAATGGGTCGTCGTTTTCTGCAACCGCAACAGAAAGCAGGTCGGAGCGCATGCATGCAAACACGCTTCCTCGGTGCATCACGCATCCCTTGCTTGGAGCAGGACAAGAGTTCTCTTCAGTCGACTGACCCAAAGTCCCGGTGGATCCGGGCTGGTGGGCAGAAGAGCCGCAACAACACGACGATAATGCCTCTCGATGCCAGGGCCTCGTTCGCTGGGCCATCCGCCAAAAGTGGGCTGAGGTGAATAAATCCCCCCCAAGGCCCGTGCAAAAAAGACCTCGACCTCGACCCCAAAACTCGCTCTTCCTGATGCCATCCGCGCAGCATCGATCCGGGGTTTGGGGGCGCAGAATGCCGTTCTGCCCACATCGGTTCTTTTCCCGGGGGGGCAACACCCCTGCGGGCGCTGGGCTCTTGTCGCGTGGGGCGGGCGCTGGTGACATTTGGCAAATGTTCTTCCAGAAGGCTTCGTGGAAAGTCGCCAAGCGGGTCGCGTTCGAGGAGCTTGAGCGAGAGAGCGTCCTGTGCTCGGGGTTTGGAGCTGCAGGTTTCACTGCCCATCTCCACTGGGCTAGCCATGCGGTGAGTTTGTGGGTTTTTCACGCTGCATTGCGGGTTGTACGTTACAGTGCTCCTTGATGTCTGGGAATTTCTTTTTTCACCCTCGTTGTCCGTCCTTGCATTGAACAAACCCCGTGGCAGTGCGTGCGTGACATGAACAACCGTGGCAGTGCGTGCCATGCGTGCCATGTTGGACAGCAGCCCGACGGGTGATGCCCGAGGGGCCTTGCGGTTTGAAGGCGGTTTTCCTCTCGCTACCGCGCAAAGATGACAGGATCGGAATGCCTAGCAAGGGACGGCTAATTGCAGGGCCCTGGGGCCAAAATACGGACTACCCAGGACGGAACACCGGCCAGCCGCCATTGGTTTGATTGCAAGCCGAGCACTACCGTAGCATGTGTGCGCCGGCGAACGGACGTCGATATGAGCCCATGCCCACACGGGGGGCCCTGTGACGGAAGAGAGTCCAGGGCGGATGGGGGACCGGTCAAGCAAGGGAACCAGTCAAGAGACTTCCCAGCAGCAGTTGAGAGAAACCGGTCAAAGCCAGGGAGTCGAAAACCGGCCATTGGAATCCCCCGGTGTTGCCAGCGTGGGAATCCCCAGTTCCCGGGGTGGTTCGCCAGCGGAGATGCGCAGGTGCATGTGCAGCGTACAGGGCAGGACGAGCATGGTTTGGAGTTTACGGTGCGTGCTTGGCATGGCATTTCGGCATCGTACGTTCTTTTTTTTGGTTCGGCTTTTTTTCCGAGTCGGTCTGCTCTGGCATAGACTCGGCCCCGACGGTTGTGTCTGGCCTGTCGACGGATGGGTTGAACGCGGCATGAGCTCCCCTGGTCTGGGTGCTGTTGTGCCAAAGTCTGGACCTCACGTTGAGGCCTTGAAGGTATCCCTTACAGGATCTAAACCTCGCAACCCCAGGTCAAGTCGTCAATCGCAATCGCAATCGTCAAGATACTACGTAGTATGTCAATCCGACCCTTGATTGCCGCCAGTCACACCCCTCGGCTCATCTCGTCTCGTCCAACCCCACGCCCTTGCCCTTCCACGCTTCCACAATCCTTCCAAGCCTCTTCCACGGCACCACGCCCCCCAGCACACCAAAAGAGTCCATTTCTCACCGCCCCCTCTCTCCACGTTTCCTCTTTTCCCCTTGCTATATCCGGTGTCTTGCCTGCATGCCGTCGTTTCTTTTTCAGCCCTGGAACGCAAGCCATCCGCCGCTCCGGGCCTTCGGGGCAGGCAAAAGTGACCTCCATTGAGACACCCGGCGGGGGCGGCGGCTGGAAAATGACCTTTGTTTTTTTGCTTTTTCCTCAGCGCGCCGCGTGCAAGGGCGATTATCTGTCTCACTATTTCAAGGATATCCAGAATTCGGGGTTCAGAAAACGGGTCTTGACGAGGGTTTTCGGTGCGACTACGACGACAAGGCATGCGATGCTCCGCAACCAAAACCCAAGGGCGGGCACAAAATTGACGAGTCGTTTTTTTCGCGCCCAACTGGTGGATCGACGGCGGTGGCGAGCTTGTTTTTAAGGATCTGTCTCTGATAGGCGCTGTCGTCTCTTCCCTCCCGTCGATCAGCCATGGTCGATAGGATCTTGATGAGGTGCTGCAGCTGCATCTATCACAATCGGGATGGCAATGACCACATGATTTTCAGGCCTCAATCACCATTACAGGTTTGGTCATTTCAAGCATGCAGATGGCCAATTTGAATCTTCACCCCTCTAGGTCCAAAGCCCCTATTTGCCTATATGCCCATCTATGCGCCTCTTCCGTCTCACACACCGTCTATTCGTCTATGCACCTCTATCCGCTACGCATCTCTATCCGTCCATGCACCTCTTCCGCCTATGCAGCGTCTACGTCTACGCTCCCGTCCATCTGTTCAGCCACCCGCTCTAACCACCTGTACTAGCCTATCCGTCCCCCAAAAGAGAAGGCCTCAAAATCCCCTTGCATCCAGACGAAATGCAACCGAGGTGTGTATTAATCACACCTAGCTCTCATGACGTAGGTTGTTGGAGATGGCTCCCGGCCAAGTCTCGGTCAGTACGCTCGAGGGTCTGACTCAATGCGTCTGACTCAATTAGTCTGACTCGACCGAGCGCACCACAACCGAGGTTTGCTTTTGTCGCTTCTTCCGCGTACCGAGCGCCTGACTTGTCATTATCGCCAGCTCAAGTCGCCGCCGTAGTCCAAGATGGCTTTGAGCATGCCCACGGAGTCGCCGGTAGTGACCGTACCGAGGTCCGGGATATCTGAGACACAGCTCCGGCGATGACAATTGGTGGCAGGTGACGTAGCACGGACAAAAAGTGAGACTTGGAATGAGACAAAGGTCAATTCGGAAGAGGACTCTCTCGTAGCAGGGGCACTTTGTATCTCTGCCATTGTTTGAGATCAAGGATCAACACTCGTCAAGGAGTGGATGCTCCGAGAGATCACCGAGAGGTCAAGAGAAAGTAATGTCGGAAAGGCCGTTTGCAGAAGGTGTTTTAGTTGATCATTTCCTAGCCAAGACTAGGATATTAGACACCCAGCCGCCAAGGCGAACTATCCTCTCCAATCAAGAGTTTCTGTTTTAATCGCCTTGACCGGTAAAGGAAATGAATTAGTTGACTGATACATTTAGTGTTTCTCGGTTGCAGATTGCAACATGTTTCTTGGTTCAATCAGCTGCCATGTTCCTACCCTATATCCAAACCGCATGTTAGTGTTAGGTCGCAGGTCTTCGTCTAGTAGTTGGTTCGATGTTTATGAAGTGATTTAAATGAGTACTACGCAGTAGATGTCTGTATCTGAGTGCTAAGCCCTCACGTGTGAGTGATTTAGGTGACCAAGTGATGTTTTGCTACGAATGCAAGTGGTTATAGAAATCTCCATTATTTTAAATTCTCTCTTTACACGATGTATTAAAATCTGTCCATAATTTGTCCCTTGGATATCTAGGAACTTGCAATATAGGGTTTGGTTGATTGTGTGCCGTGGTAGACCATTGTGTCGTCGCGTCGCGGTTCATTCGACAGCAACGCGAGTATCCAACGAAAGGCACGAAAGGCGGGACAGGTGATTCATTTTACTCATAGACAAGGGTGGACCATTTGTATGAAGCCGTGATTTGCCAATTGATCACTGTTTCGTCAAAGTCCAATCACCCGTGGCAGCTCGCAGGCTCGTTATCCTCACATCACGACACCGGTATTCGCCTTGCCGCGACCACTCCTTGATATTAGACGTCGAATTTGGGCTGACGTATCGTCAGGGGAGCTAGTTAGACTGTGTGTACAAGATTTGATGGGAACATTGTGCCCCTCAGCGGGTGTCTTCATTAAGGCCAGCGATCTTGTCAACCAGGCGACGTTTATCCTTATTTCTGGTCCCAGTGAGGATCATTGAACCATAAAGAGAATAGAAGAGCCTAAGCCCAAATCGAAGAGGTTGCGTGATAGAGCAATCTGCTTGAGAGTGGACGCCTAGAGAGGCGATCTAGTTCTAGTCCTTCCGCTGTCCGTGTCGCATGGCATCACTGCACTTAACACAGGATTGGCGGCAGAAATAGAAGCCTCGGTTACATCTTAAATAATTAAAATGCCACGTTGATGAGGACTTCAAGGCGATGCCCATGAGTGCTGAGATGGAAGGCTGGACCGACCTAGTCGAGTTCAGACACATACTCCCGAGCCACTCAAACACACGCCTTTCACCTGCTACCCGGGTTCAATCATTAGGGCTTCACGGGCTAAATGATAGAGACTTGGTTGCATATCGTTGGATCCTAGTTTGAGTTTCCCTTGAAGGATTGACGTCTCGACTGCGAGGCTGCTCGTACAAGCATCACAAGACAGAATCATTTGCCAACCAGAGAAACTCACGAATCCTTGGAATCAATCGGAAAATAGCACGCCCATTTGTACACAATGAACCGACGTCAATTGTGAGGCCTCTCTTCAACGATGAACGGGACACGGGGAAGAAGCACCGGTAGCTGGCGAGTTGAACAAGTTGGGACAGCATATTTCTCCCGGTGTAGGGTAGTCCATTTGGCTCAGTTGACGAGCGAGATGCGTCACTACTCAGACTTCGGGGTCAACGAAATGGGTAATGCTCTGTACGGTCTTCTGGTCTGATAGGCCAGTCTTACGCATAATACCCTGTGTAAGTAAACGATGGTGCTCCAAACGAGCCCGTAGACAGTCACTCGCAACGCTTGCTGCCTGTCCATGGACAAAGACCTTGCAAGTTGAAGGCAATAGATCCACACTCACTAGCTTGTTGCTATCTGGAGCATTCGCAGCTCGTCCAAGGCACCCCACAAAGCGCCAACCTGCCTAAGCCGCTCCACCACGATTAGATTCCTAATGTACTACGATCAAGGCTGAGATACATTCACGGTGCAGTTCCGGATACGAGGGATCCTTCCGCCACCGCATCTTGTGGGTTGCACTGCGCGATGGACGCAGGTGTTTGTTGTAAGGATCCAGGACTGCAGGCGGCCTCTGTGAGCTGATGTCGTGCATAGCTTCACGGGGGACGAATATGTACACTTTCGGAATGGCCTGCGACGCCTGGTTCTTTAGGATCTTTGGACAAGGCAGACAGACAGGCGTGAGGTCAGAGGCTGAGAGGAGAGGCTGAGCGGATGCAGTGGACAAGGATGCAAAGCGGCAGATGACGCATGGATGACCCTCTTTTCTCAATGCCGGTGGCAGGGTTCTTCATGTCAAATGAGGCCTTCAATGGCCAGCGAGAATCTTGGAAATTCGTGGAATCATGACATTCCAGACATTGCAGTACAATCGACGCATGGCCCCGCAGTCGGGATCCTCATTATCGTGGCACACGGCGACGCTCCAGAGCCCAGACTCGGACTCAGACTGATGGGTTGGTTGCGCATATTCCGTGGCAGAGTGGCAGCCAGCCATCCAGCCATCCATCCATACATCCAGCCATCCATCCATACATCCAGCCATCCATCCATACATCCAGCCATCCATGCATCCAGCCAATCCATGCATCCATGTGCCGCCAGCGCCGCCTCACTTTCTGGCGACTCGTCGTGGGAGGCTGCGTCTAACCCTTGTCGGCAGCCAGAGACTCTCACCTGGGCGCACCGCACCGCGCTGCACTGGACCGTACCGTAACCGCCGGCGTCTCAACAAAGTCGGGGCCGGCGTTTGGCTTGCAGGTTTGCTTTTGTTTGGGGTTTGGGGCTGGGAGGTTGAGGTCCTTTCTTCTCTAGGATTCATCGTGGGTGGTTGATGAATCCATCTGCTTCGGCAGCTCAATTCACTCAGCCCAATTCACTCAGCCCAATGTCCAAACAGTCCAATACATGCCCTTTTGCTGCATCCATTCGTGTTGTGGTCAATGTTGTCGAGCAAAGCCCCACAGGAAAAAGGCAAGGCGAACCAACCCCCACCGCACTATGGCCCAGTGGAACTCCCTGGAGTCACAGTGGCCCTAGTGGCTTGGTTGTGACTCTTAGTGGTCCTCAACGGGTCCCGTCTCCAGTTGGGTTCCCCGGGGCAGCGGGATCCCGTCTGGTGGAGGAACGATTGGCGATGGAGTCTTTGGGCTCAGCCTTGTTGGAGGGAGGGAAGATGATGAATCAAGGTCGTGATAATTTATGAGATGATCTTTGGTGACGTTTCTCGGAAAGGCCGAGTAACAACACAACCTGAACCAAGCGACTTTCTCCGCATAACCTTTAGCATAAGCCATCCACCATCGCCATCGTCCCGACAAGGCGTCCATCTCACGCAAGCCGCCAGGCAACAGCCAACCAGAGCGCTCCATTCCATTGAGGCGCCCCGAATCCCCCCAATGCGCCATGGTCCCGTGGCAGTGCATGAGGCATCCGATGGAGGAGGACGGAGGACGGAGGATGGACGAGGTACGAAGGGCAGTAGTCGGTACTTGAGAGATGGATTTGGTGTCTTTGTGCCTCTGCTGAACGACTAGTCCTGCTGAACTGCTGAACCGCTGAACTGCTGAACCGCTGAACAAGCCGAATGACTCTTCGGGCATCGCAGCCTGTAACTTTCGCGGGCCAGCCTTCGTGGCCCAGCCTTTGTTGGCTTGTTTGAGGCTGGTCCGCCTGGATCCGCTACAGGGTGGGTACCCCCAAGCTGAGAATGTGACGTAGCGAGGTACAACGCCGCGTCTTCCAGGCTGTCAACCAGGCTGTCAACAGCACAGCTCCAACCTCTTTGTCTCTACCACTGCGTTGAACCAGGCCCAGGCCAATGAGTCTCCGTCAAGTACCTCCAGACAGGCACCAAGTACCTCGACCCTGTCTCGCCGGCCCCTCCCACTATGCCTTACTGACGCTGTGCTTCGTACCGTGCCTTCCATCCAGAGACAAGAGACAGCGCCCGGCCTAAATCAACCCGGCCATTGGCTGCCTGGAGAGTCAACTTCACACGTCAAAAGTAGCCTGCATGGTGCCTCGTTCCTCCCTCGTTCCCATTTCCTTCTCTTCCTTCATCGTCACGTCTGTCTTTTGCACTGCATCCCTTGTTCTTGATTCCCCGCGACTCCCTTCGTCAGCGTCCATCTACATCCGTCATCATTACTCTGTCTTCTCCGCCATCTCCGTCACGACATCGGGATCCTAGCCGCTGTCCCCGCTCTCGGCTCCGTCCCACGTCGCTCTCTCGCCTTATCGTGCCTCGCGTGCCTCGTGCCTCGCCCTCACCTCGCCTCACCTCGCCTTGCCTCGCCCTCATTCCGTGCTCATCCTATTGCTTGCTAGCTAGCTGGCTCGCTCTTAGGTTTGGACTTGCATCGTGTATCGCAAGCCCAAATCATGGAGTTCCAGTCAACAAACCCAAGCTTCCGCGTCAGCTGGCTGCTTGGTCTCCAGCCTTATCAGCATATCCCCACGACCCCGCCCTGGGCCAAGCAATACGAAACAAATGACCCCAACTTCTCTGTCCGCTTCATCATAGGCATCGTTCCCAGTAAAAGGTCCCGGAGATCTAGAAAGCCCAGAACCCGTCGCACCGTAAAACAGCCCGTCAAAGCCGAGGAGGATGATTTGGGTATCGACCCGTTTGGTTTGCGGAGGTTGTTTGACGATCTCTCCGAGGAAGAGGTCAAGGAAGCCGAGGAAGCCGAGCAGCTTCCTGTAGATGGAGAACCCGAGATTTTGGCAGAGGCGGGCTTCTTGGAGCTTTGCTCAAAGATGGAGCAGTTGCTGGACGATATCGAGTACGTTGGCATTCTCACTCGGCCGTGCCATTCTCTCGGCCGGCCCACTCTCGGCTCATGCTAATTGTTCAGGTCATCCCAACAAGATTCCGATGATTCAGACAACGAATCCATTGACGGCCTCGACCCTGAAGACTGCGACGACGAATCCCCCTCTCGAATCGAATGGCTACGACAAAAGACAGTGGAAAAGGCCGAGAACAAGTATCTGGACAGGCTCATGTCTCTACCAGGTCTCGAAGAAGCCAAGGCCTTTTTCCTCCATGCAAAGGCCAAGATTCAGGCTGCGACACGACGCGAAACCGACTTGAAAAAGGAAAACTTTGATGCCGTTTTCATGGGCAATCAGGGAACCGGAAAAACGATGCTTGCCAACCTGTATGCCAAATTCCTGGCCTCGATGGGTGTGGTCAAGGCTGTGGGTGCCATCGACGGCATCAGCAAGTTTTCCGCCTACAACATGTCCAAGACGTCGACCCTCAGCAGCATCCACAGCAGTTGCATCACCACCGGCGGATGTGTAAGTTTTCTTGTCCGCTCTTGAGCTTTGCTAACTTGTTAGATTGCCATTATCGACCACGCTCATCTCCTCGATCACGATGATTGCAACTTGTGGAACTTTTACGTCCGTTCCCTGGATCTCCCCGGCAAGATTGTCATCATTTTTGCCGGCAACGGAGATTGGGGCTTGTCCGATCAACTTGGTTACAGTGCCCAAGTCTCGAATCACTTTCCAGTGCTGAAACTGCCCAACTACAACAAGGATCAGCTGCAGACAGTTTTCCACGGCATGATGCGACGATGGTTCAACAAGAAGATGGAGGTTGAAGGCGGCTACGACGGTCCAATTATGAAGATTTTGATGCGCCGGATCACCCAAGGAATCAACGAAAAGACTTTTGGCAACATCTGGCCCGTCCGAAAAGCATTCCTCGAAGCCTGCAGGCGACAGGTGGAGAGATTTCGCCTGGCGCGAAAGGACGGCAACTATCTCGAGGATTACATGATGACCAGGGAGGATTTGCTCGGCAACAAACCTTCACTTGGGCCCGACAACAGCCCTGCGTGGAAGGAGTTGCAGGAACTGGTGGGTTTGGATGCCGTCAAAGAGTCGATCCTTTCCGTCGTCAACCAAGTCAACCAAAACCACATCCGAGAGATGCGAGGCGACGAACCTTTGAACGTCAGCGCCAATCGGGTGTTTTTGGGAGCGCCAGGCACCGGAAAGACGACGGTTGCTCGACTTTACGGCAAGATCCTGGCAGACTTTGGCATTCTGTCCAAAGGAGAGGTTTTTGTCAAAACTCCTACTGATCTTCTAGACCGATACATAGGAGGATCGGAGAATAACACCAAGGAGGCTTTGCGAGAAGCTAAGGGCAGCGTTTTGATCATCGACGACGCCCATATGCTGGATCCCGGGCGCAGTTCCAACAGCCATTCCAAGAATGGAGACTTCCGCGGCGGCATCATCGACACCATTGTTGCTGAAGTCGCTGGCACACCTGGCGAGGATCGTTGTGTCATCCTCTGTGGGTATCCCGATCAGATGAAGGAAATGTACGGCAATTGCAATCCAGGCCTGGCACGACGTTTCCCTCTAGACTCTGCATTTGTCTTTGAGAACTTTGACGAGGAAAGTCTTGGGAAGATCTTGGATCTCAAGCTCAACAAGGAGAAGCTGATTGCAACGGACAAGGCGCGAGAGGTTGCCATGGAAGTCTTGAAGCGCTCTGCCGTCCGACCCAACTTTGGCAACGGTGGTGAAGTGGACAATCTCATTTCCAAGGCCATCATGGCTCGATTGCGACGCGTCTCCAAAGACAAAAAGCCGGATGAAGATCTCGACGTGTTCCCGATTGAGCCCCAGGATTTCGACGCAGACTACGACCGCCTGACCCGAGCCGTCGCCAACACGCGCGCCCTGTTTGACGGCTTTGTCGGCTACGAAGAAATCATTTCCAAGTTTGAGTCCTACCAGTACATGGTCCAGGGCATGCGTCTGCGCAACGTCGATCCGCGACCGTACGTCCCTTTTACGTACGTCTTCAAAGGACTTCCCGGAACTGGAAAGACGACGACGGCTCGCAAGCTCGGCCAGATTTTCTACGACATGGGTTTGCTGTCGGCTCCCGACGTCATTGAAGTCTCGGCCTCGCAGCTTATTGGCGAGTACTGCGGCCAGACAGGACCAAAGACGAAGCGCTTGCTAGAGTCGGCCCTCGGCAAGGTGCTCTTCATCGACGAGGCATACCGACTTGCAGGTCATGCAGGATCGTTTGCCGAGGAGGCTGTGAGCGAGCTTGTCGATGCAGTGACCAAGCCGCAATTTGCTCGCAAGCTCATCATCGTGCTGGCTGGGTACGAGGAAGACATGGACCGTCTACTCCGAAGCAACCAAGGCATGCGCAGTCGATTCGCCACCGAGTTTACATTTCGACCTCTGCGCGCCGAGCAATGCGTCGAACAACTACGCGCCGTTGTCGAACGTGTCGGCATCACAATCCAGTCAACCCGCGAGATGGACACCATGACCCGGACGTCTCTCATGACTCTTCTCAATCGTCTGAGCAACGAAAAGGGCTGGGCCAGCGGTCGCAGTGTCGAAACACTTGGCGAGAGGCTCATTGGGCACATCTTCAAAGAGTGTGCCATGAAGGGATACACTGGCAAAGACCTGAGCGTCACTGGCAAAGAGCTGGTGACGATACTCGGTCAAGCATCTGGCCATGGCGGTGCCGGAGCCAAGAAATGGGGTGGCCAGGGGCCCATGGGTGCAAGGCAGGTCATGACTCTACGGGATCTAGAGGGGTACGAGTAAAAGCGAGATTGCGCTACATGTTTGAGTATAGTTGGCTATGAATCATGAGCATGGTTGGATGGGGAGTTTGGTGTTGGTAGTCTTATTGGTAATGAGAGATGATCTAGTCTAGTGTTCTAGTGTCTGTTAGTGTCAGTGTTCTGTTCACCCGACCCTTCGTCGTGAATAATTGTTATATTGAATGCCGGACCAGGGTAATGCTTGGTGGCATGCATCAACCACCAGACACCTGTGATGAATACCACGCCACAGAGAATGACGCAGTTGTAATTCATCGTTGTCGCATCAAACGGCAAAGCAAGGGCTGCTTTGTTAGCGACGTCAGAGAGGTGGAGGGAGTACTTACGAAAGCAAAAGAAGATGTCAAAGAGGATGATGAAGAGGACAGCGAGTCCGTTGATGGCAACGCCCATGTTGCCAAGGTGAAAAGGACCTCGAGGGAAGTGTTTGCGGCCGGTGGCAAGATTGCAAGCAAACGGGATGGCGTATGAGACGGTGCTGATGATGATGAAGGATCCTGTGAGGTTGCTGAATCCGACTGAACTTCCGATGGGAATAGCACCCAGGCCCGAGGCGACAACTGCCACGAACAATGTCGCTTCAACCGGGCAACTCAGCGACTCGTTTACCCTGCCGAATATTCCAGAAAACGGAACGGCCTTGTCTCGAGCGAGCGCCCAATATGTCCGCGAGTTTGTGAGCACCGTGCCAATCACGCAGCACAGCGACGACATGAAGATGATGAACAACAGCGCAAACGTGGCCCCGGCGCTCCCGGTGGCCTGGTGATAGATGCCCGCCAGAGGAAACGTGTTGATGCCGCTCTGCAGGACGGACAGGTCGGAAATGGCGTAGCCGAGAACGACGGCAAACGCGAGGCCGTACAGTCCGCCAAGGCCAATCTGAAGGAAGATGGCTTTGGGCAGATTTCGCTTGGGGTTTGTGATTTCCTCCGCCATGTGCGTGATGGCATCGGGTGTTCCAATCGTAAATGCGCCGTTCAACACTCCAGTCATGAACGCGACGCCTCCGTTCCACCCGGTCACGTTGTTCTCGTCAAACGAGCCCCAGACGAAATGGTTGGATGCGTGGCGCTTGGGCATGGCTGCAATGACGATGATTGTTACCAGGCCGCCGACAATGACCAGAAGCATTCCGAGGTTTTGTGTATACGGAATCAGTCGGTTCGCCAGAATAATAGCCAAGGCGCTGATCCACAGCACAAGCAGGTACGTGACGTAAATGTGCCATGGCTCCGGGGAGTAGTCGTCGGTGTAGGTCGCATACAGCTGCACAGCCGTGTTGGCGGATATCTGGACCAGCGACGCCAGGCCAAACATCCAGCCGTAAAAGTTGATCCAGCCTGCAAAGAAGCCGGCCATTCGTCCCCATTTCGGGCCCGCGGCGAGGGTAGCCCAATGGTAGACGCCGCCCGAGGTTGGGAAAGAAGACGCAAGCTGTTTTGTTAGCGAGGAAGTGTGAAGGGCAAGGGACATACCTCGGCCAAGCTCAGTCCGATGAGTGTGTAGTAGGCCAGGGCGACCATGAGGCCGTAGATGACTCCAGGAGGACCGCCATTCACTATTCTGTTAGCGTTTTCTGGCAATAGGTGGTGTACTTACATATTGAGACGGAAATGGAAGACCCAAGAACCACCCAGGCGTTGTTGACCGTCACTGCAATGCCAGTAAGACCGACAAGGCCATATTGTCGGGCGAGTTGGTCCTTGTGACCCGAGGCATTGATATGAACGTCGGTCTCACCAACGACAACAGCATCGTTGACTCCAGGTACAGACTCGGCGTCCTTTTCATCCCCGTGTGTACTCATTGTGCTGAATAAATGTTTAATGATGTCTTGACTACAAGGAGTGGTCGACGGGACCTTATATGGACGGCCGTGCCATGGCCAAAGATAACGACTAATAATTTCACCGCGTCTCACCCTGCGCGGGGGTTTTCATGTGTATCAGGGCCGACATTTTGTGCTACAGGCGACTCTGTTATCAACCCCAGGTCTTTCGTTCATGCTTCAACTGCAGCTCAGCCCCTTGGCCTTATCAACACCCTGAACCCTTGGGGGTGGGGCGGAGTGGCCTTGTTTCCAAGATAACGTCAAGTGCCGAGACTCGCAGGAGTCAGGACTCGTTAGTTGCATGAGGTGTTATCCGGAAAAGATGCCATTTTGGGATTGGGTGGGTAGGATTGAGGCTATCTAAACTTCAACGTCGCCTTCAACGCCGCCGTCAATCGACTCTCCCATGCCGCCGTCCGCTAGTCGGTCTGATGCCTTGCGGACTTCCGTCTCCCAATTGCTCATGCCGACAATGATCCACTCGAGGATGCCAACGAGAGAGAGCGCTACGCATTGTCCCATCCACAACCCAGGCAGCCCCCATCCGTGGAACGCGAGGTATACGCCCGCAGGCAGAGCGCCACCGTAGTAACTAATGCAGTTTACAAGAGCGCCAATCCATTGCCGTCCCATGCCTCTGAGGGCTCCGCCGCAGCTGCCGTTGAGCCCGTCGGCGATCTGGAACAGGGCTACGTAGGGCATGATGTGCGCAACCAGCGAAACGACCTCTACGTCGTCGTTGAAAAGCCGCCCGATGACGTTTTTGGTCGAGAGCAAGATGGCCAGGATCACGGTGCCGAACATTACAGACAGCACAGCCGCGCAATGCGCTAATCGCCTCGCGCCGAGAGCATCTCGAGCTCCGAGCAGGTTGCCCAGCCGTGCGGATGCAGCCACGCCGAGACCGAATGGGATCGTGTTGATGATTTGGTCTGCCGTCATGACGACCGACTGCGCGGCAAGAGGAATCGTTCCAAGACGACCAGCAGCGAGAGCCACAATCTCAAACGCCCACCACTCGGTCCCGACGTGGATGACGCCCAGGAACGCAAGTCTGGCAAACGGCCCAAGGTGAGTGAGGGCACGTCTCGGAGCAAACCCAGGCCAACACTCTTTTCCTTGCACAAATGCCGCGTAGGCGACGAGCAGGAAGAAAGAGAGCCAGTACGAGATGCCAGTGGCCAGCGGGGCGCCATACAGGCCAAAGCCCAGCGGATAGATGAATAGGTAGTTGAGGAATGCGTTGAGAGGCGACGTGATGAGGAGAGCGTAGGTGCCCGGTCGGTAGATGCCTTGTGCTTGGAGATATTTCTTCATGCATTCGAACCAGATGTATCCCAAGCCTCCAGGAGCCAGCAGTTGCAGGAACCTGGAGCTCTGGACGCAGATGAATTCCTCCTGGCCGAGAAGTCGAAAAATGTGCTCGGAAACACACCAGATGGCAACGACGACCACATAGAATCCCGTCAGGACAAACATGCCTCTCTGGAGAAGAATGCCCAGGTCTCGCTTGTCTTTGGACGCCGTGAAGCTCGTCGAAGCCAACGTGTCGAGAGCAGTCGTTCCGCCCAGAGCAATGAGCCAGGCCGTGGCCATGGCAAACATGTACGAAAAGGCAGCCGTGGCCAATGCTTCAGGAGACAGACGTCCGACCACAAGCACCGATATCGTCTGCAGGCTGTTTTGGAGCATGTACGCCAAGATGACCGGGATGGACGCCTTGGTCAGAAACCACATTTCCGTCGCCCATTGTCGGTATTCCGGCTGGGATTGAGCCGGCCGAGGAATCAGAGGAGTCCTCTCGTCTACCGACGACGTGCGCGATCGTGATGTGGTCATTTTGAGTTGAATTGTTCGTGTAGACGTGGTGTTTTCAGACTCCACAGATGTCTTGAGGATAAATGACAATTCGCACGATCGTAACACGTAAAGAAATATTCAATACCGGATAATTGTACAGAACATGACAGAAATGTCTCACGCTTATCAAACCGCTGCCAACCAACCACGCAAAAACCCCACGACGGTTATCTGTCCCACTGACAAGACATCTGCAGCTTGATCGTAGCCATCCCATTGATCGATTGCCACTCCCCGCCAACTCGTTTCGGCAAGTTAGCCACAATGTGGGGGATGCTGATCGCGCGTGTCGGTGGGTCTGGACTTTGGATGGTTGAAGCATGCTAGCTCTTTTGGGGTATTTACGCGCCTGCAGGCCATGATGATGTGTTGGAGTGGCATGTATGTGGTATTTGGTGTGGTATTTGGTGTGTGGTATTTGGTACGTAAGTTAGACGAGCGAAGAGGTGGCAGGAAGAGCATAAATAACCCTCGTTTCCCTTCTTCTTGAATCTGTACACTCGCAGACACAATGTTTTCTACTACTTTTCTCGCTTTGGGCTGGGCTGCCGTTGTTGCAGCTCATGCAGGACATGATCAAGAGTCCATGTCTGGACCTCATCAGTCGTTGTGGTACAATGCACTCCCTGGTGATGGTGGCACCCAGGCCGACTCTGTCTTTTCCGGCATCACCACGTTTGGACGTCTGCCATACTTGCCTTGCCTGAGCCACAGTGATATCAAATATGATATTGCCTTTATTGGTAAGTAAAATGGAAGGGTTATGTTCATGGCTAACATTTCAGGCGCTCCTTTTGACACTGGCACGTCGTACCGACCTGGTGCTCGTTTCGGACCCTCTGGTATTCGACAGGGATCTCGACGACTCAACCTTTAGTATGTAGTCTACATTTGTCCCTCCACATTCAATGCTAACAATAATAGCGGAGGATACAATGTCCCTCTCGCCACAAACCCTTTCAACAGCTGGGCAACTGTCCTCGACTGTGGTGATATCCCGGTCACTTCCTACGACAACACCTATGCCCTTCAGCAGATTGAAGAAGGCCACTACAGCATCCTGTCTCGCGCCCCGATGACTGATGCATTCAAAAAGGGACCCGCCAAGAAGGAAAAGACGCTCCCTCGAGTCATTACTCTTGGTGGAGACCACACCATTACCCTTCCTCTTCTTCGATCAATCAACCGTGCCTATGGACCCGTGTCTGTGATTCATTTCGACAGCCATCTGGATACTTGTAAGACACCTACACGCAGTGAGACCTACATACAGAGAGTTGAGCTGACCTTTTAGGGAAACCCAAGGTCTTTGGTGGTTCGCCCTCCAACGTCGCCAGCATCAACCACGGCACCTACTTTTACCACGCCGCCATGGAGGGCCTGCTCGCCAACGACACCAACATCCACGCTGGTATCCGAACCACTCTCAGCGGACCCAGTGATTATGACAACGACGGCTACTGTGGCTTTGAGATTGTCGAGGCCCGAGAAATTGACACCATTGGCACTGACGGAATTATCGAGAGAATCCTCAAGCGCGTCGGCACCACGAACCCTGTCTATCTGTCCATTGACATTGACACTCTGGACCCCGCCTTTGCCCCTGCTACCGGTACTCCCGAGACTGGTGGATGGTCTACCAGAGAGTTGAGGACCATCATCCGAGGACTCGAGCACCTCAACCTGATTGCCGCGGATATTGTGGAAGTTGCAGTAAGTGTCACGTCCTCCTCACATTCGTCTCTAACGCATCCAGCCCGCATACGACACCAACGCCGAACACACCACCATGGCAGCAGCCGATGTTCTCTTCGAAGTCATGAGCATCATGGTCAAGAACGGACCTCTTAGCAAGAGGCTGGAGGCAGATGGTGAGCTGTGAGAGTCCAGCAATGTTCATTAGTCATAAATACGCTCAATACAGGCTATTGCAACATCCCACGCTCAAAAGCCCCCACTCATGAGTCGTGCAGATGAGTCGGCTGAACTACAAACTAAAATAGAATAATATTGTACTGCAATTCTTCTACAAGTTGTTAGCTTGAATTGTGTCTTGAGCATCCCACTTACTGAGTAGTTCGCTGGCGCACAGTTTCCCTTCGAAATCTTGCCATTCTGTTCTGAGTTTCCAAATATCCTCAAGGGCTTGCCGGAGGATTCTCACGTGGAGTGAGCCAAGGCACACTTCGAGTTTGTCGACTTTATCAAGGACAAATGTTTTTTGATCGGCAGTGAAAGCCTCGCATCCAATGGTGAATACAGGCATGGCCATTGCTACCCAGGTGTTGCAAGGCTGCCCCTGTGTCATGTTGCTTATCATTTCATTCATTGCCTCGACGGCAGATTGAATGGCTTGTGATCCAGAAGGCATATTGTACAGCCGTCGGTACAGGTGGATTAGCGTGGCCTGTTGAAAGGTCTTGTGGCAGAGTGCAAAGTCGCGCCCAGATTCCGGCGTGAGAACTGACGAGATGGAAACGTTTGGTGGAGCCTTGGCATCTCGGCTAATCATTCCTTTGACCTTGCCAAGGAGAACGTCGGCTTCAAAATGCGTGGTTTCGCCGGAGCTAGGTAGCTGATTGATTTGTTGCAAAATCTCCAAAACCTCCTCACTGTACCCTAGGAAACCATCGATCTGTCCGAGAGACTCGGATGTAGCCACACTCACTGTTGAATGATCGGAAATTTGTAAAGACGGTAGATGAGGGAGCGTTTGAAGGGAAAGATACAAAAGATACAGATGCTTCATGGCGGATTGGACAGGTCCTGGATTTGTAACGAATTGTTGATACGCATGGTCGCCACCGAGAATGGCCTTGACGCCTTGTAGGTGGATTCGCCAGGAAGAAATCTCTTGTCGGCCAGCAAAAACGTCTGCAAGGCACCAGACGAGGCAGGTTACCAAGACAATCTCATCCATCTGTCCATTTGCCAAGGCCGTCCTCAACAGAGACAGACCGGAGCTTTGCAGGTGTTCTATCACCCGGAAGATGTCAACGCCGTCGACTTCAGTCAGACCTCTTGACGAAAAACCCGCGGCCGATAAGGCGAGGCCCGCTGAAAGCAGAAGAGGCGATTGGAGCATGGCCGGAACGAGACCTTTGCAGAGATCCTCATTTATGGACGGATGGCATGACAAGGATGGGAGAATATCCTTGGTAAAGTAGTCCAATAGCCTTCGATATCTCTGTGGCATATGCATACCATTCGGCAGGTTTTGAGGTATTAAAGCCAATCCATCCGGGACCTTTGTGCCGTAGACGAACCCGCCGTTGTCACCATCTGAAAATCAGCACGCTCCGGGATTACGGGACTGAGGGATTGGATGAGGATTGAATTACCTATTCTTTCAGCCGAATCCCCCGAAGAATTCAAACACACGCCAAAGCATGACTTTTTGAACTTTCGACCGCCCCAGACAAGCTTCAACGTGTAGTGGCATGACCGTTTGAAGGCGAAGCACTGCCCACACGTCGGTTTACTTTCGTCACACTTTCTGCGCCTCTTTCGGCACTCTTCACACCCTTGTCGAGATCGTTTCCCAGGCATAAGGATTCAGATATCGAGATATGTGTGATGGCGTATCTTACGATGGGGTCGAGGTGGATTTATACCGCAAGATAAGAAGTCCGAGATAAGGCGGTGCCCCCACATTGGAGGTCACCACCAATAGCCTTTTATGTCTGGAGTATCGGGTAGTTCGGATCGCTTCATGGGATGATGAGTTTGTAAAGATCAATGATGCTTGTGAAGTAGGAGACATTGAAGTTGAGGATTTTGGGAAGTGGCAGAGTGTTTGTAGTGTTCGGAGTCAATGTGGCGATGGCTTCAACTCGAGACTCTTCAGGTGCAAGACCTCTGCATTCTAATTCTTTGATGTATTTTATTCTTCCTTTTTGGTGTATTTAGCTGCTCGTCATTGGTTACCAAGGATGTCCTAAATGAAACGAGTAAGAGCCGCTTTGTAAGACATCAATTTGCGTGTCCCTGGAATTTCATCCAACATCCCCAGAATCAATATCCCAGACATCCCATTCACCGTGGACCTCCATCAAACTCATTGCATTAAGAGGTATTCTTATAAAAGTCAAGATAACGACCCACAGCTCCTGTGAATTCCTTTCTCGGCATAGCGTATTACCCCGGATCTTTCATGCACAAGCTCTTGAAAATTCCTGTCCGGGAATAGCTCGTTTTATCGGTATCGCCCTGCAGCTCCTGCAAATTCCTTTCCGGGGAAGGCCATGGCCTGTCTTTGAGCGGATCCTAGTCAATTTCGCCCTGTGAATTCCTTCCGGGGAACCTGTCTTTTGAGGCGATCCAACTAGTCAATTTCATCCGATAACTATTCCTGATACTACCGCGGCCTTGCTGCATCCATCAACCAACTTGCCCGCTTTCCTCCCCATTCCCTCAATTGAATTGCTGGCGATCGAGCAGCTCCCTCTGGTTTGTGTTGCGCTACTTCTCCCTCCAATCCAAACCCATACTTGGCCTCTCCAGCAACGTCTGGCACAAGACCGAAGCCGACCTTGAGCTTCTTCACACCTCGATCCTCTTCCCATTGCACTCTGTTCAGACTTTGGCCTCGTGTGGCGGCGACGATGGACGAAAACCGAGTGTCGCGTACCACGTATTCATTTCGCATGGCCGCGACACCAAACACCACTGCGATGGTGGCCATGAGAATTGCCAACGCATAAACCACCCACAAGTCGTCGCGATGGTACCTGTAGACATTGATGGTTCGTTCTCTCATACAGGGATACCGCAAATTATCCTTTCCCGTGGGCATGAGTGCCGTCCGTGAAGGATGCGACGCCCAGGACACGGCCAGAAACTGATCGTCGGACAACAACGACAGGAGAATTTCTTCATAAAACTTTTCCAGCTCCACTTCAAAGTTCGGGATGGCGACGTAATTGTTCCGTTGGATAAGCCTCGTCTCGATGGCGCGGGAATTGGCGATTCGGTTTGCAAGAGCAATCGTCCCGTTTATCATGTCGCGCATTTGCTTTCCGACGGAGTGATACGCTGCGGTCCTACGGTATTTCCGTAAATCCTTGGGAAATATGTACTCGTCTTGAGGCGTCGCAGTGCTGTTGTCCAATAATCCTTCATTGCCTATCGATACGTTTGGAAGGAATCGCGTGTCCATGACTTTGGAGACGAGCTGCCGTTGGACGTTGTGGGAGGGAACGCCGCTGGTAAAGTTAAACTTGACCTTGTATTTGGTCTGGTAGTGCTCGCAGCCAATAATCCTGGGGATAAATGCATCCTCTGACCATTTCGGGTCCAACTTGCTCTTGGGAATGTTCACCGAAGTTCGGTTGGCAATTGCGTAGCCAATCCACAACAGCGGCTCCGTTCTAAACGCGCCTAGATTCTTGTTGAATGGCGGCTCTTTCTTTGGAATCCCTCCAGTGTAGGCGTCGATCTGCTCCGCTCCGTAGTCTCCCTGGTCTGCGAGCGCAAGGTAAAGAAGGTCACCTTTTGGTACAAGTTGACTCGTATTGAACGGGCATTCTGCGTCTCCGAGCTTTGCCACCTTGTCATCAACCCCAGAGGCAAGGGTTTCGCATTTGTAGCTTGGGCCGGTAAATTCAATCGTAAAGGAGCAGTTCCATCCGTTGCCGCAAATTTCCAGACCCGCATTCTTTCGCGATACTGCCTGTTGGAGATATTGACTTCTCATGGCAATCTCTTTGAATTGTTGACTGCTCGAGGTCCAGTAATCAAAAGAACTCCGATTGCTGACGACGATGGGGACTTGGTTGGGCTGGGTTGTGTTCCAGGACGATACTGACAGCTTGAAAAGGCCTTGGTCTGTCGTCTGTGGATCTCGCCAGTCGTTGGTTTCTTCATGGGTAAAGTTGAGAGTGTAGATGCCAGAACAATTCGTATTCTCCCGCATTGTCTTGGGCACCACCGACAGAGTTTCAGACGTCAAAATGACCACCAGCGGCGTCATCCAGATGTAGATGGCAAGGCACATGGCGACTTTGGCGCTCTTGAATGCCTCCCAGTGGAACAACGCAGTCAAGTCTTCGGCGGCCGCAAACAGCGAATCCACTGCTCCCAGGGACAAAATCTTTTCCCGGACAATCATCCATACTCGCTGGCGGTAGGCTAGAATGGCGGCCGTGACGAAACTGGCCTTGGCGAAAAAGGCCAGCGCCGTTCCGTACCGCAGCTTTCGCAACTGATCGTCGGCCTGCTTTCCGTCGAGGTGGTTGTAGAAACCGTGATGTCCACAGGCAAAAGCGATTCCTGCGAGGAGAAAGGCGTACATGCTCCACGCCGGGGTCCAGTGTCTCTTGAACCACCCGACGATCCACGGTTGAGGTTTCGGCGGCGGCGGATCCGACTGTAGAAGCGCCGACTGGCTTTCATTCGTGCGCGCTGGCGGTCTGGTCTGCTGCACCGGCTCCCAGATGCTCGACGGATATCCCATGTCGTTTGACCGCCCGGGATCGGTGAAGAAGGTCGTCGAGTGGCCCATCCATGGCGTCTGCGGCGTCTGCGGCGAGCCGTAGGGAGAATGGAGCGGTTTCTTGGGGGTGCTCCCACTGGGAAGCCATTCATTGTTGGAGCGGTCCATTTCGTTGGCCATGGTGATGAACCGGAAAGGGACACATTTTACCTCGTGCGGAGTTGATGTGTTCAGCCTCAGTGAAGCCTCAGCCGCCACTTAGCTCATCATTTGCTGACGGCAGTTTGACGGCCACAAGTCGACACGTCGATCATGTGTCTTGGAATTTGGTGTCTGATTCGCCGTCATGCAAGCCGCAATGATACTCTGGCGCTGATAGGGTAGTATATTGGTCAGTTGGGGGCGAAGATAAGCCGTGTCAGACGAATTGCTGAGGTCAGTCAGCCCAGCAAGGCATAGGGCTGTAGGATCTAATGAAGCTACGCATCGGGCCGCGCGTTAATTCCTTGGCAAGATTAATGGCATCCAGTATTCGTGCAGTCGGTGTGGGAGGACAATGCGATGCGGATAGTCTAAGCTGACCTTGCCGCAAAATATGTGGCTCACTGCTTGGATCATGCCTGAGAGGTTGTGGACTAGTTACTTGGAGTCTGGCTTAGGGAATTAATTTTTTATGGATTATAGGATATTGACTAAATTCTGTCTGAAATGGCAAAGCCTGGATGAGTTGAGTCCCAACACCATGTCGCAATACTGCTACGGCAAAAGGGAATGCTCACTTCTCTTGCGGTAGCCGAACGAAAAAGCAGGAGCAAGAGTCGTTTGGGTTTGTTTTGTGGATGTTGACGGTTGTGGCGACACAGTTGGAGGGACTTTGGCTTCAAGGAAGAAGTGAGAAAGCAAACAGAGACCGGATCGTCGATGGGAGCAGAGTTTGATGTCTGCGGCTTCTGCAACAGGAGGGAGCTGTGTAGCCTGAGTTGAAATAACGTCGGAGGCCATGAAGTAGGCCTGCATATGGTAGCCCTGAGTTGAGAGGGATAGCCGCCTAGACGGGAAGTATATAATCTTTCAGCGTAGCAAGGCGATCAGAGACCCAATTTATGGTAGAAGTTGAAAGTAGGTACTGGGTCTGCGTGTTACTTGAGAGCGAGTTGCAGACTAGCTTAGCTGCGTGAACGTCGAACGCCAAGATGAGTGTGCTGGAACTTTGAGCGTGTTGTCCCATCCGATGATGTTTTCGGTAGGATAGACAGGTCTACCAGCGTATCCGGGGGAGATGTGGCTAAACGGAAGAAGTGAAGTAAGATTCGGCAAAGACCGACCAGTTTCAAGACAGGTTGGGATGTGGCGATTGTGAAGGATGGGTATTGGGCGTAGAGCCAAAAGTGTGCATCATCAATGGGGTTGCCAACTTCGTCGGTTTCGAACCAACCTTTGCGAACAGTATATATGTCGACCGAGTCCAGTGGATGACTGGACGGTCAGAACGGGAGCCGTTGATCTCGTCGGTCGTATGTTGGTGTGGACGTGGATTGCACCGTTGGACGAAGGAAAGATTGATATGCTTTTTACCAGGACACTCTCGTTCTCTTTCGGACGTACTGGTACGTCAACTTCTCTGTATCCAGGGTGTGTCTACATAGAGTAGCACCCGCTCGTTTTGCTTTCTCACATACTGGTACGTTTGCTCCAAGGCGCGGATCATTACCGGGCTTTTGGCGCACATCCAGTAGAGTGCGTAAGCTCGGTCGGTTGGGGCGAACATGTTGGGATCCTCTTTTGTTTGCTGGTATGGGTATGTGAGGCCTCCGTTGATACTCCCTCGGATCAACCAATCGACGTGTTCCACGCCAAGGCAGGGAGCATCCTCCCCGCTCTTGGGCTCTTTGGTGGGCTCCGTGGTCGATGTGCCTTTCAGGATGGCGCGAAGCCGGTCCTTCGCCGCTTCGGGGTCTCCATACATAATCGGGTTTTTCGCCTCCAGAATGGCCGTGTTCCGCTGGTCGAAAGTGGTGAGGACGGCCTCGCGGTGCAGACCGAAGTTTCGTCGAGATTCAGCTTGTGTCCTTGGCCCGCCCTCCTCGTCCTCCTCCCGAAACTGCTCAGCGTACCCCTCCCCCGCTCCATCATTTCCTTCCAGGTGGCCTCGTCGGCGTCGTTCCCGGCAATACCGCTATGGCAAAAGGGAATGATCACTCCTCTTGCGATAACCGAAAGAGAAAGCAGGAGCAAGGACTGAGCTCTCACGTCGATTGTTCCCGACTTGGCCAAGTGGCCCGCAATAGCCTTGGCCGGGTTCGGCGCGCACAATTGTTGCAGGATGAGACCCATCAGGTCCCCCGCCTCTGCCCCGGTAACGTCCTGTATCCCAGTCCCGCCGCCGGGGACAGCCGATGGGAACCGATGGGGGTAGGCGTCGTAATCGGATGTGTATGCGAAACCGTCAGGAAATGGAGGCGAATATTAGAATCTGAATAGCATGGGCAAGCACGCATGCGGTGGTCGCTGCAGAGCTTTTGTGATTCGAGGATAGGTCGGCGTCGAAGACATTGCCTGTGTTATTTTGGTTAGCCACAAAGTTCATATGCCCAGCCGGGGACATTATATCTTGCTTACCTGCTGTGGTCGAAACTTGGTTGCCGACAATCAGGTCCACCACATGGCTGGTAGATGGATGTTCGATAGCATACTCCAGGGCCACCGCATCCTCCCAGCCCTCGGCCTTGTACTTGTTTGCCTGGTCGGCGCGGCAGACTAACAGGACGGGCGGCGGGTGGTGGCACCAGAAGCGAGAGTTGCGTAACAGCTCCGCCCACAGCACCTCCATAGCCAAGTACCAAGTCAACTCCGTGGAGATATTGAGGGTATTGGGGAGATTGGGAATCTTGAGCGCGAGCCTTTTCTCGGCAACTTGCTCGGCCGAGAGGCCTGCGGAATTGAGAAAACGTCCCCAATTGGCCCAACATGGCTTCCAGATCTTGCATTCGGTGGTGTTGTCGGAGGCGAGCCAATCTCGGCAGGATTGGGCAGCAGTCCGTCCAACACACCGTCCAGCCACACTCCAGCATGCTAAGGGTTGTTAGGCGGGACGGTATTTTTTCTTTATTTTGCAGCAACCGGTAGTCTGTTGACCTTGTGCGGTCATCTCTCCTCTCGATGTGTTCTCTCCATCCTTGGCGACTCGACAGTAACCCAAGGCGTTGCTTCTCTGTCGGAGCATTCTGTGTCTGTTTCTCCCTGGATCCTTTGCCTCTATCTCACTAGTTGGAAAGGTCTCGTGGACAGTGACGCGATATTCTTGTTGGTATAGTGTATAGTGCCGTTGCTAGCACTTGCCATGAGCAACAGCGGCTCGTCTAGGGTATGGAAGACTTCGCCGTCGATGCGAACTCGACTGTAGCTTCTAGCTTTTCAGAGCCCTCTGGACCCCACTCGTCGACGATGCTGGCGGGAACTACTACAAGCTGTGGCGCTCGGTATGCCCGCTGGTAAATCGACTGTGTCAGCCCGCCTGTGACACACAAGCACATGATGCCAAAGGGGTCCCCGAGCGCGCACACCCCTTCGCCCTGAGCAAGGTAGTCCTCCGGGTGCTCGTCGTAGTGCTTCTTGCTCAAGTGAGCCAGAGTAATGGTTGCGGCAACTATCAGCACCTCGAAGGTCTTGCCAAGGCCGGGCTTGCTGGTATTAAGAGTCCCGTTGAACTTTGTCGAGTTGCACTGGCGGAGGGTCTTGTAACAATCGACTATTTGGTAGGGTCGAGATGCCATGGTCAGCTCCAGTAGGTGTACGCCGGTGTTCGTGTCGTTGACGTCGTGGAAGAAGAAGTTGCAGGCCTCAGCCCACAATGCACAGTCTCCAAGCTTGGTGTCGACGAGCCCGCCTACCATGACCTCGGGGTTGGCTTCGTCTCTTTCGAGGTCGTCGTGGTCCGTCTCCCTGCCGTTTCTGTATTTTTGCTGATATGAGGGAAGCCAGGTATCACCGCATCCTCTTGATACTATACGCACAGCGTCGGTCGTCGCAACTGTCGAAGTGGCTCGTGATGTCCTCGCTCTCGATCTCGGCTTTCATCGTAGGTATCGCCTGGCCCACGGACCAATCCCACGACAGCCGCCATGATAATTCCAGACAGCGGCCGGACGTGCCAGTGGGTTGTGTCTCGACACACCACTCTGGTCGGGTATATATATATTGGCCTCCTTGATCATGCGGCTCTAGAGTAAAATGAAGTAAATGATCCGAGGAGAGGAAAACGAGAGCTGGCGAGCAGCAAGTGACGGTGGTCGGCCAGCCTAGCAGGGTTATATGGCTGGTAGGGTTGAGTGGATAGGCGCTTCAGGACGGGTCCTAACTTCTTGGTAGAATACGTGATCGTATAGTATATATCGTGGGGTTCATTGAGGGGAAAATGTCGCGGGAGTGCCACGCGTGATGGAGAGTGTCATGTCGGCAATGACATGTCGCCTGGCTGTCCCAGGTTTAAGCGCATGAACTCTCAGTTCGTCCGCTTGCTTCGTAGACTGAGCCTCTCGTAGAGCCTCCCGAAACTCCTGGTGCGATCATGCAAGCCTTGGTGGCTCACATCGAAGGCATCAGGGTACCCGTGTCCCATAGGACATCTTTCTCGTGGCTCATTCTCCACGTCACCGCGGCCACCCAGAGGCACCGCAGAAAACCGGTCGCGGCGAGGGCGGACAGCCGCCATGAGAGCTCTAGGTATGAGGGGGAGGTATCAGCGAGCTGTGTTTACTGACTACCTCGGTTTCCTCTTTCTTGAGGATGAGGTTCTTGCGATGCACTGGTGGCAGGCTTGACAAAAACCTCGATTCGTCCGGCCCTTGAACCCAAGCAGCACCCATATGACCATATCCGCGATGGCTCATCTTGTCTCGAGCGCCATCTTGCGAGCGCCATCTTTGAGGTCGGGCTCTGTCGGAAAAAGGATCGTCGAAAGGAAGTTCAATGGGATCTGGCACTTTCTGTGGAAACTTTTAGTAATTGCTAAGATGACTGGAGAGGAAAGCTCACATAAAAAATTGAGAAATAGCACTGAGTTGGTCTCTTTGGCGCAGCAAAGAAGCCTATAATCCCAGAGGTAGGAGCAAGTGCTCGCGTCGAAGGCGTCCATTGAGGCGAAGAGGGCAGAGCCGGGTCAGAGGCCAGTCCACTAAGGCCACTGCAGCGTCCGCCACCGACCCGGTGCAGGTTCCGACCACGAGCAAGACTGCGAAGCAAATGTTAGTAGCGTTACTTGGGCGGCTATACTTTACTCACCAAAGACTGGGATCGGGATGGATGTAATATATAGGGATGGTGAAGATGGAGAGAGCGAACAAGAGGATGAAGGAAGGTATAAATACTTCGAATTTCAGAGCCCAATGTCGAGATTGCCTCCATGAATTTGGTCTGACTCATTCGCTTCACCCAAACTTCATTGTAGTCACTTCCTTTGTCTGCGCACATCGGTGCCACAGCGCTCCATGTATTGAGATGTGAGTGACAAATATGGTCACCTTGTTCTACACAAG
This sequence comes from Ilyonectria sp. MPI-CAGE-AT-0026, assembly GCA_020744155.1. NCBI lineage: Eukaryota > Fungi > Ascomycota > Sordariomycetes > Hypocreales > Nectriaceae > Ilyonectria > Ilyonectria sp. MPI-CAGE-AT-0026. Next base: position 686,035 of record JAGPNQ010000018.1, read on the forward strand.
CGAACATGCGGTTTGATATGGCTTTGTACTGGAAATCCCCACAGACCACGATACCGCACCATCATCCAACAAACTCATGTCCCTGCCAGGTAAAACCGTGATCGATGTGAGCGTGGGAGCAATGCAGACGGCTGGAGCTGACTCAAGAGCGATGCGTGCGGGTCGGCATGAGTAGTCGCTCGCTGGCGTCTTGACTGCCTTGTTCGGTTCCACATCAATAAAGTTGCCTGGAGCGGAGAAGTCGTGCGCGGTTGAGTTAAATTGGCGCAGTCGACGTGGTGTCGAGCGATGGGTTGTTCGTCGATTTAGAGGAGAGTGTGGCTGCGATTGCTGTTGGGCATGACGGGGACAACGATGGTCTGCACCTGTCATTGCTTAGTGCATTCGATCCTCTATTCTCTAGTGTATTGCTCATTCTTCAGTGCACTCTTCAGTGCCCTGCGCCTTAACTCTTCAGTGCATTCTTCAGTGCGTCTTAACCTTCTTCAGTGGAGGTACTCCATCTTCCCTGCACTGAGCTCTCAATTCCTCATTACATTTTACCACTAATTGCGTAGTATTTCCCGCTCTCTGGGAGCCCCTGCAAAGAATTTGAGTGCAGCGTTATTTGAATTGACGATAATCTCTATGGTTGAGGGCTGCTTGCAGTGAGTTCTTCTCGATTGGGGTGTGCTGTGTGTTTGCCACAAGCCCAGGCCCATGACCCGCTACGATACGGCCCGAAATTGTGTTTGGTGAACCTCTGCATCATCAAACTGTTTTGCGGCGTTGAAAGGGTGGAGTAGATTGCTCGCAAATATGCTCGCAATTTGGTAGGTACAATATTAACAATCTATAGTGAAGGTAGCAGCAAAAGCGGCGAGTTTGCCTAGAACACGAGAGCCAGTTGCAGCCTATGCCCGAGGAGATTTCTCATGCCCGTTCCGCGTGTGACTCGCCGTTACCCGTATGGCGATTGTACCTAACTTCCAGTCATCAAGGTTTGTGGACTGCAGCACGTGTGACGGATTGGTAAAACAGCTGGGTAATTTGCATTGAATTCTGCTACTATGCGTAATGAGTCATCCAGCCAGAAAGCTTCCAAGTCATGACCAACTCCTTACAAACTCCAGCCATTTTACTCCGTAGCATCGCGAGTGTTGTCCCATTTGGGTTGATGCTACCCGGGACCCACGCGGATGTGGCGGGGTAACCGGAGTCATGGCCGTGCGCCACGCCGATCAGCTCCGCATGGGTTTGCGGGGGACGTGGCAGGAACGTCGTTAATCCAACTTCATCAATCAGTCACGCAATGGTTGCATCAAGCCCAAACATTCGGATGTAATAGTGGTCAGACGATGCTGGATTTGTGGGACAGAGAGTGCTTGACAGTATTTGTCTGATTTGCTACTGTGATTTGAGTCTTGCTCTCCAGCGTCTTTCCGGCCAAGTTGCTCCATCGCGCGGTGTTCCATCGGCGTGCCTGCTAGACGCATAGCCCTACACTTGCCACGGCTCGACCACTCCCATTTCGCGGGTCGGCGTCTCACTCTTCGTCGTCGTTCATACCCAGTGGGACAGGGCACCTCAGCTCGCCTAAAGTAGCAAATAGGCGAAACTATCGCACTATAAGCTCTTCAGGGATCCAATTCCAGTCATTCATTCGGACCATCGCATCCTTGGAGTCTTTGGATAAGCAGGTATAGAAACCAACGCTCTGATCGGAGGTGCTTAGTTGGCCTTCTATAGCACCCCAGTCGATGAGATGTACCACTTCGTTGAGTGCTAGGGGTTGATGAGATACTAAATCGTACATCAAACCAGCATCAACCCATTGCGCCACGATTGCAGTTTGGTGGATGAATGCGCACAGAAGATGCCAAAGAAGCTCTGTGAATTCATCATCTTCCAAAGAACCCCGTTCGTCCTGAATCGGTAGGCCGAGGAGTGGCACCCTAAAGGATGCTAGGACGCGATTTAGTTCCTTGGTCAATCCATCGAAGCGCTTGATAGCGCCAAGGTCAATGCGCACATCATTGTCAAGCATGCCATAGGTAGGGTGTGCTATCCAATCCAACGCCCAACCCAGTGTTTCGCGATTATCGGCAATGGCTTGTTTGATGAGCCCAAGGTACAGCCATATCGTTCCAAAGCCGACAAACGGGCCTGTCAACCCGTTGTTTGCAGCGTTGCGAATTTCCTCCGCTTTGACATTGGCGGTGATTACAGGCACCAACAAGCGAAAGCCAATTGTCAGAGCGGAAGCCAGTTGCACCTTGATGAGCGTGATTTTTGGCGTGCTGGACGACTCTGAGAGAAAGCGAGCAACACGAGGGTCATAGTTGACCAATGGCAACACCGCAAAAAAGACGCCGTGCCGGTCGTTTGGAAGACATAGATGGGGAGCGAGGTACGGTCCCGTGAAGTCTAGCAGTCGCTGCTGCGAGAGTCGCTTCGTCGTCTCCTTCACGGCCATTCGATCCTCATCACTGAGAAGTGCGTATATTTCGCGAACGTCTACTGGCCAGTCGGAGAATTGAGCCAGACCGGAAAAGAACCCGGCTGCTTGGGAACCAGCCACATCGGCCCGTCGAGGTCGTGAGGCATTCGCGTCAACAAGGAAGTCGGTGTCTTCATAGAGTATGACCGTGGAGTTGCCACAGTCAGGTCGGGAAGCCCAGGCAAGCTGCTCATGGCGTTCGGATGCTGAGAGTTTGAGGTTGACCAAGACAATCTGATTGGTGCTGCGGTCGAATATGAGCCTCTTCCTTGATCCACCAGTGACGATGTGGACGATGTCCGAGTCTATGAATTGCTCAGGAACGTGAAGACCATTGGTGAGTATCTCGACCCGACGTTGAGGTTGATATCCTGGTAGCCGCGCAATGTCAGAGAGGTGATGCTTGATCTCCCAATCTTGTGGTGGAAAGTCCTCCGACACCTGTGAGGATCGGAAGCACACAACTGTGTGGGAGAGTTCTGGGGCCGAGTCCTTGACCTTGTCCAGTACGGCTGAAGCTGCGCCAGAGATTCCCACAACCTCCCTCGCCTCGAAATTGTCGACATCCGATCCGAAGTTGAACTTTGCGAAGGGGAAGGATGGTTCCTTTCGAAACAGGTCTCTGACGAGGGGCTGAAGGGGCAGTGAGGATACCATCATGACCCTCACAGTCACCTCCGGCCTGTTGATGCATACCTTCGTGGCCCAGGTGATCAGGACCACGAGAAGGAGGAAATATTCGGCAGACACGTCTGGATCGGCATCGATCAAGAAGAGCGATACGGGAGGGAGTTGAGAAGTTGTCCAATCGTAGGGCGTAGAACTGTCGAATGGTACAGTGTTCCCCCTGAGGACCTTCAACAGGCTGCCGTATGAGTGAGTGATGAGTTGCTGGTCTCGACAGGTTCCCTCCAAGTGCTGTTGAAACGGGTCGGTTCGGAGTTTCGCGTTTATCTCTGCGGCCTTGAGGGAAGAAGTGACGTGGACGACGGCCATGTCGGAGATCTGCCGTGTCACATCGGACCAGACTTTTCGTGGGAGTGAACTCGTGAAAGTGCTGTGGCCTGTGACGGCGGGCCCCAGAAGGAGACCAAACTTGACATCGCGATCGCGGGGGGACGTCGATGCCCAGTCCGTAAGTAACGTTCCGTATTTTTGCAAGGTCTGTTGATCCATGATTGTGTTTGTTGGCATGGATCATGAATTTGGTGTATTTGCAAAGTCGTCAAAGTTGCAGTGATTCGTTGTGTACCACCAAAATTAGGTACCGCGTTTGCGGTGATTAGGGCACTCTGGGAAACGTTGACAGTGCCAGGCAGCCGGCAAGAGTCGCCAACAGTTCTCCCCATTTCACTACCCACCTCATTCACTGCACTTGGTGACTGTTAATGAGACTCACCACAAACATCATCAATCAACACCATCGCATTCACCAGCCATGGTTTCCAACACCGAAGACGAAACATTCCCTCGCCGAGACCTGCACTCGCGCAGCAGACAGCTCAGCCGGATTTTCTCTGTGCCATAGGTTGGCGACAGGCCAAATTTGGGCCAACGACGTCGCTACATGTACGCCTACCTCGACTGGATGGTTCTCGTCCCGGACTTCCGCGCAGCGATGGATAACCTTCGTCAAGAAGCTGAGGTTTAAGTGGCGGACCGACTTGTTTCTAAGGGTGTTGAAACGATCCAGGCCGGGTCCTTCAAGTTCAACGTCGATAGGTTGGTCTGGGAATGCTGGTGTAAGTTCTCCCTTTTGACTTCGCGATGGATACTAATAATCCCTTGACAGTTTCGAGTCTCAACGAGGCACCCTGCTGGCCATAGGTCAGCAAGCTACATCCCGAACCAGAGGAACCGACATCCAGGAGATTCGACGAGTTGCGCCTGAAGTCCCTGGCCGCCAAGGAGAAGAGTACCAAGGCCCCCGAAAACCCCTTCATGTTTCCCAGGCTCCCGAATACCCCAATGACCGAAACCCCTTCTAAGTTCCCCCGCCCAAATATCTTAAGCACGCTGGGAAGTTGTGCCCCGAGCCGCCCCGGAGCCGGCCCAGCTCCGAGCAAAGGAAAAAGCTCTGGATGAAGTTCTTTCCTTCTTAAATGCTTTATGGATCCGGTTTTGAGTTGGAGCGTCCCGCTTATCTCGACTTTGAGTCGTTGGTGTGGGGTATCGGGGGATCTGACTTTAAGTGCATCACGTTGCATGTTCTTGACGATCGATTGGAACTGACTTGGGAATACAAGTATCCCATCTCCGGTCCATACGAGCCGCGCGCACCAGCATACCAGGGCCCGAATTTGGCAACGGTCGAGCGCACCCTTGTTCTTTGTCTTAAGGACTGCTCGTGGGAGGACGAAGGTGATTGGCAAAGCCCCGACAACAAGGCTGCCCACGTCCTCCTCTTGAGAGCATGGGAAGCTGTCACCAGCTGGCTGATACAAATCAGGCAGGGCAAGCTGGAAACTCTCGTAGGCTTCCTGCTTCGGGACACGGCTCCAAAGCCGACGACGGCCTACCAGAACCTAGTCCAGCTGGGAAGTCCCAGAGTGGATATCGTCGGACAGATAATTATCTTGCAGCAGCATCAAGTCTGCAAAGCGGCTGTTAACTACATCCTCGATACGCACGTCGCCGTCGACGATGTAAAAAAGGCTCTAGACCGGTAGCTCCTAGCGCCACCCAGTGCCCCTGGCCTTAGCAGGAACACCCATATCATGCTGGCCGAAGGCGTGTGGAATGCGAGGATGGCGAGGTTCCAGTCGTCCAGGAACCATGTTGCTGAGTGGGCAGACTCCGCTCGCTCTGCCACGGGCAAATGAGTTGTCGCAGCCCAGAGGCCAATCGACCTGTCGTCGGGTTCCCAATATCGGCGCCCACGATCAAAGAATGTCGCACCAGAGCTGACGACCGGAAAGCACTGACAGCTCGGGAGACCCTTTGGGTATTGTGTTTTATCATTGGGAGAGGAGAGAGCTTGACCAGGATTGCCATTGTGGTTTTGGGTGGAGGCGTTGGGCAGAGGTTTAATATCAGGCCGATCCAAGACAATTAACTGGCACCTTCTCGAATTAATGGATAGAGATAAGGGGTGGTAACAGTCAATCGCAAGAAAAATGCTCCTCTAGTTTAAATGTTCCCAATCCAGCTTGTCGCGCTACCTCCTTGAACTCCCCTCGCATGGGGACGTACCATTGCTTGTAGACAAAGGCTGCGCTCCCTGAACACTGCACTTTACGTCAAAGACACCACGCCTCATTTTATGCCTTTCGACCCAGCTACCTTTATTGTGAAGGGAAGGGTGAGAGACGGGTGAGTAAGAAGGGGTTCGCTTGGCGGATTGGCTTGGTGACTGAAGAGTTGAAGATGGCTGCGGCGTGCCAATGCTGCATTGCGGTTGACAGCTGCCAGCCCTGCATGAAGCTGTAAACCAGTGTTCCAATAGCGCTGCACTTCAATAAAAAGCGACGGTAGGAGAAAGAATTGCGGAACAGCTGCCGGTCAGCTGTACATGCACCGCACACTGAAATTTGGTGTCAGCGGGTCGTACTTTTGGCAACTTTGACTCATATTTCTCACATCAACACCAACATCACTCTCCTCAACCCCGCCGCCACCATGAGCAATAGAAACAACAACAACAACATTGCTAGTGGGGGACATCAATTCGCCGTTTCAGGCCCGGATGCGAACCAAAAGCTGATCCAAGCCGCCGACGAATTTAGGGAAGCCACGGGTAACCAAGAAGTCCGCGGAGTCTTCGTTGGCAGAGCAATGCGCCCGCCTCGAGGCGAGGAAGCCCTCGCGAGACAGCGCTTGACGTTTACCCCGCCAACGCATAGACTCCGTTTTCCCCGACATGGGGAAGATGCGGATGGCAACCCCTTGACATTCCGCACCAGGGAGGAAGCCACCGCTGCGTTCTACGCTACTCCCCATTATCTGGGAGGCGACGACGAAGTGGAGGATTTGAGCGGAGAGACCCGTGTCACAGAAGAAACGGTTATCCCTGATGCTCCTGAGGTAGCCAGCAAGGAGCCCCTGCAGCCACTTGAAGCGACTTGTCCCGTGGAAGCTGACAGTTCAGTTGCGCAATGTGGCAACTGCGCCGCCTTCGGCCACAGGCTGGATACGTGCATCCGGGTCGCGCGAGACGGTCACGGTTGCATTTATTGCAACGTGGTAGAGCACAACACGCCTGCCTGCGTGAACTTTCTTCAGGATCCCAAGTCGCAGGTCCAGGTTCTCGTCCACCAGCGCCAAGGCATGCCGGCCTTGCATGGCGCTGACTGGTTCGAACTCTTGTTTGCGAACTCCGACGACCTCCCGCAAGAGTACCCTTGGTCGCAAGCCTTTGCGAAATGAGTCGAAAACGAGGACGAGTACCGGGAGGCAAGAGCCCGCATGGACGCGGATCCTACCTTTCGGGTGTACGATCCAGCCATGAGAACCGCACAGCTTGTCTTGGGAGGACTTCGTGCCAGTCGGGCCAAACAGCGCCGTGAAGCGAGTGCGCTCCAAGCAGACTCCGTCGGTCCCAGAGGTGGCCCCAGGACCAGTTGGCTCCCACTGTCCAGGCCCGGTCAGGAAACCCACCCCCCAAGAGGAAGCAGGGGAAGAAGACAGAGGCTAGCAACGCATTTCCAGCCCTATCTCGACAATAGACGTCGTTTGACCGGTGCTGAAATCTTGCGGTCTAGTCTAAGTGCCAAGCGCTGAATGTCGCTACCGTCAAACCGACACCCCATGGTTGTCTCGTTGCCCGCTGGTCGTCTTCGACGCCAAACGGCCCTCTAGTTGCTTACCCGGCAGTCTCCACGCGGCATACTCAAGAGCAACTCGTCTTCAACAACGGCTGCACGCCATTTCTGGTACCTCAACACTTTCGCTGCTCATCTAGGGCTCACTAACATATGTGTCTCAGGTTGCGCTTCTGCTTGTACCCGAAAAAATCGTACCCCTACGGTATTCGACTACCGTTGTCAACCACCTGCCGAGAATCACCTTGCCTGCGACCGAGACCTGGCGAACAAACTCACGATTTTGGCGGCTGGCTCAAACCATCCAAGCCGCTAGGACAACAACTATGGCGCAACAAATGTAAGAGATCTTCCCGCAATGGATGTTCATTGCCTAATCCACCCCTTAGTTACCCATCTCGAATGTATTATCGAACGAACGCATAAAAACCCCACCACGTATTGCACCCAACTCCACGACTTTAATGAGAACCGAGACGAGGAGGCCAGGCCGGTTTGGAACATTGGAATGTGGGCACGTTGAGATTCATATACAAGAATGAAATGCATGCTGTCCCATTCGGTACATTTACTCGCTCCCAAGTTCCTGACTTCACATCGATCCTTCATTAACGCCCGAGAATGTCCGCGGTTCCGCTCCCCTCTGTATCCATCTGACCGATCCTGTCATACATGTTCATCTCTCGCAGCATGTCGCTACATCCGCGAGCTCCAGTTGCATACCATGTCATTGCTCCGTCCCACTTCTGCTTCACTCCCAAACCAGGCTCATACTGTTCAATAGGTGGGCCCAGCTGACGTGGAACCTCAGCTGCCAGCGGCGAAGTCACCGGCCACACTACAGCATCACTCAGATTTCAAGTAAGAGCGGAACCTGTCAAAGAGGCACCGCATCCGGTTCAGGATATTGCTCACGGTCAGCCCAGCCGTGGCGTAGGTTGCGGTAACACCACATAGCCTCTTCATTATTGACTGGGAGAGCTCCTCAATCACCAGTCATCCCGTTTGGAGGAGAGAAGGTCGCGATATCGATACCAACGCCTATCTGAACGATAGCCACCCCGGTATGGTGGAATCGTGCATGACCATCACGCCAGTGCTACCGACAAGACGGACGATCGGGTGCTCATAAATCGTTTGCTGAGAACCAACGGACGTCGGGACTCCCTTGAATGGTTCCTCGCAGCATAGGGTTAGCATCCATTTGTTCGCTTTGGTCAGGAAGCCACGGTCGCTGACTTGAGGCTATCGATTAGCCATGAGCCACAGGACCTGCCATGAGGCAAACTGCACCGTCGCGGTCGATTCGTCGTGTTAAATGCCAAGCGACAAGCAAAAAAAAGAGCCGGCGAGAATGTTTGCAACTCAAATCCAGCCCCCAACACTGAGAGTACGGCTGGTGTCCAGCATGCCAGCGACGGTTGCGCTGGCCCGAGTCAGGCGCATCTCGCCTCGGGCTGCCACCAGTGTTGGCGTTGGCGGTGGTGTTGGAGGACCGGTTCCAAGTTGCAGATTTTTTCTGCCTGTCAAATTCTCGAGTTGGAGGGGGCCTGGAAACGGAAGGGCTACGGTGAGTCTAGCATTCACTTCGATTACAAAGTTGATGAAGTAGCATGCTAATTCTTTCCATTTCCGTGCCACGATGACTAGACGTACGTCGCGTGAAGTCGTCCTCCTTCCTAGAGTCTCAGATCAACTGCTCAACCTCCCAGTTCTGCCCAAAGCCCTTTGTCCATTCTTGCCGTATACCACCCATCCCTTCTTCCATCAATCTAGCCCCGGGGGCTGCTCGGCTCAAGCCCTGGTGGCTTCAAAATCGGCTCGTAGGATTCTCTGTCGACTCGAGTTATGCGCTGGTGCACGACGGGCCCACTGGATATGGAAATGCCTGCGAGACGCGCCATCCAAACCTCAGCAACATTGGGTCGGAAGTAGAGATGTCTGCTGGCGGTGCCCAGGGAGTCGGGTTACTGACACCATCGTGACTCCACTGACGAAGGGATCCAGGTCCAGCCGCGCATTCGGACGGACGTGGGTGTCGTCCTGATAAGACCGGTATAAACCCCTGCATACCATTCGGTCTTGTCGTCTTTCTGGCTGATGAGGTCCCAGTCAATCCCAAACTGGGCGTTATCAGAACATTGAAGCGTTTCAGATGACACCGAGTCTTTGGCTCCAGCCACAGAGCGCCTTTTGTAGGCAATCTGATGGACATACGCCTCATGGAGGTGGCAGGATATCTCAAAGTACTCTCCCTCTGACATGAGATTGCACTCATCCCCAATGTCCATTTTGGGAACTTCCATCCCAAAATCAGTTAGGAATTCGATCAAATTATCGGCCGTGTCCAACCACATTTTGACGCGCAGCAGATCAACGGTTACCTGACCTCTAGCTAGCGTATACTCAGAATCCGGAAAGATGCCAGCACAACAGAATTCTTTGTTGATAATGAATGCCATTTTGATGAGACCAAGGACCTTCCAAATGCTTCCTCGATTAGCAAATGGGCCAGTAAGTCCGAAGTTTGCAGCATAGAGAACATCCTCGACCGAGGCGGTTTTGGGTTGGAAAATTGTAACGATGTCGTCAACACCAACCAGAATGAGGGCAGCAATTTGCACTTTGATGAGGGCGACCTTCGGGCGGCTTGACTGCACAGAGAGGAACTGCGCGACTCGATCATCGTAGCCCACTAAAGGCAGCAGACGAGAGAAGATCCTGTCTGCACCGTTGGGAAGACAAATGCGCGGAACAAGGTTTGAAGAAGGACCAAAGTCGACCAGCTTGCGTTCAGTGAGTCGTTGAATCATCATGTCGTCGGAATCGTCTTGACAGACAATGTCAAAGATGCTGGCAGGTTGGATGTTCAAATGTGTGAACTGTGCGAGGCCAGCCATAAAGCCCCCCAGCTTTGAGTTGGCCACGTCCATGATTTGAGGCGGCGGGGACTCGATATTGTCGAAGTCGGCGTCCTTGTGGAGGACGACTGTCGCATCTCGACAGTCAATCCGATCAGCCCGTGATGTCTGTTCCGCGCGATCCGGCAACGACGACCTCAGGTTCGCTTTGACCAGCTGCTCGAGGCTGCTGTCGAATATGACTCTTTCTCGGGTGTGGCTGGTGATTATGTGGACGAAGTCTGAGTCAATGAGTTTCTCAGGAAGACGAACGCCAACCTCTGTACATATGATGCGGCAGTCTTTTACCCAATCGAAATACCCAGCACAGCCAGGGACATCGGCGAGCATTTCAGTCAGTTGCCAAGTCTCCGACAGGCGTTTGTCGACCGCCCAATGCGGCCGAAAGCAGACCGCTGTATGCACGCGGGCTGCGCCCAGTCTAGTAGCCGTATCGGTCAAGGCGGACATGGCACCATTATCCCCTCGCGGGATGTGAACCATTTCTGCGATGTTGTTGATCGGGTCCTCCAGTAGGAAACTTTGGACCTCTCGGATATCACCTGTATGGATCTGAAAGATACCCTCAACACATCTGTGAAGAGGTTCTGAGGACATCGTGGCAAGTCTCACTACCGTGCTTGATCGATCCATGAACATCCCAGCGGTCCATGCCTCAAGGGCAACCAGGGCGAGGGCAAATTCGACCGAGAAGTCAGGGTCGAAGTCGACCACGACCAGGACTTTGGAGGAAAGGATACCTTTTTCCCAACCATCCGGTTGTGCCGAGCCGGTCGGTGGGATCGAGTTCGTACGGAGAGTTTCGATGATGCTGGCGTACGACATGGTGGCCATGCTGAAGACACAGTTCTCGGCAGTCTTGTCCATACGTTTCTGAAGTGCCTCGCAAGGTTGGTGCTTGGCAATGGCCTCCGCCTTGATGGCAGAGCAAACATGGATGACATGCATGTCAGGGCAGAGAGCTTGCACAGCCATCCAGAGACCGACCGGCAAAGACTCGTCGGAGCAGCTTTTGGACGTAACGGCAGGTCCCTGGATGTGACAAAACGGAATTTCGCCAGTTGGGCCAGTATCGGGGGTCGTGGCCCAGACGGCGATCTTTCTCATGGCCTGATCCCAAGCGTCGGGAATGTCGTCTTGATCCATTTTGAGCGGATGGATGATTCTGCAATGTGGTTTGAAGGTGTAAGTTGCTGGGAGATGCTGTGTGCTCAACGAGGCGGAGGTCTCTCTCTCACTCGCCCACGATTGTTTTTGTCCAAGCGCAATGAATCACTGCCAGTTTGGCAAGCAAAACCGCATTGCCAGTCACAGTTGAAAAAATGGCAGACGTGAACTTGCATTTCTCGGGACTTGGACTGGTCTCTCATCATCTAGACATCTTTTCCCATTAATCTCTGGCAACTACGACTTGTTCATCACTTGAGTTCAACCTCAACGGTAGCACGGACGCATGGCAACACGAGAACTGCATGTACTTCATCACCTCGCGCTTCAATACAACCTACAAGCTGCCGTGAAATGCGTGGAATCGGACGAGCATGATCGATAACAAGGGCCATCGGAACCGAGCCTCACAGGCACACGAGTCCCTGCTTGGTAACGAGCCACGACTGCTCAGCCTCTCCATCTTCTGATATCATCATTTGCACCCTCTAACCACCCTCATAGCTGACTGAAAATTTATTCTCTCGAATTGCTAGACGTTCAAGGCTACTCTGGCCCAGGCTGAGCGCTTCGAGATCGACATTCCAGGTTGACCACGCGATGCCACCAAAGCAGGCTTGGAATCGGGAGCTCGCTACGTCGGAATACCATGCGCAACATTGGAATTGCCCGCTGTCTCACCGCACTAGGAGATTAGTCTTAGATCTGATGCGGTAGTGGGTTTATTGTCGCTAGGATGGGCTGTCAGGTGCGCTGCGATAAATGGGAGCATAGCAACATGAGGCGACCTGTCATCGTCAGGGACTGGCACCTTGGGGGCAACAATGTTTAAAGTCCGTGGGATTTCTCCAGCTTTTTGTATCGCCTCAATGCTGGAATTAAATGCTTTCACTCTACGTCATTTCTCCATGTCCATTCACTTGTGACGACCTCTGCTCGTGACGACCTCCGCCTGGACAACGACAAACCCCACCACCAACCTCCGCTTCTGTCGAGCTTTCACACCTCCAAAAATTACAAGGGTCCGACCGGTGGTATCGATATCATGGCCTTCCAATCTTCAGTGTTCTCTGGCCAAGACCGCTGCGTCGAGATATGCACACAAAGCGTCGTTCCGTCGGGTTGATTGCGCTGACTCGGAGCTAGCTTTGCTAAAGAAACCTATTGCTGCACCATTCGTCCATGGCGATGGAGCTTTGGGCACATGCGTTCTGTCCCCCAAGTCGAGCTCGGCTTTGGTCCTCATGAGGCCGGCAACTGTCCTTTGATCAGCATGGACTCAGGTTTCCATCGCCAACTCGAAACTACAGTGGGGATGACTTCAACTTTTCGGTGCGTTTTGGTACCTAGAGTCGGTTAGCAAATTTGCTTTTCGGCCGGGAATAAGCCTCTGAGGAGACACCACTACTATGGCATGCGCAGCAGGCGTTGGTGAAGGCTCCTCTTCGACCCTGCGATGGGGTGGGTGTCGCAAGCTCAGGCAGCTGGCTTGAAAGCTGAATAAAAGATGACGCCTGCTCAGACCTCAACTCGGACGCAATATAGATTTGGAGAGAAAGTTGTAGAAGTGGGAAGTTTTGGTGCGGTGCTCGTCGTCGACCTAATCTTGACGTCAGGAAACAAAACGATGTCGTCGAGTGAGCTACTTGCGAGATGGTGAAAGGCGTCGCTGCCGCAACCATTAGTCTACAACGTTCACAATTCCTCAACGTAATGTTCGTGAACGGGAGCCGGGAATGAACCAACGAATTCAAATAATACATCTGTTAAGACATGGACAGAAAGGATGCGCATTATCGTAGCCAAGCGCAGTACAAACAACTCTTGGTTCCCAACTTCCAAGTTCCCACATCCAGTGCGCTTTGCTGAATTCCCTGACTCAGGCTCTAGGCCTCGACACAAATTCTGATTCCTCTACTCGGTGATCCTGGCCGTCCTTTACATACCCCATGCCCGTGTGGCGTCGCTCCGATGAGGGTTCGCTCTGATGAGATTGCTTTCTGTGAAAAGTTTTAGTAATGCTGAAATAATTGGGGAGGGAGATCGCATACTAGAAGGAGGCGTAGGTTCCCATAGGCTTCTCTTCTTCCATCTCCAAGGGCTCGGATTTCACGGGATTCGTCGGCTCCTTGGCGGTGCCTGCCGCAGGAAACCATTGGACTGGCCTTTTGGTCCAGCCGTCCTGGTTCTTAATGTTCTCCGGGGCAAAAAATACCCCCATAAGCACGTTGGACTTCGTGTTTCTTCTGGCCTGATTGGCAACGGCCAGAATTGCCTCATCAGTTGAGGCGGAAAAGGCCAGAGCCCCTCCGTCCACCCCTTTCAGGCAACCCATATAGTTGGCGTCGGCGTTGGTTATATCACCGTTTAGTGATAACCGCACAAGAGGATTCCCCCGCTTCATGGAGCCATCCACAGTAAGAGGAGGGACTATAGTCACATGCATCCCCGACTGGGTATTGCCGTCCTCGAATGTGGAACTGGATCGGTTGCGTAGGCCACCGCGGTGTCCTCCACGGCCCCCGCGACGCCCGCCACGAGAACTCCGCCTACCAGCAGGGCGTGCCAGTGGGTTGTGCCTCCAGGCACCGTGTCCGTCGGTCTCCTCCTTCTTGATGGCGCGATTACTGCGGTCCATTGGGGCGGTGATAGTGAGGAATTCGAGACGGGAGAATAGAGTATCCTGAGAGGAGAAGAGAGTGTCGTGAGCGGAGAAAAGAGTCTCGTGAGAAGAGAATGGAGTCTTGTGAGAGTGAAATGAGAGTTGCTGGAGGAAAGAAACCTAAGCTACCCAAATTTCTGAGCCACCAGGCAGCCGAAGTCCCGGCGTACTCAAGAACAGAGGCGGTGATTCACTGTACCAAAGAATGGCACAGAGCATTGTTTGCCAGCTGGTCGCCAGGCAACAGTTTTCACCTTCGTCTTGACAACACCGACAAAAACTGTCCATTAACCAACACCTGGGTCGAGTCTACACAGAGGGAAAAAGGTTCTGTAGGACATGGTTCTGAGTCTGAAGATAATGACACTGACCTTCTCGCAGATAATCTCACCGGCCCCTTCACTCCCCAAGGGAACCCCAGTTTACGGCAACTCTCACGCCCAATCATCCACGTCCATTCGCCACATCGCGCCATCATGGAAAACTTCGAAGCGAATGCGGCAAAGTTCATGGAAGTTGCCTCGGTTTCCGGGCATAATCCGGTCGTCATCGCTGACCTCGTCAAACGGTTTCAGTCCATCGTCCACCACCTGGAGCAGACAAAGGGCCAGTTCGAATCCAAGTCCGAAGCCATTGACCAGGAGCGCCATGGCCTTGAAGAAAAAGCCGCCCAGGCTGGCAATGTGGCGGGCAAGCTTGACGAACTGGGCCGGCAGCATGGCGGCATCATTGATGCCATTGCTAAATCGCGACAGCAAGTTCTGGCCGAGACTTCACACGGCCTCTCCACCCAGGGTGATCGCATCGTGCACGCGATTGCCGAATCATGGAAGGCTGTCTCCAACGATCGCCGCAGGCGAACCGACGAACTCGAGAAAGATCTACTTATCGCCAAGCGCGACATTCAAGACCTGACGACGGCGCTTGCCCAAAGAGACACAGAGCTGGAGCAGTGCCGTAATGCGTTGCGCGATTCCCAGGAGAAAGGCACGAAGCTGGAGCAAGAGGCCATCGCCGCTAGAAGTTAGGAAGCCTTGGCATCTGTTCTCCGTATTCAGATGCAAGACATGCTACGCGGCAGAGTTGGCAATGAGGTGCCTGACAACATGGTCGAGTCGCGGCGGAGCGACCATCCGGCTGAAGTTGAACGCGCTGCTGCTGGTTTGACGCGAGAGTCCCCTGCGCAGGCGGACGCCAGCCGCAAGCGCCCTCGTCTCTCCAGCTCAAACGAGGAGGCGAGTGGCATATCGCAGTACTTCACCAGTCTTGCAGAGGAGACTAGGTCTCTGCATGCGGTCGGGGACGACCAGTTTCTCTTCTTTCATGTCATTGTCGCAGCGACCGCCACTCTGACCCGAGAAGAGTCTCGCAAACTCATACGGAATTTCATGAATTTCATGAAATCGCCTTTTATTAATTACTGGTTCTGTTGTCGGATGGTTGAAGTACATGGGATGAAAGCCCCTATAGTCCCCGACCGTGCAGTGGATACAGGAAAGTGCAGGTCTCATCAAAAGAAGTGCACGTTCATCATGGTAACCATGCAGGGAAACCAGAGGAGGCTCCGGTTCTCGAGAAAGCATTGAGAAGGTATTGGAGACCGTGATCCTCTAGGTCAACCCTAACGGAGCTG
Organism: Ilyonectria sp. MPI-CAGE-AT-0026; assembly: GCA_020744155.1. Lineage (NCBI taxonomy): Eukaryota > Fungi > Ascomycota > Sordariomycetes > Hypocreales > Nectriaceae > Ilyonectria > Ilyonectria sp. MPI-CAGE-AT-0026. The sequence continues at coordinate 701,657 of JAGPNQ010000018.1, forward strand.
AAGGGCTGAAGCTTTTTGGTTCTCGGACTCACTTGGACGAGACCCTCACCCCGAGGAAGGAGCCATATTGTGGCCAAGAGGGGCGTTGCTTGATTCCGCGTACACCCTCATTGCTGTCATCTGTGGCCTTGACCCAGAGAAGAACAATGACGTTAAGGCTTGGACCCTCTCTAGAGGGTGTGAGCTACCAAGGACCACTTGTTGCCATGGTTTGGGTTGTCATTGTCCACGATTCGGAATTACTCCTTGGGTAAGTTGCTCCTATCCAAGCGCAAAATATTGACTGCTAATACCATGGCTAGACTAGGAGTGCTGACCAAATATTCTCGACCGATTTCGAATGGATGGGAAAGTCGACTTTTGTGCTGTCCATACGTACACCAACTCGACCAACTTAAACAAAGACACTCAAACTTGAACAATGGACGGGAACGGCATATGCGTGTGTGGAACAGGGACTTGTTTGGGCACAGAAGAGACATAGGATTGGACATGAACGAGTGGCAACACAGTTCAAGTGATTCCTTGGCCGTGTTCATGAGTAGTGCATTTCGTGGCCCGAGTAGGAAAGCTAATAACACACCCTCGACAATCCCACACAAATTTCCCAAAGCTGAACCCGTGCATCCACCTAGCTGTAATTATCTATTGCGGTTAACACTTGTACTGCGAAGTGAATGCATGAAACTTACTGATGTTCGTGGGCACATGGATCGTTACACGTTGCGTATAGAGTCTCCCTGCCTATCGCCTGGAGAAGTTAGTCGCCAGTATCCATCTGCAACAGTTTCGAAAACACGTACAATTGAGTCGCGAAAGAGGGAGAGGCACGAAGCTTGGCTCCATCTTCAATGTTGTCGAGATAATAAACCTCATGGTAGATGTCGAGAGTCGATGGGGTCAGCCCACGATTACTGCCTGTGGAGTTCGGGTGCTGAGATCTTCATTGACGAGTTGATCAACACCAAGATCGAAGACGAGCCTTTCCCAGGGGTCACTAGCGAACGCTGTTCGAACGGCTGAGTCGTGGTTCATAACGAACGAGGATTTGGAAGATAGTATTCTTTTTATTCTTGTTGCCCGCCTTCAAGCTGCACCGAATGGATTGGTCGGGCCATGGCTTGGATACCGAGCGTATGCAAATTGTGAGCATGCAAGGCGTTTCTGATTTGGTCGGCGTGATTTGGGAATAGCGCGCGCGCGTGTCTAACCGTAATATTGGAGATAATTCTTCGCGACTTGTGACGAACGAGGTCGGTTGAAGTAGCAGACATGTTTCGAGAGTTCCGCGACAGTGGTATCTTCTGCGACCATGACGAAGGTCGAGAACTTCGTCGGCGTGCGGGTGACAGGCCATGCGGATTCGGTGCCGAGATTCGGGTCTTAGAAAAGGCCGAGGCCACGCAGCCGAGAGTGTTTCGGGAAATCGCACTGAAGCTCTGGGTCGAGGTCGGGTCCAGTTTCGTGGATTGCGCGCCTGGTGTCGATGACAATGTCGGTGGCCATCGCAGAGGCCGTCGTGACACTGCAGTGGAGGTTAGTGGTAAACCACGTTGAAAGTAATACATGGAATACGTACTTGATGAATCGCTGGATATTCGGGCTGTGCCGCAGTTGTTGGGCGATGTTCTTGAAAGGCTCAGTGCCAAGAGCCATGAATGAAGAGGCTACTTGGTGAAGGAGTCACAGGTGCTCTATCCTGTGTTCTGCAGGTAACCCGACGAAAAGTCGTCGATAATGCCACCCAGAGGGGCATAATCGCTGAGCCCATCGGTCCACGGACGGACAATCGTATGTCGTAGTTAGCATGCACATTGCTGGGATCAAGGCGTCAAACCACCATCGGCCGATAATCACGCTCAAACCTCGTCCGCATTGGAACCGAGTGGAGGAGGTCCCTTCAACTCGAAAAGGGCTTTCATCTCGCGCTTCCATCGCAACAAGAGACACATTGGTATCCAATTCCAGTCCCTAAAGGTGGCCTTTGGGTGCCCTGGGCCTCTCGTGATTACGCTCTGCATACCATCTGTCGGTGGTGATTGGGACGTGATACTCACCCGAAGACATGACGGCAGTTAGTGGAAGATTACTTTGGGATCCAACGGCGGGGGAGAAGAGGTACTGGAAGGGAAATGATGCTCTCTGTGAATTTCGAAAGCTGGAATCTTAGGGCACATTACTTCCGCTGGGAAAGGGTCCTGTCAACCTCTCGTTCAAGAATGACGCTTCTCGACAGTTCGAAACTGACCTCCTTTGTAGTGGCGAGTGTCAACCGGCCTTGCCACTTGGTCCCTAATCGACGAGCACACTTAAGTTCAACCAGTTTGTCATTTCCTCGACCCGGGAAAATGTGGTGGGCGTGGTAAATTTTGGCAACTGGCTTGACAAAGTTGCCCGGTTCATGGGTATTTGGCCGTTGGCTTTGACGCCATGTTGGGTGAACGTGTTAATGGGTTGGAACGGTTGCAAATTTTGATGGGTTCTGAGCGTTGATGCCTCGTGTGTGGATAAAATACATAAACCAGGTGGACAAAGTAGGTACCTAGAATAATGCAAAAATATTTTTATGATGGGTGGTTTCTGTTTCGCTTGTCCAACGGCGTGCCGGCATTGAATCATCGCCTTTGCCAGGCAGCTCGCTGGAAACATCTCACGCAAATCCAACCCACGCAAATCCAACTCACGCAAATCCAACTCACGCAAATCCAACTCACGCAAATCCAACCCAACAAAACGATTTCATCATTCACACAACCACCTTTCGCACCCGCCCTACCATACTCCGCCGCGATGGCTACCTCGAGAGACCTTCGTGATATGGTTGACAGACCCTCCGAATTCTTCATGAGGGTGCAACACTTGCGCACCAAACCGCCCCTGCTGTTCCCGCCGTCCTTTGTAGGAACCAAAACAAGCGGCATGGACTGCCTAATTCAACTCATCAGGCACGCGAATAGCTTTTGTCGTGAGCACCCTCGCCTCCCTGAGGAGAAGAGAAATCCCATCTTGCCCTACTCTTGGCAGGACTTTGATCTTCCCGACAATGACATTGAGCTGGTTAAGTCCATGATTGCGGACAAGAAACGACTGGTCAACGAGCTCAGGACCTTGGTCCCTGAGGGCTTTTCTTTTGCATCGCTTGCAAAGAGCTCCCTCATGAACAGAACTCTGTGGTCGTCGTGGGACTGGGCCTTGCTCCGTGGATTCTTCGATACGGACACGCATGAAGGGCGCTCGCCTGGTAATCTCACCGAACAAGGAAAAGTCGGCCTACTGCAGTATCATTGCCACCAAGAGTCCAATGTGAGCATACAGACTTTCATTAATGACTTTTTCATGCCGAAAGCCACCCAGATACCAGTCAGTTTCCGTCCCAGATTCGTAAGGGTGGAATATTTATCCAACCCGAGCCAACCCTGGTCATTTGCCGACCTGCATACTTTTGAGATGCCCATAGGAGATCTCCAGGAGGGAGATAGAGGCCAGAGGTTCGTCCTTCCAGCATCATGGAAGGACTATTATCTCATAGCAGCGGTTCGGATGAGATCGGATGCTCAACATCACGACTCTCTCCAGACTTACACCAGGAATGGCATCCTGGTGAAGATGGCTCAAAGCGCAGCCAGTTTTATGACTGATGATTGGAGCCTCGGTGATGCTGGCGGGCACTGCTACATGCTACTGTACATGAGGACATTCTATGTACCTTCACTTTACCGTCCAGAGCATTTTGCGATGGTGGCTGACGAACGAGAGGTGTCGCCCGACCCTGTCCCGAACAAAGGCGCAATGCAGGCGGATGTTGGAGGGGACCAGAGCAATGACTCTCAGCTGGAGATCGAGCCTGAAGAGCACGATCTTGCGAGCTTATTGGCTCCTATCGCAGCAGCCATGTCCAAGATGCCTGATGCAACGGAAATATCTGCAAACGATACTCCTGAGGCGGGTCCCGATGGCCGTCGGGCTATGTCAAGAAAGTTTAGTGAACTCGGCGAAGGCAGCTTTCCCATTCCCAAAAGGCGCCGTTAGGCGCAGACGCCCGACGATCCCAGCAGAAACGACAGGGCCCATGAGGCCAGGAAGTCCGACGACTTCGGAAAGCGTGGGACCAGATAACCCCGCTGTCGTGATGTTGGACGAGAAGGGCCCGGGAGCCCCAATAACCTGCGCCGCAAACAGAACCGGTTGAAGCCGAAGGAATCAAGAAGGTAGTTGCTGGGGCGAGTGCCCAGACGGTGACTGGACTGTCACAAGTGCGGTATGTTTCAGACTACCTACTGATCGCAAATATTAGACTAACTTGCCATAGGTGAACGTTTGATACCCACGACTATGACTCTTACCGACAGAGGACCGTCCGAACCGAGCCACACGAGACCACACAAGACCACACAAGACCGCACGAGACCGTGAAACCCAAACTTTTCGATGCGACAGTCACCGAATGATGTTGTATCTGTGGGGCAGTGAGTGCTCGACAGTCCTTGTTTATGGCACTGAGCTGCTCGTGTGCTTGCGGTGCGAAGGGCCAAAAGCGACTTGCAAAGCCAAGTCCTTCGGTGGTCTAGCGTAAGGATCAGGTCGATTAGGAAGACGGCCTTGGGGCATTTGAAAGTGCGAAGCTGGTAATTGTCACAAATATGCACCTAGTACAAAAAGAATAGATGCCTCCGTTTTAGTGGTGAAATTCATGCTTGCATCAATCTATCCGCTCCCTAAGCACAAAAACCATTTATCTAGCGATGACTCCAATTTTAAATATCATTCTCCAGCGCCCTTTCAGTCAAGTTTCTTCCATCCCGTGGTGTTCTATCGCCGGGGCCCATGAACAGCGCTGTTCCGTCCCACTTGAATCCGATCCATCATTTCCCTAACGCTTCGTCAAAGAGCGTATCAAACTCGTATGGTTCGGTTCGGGCGGTCCTCTGTCGGTAAGGCTTCATGTTCGTCTTGTGTGGTCATCCAATGGGACATCCGTCTATGTTCTGTTAGCTGAGGCATCTACGGCCAGCTGTCTGAAACATACCGGAGTTGGTTGGCCCATCTGCAAAATGCCATGGTCCAAATGGGCAGTTCAACACAGGTCCCTCATCAACCCCCGTGAAGGAGAGAGACAAGGGAAGTCGCACACCACTGAGGTGGCTTCGTCGGTGTAATCCCGTCCAGCCTTTTCGCCCAGAGTAGCAAAGGGGCGGAGCATCCCCCCGGCCAGAGGTAAATTTCTTGGTACGGCAGAAGCACAACCTCAACGAGGCGCGAAAATACCGACAAACCAGAGACGGCTTGCAGCTGTTGGAGATGGGTCGCTTTTGAGTATGCCGCGCAACTGTAAGGACGTTCGCGCAGGCAACGAGGACGTCGTTCGGGCAGCAATAAGACAACCATGAGGCGTTGGTTTGATGGGCGACAGTACGCGAACTTGACTAAACCTCTGCGAACTCGGTACCCCGGCTCAGGTCTTCCCCTTAAACCTCACAATCCCCTACAGGCACCGCAGCATCTTCTACTGCAGCGAGACATTGCTGTGTGGTAGCGAGGACTTGCTGTCTGGCAGTGATGGCTTGCTGTCTGGCAACCAGGGCTTGCTCTTCGGCACTGACGGCTTCCTGTTCGGCAGCTGCAGCTTGCCGTGCGGTAGCGAGGGCCACGACGTTTCTATTTGCATCTAGCCGAACTTGTGGAGGAGGCTCGATCACAGGGCTTGGGCACCGCTGAACAGGATCCTCTTGGACATGATGTTTCTGTTCAGGGATCTTTTCCACGCCCTCTACGTCGAAGCCTGGAGTAGGATCTTCAAAGATCGGGGCATTCTCTCCGACGCTGACGATGCCAGGGGCACCGGAAGATGGAGGCAAGCCGGCAACTCCCTGTAGAACTATGGATTCACGAACCACAGGTTGGGGAGCAAAGTCACCATGTTCGGTAACATCGGCGCTGTGGTAGCTGCTACGAGCACTACCACAAAGACCACGACGAGCACGGCCTGGCTCACGGTCTGGCTCACGGTCTGGCTCACGGCCACGACCACGACCAATGAGCGAGGCTGCGTAGGGCTGGTGCCCAGAAGACACACGCGAGTTAGACGCATAACGTCTCGCGACGCCATCATTGTCAGTCATGTTGGAGATGGAGATGAGGATGGTAATGATGATGTTGATGTTGTGAGGAAAATGAGTCAAAGAGGTGAGAGGGGAATCATGATCCGGCAACAAAGTGTTCGTGCCTTGCCTTTCAAGCTGCCTTTCCAGCTGTGAACCACTCGCTTTTTGGACAGAATAAACACGGGAACTTGAAACTAGGGCATGGTGTTTAAGTAAGGCAAACAGCAAATGGTCATCCACCTTGCCCTTAATCTGCTATTTCTCCTCCCCACTTCACTACCTGTGCACTTATAAGACTCGCTAGAAGCTTCGGTCCCATGTGGCTTCAGCAAGCTTGACGAGCTCCGACATATTTATAAGAGTGTGTGGTCATCCTCATGCTCGCGGCTAAATCAATCGCCGTCGCCCCACTGGCACTCGAAAATGCCCGGGACAAGCACACGGTCGACCTTTGCCAGTGGCAGGTCATTGCCAACACCTTGTGCTCCGCGGCCTTGCTGGAGATCTGTTGCTTGATCCACTGTGCGTGTTGAGCAGCCAGAGCAGGTGCCACTGTTCCGCTAGCCACCGCAGTGTGGACGGAATAAGCCCGAAGTCCTTAGGAATAACAATTTTGTTTGCTGTTTGTGTTCTGGTATCAGGCCTTGAACAATCGGTCGATGTTCACCAAACACTTCACCTCCAGTTGGATAAAGGACAGCGATCAGCACCGAATCCCAACGCTACAACTATCACACTCTACATTGTCAACAATCTACTGCATCGAACCCGAAAGTGTGTCTAAACAATGCCCGACTCCCAGTTTTCAGCTGACCAGAGTTCCGTTATTGAAGAAATCTCCAAATGGAATTTCCCACAGTACGGAGACAGCTACGCCCGGCTCGGTCACCTCCATGGCCCCGGCATCACCGACAAGAGCTCGTCTGAGCAGTCGATCCCTTTCGAGATTTGGCAATCCATGGCTTTTTCGTGTCCCGACACCCTTGTGGTTCACATCACCTCTCAATCGAAGTCGTTTGAGATTACCGCCGAGCACAGCAACGAGTCTTTTCAAGCCGCTTTTTCCCAAGGCGACTCTGCATACGAATTGGCCACGGAGTCCTATGGCACCATGTTAGCCAAAATTAAGAAGAATTCCATCCCCGCGCCACTCTTCGACCCTCAAGGCTGGCAGCATTCGATCCTGCCTCCGAAGGTCTTGTTCATCGTGGATGTCGATGCGGATGCGTCCGCAGAATTTGCCCTGCTCCTTGTGGCCGTGCTAACCTGGGCGACAGAGAAATCCATGCAGGAAGAGAATTCGACGGTGAGAGTTCTGACGATGTCTTCGGAACCGATGAACGACCTCGTTGGGGGCTTCTTCAAAGTCTATCGACGTGCCTCGATGGCAGATTTCGAAATCATGCCCGACGCTGGTGTTGCAGTTCTAACAAGATCCGTGGGAGAAGATGAAATCCTGCCAGCCGTTGTTGATCACATTTCCATGGCCGACCGAAAGCATTCGCACACCGTGGTGTCCTTCCGAGAATTAAAACAGATCGGCGATCCTCCTAAGGGCTGGTCCATTGACAAACTTCAATCAAACTCCACTGATCGCGATTTGTGTGTCAACATCATCGGCGAGAAACGGCTCGTCATCACCGAGAGTCATTTTCGGATCCCGGAGCAGGTTTTCGGCTCGGATTGCTTCCACATCGTGACCAACGACACCCGGACGAGAAAAGTGTTTGATCGAAAGACGACCCAAATCGTCCGCCTCAACTTGCGAACATCGGCATCCGAATGCAAAGAACAAATTTCGTGGGTCGACAGAAGGGACTTTCTGGGAGCCAGTGCTACCGTGTACCAGGGCATGGACTTTCTCGACGGGGCGAATGCAGAGAGACCTCGACGTATGGACGTCACTGGCTCCCAACTGTCTGGCTTCCTGGCTGGTCTGGCCCAGTTGCACGACTGGCCGATCGAGGGCGAAAGGCTGATTGCAGCCCTAAAGAAACTCGATCCTGTGTCCGTGGAGGAAACAATGCGACGATTGATTCAGCAGGATCTCGTCAATATCGGACCCAACGGCAACCCCGTCCTCGCCATGCGAATCCCAACCCACGACCTTTTTTTCGAAGTCCTGCCAATTGTTGGATACGACGCCCGAATCGCCATGTTCTTGTCCCAGACCTCGTCCTTTCCAAATGTCACCCTGGTGAAAATCCAGCTTGCCGCTCTTCTGACAGTCGGAGTGGACACCATGATGAGTCTCGATACCAAGTATGTCACCCAGGAAGAGGTCCTGGAAGCTGCAAACATTGGGCTGACTGGGCCAAAGGCTGGACACGGAAAGCTCTGGCTTGTTCTTGGCTTCGTCAAAGGTCTACTTCGTCAAAGGGAATTGGAACCAGACCTAAACTTCTTTCAGGTCGAAGCGCACAATATTCTCGAGAGCGCAGTACAGATTTATCCTCGCGGTTGCCGACGCATTCTGCACTTGATCGAGGAGCTGGGTGACGCTTTTCAAGAGGTGGATATTGAGGTTCCTAGCCGCCGGGTGTCGGATGAGACGGGCGTCTTGAGTGACCTGGAGTACAATGAAATTCTCTGGGACCTCCTTCGCGCCTTTCCCCACCAATTGGGCATCGCCACCGACGTTGGAGATGGACCCTGGCCGATCTACGACCTCGTTTCTAAACAACCCATTGAATGGAGTGATGAGGCCATGTGGCCCCTTGATTGGGACTTCTTCCGGAATGCAGATCGGCCACATAGGAAACACGAGGGAGTGACGATGGGAATCTACACCCAACTTGAGAGAGCCTCTGCAAGCTCCAAAACTGTGGCTTTGGACTGGACCTGGATTCCGTTGCCTCTGATTTGGCGATGGCGCCGCGAGTTTGTTGGGCTGGATAAGATGATCGGGCCGCTTCCGGAGGGTTCAAATGAGGACGAACAGCAAGAGTATAGATTTAAATCGTATGGGATGATGGATGGTTCGGTTTTGGATTAGTTAATCAATTGGAAAGGACTTTTTTTGACTTCTACCTCCGCGTGATGGCTGCTCAACCTTTCATATTGTTTGGTGAATTTACTGACAACAGTCGCATGCTGGCCTGCCCTCTTCCTGGGTCCTGACCTCAAATGGGTTACGAGCACCCTGCATTGTCACCATGAGTACTCCATACCGAAGTGACATTTCGCTGGCTAAAGGGTGTCCCTCTATTCCAAGAATTATCGGGTACCGACTGGTATTTCCAGGACACAGCACTGGCAGCAAGAGGGCTGAACAAGAAACAAAGACACGGCGCGTGTTCTCATCTAGAACAGGGACGAAGTTCTAGGCTACTACCTTAAGATAGATGAACAAAAACATTAGACTCCGAACAGCTCGTGCTGAATCGTAACAATGCAAACATGTGCTAGGGCAAAGCAATGTTTCGTACCTCGCCAAAAGAGATTTCGTCGACGCCAGACTTGTGGGCACTCACAGCTGCCTAGCAGCTGGCCGGTAAGTTTGAGTGCTGTGCCCTGGGTCGTTGCCACACCGGACTTGAGATTTCAGCCATCTGCAAGTCGGGAAAATTTATCTTTGGAATCCTAACTTCGCTTTCGCACCTCCTCACCTCCTCACCTCCTCACCTCCTCACCTCCTCACCTCCTCACCTCCTCACCTCCTCACCTCCTCACCTCCTCACCTCCTCACCTCCTCACCTCCTCACCTCCTCACCTCCTCACCTCCTCACCTCCTCACCTCCTCACCTCCTCACCTCCTCACCTCCTCACCTCCTCACCTCCTCACCTCCTCACCTCCTCACCTCCCTCTTTCTCCACAATGAGCCAACACACAGCGGACCAGTTGTCCCTCGAAATCACCTCCGAGACCTTGAACGGCATCCAAGTCTCCGAAAGCGACTTTTCAGGCATCCACCGAATAAAATGGTGTCTGGGCAGGAGCCTTGACCCAGAGTCGAGCGAGGGAGCCAAGCCCTTCATGGTGGGCCTCGGTGCCGGATTCTTTGTTGTCCGTGCTACCAGCCAGGAAGGCCTTGACTTTATCACGACTCTTGCAGAGGAGGACGGCGGCTGGAGCCATATGGCAATTCAAAGGCGACAGCCCCCAGCACCCCGTCCGGTGTGCGGCGGTTGCTCCGAGGTTGGTCACGAGCTTTGGAAGTGCACCAGGGTGAACCAGGACGGGTTTTTAGACGGATGTGTTATCTGCAACGTCTCTGAGCACCAGACCGTCGACTGTGAGCATTATCCCAGTGACCTGGAAAACCAGGTGGTGTTGCTGGTGTTGAAACGCTGGTCACTGCCGGCTTTGGCTGGGGCCGACTGGTTCGCGGTCCTACGCCAGTACTATGATGGCGAACCACAGCTTCCACCCCCAACCGGGTATCCTTGGACTCCCTGGTTTGCCAGATGCCGGAGAACTGTGGTCCCCTTCCATGATCACCACTTCGGCCTTGAACGTGGCTCTGACAAAGGTCGAACAGCCGACCCCGACACGGCGAGCGCTGAAGCCGTGAATGCTTACTTCTTCAGGCAAAAGCATCCCCAGGCTAAGCCTCCTCCGTCTTAGGAATCCCCTGCGCCTCTTTCGATGTCGATAGAGCTACCTTTGGCCTTGTCCTTCTCCGCGTGTTGCGGCTAACCTCCCAGCGGCTCGTGCCGAACTGCAAGTCCTCATCAATACCCCATCTGCCTGGCCAGTCACTAATTATCTTCGCAGTGGACTGTACTATTCTTTCGCTCTTCTACTGATGTCCTTTGCGTCTGTGGGAATGGAGACCCTGCTACACTCCCAGCATCAACATCTCAGCGGTTTTTCTTCAGCACCCGATCCAACCACGTCGCCCACATTCCATCCTTTTGCTCGATTCGCGCGGATGGTGGTACCATTGAATGCGGGATCAGGGCATCTCTTTCCTCCGCATGTCACCCACGTGGACAGAAGGGTCGTGCCGCACCGAAAGTTCCGATGGTCTGATGGGGAAGGAACCGGGAAGCTTATCTCGACGACGTTGCTGAAGAGGGCGCCTTTGATACCACCACCTTGAGAGACGGAACAATGCCAGCGGTGGAATTCGGAACTTGCCTGTCCAAGGGCAGTAATGGCCTGTTGCGTGCAGCGTTTGAAAGTCGGCTTAGTCCGAGGGATCATTACGGCAAGGAGTGCGATAAGGTGGAGATGGGAGGGAAAACAGACGAGTAACGGGACGAGATAGCTCACCGTTGGCTGCTTGCGTACCTTTATTTCATCACTTTTTATATCCAGAGTTCACTGCTGCTGCTGCTAAATGAAGAGGGTGGATTTTGGTATCAACACTTGTTCATATTCTACGAGTCCTTGGCTCATTCGTGATTGTGTCCCACTAAACAACGTCAATGACTCCCGCGCTGAACGCCCACACCTATTGCAGTATTGGTTGAGCGCACTGTTTGTAAGGCCAAGTGCGCACAGCTAGCAAAAATCTCTACAGCTGACTAAAGTCACCTAGCTCAGAATCTTGCCTAGGTACTTGATCACTGTTGGGCGGGTTTCTTTCACGAAAGGAATCTCACCAAAAAGCAACAACACAACCGCCACCACCACCAAGCATGGCCTCACTCAGTGAGAAGGACAAGCTCTCCCATCGGGAACGAAAACCCATTCTCGGGTTTGGGGAAACGTTTTCTCGTCCGTGGGTAGGAGACACCCCACACTTGGATGACAGGCGTGCCTACATAATGGAGTATTTCCGGCACATGATGTCGTTGACAGATTTTGAACCGCTTCTTCAGCGTGTTCGCGAAAACGCCGAGAGGGTGGTTTCAACTGATTTCGTCGCCAAAGGGTGGACAGAAGTCCCCATCGGCATTTTCGAGTACCAAGTCAACCAGGTGGTATGGGCTCGTTTCTGTAAGTTACAGTTTACCACCTCGTGTAAAGTATGTACTAACCTGCGAGCAGTTGCTGGATTCAAGGACGTCTCCATCTGGCCATGGACCAGTCGCACGAACCTGGAGGCCGGCCCCGACGAGCCCTACTCTGTTATCTTCAAGGACTGGAGGGAAACGATCCTGAAGGAAAGGAGAGCGAAAAGGCGGCCGGGACTGCCGAGTTGGGTCCTGTCGAGCCCAAGGTCACTGAGACCAAGCAGGAGTCATTCAAGACCTTCAGTCAAATGTCGGTCGCTGAGAGAAATGCGGCATATGCAGCGGCCAGGGAAAGGCTGGGGCTCTAGAAGATGGCAAAAAGGCACAGCCAGCCAGCGCCCCTCCTGCGGACCAATAGTATATTCATCTCGCCATTTAGTAATGCCCAGCATCCAGCTTCAGCATCCCACTGTCTTTTGTCCCACTGTCCCTTGCCCCAATGTCCCCTGTCTCGCCATCCTTTGTCCCAGCGTCCTTTGTCCCAAAGAGACTGCTTTTGAGAACAACATTGTGAATATTGATGTGAAGCAGATGATATCACCCGATTGACCGTTGGCCAGACTACTCCGCCAACTGTGGCTTGAAACGTTCTTGCTCCTCATTTCCATGACCTACTTCGCCCTCCATTACGCTCCTGACGCATGATATCCTGCCGGTTTTGTGAAAGGGGTCGGATCTGGAAATGTTCTTGCGGTTAGCTGCTGCATTTTGGTCCAAGTTGAACGCGCAAAGAGCAAGCGGAAGTGCTCGAAACTTCACTGCTGTGAAACCCAAGAGCTGCCTTATCATTTCATTCCAAAGAAACGGCGCAATGTGCTCGCTCGTGTAGTCTCGGGTGGTCTTGGGGTTACTGATGAAGTTGGATTACGACGTTCCTGTCGCGTCCCCCGCCAGTTCATCCACGTTACGCACGGCCTGATTCCAACTACCCCGCTACAACCCACCTGTGTCCAGGGTAGCATCAACCCAAATGGAACAACACTGGCGATACCAAAGCGGCTGGAGTTTAGGGCTACTATCCCATCGCGGCGATTCGGATGAGATCCGATGCCCGCTACCGTGCTATGAAACTCGACCTTGAGAGATTGCCACAACCGGGCCTTTGTGCAGTTCATTGTCACGATGTGATTGCCTTGTTCCAACATGTGCTCCGCAATCACACCTCAACGTCCCAAGCATGACCGAAGATCCATGTTAAGTGACAACACAAGTGAACAGACGCGTGTCAGAACAAAGGCTTTCAGAGCCCGAGTGGGGTGATGTTCTCACTTCCACGACCTCGGGAATGGATCAGAGCTGCAACGAGGAGTTCACTGCATCTGCACCACCCCAGTGGCTCCCAGACGAGACAATCTTCAACAGAATCATCCCCATTTCCCTGACGCGATATCTCTACGCCTGGCCAGTATCCACAGCCGCTTGGGGTCGTCCGGCAAATAGCACGGCCCTATTGACCTGGCATCCTCCCAACACATGATACGTCGCTAGTTCGTGGAAGTTCGTGGACTTCCCCTTGCTCAGAATTCCTCCAGGCCCTCCTTGATCGATAGATACTTGTCATCGTCGTGAAACATCGGTGTTGTTGAGATTTGGAGCGTTACTTCGGATGGCAGCCGCCGTGTCGACTCGCAAAGTTGGGGAGAGTAGCGAGTGTGCCGAAAATGCAGGCAGGATCATACAAATATCGCTCATAGCGGCTGTCCCGGAATATTATTAGACATCCGTAGTGAGGCATCGCGTAGAACTCACTGGCAAGACTTCACGTTGGGTTCCGGATGCGTCAAAGGTACACTTGTCGCCTCAACCATCCACGAGCAGAGGAGTGTGGGAGAAGTCGGGTAGAGGGCTGAAGATCAATTAAAAGAGGTCAGCAACAGATTTCACCTTCTGGGAGTACGGTCTGTCGATGAAACTCGATGGGACGCTCGTAGGCTGGACCTGTCGGCAATGGGAATGCGAATGCTGGGCATCATTCCCATCACCGCGGTCAGTCGGAACATGCGGATCTGGACCCTGGCTCATATCATCCGTTTCAGCATCATGATCGCCCCGGGTACAGGAAGTCGTTGTCGCTGCGACACGTCCGTGGGGGTGCAAGGAGGCAAGGAGGAACAAAGGTCGATCAATCAAGTCAGGTTGGTGAAGCCCTAATTTTCAGGGCGATTCCGTTGTTCAAGCCTTTGTTCTTCAGCGCTCAAACCAAGCCTTTTAGCGCCCGACCCTTATTTTGGTGCCCGCGTTAAGTGGAGCCTTGCTCCGCCTGCCCTACCCGGTACCAGGCAAGTACGGTTGCGCGACGAAGGTATGTCTTGCCATTTGGCATTCATTCACGTGGAAATAAGGGCCGTGCCGCACCGAAGTGTTCTGATGAAGTGGGAGGAAGGAACTGAGGATGCTTATCTCAACGACGTTGCACCTAAAGCCGGCACCTCTAATGTTGACTGTGGACTGACGTAGGGACTGAGGCTGCGGAGATTCTGTCAAGCTGTAACATTGAGTCTTTGTTCTGACCGACCACTGATTCATGGATTCGCTATGCCATGTCGCTCTATGGACTACGCAAGCGAAAGGCGTCCGCCGAGTCACATTGGATTGCCCGATAATGCCATTTGTTCCACAGGCTCGCATGAAACGCCCCACAATTGCCCATGGCTAACTATGGCCATCCTAACGAGCGGAGTCGTAGCCTCTCTAGTTCCTGTGAGGAACTTTTATAAACTGGTTAAGACATTGTTCATATTCTGATGCGCTGGGTTTAACGTTGGAATATTGATGACTATGCTGCTTCTAGACTAAACTGTTCGTCACCGTCCCCAGCTATGCGGCATGGAATTCTAGTCTGTTTCGTATTGCGCTTGGTATCAATCACAAGTTCGACCGAGCAGGATGGCCCTGCATACTGAGAAGTGCTTGTTGTAAATGACCAAGTAAGCTGTTGGTCAGGGAATAGATTTTCAGCTCGTATCCATTCCTCAAACTGTCTGCGCTTTATCTGATGAAGGCTGAAATCTAACGGTCGACTCCAGCAACGCTGACACCAATTACGGTAGTCTCGGTCGAAGGCAAGCGGGGCGCAACACTTCAAACGGTCGAGTTTTGGCTGTTTTCGACTGACCGACTTCAGAACGTCTTGCCAGAGCACTTGGAGGTCTACACCTTTGGCAAGGTCGGCAAAGTTGATGCCCATGTGCAACTCTCTCAAGGCCGGAAAGTCCCGAAACACCTTCAGGTCTCCATTATCGAGAAGCCACTGCTCGTACTGCCGGAAAATGGAAATGCGGGATACGGAATGCAAGTTCTCTGTCTTGAGTCGACAACTGTCGGACACTGGCCAAAAATATTGCCTCTTCTTGTACCACTTGCGCGGCCAGTAAAACTCCCGACGGAACAGGTTTTCTCCACAAAGCATTGGAGTTCCCTCCCGGTTGATTTGACGGCATGTGGCGAGTACTTGCGCAGATATTCCAAGGGATTTGTGCTGCTGGGTGCGGGCTAACGTACGGAGGCTGCCGATGCTAGGGTAAAAAGTAGGCAAGCGGAAGTCCTCGAGGATGAGAAGATGGCGATATATCCGGAGCCGAAGTTCAACAGGGAGTGCCAGGATATGTGCCTGAGACGACAAGTTCATTGTGCTCTCAAGACTGCAGGTGGCGAGAGCGCATGATCCTTCTCGTAGAGGGTATTTGGTTGGGGGGCTCCAAATTGTTATGATGCCGTCTCGGTTGACTAGTCTGCGCTGCTTTGTAGGCTGCTTGGATGTGCCTCGGCTTTCTTGTCTTTTGAGTACGTCTTGTGATGGGCTTTCTAGAGATACAGCTTTGAACAAGTCTTGACAAATTTCGTCCAGGTCAGACTTGGTCCACTCATGTTCTGCCTGGAGAAAGATGCGGTTGGCATTTGGCTTAGGCTTCTCAAGACAGAGGAGCCCATTGCAACTTGCAAGAATGTATTGAGACATCTTGTTTGATTGTGTTTGTTATTGGTTGCGTAGTCATGCAAGATGAGTGAATGAATGATGCCTTAAGGAACGAGGCGATGCAACGTCGTACCCCTTTTCTGCAACGCCTCACGACCAGGCGGTCACAATTGGCAGAATCCGTAACTGTCTTTTCGTCGCAGTGGCGGCCCGACTCGCAACTGATTTGTAGGCATCACGAGTCCCTCCCAGCTCACGAGCTCTTGATTTCACCCCTTTCAGACCTGTTCTTATCAGCTCTGTCCAATTAGCACGTGTGCGGGATGTTCGCCTTGATAATTAGAATCAAGTATTTAGCCATTTCTTCATATACAAGTTACTTTTTATGAACTGGCTAATGAATTAATTTAAATTAAGATGAAATTCCTTCATCTATAATCGCATTTAGTTTCAAAACACCAGATATTATATTAAAAGCAACTAAACTCGTTTTTATTCTTTTCAATTATTTATTTTCCAGCCCCAACTCGCTGCCATTGCCAATCTTTCCGCTATAAGGTTCGAAGGATCCATGATGTTAAATGGCAATGTGGATGCGCCGCTGGTTGATGTGGATGCGCCACTGTCTGACGCATTGGAGGCTATAGACGCCGTGCTCACCGAACCCGGGATTGTCTGGTAACATTTCTTCAAGGCAGTCTTCTCATCAGTTTCGTGTATACCTGTCACATACTTCTAGGGCAAGTATTTTGGCGCTTCTCCCAAGACCGAGGGGTCTATCCCAAACATAGCATTGATGATACCACAATAACCGCTCGCTTTCAACCGCAGCCCTGATATGAGGTCATCTTTTTGTTGCTGAGTATCACATTTATCCAACAACGACATCTGATAATCATAACCTTCAGGCGTATCGTTAAATAAAAACACCTCCCAGTGTTTATTCCAAGATTCTAGCTCGATGTCGTCGGTTTTTCCCCCAAGGGTGCAGATGCTGTGCACCCTTTCGTCAATGGCCACTGCATAGGCATCCACGTCGATGCCTATGGCCGCGAATTGGGCTCTGAATTTTTGCGGGTAGACATGGTGCAGCTGTATTCCTGGTTCTGCGCGTTTTAACAGCTCGAGCATGTTGGTTGTGCCATCGTCCAGCAATACGCCGGTAACAGCGTTCGGCAGTGCGTCGCTATTCCCCGCTTTATCTCTATGGTTGTTGACTCTGGTTTTACGCTTAACTGACCGCTGTTCCATCACTACCTCTGTCGCCTTCCCTCGGGTGCTGAGATCGTCTTTCGACATTCCCAGCGGGTCATACGAGTTGACAGGATCGTTCTTGACATACTCGTAGAGGTTGGGCCCGTCTACATCGCCGAGAGGATCAGGCGAGGTCCAGCGGCCGAGCCACGGGCAGTAGTAGCGGTGTTGGCAATGATACAACCCCGTCTCGCGATCATGCTCGTACTTGGCGAATCGGTATGTCCGGGGAGCTTCTACCTCGCCGTACACGGCCGAGTACACAACGGCGCCAAACGGAGAGTGCTCCTCGTACGAGACGAGCTGAGCTTGGTCGTCGAGCTCTATGCCGTCTCCCGTCTGGAAGCGCACTAGGGGGGTCTGCCGAGTGCTGCTGACTTCGACCATGGCTAGGGTATCGTCACCAGTCACGCGAGCTATCCACAGATCAGACCCGTTGTTTCGCTGAAGCTCGACGCCGCTGAGAAACAGCGTGTCTCTTTGCTTGCGTGGTTCTTCTCCGGGTCTGGCAGCAGCCTCGGCTACCTTGCGCACTCTATTGCCAGAGTGGTCGTAGACGTAGTACGTTCTCTCCGGAGTGCCGGCGTTGACGTACTGACTCGAAGAAAAGGAAAGCATGTTGTTCATGTCCCAGTCGAGCTCGGAGAACTTGGGCAACGTGGTCATGCAGCCCGCGAGCCCGGCACTGCCAGTGTAAAGGTGCCTGCCTTCGTCTTTGCTTCCGATGGCCGTCCTGCTGAGACGGTTGCTCGTTACTGGGCCGTCACTGAGCAGGCTCTGTTCTTCGTAAAAGTAGCTTCTCGTCCAGCCGGTGACGCCTCGAGCGTTGGGCGCGTCGTGCTTCATCTGCAAAATGTTGCCCTCGCGATCGTACCTGTACGTTTCGACATATTGGTATAGCAATGTGCCATCGGTGATACCGCGCGATGGGCTGAGCCCGTTCATTGCGTCGTAGGGGCTCAGTTGATGCCCTTGGCCAGGTGTGGCCGAGAGCTGGGCTCTACCGGAGGCGGATACCAGTCTCCCGGCCACATCGTACGTGTAGTCCCACTCGGGCTTGATTCGAGACCCTCGAAAGTAGTTGACTTGCTCGGAGTCGTCGGAAGTAAAGACACGACGACCAACGCAGTCATAGGTGTGCGTCAAGTCTTGAAGAATCTCTCTTCTACCCCGAGATCCGCGCGTGGTCCGTTGGGAGATGAGCTGTCTGGACTCGTCGTCGTGGTGCCGTTTGCAGGGCTCACCGAGAAGTTCTCGCTGATGGGCTTGAAGGCGCCACCGCCCTTGCCGCCGACATCAAAGGAGGTGCGGAAGCCGGGGACGCCCTGGCCTAGTGTTCTGGCTTGAGGGGGAAAGGAGGAGTCCAGCATGCGATTGCTGGGCGCTGACCCATCATTACTTGCCAGGTTTTGGGTTGTTCTGCCTGGCACAGAGAACAGCGGAGAGGAACCAGCATTTCCACGGCCTTGTTGTGGTTGCTGGTTTGTAGGCCGCATTGTGGACGTCCAAGGTGCCACTACAGTAGTGGCTCTCTGATGCCTCTCGAGTAGATCACCTTAGCTAGTAACAGTGTTCAAGGATCTAGTGTCGTGGAGGAGAGAACTTCCCAGGTGTCAAAGGCCATTGCGGAATACATGTGACCGGGATGACCGAGGGCCCCGACGCCCGAGGCCGGTACCCGCATTCCTATGACACAGACCCTTGAACTGTCGATTTTTGCATCTGATCGTGGCCAGAGCTTCCTCCGCATCCAGCACAAAGAATCGTGCTTAATAAACTCCGTTAGTTGATAGATGCAAAGTGCAGTACTGGCTGCTTAAATTGACGAAATTACCCACGGGCCTGCATTCCTTGCGCTCGGATACAGTTAAGCTAAGGCATTGGTGGCGCTACCGAACTGTTGGATAGTAGTAGTAGTAGTAGTAGTAGTCGCGGCTAGTAAAGGGGAGATTAACAAGGGAAAATGCTATCAAGATAAATTTTGTCCAAAACCTTGTCGTTTGAGATATTGCTGTCCAGCGGCCGGGTTCAAGAAAGCGTCAAGTCGCTGATTCACACGTCCCGGTGCTACAAATTAATCCGGGTCGTTTGCCACGCTTAATGAATAATGCATATTACATTACAGCAATTTTTTGAGGGCAATGATATTATGTATCGTCAACTCCGTGATGCTTTATTGTGGGGCAGCCTGTCTGAAATGCATGAGCATTCGCATTATTGAGTGATGTCCTCCTTGCTGATTAAATGAGGAAGTGATAGTAGCCTTAGCTCTTGCTATTCCACCTCAACCTGCTTGCCCTTGCGCTTTTCTCGACGTTTGCGGCATAGAGTACACTCAGAAGGCTCTGTTGCATCCCTCATATTCACTCCGTTCTTACACCTCCCAAACCTATCCATTGTCACTGCGTCCTCGCAAGGTTCTTGTACCAACTGTCGCCCCAAATTCCTGTCGCAATTGCTGCAGACCCTCTTCTTCATCGTATTCCAGCACATTTTGGGCGGTTTTTCAAATTTAGTAGAGATGAGTAAATTGAAGTTGTGAAGATAATTCTCTAACAAGCCGCATTCGAAGTTATATAGGTGGCGACCCGAGATATTTCGTTCAACACTGAAGTAGATGAAGTGAAACGCAGCTGGTCATTTGCGTGATGAAGCCTGTAGTATTCTGAAAAGGTGAAGTAGTGCAGCTTGGGGGCCCCATGGCTGTCGTACACCGGTGTGTCTAGACAGTGACTAGCGACAGCAGCGATCATCTTCGAATAGTTTTATGTGCGATTCAGAAATGGGGGAACTCCGGGCTTACAAGCCTCGCATTGAACGTAACTGGCGTTAAGCGAAGCTGACAACATATTATGTTGCGACACCAGCATTGATTCACAAGAGTGAAGATACATAAATATCCACCGTCAACCCAAGGCTCCAACTCCAGATTCTATCACTCACTTATTAAGCCGAAGCATCTTCCCAAAGCTATCAACAACACTATCAACAAAATTTACCATGTGCATCCAGGGCTTTTACCAGCCAGTATGCAGGAATTGTCATGTCCGGGCTAACACCATCTGGATATCATTGCTATGCGAGGTAGCTCGCCGGACCGAGTCAAAGACAATGGGTTCTTGTGGCACAATCAATTTGCCTGAGAGGGATACGAACAGGTTGTGCGACGTGTGTCACTCCAAACAGAAGAGTTAGGTCTATGAAGAGCAAATATTAAAACTCTACTTCCAATTTGTCATTACTGGAAAGGAGAAGACGTCAATAATTGCTAGTGAGGCTTGTTAAGTGTGGGTGTGACCTGCAAAGAAGATTATCTAGCATCAAACAACAGTGATAGTTTATCCGTCAAGAAGCGTTTATACATAATCGTATTATTGTTGAGGACATTTCGGGCCATCACGATCTAAGTTAAGACATACTCCAGAAAGGTCGTGCAATAATTGGTAATGAAGCAGAGCCACGAGGAGCGACGTGAGACATACAAGGTGCGAGACAATGAGACGTTGTAATTAGGAAACACAGATCACAGTAGGTCCTCAATTAAGTTTAGGCATATTGCATCATTCAATGTGATTCAAGTGAGTGAATCCATGCCCTGATTTCAGGAAGCATTCATTCACAAACCTCCGATAGGTACATGTATGTGCCCACACCCCGACCCAACCCGGCTTGATTTGATTTTCAATTTAACTCACTGCTTCGCCTTACATTTCAACAACCACCCAAAAAGAAACTCAACCATGTGCCTCCAAGGCTTCACCTGGTCGTACTGCAAGATTTGCGGTGCGAAGTACAGCAATTTGTGGATAACCGAAAGATGTGCGGCTGCACTAAATACCGAGAATCAAAGAGTGGGCTCCTGTGGCACGACCAAGACACCGGCGGCAGATTGGAGCAAGGCCTGTCCTAAATGTGCCGCTCAGATCGACAAAATACCTAAGTTGAAGAAAGAAACCCTTTAGGTATCATTGAATAGATACAAAGCAACTTCGAAATTCTTGGTTTCTTGTGACATAGCGCAGTGACACATCCTGATCGTCTATAAATAGGCAACCTCTTATCTAAATGCCTACGCTAAACTCCAAGATCACACTGCTTTCCAAATCTCATTCTTATAACAACTGTAAAGTCCCTCG
This sequence comes from Ilyonectria sp. MPI-CAGE-AT-0026, assembly GCA_020744155.1. Classification (NCBI taxonomy): domain Eukaryota; kingdom Fungi; phylum Ascomycota; class Sordariomycetes; order Hypocreales; family Nectriaceae; genus Ilyonectria; species Ilyonectria sp. MPI-CAGE-AT-0026. Next base: position 722,968 of record JAGPNQ010000018.1, read on the forward strand.
CCACCATGTGCATGGAAGGTGAAGCCTTGTTCTACTGCAGGAGATGCAATTGGGTGTACACGACTGGGTATAAACTCGACAAATGCGAGGCAGCAAGCCAAACCAACTCGAAGCGCACAGGTTCCTGTGGCTCCCTAACACAGCCGCCACCGGACAGATCTACATTGTGTCCACCATGCAAGGCTGAGGAGGCTAAAAGGAGGAGGGGTAGGAGATGATTCCATGTAATTAAGCAAGAAATAAGTAGTCACTACTTATATCATTAATGCGAATTAATGATAAATTTATCTTCCTCATATTAATAACCATCAACACAATAATTCACCAGCCTCCAAACAGACAAATAGGCAGCCTCTTACCTTCGAAGTTATAGTCCAGAAACTAAAAACACCACCTACTCAACTCACTACCCTCCGTCTTGGCATATTCAACAGCCATGTGCTCCCAAGGCCAGAGGAAGGTTGACTGCTCGAACTGCCACCGACGTCTACCAACAGACTACTTCAGCAAAAATGCGCGGCTGCACTTGGCACCGAGAGTAAGGAAATAGGGTCCTGTAGAAATGTGACGCCAGGTGGGCACGATACTCTGCTCTATCTGCCACGTTTCACCTCCGACGATAATCCAACGAACCTAAGAGGATGCCTTGAAACTATTGAGTTTAGGATATCTAAACCTAGGGTAAATCTCAATGACAACCACCTGTTCACTGCTTTCTTCCAGTGGCTGTCCAGAAAGACCTTCATTTTTGAACTCAAACCATGCATAAATTCACGGGAAGAAACTGTGCATAAATATTTAACTGCTTCTTCACAAGAACTGAACCATCACTTCTCTATTCCAACAACCAAACCCTCGAAGCTCAGAAACTTCACTCACATAATGTGTGTTCAAGGCGAAATGTCGTACATTTGTGGGGTGTGTGGTGATACAGTATTCTCTCGAACTGTGACTTACAAATGTAACGTGGCACGCAACACCAAGAGCAAGGAAATAGGTTCCTGTGGCATAACAAAGAAGCCAGAATCAAACAGAACCAGTCAAAAATGCTATCCCTGCAAGATTAAACTATATATGCAACGTTAGTTTATGTACTTGAGCGGATACGAAGGGAATTCGGGGATGATGAGTTATGCATCAGAATATTCATGGTTCAATTGGAGGCTTAAATCAATTTAATACCATACCTCTACACCCCAGCATCAGTAAAAAAAAACCCATAGTGGCCCGTATCCATTCAACGTTCCTCTCAGCTGTTAGTTCGTCCTCTTTTCCACGAGAGTGTAGACCGAGCCGACGAGAACACGGAATCCGTTACCTAAAGGCTCAGGAAAGAGGCAATAGTGAATATAAATACAACAAATGCGTAGCTACCATAGTCCTGTCTTCTCTGTTTCGTTAGTTGCTATCTTATTTGCGTAAAATGCTCCCTCCGTTACTCGAAAAGAATTCAGGTTTCTGTTCACGACAGTGTTTGGACTACATATGGGGTGATCAAGACATATCTAGGAATGATCAAAAGCTCAATGCCAGGGTATCTGATCTCTGGAAGCATTAGAATAATCTGCCTTGACCATAATATTGCACGAAATTTCTCGGTAATGGTTTGGTAAAAAAACGCATATATACATTGAGAGGTGGCATCGAGGTCCAATGAGCCTTTCTGGCACAACTGCCACTCAAAGTAGCCTTGAGCGCCACCCTTTTCACGTCCAGTCACACCAGCGATTATTAAGGACCATGTAGCTTCAAAAAGATGTTGGTACAGCCCCATGACAAAGACCAGTCACATGAGTGCATGGGTGGCGCCAAGGAAGTCGCACAGGAAGAAGTCAGGGTCGGAGTATTATTGGACGCTTTAGAAAATGTTAGACTGGTGACGAAGATGCGTTCCTGCAGTGAGTGAATCAGACCAGTGTATTTATACAAATACATGAGCATCGCCCCAAGAACCGCATCCCGTCAAGGCCCCGAATCCTATTCTCTTTCCGACACCAAGTCGGCATCGTTGGAATGTGCACTTTTACTGAATACAAATCCGTATGTTCGGCATGCAGAGGCTGTGTTTTTGTAGATCTCCGTTGGGAAATCTGCCAAAAGAGGGTGCAGACAATCCACTGCTCGAAGGATGAAGCTACCGTGGAGAATGATGTTGACTTTACACGCTGCTGGGCTTGCAACCCTCCCAAGCCCAAAGATGGCCCTTCTGAGCCTAAGAACCTTCCTAAGCCCAAGGATGCTCCCAAAGGAAAGGGAAAAGGGTGGTTCTGAATTAGCATGAGGCCAGAGTCTTCCGCAGGTGAATTGTGGGCGTCTTATTTCGGATAATTACCAACCAGCATAAAAGGTTTAATCAGGAATAGCCTTCATATCCATGATCTCCAACCCCTCAAAACGGAACGCACAAATCTTTGCATCTCTTTTGGGCTCGGTCAAACACAAGCTCGTCATCACACAAAGTAGACCAAGACACTGGTGGTCGAGTAAGCGATCACTTGATCTTTAACAGACAGAATTTCCCTTGATGAACCACATTACAATGAATGTCTGGACTTCCAGTCGGTAATATCTGGATGATTCAAGAGGCAAAAAGATAACAGGGCTCCACCGGGGTTCGAACCCGGGGCCTCGTACAGTTGAGCTGAATTCCCAAAGCACGAATCATACCACTAGACCATGAAGCCGGATGAACTTTGGCCCGTGTATATCAACTTGATACCCTGCCAACTGTGCAGCATGGATGCCGTGACTCAACACCACACAAGCACGCGACGCTTTTGAACCTCTGATTCTCTGAAGGTTAAATTATTACGTTGAAACTTTATGAGTTAGGAGGGACAGTAAGGAGATTCACGGTCGAGGGCAACACTCGTCCCATGGTTTGGTCCTGACAATAGGTTACACGCAGTAAGGGCAGCATCCAACTCAATAAACTGGGGCTGAACAGTATTCTGGCATTTCTGGTGGCAAGGCTGAGTCCCACTGCTGCCTGGAGGCTGAGCTTTTGGCCGGTGGAGCTCTCGAATGATGCGGTATTTACGCACTGTAATTAGGTGAGGAAGAACTGTCAATTATTCGAAATGCTAATTAATGTTGGGAGGGAGATGCTGAACCTTCGCAGGTTGATTGCATATAAGAAGACGCCGGAGCCTTCTCCCCCGTCATGCCATTTACTGGTGCCATTATTCTCATTCAATGTTTCCCCTTGAACGAATCCCCCCCGAACTGTGGGTGGAGATTTGCCAGCAGTTGTGCCCGCACTGCACCCCTCCTTGGACAGCTCCATTATCACGACTCGATCCTTGTTGGCAGCATCGACGCCAAGAGTTGAGCCCGCCTCGACTCAGCGCCCTGGCAAATCTGTCACTTTCATGTAGGTGGCTGCGCAACTTTGCCAGGCCATTTCTATACCACTTCCCCGTCACTCGAGGTCCTCAAACCCTCAAACTACTCAAAACATTGTCCTCAAGACCGGACGTTGCATCCCACGTCAAAGAACTTGGGTCAGTTACCAACTTTTGGTCGGTAGGTGAGCTTGACCTTGATGCGATGGCTTTCCTTAACCGATTAGCAGACAGATTCATTCATGGCCCAGACCAGCCAGTACAGAAACGCCTGACGAGGTACGTCGACCGAAGCGGCATCGACAGAAACTTTATCCGCAAAGATCTCAAGTTGATTCAGCTAGGCCTTCTTATTTGCCTAGCGCCCAACCTGGAATTCCTCGAGCTTGCGTTATGCAATGAACCAGTCCCCCTTCTCCGACGGTGCCGGCTTCCTCGTCTTCGACATCTCACCCTGAGATGTCGATACAGATCCAGTCAGGTCTCGCTGAATTCAGTCAAAAACATTTTGAAATCAGCTCCCAATCTCCAAACAATCGAAGCTTGTGGGATTGGTGCTGTGGCGGCTCTGTCTGAGCATTGCAACCTCAGGACATTGGTATTGGAGCGCAGCGTCATGGCACAGGACGATTTCCGAAGGACCATGATGGCGTTTCCCAAACTTGCATCATTCACTTTCAAAACTCCCAAATTTGCTCTTTTAGAGAATAGCGATGCCACACCGTCTCAAATCGAACAGGCCATTATGATCCGCCGCGATACCCTTCGGCATTTCGACCTTGCCGTTGACCCTGCGTTTTGTCTACCGATTTCCCACTTGATCGAAAGTCTCAACACGACGGCTCTCGAAAGTTTAAGCATCGACAGCAGAAATATCAGGGCTACTAGGTCCGATGACCCTTCCTCGACGAGATTTGGGCTTTTGAGCCTTCTGCCCCCGAAAATTCAATCGTTTCGACTTACATCCTGCTCAGACCATATGTGGGACGACATCTTTCAATTGGCTACCAAGAGCCGAGCATACTACCCGAGCCTCCGCAAGGTCGAATTTCCAGGACTCGAAACTAAGCAGGCAGTGCTGAAGCAGGCCTTCAGAGAGTCAAATATCGAGTGCTCTTTTTAGGACCAGATTGGGAAAATAGATTCATGTCCGCAATGAGAAGAGTTTGAGCTAAAACATACTGTACGTACATTTTATTTATCCATCACTCCTCATCCCCTTCTTCTTCATCTTTCTCCTTTGACAGCCTTTGGAAGGTATCCCACAACGCGTTCCAAGTTTCAGCTCCCTCTGGAGTGGACTTTATTCTTTCTTCTGTGTCATCTTCCAGGGAAGCGAAAAATAATTCCAACTGCTCAACACTAAAAATTTCATCATTTTTCCCTGTGGGCGCAGGTTGTTCAAGCGTGTTGTACCCCAAAAGGTCGAGAATTTTGTTCAAGGCCCGATAGCCAAGAACTGTGGTCGCGCCCGATAAGCATATGGCGATAAAACGCGCAACTTTAGGCGAGGCCGAATTTTCGAAGCTCATTGTCCAGAGCACAGCCCGTTCCAACTTGGCCAGTCGTCCATATGAGCGAGGGTAGGTAAATTCTGAATTCTCGCAGACCTCGGAATATCGACGTAGGAACTGTTTAAACTCGGACTGCGGCGAATGAGACGCCCAACCGTCGTCTTCCGTCACGGCTTTCAGTTGGTTGAAATAACTCGGAAAGACACCGGGCAGCATCATGTTTTCTTTGAGAGGAAACTCGATAATGCGGACAGTAACTGCGTCGTAATTGGGAACCTGATCCTCCACCTTTCCATCCATCTCAACTTCTGTGGTGAAATGCAACAAGGCTGGTCCATGGACCCTCCAAGACGCACAAAGAAAGCTCTCTGGGCAGGAAATGTAGTTGAAGCTGGCAGATGCGACAGATGGATTGGCGTAGTGATACCGAATCAACTTTTCAAACGCAATATCCCACCCATCCATGAGAAATTCTTCCCTATGCCATGGCTGCGCAGAAGCATACACCCAGTGATGCCATGGCTCCTCTTCAGGGTCGTTGACTCGTCTGTGCAAGCCATGCAAACTTGCGAAACTTGTTGGGTCGGGACTCCCATAGGGAGGATAGGCTTCCTTGTCAAAATCAAGCCGCTCCAGGCCCAACCTTTCCCACCAGTCTGTAGGGTCATGAAGCCTTAGCACATGAAACGGTGGAAGAACAGCGTCAACCACGCGTTGACCAGAGACGACGAGATGTTCGGCAAAATCCTTTGCTTCGAGGTCCTGCTTCAAATAGAGGACCGAAGCATATCCGGTTTCCAACAAATAGTTTCCAACGAAAACGCCTTCGATAAGGCCGTTTAAGAAGGGCAAAATCGTGACGGGGAGGGAAATGAGGACGAGGGTCTTCACCAGACCCCTCACTGGCCTCAGAAGGCCTAGCATTGCGATTTGACTTGACGCGTCGACCGCTGTGATTATGAGTGAGGTATGGCGGTGTACTTTGACGCGTTGGCCGATTTTTGATGGCATGAAATGATAACAGGCCATGGGGCGGTTATTCCCGGATCCCAGTCAATGATGGGTGTTTCATTGGCCAAGAAAGGATTTGGCTCATTAATCCATGCATAAATAGCGGCCCTTGTCATTTACAGGGTTGATTGCAAAATTAATACGCGCATTCTTCAACCACGGGTCTGCCCTCTGTCATGTCACATAATATGCCACGACTCAGGGATATGGTCTTGTACTTTATTACCAAAGTTATGTTGCAGTGTCTTGTCGGTTTTGGAATGGTACACTTTGTTTAGCTAAAGCTTGTGGTACGGATGTCCTACGCAATTGGTTGAAGGGATGCAGCAAATCTGGAGAGCGAAAGAAATTCCGATTAACCTACCTACCTAAGCTAGAGACATCCACCACCATTCCATCTTAGCGACCACACTTCTAGTAGCGGTCTACAAAGGTGCTTCCTGTTCGGCTTGTGTACGATGATGCATCATCGTTACCCTTGGATCGCCGCCAAAAGGCCAATCCCTTAAGCCATCCGAATCCAAAGGTCTTTCGCTTTGGCACTTCTCTTTCACTGCCGTAGCCGTAGCTTGGCGGGGTCCTTCTGTTCCCATGAACATAGGTTCCTTGGTGCTTTGGAGGAGGTGTGTGGCATGCGCAAAGACAGCAGCCGCAGCATGCCTTTTTGGGAACAGGTGGTAGTGGAAAGGGAGGTCCAGGTATCCCCCGCATGTAGGGCAATTCTCCCTCCTCAAGCTTGAGGGTAATACCGATGAGCTGGGCATAAATGTCCAACCGGCTGATGGGAATTGGAGTCACGGCAATTCTGTTTCTTCCGGCGGCGTGGCACATCCTCTGCCTGATGTTATCCAGCATCTCATCATCATCGGCGCATTTCGGCCACGAAGGCGCTGGTGCTGATGGCTGATATCTGGCAAGGTCCGAGCAAAGCGTCTGCAGCGTGTCGATGGAAATGTCCAAGTCGTCGGGAACCAGAGAAGAAAAGTCGTTGTTGGTCATTCCCTTGGGAGGATAGATTAGATCCGTCTTCTGCTTCACTCGGCAGATGCGCAATGCCAGCGAGTCCCAGGTCGTGTTCAAGCTAGCAGGGGCGAGAGTGATGCCATGGTTGCCTTCGAGACGCCTGACTCGCGTGTTGAGCTCAGCCAAGGTGCTGTTTGCAACGACGTCTTCAAGGAAAAAGGCGTTGTTCCTCCCTTCCAGGTTGGCGATGATGCCTCCAAACTTCATCTGCATGACTCGGGACTCTGGGTAGGACATTTTGACTGAAGAAGGATTGTCGAGGGTGAAAATACCCCGCAGAATACTTGGGATGCCCTCGTTTATACTTGGCCGCAGACTTTTCCAGCCTCAAGTTGTGGGGGCCAGGCAGCAGTCAGCCCGGCGTGATGCAAGTACATGTATCACACGATTCTCACCAACAGCCCAATCAGGAGTTGGTCGGTCAGCCGCCGAGTCACTAGTGGCCAATTGTCGTTGCAGTCACAGTTCCCGATGTGGTATTATTCGACGACGTGGTGGGGAAATGCAACCTGCAGGCGAAAACGAGGCGAACGATTACCTAGTGGTCCGCATACGGCCGTTCTCGACGAATTGTGGTGCAGAGTAATACGACTGATGCAGGGTGATACGACTGATCATTGAGGGTTCTCGGTGAGGACTTGGTGTGGCTGATTGAACAATCGACCATCAGGTTGCCTATTTGTTCATGACCAAAATGATCACATTTATAGATTTATTGAGGCTCCGCTGCTCCTCTGACGGAAGTCTGACCTGTGGGGAAGAGGAAGCTCCGGTATTTAATTACTGATCGTAGGAGATCGTACAGTGATCTGTGCCTGCACTTCTCGCATATGTAACGATAAAGAAAGCGGGCGGGAAGCCGCTCGTTTCCCGTCGCATCTAAGTATCCATTCTCGCTCGCGCTTGAATCCTGAGCGGGAAAGTTGACCTCTTCTCATTGCGCCCGAAATTCTCTCTTGGGTCAAATCTTCTTGTCCATTATATCTTTAAAAGAGCACCGCGCGTCGAGTCTGCTAGTACGGCCCGCCATAGCTTTTTACCGTTAAAGATAAACAGCTCACCTCTCTTTCCAAAGCAGAGATTCGCAACTCCACCTGGAATCAAGATCTTGCCAATCAAGACGCCGCCCGGAGACCAAACATGAACACCATCTCCGCATCCACCAAAGACATTCCCATCCATATCGCACTTGATACCATCAGGATATCCGTTGTCCGACATAGCAAAGAGTCGACGGTTCACGATGAAGGGTTGTCCCTAGTATGTTGCGACATCAAATGCGTAGCTAGATTGTGTCGGCCGGATGCTGGAAAGCAGCTGAATCGGTTGGTAACTTACATTGTAGATGCTCTGGCATAGCTCACACTCCCATCGCCCCAGATGGAATCTGTCTCGGTAACATACACTATTATTGTGTTGATTAATAAAGTAAAGTAAAGTAAGATAACTCTGATTTATACTGACCGCTTTTTTTATAAAATCTTCATTTATTAAGCTTAAGCTAAAGATTTTATCTTTATATAATATATATTTACTTTTAAGTCTTTATAAATTTTAAGTATTTTAATAGTTATAAATTTTTAATATTAAGGTTTTAAAATATTTAAAATATAAATAATAATTTTATAAGAAATCTTTTAAAGTTTAAATTAAAAATATGAATAAATCAGCTATTTAATTTACTTAAATAATATTTTTAAAAGTTTTAATTTACTTAAATAATAATATTAAAATTTAATTACTATTAAAATTATAATTTATATAATTTAATAACTAGCTTAATATATATATATAATCTTTTTAAATTATTATAGTATTTATTAAAGAAATAACAACTTAATAACTAAAAGCTGAATTTCTATTTACTGTATTCTAAAGCATCCTCCCGATAAATTCCTTAGTTCTAATTATTAGCAGCTTAAGTAAATGAACCTTACGCCCTCGCTTAATATTTCACCGCCAATCGTCTGAGAATGTCGTCTCCCGTTCACTGACCGCTTACGTGAGGGGGTTAATTAATGTCTGACGGGAAGCACTGCCTCAATGGGCCCCTAGATCAACCCGAAACTGCGGGATTAAGAGCTTGACAAATTCATTCAACATTCTTCAAAAACGTTGCCTTTAGAGACGACGAACCGGCAGCGATTAAACTGGAAGTGTCGGAATGCCCGGGAGAGAAACGAACCGAGATCGGCTAGAGCCGATGCTGCTTGCGGCCACTTCATCTGGGAGCGTTCCCTCTGAGCCTGAGATCCTGGCTACGTTTGATCGGCTGGTCAAGGATGATGTGATCCAGTACGACTACTCGTATGCAACAGAGACCCGAAAGATCAATGGAATTCATGTGAGCGATTGTGAATCCCGATTTATTTCGGCGCGACCCTTGTGCTGATCACCGCAGTTCGAATTCCGCATCTCCAAAGCCCTCGAGAACAAGCCTGCCACCCCTCTCTCTTCTGTGGTTCTGAATGGCTCCATGGGAGAAAACCCGAGACCAGGTAGCGATATTAATACAGTCTGCACCGAGATATGCAACCTGGGGACTGCGCACTTCCTCGCCTTCAACGGCTTCGCTTCATATCGCCCCCATTACCTGCTTCTCACCGCCGACGGCCATAGAAGACAACGGGAGCCGCTGGACATTGAAGACTTTCGCGCAATCCACGCATTGCTTGACATGAATGGTAGTGACCATCTCGTCTTCTTCAACTGCGGCGCCGAGGCGGGGTGCAGCAGGGAACACAAGCATCTCCAGGCCATACCCAAGGAGTCCTTTGACGGAGCGCCGTGGTGCAACCTGGACCAAGCAGAAGAAACCCTGCCGTTTGCCTACTACGAACGCAAACTAGAAGAAGACCTAAACCCAGAAGTTAGCCTGATTATATACAGGGAGGGCCTGCAACAAGTCGAGCGCGCCTTGAACCGGAAGACTACCAAGGAGGGCGGAGCCCCGCCGCACAACATGATCATGGATAGGCATAGGATGGTCATGATTCCCAGGAGCAAGGCTGGCATCGACCCTCTCGGGGCCAACTCTGGTGGCATGCTGGGCATGATCTGGACAAAGAACGAAGAGACGATGCAAAAATGGCTGGAAATCGGGCCACAGAAGATCTTGGAGGCTGGAGGTGTGCCGAAGTCTGAATAGGCATGTGCTATTGGGAGCTGAGAGGGGATATGATCTAGACTGATGATGGCAGATATATGACAGTCCGATGAGCCCTGCTCGGAAATAGCCACAGCTTAATTCACATTGTCAAATCCACATAGCGCCACATGGGTTTCTTAATCTCCCGCTGTCAATAAGGAGGATTCATATTTACGATGCAGTCACATAAACGGCCTTTGGTTTCTTATTCGTTGACAACCAAGCCAGCAGTCGCACGTAAAAGGTACTTGCAAGGGCCTGAAGATACACAGCCAGAATGAGATTATTCGAGGAACCCGTTGGGGGGAGGAAAGAAAGAAAGGAAGCCAAAACGCGGTCGGCTACGAAGTGTTGATTGAGTCATCGGAGACAAACAATCGGCGAGTGGGTGACGGCTGAAAGAGGACCAGCCTCAGATGGGCATCGCCAACTCGCGACATGTTGGACGGTCACTGGATTCGGTGAGGCGATGGAATCCTGCAGGTAGAAAATGAGGCGGCGGCGCGAGCTGGAGCTGCCTCGCTGGCTCGACGACACAGGCAACCCTCGATGATACAAACGCGCATGAAAGTGCGAAAGAGAGAGGCTGTCCCCACCAGATCGAGCACAGCTGAGCCGTACAGGATGCGGCATTTGTGAGCGGCTGAGCGGCTGAGGCGGTGAATGACCCGTTGGAGGCCACCACCCCTGTGCAAAATCAGGCTGCGAGGCTGTCACGCCTCATTATGAGAGCCTCTTCATGCGAGGAAAAGGGCCGGTTCCCACCATTCCATCTCAAGGCCTTCACCGCTCTTCACCCGCAATCAAGGGCATCTGCCATGGAACTGAACCATCAAATGAGCGGAGACAAGGCTCACGGGCTGCCACAACAGAACCCCACTGTTCGCGGCACAGCCAACAAGTCATTCAGCATCCCCAGCTGGGAGCTCTCCAGGATTGACTCGACAGGCTCGACCTTGGCCGACGATAAACCCCAGCGCTTGAAACAGGTTGATTCGGGATTGACTGCGACTTCCAGACTGGACGATTCACTCTGCGGGCGCCCTGCCGCGTTGGACTTGTCGCTGCATCCCGGACTTGGCCTTTTCGGACTGGACGTGCTCAACAACGATGCAAACTTCCTCCCAGACTCTAGACTAGATGTGTTGACCGTGTCGGGACCTGAAAACAGACTCGGTAGGGAGCTCGCTCATGAGGACAATTCCCGTGGTTAACAGATCCCTCTAGCATTTCATACCGACCAGAGCGATGCACAGGTGGAGGCGACAATCGATGTATGTCTGATGCGCTGAGTTGTCTGGGTTTCTGTTCGTGCCACCGTGCTGACAGATCAGTTCCTCGAGTCAAACACCGGCAGTCCAGCTCTGATGGTCATGTATGGCGGATCCCTTTCCAAACTATTCGCGTCTTCATGTGGCTGACACTTCAACAACTAGATGCGTCAAGCTTGAGGCAGACACCAATGCATCGTTTGAGCAAAAGTCTTGGATGTCAAAATCGCTCGCCAAAAAACTCTTTAGTTACTACGATATCCACGCCGGGTTCTTGCTCGACCTCGTCGGACGTCCAAATTATTGGTCCGCCCTGTCCCAGGTGAAGACTGATCAAAGGCACCACCAGGATGTGTTTGGTGAGTCCGGGCATACCAGCCGTAGTCGTTGTACCATCTAAAACTTGCACAGAGCTCTTCTGCCAACATCCGCGATGGCACCAAAAAGGTCGGTACGACAAGGAGAAGGGCGCCATGCAGGGCAATAAGGCGCCCTGCTCTCTCTACATGACCTACTCCGCCGCCACCGATACAACCGTTTACCTGGTCGTTGCTCCGGATGATGGCATCTGGTTCTCTTTCGTGGATCTCATACAGCTCAGCCCTCCTAAAGACGGCCACACGTTGGTGTCGGGAAGGGAGCTGGCGACGAGTCCTTTTCTTTTGCACTCGATGGTGTCCAATATTGCATTTGAACAAGCGACCATCTACGCTGCCGACACACGTGTTCGATTAATGACGCAGGTATAATACTACCCTTCAAGAGATTGTTGTGTTGGATCTAGGCATGGCTGTATCTGTTACTGACACAACTTTAGCTCAAAAAGGTCAATGACTACTCCGACAGCCAGGACCTGGAGAACATGCAAACTGAAGATATGCATGACTTCGACTCCCGCAAAGAACTATCTAGCATCACCCGACAACTGTATTCAGTATCGCAAATGATAAACACCGGACTCGGGAGCGCTAGTTCGGCTGTAAAGCTGAGTGTCAAGCTGCTCGAGGCACACACGCAATTCTGTCAACGTACGGGGAGAGGAGGGCCTGGGACATCCGTCAGCCGTACCCACACAGCGCTCCAATACGTGCACGATGCGTATCTTTATCAGCAAAGTTGGCTTGAGCAATACAAGACCCGAAAAGAGACAGCCATGGGCTTTGTTAGTTCACTGACCCCATATATCAGAGGTGCTAGGCTAACATGGGTATAGGTGTTCAACATGGTGACGCAAGGGGACAGCTCCCTTGCTCTAAGCACATCTTATCGAATGTCCCAGGACAGTTCTTCAGTACATGCAATCACAGTCCTCACTATGATCTTCCTTCCGGGAACCTTTACGGCAGTAAGCCTCTGTCTCTTCTTTCCTGCTCTAGATACCGGGGCTAATTATAAAAGACACTATTCTCCAGTGTTGCCTTCCGAGCTAGCGACTCTGGCGCAACTGAGATCACATCTTGGTTAGCACCCTTTGTCATTGTAGCGATAAGCTTAACTATCACTGTGCTTATCATTTGGTATTTCCGCACGAGGATCAGCGAGTGGTCTAAACTGCTTATTGTGCCACTGAGGCAGCGAGGGCAGCGACGACGAGGGCGTTTAGAAATGAGCGCAGCAGAGATTGTGTAACGAGTGACGAATTTAGACATGGAAATAATTAGTCTGAGGCTCATGTGTTATGAGAAATGAAATTACTGTCGCAGGGGGCTCTATGACCCAGCAGACAGCCAGCTCGTAATATCCCGAATTTCCTGATGATATCAGCAACGCGACGTCGGTGCTCGACGGCTACGCGTTGCGGCACGATAAAACTCTACTACGTGAAGCCATGCTTCTGGCCATTAATTTAATCTTTCTTTTGTATCGTTTGCATCTGGCCTGAATCCTCTGTCTGACTACGGAGAGTGGTCCATCATGATGATCCACAACACCAAGAAATGTCAGGCTGCGATAACGATGGAATGCCGTCTGCGGAAGTATGCCGCCCTGACTCACCGAAGGAGTGGCCTGGTTACTACTCTACAAGGTGGCGCCGGGAGACCAGTCCGATGGCGTCTTTTCGCGCTTCCATTTCAGCTTTGATGCATGACCTTGTCGGGGACATCGGCGGAGATGGACAAGCATAGCCCCTCTTTTCGCTTCTTCTGGGGTCATCGGGGAGATAAACAGACCAAGAAGTGGATTCTGCGGGGACACGTCTGACCAGGTTCAATTTCGGAAACACATCAACTTCGGAGAGAAGTTAGAGCCAACGGATCTCCCCGATGGCGCTGATAACCCTGCACGTCACACTTCAAGTCTGGATGTTTCACTTGGGACTCGTACGTGGTGTATGAGTGGAAGGTTGTAGACAAACGGAGTAAATGCCCAAACTGTGGTTCGGGAGAAGTGTATATATGATCCTTTACTTGCTCTCGACCCCTTGATACAGCATTCTATCCAGCTCTTCCTAGATTCCTCCATTTATCCTGAATTATCAAGATACCCTTCATTATACACTCTTAATCCGAGCTTCACTATGCCCTCTTCATTGAAACGTGCGGTCCGCATCGGTGGCTCCTCTGGAGCTGTGACGGATCGGCATCACGCCCTTGAGCGCATCGCCAAAAATGAAAACGTCGACGTTATCCACGGTGACTGGATGTCTGAGTACAACATGTCCAAGCGAGGCGCCGACAAACACCTTGCTAAACTCAGTGCTGCCCCTACCGGTGCCTTCGAGCCCACCTTTATTGAATCCCTTCGCCCAGCACTTAAACACCTCGCTGCCAAGAGGATCAAGTTCGCCTGCAACGCTGGAGCCTCTGACCCTGCGCTTCTCGCTGCCTTTGTTCGCGGTATGATCAAAGATCAGGGCCTCAAGTTGAAAGTGGCCTGGGTGGAGGGTGACGAGGTGTCGTTGGATATGCTTAAGGAGCAGCAAAAGATCGGCAACGGCCTCGAGGCGCTTACTACTGATAAGCCGCTCGCGGGCTGGGGTTTCGAGCCCATCTATGCCCAATGCTACCTTGGCGCCTTTGGCATCGCTGCCGCCTGGTCTGCGGGTGCGGACATTGTTCTGTGCGGACGTGTCGCCGACGCTGCCCCCGTGATGGCGGCCGGAATCTGGTGGCACGGCTGGAACCGCGAGCGGTTCGACCAACTTGCTGGTGCGTTTGTGTGTGGTCACTTGATCGAGTGCAGCAATTATGTCTGTGGTGCCAACTGGACCGGCTTCAAGAGGTTCGGCGCCAAGGTGCTCGATTTCGGATTTCCCATTGCCGAGATTGCGGAAGATGGCTCATTCGTGGTGACCAAAGAGGACAACACAGATGGCTGCGTCACCATTGAGACGTGCAAGAGTCAGCTTCTGTACGAGATCCAGGGCCCCTGGTACTTTAACAGCGATGTGACGGCCGAGCTGCGAGATATCAAGTTCGAACAAGTCGGCACGGATCGTGTCAAGGTTACTGGCGTAAAGGGTCTTCCCGTAAGTCCATCTATTTCACTGTTTAGATGAAAGAGGAGCTCTATGCCCTCTATCAGTCATCTTCCAGTCCTTCAACACTCGCTAACACCTCTAGCCACCACCTACAACCAAGGTCTCCATCACTGCCACCGGTGGCTACCAAGCTGAAGCGCATTACTTCGCAGTCGGTCTCGACATCGAGGAAAAGGCCGCCATGCTCGAAGCCCAGCTACGCTCCCTCCTCCCCATCTCTGCCTACCACACCTTCGTGGTGCGCACCAACGGCCGCCCACCCCTGGATCCTCGCACTCAAGACTCTGCTACCTGTGATATTCGCATCTTCGCCCAGGCCAAGAACGTCGAGGACCTGTCGTATGAGAAGTTTCTGCGCCCTATCATCGACAACATTATGGCTGCGTACCCCGGCGCGCAGTTTGCCTGCGATACAAGACAAGGCGAGCCGAAGCCGTACCAGGAGTTCTGGCCCGCGTTGATGCCCCAGAGCGCTGTCCAACACCGCGTGCACATGGAAAGTGGCGAGATTATCGAGATTCCTGCTCCAGCTGTCACCAAAACCTTTCCTCGCCATCAGCCCTCATACGATACGGACTCGCCCGTCGACCTAGCCTCCTTCGGCCCCACCACTCTCGCGCCGCTCGGCTATATCGTGCATGCTCGCTCCGGCGACAAAGCATCCAACTCAAACTGTGGCTTCTATGTCCGTCACGAGGATGAGTACGACTGGCTGCGGAGTATCCTGAGCATAGACAAGGTCAAGGAGTTGCTGGGTGACGACTATAATGGAAAGCTAGTTGAACGGTTTGAGCTGCCGGGCATTTGGGCTGTGCACTTTCTATTATTTGATCATCTGGATAGGGGTGTGGCGAGCTCGAGCACTTACGACGTGTTGGGGAAGAATGTGGCCGAGTATTTGAGGTGTAAGAGAGTAGAGATTCCAAAAAGGTTCCTGGAGAGGGGCAGGATTTGAGGAATAGGGTGGTGGAAATACGATCCTATCGTTTACAGTCCTGAAGTATATTTCTAAATTCATTTTCATTTACTATTTGTTTCCAACGTTAGTTGGCAGACTTAAGTAGGTTCTTGGGATGGTATAGCCTATATTATCATAGATAATTGATTACGTCCAGTCGGATATTTAGCTCCATCACCACTTAGGTAGTGTCGCTCAAGGCATACTGGCGATGATTTCATCCCGTGATTCTCCTACCGAGGGCCTGATACATAAAAACGTCAATTGGGATTCGTGGTCTATTCGCTACAAGAGGACACGTAAAACTTGAACTGTAGCGCACTATTAATTTGCCTACATATAAAATCACAAGATTCATCTCAATCTGTATTCATCAAAACAAGCCCAGGTCGGCAACTCTCCAACGCATCCTCCGTTCTTTAATCCTCAATCTTAAAAATCAGCTTCCCCTTCATTCCAGGGTCATGGTAATCCTTGATCAACTTCCCAACATCGCTCAATTCATACGCCCTCCTTTCCACATGAATACCCTCCCGCTGCACTGTTGCCAACATCTCACTGTTTGTGCTCGGCTGCCCCAGACACCCGGCAATGACGACGAGATCCGTCGAGATGAAGACGCTGTATGGCATTGGGATCGGCTTTTCCGGTTGTCCGACGACGACAAGAGTGCCGTGCTTCTCTATGATGTCGGTCGCAAAGGCAAAGGCGGGGAGGGCGTCAGTGGAGACGAGGGCAAAGTCGACGCCAGTAGCACGGAGAGAGGGAACAGTGGAGGACGAAAAGGCCGTGGAGATGGCTTCGAGAGCTGCAGGGACGCCAGATTTGGCATTCAGGACGAGATCGGGTTGGAGGCGTGGCGGGAGTGTGGACATTAGGGCGAGGGGCTCATCTCGCGTATCGATCGCAACGACTTTATAGCCCATCACTTTTGCGAATTGGACACCTGGTAATGTTAGCCTTACTCGTGCATTCTACCCACCCAGCTATCCGCAGATCTGGCGTAGGGCGAGCATGAATACCATTCCGGAATTATGTACGAGTGGTTCAAGAGACAGGACTTACCCAAGTGCCCCAGTCCACCCAATCCAATAATAGCCACAATGCTCCCCGTTGGCATTTTTGCGCGCTGGATGCTATTGTACATGGTAGAACCAGCGCACATGAGTGGTGCCGCCACTTCAAACGGCATGTCATCTGGGAGCTTGACTGTCCATAACGGGTCCGCAACCATATATTCGGCCATGCCACCGCCAATAGTTAGGCCGGAGAGGGTGTTGGAGATGCAGTAGTTCGTAGAACCACGGAGGCATTCACGGCATTTTCCTTGGATAGTCAGAATAGCGTTGAGACGTGGGAAGATTGACGAAGACATGACTTACCACAAAGGTCTCTGAAGATTCCTACGCCGACTCGATCGCCGATTTTGAAATCACCTTTGACATCTGACCCGATTTCACAAATGACACCTACATTCTCTGTTTATCGACTGTCAGTCAAGAAGACAGTATCGGTTGGCCTCTATCGCAGTTGGATCTCACTAACCGTGTCCAGGCACCATAGGCAGTGCGCTGTTGAAATCCCCCTATAAAAAGCGTGCAATTAGCAATAGCACTTCTTCTAAAACTTCGAGCAGCATGGCGGAAGCAAGATTGAAACGAACCTTTGCAGCCATGAGCTCTGTGTGGCAAAACCCCGCGGCTTTCATCTTGATGAGCATCTCTCCTGGCTTTGGTTTCGGGGTTGGAATATCGGTGCGGTAGACATATGGTTTGTTGAATTCCTCGATTACAATGCCACGCATTGTGGGGGGGATCGCGGTGGCCATGGCGAGTTTACGTTTGTCTTGTCCTTCTGAAGCTGTCGCTCCGCAAATGCAAAGACGGTATTTTCTGGAGGACAGTAACTATATGGGACACGACTGAACAGAGCAGAACTAAACAGAGCAGAGCAGAATGATGAATAAGCCCTGTCTGAGAATGCTCCAGGTTCATGGAGAACCGATGCTCTGTGGCTTAAGATGTGGGGGATCTACAGATGGCATGTCTTCGAACGTCCGAAGCTCCACTTGCCGAAACTCCCCGATGCCCGAAATTCCGCGGAGGGACATCTGTATGCATGAATCCCTGACAAGCTCCCCGACCTCTGAGCGCTAATCCAGGCTGAGGTTAGATTGAGCATCCTTCGGGTCTTTCCCCGGCCTCCCCTGCTTACCCCAATCCCAGGCATTTCCTACCCCAGTTCAAATATGGCCAGGGGAGGGGAAATATCCCGACATGTACTACCGGTATTTAGTTCATGTAATACGTGAATCAACAATATACTCTCTTCTCTCGTTCTCTAGCCTGATATCCTCTTTAAAACTGAAAACGCCTCTTGGTCTATACTACAAGCTCATCTTCCGTCATGGAGCATCAACGGTCTCACTCCTCCCCTGCTTGCATCTTCCATTCATACTAAAATCCCCAGCTTAGGAAAATCAGGCCTCAGAGTCTCCAAAATCATCCTCGGATGCATGTCGTACGGCTCACCCCTGTGGGGCGCCTCCAGCTGGGTCCTTCCAGAGGAAGAGTCCCTCCCTCTCATAAAAGCCGCATACGATGCCGGGATTAATACGTGGGATACGGCAGACGTTTGTATGGTCACTCTACGTGTTTTATATTAAAATTGCAAAATAAGCTGAGCTAATTTCCCTTCAGACTCCAACGGCGAATCTGAGAAGCTCGTTCGCACCGCAATGGAAAAATACTCCATCCCTCGCTCCAAGCTTGTCATTATGACTAAAATTTTCGGTGTTGTTGATGAATCTGACATTGCCAATCGTGTCAACAATCCTGCGCCCAATGAATGGGTCAACGAACACGGCCTGTCCCGCAAACACATTATAACGGCGGTCGAGAACAGCGTCAAGCGACTGGGAACACATATCGATGTGTTGCAGATTCACAGGCTGGACCATGAAACCGAGAGCGAGGAGATAATGCGTGCCTTGCACGATGTCGTGCAGTCCGGACAGGTGCGGTACATTGGTAAGAGCCCACTCTCTATCGTCTCATTTCTCTCCCATGATCTTGAAAGAATCGATATTAACAGAAGGCAAATAGGTGCCTCGTCCATGCGCGCACACGAATTCGCTACACTCCAGTACACAGCCATCCTCCACAACTGGACGCCTTTCATCTCCATGCAGCCATTCTACAACCTCCTATACCGCGAGGAAGAACGTGAGATGCTGCCATTCTGTCGCAAAACCGGCGTAGGCATCATCCCCTGGTCGCCACTCTCACGCGGCGTCCTCGCAAGGCCGTACCCCGCCGACCCGACCGCTGGGACGACCCGCGAGCAGTCGGACCAGGTACTGCAGGCTCTGAAGGGACGAGAGCAGCAAATCGACCGTGAGATTGTTGGGCGCGTCGAGTCCGTGGCAAAGAAGCGTGGTGTGAGCATGGCCATCGTCGGCCTGGCGTGGGTGCTATCAAAAGGGTGCTGTCCAATTGTTGGGCTGGGGAGCGAGAAACGTATCGCGGAGGCAGTAGAGTCGCTCAAGTTTGTGTTGACTGAGGACGAGAAGAAGTACTTGGAGGAGGCGTACCAGTCCAAGGAGGTGTTTGGACATGCGTAATTCAGATTCATAGACAAGATTGTAAAATATTTTAGGCTTTCACCGGCTAAACCACTTCATTTCGCATTTTTTAGCATCTATTAATGGTCTACGCCCTGGTCTTCTCAGATGACTGGCTCAGAGATGTGGACATTACACGGTGACCGATAAAGGCACTCTGCGACAGAACCAGACTTTACAACATGTCAACGCGTAAAAACCCCTACAGGATTAAGTTTACGGAGATTATATTTACGGTGGGCTGGAAAGAATATGATACCCGTACATGGTAGAATTATACGATTGACTGCTTGCCAACTGTTGTCAACTTGAACTACTTATTCTTGCAGAGTTGGTGCAGGTGATTTAGGGTAACTCAGTCTGATTTTAGAAGCTTGTCAATAAAGAAGTTATATACAGTGAGATAGAAAGGTAGTATTCAGCAGTAGCTAGCAGTACGGTACTCTATAAATCATAGTAGCCGCATTCCATGCTCCGCGGTCTCCCCACTTCTAGGTCCGATCTAGAGCTTGCTACACTTATGGGTAACACTTGACCATAATGTGGGTTCAACACAGATAAGCTGCTTCTTCCAATCTAGACCTTTTCGTCTGATCGATCCTCGAAGTGCTCGGCGTCCCCCATGTCCACGCGCTTCGATGCCATCTGTGCCTTGAGGGCATCCTCACCTGGCACCCGAGCGTCCTTGCCGTCGAACACCTTGACCATTTCCTCCAAACTATGTCCATTGGTCTCAGGATAAGTGAAATATACTGTCAAAGTGATGATGACCAACAAGCCCACATACACGCAGTAGTACTTCCACTGGATAGCTTCAAGAGCGATGGGATTGACAAAGATGTTGAAAAAGACAGCCGCCTGTGTGGAGAGCTGGGAAATGGCGAGACCACGCGCACGATAAGTATACGGCCAGATCTCGCAGACATAGCTGACCACCAGAGGTGTAAAGGCAATGTCGTAAAAGCCGTAGTAGATGAAGAGGAAGGGGACGACAGCGAGACCGGTGGCGGTGTGTGCGGTGTTGGCAAAGGAACCGGAGAGCGCAGAGATGAGGATGTAGGAAACGAGCATGCCAACGCAAGAGGTCATGAACAATAGGCGTCTGCCGAGGCGATCGACGCAAAGCGTACCGCCAACAGCAAGGATCAGGTTCCAGACTTGCAGGAAACCGCTGATGAGGGTCTGGCGCGTAACGTCTGTGATGCCGACAGTTGCGAGGACGGGTGCGAGGTAGTAAGACGCAATTCCCACGCCGTTCCACTGCGCAAAGATGCCAAGGGTGATGGAGATGAAGAGACGGTGACGGTTGCCCTTGGTCTTGAGCATGTCGACATACGAGGTGGAAGCTTTGGCAAGCCTCTCCATCTCGAGGGTGCCTTGGATCTCAGCAAGCTCAAATGCAACAAGCCTGGAGTTTTCGTCGCCTCCAGCGTGGGATTTGACGAGGAACGCGCGGGCCTCCTCGACGCGGTCGTTGCTAAAGAGCCAACGGGGGGATTCAGGTGTGAGGAGCAGGCCGGGAATAATGACGATAGGGATGAGGACTTGGAGGAGGCAAGGAACACGCCAGGTCCAGTTGTTACCGTAGTTGCGGGTACCATAGGTGGCCCAGGCTGCGACAAGAGAGCCTGTTGCCGTTAGGACTTTTCTTAAGCGGTTGTTTCGAATGGCGACTTACCAATATACCAACCGCAGTTGTAGAGCGAGGTGAGGATAGATCGATGGCTGGGATACGCAATTTCGGTAATCAAAATAGGTGCAGTGGCAGACCAGCAGGCCGTGGCACCTCCAATGAACAGTCTCCCGAGGATAAACATGACTTGGTTGTGGGCAGCGGTCGTCAGAACAACGCCCAGGACGAGCCAGACGTAGCCAAAAGCGATGGTCTTCCAGCGTCCAAAGTAGTTGTTGCACCAGGCAATGGCAGGGAAGCAGACGGTAGCACCTAGAGACTGCACAGCGACGATGAAGCCGAGATAGGCCCCAGTGGGATCGCCCATAAAGTGGCCCCATTCAGGAAGAGCCTGGAGGCCGTTCATCATGGAGCCATCATATCCGTTGGCGGACGAGAAGAGGACGAGGCAGAAGATGGAAAAGTTGAGGCGGACGAGGTGGGATTTCTTGTACCAAGGGAGTCCATCCTGAGGGAGGACTGCGGCTAGTTCAGGGCCGACGCCCTTCATGTGCTCAAGGACCATGTTGGATGGTGTATGATGGAGAATGAGATGTGGATATGATGGAGTGGATGAGATGAAGATGGATAGGAAGGGATCTTCGACCTGGGGGACGGAGCATAGATATAGAGGCTTTGAGATGACCGACCAGGCTGGTACGTACTACTGAAACCTGGGGTATGGGGTATGGGTGGCCCTAACGCGCGGAGGATCCGGGGACCCCATTGATAGATGCGGGGGCAATACCTACTAGTTCGTGGCGGTTCCCCGAACGCCCCCGGCTCCCTTGATCACCAGGGCCTCTCGCCCGGTATTCCGCGGCCGTCCCAGCCTTTTGCTTGGTCGATCTAGTGGTTTAACTGCCACCGGCGAGTCAGATGGAGACATGCCTGAACTGATTCCTCATCAAGGTGGTTCGCTTACGGGGTTAAAAGTATTTGGGCCCTTCTAGACTTGTGACTTGCGTTTATGAGTATAGTTATGTCATGATTGACTAATATTTAACAAGCCACATCTACTTACAGACGTCACGTCGTACCAATGAGAGGGTTGGCGAGGTTGAGAAAGTCCGGTGTCGATCCTACGGCTTCGGTCTGAGTAGTACGCCGCAACATCGGCCTCCTCGTTTTCTTACGGAATATTCCTATTGTGTCAAATCTTACTGAGAGAACATCGAGTGCTAGAGAACGGAACCCAGGTGCATGTTGAAGCTGAGCTCTTTGGCTGTACAGTCACCATTCAGTCCATCCCACAGGCTCCATCCTGGATTAACTCAACATCCTGTAACAACTCTTCCAACACCACCTTTGATCTCCCAACATCCACCGACTCTGCCTCCCAATACCCCAAAATCTCAATCATCTGCTTCACCGTCTCCCTCCATCCCCCCTCTCCCATCCCGCCGTACTCTCCCGTCTCATCGCCCATATCCACAACTCCACTCTTCACTGCAGCCAGAATAGACAAGGCCTCCGCCATGCCTGTTCGTAGCGCATACCAAGTCCCATGATGGCGGTGCCGTACTCCTAGCCCGCGGATGTGCGCGCTGCCGTAAACCAACGCCTTCTGCACGAACGGCTCCATGGCTGGGCGGAAAGGGTCGCTACTTGGATGGTGGATGGCGTAGTAGAGGAAGGGGCGGTAGAGCCAGGATTGTATCTCGAGCGTGCGCCCGCGTACCATATAGGCTAGTTCGTTGGAGGGGATGATGAGTAGGTTAGTGTGGGAGTATTTGACGGAAGCGGGAAGGTTGGACTGCCTGAGAGGTGGTTAATATTTAGCTTCTAGCATTCCTGACCGTCTCAGGCTTTGACATTGGTGGAGAGAAGAGAATTAATACGCACCATTGCCCTAGCTGTTTTTCAAAATCAGCCGCAATCTCCAGCATCTCCATGACTGGTACCCCATATCCAGGCACGTTTCCGTTCTTATACAGCGCATTCAAAATACGATTACCGATCCTTCTTAGTGCAATCTCAGTGAGGTAGTAATACCAGCTGTGCTGTTGACTCTCGTTCATAGACTCGGTGTAGCGCTTTTGGGAGCCACCAGACGAAGGAGAGGCAAAGTCGGAGTAAGAAGGGTCAAAGGCAGTAGTGGAGGGTGAGGGCGACGGGTCAGTTTCTTCAACAGGAGGAGAGGGGAACAGGTCAGGATATTGGAGGGCGGCGAGGGTGGATTCGGGAAGTGAGAGCTCAACACGGATTTCACTAGACGATGTTAGATTACAACGAAACGACATTGACACATAGGGATGTACCATTCACTCTTGAAGCAGCTCCAGTACAGCCTCTGCTCAAGCCTGCGCGTGCGGCTCACCTGCACTCCGTGGCCATGGCTGGCCGCGCTACGCATGCGGCCCTGCAAGTAGGTATAGTATGTGGTGCTCGCCTGCACAAAATCATGCCACGCCTCAAGCGGGCGGAGTGCGTACATGAGGTAGACACCAGAGAGTAGATAGCACTGCGAGCGAATGATTGTACTACCGAGGAGGCCGATGCGCTTACGAGCGAGGGAGTAATAGTAAGCCGAAAGTTGAAGGTCATATGCCGAGGTAGTAAGGGAGGTGGACGCGTTCGGATCAGTGGACGGAGATGAGGTAGACGTCGTGGCAAGGCGTGAACTATAGAGGGACGTTGAGAAGGGCTTTGCGAGGGAGCCGAGTGCACAGGTGAGGAGCTGTGGCAGTGATATCAGTGATGCTCAGAGTTGATAGATGATATTGTAGACGTAGAGAAAACATAGGGTCTTCGTCAAAGACAGGGCAACCGCAATACCGACGGGAGAGTGAGGGAGAGAAAGAACTTACAACAAGGCATGTCTTCTCATCCCATCCAGGCCCATCCTCAGCCACGCTTCTCGCATACCTCTTCAGAGTTAAGATGTCGAGGATGGGATTTTTAGTATGCACGAAAGCAATAAAATTATCGACCAGGCGAACCACATTCTCCTCGACGGCAATATTTCCTATCCCAGTGTTGGCCAAAGTGACATTGCGTCCATTCGCCGCAGCGTGCTGCCCTATGCTTCCAGCCCCTCGCTCCTCGGACTCGTCCTCAGAATCGCAGCCCGCAGACAACAAAGGTTCAAGGAGGTAGTTGGCTGGGTAGCGACCGCCAAAGATGGGCCAGAGGAGAATCGCGTCGCAGGTAGCGCGGGACGAGGGGATGCGCATGTACTCCTCGTCGGAGGGTTCAATTGCGGTTTCATTTTCTTTATTGACTTGGAGAGGGTGACTCGAGTGAAAAGCTGGGTTATCGCTAGGAGGCACAACCTGAGCGGAAGAAAAGGGAATAGTCGCGGAGTCGAAACGGTCGAGAAGCTGATTGAGGCGATCCAGAATCAGAAGCGACGCAGGATCGAACCTGTTTCTGTCAGGGCATGGTTTCATGTAGGGTAGGAGAGGAGAGGTAATAGTATCAACAAGCACTTACGAAGAATGGCCCAAAGAGTCTTCGTAAACACACTCGGCGCCTGTGTCAGAGCAGAACTTGCACTTGGGGCGCGCATTGCTGCACTTGGTTTTTCGAGTACGGCAGAGCTGGCAGGCTGTGACGGCGCGCTTGCGAGGGTAGGACATTGAGGTTCGGGAGGGGTCAACACGGGGACGCTTCGCGGGGCGGACATGATGGAGGGCAGGGTTGAACTGATCAAGCTGGTAGGAGGAGATGGAGGCGTCCATAGACTGGACCGAGTTGAGGTGGGTGTGAACATGGGATTCAGACCGGGAGTCGAAGCTAGTGTGTTGGTGTAGTGGGTGAAAGGAGCTCTGGTTTGTGTGGGGATGCATGGTGTTGATCGGGCTATCGGCCGAGTTCCCGAGTGGCGGCTTGCTAGAGGAGGAGAATGATGCGTGAGAGGCGAGGCGAGGACGGGGAGATGTCGGTCTTACGGTTGTGTGGATGCGTCCGGGGATGGAGAAGTGTTATATTAGGAGCTGAGTTGGACGGGGATGTCCGATGACGGATGCGGAACGTCTCCAAGTTCCTGCCGGCCTGTGGAAAGAGCACTGCCAAGCTGGTCCTGCCCCCGGAAAATACCCCGCACTCGAGGTCCGTGCCACACCCACTTGGACCCCGGACGTGCCACACCTCCCGCGGAGTACCGGCCCAGCCAAGACCCTGCCACTCCAAAACATCACTCATGATACCCACCTTTATCACTCTGCCACCCATGACAGCTCTCCCACCTTGTCGCTCGTTCATTAAATTTCTGTCTTTACTCCCAAGGACCTTCCTCTAACCTGCATCTGAACCCTTCCATCACATCTCCTCACACACTCGCACTCTCACACACTCAAACTCTCACACCTACGACACCAGAACCATGTCTTCTCCCTCTCGTATCGTCCGCGTCGGCATGATCGGCTGCGGTGAAATCAGCCAGGTCGCCCATATTCCCGCGCTGGGCTTCATGTCCGACTTCTACCGCATCACTTACCTGTGCGATGTGTCCGCCGATACCCTCACCCACTGCTCCTCCAAGATCTCCGGCACCCCGCCAAAGACCACCTTTGATCCCGAGGAGCTCTGCTCGTCTCCGGATGTTGATGTGGTCTTCATTGCCAACAGCACTGAATACCACGCCGCACATGCCATCCTAGGCCTGAAGCATGACAAGTTCGTCTTCATCGAGAAACCCATGTGCTACAGTCTCCAGGATGCGGACGCAATCATCGCTGCCGAAAAGGAGAGCAAGGGCACCGTCATGGTGGGATACATGCGCCGGTATGCATTGGCTTTCTTGGATGCCATTGAGGAAGTCGGCGGCATGGACAAGATCCTCTACGCTCGCGTACGAGGTAAGCCTGAACCCTCTCCATCTTCAACCCCTAGCTGACTCTCCGTAGACATCATCGGACCCAATGAAGGCTTCGTCTCCCAATCCGGTACCTTTTCCCGGAAATTTGACGACTTCAAAAAGGCCGACATAGACGACAAAAACGCCCAATCCGATGCGCAAATGAACCAAGGCCTGACAGTCGAGTGCGGTGTCCCCGTCGACGGCAACACCCGACTTATGTGGATGCTCCTCGGCGGGCTGGGCTCGCACGATTTGAGTGTTATGCGCGAGGCCCTCGGGATGCCGACGTCGGTGCGCGGCGCCAGCCTGGGCTTCCCTTTTTGGAATGCTCTACTGCAGTATCCTGGGTTCTGCGTGAGCTACGAGAGCGGCATCGACGGCATCCCTCGCTTCGACGCGCACATCGAGATCTACTCACAGCGCAAGAGCGTGCGCGTCCAATACGACTCACCATACGTCAAGGGCTTGCCGACGACCATGACGGTGTGCGAGGATGTCAACGGCGTCTACAAGGAGACGATGGTGCGGAAGACGTACGAGGATGCGTACACGCTCGAGTTCAGGGAGCTGCATGCGCTTGTGACTCAGGGAACTCCCGTCAAGACCACCGCAGCTGATGCTAGAGCGGATCTTGAGATTTTTGGCATGATTATGAAGGCGGGTTATGACGGGAGTTTCATGACTGGTGGATTGCCGGCCAAGGCGATGAATGGAAAGCATAGCACAAATGGCGTCAACGGCACCAACGGCGCCAAGGCGTGACGTCGGCTGGACTGAAAGACCGAAATTGTATTTTATAGACAATACTTCAATTGTAAATTTCTAAATTTCTATCCTTTGATACTTCCCTAAATGGTTTCTTGAGCTTAAGATCCCTCTCTACCAAGACTCCTACTTGGTGATTTATCTCTACCTCACATCTCAAGCCTGCTGCACTTTAATCCCATCTCATTTTAGCTCCTTTGCTCCAAGTATTCCCCCTCTTCATATTTACCGCCAAATGTCCCAGAGCGGGGAGAAGATGCTAAGCCCCGAAATGCACCACCCCTGCGCCCCCTGCAGCCGACGGGGAGTTTCGGACGAAGCCTTCCCGATTTCATCATTAGTGTCAGTCGACTCTTGCATAGTGGATTTCACTGCATAACTCAAGACATAGGGTGCTGGTGAAAGAATACAGTACACAGTCTCAATTCATACTTTATAAGATGTCTGTTTCCAGCTGCTCAAGTCTTTATCCCAATCTCTAAAGCAGATGCCGATTCAGACTGTCTATATTGTAAAATGGCGGATATCAATGTTAAAGCTGTGCTCGCAAAGCTGAATACTAGCGAGAAAATTGACCTGTTGTCAGGTATGTTTCCGGTCTTTCTTCCCTCAAGCTTCATCATGCACACACTAACATGCGAAGGAATCGACTTCTGGCATACCAAGGGCTTCCCTGAACATGGTGTTCCCTCTCTCCGGCTCTCCGATGGCCCCAATGGCGTCCGCGGCACCAAGAACTTTGCCGGTGTGCCAGCTGCCTGCTTCCCGTGCGGCACCGCCTTGGGCGCAACCTTTTCCGTACCGCTGCTCGAAGAAGCCGGTCGTCTTATGGGTCACGAATCCATTGCCAAAGGCGCTCATATCCTGTTAGGCCCCTGTATCAACATGCAGCGCTCGCCACTCGGCGGACGCGGTTTCGAGTCGCTCTCGGAGGACCCCGTAGTGGCAGGACTTGGGGCTGCGGCTATGATTCGAGGTATCCAGAAAACAGGTGTAGTAGCTACGATCAAACACTTTGTATGCAATGACCAGGAACATGAGCGTGGACTGTACGACGCTGTCATTACGGAGAGGGCGTTGAGGGAGATTTACCTACGGCCGTTCCAGATTGCGCTCAAGGAGGGAGGCAAGGGCGGACCCGGGGCGGTCATGACGGCGTACAACAAGCTAAATGGAAGACATGTCAGCGAGCATAAGATCTTGTCTGAGGTGTTGAGGGGGGAGTGGGGATGGGAGGGCCTGGTGATGAGCGACTGGTATGTTCGAGTTATCCGTAGCACGGCAGCGTACTGACAATGCTTTCTTCAACAGGTTCGGCACCTACTCAACCTCTGGCTCGGTAAATGCTGGCCTCGATCTCGAGATGCCCGGCCCTACACGCTGGCGAGGTGGGAACCTCCTCCATGCTTTGCGTTCCAACAAAGTCTCATACAAGGCGCTGGACGAGCGTGCGGAGGAGGTCCTGAGAGTCGTGAAACGATGTGCAGCATCCAACATTCCGGAGAACGCTCCAGAGGGGACGATCGATACGCCAGAAACGGCAGCGCTCTTACGAAAGTTGGCGGGCGAGTCTATTGTGTTGATGAAGAATGAGAAGGAGGTTTTGCCCCTTGGGAAGGATAAATCTGCAAGTTCTCCTGCCCTGGTCATATCAGAATACAGGGAACCGAACCTGAAGCGAGAGTTTAAGCTAACTTGATTGGACCTCTAGACGGTAATTCTTGGCCCCAATGCAAAGGTCTCGGTATTTTGCGGAGGTGGCTCGTCGTCCCTAAACCCATACTACGCCGTCTCGCCATTCGACGGAATCAGCAAGTATCTCTCGACTGAGCCCCAATACACCGTAGGCTGCTACGCCCACAAGGAACTCCCCATCCTCGGCCCATCCCTCACCACCACAAAATCTGGCAGCACCCCTGGTGTTACGTTCAGGTCGTATACTGAACCTCCCGGCGTCGAGAACCGCAAGGCTGTCGATGAAATCAGCCTCACAAAAACCGACATGCTCCTTCTCGACTACAAGCACCCAGCCATCACGTCACCGCTCTGGTACGCTGACGTCGAGGGCTGGCTGACCTCCAAAGAAGACGGAGAGTTCGAGCTCGGCCTGTGTGTGTACGGGACGGCGAAGCTATATGTGGATGGCAAGATGGTGATTGATAACGAGACGGATCAGAGGCAGGGAAGCGTGTTCTATGGGTGTGGCACGGTGGAAGAAAAGGGCATCATCCAGGTGACCAAGGGGACGAGTTACCATATCAAGGTTGTGTTTGCTAGTGCGCCAACCAACAAGCTTGGAGCTGGGGGTGTGGTGAGGTTTGGAGGAGGCGGCATCAGGATTGGCGGCTGTCCGATCATGGATCCTAAAATGGAGATTGAAAAGGCGAAAATCATGGCCGAAAAGGCGGACCAGGTTATTATCTGCGCAGGATTGAATGTGAGTCCTTCTCATCCCCCACGACTCTATAACTAACCCGTCTATGAGGCCGACTGGGAAGGAGAAGGCGCTGACCGCGCCAATATGGAACTCCCCGGCCACATGAACAAACTTATATCGGCCGTTGCAGCCGCAAACCTCAACACTGTCGTTGTCATGCAATCCGGTACCCCCGTTGAGATGCCGTGGATATCGGAGGTGTCGGCTCTCGTGCACGCGTGGTACGGCGGCAACGAAACCGGCAACGCCATCGCCGACGTGCTGTTCGGACAAGTTAATCCCAGCGGCAAGCTACCTCTCTCATTCCCCATCCGCAACGAGGACAGCCCTGCGTTTTTGAACTACAGGTCTGAGCGTGGCAGGACTCTGTATGGTGAGGACGTGTACATCGGCTACCGATACTACGAAATGACCAAGAGGGACGTGCTGTTCCCCTTCGGCCACGGTCTTTCGTACACGAGCTTTTCACTCAGCGATCTCAAGGTCACGCAAGAGGAGCAAACGGTAATAGTGAGTTTGAAGGTGAAGAATACGGGCATGGTCGCAGGAGCAGAGGTGGTGCAAGTGTATGTGGCGCAAAAGGCACCTTCGATCCGGCGGCCCAAGAAGGAGTTGAAGGGCTTCACAAAGACATATCTCGAGGCCGGAGAGGACAGGGTTGTAAGTGTTGAGCTGGTAACTAGAGAAGTGGCGTGCTTCTGGGATGAAGCGCGGGCATCTTGGGTGGTTGAGAAGGACACTTATGAGGTTATTGTGGGAAATAGCAGTTCGGAGGGCGAGGGGACTTTGAGGGGTCGCTTTGATGTGAAAGAGGGTTTTTGGTGGAACGGGCTGTAGTTGGTCTATGAAGCTATCGCCACGGCAGACAGTATAGAGGTTGATCAGCCTTTACATGTATTCTCTTAATTAAAATCCAGCAGTAAGGGCATTCATTCATCAAGATTGGCAGTCTCCTGTTTGGCAACGAAACTTCAATTCCATCTTGAGTAGTGGTATCTATCTCTGTACATATGCCAAGGTGTCATTGCTTGAGAACTGAAACAGCTTACAGCCACGACATTATCACCCCAACTCCATGCAAGATTCGTGCATTTTCTCCACGAGCTAGTCGACAATCTCCAATTATTTACATTTAGACCCACTGCGGGTTCGGCCCGGGGAGTGTCGGTCTTGCGGCCCGGAGTCAGGTGGAGCACACGGGGAGTTTCGGGTTGCACTAAAGTAGAGCCCAGTCTCAGTCACTTGTGGCGTAGCGCTATTGGAATATGAGCAAGATAGAAGTCATGAAGATAAGGCAGTTTCGGGACGGAATTATTACCGTAGGATGATATGGGTTGGTTCGTGCCCGACTTCGGTCGTTTCTCACTCACTATTCATATTTCAAAACTCGTTCCACCGTCCATCTTAATACCCCAAACATTTCCAACTTCATATCCTTCCCAATTATGGCTGCCACAGAAGTACCGTCTCTACGGTGGGGTATCGTCGGTACGTCTCCCATGTTACCTTACCTCCCTCTCCAATTCGTACCTAACTCCGGTAGGATGCGGCCTCATCTCTTCCTGGTTCGTCTCTGATCTTCTTCTCTCACGCACCGACGCACCCACCAAGCACATTTTGCAGTGTGTCGGCTCTTCGTCCATCGAGAAGGGAACTGCCTTTCTCCAGAAGCACGCGCCGACAGTAGCGCAAACTACAAAGGTCTACGCCTCTTACGCGGAAGTATATAATGATCCAGACGTCGATATCGTGTATATCGGCACACCGCACGCGCTGCATCTAAAAAATGGGTTGGCTGCTATCGCCGCGGGGAAGAATGTGCTTTGTGAGAAGCCGATGACCATAAATGCCAAAGAGGCCGATGTACTGGTCAAGGCTGCGAGGGAAAAGGGCGTGTATTTGATGGAGGGTAAGCCACTCCCTGAGCTTCAAGATCAATTTATTTTTGCGAGGTTTGGGTTTAACTTGGCTAACCTTGCAGCTGTCTGGACGCGTTTCTTCCCCATCGTGGCCAGTCTCCAGGATCTCATCCATAAACAGCAAATCATTGGACGTATTTCTCGTGGCTTTATTGACATCGGCTTGGACATGCCCTTGGCATCCTTACCTTCCGACTCTCGCACCACCGACCCTGCCCTGGGCGCTGGTGCGTTGCTGGATATTGGTATCTACACCTTGACCTGGGCTTCTCTCATCTTCGGCACGAGCCCCACGGTGCTCTCCAGCGCCAACCCTAAACCGAGAATCACGAGCTCCATGAGCCTTGTAGGAGGAGTAGATGAAATGAGTACCGTCATTTTAAACTACGAGGCCGCAGCGATGCAGGCCATCTGCACATGCTCGATGCGCGCGAAAAGCAGCCCTCGATTTGCCCGGATTGAGGGTGAGAAGGGTACGGTGTGGGTATGTGGTGTTAGCGCGTCCAAGCCGGGGTATTTGATTGTGGAGCTGAAGGGTCAGGAGGAGAAAACCATTGATTTCCCAGTGGAGGGTTGGGGATTTCACTTCGAGGCTGATGCTGTCGCGGCAGATTTGAGGGCAGGGCGTAGGGAGAGCGCCGTGTGCGGATTAGATGTTACAAGGGGGATGATGGAGTTAATGGACAACGTAAGGAAACAGAACGGCTTGCACTATACACAGGATAGCAATTAGAAGTATTAGACTTGGGAGAAGCAGTCACAGATAGTAAAACTATACCTTCAACACAAGAGATGTCTCCAGAGCATTGCATTGTCCTTGTGCTGTATTATTTGGCTGCCGTTGTTGTGTGCACTAGACCGTTATATTTCCACGTGTTTGAATCTATCATTATCTTTCAGATTCAGGGTAGTAAGAAGCAGTAGACAAAGTTTACTTCATCAGGACATATTCAGATACTGTAGATGCATCAATCTGTAAGCGATTCCCATTGTAACTATCCAGCTACCCGAAAGTCTATCAGCGATACAACCAGGCGATATTTACGGACCACTGAGCACGCTACTCGCACTCAACTTAACTTGGCGGAATATACATTTAATATAGAAAATAACTCAAATCGATACTTAAGGAATCAACCAGAGTTCTTCTTGAGAGCTATCCTCCTCTCGTCCCACCACCTCGGAGTAAACTCTCAGGATTCCAAGATCAGGTGAGAACCCACCCCATCGACCCGTACCAATCCAAAAGTTCTTCTGCCGGTCGGCCAGTGTGGTTCTTCTTGCTCTCTGGTCTAGATCCCATACATCTATCACGCTCCTCCGACTCTTCGGGTCAAACCTGGGAAATGCAGCCAGTGTCCTCTGCCCAGAACCATGAGATGCGTATGATCGGATGGCGAATTCAATCTGCAAAGATACTATTCGATCCGCCATCTCTTTTGAGGGCGCATTTGAACTCGTCAGGGCGTCGAACGTTTTATCAAGCTCCATGGAGTCTTTAGAGATTGGTTCCCCTTGGCGATAATGAGCAGCCACCCAACTAAATGGCTGCCACATCAACTTTTGGGCTTCGTTTTTCCAAATTGCAGTATGGAAGTTTTCGTGAGATTTCTGCAGAGGATCAATCCCACCCAAGTAAAATGCTCGGGTGGGATTGTCGAGGAGATCATTAACGGCAAACCCGTGCAATGATTCCCCATGACACTTGCTTTCCGAAGTAAGCCAACTAGTCATATCGTAAAGGTTTGTGTCCTGCTGTGGCCCTTCAAATCTTTTTCTTGACACTTTGTCTTTGGGGTAAATGTAGCGGTATTTCGAAATAATTGTAACAATGTCCCAGTTCTGAGGCAACAAAACACGCGTCGGTGGTATATTTTGACAGGGAAAGATTGAGACCGTTCTGAAATAACAGAGTGGTTGAGAATTTTCCGTAGTTGATCGAGTCGTAGGCATTATTCGGGACTCTGCCAGATCCTTTGCCTCGAGACTCACAAAGACGATATCCCCAGGCCACCTTTTACTGTCCATTATTTGAAGAACCACGATTTTTGTGTTAATCATGGCAATGTCTTTGATGAGAGCTTCGCGCGAAAAGCTATAGAGATCTGCGTTGTTCCCACATTGCGCAGTTTCCCAACTACCCAGCAGTTGTTGATTTTCGGCGCTGTAGAGGCTCAAAGCCTGGGAACCGGCAATGCAGACTCTATCTCCCGCTGGAGACACATCAAATATTAGATCATTTGGCCCTGTGTTTGGTAATTCCTTCACACTCCCGTCGGTGGAAACGCAGATATGGCCTCCCGTGTCTCGATACACTTCAACACCAGAGTCCTCGGACGTTTTGCCGCCGGCCAAAGCACGAAGGAAAATTGGACGTCGGCTATCAGGATACTGAGTAGAGATAGATTCGGTTCCGGGATCCGCAGTCTTTGAGACGGTGCGACCAGACCTTGTGCGGATTCTCAAGTTCAAGAAACTCATGGTGGTGACCCTGGTGCAGCTGATGTGGCTAGGGATAGCAATAACTCTTTCGAAATAGCTATCGAACGAAGATGGATATTTAGTTGCCAGATATTAATGAAGGATGGAATGAAAATAATGACGGAATTTCTAGGCTTTCAAGATGTGCGGGTGGCGGAGCTGCATTGGTGCCTAGCAGGGCGGCGAAGCAACTTGAAATGGACTGAATCGGCCTTGGCCGCTCAAGGCAGTGTAGCGATGCGGTTTTAACAATTTCTCTTGCTATTTGACACTGTAAACAGAGTGCCGTGCCAGGGATCTTAGGTCTTTGGAGGAAGAACGGGCAAAATT
The DNA here is from genome assembly GCA_020744155.1 of Ilyonectria sp. MPI-CAGE-AT-0026. Taxonomy (NCBI): domain Eukaryota; kingdom Fungi; phylum Ascomycota; class Sordariomycetes; order Hypocreales; family Nectriaceae; genus Ilyonectria; species Ilyonectria sp. MPI-CAGE-AT-0026. The sequence goes on from JAGPNQ010000018.1 coordinate 756,748, forward strand.
GAAGTTTGCATTTTGGAAAGAAGCCCACAGGAGGCTGTCTTCTTTGGGATATCTTGCGTTAGCCAGGGCTATTGGCTCGATTTGACGAGTTAATTTTGTAGTCTTCTGGCAATGGGAAGTCGGTCTTGGGGTGGCACCCCCATGTACTGGCGGTATTCCTTTCATATGGGACTTTTGAGTCTAGACTTCCTGGTTCATTCTTACCATCCTAAGGGATTAAGAAGACCTGCCTACCCTAGCCTGGTCCTTCTCAGTCAATTCAAGTGCCTCTTGAATATGGTCTAGTTTGAACCGGCCGGTTGTGTTAAAGTTGACCTTCTTCCCCAGTAAAAGGAGACCGGCTTCTACCGTCTTCACAGGTTTCTTAGTGTGTTCAGGCTCATACATGTACTTGCCATGGATCTCGAGGTTCTTGATCATGAGCTTAATACACGGGATGGACACAGCCAAGGCTGCCACCATTGAAAACGATGCGCCCATAAGGCCGAACAGCTCCCAAGCAAGCCTCAATGTGACGAGGTCGTGGCTTGCGCTGGGCCTAAGAAGGGTTTAGCGCCTGCCTCGTGGTGATTAGAAATAGGGAATGAAGACATTAAAGTCTACATAACAATCCCGCGTACGTTACCCGCCATCTCGGTCAACACCTCCCTGACCTTCTCTGCATCCCTGGACAGTACAGCCATCTTAATCCTCCCGGTCGTCTTATACAGCCCGCCAGCGCCTCCAACGCCTTCGCATTCCTGTCCATGGCAATGACCCTGGCGCCCATCGCCAGCGCGGTAGCGTAGCAACTGCAACGCCACCAAATTTGCCAGTAGCCGGACACAATCACCACTCTCCCGGCTTGCCATCCAGCGTCTCCAATTCGAAGTCCGTTGGCCCGGGAAATCTTGTAGAAGTCTCCGACTCAAGAATTGCCAGTCGAGGCTACAGTCGATACCGCTTCGTACGCATGGTGATGCTCCAGGACCCAGCCGAGAGGTGACGGCTGCGATGACGCACTACCGCTTGAGGCTACTGCTTACTGCAAGTGCTTATAATCTCATTTCCCTATTGGCTGTTGCGAATTTATGTCATGATCATGTCAGAGGCGTCATGACCTAGGACTTATAATTGGCAGAGACGTTAGCCACTGGAGCCGCTAACTATTCGAGCCAAGCTGAACAAGTTAAAAGCTGTGTTTCAAAGCATGTGATCGGCGGGTAGTTCCGTCAAGGCTGGGGAAATAGATGCTCGCCACATCCTGAGACCCGCTTCATACTGATGATCAAATATCTATTCTCTTGCTCACGGCCCTTCAAAGAACCGAATACCCAAAAGGCCCAGTGCCGAGCATCTTGTCATGACCAGCAATGGTTTCGTCGTTTCGTCCCATCCAGCCTGCGGCTCAGCAGTCGCTACAGCACCATAACATCGCGGCGTCTCGCGGTTCGTTAGTCTCCTGCGAGAGGCTCGGCAAGAGAATCCGCAGCGTGGGGCAGGCCTGCCGGGACTGCCGTCAGAACAAGGTGAAGGTATTACTCCCCGCTCCGTTCGCAGTTACGCGTTAACTTGGCTCTAGTGTGATGGCTGCCGACCTCAGTGTGGCACCTGTACTGCCAAGGGACGACCTTGCCGCTACGAGTCGCCGGTGGGTCAGTCGAGAAGAGCCGCGTTGAAGTCGCGCCTGCAAGCATTGGAAGAGCTCTTCTGTGCCTTGCAGGTCAAATCTGGCGAGGAAGCAGACCGTTTACTGCAACAAATCCGCTCGGCCGACGACTTTCGCTCCTTGCTCGACCTTAAGCACGACATGTCACCCCTTGGCGCCAGCGGCTCCTCCAGCAGCAGTCCAGGGGTCAGCAGTCTCTCGAGTCCTACGACTGGATCTGAGCAGTCAATCGGATCTGTTACTCCAGTGCGGAAAAGCGCAATTGCCCGTCTCCTCCAGGAATCACACGTCGGCAACGATACGCTTGGAAAGGCCCATGTCCCCGCTTCATCCCCGGCACCGAGGGAACTATCAGCAGACACGTCGACATTCCTAATCTCTCTCGTCATCCCCAGCGCCTCTGTTGCACAAGCCGCGATCGACAGTTTTTTCAGCTCCAGCGGGAAACTATTCCATGTCTTCTCCCGCAAACACATATCAGGCTGCTACGAGAATGTGTTTGGAAGCGATGGCTGTCCTATACCAAGTCAGAAGACCGCCATTTGCTGCCTCGCCGCAGTTGCAGCTGTTGGGGTTCAGTACAACGCCGAAGATTTCGAATTGGGTACTGATGGCGTCTTCTACGACGTGGCAAGGCATTTCTTGGAGAACCTCATGGAGGAGCAGCCACTCGACGCAATTAAAGTCTGCGCGCTGCTAGCCATGTACAACATCATGAATAAGGCAACGGTTTCACTTGCTTACATTGGTTAGTACTCGTTCTCCAAGACCTCGTTTCTTTCACTAGGTTAACCGTGGGTATAGATGTTGGTCTGAGCATGTCAAAAAGACATAATCTAAATGACAAGTGTTATGACTATCCGGGGCTCTCCCCAGAGGAATGGGTTGACTATCGGAGGACTTGGAGAACATTATTGTTCCTCTCAAGGCAAGTTTTGAACCAGCCTGACTGACATTTGCTAACTTATTTAGCTGGCTTTCTTCAACTCTTGGGTACATCTCGGGTGGTGGTGTATCTTTCCGGGAAGTGGCTCCGGTATTAAACCTTGACCTTCTTCACGGCCAAGACTGACAAGACTACAGTTGATGGACGTGGAAGCCGATCACTCATGCGACATAAGTCACAGTAAGCCAATCCATGGACCATCCGGATGCTTCGCTTACATATGCTACAGTTGTCCAAACGGAGATGACCAAGATCTCCCTTCTAAACGCCGATATTCTGCGGATGCATCTGTCCTCCAAGGAAATGACCAGCCAAGCAATGGATTCCATAGACAAAGACCTTCAGGACTGGCACAATCAACTCCCCAGTCAAATGCATCTCGCCAATCTCTGCCGCCAAGATGTTCCCGTTGAAGCTCGGCGATCCATCTTGGCCACTCACCTTCTCTATCTCGGGTGTACAATGCTGCTCTACCGCCGCATTGCCTCGCAGTTCGCTCGGTCTTCCAGGATTGACGATGGGCACGACATTCCGTGGAAGCCCCTCGAGGACAGCTTTCTCAATCATGCAGATCAAGCTATGACGGCAGCGAGACACTCGGCCCGGATCCTTGGCCTGCTGCGAGCAGAAAAGGGGATATTTAAAAAATGCTGGCTTATTATGTAAGTCGCAGCCGCTTCATTGCGCCGTGTTAATGATTGCTCATTCTTCTTTAGCTTCCAATCATACACCTCCTGCGTCATGCTCCTCCACTCCGTCGCCCAGAAGCAGGTACACCTCTTCCATCGATCATCCTGGGAAGACGACATCGCCCAAGCCCGCATCTGCCTCGATATACTATCCTTCTGCAGCACCACGGACTCGGTAGCCCTCAAATTTCAAGACTGCCTGGTCCCTATCCACGACAAGCTGGCATCTTACATTCGCCCCACAACCAGCATGAGCATCCCCCCAAATCCGTCGTCCCTCTCCTACATCCTCAGAGTTCCGACGACGGCCGATCCGGAACGCGTCGCACTGTCTCTAAATCTGCTAATAATCCTGTGCCAGCCATTTGGCAACGTCGATAGCAAAGGTGGCTCGAACGACAACCTCGGCGCGCTGGGGCAGAGCTCCCCGGTACAGCGCGAGCAGCCGCAGGAGGCTGAGCGGCTTGACTGGAAGCTCGAGAGCAGCCTGCCGTTCCGGTGGGACCCCGAGGACCTCGGGATTAGTGAGGCGGTGTTGCTGGAGAGCGATAATCGGTTCTTGGGCAGTAGTGAGCCGAGTGGATGGGCCGAGGTCCGGAGTGAAGATATTGGGTGGTGAGTTAAATGTCATGACAGGATGCCAATCGTTGAGCATTGATTTGCCATCCAATTACCACAACGAGCTCATTCCAAGGGCTTTGCGCCGACGTACTGATCCCTGGTGCCAATCCCAATATCAACCTCTGCTCTCTCCTTCTCTGGTAGCGGCTTCAACCACCTCGTGCTCCGCACTGCGAGAACAGTATGGTCGACCACCTCCATCACGCGCTGCAGCAAATGGCTGCGAGGCACTGGTGAGGCGCCTTCTAGCGAGTGGCGGCGTGTGTAAAAGGTGTCCGCACCGTCCCCTCCCAAGCAGAAACTCCGCAGTTCAGAGCCCTCGCTGACTCGGAATTTCATCTGGAGGTCGCGTTCTGAGACTGATTTTGTCATCGACTTTGAGATCTTCCGCCGAAGTCTGCCACTAATCCTCTTCCAGACGCCGCGCCCTCCATCGCATGGTTGCTCCAGCGGCACGGGGGAGTTCAGCATTCCAGATACGATGGCGTCCTCCATGAGTTCATAGACGGCGTTGACGGCATCATCCAATTCCGATGGATGTGGAAGAAGAGCGGAATATCGGAATTCAATAAGTCGATCCTTAACGTTGGATGGAATGTTGACCTCGCGATGTGCGTTTGGAAGGATATAAGACTCCAGAAGATCTTCCCATAGTGCCTGCAGGTAATCGTAATGACACTTGAAATATTCGCAGGGGAATTTGTTACTCCCAACTATCTCTGTGTAACAAGCTCGGTATCTCGATGCATCTTGGACGAATTGTAGGGTTTCGAGGCAATGGTTTCTTGAAAGGTAGGCTGTAAAATCGTTCAATATCCATTGTTCCGGAGTCACGTCAGAAATAGTGTCGGCCAATGATGGCATTGGAAAATGTGTCGTTCCAAAGAGCTTGTAATCTAACCCAGTCGTGCCTCGGGCCTTGGCTTCTTATACATATAGCATGGATATCCTGTCTTGCCACACGGTCAGGAGCTCCAGCTCCTTTATTTGGGGAATCTGCGACCAATCCCCTGTCTCTATTTTCGGTCAAAAACTCCAGCTCGTTTGATTGGACGGTTGTTAGACCTCCCTTTCACAGTCCGTCGCATGCATCGGCGCGCCCGAAGTAGCGCCCTGTGGATCACCATTTTTAGCAAACAGTGAGCTCATTGGGCAATCTGCTACGGAAATAAAGCCGGGTCAAGACAGGCTGTGTTTATCCGTAAGCTTGAACGCTTGTTGAATCCATGACTCGCCCATGCTATCTCCTCCGTTGAAGCAGATCATCCCCGAATCATCCCCGAATCATGTGATGACGGGGCCAGTTCCGCAGCCGTGGCAAGAGCTAGTCGAACTATGGAAATCGTGGCGTTGGAACTAGTTCCTGGGGACTCGGACGATGAAGATGAGGCGAACTGTTCCTCGGCCGTGTGGTCCTCGGCCGTTTGGTCCTCGGCCGTGTGACCCTCTACCAGTACCCTACTGGAGAGACCACACAGACTCCATCCCTGCAGATATTGTCTCAGCTCGCTCGTCCCGACTTCTAGAATCTGTGCGTGGTTAATGTGCTCTGGTTGAAGGCCATTCCGTTAGCTCCAGCGCCTGTGGCTGCTAGCTACGTATCAAAAGTAGCCTCATCTCTTACCATCACATTTTAGCTTCAATTTCCACTCAGGAGTTCTAGGCATTCACCACCGGGGATAGCTGACAAATTCGGAATGCAATGTGACAGCTAGGGTGACATCTTACGAACGGGAATCGAATCGATAGATCTAGTCAAACGAGTGACGCAGACGAGGACGATAGGGGCTACTGTTGCAAAGCCCCTGTCACGTTTTATGCAATCCAAGCCCCGCACTTAAACAGAAGTCCCCGTCAGATCAGCCCCTGAAACCGGACAGCGGATGTGTTGAAGAAGGTGACGAGAACACAGTGTGTTGAGGCTGCCAGGATCTTAGCGGCGCGGATAAGCTCCCGGTTGGCCAGATGCTACCAACTGGTGCATCAGATTGCCACTTGATCCGGGCTGTCGACTTAAGAGATCGATTTGCACATTACTGAACATCCTTGCTATGTATCCTGAAGAGCGGTGGCGGCTTATGAAGGTCTCTACCCCAAGGGCGACTCTTGGCACCCTGACCATTGCCAAGAGTGTTTCTTGCCAATTCTTTTTCTTTCGTTTCACCATCAGCGATCGAACGCCTCACTCGAACTCGAATGTACACGACGCAGTAGACAATTCCACGTAAAAAGTACCCTGCCTCCAATACGCCACACCAAGCCTCCGCAATCATCATGTCTCACGTGTGTCATACGCCGCCGTTCCCCCTCTCTGACATGATCGTGTTTCCTCTCTCAGTTTAGTCCTCCCCGCACACAGCGCAACACGGCGGCCGCCACCCCAGCCTTCACGGATAACTACCAATCAACTCCCATGGATCATTCATGATGACATTCGTGTGTGTCTGTGCAAGCAAAGTCGCCATGCAACCTGAGCCAGCCAAAGCTAGCACTCTAAGCTGTGATTGGGTCCATATTCCTTATAAAACCACCATGGCACATCCTGCCTCAGCACAAATGCAACGATGGCCAATCAAGATCGCCAGATGCAGTTGTTGCGGCACGGTTGGGGAAAAGCAATGATCAGTCAGGATTACCAGGTACAGCTTGTTCCGGCATGGACTGAGGAACTAGATAAATCATCTCCCTGCTGTTTTGGCTGCAGTTCCACTGTGGATTTCGGTACTATTTTTCGATTGTTCTGAATCGATAAGCCGTCTAAGCACGTGGTTGTTCGGGCCTCCGAAGCCAAGTTATCCTTGGAGAAAGCTTTTTACATGAATGGGGTTGCGGCCCACGATTCACCCTGAACCTACCCCAGCCCGCCCTATCAGTCACTCACCGACATGCGAGACTGGTGGAGGTGGCTCCTGGTAATATGGCTCAAGAGCTGCCAGGAGGGATCTTTGAGTTGTCGCATTCGTCTACCCTACCAGTGATGCCGGATTGCGCGGTAGGCTTTTGGCTCACCATCCCGAAACAGTTATTGAATGTAGTCCATTGCTGAATGCTCGCTAGGTTGGTTGTCGACGATGCCGTTTCCAACTCATCATGCTCAATCACAAACCAGACGTGCATATGTACAGATGAGACCCTCATCCCCAACAATCTATTCCCCTGGCCATAACTTCTTGAGAAAAGTATCCACCTGCTCAAACTCATAGTCAGGGAATATCTTATTCCACTCGTCTGAAACAGTCCAAACGCCTTTACTCATTGCAATCAAGATTCCAGCATTGGCCATCTTAGAAAACGCTTCAATCTGGTCTTTTGGGATAGAGGGAATGTCCAGACGAGCATACCTGTCCGTCTTTACAATTCCAGCCTGAAGGTCCTCCATCTTGAGCCAGTCCACGACAAATGGCTTGCCTGCGGATTTCATTAGTCCAAAGTCAACACACTTCGTTTCCCTCTCACCATAGGACTTACCTCTGATGGTTTCTCCAATTTTAAGAAGTTCTCCAACAGTGGCCCGGTGTCCACGTATACCTCCGACTACCGGCCATTCACCAGTGTACTCCACAGCGCGAGCGACCACGTTGGCAATATCTGCAACAGAGGTATATGTTATCTGATAATCCAGAGATCCTTCAACTAAAACAGCATGGAGTGTCTCCAAATCGAACTGCAAAGGTACCGTAGTGATGTACTTTGACACTTGGTGAGGGTGGCCAAGGTAGTTGAGGAACCAACCGGGTTGGAATCGACAATACTCGAGGGCCTTGTACTAGTTAGCTGGGAATTCCACTAATAAGGATTGTGAGTTACCTTTTGGTCTTTGTTGAGCTCCTCCAGATAATGGTTAATGTCGACTTTCCCAGCGTACCACGGAATAACCTCGACTGAAGACTCCATCTCAACACCACTAGCGTCAATTAGCGCAGCTCAAAATTCCCCTCTAGTCACAAGGCGAGTGAAGTGTGGTGACTTACGCTGACCATTCGGATGGTGCATAACGCTTGACACCAGCCTCAACGGCAGCATCAATAATCCGCTTCTGGGTTTTACTCTCTGGGTCAAGATGAACAGTGATGAAGCACAGAACAGTATTGATGCCCTTGAACAACTGGACCAAGTTTGATTTGTCTTCGTATGTCGTCTCCACCCATTTAACACCGGGAAGGGTCGGAAAATTAGCAGAATTCTACCGTCCTCGATCAGCTTTGGCGTGTAGAAGACTAGAAAGAGAAACTACCTTTCGAACCAGTGCGATTATTTCATGCTTCTGAGTTGCAACCAGTTTGTCGAGGATCTCTCTAGCCAGCTCTGGATATAGATTAGCGAAACAAACTAAATTTAAGGATACGTGTCGAGTACGTACCACTTGAAGCTCCTGCAATCGCTATTTTGACCATTTTGAAGTAAAGTTGTGATGGTAACAAAGTCGAAGTTGAATTGGGTTGAGCAATTGTGTTCTGTCTTCCTACGCTACTTTATAGAGCACTCACTTTATCCGTGTAAATAAAACACCAAAACATAGCCCCATAAAGATGCCGTAACCGTGACTCACGTAACGTTGGATTGATCATTGCTAGTTGCGCCATGGCCGGATCTTCCTTGCGGTTATGTGATCGGACAAAACCATCTCCGTACCAACCATTAAAGTGACCCTCAACACTAAATTAGATTGGATTCAACTCTGACCCATCTAGTAATGAAACATAGCGAAACTTTAAACAAGTGATTGTGGTTATTACTCCATAACCCGGCCTATTACTCCGTGATCCGATTCTTCCTTGCCGGTTACGTGACCGGACGAAATCGTCCCGACTATGCCACTAAGGACTCAAACCTTAGCAAGTGGGGCCCGATGATGACAAATCCAACCAGAAACAGTTCACGTAATGTTACTTTCAGTTCTGTACTTTTCCTTACTTCGGTTCAACATATCCACCGAGTTCAGGATAGACAGATGGAGACCGAAAAGCCAGCAGATGAACTTCGTGTAAGGGTATCTGCTTCTGTTGATCTACTAGCCCAGAATCTGACCACCACAGCGTCGACGAGAAAGGGGCCGCCAGTCCCAAGCCAGCTTTCGCAAGCGTCAGGCTGCAGCAACTCGTCAGCTCAAAGATGAGAATCGTCGACTTAAAGGTGCAATTACGAAAATTATCAATGCAACTCATGTCGATGAATATTCTGATTTGCTCGAAAGTATTTTTGATGCAGTGGAAGAGGCCGGCATTGAGGCTGAAAGACCGGTGCGACGTGGCATCACAAAAGATCACACGGGGCACTTGGTAAACAGCCAGAGACGGAGGGATCATGTTGATATCGAGAAAGATGCTGCCGTTTATGCAATGGCCAATGCTTTCGTTCAAAATTCCAGCGACGAGAAAAGGCCTGGCTCGGGACTCTCAAGTCTGCCCTCGATTAATCCGCCCCGTCTCACCAGCGGTGCATGGCTAGATCCCATGCATTACACGCGGTCACCGCTACCTCCTGAAGACATCATACCGTATTTAGGAAATGGCTCAAAAACCTTTGCAGGGCGACTTTTCTGGTCTTTCATGGAGCACAAGCAAATTGGGTGCAAGCATTCGCATCCCGAGCTACCGGTTCTTATGCGCGGCTGCTTAAGTCACTCAAATATTACAAAGGACGCAAATTTCTCCTTTATTCAAGCCACAATGGAGGCGAGACGAGAGTTCGCGCGAACCGGTACAATAAGTATGGAGCACGCAGCGGCTGGAGAAGCAGATTTGGGGCTGGTATTGCGGGATCACATCCTAAAAGAGTACCATGCTGAAGGCAAAGACCCACGCTCATGGCTAAGTTGTATTGGGATTGAAGAGCGTGTCAAGAGCATGTTTGGTAATGACAACTTCAGGCTCCTGGAGAGAGCAGCAAGAGGAGAGGGAGGGTCTGGTTTGCAAGAAACACTGAGCAACATGAATTGCAGACTTTACAACACTGCTAGTTGCTTTGGAGATGGACCAAGGTGGAATGTCAATGTTGTTGATAGCCTGTTTCTTGAGTTGGTAGGCAAGGTAACTTCTGCCAGCGCTAAATAGTCACTACAGAGGGATGTGTCGCCTAGACAATCAATCTTTTTATATAAAAAATTGCTTAAATACTCGCTATGAGCACTTGTGGAATTGCCAGAAATCGCAGACTTTCTGGTTTTGTTCAGCCTCCAGACCTTGTCAACTGTATCTCATGCTTCGCTTCTTCCAACTAGCGAGAATTAGTCAGCACATTTCTACCCACTGCTTCTGCGTGACTCCCACTTTTATTAACCTCAATATATACCAAAATCACCACCACGCCGGTATACATATCACAGTGTTGCAATCATACAATCGGCTCCAAATCTTTCTTGGCACTATTACCACCCAATTTTATCACAACTTTCACGACCAACATCATCGAGTCCGGTTTCGGTGCCGATTTCGGAACAGATGGCGCAAAACCAGAGCGACACAAACTCACCTGTCGTCCATGGGCTCAACGTTGGTCCACAAACACAATGCCTCCATTGGCACTCAGATCGTGACATTATTGCCATTCGTCACAAGTGTTGCAATCTTTACTACGCTTGTATCAGTTGCCATGAGGCGCAAGCGGATCACCGACCGGAGGTGTGGCCCAAGGGAGAGCGCAATGAAAAGGCAATTCTGTGTGGACACTGCAAGCGAGAACTGACCATCTCCGAGTACCTCACTAGTGGGAACTGCTTTCCAGGTTGTGAGGCTGCTTTCAATCCGGGATGCGCAATGCATTACAATTTATACTTTGAAATGTAGTTAAATCACTAATCTGTTCGTCGCCGTTTGTGTGAAGCCATTTATTGTATGATTCAATTGAACTTTCCACTCCCCATCTTTCCTGTCGGCTGAAATGAGTCGTTGCAACCCTTGAATGTGAGCTTGCGGCGTAGTCCGGAACCAGGTAACGTCATCATTAGAAAGAACACCCCCTTTACAAGTCCACTGGGGCGGCTACCCAGGGCAGCCTCCATTCCCGCTTCTTGCAGACTTTTGTCAATTGTCATGAAATATTATTCATTCTGTCTCCTCACATCCGCTACAACTCCAATTATTGCTCATTTCATTGCACCACGCTAGTTCCCTACACTCAGACTCCAAACAGGGTATCGTCCCACCACTACCAACCTCGTATGCAGGTTGAACCAACTGCATAACATGTCACATGGTCCCACCATCCTACTACGGCCTTGCCGAGCTGAATCAAGAAGCGACCCAAAAATTGAGGCATTTTCCACTGCTATTTTCCTTCTCAATATTCTCAATAACTTCTATCAAGCTATCGTCTCACAACATGAGCATCAATCCCTCTTCCCCAGTATTGGTCGACCTCTCTACCTTCGTGCTTGACACAAGGTATAGAGATCCCTGGACTTCTGATTTCACCCGGTGCCTTGGATTTGCTGCCCGAAGGAAGGATGCTTGTGATCAACATATTTCGAAAATCAGGGCTAAAAATGCCACAAGGTTGATGAATGATTTCAGCAAACTACAACAGTTCCCGCATGATGAAGAATTTTACAAACATGTCGATGAGTTTCTGTCAAGCACTCACTGCTACGCTCATCTACCGGATGTACGATCTAAATTTCTCAAATGGAAGGCCGGTAGCCACACTTCGCTTCAAGAGCAGGTGGAGCTCGCAGAAACAAAAATCGGCCCAATACAAACTCCAACCATGGATTCCATTTCGGTAGAAGCCTCTCCCGGGCAGATTTCAGGTGGCTCCTCGTCCACAAGTGTCGACGGATCTACGCCATCTCAATCTCAAAACACAGCAACAACCCTCGATTTCAGTGAATCCACAGCAGATTTCAGCAGTCTCTCAGTCACGTCGGGTCCAAAGCCGACCGTATTTGACATACAAAAGAGCGACGGCACGTCCAAGACAATTTCTGAGCCAGTTCCAACAAAGCACGATTACAATCCGCCGCCGCCTCTTAGGGAGCGTGGTCCGAATGGTCCCATCTCAAACGAGAGTGAACCAACTGATGAGGAAATCAATCTCATGGTTGCCGAGCTTGGGAGCGATGAGAAAGATCTGGAAACACTCGAACGTTGCAAGCGACGCCTCACGATAAACCGCTCTAAAAGCAAGCTTGTGCACTACATTCACCGGCCATTCAACCAAGACGACAGGAGGACTGGTGTTGTATATGTGCTTAGACATGTCAAGAATGAGGAAATCATCACGGTCGGTTTTTCGAGAGAGCACACCAATAAAGACGGGCTTCCTCAGAGTGAAAGTTGCTACGCGAAAGACTCCGAGATGGTCTATCAGAGTCAAGAGAAATTCTTTGGTGCATTCAGGGTAACGAACCTTGTCAAGGCAGCTCTGAAAGAAAGTCGGCATCTGATTTCAGACTGCGCGCACTGCGGCATGACTCACGAGTGGTTCCGGGTCACTCGGGCTAAGATGATAGAGGCCGTTGATACTTGGACAGCGTTTGTCAGATCTTCAGCATACTCGGATGGAAGGTTGAGCGAAGCTGGTCATTTAATGACCGATGTTTTGGTTGACCTAAGCTCAGCGCGTGTGGCCGTGGTCCTGAATGAGTTTGGTGCCGTGGCGGAGAAGACTGAAAGGGACCCAGCTGAATCCCAAGCCAAAACCACAAGCCCTGCCATTATCCCACAGAATTTTGAACCGAGAGAATTGTCAATTCGCCGAAAACCTGTCAACGGTATTGCTGCGGATAAGGGAAGCCTGTCGGATATTGGGGAGGACCATCCTTCGCTACACGACTCGGACAAGATAAACCTCGACTCTCAGAACAGTCAGCCTCCTCTGAAATCTCCAACTGAAATAACGGAACGAAGGAGAACATCGATTGGTAAAGCCTACCGGAAAAAGGCAGAAACAGTTGTCAAAAGAGCGAAAACTGTGAAAGCTGCTGTCAAAACAGCTGCTGGAAGTACCATGACATATTTCCGAAGGCGAAGAAGTAGTGAAGAATTTGCAACTGATGTTAAAAGCCTAGGGCAAGAGCTGGGCACTATTTTTAACAAGGTCTCCCGGCAATTCAACGACAAGATGGATCAGACTCATCCGAATACGTAGTCGCCAAAGAGCCGGGGCAAAACAAAGTAGCATACGGCTATTTAGTGACAGGGGCGGTTCAAAGAGGGGGGTTATTTGTTTCAAATTAAGAAAATAAGATAACTATCTGCCGAGCATTTAAATTTACACACTATTCGCAGCTGCGAGTACCTTGTCAGTAGTGGCGACTGCACCGAAGATGCCTCCCTCGCCGCAGACGCTTGCCACAGCCGCCTCATGCAAGTGTTGTTCACCGGCAGCGGAAGCATCCGAAACAAGAAGGCAATCTAATCCCATATCGTCTAGTTGAAGTCAGTTGTTGAAACATAGCAGCAACAAGGCGTTGTCTCGAGAAGAAATGATGAAAATCACTCACTTCCATCTCTCATAGTACTGGTAACGCACACATCGGTAGTGACGCCACAAATGACAAGATTTTTGACACGGCGGTTGTCAAGGAGTAATTTGAGATCAGTGTGCTGAAATGCACTCCTGCCAGGCTTGTCGATAATAGGCTCTGAGGACAAAGGTGTTAACTCGGGAATGATTTCGTGGCCCTTCTCGCCGCGGACAAGTAGCCTCCCTAAGGGACCCATGTCCCCAATTCCTTTTCCGCTAGTATTATTCCTACTTCGGGCCAGTTCGCGACTGGAAAGAGTCGAGAGATCGGGTCGATGGCCCTCTCTGGTATGATAGATTGGGAATCCTGCTGCTCGGAATGCATCAAGTAGAGATTTTATTTGTGGAATCACGGCTCTCATCGGTTCGATGGATATTCCTTGGGCATCGAGGTAGCCGCCAGGTGAGCAAAAGTCCACTTGCATGTCGATGACGATCAGTGCAGTTGAGCCGGAGTTGAACGAGGAATCATGCGGCCACCGGTATGGCTCTGCTTCGATCGAAGGGAGTGGATGTGAGTTCAGAGACATTTCAACAGAATATAATGAACTTGGGAGTTGGAAAGAGCGAGGATGATTGAGAAATTTTGTGATATTTGAGGGTCGACTCGGAGCATTTAAGTTGGTCGCCATCGGATCATAGCTAGTGTAGCCCCGCACAGGAGCTGTGGACCTTCAGATTGTTCAGATAAGGCGGAAACATTACCATTTTCGGTTAATCACGTCGCCTTGATTGCGACTCAGGGTGAATGCAGATCACCAAAGAATCCAACGATCTTAACTGAACCAAGGCATGCAATGTACAGTGAAATGAGGAAGTCTTGAGTGAAGGGAGTATGATGGAATGCGTCCCTTCCACCTTATTAACCCTCCCATTGATGGCTGACCGTTGGAAAATGACTGCCCACTCCCTGCCGGTCAAACTCACTCCTCGCCCGAAAACTGGACTCGTTGCCAGAATGGAGCTAGCTTCCTGAGACATCCCTCTTTCGGTAAAGAGTAGTAAAACTTGGCAATCCATCTCCATCCCTGAGTCTTGGGATTCGTCAGCCGTGTAGTCACCGGAAGACCGCCCCTTGAACCACTGCTTGAGTCCCACCCTTGCCGTCCAGCTGTGGCGGATTGGAGAAGGGTCGACAGGATCAAAACTGCAGCGCGTCGGCGATTTTGAATTTCTAGCATAATTGCCCTGCAGTTCCATCTCGGAAGCGTAGGCATCAGTGCTGACATAAAGATTATCAGGGAATGCAATCTGGTGGTGCGAGAAGAAACAAAACCCGTAGCGATGCCTGGTAGCCGAGTCGCTGCACCAGGCGAACATGGCCCCTTAAATGGTCTCTAGGTATCTGTGGACGCATTGGACAGCCTCCTGCTCTGACCGCTGGAGATTTTGACCATCACAACTACACATCGATCAGATCGTACGTGAAAGCTCATGATGTAAACAGATTCTCAAAAGGTGCTTCCGCTCTGGCCTTGTAAGATCGACCACGTTGGATCCGGTACTGACTGTCTGACCCTTCACTGTCAAAAAGCTTCGGACTGATGATATATCAGGAAGTAGGCCATACTCCGGAGGTAGAAGGTCATCAATAGCGGCCTTAGTAAGGTAGTCTTCTATGCACAGTAGTAGTCGGTCATGTAACTTGTCCAGCTCGTCGATGAGTCTGCGGTCATGATTCTCAAAGGGATTAGGGAGTTTTCTTGCTGCCCATACGTCGATGTGGCGGCGGGTTAATTCCATGCGCTTCAAGAAATTGCAGCCTTCGCGGGAGGGAAATAGAATAACTCCCATAGCGTCATGTATCATATTTTTATCGAGATCGAAGTAAAACAATGTCCGTGTGATGTATTCTTTCGATGTGGCGTATTGTTCGAGCATGACTGGCGAAGCCTGGACTAACTGCAATATAGAGCCCCTGTAACGAAGCCTGGCGAATATTTGCAGACGGAGCTCTGGTGGCAGCTTGTTGAAAGGGTCCATCTTGATGAGCTTTCTGTCGACCATAGGTCTGGAAGGCTGGAGCTCCAAAGTGTCGAGTCGAGTGATGAGTTGGCGTGATAGTGACGGCGAAAACGATGTATCGCAGACGGAATCAATTGGTAGAACGGTTGTCTTGGTTATTTGTGTAGATTGAGTATCCCACAACAGAACATAAATGGGGCAAGCCCTGACAGGCCTAATTCTATTTATACCCATTGGTTTTGATAAAGTTGTTGCCTAACTCTGACTCAGACGGGTAAAAGGTTGACACTGCAACCAGCAGCAGTGAACCCTATTTAGAACCTAGGTACTCTCATACTCAAAAAGAAATTCCATGCCATGATGGTCGAGATCATTTTGATCTCAAACTCTAGCCTAGAAAATCTTGAATGCCAACACCATATTGGCTTTGAGAACTCAAACTCATTATTAGGTCGGAAGCTGACACCACTAGGGGCTAAAAATGACGCCTTCGGATATGCTCTCCTTGAGCTTCCGTTGACCTAGGTGTCCACTGTCTCAACCTCCGCTCTCCTCTGTTCGCCTTTCCTCCTCATTCTCTATTACATTGTCGGCGGCCTAGATGCCACGAACTTAGACTCACTTTATTAAATTTATGATAGCAAACCTTTCCCGTTCAAACCCAATCCTTCCGGTTGGGACTTGAAACAAAGACCAGAAAGTAAGGACTATAGAATGAAAATTCCAAAATAAGAAAAGTGAAATAGAGGTTTTTTCTTTTCGCTTTACTCAATATCGTCAGATGTATCAAAACTACGCAGTATGTTCAAACAATGGAGACAGACAGTTAGTGCCATAACCAGCTCCTAAGAGACATTAACATACGGATTATTACCTTGAGCTTCAATTTAACCTTTCTGACTTCAAGCCTGCTATCTGCAATCAACAACCTTACTGTCTGCAGTAAAAGGTCTTGCTGTCTGTTGGAAACAACTTTAAAACAATAACCTTAGTTCGAGCAATAAGACATCAAGGTTAGAATGGCTGCAGGGCAAGAAGTTTAGGCAGAATTCCGCCAACTGGAAGTCAGCTTGAGACCCAAACGTAATCCTTGGCAATTGCGACGTTCTTAACGAAATGACAGTAAATTCAAACAAGAGGTTCTCGTCAAGGGTAAAATGGAGAATGTAAATTAAGAACATGATACATAAATATATTGATACTTTGGTAATGAATAGTCGTTTATGTTATTTTAGTTTGTTCCTCATAGAGATCACAGGTACCCAATCTTATACTCTTTATTTGTCGCGGGCTGTTCGATCTCTCATTTCGCCACCAGGACGAACTGAAGCAAACTAGTGATCCATGTCACCGGATGGACCACGATCTATCGAAGTTTGTGCGCCGTTTAAGCCCTGTATATTTAGGCTTCATGCTTAGGAGTGTCGATTCGCACGGTAATGTCAGAAAAGAAAGGGGGAAAATCCGGATCCTCAGGCTGTTGGGGGTTTTTGACATGCTTGAGGGCTCGTTTAGAGTCAAATTGTGCATGATTTTTATTAGGGCATACTCCAATTGATCTTCCACATCACTGATAGAGTCCTCCAAAACATCCATGCCCACTTCCAGTTCATTGGCATGCAACGATTACCTTCAACTTCGAATTTCTAGCCCTATTCACCTCCAGCCCACTTCGAGCCCAATCCAGAGCCCATTTCACTCAATTTTGGAAGATATCAGTGATGCGGTCCGAAGTTCTCAGGGACAGAAGTTGCCGTCAAGATCGCTAAGATGATACACTCTTTCGTCAGCGAGTGTGTTGGACGTCCAACATTGGATCATACGAATCAGCCAAGCGAGGAAATAGGAGTGTTGAAGGAAGTGGTAGATCTTAGAGTGAAAGGATCAGGGGCCTCATACTTACTGAAGACAGACTCAATTGGTTTGCTGCTCCTAATTCATTAATCCTTTTTTTGCGGTTGCCTTCGCAGCATGTACATAGTTGCCTCGCCCATGTGAGGTCCACTCTACGATGCTCATCAAGGCCCACCAGAATATTCTTTGTGATGGTTAGTCTCTTTCATCGTGTAGGTGCTTGGTGCACTCTTGTGATGGAAGGTAGCAATGCACCATAGGGATGAGCATGGCTGTTGGATACGTGCTAGTGCGATGGTCTCGTTCGGCTTCGTCACTGTAAGCACACAATCGTTGAGGGACTAATCCGAAGGGCACTAGCATCTAAATCTGAGTATCATTCCCTGATTTGAGAGGGGGAAAGTGAACGTCAAAGTTCAGAGATGGCAGGGTGCGACTCGAAGATGCAGACCATGCTGGCCTGTGATGAAGTAGACTTCTCAAACGGCGACCAGTCATGATGAACCCGAGACGGTCCAGAACATACAGAAACGCAATCTGGCCTGACTCTACCAAATCAAGGGCTCTTCCAGTCTATATCCAATCTCTAATCATCATGAAAGCAAATTAATTGCTTGGTTGCGCTGGTGATGTCGTCGGACGATGTCATGCTCTTGGTCACGTGGTGCACGTGTATGAATGAGGAGGAAGTTGCTCTCCAACAGTCAACCACCTCAGGCAGCCACGGTTCTCTCAAGAACAGATGCCTAATACTCCAGGTTTCTCCCGGATTCTTCTTCTACACGTTGGACTGCAGCTTCAGATTCTTCTCCATCCACGCATCACCCCTGACACTTGAACGGCTTCTTCTTGCAGGGATCCTGTCCACCTTCCGTGCACTTCTCTGATTTGAACGCCGTGCCGTCCTTCGGGTTCTTCCTCTCCTTAACACTCCTCACCTTCATTGATCGACGGCTCATCTTCAAATTTTTCCTCCCCTCACGCATTCGACGTCGCTGAACTCGCTTGAGTTCCGCAGCGAACCATCCACTTGAACCTTCGTTCATTCGACAATCTTTCAATGACTCCCCCAACCCTGGAGGAACTTGGGACCGGAGAATGCCCACCGGCCAAAAGGGACCGCCCACCATCCCCAAAGGGCACTGAAACCCCCCAGGACAACGTCGCCTCAACGATCTCGAAAGAATCGAAACGGCCACGAGCAGAAACCGATGCAGAAGAACGAGAGATCCAGAGGCAGAAACGGAACGCAGAGGCAAAGGCTTGGAGAGCCGAACAAACTCGACGACGCAACCTTCGACCCGAAGAGCGACTTGAGGAAAGAGGCGTTACACTGCGAGCTGAAATTCAGAACAGTTCCAACATGACTACTTTCTTAGAGATTTCTCGCTCCAAACGCGCGCAGTGCCGTGCGAAGGAGGACTGCTTCTACTTCCGCAACAATGCTGAGTGCGGCAAGTTCATCTGGTCCGATGCGCGCATCTGTGTCGAAATCCCCGAATACGAGGAGATAGGCTGGGGTTCCAAGCAGTACTATCATGTTCAATGCTTCAGCTGCATGATTTCGCCCGAGGATCTGATCCCCGACAAGTTTACGCTCGAAGGATCATGGGGCTTGATGGTGAGGAAGTGGTACCAACACAAGGGTTGTGTGGACTTGGACAACATCGCCGCCTACATCGGGAGGTATAAAACATACGACAAGAAGGCCGCTGATTGGGATGAAAAGTACGCCGACTGGTCTCTCCATCATCGACGCCACTGCAAGGACGAATCCGACCCAGCCACTTGTGGTTGCCCACCAGCCCCGAACGCTCCCGACAAGCCTGTGCTTCAAGACTACACGACTGGGCAGAAGAAAGTGGAACTGTGGGAGGTCATGTTGCATGATGACGTTTGGGAGATGTGTGACATCCAAGAAGGCGATCAGATTGTCATGCCGGAGACAGAGGCACCGGACCAGGTGGATGGCAAGCCCCAGGAGGATGGAGGTCGGAAGTAAGAGGCTGAAATTGACAAGTGGGGTCACGAGCTCAGATCAAGGGAGGTGGACAACACCGTGTTTCGATGTGGCGGGGAAGATCTGCGTACACGAGGTGTATTTGTATCGAACATGACTTGCTCACATGGTGCTCACTGGTGTCTGGTGGTTTACGTCTTGGGGCGACTTATCCTTTACAATTGCTGGAGCTTATCTCGTCAATAAGTCAAAATCAATCGTCCCATTTCGGATCATTTTTGCTAGAGGCAATCATCTTTGAAGTGATTCTTGATCTCGTGAAGCCAGTTGTTGACGCCTGCTAGAAGTCTGCATTCCAGCTCCGGGGGTAGCGACGTGGGACTGGGCGGTTCGGAAGATGAACTAGGCTCACTGTCCACCAACCAGTATCATCAAGCGACACCGACATTCAATGCAAAGGCGCAGTCATCAGGTTTGGTCACCAGGGTGAGGATGCTGTCGTCCAGCCAGAAGGAGTATAATCAAGGAGTTCAAGCTGGCAAATGCGTAAACATATGGAGAATGCCTCTTCTGAATTGACTGTGTAATTAACTAGAGACCGTAGGTTATCTGTACCAAGCGCTTCAGGCTACTTGATAAACGTCAAGTCATCTTCATCACAATAGGTCTGACTGGGTAGAGTCCAGGTAGTCTCCAGCAGCTCCATGCCCCTCAAGCATCTTCCTTGTCCTTGACCGTCGTCTTCCTGACCATATTCTCAAAAACTCGAAACATGTCTCTCTTCTCTTTCTCAATAGCACCCCATCGCTCCCGCACAAGCTTAATAATGATCTCGTCATTAGGCGTGATTTCCTCGGCGGTCATGAGCTCCCACGTCTCATCAGCAAACTCTTTCAAAGGAACCCCAATGTTCGCTTGGCCTGCCTCCACAAGATCAGGCTGCAATGAGTGAAGTTCGGTCTGCACAGCTGGCGGGATGATCTCAATCACCCTAATATGCTGCGTGTCTGGACTCGATGGGGCGGAAAGTTGGGACCTGAGAGACCAAGCAAGGGAGTGTATAGCCGATTTCGTGGCACAGTAGTTTGCGCAGCGCGAAATGGGAACCACACCAAGGCCGGAAGAAACGAGGACGATAGACGCGAGTGTTTCAGGGTTCTTTCCCAGAGAAATGAGATGTGGGAGAAAGAGGGAGAGTGTGTGCAACGGGGAGAGATAATTTGTCTGCATCTCCGACGTGAGTGATGGCAGAGAGACGGCTTCCGGGTTGGTGAAGTCGACAGCGCGTTGGAAGCCAGCATTTAGAACGATGCTAGAGAGGGAAGGGTAGGTGTTTGTTATTCTAAACCCGTCAATCATCATGTTCAGAGTTGCTTGGTCGCATGCTTACTTCTCGACCCAGCCAGGCAACTTGTCCAGGTCCGACACGTCGAATGGTTCAGCAGCCACCTTCTCGGAACCGTACTTTGCCACCAACTCGTTGAGTCGGTCATCACGCCGACCCACGGCAATGACAAAAATGCCACCTTGGATCATTCTCTCCGCGAGCGCCAAGCCAATGCCAGCTGTGGCACCAGTGATGAGGACGGTCTTGTATGGAAAAGGCATCTTGTTGGTGACTTTCACTCCACCAGTTGTGAGAGCGGCAAAAATGTTTTAATGATAAACCGGTTTCTAACAGATGCACACTGAATAGTTAAAGGTAAGTTTTAAGAGACCTGGAATTGGGGATGAGGGGATCTTAAGTTCGTCAAGGAACCATGCCACCCCAACATAAAAGGAGGGGTTCTCCCAATCGATGCTACGCATGGAGAGATATTTATCCGGGCTTACTTACTGTACCAGGTTTCAAGTGGTTGAACGAGTATCGCCCTCAGGAATGTTCATATGTGGGTAAATGGGCGCACAATTCCCAAGTACTATTACCAATATCAACTAAGGCCCTGATCTTTTTGACTGGATTACTGTAACCCGATTGCCCTACTGTGATATCGGAAGTTATCTTGTCTACTATGTATCAGATGTTACGGATTGTAAACCGGACTGCTAGCTCAGGCTTTCTGCCTTCCCTGAGGATAGGGCAGCTAGATTGCTCAAAATAAGGCCTTTAGGGCGAAAGTAGCCCGGGAGAGCGCTAAAGATTAGGGTAGTTACCTTATAGCGGCCTAGGCCCTAAAAATTCAGTTGTTTGGGGCTTGGGGGGTACTTCAGCGCTAGACTTCGGCATTTTAGGGCCGTAAGGCGTTAAAAATTAGGGCAGTTAGGCCTTAACGGATACCCGACCTGACCGAAATAGACTGGATTATGGTAATCGACCTTTTCTACGGATTGCCGTGCGTAGAATTACTGCTTTACTCTAATTTCACATTTTTAGAGATGGATAGATACCAAGAGGCTACAAGGGACAAATGAAAATTTAGAGGGCTACAAGGAACACTTGTATCATTCACGATTGCCGGTAATCCGGTTCAAGATGAGGAAATCACTACTACAATGGGTCTGGCAAAGCATATTCTTTTTCATGTCCCTCCGCTTAGGTCGGATTACGGTAATCCAGTCTAGAATATTAGGGCCTAAAGTGATGCTCACTTTTAATCGTAATAAATACAAAGTTACCAATCCGTCTTCCTTCATCTATTGGCGCTTCTCCCTCTCCGTGATCTTCCTAAACTCTCCCTGCTCACAGCACTTGATAAAAATATGAGGCCTTTCTTCATGAGTCCTACTAGATGACGAATACATGAATGACCAGAAGCTTGAAGATTCCAAATCTTCACCATTCGTCTCTGGAATCTCGCCATACAAGTGCTCCTTGAAAGCTCGTATAAAATCACCCTTGGTGACTCCGCTGTCATTCTGTAAATCAATTTCGCTCTCCTGGTCCTGAAGCCAACAGCATGGGCAGTTGCCTAACCAATCTTGCATTTCAACGACCGTGATTGTGAGATTCTTGATGGGCGGAGACGTCAAGAATTCGGGAATGTTCTGATCTGATAGAATAGACTCTTCGAGTTGAGTGAAGATGCTATACCAATGTGATCTGAAGGCGGCATTGTAGGGGAAGGAAGATGAGCCTTTTTGGAAAGCTTCCCAAGTGGTCGTTTTGATCGCGTCGGCTACTTGGTGCCATTGCTCAGTAACGGCGTCCTCTCGGTTCTCGACTTCAGGCATTGTTATTGATTCAGGTGTTCTGATAACCCTGGATAGCTTATTTCCGCAAAATTGATTGCGTGGTCCTGAGATGGATAATGCTAGGGATTTCCGGAGGATCGAGCCTCTCTGAGTGTGCTGAGAGCCAGGGATGACGGATTTTCTGTCGAGTGCCAACTATTTCTCGGCTTTTAAAATAGTACACAAAGTAGAAACTTGAATTTATGACAGACCGATATTTGTACGGAGGAAAAATATAATATTATATCTTAGAATTGAAAGGACAGTATATAAGAAAGCTCCCCCCAAACGAGTGTCTGAAAGGTAGGCACATCGTATCGCGGATGCCGAGCGCCTCGGTGAAGGACTGGTTCGCGTACGACAATGGCGGTCTGACTCATTCACCATGGCCAAACACAGGAAAATACGTTTGGCAAGCAGGCAATGCAGGCAATGGCTGTCTCCCTATCAGTCCAGCTCTTCAACTTCTCGAGGTCGCGCAGCCTACAGCGTTTGGCTGACCGACTGATCCGCCAACCCCACTTGATTGACACGGAACTGCGCCCTGTAATGAGTCAGACCGCAACAACCCAACAATGAGCGGATAAACTCTAGTCCGTAGTTCCATCTCATGAAGAGCCTCTTTATCGTCATGATCCGTGGGCTTTTAACATTTCAGGATCATTAACTTTGAGGCCAACCGACCAACATGACCCCACAATCAACGGCAGCATTCGAGACCGAGAACCCTGAGAACGACGCGATAGAATTCTCTTCGGATTCAGATGGAGAGCCTATGCTTGAGAAATGGCACGATGTGGTTAAAGCGATAGAGACGACAACTCGTGAGGCCTTCTTGGACTGTCCCTCATTCGATTCCTCTCCGGTCGACTTCAAGTCTTATTGGCACAGGGTCTTTGCTGGTCTTCAGGATTCCCTCGCATCAAACCCCAAGATTCCCGAATTCCTAACAGCTCCGCCTGTTAAAAAGTTCACGATTACACTCTTCGATGAGCCTGGGGTCGGAGGCTGCCCGTGTTGTCTTCCTGATGTTACTCCCAATATTTCTCTCAAGAACAATGATGGAGTGACCAAGGGTGACTTGATAAATACTTTCAAGGAATACATGTATGGCAGTGGTTCACCAGAAATCCATGCTGCATACGATACGAAGCCATCAAAACGCGAGTTAGGAGGGTTGGTGTATTCGTCCGATTGGATGAGCTGCGGATATGATGGACAAGAGGGAGAAAAGGCGGTATTTCATGAGGAAGAACCGAATATTGTCATGTATTGTTGCGGGAGTGAAATGTTCAAAGAGAAAATCGAGGCTGGAGAGCAAACCGAAGGGGTTGAACAGCAGACGGAGAAATAGCAGTCATTTAAGCTTCATTAATAAACATCAATAAAATTGCTATAGGAGTAAACAAGATTCCTAACCTCCGCTATCCTCAGAGATCATAGCAGAAACCTCAGCACAATCTCCGCGGCTGCTTTGGCATCATCGTCCGCGTCAATCGCATCCATGGCATCCTGGAATTCTTTCGGGTCCCATTTCGCTCCAAATACCTTGATCGTTTCACTATTGACAAAACGGTCAAACTCAAAATGACCTTGAAAGGTGAGCACCCGGTTGGGTTCAAAGACACCCTGGAGACCACATCGTTTCGTTTGACCAATCGAGATCCAAGACTCCGGTAGCCCTTCTGCGGGGAGCGCAACATGGTCGGCGTGGACAAACTGAAGGCGCATCATTTCAGGTGTTGGCGTCAACTGGCCGGGACCTGAAGTCGGAGTTTGACCCTTTCCTGATGGAAATGCTTTCCGGAATTCATCCGTCAGTTGAATCCCATGTACGCCGAGTTCCCATCCCTTCGGGTTCTTTTCCACCTTGCATCCAAACCCCCCAAGCAAGCTCTGGCAGACGATCTGGTGTCCAAAACAGCTTCCAAAGATTTTGATCTGCGGGCAGGTATCGTATATTGTCGTCAAATATTCGCCGAGTTTATGGATCCAGACCTCGTCGTAGTATGCCGATGCTGCTGAGCCGGTGACAAGGATAACATCGAAGTCTGCAGCCGATTCTGGGTACTCGCCTCGAACCACGTCAAAGTCGGTAGATTGGATCTTGACATGCGGAGAGATTCGAGATGCAGCATCGCTCAGGAGGTTGTGAAAGATTGTTCCATAGGTTTTGAATCTGGCCGACACGTTTGGGACCGGTGTGTCCGCGTTCAGCATCGCTATCCGGATCGTGTAGGAAAGAGAGCCCATATTGATGAACGAGGGCGGGTATTCTTTGACTGAGATTCAAAAGCCGTAGAGAGCGATTCTGGTCTACGCACTGATTCTGTCCGTGACTCAAGATGTTGTCGTGTCGAGGGGGGAACAAGTTGGGCGCCTGTCGGTAGACACAAGATAAGCCCCACACATGCAGCCAAGGGTGCTACCAGGATTGAGAGATAGAGAAACCGAAATATCTTAGCCGGCTTGTCAGGATACGCCGAATTCTCAGAACCTTGCGGCACGCTCCCTAGATATAAATTTCCCGCATTCAAGTCTTGAACAGAGAGGCATGGCTGGCGATGGTCTTGTCAACTCCGAACGTTATCCGAGGGCTCGGCATCAGGATCCATCGGACTAGCAAGTCCGCTATCGGTCTGCTGGGTCCGATGATGGCGGCTAGTGCGGCTTTCAGTGTGCGAAATGCTGTCAACCGAAACAACCCGCGATTGTGGCACTAGGGTGAAGTTGGCTTGGCTTGGAGAGCTTCTGAACAGTCTCCAACCACGGTTAAGCTCCCGCTCGACAGTTATCAGCCTCAGCTCTTGTTAACTTGGAGAGAAATTAATATTGGGCAATAATCGAACTTGAACTGTTTAATGACCCCAGTATATCCCAAAGCTTTGCCAACTGTATTACCGAAATCCTCCATTGCTGCACCCTTTCATCAGCAAACGAGTCTTTCGACTAGCCCATAGAGACGTCACAAGAACTAAAAATCATGGAAATTCTCATCCACTCATCTTTCATATTCCCCTTCCTCTTCAGGCATGATCATCCCCTGATCTGGCAACAATGGCCAGGAACTCGCTTCCAACAAGTCACTCCACCCGGTGGCCAGAAAAGACTGTTCGACATCTTTCAATAAATCTCCAATAACATAGTGATCGTTCTGGTCAGCCAGACCAATCGCTCTCGAAAACCCGTTGACTGGATCAGGCCTTGCACCAGCATTGAGGAGCAGCCGCACCATGTCCATCCTCCCATGCTCAGCAGCACCTTCCACAGCCGTGCGGCCTTCCTCGGGAACTGCGGCTGCATTGACATCAGCGCCGTGTTTTAACAAAAGTCTTGCAATTTGCAAGTCTCCCTTGATGGCGGCTCCTTGGAGAGCGGACACTCCCCCCCTTCTCGCAGGGGCGGCGTTGATATCTGCGCCGTGATCTAGAAGGAGAGCAACAATCCTTGGATCGGGGAATTCTGAGGATGTTGCTGCCTGTAAGGCGGTACGACCGAATTCTTTTCCCGCAGGTGCATTGACATCTGCGTGGTTTAGCAGGAGATATTCAACAATTTCAAGATTGGACTTGGCGGTAGTACTAGTTCGACTTCGTTGAACGGAAGGAATTGCACCAGGACCGGCTGCAGCTTGCAAGGCAGTGCGGCCACGAATGTCGCCAGCGGGAGCGTTGATATCGGCACCATGACTGACAAGAAGCATGATGGTCTCCGTATCGCCCCTTTCAGCGGCAAGTTGAAGCGGTGTCATCGGTCTATCGGCAGACTCTCGGTCCTCCATCCGCGCACCAGCTTCAAGTGCCACTTTAAGGCACTCAACTTCACCAAAACGGATAAGACGGTGCAAAACGGTACTGCTCTCACCGTCGGGACGGTTGATTGGGGCTCCAAGTGCAAGCAAGTACTTGAATTTGGGCAGCGACTGCATTCCTTGCCTACTGCCTACTGCCGCTTCGAGCACTGTGACTCCGTGATGGGTTGCAGGAGCTGCTTTGACGTCGGCGCCCGCTTCAATGATCCACTCGGCAACTTCCAACGAGCGTCCGCTGATTGCAGCTTGAAGTGCTGTTTGTCCCCGATATTCGCTCGCGGGAAAATTGACATCTGCTCCGCGGCCAACAAGATATTGGACCAGTGCCAGGTGTCTCCTTCTCGCCGCAACTTGTAGGGCGTTTTTTCCTCCACAGCCGTACGCATTTATCGGGGCCCCCGCGTCGAGGTAAATTCCGCACCGGTGTATCTCGCCGTCCGATGCGCAGCGTTCCAAGGCGCAAGGTCCAATCAGCGCTACATCATAGCCCCTTTGAAGTAGCATAAAGAAGAAATCATCAGCTTTTTTGTCATAAGCCAAGTGACAGATGCGCATGAGCAACCCATCATTCACCTTCGCACCGGCTTTGATGAGGAGATAGATGCCATCCAGGCGACCATTTTCAATCGCCACCAGCATAGGGCAGCATTCTTCAGCTTCATCCGAGTTCCCGCCACGATTGTCCATTCGCCGAGATCGTTGGGCGTTGGGATCTACTCCTCGATTGATAAATGTCATAACAGCTGCCTGTTCGTCATGTTCGATAGCCTCACACAAACCTTCCTCTAGTTCCGCTTTACTAATGCCTTTCTGAAGTATGAGCTTGGAAAGTACCACGTTTCCCTGTTCTGCCGCCTGAAGCAAATCAAACATCTCAAAGACTTTGTGCTTTCCGATTCTTTCTCTCAGCGCCTGGTATATGTGCGGTGAGTTATTTTTCGCAGAGACAAGAAAACTGTAGTCTTTGTTTGTCAGAGGTTTGATCTTTGCTTCCTCTTGCAACAGGATATCTGCCATATCAATTCTGTTGCGATTCATCGCAACAGTGAGGGCACTTGGCTTTACAATACCACCGGATTTGATGAAAAGTCTTAACATCTCCGTAGAACCGTAGTGGATAGCGTGACATAATACATCGTACCGGACTCCATCATGGCACGCCAACTCCCCATGTACATCGTTGAAATCCGCACCATTGGAAACCAAGAACCTAGCTTGTTCCAAGTTCTCGGAGTGAATGGCCTGCCTCAACAGTTGCGAGTGGAGACGAGGCGACAAGCCACGGTCCTTTGCGGCAAGGACTTGGCGAACCATGTCGAAGAGATTATCCGAGAAGAGTTCAGAGTCTGGTCCGCTTGCATGGCACGTTTGTAAAACTTTCGTTGCGTAAGATCGGACATGCTCCGAGTTTGTTTGGCAAAACGCCTTGAGCTTGCCCCCAAATCCTTTGTCCCTTGCCCATTGAAACAAGGCTTGGGCCTCAGGTTGGTGGAGTAGGTTGTTGGATATGAGATATGCGATGAGTGAGAATATCTGGTTAAGTTGCAGCTGGCTTACATCAAGGTGTGGATAAAAAGCACCCGAGACGAGGATTTTGTCGAGACGTGAGCCCGTTTTCTCAATAATCTCTTCGATGAATCTTGCCGCAGGTTCCAAGACCTTCAACTTTGGGTCCACACTCATCAAGTGCGACAGGAGATACCCGGACATACCCCATGGAACGCGTGGAGGCATTTCGCTCCTTTTCGCAGCGCTCAGTTCATCCGAAACGAAGCCGACAGGTTCAATGATGCTTGGTATGAGAGAAGTGATTGCTGTCCTAAAATTAGTAGGTGAATAATATGTAGCCTTCGACAGGATCAAATACCTGTCGTGTCCCAGAAGAGGCGAAAGGGCTGCCCCGCCAACCCTACGACCCCAGTCGAATTCCCCAGGAATGGGAATAATGGGAAGCGTTGAGCAGGGCTAAAAGCTCGATATTGTTGAAAAGTGCTAAGCTCATTACCGAATTGCAATTCTATGGCCGGCCTGCAGTGCGGACGCGGCGACACGCTAGACCTGGTAATACTCGTCTCAAGGATGTCGGGAGATCCAAGATCCAAAGGTGCAGTGTGATCATCCAGTCGAGGAGTGCTTAGATCAAGATCTGCAAGATCCCAATGAGTCGCAGGATCTGGACAAATACTCTCGGCTGTTGGTTCTTTCTGGAGTTCTGCATCTTGAACTCCTCGAATCTCGATGATCGCCGTAGGTTCATGAAGCGCATGAGATCCGTCGTGTTGGACCAAATCAAGGTTCGTTGTGTCTGGGTTGCGGATTTCTAGACGATGCCTGCCGATGGTACCGATGCCCAAGTCTACTCAGTAAGTATTAGAGGTATGACGGATCCAGTTGGTCTCGGATGGGACTGACCTATCTCATGGGACTTTTGGACTGTACAATCCCTGAAATATCGACGCTTCTCTCTTGCGATGCGCTCGAGTGACAGCTTTCGACCAAAGAGATACACATCAGAGTTGATTCCCTGGGCCTCACGCCGTCGAATCTCAGAAAAAATCGCCTTCCATTCATCGGCACGTATCTTTTTCAAGCCTCCAAACTTGGATTTGAACTGCCTGACGCTAGTTGATGTCAATCCAAGAACACTATTAGTTCAGACACGGTAATAACTTACGTAACATCAATACCATAAGTCTCCCGGAGGTATTTGAGAGTTTCTTCGATGTTCTTTCCCCCATTCACGTATTGGTCGTTAATATCCTTTTCGTAATGCTTCCAATCCACAGGCATTGTGACAATTTAGCAAACTTAAGATCCAACGGGACAGACAAAAGAGCAAACAGATGAAGGAGAAGCGTGTTGGGTGGTTCAGGTCAATGAGTTATGTCGAAACTTGGCAGGATTTTATTCTTGAGCGGGGACCGGGTGGAAATCCCAAGATCTGCCGTCGGGATGCTCAAACCAAGTGATTGCTAATAAATATGCACATTATGTACATGACTGCAGTGGCTTTTTTCTGTTGGGTCTTGTGATTGAGAGGATTGGGTGCTTGTTCTTCTGCCAAGCAGCCACATATGCATGGGACTTCTGCTCATGGCTCAGCCTAGTTGCCTTAAATCGGGAAAAGTGAGGCGAACCTCCTGATCTTCCAATCAGAATCTTGAGAGATTTTTGGACAAAGTACCATCTCGGATCTTTTGCTCTTGGTCTTCTGCCGCTGAGTCTGGTGGATTCCGATGCGGTCGGACACGTCTCACGGGCGCAAATCCCGGCTTGTGGTGAATTTGACACGGGGCTGCCACAATCGGCTTGTGGAAATCGTGACACCACATGTATGGTAGTGAGATCACCTATAGGTAAGCGCAAGTAGATCATTATTGAGCATCGTATTATGCATTGTAACCATTTTATTACTTCATTTGGGGATTGATCAATGAGGTAAAGCGTGGCTGCCTCCTGAGCACCTGAATGAGTGCGACGGCAAGCGCAGAAAGTTTAACAAATTAAATACTCAGGGTCTTGGGATTCTCTACTTAGACAGATCTATTGATGCGCTATATTATACTGTACAGCTGGTATGTGCCTGTATCTTCGGAGGTTGTCCGACTTCCTGTACCAGCCTTTGTACATATGTCCAATACTGCTCTAGCAATGCGCTGCATTAATCCCCAAATTTAATTCTACCCTCATTTGGTTTTGGAGAGGTGTTTTTAAGGCGTATAGAGAAGCAACCCAGCATTGTAGTGTGCACAATAACTTCCGTAGCTTGTCGGGTTGATAGCAAGAACACACGCTCAATCACGTATCTTTTCACGCATCTTAGGCGACTCCATCTCAATGAACAGGTATCCGCCTCACTACTGGACTTCTCGTAATATTTTGAATGGATTCAGATAGTTCGGTAGAGGGCCAGCAAGATTCTTCCAGAACTATGGATCCGGCCAATCCGTATCTGCCGCACAGATGAGCCAGAAGCGAAAAGCCCTTGCCAGACAAGATGAAAGGTCTCGAAAGTGGAATGCAGGATTTCCTATGTTCGAGAACGACGGTCTATCCTTATGGTTTATAGTTGACGCATTTAGTATTCAAATACGTAACATTCTGTTGTCTAATATACATTCCCGTCTGTTGTACAAGTCCACAATCTATGTCCCGGTCTAAGTCGCCTAGACCCCACCCAGACCCACCCCCAACACCCAGCCATGTAGAGCACTCCATCCTGTCGGTCATTTCCGATTCGACGAAGTAGAATTTGGCGCAGGTTTGGGCATCGGCAAGCTAAAGGAGCCTGTTTCCGTTAGATTTTAACTTTTGCGTCCCAGTACGGACTTACCATTCCCAGAGATCATGTCGGTATATGGTCTGGTTGATTCAGATGTCGAGGCCGGGTTGGGTGCTGAATGGTGTGCCATATTTATCTTTGGTCAAATGCTGAATATAGAGTCTCTCGGTTTGTGCTTCTGATCAAGTTTGGGTCATGCCTTGAGCTTTATACCCCATCACGCCTATCGGGCTGTGTCTGAGATCCCAAAGACGCCATCTGCAATTCACCGCTCCATACTAGGTCACATAGTCATGGCCTTAAGTTTGCCTTATGATGCCAAGCCAGATTCAGTAATTGTACTTCTCGTGATTGACAAAGCCCCGTGATGGCTGTACTGCGCTCGAAGGAAATGTATTAAAAGAACAACACAATAAGGGGACGTCAATACTAGCTGAATGAAAACCCACTACAAACTAGATGACTGGTCATAAATATTCAAGAGGCCGTGCCAATGTCTTACTACTTTTGTTAGTATGGACCGGCGACGGGCAGACGCTTGCAGAGCTCCGCCCCGCCCAGCCCTCGAGGCGGAGCTGATGTTGTGATTCTGACTCACTCGTGATATATTAGCCCCACTGCACGGGATCAAGATTCAGTGCCATTTCTGTAAGAAAAGATGTCTATCACCAGGCAGCATTCGATGCACAATTGTTCAAATTCTTCCTAATTGAGTTGCGTTGTGTCCTATTCAGCTAGGAATTTCCAACCACTTGATCTATTATCTAAATATTCCCCAGTGTTGGATTCGTCACGGTATGCTACCATGAGAATTTCATTCAACACACCTTGCTGATTCGTGGAAATGCTTCTGTTCCCGTTTTTACCAAAATTGGCATCCCTGATTTGTGCAACAGGTCAGCTACGAACTTTGTCAGTGCAACATCTGTTCCTAAGAAGAGTTAGCCAATTTACGCTGGATATGAAGAATATTATCTGGAGGCCCGAGAATAGCCACCACAATAGGTAGAAACTCCTGTCTCTTGGTGACGCGCGATTGATAAGGGATCTGATCGACTGTAAATGCATGTTAATAAAATCTGACGTGCCGTCGAGGATACCCACTGGGAACGACAACTTCGGGGCAGCCGGTGAGTGGGGAGAGGAAATTACAGTGAAATCCATTACCACCCATCCAAGGGCCCCTTTCAGCATTAGTGTTAACCATGAACAATAATCTCATAGTGGAACTCATACTGTTTATAAACGTCGCGATATTTCGGCTCCTCGTCAGAGATGGGAGCCACAGTGATTGTTGTAAGCTCGTTGGGAGCCTCTACTGATAAAACGGATTCGAGGAACCACTTCTTAAATATCTCCTTGCGTTTCAGAGCAGCCTTTTGTCCATCGGCAGTAGATTCCTCTGCCTCGCGCCTAGAAGTTGTTAGAATTCAATTGGAGAACGAGTGGGGGATGATACCATCTTAGACGAATCGTGGGATTGACATATGGTCTTTTTCCAAACTTTTGTTGGTATTCATCTCGAAACCTTTGGGTGTTTTTCCACAGGTCAAATGCTTTGATCGCCTTTATTGTTTGTTGCTGCGCAGCTGTCAGTCGGTGAACGATGGGATAGTTGGCATATGCACCTTTCCTATTTACTCAATGAGACCTTTGCCATCACATGAAGGGCTTTTCTGTTTCCAATTGTCAATGAGACTGATCATTGTGCTTTGAACGTGGGTCGCCTCCTCCAGACGAGAAACAAAGTTGTCGAAAACACGCTTCGCAAGACCGAGTCCATACTCAAAGTCAGAAAGTACCGTGATCTTGGTTAAACTCTCCCGGTTTAAATTAGCGACTCCTAAAATTCCAATGCACACTCACGCAGGCTTACGGAAATATTCGGTTCATTATTGTCACCAAGCCAAGCTGCCGCAACCTCATGGAGAACATCTACGTCGCGACAAAGAAACCCGATTGTGTCAAGGGCCCTAGCAAGGTCAGATGAGATCTATGATACTGTACAGGTAGTTTACACTGCAAGAGGAAATACGCCTTCCATGGGCAAAGCATCCCAACTTGGACGGAGTGCGAATAAGCCTTGCTTAGAGGCGGGTTCCCTGAGACTCCCTCCGGCTTAACAAGTCAACATTAGAAGATTCATCAGTGGACCAGCGGTGTGACGTACTATCGGTCCCGATGCTGACATCAAGCCAATCATAAGCTGCAAGTGAGACGGCACCCCCAGTAGTACTCCCCTCCGGAGTCAGGTAGCCATCACCGCGGGGATTAAACGGGCAGTGGAAGTCAACCCAATCGGCTGTGGGTGACTCGACCTCTGCAAATTGGCTCAGTTTTGTTTTTCCAACGACAATTGCACCCAAGTCAAGAAGCCTCTGCACTGCTGCAGCTGTGGTGTCCTTGGGGGGATAAAGTCTCTCACAGGATCGACATGACAGCGTCGTCTTGATGCCTGCAAGATCAATGTTGTCTTTGACGGAGATGCGGAGGCCATCCAAGGGTTTCTTCTCACTCTTGGGTGTGTAGAGCTTCGAGGGTGCCCCTATCATGAGCCGACAGCCGTTACTACATGGGAGGTTCCGATACCTACCTGTGTTAGCCAGTTTCAAGTGCGACGTGTCGTGGCTGCTTACTCGTGGAAGGCCTCATTCCGAGGAATTGTGGCAGTCATGAATGCCTCATGCGTGTCAGAGAACAACCTCCAAACCGTGTGGATTACTCCACTTTGCACGTAGTATGGACCTTCTGAAAGACGCTGCGAGTCAACTGTGGTAAGCACGACGTTGGATTGCCATTCTTGTAGCACTTGTAGAGAGTCGGGACTAATCTCAGTCACTGGATCTTGCTTTTCTCTAATAAAAACAACATTCGCTGTAAAGCTTGACTGGAAGACATCGTCGTCTTGGTTCCACTTCTCAACCTTGTCCTGAAGCCATTCGGAAGAAACAAGCGTCGGTGGCCGCAGCACGGTGCACAGCCCGGTGATGGCGGGGTCAAGGATCCTCGACTGATGCAATAAACGTCTAGCAAGAAAAGCAGTCTCTTCAATTTTGAACATGAACTCGGGGGCACTGCTCAAATCTGCCTCCTCGAACGGAGCACCGCAGTGTTTTGCTTTGCCCGCCCACCCCAGTAACGAAAAAGCAAATCTTGGAGCGAAACATGAAGATGCGGAATTAGCGGTGGTCCGGTGGAGATGTGGCGCAGACTATTGGTGATTGGCCTCGTTGGGCATGGATCGTCAGGCAGCTTGTGATGTGTCGAGTCGATCCAGGCTGCGGCGGGGGCAGGGCAAAGTTGATGAGGAAGGGACAAAATGAGGGCTCAAATTCAGGCGACGAGGCGTATTTGAAGGATAAAAAAGAAGGGTTTGAGGCAGTGTTGGGAATGTGAAATGGTCCGAGATAGGCAAAGGAGGACCGGCGAAGATGCTTGTTGCATGTTTAGTGCCAGACCCAGCCTCATTGTGCTCAAGACGCGAGCCTACCTTAGTTTGTAAAACAAAGCAAACACGCAGGTAGGCTATCTTATTTCTTTGCGTGGCTGTGCATGCATCCGGACGGAATAGGCGATCAATGATGGAGGTCTGAATGATGTATCACACACTCATCAAACTGGTCTTGATTGGCAACGTTTCTGTTGGCCAGGCCGCTTCCCATGCCTACACCGCATCAATCAGAAGCCTGGCTAGGCGCTGGCCTCAGGAGCTAAAGTCTTACGGCGTCGAATCGCTCGCCGAATTTTCAACTCAGCTCCCTGCATGCACCTCATAGCCTGATCTGAACTGAGACAAGCGAACGCCTGGTTCGCATTTCAGGCCACTCACAGTGTCTCTGCAGATAAATCCAGCACTGTAGGACCCTATAACGTCCCACAAATGCAGCAAAAAACGCACATCAAGCTCTGTCACACCGGTCCATCACGCTACACTGGTTTCATACGCAATTCTTTGTTTTCTTTGCGGCCAAATCTCGTTCTCTCCAATTGCACTTGAGTGCGAGCCCTGAGCCTGACGCGCCATGGCTTATTCTGTTGGCTCAGATACGACCGACTTGGAGCAGGGTGTCACCACCTTGAACGCCATAAGCCATCCCGAATTCGCTAGTACATCTTTGCTTGTACCAACGCCCCTTCATGCCACCAGATCAACCGGCTCCGATACCCGAGGATATGTACTATCTCATCCAAGCGCTCCTGGTGTAGGGGCATTCTTGTCTGTACCTGTACCTTCTGGTATTTCATCCTATGCCTCTAGCTCCGGGACATCTTCGCATGATGGAGACTCTATTGAGTCCATCACATATACTCCCTCAGAGTCTCCTGAGCCAAGGTCAACAATTTCTGGCCCTCTCAACCTTGAATCAGCTGCTTCTTCGGCGAGCGGACCATCCTTGCAGGAATTTCAGGTTCCTGAAATCAACACCTTCGACTTTGACGAGGCCCCTGGAACATATACCGACTCTTTGTTTCCGTCATTCGATACGTTTATGGAAATAGAGTATCTACCTCTAGTCGAAGACAGCTATCTGCAAGTAGACCTGACGAACACACTCTCAAATGGGCAGCCACCTGGCTCTCAGCAGAGCACTCTGGACTTTAACCCTCTCCCGCCTCAATTTCTCGGCAATAGCCCTACGCTTGGTAATTCCCCAGCTCCAAGTCCCTATTCGTCATGCAACGAATTGTCCATTTTCGGAAGTGGAGTCTGGGAGTTCGACCTGGATTCGTGGTCCACTCAACCAATGACTCCAGAGATTAATGACATCAGCAAGCCGATTGAGACAGTGGCTGATGAGATGGAATCTGCCACACTTTCAACCACCGTTTCAAACACGAGTGAAAACGCCTTCACTGGGAACGTTCCAGTTCCGGATATCAAGATCCGCCCTTGCAGCAGCCAACGACATGCCAGTGTACCTTCTGGGCGTGGATCGACAAAACTTCTCCATCAAAAGTCTGGGTGCAATATTCTCAAGCCCAACGACCAAGAGGAAGACGAGATCAAAAGAGTTCGGACTCGCCGGAGGCTGGTTAAGGGGAACAGGGGAAAGAACCGCGTGGCTAAGAAACGGCCCATTATAGACGAAAAGGCAAAAAGTGAGACCAAATTGACGCGGAAAGTGAAAGCATGCATACGATGCCGTCTCTATCGGATTAGAGTAAGTCATTCCCTTTTTTCATTGTCAAATTGCTAATGAACAGTGTACTCCTGCGGAAAATAATCATCTCGGCGTCTGCGTCACCTGTCTCACGGTCACACCAGACATATATATTCTCCCTTGCATTCGCGGCCTCATCACCGACATACCCTTGTTTAGATTGGGTAAATTTCCAAAGCACCTCTAATATGACGATTTGCTGACCGTGGCATTGCAGGGGCTACGGAAAATTTCCTCTGGTCACGAAGGTGGCTAGGGTTGAAGCTGAAAGAAGTCACCACGTGGCAGTCTCCGGACGTGAAATGGATCCAGTTGACACAAGATTATGGTGGTACTTACATCAATGTTCCAGTCAAAAAATTCATTCCACTTCCGGGGGATACGCTCACTTACTCATGGAATTCTTCCAACGGACCCAGGGAACTAGAGTGTGCTCCATACGCTTTGGCCAACATTCAACACTGTACCAAGGAGTTGCGACGCCACATCGAAGAAGCTGTCGATCAACATGTGCAGACCTTGCTCAAAGGCAAAACGGGGATCCTCAGTAAAACATTCTCGATGATTTTATCCATACTTAATCGAGCTGAGGTATTCCTACTCTTCCGGACTCATGGCATTCTCTAAACGTGGACCTAGGCAATGCAGGACAGAGAGCTTTTGCAAGACACACTCCACCTATGGGTTGCGAGCCGACTAATCGAGAAGCCGTGGCGCGTCGTCGGTAAGGAAACACTGGAGCACAACCTGAGCGACAATACCCATCCATTTCGGGATGAAGAAAGCCCGTTTTTTTCTCGTGTGCCGGTGACACCAGTCATGGACAACCAACTGGACCAAATCATCATCAAGGCGATTCTCCTACCACGAAAGAAGACGATTCAAAAAAGGCTTCATTCTATTGTCAAATCCAACAAGCCTTCAAATTGGTTCCTTGTCTATCTTTGCACATTTCTTTTGCTAAACAACTACGAAATCGCCACTTCTCATGACCGGAACTTTGCTTCGCGACACTCTCTCAAGGTGATACCACAAGGAAACTTGAAGAAAACAACTAACTCGACCGTAGACTCGCTTCTCAAACTATCCACTTCTCAAGGGATTCCACGCCGGAGCCAATACCCTGCTTGCACATTTCCATTATTGTTGCAAAGGGGACACTCCTTTCAAGATTGACTGGACCAAAGACCCATACGTCAAATCTCTCACCCTAAATGAGGAGCAGAGAGACTATATGCAGGAAATTTCCAGCATTAGTACCTCTCAAGGTAGACTAGCCATCTTGTCATGTCTTGATCCAGGACTAACGCGCCATTAGGAGACAGTTGGAAGGCTCTCAAAGGGTCCGGCGAATATGATGCTGAGGTTTATTTCATTTCACAGATGTTTGATAGCAAGTGGAAGCCATCTGAATTTCTTCATTGAGGGCTTTGTCAGTTTGTTCAATTCTTTCGGTCTTGTGCAGCATCACTGGCAAGATATACCATGAGTCTCGCGTGGGTATCAATACGGAGTGCGCAGCTACACTATGCATAGGGAACAAGTGCATTGTAGAAATCGTTTTTATTTGCTAATTGTATGTCAATACATCTCGCATTTCAGAGGAGCGGAACCTCATAACTAAAGTAGAAAAACAATGATTCAAAGTCAAAACATCAATCTGTTGTTACTCCCCGAACAAACTTCCATCACTGGGGGGATTAGAGAACGTTGAACTTCGTGACAACTAAAAACACATAGTACCTGGTAGGAAATTCGGCTGGCATGATATCAACCCTGTCCACAAGAGGCCTGGCGATTCATGAGGCGTTTCTCACTAATCACAGGCATGAGAGGCCAGCTTTCGTCATCGGTTTCAAGTCCAAGGTCGCGATACACACGGTCCCAGGCCATGTTTAGACCGGCGGGCATGCGCCAAGCCTTGTCAGGGTTCCGAAGCCACAGCCGAACGAGGTGGCGCTGCGACTGGTCGCTGTCATCAAAGGCATCGCGACCGTGAAGGACAGCGTGGTTGTTGATGAACCGAATGTCTCCCTCCTGTAACGGGATGGAGAGCTGGTGCTTGAGTGCCGTGAAATGGACTGCATCCAGGGCCTCTGCTTGCGCCTCCGTGATCGGAGGGATCATGGGGGATCGAGGTGAGGCAGGGGCTCCGGTTAAGATCCTACGCGAGAAGTTCATGATGACCTTGCCGTCTTCACAAAACAGCAGGGGTCGCTGGTGATAGGCTGGGACGCGGCCGAATCTAGTCGTAATGGTCAGCATGTCTCTTTGACCCTTTCTCTATCTATATGTGCTGGTCAGGACTCACGTATCAAATGTCCAATCACCTGCTGCAAGTGTGTGAATCAAGTCGGGTCTCGTAGCCGCGAGCTCATTGTACACGGTCCATGCCGACGCAATGATGCTGTTCCCTCCATTATCTGCGCAGCTTTTGACCTGAAGAGCCAGAATCTCGCAGAAGACGTCAGAGTGGAAGGGCTGTGGATGTTTAGCATAAGTAGCAACCATGATGTGGTTACTCACCTGGGCAACATTGGTGTAGACGGATTGTCGCATCTCCTTGGGAACCTTGGAGTTGTTGGCGTCCATGATGTGTACTACAAATTTTAGTATACAGGTTGTCAATAATAAATCTCACTTACCTATCATGCTCCCATCTTGATCCTGTCTCCCGAATTGCGGTGCCATGTACGCTGACAGCCCTAGGAAGGCAATGCTGTCATGGTCAGGAGTGGGAGAGTTCAGGCCGCGGATAATGGTGAATCCTTTTCCATTGTGCAAGTCGTCGACCATTGCGTTCAAGGGGCTTGCCAGTGTTGGCAATGGAAAGTTGTCCCGGTTGATGTCCCGAACAGGAAGACCCAGACCTGCGATTGTCAGAAACTCAATCCATACAAGGGCACAACGGGTAGGGCTACTCTGAAAGTTTCTGACGGCACTGTAGATTTCCTCCTTTTGGTTGTCTGTCAGTGAAAAGACAATTTCCTCCTGCTTGGGGAAACTGTCCGACGTCCATGCAAGAGGCGAGTCAAGAAACTGAGGCCAGTCCTTCGGCACTCGAGTTGCAAGGCCAGTCAGCTCACTTCGCGCCTGGGTTCTTTTCATGTACTTTTCATAGTTTGGCATCCAATCGATGTCAGCAGAGCTTCCTTGGTTGATGGTGAAGGTTGGTTCTTGCAAGAGGTACTTGCCCCTGAGCCCCGCGTGGAGGTAGGGGATTACCAGGGTGGACTCGACAGCAGCCATGATGGGAGCAAAATGTTCAACTGGTAGTTTGAGTGTGAGGATGCCAATGCTTCTTGATTCATTTCTTTACCAATTTGACCTTTGAGAGCCCTTATATAGACATCTGGTCTCCTTACTAGACCCGATAGACGGGCTAGCATCGTGAGCAGGCCAGAGCAGAGCCTCATCCAAACTCACCGCTTATTTTCGGGACAATGGTTGAAAAGTGCACTTTCAAGACCAATACGATTGCCGATTGGAGCCTCAATCGACGCTTGCATATTTTGGGGGCCATCCTGAGACACACGTCTCGGCGGCGGCGAATACGATTCGAAAGCCGCCAGCCTTCACCCAACAGAAGATAACAGTGCGTAATGGGGTTGGTCTACGGGATTCCCCACGGTATCCAGCTTCCTCATCCGTCGATTCTTACAAATGGAATTGCAAATGGGGTTGCTTTTTCAAGTTCTGTGAAACATTCTCGGCTTTTTTCTGAGGGTGGGATCGAGTCCGACGAAGATTTAAGCAGCAGAGCCTCAAAGAAATGCCGAGCCGCACTTTACTACGTCATTCGCCGTGGGGGTATCGCAATGTCATGGGATCATAGGCGTCATGGGACTGCTCGGGAAGTCCGTTGTGGCTTCATCTGTCCCCGCAGCTTCAGGAAGACGTAACCTGTCAGGAGGGAGCATCAATATTGCGCGGCTCAGCCAAGCACTTTTAGGTAATTCATCCTTATCACATCTATCAATTGGGTTAGGGCAAGCCAGCAGGTTTCAACGGGTACCATATCTGTACTGGAATCCAATGGCATGGCCAAGAGGGTGGCATTAACATTTTACTTGAGCCTCATTTTACGGCCCCTCATATGCAACATCGATGTCTGTTCACGAGACTCCCCCGAACGATAACGCATAATTTCATTCTGTATACCGTCATAGTGTGTGATATGAACATGTACAAGGCGTGGGCTTCATGGACTCTCTATTTCCGTGGCTTCTTTTCCCTCGGCGGTGGGGTAGTCCAAATCCTGCTGTGGGATGCCTTTACCTCCAACGGTTTGTCTTTGACTGATCTTAATCCTCTTCCACACAGCCATTACAATGCAAGCCGGCCTCGTGAGGCTTGTTTAAGTTTGCTGTGCAGTATTTTCTGTCCCTATTTAGACTCCGACACCTGTTCTCAAGCTTGACTCTATATGATAACCTTTTACCATAAAACCTTCACTTGAATGCCTATTTTTACTAGACACTCCCTCAATTTAAACAAGATAATCTCGCACACCATTGTCTACATCCCTCGTCCTTGGACTTACAAAGGAATGTGCTTCTTTGCCATAAGAGGCTGGTTCCGACGCGTAAAGCAGCACTGGACAACGGACAAGCCCAATCCAAAGGGAAGGCTAAATGAGGCACCCCTTGAAGCTACCAAGGCCCTGCCCTGTCAGCCACCCTCCCATGACATCTTCAGCGATAAACGCCTTCTGCTCGCCACCCCCAAGGGCAACAATGAACCTGATTCGACGGCAAGGCTGGAGGAGCTGCCGCTACACGTCATCGACTTGATCAGCAATCATCTCACCGATACATGCCGAATGTCCTTGGCCCTTACCTGTCACTCACTCTCCCGTGCTCTCTTCAACCATGATGAACAACCTCAAATCACCGGTTCGAAGAGCAGTGAGGAGTCTGATCCAGGTTTAAAACTGGAGAATATGCCCCTTGATCTCATCTTCTTGGTTGCGAATCATCTCACAGAAGTATCTCAACTGACACTCGCCCTGACCTGTCGGTCACTCTACTCTGTTTATTGCAACATCAAACAACCTCGACTCGCCACTCGCGGAGACAGAGAGGAATTTCTGCAGCTTCTTGAAAAGGATGTAGCCAATCTCTACTTTTGTTATGATTGCGTCCAACTCCATCCTTGGAATCATACGTGGGATCCTTGGGGAGAAAAGGAGTTTGAACTAGAGCCCTGCGCCAACAGTGATCATCATACAGTTTCCTTCGGTGACAGCGGAATACTTATGTATCATCACGCCCGGCTTTTCGTCAATCGTCACCTTTATGGAACCGAGCATGGACTGCCTCTTTCGAAACTGGAGGATCAGCAGACTGAAATAAGTCAAACCGGCGTTCGGATCCATACAACGCGAAGCGCCCGAATTATAGATAACGAGCTCTTTGTCTTAGCCACTTACAGGATTGACCATCCACAAGGTAAACAGCAGAAGCTACGTCGGTTCATGGACAAGTCTGGTCACAGCATATGTCATCATGTCGAAACGACCCCAAGGCTCCTTGGCGAGTGGACAGTTAAAGAGCTCAAGCGGCCCACGTTCGACGTGCCCTTTCCCGTCTGTGAAGACACCACAAGCTCATGCCCCATGTGCCTAACGGATTACACAATCAGCATCACTTGGCGTGGAAAGGCTCAAGGCTGGGTTATCGACATCCGGGTTTACAAGCTGCTGGGAAGCTGTCGCTCTCCATATCAATGGGAGTGGAGGTCTGCAAGCGAGGTCTGCAGCTTCAACGAGCCAAGGTCCTTGCATTATCGAGCAGGAATTGTGAGACGTCGTTGGATTGAAGTGGATGGCGTGGAGACAAATGTCCTTGAGGGAGAATTCATAGGCT
Source organism: Ilyonectria sp. MPI-CAGE-AT-0026 (assembly GCA_020744155.1). Lineage (NCBI taxonomy): Eukaryota > Fungi > Ascomycota > Sordariomycetes > Hypocreales > Nectriaceae > Ilyonectria > Ilyonectria sp. MPI-CAGE-AT-0026. The sequence goes on from JAGPNQ010000018.1 coordinate 798,189, forward strand.
CCCCAAAAGACTTGGATCGGTGCATTCCCGGCATTCGGCGGTGCCCCTGGAATACTTACGATCACTCGAATCACGATTGCGCAACGTATGGCCTGAGAGACTGATATGTTGGTTCAATTGGTCGATTGGCCAAGCGTCTTAGATGGTCCAGCAATCAACAAAAACCCCCGTCTGACCTATTTGCGGAGCGGGAAACCACGGCCATGGACTGAATAGTCCCCGGCCATCTTATTTACTAAAATAAAACCCTGTTTTTATGATGATCCCTATTCATTATTCCCTAAGAGTTCACCATAAAATTTTGTGTACATAGAGTGCTGCATATTGATGTCTTGACGCGAGTTGCTTTATCCTTTGAGTGGCTGTCTCAAGAGTCGGCCTCGTCGCAAACTTCTCAACTCACTGAGTCGCAAGGGTAGTGATCTGACATACCACTCTCACTGCGGATCATCAGCCATGAAACAAGGCCAGCCAGGTAAGAGACTTATCTACATCAATACCTTGAACAAAACTAGAGTATTTGTTCATTTTGTTCAATGTGGTCTTTGGGCCTCTAATTAAAACGCTGGATTGAGCGTCGGTGTCTCATCCGGAACTAGGATGATTTCGCCATAGCCGGCCTCCAAAAGCTACACTTTCAGCATCTAAAAACGATTGCAATACCTCTTTCATACCCAGGACGTCATATCTATTTCTCCAAATCCTTCGAGAAATGGGCACCATATGACGCGACGATGAGTTGAACGGCCTGGAGTCATTAAAAGCAGGGACCATCAATTGCGCTTCTCTCAGCCTTATTGTCGAGTGTATGCATCAAGCCAGTTGCACACGTGGGCCATATGGATCTGATGATATGACGAAAAGGCAAGGAAACAGTAATGCCCCGATGGCCCTTGTGCCATACAATTGCCGCGTGGCCCTTAACAATGCATCCCCACAGAAGCCCACACATTATACAACATGCAGTCTTGATCCTTCACCAGGACCAGATCCTCGACATGCGTCGAAGCGGACACTTCTGAGTCGGTGCATCCTAATCTAGAGCAATTGATTGGGCTGAAGAACTCAAGGCGTGAGGGGGCGACCGTTGAAGGCTGCACAGCATCTTTCTCGAAGGACCCACCAGCACTCACTCAGGCTCTCGCCTCCAGGCCAATTTCAGCCATGACGTATATTCTATTGCAAGATAATAATTAATTTAAGTTCCATGCATTGATTTCAATTGAATCAAGTCTTGGGTCTGTAAGTTTATGATCCTTATTTAATTGCATGATTAATTGGTCGATTCGGTGGTCTGGTGGTCTCAATCCACGCCACCTTGAATGAAGTCCCGCATTATCAAGAGATCCTAGGCTTCGGATGCAGATCAGCTCCTCTAGGATTTGAATCGGCAGGCTGCCTTCATATATTGGTAAGGCTGAGAAGCTTGGGCTTATTAAATGGTGATGGATGCTTAATTGTGGTATTTTCTCCGGTCGGCAATTTCGTTGAATGACTCTCCGTCCAGTGTTTAAATGAACAAATGGAGTGTTGCGGATCTCGGACTTCAAAAACATGCGGGCGGGTCTCAATTCGGTTATTGTTCCCGAGCTCGGAATACAACTTTGTTCGCCGAGCGGGCGCATCATGCAACTCTTCGTTTGTTGCAGCTCTCCACCCGACCCGGTATCCTGTTCTCTCAAACTTAATCGCCGCTTAAATAAATACCCAAGAGACGATCAATGGGCAAGATACATAAAGGAGTTTCTTTATATTTTGTGAGGTAGAAACGCTGTAGCCAAGCTGCAACCATGTAGGATAGGGTCAATAGCGATTACTGTTTCCACACCGTACAGTCCCCAGCTTTAATATTATGGATCACACGAAAGACGAGAACAGCTGGACTTGGAGATGTAGAATGGTGTAGATAATGCCCCAAAGCGCAGCGTTGTGTGGGGATCTTCCAAGAATCCCCATGGGGCCAGACGCAACTTGGGGGTCTGACCGAGGAGATGCCGGGGCACCACCAGCTTTTTCATCCCTGTAAGTAGTGTTTCGTCATCTCTGGGGATATTTTCTGCTCACATGGTCAGGTTGACGCTACGACGGATTCCAGTCTGATACGTGACCAGTCTCAGTCATTGTCAGCTACTTGTTCTGTTTCCCGGTGATGTTTTGCAGGAAACCATGTTGTTTGCAGTTTAGAGAGTATGCAACATAATCGGGCTTCGTCATACTCATCTCCTTGTTTTAATTGACCAGCCTCCTCTCTTACACCCCGATCTCTCCACCACGTCCCCGAAGGTGCACTAGCTCGATTGATTTTCAGGAAATTACCAGGTGACGAGAATAATCACACCAGCCGAAGCCCAGCCGAAGTGACATGAGATGCGGCTTTTACCGAATATACGTGGAGTATTAACAAGGCCCGTGGAATGGCATGTCTCAACTGATCATCTGCCAACAGAGGTGAGACCCACGTGGTGAGCTACAACATATCGCGGTGAGGCTCGTAATTGAGCCGCATCACTTGGCACGTCTTGGCGCCTGATTAGACGCTAGAAGGGATCTCTGGCGGGCGCCGCAATGCACGGTCCCAAGGATGATGAGCCCACTTATGGCATTTGTTATGTAGAAGGATCAAATATTGCAGCATTACACGGTTGAGACTCGAGAGCGTGACGCTGCAAACAGGCCGCGTGAGATGGTGTCAGGTTACATAACGCACGTCGAATGCTCCCACGAGTATCCACGAGCATCCACGAGTATCTCCGCTTCGGAACCTCTGACGGTCGAAACTAGCCCGTCTTCATTTGTCCGCCTGCGGTTCCGGTGCGTCATCCCTGGCGATGGCCCCGGCCGGCCAGGGAACCGACGTGACTCGGGATTTGTCGGTCCGGGATTTGTAAGTCCAGGATGTTGTCGGTCCAGCAGATCGGCGGATCCGGCGTAGCATCAGTGGTTGCCTACAGGAAGAACCCTGGTATGGCCTCGATAAATGTCGCAGAAACTCAAACTCACCTCACGCGGCGAGTCAAGAGCAACGATGAAGTGAGCCCGTAGTTGGCGAGTGGGACGCCGATCTCGTCCGCTGCAACGGCGTCCATCCCAAGTGCCGTTGGCTCACACACCATCCGCATCGGCTAACACGGCAAAGCGGCAGCTTGACGGGAGGCGGGATTGGCGTCGTCTAGCTGTAAGTGGACAGAGTTCGCGGCACGTCTTCTGGAACAAGTCTGGAAAGAGGCGATCGCGACACTCGCATTTGCCGTCCATTTCGTCGCCTTTTTTTGGCTTCTCCCGCAATTCTCCCTCTCAGAAAAAAAAGACACCCGTCCTACACATCCCTGCCGAGAAAAACCGGGTGGCAACTGTGCGGGCGTCGACTGTATGCCGGACCGGGAGCCACTTTGTCGGCGAATTCCTCGGTGCTATCGTCACGCGAAGCGTCAAAACACCCAACCGCCCCGTTTGGGGCCCCATTCAATGCTCGTCCGGGGCTCCATTCGGGGCCCCTGATGTTCAGAGCCCGTAAAGCAGGCCCGGGAAACTTTAACGGCGAGAAATGCGGGAGTATAAAGCCTGGGGTGACGTCTTTCCCCAGGAAAACTCCAGACTCTTTTCGTGGGGCTCAAGACTTGCTTGGTTGCATTATCTTATCACATATCGTATCTTTTTTCCTGCTGTGCAGTAGATAGCCCGCTATGGCTCGCTCACAACGCCAGAACTCGACCTCGACGGTCGACGAGAAAGACGCCATCCACTTGGCGGCCAGCCATGGAAAGGCCGGCATTGAGGCTCTCGAGGTTGCGCGCCCTGGGGAGCGTGAGGTTGACGACCTTATCAACAACTTGGAGCGAGAGCTGGAAGCTGCCGGTGGTCTGACGACGGGTTTCTTCCACCTCAACTTTGAGAACCCCAAGCACTTTACCTGGTTCCTGGTCGCTTTTGCCAGTATGGGTGGTTTGCTTTCCGGTCTCGACCAGAGTCTCATCTCTGGTGCCAACCTCTACCTGCCCAGAGACCTCGATCTCACAACCCGACAGAACAGTCTGGTCAACTCCGGTATGCCGCTGGGCGCTGTCGGCGGTGCCCTTTTGTTGTCGCCTACCAACGAGTACTTTGGCCGAAAGTGGGCCATCATCATCTCCATTATCCTCTACACCATCGGTGCCGCTCTGGAAGCTGGATCCATGAACTTTGGCATGATTGTGTCATCCCGAGTTATCCTTGGACTCGGTGTCGGTCTCGAAGGCGGTACTGTTCCCGTCTATGTCGCCGAGACCGTCGAGCGAAGGATCCGAGGAAACCTCGTCTCCCTCTACCAGTTCAACATTGCCCTCGGAGAAGTCTTTGGATACGTCGTTGCCGCCATCTTCCTCAAGGTCCCTGGCAACTGGCGATACATCCTTGGATCGTCTCTCGTCTTCTCCACCATCATGTTGTTCGGCATGTTCTTCCTCCCCGAGAGTCCTCGTTTCCTCATGCACAAGGGCCAGAGCCTCGAGGCGTTCAAGGTCTGGAAGCGCATCCGTGGAGTCACCACTTCCGAGTCGCGTGAGGAGTTCTACCTCATGTCTGCATCTGTCAGCCACGAGGAGACCGCGGTCAATGAGGGAGCCCAGAACCATCGTTTCCCCTGGATGGACTTTTTCACGTATGTACTGCCCGCCCGAAACTGCATCAAATTACCTGCTAACTTGCAACTCTCAGTGTCCCCCGCGCCCGCCGAGCCCTCGTTTTTGCCAACATTATGATCCTCCTCGGCCAATTGACCGGTGTTAACGCTATTATGTACTACATGTCCGTGCTCATGAGCCAGATCGGCTTCAACGACGAAAAGGCCAACTACATGTCCCTTGTCGGCGGAGGATCGCTTCTCCTCGGCACCATCCCCGCCATCTTCTACATGGAAAAGTTTGGTCGTCGTTTCTGGGCTATTATCATGCTTCCGGGATTCTTTATTGGCCTGGTTCTCATTGGAATCAGCTATCAGTTCGATCTCGAGACTCAGCTACCTCTCGTGGAAGGCCTCTACCTGAGCGGACTCATCATCTACATGGGTTTCTTCGGCTGCTACGCCTGTCTCACCTGGGTCATCCCCTCTGAGGTCTACCCTACCTACCTACGAAGTTATGGAATGACCACTTCCGATGCGTTGCTCTTCTTGGCTTCCTTCGTCGTCACCTACAACTTCTCTTCCATGCAAAAGGCCATGGGCAAGACTGGTCTGACCCTCGGCTTCTACGGTGGCATTGCCGTGGTCGGCGAGATCTACCAGATCTTCTTCATGCCCGAGACTAAGAACATGACCCTGGAGGAGATTGATGCAGTCTTCTCGCGCCCCACCATGGATATTGTGAGGGAGAACTGGGCCGGTGTCAAGGAGACAATGACGGACTTCTTCAGTGGCCGCTGGGGTAAGGTATTTGCCGACCAGGGCAAGCCTCGTCCAGTTGCTACCAGAAAGGAGGAGCCTGTGGCTTAATTTCACGGATTAAAGCTCAACATAAATAAGCCTAGATAATTGGGCTCGTTCAAACAATGAATAAGAATCCTTCCTAGGTACTAAATTAAATGAAATAAATATTATACCAAAGCATAAGCAATTATTAGCATCTGAAGTCTATTTTCCAGGCGAGCGAAAGATCAGGAACAGCAGCCGAATCTGTCACGGTACCCCTCTCAGGGCCGACCAGCTAGGCCGGTCAGGGCCCTAGCCAAGGGACTCAATTAGAGCGCAATCAGCTCAAGAAAACAGCCAGAAGGAAGAAAAACGTCTCATCGGGTGCTTTATCGGGTCAATTGCCGAGGTTCACGTTGGCGAGGCATCCAGAATTGACAGTGTTATCTCAAGTGTTGTAAGTGGTGCGGACTGGGACTCGACGGCGAGGGAACAATAGGAAATAAAATCGAAGAAAATTCAGTGGAAAATCTGATCTTTACAGTGAATGACAATCTAGACTCTAGGAAAAAGCCCTCTCTGAGGATAGTGTCAAAACTGGGTTGCTAATATGCCCATTTCACCCATAATATCCAGCGAACAGCCTGCCCAATGACCCTCCCTACACCACTTCACTATTTACACAACTGTATATTTCCAATTACGCCATATCAATTATTGTTTTATTTTCATTCAATAGCTCCACTCAATATCAGTTCACTTGCGATATGACTCTCTTGTCAGTGGATCGCGATGTTCCCTGACCCAACCTAGCGTCAATTAACCACAGCCTCTACCCATGTTCCCCGTAATGATGGTAGTGTGATTATGTTTCCATGCTGTGATCCTTAACGCATAGATTTTCTGCTTTGCTGCCATGATGAGATGCAATTTACCAGCAGTTTCGACTCAAAACCGTGAATCCAGAAGACCATTTAAGTTATCAGTGTGCATCACTGCTCGTATGGCAGTTTCCTATTGTGATTTATTCTCTTGGCCAAGAGACACTGAAACAGTATCGTGATTGACTCCTAACATCATCACCTATTCAAGGTCCCACGACAGGACGTCATGATACGTTGAAATGCATATAAGATCAAGTCAGTCGGCAGATCATGGCTTCTTCAGACAAACACCTTACAGCAACAATAAGAATCATCTCTCAAACTTCAATATGTCATCTTCACACCTACCCGACCCAACCAATCCCCCAACCTCGTCTTCCAAGGGCGATTGGAACTCGGAGGATCCGGCGGGTCCCTCAACCACCAATGTCGGGCCCAAAAAGGTTACTTTCGACTACACGAGCCCGACTCCAAGCCCAGATAGCTGGGGTTATGTCGGGGCTTCACCTGATGCGGACGATACAACCAGTCCGAGCAAGTCAAAGGGTAAACAGCCTACCAAACCACTCAAATCAGGCAAACGAGTCAGGTTTGACCCAATCGCAAGTCCTCTGGACGATCTCCAACAGTTCAAAGACAAGGGCGTTGGCATCTTTTTGGTTGTTTCCAGGCCTTCCAAGGGACACTTCTACCAGTGGTCCATTGCGCTGTACAACAGGGTCGACGAGACGTGGATGATCATCGCGGCTTTCCAGGACCCTGTCCAAGGCGCATACATACCAGTCTGGATCACTCATAGCGATGACCCAAGATCGTTGGAAGGCTACGTCGTAATGAAGCTCTTGGCACACGTTCGAGGATCCTCTCTCAACGACCTCATGTACGTTGCTCTAAAGATCCAGGAGCGCGCTGAGCGTGACACTGGTCTCAATAGTCAGGGCTACGTTATCGAATACGGGCACTGGTTGAGATTCCGTAATTATTGCACAGAGCAAGACATGAATGCAATCTGGCAACTCTTGCATCCCTATTATGGCGACCAAAACGAGGATATCGGCCACGGGAATTGACGGAAATAGGTTGGCACCAGACTCCGCATCCAGTGCAAAGCGACAGATCCTAGTTGATAGGAACTAGAGTAACAAACAAATACGGAGTTGACCTGACTCTTTCTCCAGTTATTTCTCTAAAACTGAAGGACTGAATAGAAGTTCATAAACCACGTATGCCGACCTCGAGAGAACTAGTGAATGCAGCACTTATGGCAAGTGGTACGGGAGGAATACTTAGACAAATTAACAATGATATTCTTGCATATTATTAGGCGCTGATCCGTAGAGACCTTAGACCTTGGACATGGGACCTTAGAGGTTGCTAGAAGTCCGGCTGTTTCCTTCCGGGCAGTAGAAATAATCGACTACTTAGGAATATAGGGACGAGGATCCGACGCTGAGTTATACAGAGCATCTCAATATATATTTGAGATCTGATTTCTGGTTTTTATAGTTACTAGGTAAATTATATAAAAAATATACACTTTAACGTGAAAAAGAAACTTACTGATAGTTTTAATCTATATAGAATATTAAACTTTATATTTTATATTTTAAATATAGAATATAGTATTTAGTTTTTTTTTCGCCTTATTTAATATTATCAAATAGATTAAAGCTATATAGTAATTTTAAATAGTAGGAATAAATAATAAGAATTATATTTAATATTAGAAGAAATAGTAACTAAATAATAAGATTATTACCTACTAATTTCTACCTAAAACTTCTATTTAATCCCTCTAACCTTAACTATATTATCTGTAATTAATAACCTTACTATTTACAGTTAATAATCTTAAGATAGTAATCTTATTTTAAGAAATAAAATATAAGAGAGATATCTTCTATTATTAAGAGATTAATTTCCCTTTTAATACTTATCCTATTATAATAACCTTTAAAGATATTAACTATTATAATTTATAAGGCTCTAGTTATATATTATTCTAGATATTAGAAATATAAAAATAGAATCTATAATAAGATTAAATTTATCTAGAATTTATAAGATAAAAAAGAAATATATAAACTAGATAACTATTTAAAATTCTTTTAAAAAAAAACTTTTTAAATTTCTTATTATATTACTTAGAATATCTAAATAATAACTAAAAGATTATATTACCTATATTTAAATACAGTCTATTTTTTAATAGAAATAGAACTAATCTACAGATAAGCCAGGCTGCTGGTATTAATATTATATTTATTAGGATAGAACTGGGCGCCTTATATAACCTGGCTAATAATATCGAAAATACCGATAACGACAGGGGCTAAAAGTTCCTCGTAGAAATCGGCCGGGATGAATATAACCCCTGGTTCCAGGAGTTATTGTGCTGCATCGGGCTGGTATGGATGCTAGCCACCTAGGGTGAGAGGGGGGATTCGAATGACTTGGATCTTGGGGCGTTAGGTCGGGTCGTGGGAATTGGCGGTGTATCACGGTTAGAATAGGTTGAAAAAGTTAGATAGGATTCCGGCAGAGAAGAAAAAAGCAGCTTGAAACCCAAACTTGAGCCTTGGCAACTGTAATATATGTGTAACGAAAATACAGTAAAATTCAAACACTAGGTTCCCTTATCGAGGGGTAGAATATAGTATTATATAATTGTTGGAGGTTATTAAGCAGTGAAATAAAATAATATTATAATAAAAGGGATATCCTAATAAAGGATATAAGGTTAAGAGGTATATAGAGATAAAAGGTAGATAGTATAAGATAGTGTAATATAGTGTATATTAGTGTATAATAGTCTTAGATAGTATATTAAGATAAATCTGAATTAGCTTGAAGGTCTCTGGCTTTTTATAGACAATTTCTCAGAATTTAGCTATTGTAGCTAAACAATAAATATACTATTAGATAGCTTGAAAAATCAGCTTTCAGATGGTATTGAAATTGTTCCCTATTGTATCCTATATGCCGAGATATATAGCTTTGAAATCAAGTTGATTTCAAAGCAAGTTAATTTCAAATCAATCTTTGATTTCCAATCATCGGGCTAATATTAGTCCGACTAAAACAGTGTAAATAGTATTAATAATACTGTTTTTTATATTATAAGAGGATATTTTTTCCTAATTTTAATAACTCTCTTTTTAGCTTTTAAAGCTATTATAATAAAAGAGTTATAGTATATTATATAGAATTAAATATCTATTTATATATTTAAAGAATATTAACAATAATAAAGTAATTATCTATTAAATATAGAAAAATAGATATAATATAATATTATTGCTAATTTTCTTTTAATATTTAGATATTCTTTTAAAGAGTTAGTCTTTTAAGAATATAGAAGACTTTTATAGAAGACAAACTCTAAAAAGCTATAAAAGGCTTCATAGAGGCTATAGGGGGCGGGCTACAGGGTGCTAAGTGTATCTGCATAGGTAACTAGCGATCAGAGGTACATTCGGTAAGGCCGGGCTCATTTTGCACGCCGGATGTACCGCTAGGTCTAAGGTCTGCAGATCAGGGCCTTATTAGTAACTAATGGTTCCTCGGATTCATAAATTGATCACTTGATTTGTAACCTTCCTAACCACCGTCCAAGAGACAAGATTGCACTCAATCATTTCAGTGCATGATACACCCTAGTCAGCTTTTCTCGGACTTCTTCGTCCCGACAAAATTGCTTCACCACTCTCACAGAATGCTGGCCTTGCGGTGACACCATTCGAAGTACGAGAGAATCCAATTTCCAACTCCTGAGGTCCTTGAGACGATGCTCAATGGAAAGCACGGCGCCGATGAAAGCGTAATCATACACGTCGCCATCTTCGGGGCCAGTGTATTCCAGGACCACTGCAAGGGTAGCCTCCAGGAAAGTTCGATCGACGATGTCTTCGGACAATGCAAACAGCCGACTGATCGCATTGGGGTTCGTATTGTGTCGCTCAGAAAGTAGAAATTCCCTGACGGAAAAATGCGCCAAATAGGCCACACCAACTCCCCATTCGCTTTTGTCAAAGGTAACAAGACAGCCGCAGGCTTCTTCAAGAGTAGTGAGGTCGTATAGATCACTTCCAGATGATTGACTATTTTCGCGCTCCCAGTTCTCCGTCACCAAGGGTAAGAGAGCAGATTGCAACATTGGGAGACCGGGAATGGGGGTAAACTTGTTGTGGGCACAGAGAAAAGACAGCGCTCTCTTGACGTAGGTGCGTTCGTGTTCGGGGATCATTTCAAATATACGATGGTATGTCGCATCTAACCCCTTCGGGAGACTAGAGAGGGCCTCTTCGACCGCTTTGATTGACCGAAGCCGTCCAAGAATGTCGATTTGACAGTCAACCCAACGGAACCTAACATAGTCAGCATCTCGGTCATTCAACACAAAGCGATGACTCACATGCCCTCCGCACCAACTGGAAGCCTCTCCTCGACGTCGCAACGTAGTTTCTCTGGCCATCGTGAAAACTGGTCGTTTCCCCGCAATAGGTTGGTGACGTATTTTCGTATGTCCCCCTCAACCTTGTCCAGTTGCATCGCAACTGAGGCGGAGACGTCTGAAAGAGCCCATCGAATACCAGAAAGATCTCGGCTTGTGACTAGTAACTGTATCTTGTTGAAACGCGGCTCTGTTGCAATTTTCTTGAGGGTCATGAGAAGCTTCGTGAAAGGTTCCTTGCTCTCGTCTAACGCATCAATGACTACGTAAACGGAAGTGAATGAATCAAGGATATTTGCGAGACCTTCCAAAAGCTCGGCATCAGTCGGCCGAATACCAGTTTCGTGGATTGAGCGCAGGTTATCTGGCATTTCGCGGGCAGAGCGACAGAGTCGGCTGACTATCCATCCCAACAGTGAGTTGGTCTCGTCCTGATCATTGCCAAAGTAGCAATAGTAATAAATCGATGTAGCGTTTTTGGATGAGCCGGTAATCTCTTTGATTGTGTTGAAGAGAAATGACGCCATGATTGTTTTTCCTGCTCCGGGAATACCATTGATCCAGACGCATCGCGTAGTTCTGGCAACCCAGTCCCTCCACTGCTCCAATTCCAGAACCCACAAACCAGTCCCCTCCTGATGCCGCTCAAACGCTTTGTTATGCCGGTCGGATGGATTTTTCACCTCCAGCCAGTTGCAGATTTCTTGCCGCTGATAACCTTCAAAATAAATCAGCTCAAGCAATTATACCAAGGCAAGGGACTATCTCTCTCTGCTCCAACAGTGAGGGCGAATCAAAATGTGCCTACCTTCCATGGACTCCTTGACCTGGTCCATGGACTCCTTGGCCAGGTCCATGGACTTCTTGACCAGGAGGTCCACTCCCGCTCTGAGTTTCTTCATGTCGAAGCTGTAGAGATTAGCTCTCCTATCCACAAAGGAAGAGGCGCTGGTAAAATTGCGTTTCTTCGAGAAGGGGGCAACCAAGACTCACCTAGAATCAACAGAAAGGGCGAGATTTATCGTTTGCTTGTGCTCCGCGATCTCTTTAAGCAACTTTTTTGCCTCCTTTTCCCTGAAAGGCCACCTCGCAGCTGCAATTACTCGTGACCCAACCTCAACTATCTGGGCAAGTGCCTCTCGAGTTTTGCCTTTCTTCTGAGAGTCAGCAGTGGGGCGTTTGGTTGTTTGATCTGCGAGGAGTGATTCCAGCTGTAACATAGCTCGCAAGCAAGAATCCATTGTCCCGCCTTCGCACCAGAGCTTCCGAACCGGCTCTGAGACCGATGGGGAATCGAAATTCGGGGTATCCCGGAGATTCTCGACGACGCATGTTACGGAGGAGACCTCCAACCGAATGTTGCGGACCGTGTGCTGGGCATCCTTGATGCTCTGGATGTAGTCGTCACAGAGACGAATAACCTGAGCGGAGATCGTAAGAAAGGTCACAACACCAGTGGCGGGATCCATTCGGGGCATGTGGTGACAGAACTGTCTGTGTGTTGTGAAGATTAAATTCTGTGTGTGTCTGATGCAGACGGGATTAAGTCGTGGTATTTATGCGGCAGAGAATGTGGCCGACTGTTAGGTCCACGCAATGTCGCACAACACACAACGACCAAACATCAAACATCAAACAGTGAGGTGGCAACGCAGCTGCATCGAGCTGCGGGCCATTCAGCTACTCTGAACCCGTGAAGGGCACACAGTGTTGCTTGGGCAAGAGATGTGATGAAGACCGGGTTTATGCGATTGTAGACTTCATCACCGTGGTGAATTGTATCCGTTTTCCTTTTCATCTTAGACCCCCTTCAGCCAGGTGTTTCAGCCAGGGCTGTCAGGTAGTTCCGGTTGGCAATTGTCGGTAATCGCGGTACGGGACCTCTGAAGCCCATGTGTCACGTTGCACAAAGGAATGATGCTTGTCGGGCCAAATCCAGTCTCACCGCAAGTTGGCAGTAGTAAGTATTGTGTGACAAGACAGGCAGCCATTCTCCTTTGAAGAGTCTCGATATAGGCTTATACCGGATCAAACACTTGAAGCACAGGTGGTGATTGCATCTCCGCTTAGGTGTCACTTGCTGTAGAGGCTCGCTCCTGTACGGCTGGGGGCTTTGTTCAGCGTAACAAGCTCGGCTGTCAAGCCGACGGGGTCTAATACAAGAGAAACATGCAAGATTTGAGAAAAGAAAAGTGACATTGTACACAAATATTCATTCATGGTTCAAGTCGTTATCGGGGTCGGACGCAGGGAGGTCACGGGCGATAAGATAACGAGACCCCACCCGGCCGAGCCAACCGCCGGCGAAGTAAACAAGGAACGCGGTCACTCGCGGGGCACTCCCAGTCGCAGCATCGCAAGTCGCGGCACATTTACAAGTCGACTGACGTGTTTCTCGCCTAAACGCAAAGGGGAGGAACCGCCATGGACCCCGAGTCGGTCGTCTCTCAGGACCATCGCAAGATCGAGCTGCAGAGCAACGAGGACCTGGCCTACCTGATCGCAAATGTTCGCCGTGCCGCAGCCGAACGCCTCAACGAGGCGTTTCCACACGTCGAGGGCGAGGACGGCGAGGATGAATTGCGAAACAAGATCGAAGAGCTCGTGAACGAGGTACTTCTTTCTCAGCATCCCTTCCATCTGCGGCTCTCAGCACTCACATTAGCCCCAGTACATCAACAAGACCTTCTCCCTCGCCTCCCCGAACATAGCGATCAACGGCCTCCCAGTCGCATCCGACTCGTTCCTCGCCGACACCGCCGGCAACACGGCGCCCGAGCCCACGTACGAGCCCTTTGACACCCGCAAGCGCCGGCGCGTGGCCGACCTCATCACGCAGGAGGAGAAGCTCCTAGAGGACGTCGCGGCGCTCAAACGATCCGTCCCCGCAACCGCTGCCGCCTCTCGGGCCGAGCAGCTCCACGATAGCCTCAAGCGCGACGATGATATGCTCGAGGCGCACAAGGCACATGCGGCTGGGGCGGCGGCCGAAGTGGACCTCGATGTCAAGGTGCTCGAGAGGCAAGAAGGCGTCGAGGCTGGGTTCCGCAAAGCCGTGGAGGGACTGGGGCGGCTAAAGAGGGACATGCCCGCTGTGGTAGCCAAGATGGAGAGGGCGCGTGTCGCTGGTGAATACGTGGTTACGCAAGGGCGGTGAAGGTTATACCCAGGGAGGACATTGTCAATGGGGCGGGTTTAAGCCGCATGGAGTTCAGGCGTCAAGGATCATGATGCACTTGAGGAATAGTCGCAAGAGAGCCAAAGAACATGTCTATTTGTTCAGAACTATTGCAGTCATGATAAGAAATATATGGGGCCAAGAAAACAAGGATGTCGGGATTCTGCAAGAAAGATACAACGGGCTGGCGGCCCTTGACAACATTTGTTTTTGTGATTCTCTCCCTTCTGCTCCCTCGACTTCACACTCTGCCCTCTCCCTCCCAACATGTTTTATCATCGTTACCCACTCCTGCACCACGCTCAACAACAATTTCGTAGAAACCCCCAACCAAGAAATATATCTGGTCTACTTAAAGATGCAAAATATTCACATTTGCGTCACAGACACTATCAAGGCATTATCTAAGCTGCAGCGGGCTGAGTGGCCGCATCCGTATCAGTGGCGGGGATAGCAGCAGGGGCCTTCTCGCCGGCGGGAGTCTCAATCTCAGAGCCCTTGTTCTCGATGGTCTTGCCATCGTCCTTCTTCGCCCACTTGGGAGTTCGGGTATGCTCAGGGTCGTGCCAAGGGCCGGCGTCGCTGTTAGCGCAGCCGCCCTCGCACTCGCAAGTACCGCCAAACTCCTTGGGGAGGTTCTCGGCAGGGACCTGCTTCAAGAGTTCTTTTATTTCGCCGGTGCTCAGAACAGCAATCTTGGAGACAGTGACGGGGTCGAGCCAGCCCTTTATGACGTTCCAGAAACCTCCAAAGCCCCAGGGGGAGTTGATCAGGTACAACTTGCCCAGACGCTCAGGGTAGTAGTTCTGGGAGATGGCCGAGGCTTGCTTGAGGTAGGTGTATACGTTAGGGATCGACATCACGGAAATGCCCTTGAGATCCATGATTGTGCAGCAAGTCTCCTGGAGGGATCCAACCTTGTGCGAGCAGGCGGGGAGGCGGGGGTCGGCGACTTTCTCGTACTCGACGGCGAGGTTGGTGAGCATACGCTCCTGGGTAGTGATTTTGTACATAGCATTCAGATTGATTTTGCCAAACCCCTCGATGTACACGGGTCGGCCATCCTATTGTGTAATATCAGCATCACCATGGACGTGATCCGGAAGGGATCGAGAAAATGGTACCTTGTCGGTCTTGTGGTAGTACTGGGTATAGTACTGCGAAATTTGGGCCTTCTCAGGATAGTCCCAGGTGGGAAGAATGCTGTCCAAGTTGATCTCCTTTCGCCAGGCCTCAGTGTCGACAAACCTAGTGGCGGTCAGCCCCTGTCACCTCAACACCACGTATCGTTCGACGATGGCATCAGAACTCACATCTTCTTGGAAGCTTCGACAACCCATTTTCGCGCACGGAGGAATCGCAGCTACATACAGCCGCGTTAGTCAACTCGTTCCGCGCAATCCAAGATGCAAAACCGCGCGAGGCGGCACCTCCCCGCCACCTTTGCAAAACGTACCAGAGTCAAGGTGTCCAATCGGTCGGTGAAGCCCTCGGCCTCGAGCATCATTCGCAGCTGGTGCACCTGGGCAATCTGGCCCTCGGTCAGGTAGCCAGCATGGCCGGTCTGCTCCTCCGCCGCCTTGATGGGGAAGTAGTAGTCGTCGTACTTGGGGTTCAGATCCATGGCGAAGGATGATGGTGGGGTAACTGGATGAGGGGTGAGAAGAGATGGAAGAAGCAAGATTCCACAGCAGCACGCGGCTAGAGAAGGGAAAAGTCGGGAGATGTAAGGAGGAGGCGAGAGCGGTGGTAAAGGGGCGTATCGGTCAGAGTCCTCAGCCTGAGAAGCAAGCGTAATTAACGGTTGGCCACTTGGTTCCCCTAGAGATCTGGTGGTGGGACTCCGTCATGGGTGTCGAGATGACTACCTGAAGCGGTCTAGCCCCCTGTAGGCCTCGTCACACGTGTTGCGGTGTTGAGGAATTGAGGAGGTCATGTGATCCAGCACGTGAAGATAGCGTTTCTTATCGCCACCCGCCCGAACCTGTATCACCAAGGCCAGTATAGAGTATCGTGAGGTTTATTGCTACAGTCGTTGATCGATTGCAGCCATTGTTCAATTGCAGGGACAAGACAGACATAAAGTCTCCTGTCTCATATTATAACGAGTCTCGTCCATATTTATGGCCTTCGTTATCAATCATGAGGACTTCACCCCAACGCATCACCCTGCAAGTCGGGCGCCTCATTAACACGCCCATCGCAGGCCCATGCCCACGACCATGCCGAGCTTTCCACCTAACGACTCCGGCCGGACTGCCGCGAAAACGCAGCTTCTTCACCTCGAATCCCTTCCTCTCCCAAGCCAACGACGGCTCCCGCTCCGAACTCCCCAAGAATGAGCAACCCGTTGCCTCGCCCGCCGCAAAACGACGGCCCACGCGCGCTGCCACGGCCAAGAATTCCCTTCGGAGGGTCGCCATCATTGCGCAGCAGCCCAAGCGAGGGTCGGACAATGCAACACCGCCGGCGGTCGCTGCGGGAGAAGAGTCGAGCGAGGTACAGTCAACAGTGGCCAGCGCAACATGCGTCGCCGAGGCCTTCAACATGCCCCTCGTGTTGGAGATCCTCTCTTCGCATGGCTTCGCGATTGACCCGGATGGCACAGGATTCGACGCCAACGAAGTCCTCCATGCGCGAGGAGTCAATGGCGGCGACATCTTCGTCTTCCCGTCCGGAACAATTGTGACTTGGTCGCTCCCTCCGGACGTCGTCACCAAGCAAATCATGCGAGCCTCGGAAGACCCCCACCCCGTCGAATGCCGAGAGGTCGAAGATCTCGAATTCACCACAGACATCGGACGAGAGACGAGCTTGCTCAAGGGCGACGTCATCGTGCTGGGCACACGCAAGGAGCACAAGGACGGCGACATGCTGGACACGACGCTGGCCAAGGTCGCCTTCTCCTCCGGCCTCGCGCGCAGCACCAAGCTCGCCGTCCTCGAGAGCACCCTCACATCCTACTTTGAGAGCACGCGCAATATCCCCGCGCTCCTCTCCCACGGCGCCGGCGTACCCCTGAGCCGCAAGTTCATCCTCCAAAAGACGGGCGAACTGCTCAGCCTGCGCGCCCGCCTAAACCACTACTCGGAGCTTACCGACTCCTTGCCGGACATCTTCTGGGACACCAGCTCCGAACTTGGCCTCGAGGCTTACTACGACCAGGTCGGCCGCGCCCTGGACGTAAACGTGCGCATCCGCGCCCTCAACCAGAAGATGGACTACGCCGCCGAGATCGCCACTGTACTACGTGAGATGTCGAGCGAGCAGCACGGTACCCGCCTTGAGTGGATCATCATCCTGCTCATCGCCGTCGAGGTAGTCTTTGAAGTGCGTCGCATTGTTCTCGAGTGGATGCTAGAGCGTGAGCTTGCCAAACTAGACAAGGAGAAGTCCAAGCTGGTGGTGTAAGTTGAAAGCTGAACGAGCAGAACCTGAGAACAGGAACTGAACAAAAGCATTGTACATTAAATGGATGTTTGCCTTGTACGATAGATGACCTCCTTGTACGATAAATGACCTCCTCGAGGATGGATTGGCCTACGATAGATACCCAGCTCTAGAACGATATGATGGATCAGAACCGACATCAAATATCCCTTATAATAAACTCCATTCCAAGGCAAAATCCCTAAATTCCTCTGCGTAAGGTGAACGATACCTACAAGTGACACGTAATTGTACAGTATGATATCAAACAATGCAGCCCGGTAACGAACATCTAGAGCCTGACCCATGCCAAAGCCCTTTTCGAGTTCTCCTCAAAGACCCATCCATAACTTCAACACGATTCCTTCAAGTCCAAGACACTTCACGCCACGAAATCTCCAGTTCTCCAGCGATACGGCTGCTCCTAATAGCCCCGTCGCATTTTCTTCTGCTTAAAAACCCGCGTCCCCTTGCTGGCAGTTGAATTACACTAGGAGCCCCAAAGTCGAACTCGACATGAACACCCACACCTCCCGTCCATCCCGTGGTGTCAAGAATCCCTGCCGGAAATCCCTTCATCGTGACCAACTCCGCAAAGAAAATCGATTATCCGCCTCTAAACGCCCGAACCAGACCACAATTCATCCGAGCCCAAGGCCCAGACCTATTCTACCCCGATGTGCCCAGTTTCCAAGAACCTCATGTTGCTGAGTCTATGACGAAGGCTTCCGCTGCTGCTGAAGTCCAGGGATGACGGGCACCGGAACAGGCGTCACCTTGTGCGGGATATGTGCGCTTGGTGTGCCATTTAGTGACCGCTGCATACCGGGCGTAGGAGTCTGAGGCTTCTGCTGCTGAGCTGCGATGCTAGCTCGAGCGGCTGCAAGCCGGTTGATGTCCATCGTGCCACCCATCCCCATACCTCCAAGCCCGACCATGCCACTAGGCTGAGCTATCTTGTCCGCAAACATGGCGGAACGCTCCTGTGCCGCCACCCGGGCCTTTGCCTGATCGAGAATCCGCTGCTGCTGGGCCTCGGGAATTACAGTGTGATATCCCGTGAGACCAGGGTTCTGTACTGGTGTTCCAGCCGGGTTACTGGAAAACCGTCCCATCTGGCTTCCCATTGCCTGTGGTGTGTTGAATCGCTGGGGTTGCTGCACACTCGGCGACGGGCTGTACGGCTGCCTATGCTGTACCTGGGGAGACATGTTGCGCTGGGACATTGCTTGGCCGTTTGTGTATGCTGCAAAGGTGGCTTGGGAAGGCGTGCCAACCTGCTGTGGTGGGAAGCCAGGCTGGTACGGGAACCGAGCAGCAGGAGTTCCCTGTTGCGGCGGCATCTGGCCGTATTGTGGCCGTTGTTGGCTTGCATACTGCTGCATGTTCTGGTGGCCGTAAGGAGTCTGAGCCTTGGCCAGCTGGGTGGCATACTGGTTCGGATAGCCGTTCGGACGGGTGTATTGGTTGGGTTGGGGAGGCCGTGGTTGGGAGGGAGGCATCGGCCGTGCCTGAGGTTGGAAGGTAGAAGTAGCACCCGGGCGAAAATACTGCTGCGGCATCGCCGGCGTTCGGTTAGGAGTTCCGTATTGATTCGCAGCCTGGTAGTGATTCGCGTAAGGGATGGACGATACGCTTGGTGTCCGCTGCGGTGGTCGGACAGTCGCCTGCGCAGCCTGTTGCGCTCGCATGCGAGCTTGCATGCCGGCCTCGTCTTCCTCCATCACACCCTTGTACTGGTCTGTCTGAACCTGAACCCTGGTGCTAATCAAAAGATCTTCCAGTTGATCACCGTTCAGCTTGGCCACAGCATAGGGCGGCAGGGTCTTGATGATGAGAGCCAGCTGTGCCTTGAGCACGTGGTAAGTGGCTTGCTCCTCTTCAGAAGGCTGAGGGCCTGCCGTAGCCAGCATATCGCCAGTGACCGGGTCGCTAGACTGGCGGTTCTGAGAGTTGGGGAGGTTGAGGTTGCGAATTCGCTGGTAGGACGACAGCGTTTCAATCATGTCGCTGACCTCCTCGAGAATCTCATTAACCTCCTTGTCCTGTTCGTCCCGCTTGGTACCCATGATGTCGTCCAACGAGGGATCAACGACTGATTCATCCCAGCCATCAATAGCTTCCTTGACTGCGTCTTCGTCAATCTCCACAACATCGTTGTCGTTGTCCTGCTCATCGTCCGCGTCCCCGTAGTATTCCACCTCGATCATGTTCTGAAATTGTCGCTGACCAGCTCGTTGCCACCAGAGTCGACTGGCAACACTGGACGGCACGACAGCGGCAGTGTCATCCTTGCAAGGAGCAAAGCTCGAGAAGGCTCCCCGGAAGAGGGCTTCCATCTCGTACATCTCCAGTTCGGTGGTTGAAGGCTTCTTCCCGGCCAAACTCTGTGCACGCTCGCGTTGCTTCGTCTGCATTTGCGACGAAGGAGCAGCATTGCTGTAGTCGAGGTAGTATCCTGCCGAGAGTTTCGTGGTCGAGTAGCTGGCGCTCTGATATTTAGACGTGTCGGTGAGCTCCGGGTGATAAAAGTCAAGGGTATTGCCCTTGGCCTGGGTTTTGGGCTGCTTTGGTGGTTGCAGCGGAGGCAGCGCTCGAGGAGAGGAAAACAGCTCTCCAAGAGTTTGGGTTCGCTCCTGAGTCGACGTGGGCATGATGTGTGTCAAGGTCATGCCCTGGGGAAGAGGGATGTGAGCAAGCTTCTCCTCGTGAGCCAGCGGAAGACTAGAGAACAGCCGCCTCTCTTGAGGCGCATATCCGATGAGGGACAACACCAGCTCGCCCTTTTGAGGGGAGGGTGGGAGGTCAGCCTCGACTGTGAGGGGTTCGTTGCTGGTCTTGGGGTATGCCTTTTCTCGTCGAAGGAGCTGCATTGCCTTGTTTTTGAACTCATCAATCTTAGCCACGGCTTTTTCGTTTGACACTGGTTTCTCCAATCCCGAGGACTTGGCCTTGAGCTCCTCGAGCGATACCTTGATCACGGACACGATATCGGCAGCCACGTCTTCGAGGCGATCGTACGCATCGGCAGCGACCTTTTCGGAGATTGTAGATGCACACTCTGGATCGGTAGACTTTTGCCGCTTTGCCTCGGGTTCTTCGTCAGTCGATGGTTCCGGGACTGGACGGTTCAGGATGGACGGGCTGATGTCGAAGCTGGGAGATGATTAGCACGCATGGCAAAAGGACTCGCGATGGCAAAGTCGCGACATCCACCAAGTCGGAAAACGCAACCTACCTGCTCAAGACTTCAAGATAGGATTGAATCAATTCCTTTTGATCGCCCTTAGGCCAACCGTTAGTAGCAGCGGGCTTCTCGTCCTCGAAGCCGTCCAGCTCGTCTCCCTCTTCGCCATTGTCGCGTTTTCGCTTCCCCGGAACGACGGGCTGCGCATTCTCGGTGCTGGCGGGCTCCGGGACGCCGTTGGGCTTCGTTGTCGCGGGCTGCGCCATGGTCGGCTTCTAGTCGTTGGGTCGTCTCGTCGTGGGGAGCTGGGCCGCGCCTCGTCGCGACGCGCGGTAGTGGATGGCAGACTGGTGCAACTCCAAAAACGGTTTCGTCGAGCAGCGCGAACGGGCCGTCCTCATCCAACTGGCGCCGTGCAATCGACTGGTGCACCAACGGCTCGGCAAATCACGCGACGACAGGTCTCGATGGACGATATTTCAACCTTTAAATCGACAGCGACTGCTGGAGGGAATGGAGAAGGCTGCGCCGGGGGAAGAATGTGTCTTGATCGCCAAGTACTGTCGCTGACCAGGACCCACGCTAGCGCCTTTTGGGGGAAGGCTAATGAGGCCCGCACGTGATCTGGCGCCTCACCCCTCGCTCAGTACGGGTACGGAGTACTAGGCCACTAGGTTCCACCCAGCAAGCCTCGTACCAGTTCCCGTCCTCAGTTCCCGTGGCTGCGCAGTTCCCGACCTGCCGCTGGCCATTGTTGCTCGCTATTAGCTTCTTTCCCAAGGCCATCAAGGGGTTTTTTTTTTTTCATTGCGCTCACGGGCGGGGCGCTCTTCGCCAACTCAACTCCCTAAAGAATAGCTGAATCACCTGCAGGCTTTGGCCGCCTCGTCGCCTTATCTTACACATCACAAGGACGAGGTACAGACATCCCGGTCCGTAATACGACGCAGGCCCAACAAACATGCAGCACGGGAACTAGTCAAATCGAATACAGCGGGTAATTCACGTATCCTATTACTTAAGTAGCATTGTACATGAGAGAACTGTGCACCGTTGCGCAATCACCGCCCCTCCAGTATCAACATCTGCGGTATTAATCCAGTTGGCCAACCCAATCTCCCAACCGAACAAGTATCAATTCAGTATTCGCTGCTCGTCTGTGCTATTTCCTCCCATAAATCATTTACTTGGCGCGGGCAAGGCCAACGGCGTTCTTGCCGAGGTCATAGACCGAGTAGTATCGGCGGAGGAAGGCATCGCCAAGAATAACAAGAGGACCAGTGGGCTCGGGGAAGTCCATGCCCTGGAAGGTAGAGATGCAGCTGCCAGACACCTCGAGGATGTAGTCGGTGGCAGGGAGGCTGTACTTGGAGCCGGCAAGGGTGAAGACGACGTCAGGGAGAGTCTGGCGCTTGTCGCACTCGACCGTGTACTGGCCGTTGTAGCCCTTCTTGGCACCCATCTCCTTGTTCAGGAGATCAGCCAGGGAGCTGGGGAGGACGTTCAGGGAGGTACCGGTGTCAAGGATGGCACCAGTCTTCTCCAGCTCGGCAACCTCGTCACCGAAAGCAATGGCGTCGAGGTCGACCTCCCAGTAAGCCTTGCGGCGGAGGGGAATGTACTCAATATCACCCTCGAAGCGGGACTTGTCGACACCGCCAAAGGTGGCCTCGCTCTCGCCCTCCTGGTCGCCGAGGTAGAAAGCAAACACGGGCTCATCCAGAAGCTTCTGGTTGACCATCTGGTAGAAGGGGGGGACCATGTGGTTGACTGAGATGGTGTCATAGCCCAGTCCAAGAATACCGTCGAATCGGCCAAAGGCAAAAGCCAGACCAGGCTCGCTGGTGGCCTCGGCAAAGTCCTGGCCCTTAATCTCGAGGTCGCCAATGGACATGACGTCGTTGGAGACGAAGCCGGACAGGCTGCCGGATCCGTAGTGGATCTCGAACTCGCTGCCGTTGCTCTTGTAAGTGGACGAGTCAGAAGACTGGTACTTGGAGTGGAGGTAGCAGGCGATGCTGCCGCACTCCTGGGAGGGGACCCAGAGGTTGGAGCTGCCCGTATCGAGGACAACCTTGAATGTCTGGGGAGGGGTACCGATGGTAATCTCGGAGAAGTCTGCTCAAAGTCAGTGTTGGGAGTCACTCGGGGAGGAGGAGGGAGGCTCACACTGGGCGTTCATGAAGTTGGAGACGGGGACGGGGTGGACGCCATCGGTCTTGGCAACTTCGGACTTGAACATGTAATCGGCAGCAGTGTTGGGGCGAGCGGAGCCCATGTACTTCTGGCCGAGGTTCTGGACATGCTCCGCGATGGAGTTGGTGGCCTGTCGTTATCGTCAGCGCTGTGCAAGGTTGTGCCAGGGTCTGGAAGGCATCGGCCTATCCGTCTGAGGGCATCATCATACCAGCTGCTCAGAGAGAGGAATCTTCTGGAGCTTCATCTTGTGGACGCCAGCCTGGGCGGAGCCAAGCAGCGCAGCTGCGGCGAGAAGAGCGCTCTTCATGATGATGACGACGGGTCGGGAAGACGGATAAATCAATCAATAACACGAGACGCAGCGATTCGACCTGCGCACTTCAATACGATGAGATGCGATGCGACAAGACGAGAGGGTGCGATTCGAGGGATGTCGAAAGGCAAGTTGATGGAGATGATAAGATGGGGAGGATGGAGGAGGGAAGTCGAGCGACCAGGTTGGGGAGGGAATGACGGAGCTGGGCGAGAGCTATTGCGTGTGTTTCGGGCGCCTCCCTCTATCGGCGACGGGGCTGGTACCTAGCAGGTATGCACTGTGCTCGGCGCTGAGGCGCTGCGCTGTGGGAGCTCGGGCGGGGAGCTGATTACGTCTTGTGAGTGGTGGCTAACGCCGGCTGCCACCGACTGACCTGTCTGGGGCGGTGCGTGCCTGCCTGGACTTGACCGTCTCCGGACCTTCCTGCCCCTGCTGGCTCGCGCTGGCTGGGTCCTTGTGACCAAACGCAGCAATGACGCACCATCTCGCCTTCCGCGTCTCCACTGTGTTCGCTGGTCCAGCAACCGGGCCAACTCCCGCCTTACCGCCTTAGGCATCTACAGAGCTCCGTTGTTGGTGTTGGCCTGACTTATCTCGCCAAGGACAGGCCCAGACCAGGCCAGGCACTTGGAACAACAACAAGACAGTCAATGCGTCATTGGTTGTTCCGTATTACGTTGTCCCAGCACCTCGCCCTTCCGCCGGCTACTGGTACGCGACCGTCACCACGCAGTAATTCGATCATCATCAGCCAGTTCATGCATGACAAACCTCCAGCCGCCTGTGTATTCTGAAGGCGGATGCTCTGCTCCCAGTTCCGGCCAATGGTCCGTGTTTACACTAGTTGCAGGTACTTTATGCAGGTCCATTACCCCATTCTGTGGCTGAGGCAAGACACGGAAGCATCACTGGTACGCAGCCAAAGGTCTAAGTCTAACTTCATGGCTCTGCAGAGAGATGCAAGGTACTTGAGACATTGCACAGGAGCCGAGCGTGACGAAACAAATTGGGTACACTTAATCTCTCGGGTGCTTGCTGTGCGAGAGACGGTTACCTACCACGTGACCACTCGTTGAGCAATCGTTCCATAAAAGTCCTTCTGTCTGCTTCACTGCAAATGCCTACTGCATGTCGGGTTGGCTTATCGCTTTGGTCTGTTATTATTGGGTAACTTATAGTATGGGAGGTGCGGCTATTTCCTTTCTCGGAGCTCTGTGTGAACTACACTGGTGGGATTGTGTCGGCATGCGATTGAGCAATAACCACTCAACAACTTCTACCCCAATCACACAACGTCAAAATGGCAAAAGGGATAGAACTCGGCATACTCAAAATCAACGGCTGGTTTTTCCACTTCATGAAAACGAGACCATGTATGGAAATGGCCGAGTGGCTTCAGGAAGTGTCGAGCGTCAACTCCGTCACAGCTACCCTATACATCCACAAGGATCTAAGTGACATTACTGTTCAACCACGTATTCACACCTTGAATTCTTCGGATCCGAATGACAGCCCCGATTTACACACACATAAAACTCATGGTATGGTGTATTCATAGAATTTACGACTCATTACCTATCCCCAATCCAACCCCCCTCATAAAGTACCCGCAACCAACAGCATAACCATATCCAGAATCAACCCAAAGGATCTGAAGCTTCTACTCTGTCTTATCCCATTCATCACCAAACCTCCATCGATACGCCATCGTGACACCAACTGGTACGAACAACACAAGCGACACTATCTGACCAAATCCCCAGTTCCCTCCTGTATACGTCTCTCCCACGCTCTTAGCTAGGTCCTGTTGGAGCACTCTCAATTGGAAGATGACCCAGAGCAACGGGACCGCTAGGCCAATCATGGCCAATAGAGGCACAGCCGCGATATATGGGTGATGGCCGAACCAATCATTCACTTGCTCCCGCCAAGATCGATGGTCCCGTTCGCCGGCCTTCTCCTTGATAGGATGACGGGAACCCGGGAGGCAAGCCATGAGCCAGAACGTAAAGAGGTAGATGAGTAGGCAGATCGTCAACTCCAGGCCGTCGAGTGCCCTGTAGGTCATACTCTCCATGAATGAAACTAGGCCACCCAGACCGTCCGGAAAGCACATAGTCTGCACGTTACCCCAGTCACTCGTCGAGACCTCCCCGCCCTTCCCGTTTCCTATCGGGGACTCCCCAAACGCATGAAAGCACCTCGACATGAACGGGTAAAACGACAAGGCCACCGTTACGCTCAGCAGCAGCAATCGCGCGTTGTGCTTCGCATGGCCGTCCCGCCCGCCCTCAAGCAGCGCAACCGGATACAGCAGCGGCAGCAGGCTCACCACGGCGACGGCCTGGGTAATCTCCGTCTCCAAGGCGCCCATGTCCAAGGTGCTGATGCCGTAGTCCTTACGCACGAGGACCGCAATGGTCGCGAGCTGCAGCGCAAAGGCAAAGTACGCTGCCGAGTCGAAGAAGGAGCGCAGACCTGCCGTGAAGATCTGGTAGGCTTCGTGCGAGCTGCCGTTGCACCACAGGCGGGGTTTGAGGAAAATCACCCCAAGGGAGAGCATGATTCCCAAGGCGAGATCGAGGACATATCCGACTGCGACCTGCGACGTGTGAGTTGGGGCTCAGCATCGAGTAATTGTACGAGACCAACGCCAATGCCAGAGATATCTGGGTTACCCGTGCCATAGACTGCGGTACATATCTCAGTCCTACAGACCTGCATCTTGCCCTTGTCAAACTCGGTCGATTTGCCAAGGGAATCGACATAGCTGCTGAAGTCGTCCAGTGCCGCCCATTGTGAACAGTTGGACATACTGAATGCTCGTGACAGATCAATTCAAATGTTGGGTTGGGTTGGCAGGGCGGAGTCGCCTCGGAACGAGCGCAATTCCCAGCCCTTTGTTCTTGAATGGCCGATTGCTTGGGGCTGAGATCTTTCGATGAGGCTGTCCTGGGTGGATCATTGACAGGATGGGTTGGTTGCTTAACCCCAGTTGAGGTTAGCCAGCTGAATCCCACCGGCATCATCATCCCACTAGGCGTCGCTGGGTGAGACTTCGCCAATCAGTTGCCACCATTCCAACGTACAACGGAACTATGCGAACTCAGCCGCAGAAGTCATACGCTCCGGAATAAATTCCCAGCTTCGCTTCTTCCATCATTTCTCTCTCGTTTCTGAATCGGAGACCTGGAGCAATGAAACACCACGGCCTCATTGTCCTCGTTCTTGGGGCTTATGTGCAGTTAGGCACTTCGACCCCTCAGCACACCAGCTCGCAAAGAACATCAGCGGTATCAAACCCCCCAGGTCCAACAGCGCGACCTAGAGAACTGGCCAATGCGAGACGTCAAGATGGATCAGGCGATACATGCGGCTTTGTGAGCGGTAGGCGACACCTGCTAGTATCACATCACGATACTGACGCTCGATAGACATTCCGGTGACCTGTGTAGCTGGACCTTGTGGCTTCCTCTCCGTCTTGGGCGGGACTCGGGGCTATATGGGATGCTGTAATGACGATGAGTGCTCTTTCCAGACTGATTGCGTAGAGGGTGGAACTGCATCTGATACCAAGACTCTGGCATGGTCAGTCTCAACTCGCCTCTAACCTGGAGGGAACTGACCATCTTGAATAGCATCGGAGAGTTGTCTTTTTGTGCGACTTACACATGGCCCGACTACGAGGCGGCAGCATATTACTGCGCAACATCGAGATCAACCGACACTGTGACGACTATGGATCCTGATTTCAGTAGCACTATTGATCCTGAGCTCACTAGCACTTACGATGGACAAACTGGCGACAACGACGCATCCTCGGGATCGAGGCAAAACACCGGGGCACCGCAGCCCACCTTCACAGCATCCGGCAAGCCGACAGGTGCCATTCCCACCGACGCGGGTACCCCAGAACTCCCAGTTTACGGTAGGTTGCTGGCTCACGATTTCCACTTGTGATAAAGTTAGTAACCCTTGTCTAGACCTGGCCACACGGCAGCGGATTGGGGCGGGCGTTGGCTCAGGAGCATTTGGACTCTTGCTGCTTGGATTCTTTGCGTGAGTCTTTCGTATCCGACCAATCTCACTGGTCTGATAAATAGTATAGGGTATTTGGGTGTTGGAAGGGACCGAGGCGGACATCGAGACCAATATCGAGGCTTGCACTGCTGCCAGGAAATCCAAACCAGGCCTACCAGACACCCACCGATACCTCTGAAATGGAACTAGTCCAGCGTCAGGCTCCCATGGGATATGCAAGAGTGCCGCTCAATGGGCCGTGAATCCGTTGGGATCTGCGCCTGATTGTTAACACGAACGCTAAGGGACCAATGCGATAAGCCACCTGAGTTTACAGTAAGCGGTAGGTAGGGCTGCAGAGGACGGAATTCTATCATCAATATCTGCCTTGATCGAGTTGACGGAAGTCGATTTCCCAGGTGGACACCCCACACTAATGAGACCAGGACGAGGGAAACGGTGGGAGCCATGGCTGGTATGCAGAGTGTACTATTTACGGCGCTGGGGATCCAGGGAGATGAGTACGCGTGGAAGATCTGAGCAAGGTCATCGCTGATGACGGTAGCAGTGGAAAGATGATATTCTGTGGATCCGGAGAATATGAAAGCTTCGATAGCTTCGCAGCAAGGTCCTGGGGCTACTCTGTAAGCGATTCATCGTATCCATCCGCTTCGTCCGGCAGATGTGCCTACTGAACAGCACACAACGGACTACTTATGCAGAGAAACGCGCTGCAAGATACTTCACCCACTTTTTAGGTCAATAGGAGACGGCAACGTACAATCCTAGCTTTCTCGCTAGGGAACGTCGCAGCTCATCCGAGGGATCCGTTGGGTCCGTCATGACCAAAAATAGCCAGTCCAAGAGTGCGCCCAGTTCAGTCCAATGTCAGGCCGGCAGACAACCCCATACCTGCTGCGTGGGCCAATATCTTGTGGTGGTAATATGCACCAGCGGTCCACGCAATGGCAAGCTCGGTGCCGGTGAACGGTCAACCGCCACCGGACTCGGGATGGGAAGACGACTGTCGCCTTTGCAGGGGGTGAGTGGATGGGGACGGGATGGAAGTGTGGAGGCGGCCAACGTGGCACAAGCCATTGTAATCTCGATTGATGGAGGTACCCGCGGTGCGAGGTTGGTGATGGCTGCAGGGGCGCTTGGCGGGACATGTCTTGGAGGAGGAACATGCAGCGGAATGCAGAGCTAGATAGTTGTGATTGAGGGGATGTGGACGGCTGTCAGTGGTTGGATGGTTGCTGCACTTTGTTGATAGCCCAGATGAAATCTTTGAAACCTGATTCAGATGCGTGAGAGACCAAAAAATCTGCTATGAAGGGGGCGAGATCAGATGCCATAAAACAGCCACCAAGCCACCTAATGCAGCCTCCAACGCCGTGGCGTGTCACGGTTGACAGCGGACTACTAGCCTTGTAACGGCTTGTTTGTTGTACAAGTGCGCATTCTCGTACCTGAATTGGCAGCACAAAAACGGTAACAGCCGATCAAGTGCCAAGCGACTGATGAGCAGAACAACCGGCCAGGCCGACGGTGAATCTACGCGGGAAAAGCCAATCTGAAATGCAACTGACGGTACCTGCATGTCGGGCATTGAGTCCTGGATGGCTGGTGAAAGAGGAAAAAGAGCAACATTGATGCCTGCAATTGGAGATGCTGGGGCTTGCTTGAGGTACGTGATCCTTCATTAAGAATTGGACACTGTAGTATGCACTGTAGTCAGAGCTGGGGCGGACACTGGAGTCCCGAGACGTTCAGGATACGAAAGTACACCAAAAGGCCAATTGAAGGAGCAAGCAAGAGGACTGAGTTGAATGTTACCATGCGACATGTTCACTGCAATAGCACTGTATCGATTCATATTGGGCTTCAACTGTACCTAAACCAGTGCACATACAGGTGCCTCCCACGTCGTACATGCTTCCATCTGACACAACCACCGCGCCCCTTGGTTAAAGTATGGACAAAATAGTAAGCAGAAGCGGCAGAGATGCGCAGCCAAAACGTGCATAGTACCCCATCAAGCCACAGCTGGGGCGCCGCGACGCTGGGTCAGGCCATCGGTCGGACTGGGGCGCGTGGTCCTTGACTCGATGTGAGAGATGGATTTGGCGGAGTTCGGGGGATTGCGTGGTTGGTTCTGTTGGGATGGGAAAATTAATTGCACATGATCCTGGGACGAGGAGGGTTGTATTGGGATGAATGGATGGAGATTTGACCGGCCGGGATTAGGGAACAGCGTCGCGGAGGAGCTGAGCAGAGTTGCCTCGTCGGTCCTTGCATCTCCTGCATTGACATGCAGACAACCAGCCCATTTCTTTTTTGAGGCTGTGTTTGCGAACAACCGGGTAGTTGGGCTTCTATACTACCTACGTGCTTCTTTTTCTTTCCTTCGTGCCGTCGGGCTTGTCGGCGCTCGTATCCACGACACCACCACCAATGTCTCCACACGCCGGCATGGCATCCGAGCTGAGAAAGGGACTCACTAATGTAGGTACGCCGCCCCGTGTCTTCCGTACCTGCTTGCCACCGTACCTGTTGCACTAACCTTATACTGGACCTTAAAATTATTATGCACGAGACAAAATTCTCGCTCGCCAATGTTGGTTTGTGCAAGCAACGGGCCCACACCCACTGTGTGTCACGCAACCATTTCGGGAACTGCGGCACGCCAGCGACCACACAGAGAGCAGTCGGCACATTCGGCCCTGATGCACGAATTCTCTTGGTATCGGGTTCGCTTCCAACCTGTCAGCGGGCTGGGAACGACGGCCTGTGGCAAGAACAGGGCCTCTATATTAAAACTGCGACGCTGCGTTTGTTTCTGCAGAGGGAATAAAGTGAGGGGGGAAGGTTTGAGTGAGGTGCGCAGGCCGGCGTTTCTAGATGTTGTTTCAACTCTGCGACCCGTCAGCGCTGCTGGTTGATAAGGACTGGAACCAGATTGATGACGATGACGCGGGGAGGAGTGTGCGTCTGTGTTGCAATGGCGCCCGTCCGACTCTGTTGGGGTAAGATCAGTGTGTGATTGACAGGATGGTGCTGATGATCCGACTGCAATCCATCAATTCATGGTTCAGAGGGACGTTCGAGAAGAGCCTGTTCAGCATCCGCGCCCGGCCGGACAAGCGAGCCAGCCGTAACAAGCGAGGGCAACGCCCAAGAGAGAAGGTTTGGACGAAAAGAGAATCAGGATACGAAAGCTGGGATGGACTGGCTTGGCTTGGATTGTGGAATACGATCAGACTCCGGCGCATCTCGATCAAGCAAGTCCCAAGGAGGAGTGGAGATGAAAAGACAGCCCACATCACCACCACCGCAGCATCTCTCGCCATTGCAATCCCTCATGTAGGTGCCAGTGCATTTGCGTTGTCTCCCAGGTTCCATCCGAGACTTCAGGGAACTAAACTTGGAACCCTACCCACTTGATAGTGCGTGGCGGCCAATCCGCCCTTGCCCGTATATATCGGAATCTATTGATTTCGTACATTCTTTTCGCAGCCTGCTTTACACGTGGAGCAGAGGGTGTGGTGGTGAAGTGATGCCGATGCGCGCGCGTTTTCTAGCATCCCCTCTCCCCAGGACAGGCGGTACGTACAACAATACGAAGCAGCGCACCCTTGTCCAGCGCCTGAGGCACGATTGGCTTTGGCCCGGTCCCTGCTTGGCGCTGCAAGGGGCGGAGAGGCGGTGCCAAAAGGAGACGGCGTGACGCGACATCTGCACAAAAGGGGCAGGTCTGGGGTTTTATGAAATTACAACTCGCTTCCTCTTATGAAGGTGTGGGGGGATTTGCACCTGGGCCGACAAGAGAGCGAGAGTGTGTGTGCATTGACGGGCAATTCATTTCAATCAAGTGTGGAAGCCAAGCCCCACTGTTGCATAGAGGTACCTGGAAGCCAAGAACAGTGCTTCATCATTCATGCAACCCTACAAAACGAAAGCGAGTCCACGGTGCCTTGGAAGAGCAATCAATATGACGTGCACTAGGCATTCCTCGTCTGCTGTGGGCGTTTTTCCTCTTGGATGTTCATGCTCCCCGGTCATCAAATTGTCAACCAGTGAACCGAGCAAACACCAGTCCGTGGCATCTACTGGAGGCCGCTGCCGAGTCGACAGAGCGAGATTGCTTTCAAGACCCCGTGAGGTGATGATCTGCCCGTTTTGGCCATGTCTCACGGGTCGAGTCAGCCGCCCATTGGGTTGACCGCTATAACCGACACGGGAGGTGATCTGCGTCGAGTCAAAGAGCACTATTGTTATGAGGTACGCACCACTTTGTACCTAGGTAGGTTGTACCGCGGTTCGTGTACGTAGTACGTAGTAACTGGGCGAAGGTCAGAGCACTTCACGTTTGCCCCAAGATCTGACTACCCCCTGCTAGCCATTGGATCAATGCTCGGCGTGGCTGGCAGAAGGGATTACAATGGGAGTGACTTCAATTACGACCGGATAAGAGCTGATAAGAAAGCGAGAATAAGCCGAATCAGAGGTAGCTACGGGGGACTGAGACATGGTGGAAGTATATTCAAATAAACAGCTGTGAAAGTCGGCGCGTAGATACATATTACATCATCAAATACAAAGCCTTGAAACCTTCATGGATTTATCAAAATATTATTAGAGACATCGCATTTAATCTCTTCAGGATTGCCATATCAATGTTTTTCGTTTAGCTTCTTATCGCACCCCTTATCCATTCGGAACTCAAGTCACTTGGCCAGTCACTGGCTAAATGGGCTAACTGTTGATCCGATACGTGCAGGGGTGACCGGAACTCGACCAGACCTCTCTGAAGTACAGGCTGTTTCTATGCGGTTTGTGAACAAAGCCCGGAGCATGGGGAAAATCTCGCCGACTGGGCACACTGCCAGTGGCGAGCGATCCCACGTTGTGCCCATCCCACCCTCGGTCCAGCTCCGTCCGCCAACCTCCTCGTGAGTCTTACCCTCCAGGAGAGGATCCCAGACGGCCTAAACGGCAGACGGAGGATTGGACTTTGGAGGGGAACCCAAAACGGCGGCGTGCCTGGCGCGGCCGCGTGTCCGCGTCCCAATTGGGCGCCCCCATTCCAGTGCTCTCAGAGCATTGGCCGAGGTGGCTTGCACCGGCCAGCGCCTTCAGCGGCATCCCGGCGGCGCCGCCAGGGGCAAGATGCAGGGGTTGGTAATAAGGGTGTGGTGGGAGAGTTTGAGCCCGAGGGATTCGGGACGGCATGGGATTTGCTTCCAGGGCCCATTGTCGCCATGGAGAGCCAGCCGCCAGGCCAAGGAACGAGGTATTCGATTCAATGAATCAGAGCACACGTTCCTCGAGGTCTTAACCCAGATGTCTTAACCCAGATGTCTCTCCCTGGGTCGTTGGGGGAGACCTGGCGCGTGGTTCCAGTGCACATCGGTACTCAAACAACGGCCCCTGCCGTCTTCATCTCGGTTTGATCTTTCGGCCTTCGCTGTGGGAGCAGTCTGGGACGCGGGACGATGTGTACCAGCACACCATGTACCGAGTGTACAATGTGTCTGTGTCGCATGTGTCGTGGCATGTTTGGAGGAGGAGGTGCTGGCGGCATGTACAACATTCTGAGTGGGTGGCCGTAATCCGACATGGCGAAACGACGAGTTGTGCAATACCCGGTCCTATGCTCGTGTTGTTTTATGTATCACGGCTTGTGCGGCACCCACTTTGTGCCTTTTATCCATGAATCCCTTCATTCACGACCCGCTAATACTGGGCCGGTTCCCTATCCTAGTCCAATCCCTGGATCCATGGCCAATCCCCATTTTGGGTGCAAGCGCGCACAATGAGGACCGTCTCAGTGGGCTCCAGTGGCTCCAGCGGTGGAGCTGCGTGTGCTGTGCCTTCCAGGTTGTGCAAGCCTCTGGGCGTGCGCCGTGCCCCCCTGTAATCCCCCTTACAATGTACCTCGTACCCCCCCGGCAGGTTGGCACCGCTGGTTGGCCTCTGTCTGGGCGTGTGCGGTCCACTGACTGGCTGGGATCCAGTGGCCGCTGGGCTCACGCATTCCCTAACCCTGACACCCAAGACCCAAGGCCAGGGCACCCAGGGCATCCAGGGCACTCAGGTACCCGCCGGCCGCTCATTCAGTCCATCCGTCCTCCTTCCCTCCCTCTTCCTCGCTCGCTCCTCTTCGTCCATTCTCGCCATCTCCCCTTTCAACAAAACAAGCCCTTCCCTCCCGACACTCATTCGTTACAGTCCCTCCTTCAAACCTCCCCCCACCCGCTGCGTTCTTCACCCTTTGAGCGTGTGCAGTGACCGATGCTGTTTTCGCCTCCTTTCCATCATTGAACCCTTTTTCGTTCTCACCAAGGTCGCGTTTGCCGAGCCACTTCTTTGTTTCCCACATCGCCTGTTTGCCTGGTTCCACGACTCGAAAACGATTCCCCTGGAGCCTTCCGACCGATAGACAAGGTCCTGTTCGCCTCGACCATCATCCATCAGCACCTCGTCGCCCTCGACAAAGGAAGGAACACATTTCCATCGACGACTAATACCCGTTCGCGTCGGCCGCTCATCACTCCTCGAGGGAGCATCTTCAACCCGGCCTCGATTCCACCGATTCACTGCTTTTGGGTACGACCTGGCGTGATTCCAAACACCAGGACACAGGACAACAAAGCCTCGGATCGAGTTGACCTGTTTCAACACCTCCGACCAAGTTTCTTCCCTTTCCACTCTCGCTACTGTCACCACACATCAACATGAAGCCCACGTCACTTTTCTCGCTCGCCCTCGTGGCCACCACCCAGCTCTTCGGAGTCTACGCTGCCAGCAAGACCAGCGGAACCGACTCTGCCCCGAGCCAGACGCCTTCGACAACTCCCATTGTTGGCCAACTAACATCTCATGGCTGCTACAAGTCCGGAGGCAACCTGACTCAGGCCGCGGGTGTCAAGTTCGTGTCCTCAGGTAGTTGCGGGAAGTACTGTACTGGCAAGGGATATTACGTGATGGGACTTCACGCCGCAGCCTGCTACTGTGGCATGGTTTATCCTCCTCTGGATGATGTGGCCGACGACAGCAAGTGTGATTATCCCTGCCCTGGCTACGACCCCGAAGCCTGCGGTAGTCTTAAGAATGGCGTCTTCTCCATTTTCAACACTGGAGTCGAGGTCGCTGCGGAGGACATGGAGCCAGAGAGCTCATCATCAACAAGCGCCGCTGCCTCTTCCACTAAAGAATCAACGAAATCTACTGCCGCGGAGACCGCTGTTGCAACGTCCGAACCTGCTGCCGCGAGTTCAACTGGCAGCAGTTCCGACGGAGATAAAAAGAAGAGCACTAATACCGCCGCCATCGCTGCAGGTTCTGTCGTTGGCGTCATTGCTGTTGCCGCTATTATTGGTGTGGCCGTCTTCTTTGTTCGCCGCCGCCGGAACGCCGAGATTGAGGAGGAGCACCGCCGCAACGCTGCTGTCAACGCCTTTATCAACGGCTCCAAGCCCCCTGGCAGCAGTGGTAGCATCTCCATGACTGACTCTCGCCTGGACCCCGTCATGGCCCACCGAAGACTCAGTGACGGCAGCATTGCTGATGACCAAGACTACTCTCGGAGGATTCTCAGGGTATGTTCCTAATTCCCTATTCCAAATGCACCGCTAACTCAAATGAATAGGTCACCAATGCATGAGCGCACCCCGCAAGTCTCCTGCCTTGAAACAACCACAACAATTTCCAATCATCGGCATTCACGGCGTTTTTGGGATGACAGCTCATGTCTGTTGGTCGATCGACTCCCCCGACGACCTGGCGGCGTTCGACTCTTTTTATATGGGCGTAGGGTTAGATTTTTCTTTTGCCTCCGCGGAAATAACGACTGGATTTGATCAGCATCCTCCACAACTCGTCGGTTACCCCTACGCCGTCCACTCCTTACCTTTGTCACATTTCAACAATAAGCCTTGATTCTAGCGACCGGAGAAGATGGGAACGATGCTACGGATGTGGCTCGAATGTCCTTCACCTCCATGGCACTCCACTTCTTACGGAAGCCGGTTGGAGGCGACGCGTCTCACAGACGCACATCTACGTGTTATTGGCGCGTCTGTTTTTAACGACTGGGAGTCCTAGGTCTCCTGTGTACAAAAGTTCCCTCGCCTGGTGGGCGAGAGGGAATGGTCTTTGAAGTGGAGGGCGATTTAGGCCCTCTTGGGATATGGGCAGGTGCAAAATGAGCGAGTCTCAAATAGACATCAAAGGACACAGGAGGAGAGCCAGCCCGTTGGCAGATAAGTGGATAGGGATGGGCTGGCGGGGATGGAGTGTGGGACATCCTCTGGTCGCTTTATTTACTCTTTACTTGACTCTTCATTTCTCTTTCGGATCACGGTCGCCGAGGAGGTGGCAAGGTGCCAACCGTATGTAGGGATTGCATATAGTAATCGAATACCGGCACTTGAAATTTGATATTGGTCACTTTTGTGAATGCACCATTGTTGAGGTGTTTGCTGGAAGTGTTCGTTTGGCATTGGTGGGCTTGTACGTCGAGACAGGAACTTGATGTGGCTGACATCATTAAGGGATCTTGTTTAACTGTACTTCCCCGTGGATAATTCACGATGGGTCCCTGTTTCGAGAGTCTTGGATCTATCGTCTTGGAAGTGACTTCCTTCCGGGGACCGAAATGGCTGACTACCGCTGACGAATTCTCCACAGCAATCATCTATAATATTCGACACTTCGTCATCTGATATTTCGATTGTCTTTGCATACGACGGTCGTCAAGAGACTCGTCATGTCTCGTCGTCACGGATGGATACTATTGATGGAGACAGTTTCAGACACCTGTTGCCAGGAAATTTGGGATAGATCATGTCAGGTCCATGCATGTTAAAATACTAAACAGTCCATATACTGGAATGAATATTTTAAGCATAAGCTATGCGTACCTTGACGGATTGACGTTGCTTTATGTTGGAGCGTTGCCCGAAGGTCACGTGATTTGAAATCAAGGAAGCTCAAGCGTGGAGCTGTCGCGTCTGAAAAGTTGCGGGCCAACAAACTACAACAAAGCGAAACACCATACCCAGCGCCTTTCCTCCACACCACACACCCGCTGAGCTGGAATCCTAAGCTCTATCACGCATTACGATATTTCACTCTTGCATTTGTAACTCTTGGAAACTACATCGCGCAGGGCTATTCGCCCGCGCTTCCTTCATCATGAGCTCTCTCACAGCTCCCCGGATCCGGCGCACGGCGCAAAACACACAATTCACGTATGTCATCGCCTACGGCTCTCGCTGGTCGTGGATAGAATGCTCATGATCGCAGATACAACCTCTCACGGCGCGTAAACGATGTACAGACCTACCCCGTCCAGTCCCCTCAAGGTGCGACCATCTTAATATACGGCCACGAGAACGGTGTCACTCTGGTGTGGCGAGGAGGAAAGCGACTCAAGCCAGCCAAGAAAGCACCCCCGAAGGAGAACCGGAATGGATCTATCGATGATTCGGTGATGATCATCGACTCGGACGACGAGGAGCCGCCGGCCAAGGCCAAAACTTCTGTCAAGTTTGAGGACAAACCCCAGTTCGAGGACGAGATTGAAGAAGGCCCATACCCCGAGATTGTGCAGACGTTAGATCTGGCGCTTGGTACTGCGGTGCTCAAGGTGGCAGTGATGCCCATGACTCCAACACCCGCGGATGATGCAGCCTGGGGAGGAGCCAAGATCTTGACGGAGAGGATGGTGTTTGCCGTGTCCTGCGTCACCAACGATGTCTACCTCATCACACTGCCCTTGACACCCCCATCGCCAGAAAGCAAGGAGAGGCCAGAGCTTGGAGCCGATCTCCTGGCTGGCAAGGCTGGATCTGGAGCTTGGGGCGAGTCGCTCATCCTGCTAGGTGGCCAGGCCAAGCACAGCGAGGGTATCGCTATCAACTTGGTCATGCCAAAGGCGTCGGAGCGGCCAGGTACAAAATCACGAGCTGTCGTTGCCTCTCACTCTCGTGAGGCTTCAGGAACTCTCCGACTATGGGATGTTCCTCTGGACCCCAAGGACACACCGGTGAACGCCGTCGAGCCTTTCCAGACGGAGTATTTGCCAAGCCCTCTCACGACCATTTCCTTCAACTCCACACATACAACACAGCTGCTTGTTGTATCTTCCCTACAAGGCGTGCGAATCTACGACTTTGCGCTCCCCTCACTGCCCCCGGACCCTGATGCTACTGGGCCATTCCCTGTGCAGGGCTCCTGGCTTCTCACCCTCTACCAGCCTTTTGCTCGACCATCGTCGACGAGAAAACCAATCCTGGATGCCGCATGGATAGCCCATGGCCGTGCCGTGTTTGTGCTACTTGCTGACGGCACCTGGGGAATCTGGGATATTGACGGTGTCAGCCCTGATTCGTCTGGTGCTGCCCTCTCGAATAAGCTCAAGCCTGGCGTTCGAGGTGCTGCACTGACGGCGTTTAGCGTGTCTGGCTTTGTCGAGGGAACCAGCTCGTTGCGAAGCGTTACGACTCAGAGCAAGGAGAACAGCAACGGGGACTTTGCACCCATGACGCCTCACACTCGTCGCCAAGCTACGGCCTCCCTCAGCTCCGCCATGACCCTCGATCGCCTGGCTACCATCCGGGGCGGAGTAACAGTCACACCCCTGCCAACCAACGGCAATGCCGTTCAGGAAGAGAGCCTGGCGCTCTGGGTGGGCGGCTTAGACCATGTTTGCATCATCCCTGGTGTTTCACGGTTCTGGGAGTCCCAGCTCCGCAAAGGCGCCGGTACTGGCGTCGATTTATTCAGCAGCGCTCAGCCGACGAGGATGATCAAGCTCCTTGATTTGTCTACCGGTCTGCTTGGTGAACGTTGTTGTGGCGTTGGACTCGCTGTGGACGCCTTGAAACATGGGAATGGCGCTAGCCTGGATGGAGGCCTCCCCGCAGATGTCTTGATCCTTGGTGAAACGAGGATCGTCATTGTGCGAGAGGGAGAGGATGGTCCAGGTAGAAAGATTGGCGGGGTTGTCAGCACCCGAAAGCGACGACTCTTTTCCAAGGGAGACAAGTCAGACGCCATCATCGTCCACGGCAAGCAGGACAAGTCGACAAGAATCTCCTTCAACCTCAGCACCATCAAGCCCGGAACTCTCCGAAAGCCGTCCCTGTTTGGACAGGATGAGAGCACTGGGGATTTGACAAAGTCACAAGACAACCTGCCTCAGCCGTCTCGGCCACAGGTGGGATTCGATTTTACGGATACCCTGAGCGCCGCGGCGGATCTGACTGAGGACTTTACAACAAGAGACGTGGAAGTTGAGATGCTCGATATTATGGAGATTGACAAGACTCTGGATAGCATGCAGGGCAGGGGGAGAAAGCTCCTGTTTGACAAGCAGTGAACTGACTTGGATGGATGTGAAGATGATAGACGCTGGGAGACGAGGTGTACGATACCCAATCACGCCAGGATTTAGGGCCATGTAAGGCAGATTTTCGGTTCATGATCATGTGAAGTCGACGATTCCAGTGATGCCCAGTGACTCTTATTCGGCACCGGTTGCTTTATACCAACCATTCCGCACGGCAAGGTGGAGCGCAAGGCGAGATCAATCCTTGACTGCTCTGTATTCCGAGCGGTATATTAATTCGGCAGGTTTCATGAGGTAGGAATTCTTTTTAGAAGACATCTTTTTCAAAGATTCCCACTTCTTTCTGCAAATAACTATTTGCTCTCCCAGCTTTGGAGCCATGTCCTGCTATCTGCTGGCCGAGGCCCTCTGGAGTCCTCTGAACCTTTTGGGGTGAGGACGACGAGAGATGGTTCCCGAAGTTGGCGGGGGACATGGGGATACTGAGCTGGGAGTTGTGAGTGTCGAGACATTTTATTGAGTTGAACGTGGAGGAGGGATGTGAGTTTTGCAATTTGCCCTGTTCTACTGCTAGTCTACTGCAGGTCTCCTAGGACCACCATACGAGGGTGAGTAGAACTTCAATCTTAGGCTTGCCATCCCTCAGCTCACAGGCTTTGGGTTCTTGGCAGCCTTTACGTAGACTGGCTTGCTCCTCGGCTGTCATCGGGGTGATTTCTCACGGTTCCATTTCCTCCCCAAGAACCTCGAGTACTGTACAAGCGTGTAGAACCTCCATGGCTGGTGAAATTGATTTCTAGTTTCTGCAGATATTAGAATTAAATCCTACAAGATTCACAATTTGCCTTTCCATTTGCTTGCCGTCTGGCCTTTGCCCTAAATGCACATGCGAATACATCGTGGTGTTGTGGACCTGCATACCTCTGCCTGCAGCTGGCGACAGCCGACCAAGCAAACACGGTGTGGGGTCAATTAAGATCCCTGCCACTTTGACCGCGACAGGGCGCGTCATCTTCTCCCCACGCGTCAAGTTTGCCAGCTTCCCTTACTTGCACTTTGTCCAGAACCCCCCTTTTACATTTCCCGACTGCAGTGAGCGATTCAAAGGCATATCCAGATCCTTGTTTCCTACCTTTCTTGCTCCTTCCTCACACCGCAGCCCCTATCAAGACCTCGGAGAGGCACGTCCGTCACGATGGGTATCAAGCAGCTCTTTTCTATCATCAAAGAGGAGGCCCCCGAATCAATCAAGGAAGGCGAAATCAAGAACCAGTTCGGCCGCAAAGTCGCCATTGTGAGGCTCACGCACTGTCCCGTCAATTCTCGGTTTGCTGACACCATTCGCAGGATGCTTCCATGAGCATCTACAGTTTCCTCATTGCTGTCCGATCCGATGGCCAGCAGCTCATGAACGACAGCGGCGAAACCACATCCCACTTGATGGGCATGTTCTACCGAACCCTACGTATGGTCGACAATGGCATCAAGCCCCTCTACGTCTTCGACGGCGCCCCCCCTAAGCTTAAGTCGGGAGAGCTGGCCAAGCGATTCCAGCGCAAGCAGGAGGCCACCGAGGGTCTCGAGGAGGCCAAGGAGACGGGTACTGCCGAGGATATCGAAAAGTTTTCGCGACGAACTGTCCGTGTCACTCGTGAGCACAATGCCGAGTGCCAGCGCCTGCTCAAGCTGATGGGCATCCCCTACATCATCGCGCCTACCGAGGCCGAGGCGCAGTGTGCTGCGCTGGCGCATGCCGGCAAGGTGTATGCAGCAGCCAGTGAGGATATGGATACTCTTTGCTTCAACTCGCCCATTTTGTTGCGACACCTTACCTTCAGCGAGCAGCGAAAGGAGCCTATCCAGGAAATCCACCTGGACAAGGTCCTCGAGGGACTCGGCATGGAGAGGAAGCAGGTATGTCTACGCGAATGTCCCACCATTGCCCAACCTAACCGTATCTAGTTTGTCGACCTCTGTATCCTGCTTGGCTGCGATTATCTCGACCCTATCCCCAAGGTCGGCCCCACCACCGCCCTGAAGATGATCCGCGATCATGGTTCGCTGGAGAAGGTTGTCGAGGCAATGGAGAAAGATCCCAAGAAGAAATACGTGATCCCCGAGGACTGGCCCTACAAGGATGCGCGGGACCTCTTCTTTGAGCCCGACGTGCGCAAGGCGGACGACCCCCAGTGCGACTTCAAGTGGGAGAAGCCCGATATGGATGGACTAGTGCAATTCCTCGTCACCGAGAAGGGCTTCTCGGAGGATCGTGTCCGCAGCGGAGGCGCGCGCCTGGAGAAGACGATGAAGAGCTCGCAGCAGGCTCGTCTGGAGGGATTCTTCAAGCCGATCCCCAAGACAGACTCGGAGAAGGCGGCGCATAAGCGAAAGTTGGAGGAGAAGAATGAAGAGAAGAAGAAGAAGCTCAAGCAGGAGAAAAAGGACAAGGCGGCCGCCAAGTCCAAGCCTCGTGGAGGAGCGTAGTTGAGGCACGGATGGCTAACGCATGGGATGGATGTGAGCGATACAAAAAGGCTCCTGGCCTGGAACGGCGTTTTGGAGTGTGGGAGGCGCGTGTCTCGCCTAATATTTTTTGGTCAAAATTGCTTCCTCTATACGAGGAGGGATGGAGGATTTGTGTCTTGATACAGTGGCTCAGTGCCGCTGGAGGCAATCTAGATGGTGAAGTGCAAAACGGTGGATGATGGTAACGAAGGCGATAGTACAGCGCAGCTACATGACATGGATGACTTGGGTCCCGTCAATCGAACTCACAGGGGTTAAGAGTAGATATCACGCATCGTATGTCCCATTTCTCCTCAATCTCCGCGATGCCAACCAGAGGCCGAATCTGGGGTGTGTTTCCGACTCTGGGGAACAGGCGGCCGGTGAACCTCGGGGTTGGAGGCGCTTTGGCAATGCTGCGGCTGCGATTGGGCGGGGGAAGATATGGACCTCGGCTTCTCCACAGGGTCCATGGCTGAAGCGTAGGGTCAGAACTAAGCAGAGCCATGACATCAACAGATGGACGTTAGTGTTTGGGGATAGTTCTCTTTCACATGTCTGCGGCGCATCGGAGGGAAGCGAGGGACAAAAACGAGAGCGTCAGCTGCACATGACCGTGGGATGACCGCAATGACCCGCATCGAGACTCTGCCTCAACCTTGCAACGACTCATGACCGCCTTTGGATGCCCGTGAATCCCCCGTGAACCCCCCCCCCGGACTCAGGCACTGGTACCACCCCAGGATTTGCTCGGCTCCCTGTAACTTCTGCAGTCTGGCCCTTGTTTTGCTGCTGCTCTTGGTGGGGGACGCCGGACCTCGAGGCCCATGGGACCAACATGTGATTGCTGGCCGTTGCCGAACGGGACGGAATTTAAGGGACACGCAAGGGCCCGTCTGGGGCCGATCTGGGGGATCAAAAACTGTTCCTGCTCTCGTCGATTTAAACGCATTTCTAATCATTTATTTATTCCTTCATCCATCCCGTAGAGCCACATATTGTGACCCTGGATTCCTGATTCCTGATTCTCTGTCGACTGTACATCACACCTCCCCTCCCCTCCAGTCATGTCGCAAGTATTTACTGCCGGCGACGTTGCGTCGCATAACAAGCCCGGCGACCTGTTCATCGTTGTCGACGGCGACGTTTACGACGTAACAAAGTTCCAGGATGACCACCCTGGTATGTCTCCTTCCAGCGCGAGGCGATTGCGACAGACCCAACCTGCTAACAATTGCGGCTCACAGGTGGCAAGAAGATCCTCCAGCGTGTCGCTGGCAAGGACGCCTCCAAGCAGTTCTGGAAGTACCACAACGACGGTATCCTGAAGAAGTATCAGTCCAAGCTCCTCGTCGGCTCCCTCGACACCAAGCCCAAGCCCGAGCCCAAGGCAGAGCCCAAGCCTGCGCCCGTCGTCAAGGCCCCCCCCAAGGCCGTCGCCGTCGTTGAGAAGGAGGAGAGCAGCGACGAGTCGGAGCCTCTCGATGCCTTTGGCGAGCAGATTCCCTTTGCCGATCCCAGCTGGTACCAGAGCGTAAGTCTTCCACCAATTGTCCCAGCCTTCCAGGTGCTAGTTGCTAACGTGGGCTCCGTCACAGTACCACTCCCCCTACTTCAACGAGACTCATGCTGCCCTTCGCGCCGAGATTCGTGAGTGGATAGAGGCCGAGATCGAGCCCAATGTCACCGAGTGGGACGAGGCCAAGCGTGTGCCCGAGGAGATCTACAAGGAGATGGGTCGTCGCGGCTACCTGGCCGGCCTGCTCGGTGTCCACTACCCTACCGAGTATGCCCCCAACGGCGTCAAGTCTGTGACCCCCGATAAGTGGGATCTCTTCCACGAGCTGCTCCTGACGGACGAGCTGTCGCGCACCGGCTCCGGTGGCTTCGTATGGAACGTCATCGGAGGCTTCGGCATCGGCTGCCCGCCCGTCATCAAGTTCGGCACCAAGGCCCTCA
Organism: Ilyonectria sp. MPI-CAGE-AT-0026; assembly: GCA_020744155.1. Classification (NCBI taxonomy): domain Eukaryota; kingdom Fungi; phylum Ascomycota; class Sordariomycetes; order Hypocreales; family Nectriaceae; genus Ilyonectria; species Ilyonectria sp. MPI-CAGE-AT-0026. The sequence goes on from JAGPNQ010000018.1 coordinate 841,058, forward strand.
AGGACCGCGTCCTCCCGGGCATCTTGAGCGGCGACAAGCGCATCTGCCTTGCCATCACCGAGCCCGACGCCGGCAGTGACGTCGCTAACCTGACCTGCGAGGCCAAGCTGAGCGAGGATGGCAAGCACTTCATCGTCAACGGTGAGAAGAAGTGGATCACCAACGGCATCTGGAGTGACTACTTCACCACTGCAGTGCGTACCGGCGGCCCCGGCATGAACGGCGTGAGTCTGCTGCTCATTGAGAGGGGTGAGGGTGTCAGCACCCGTCGCATGGACTGCCAGGGTGTGTGGTCCAGCGGAACCACCTACATCACCTTTGAGGATGTCAAGGTCCCCGTCGAGAACCTCCTCGGCAAGCAGAACCAGGGTTTCCGAGGTAAGCACAGTAAAGTCCTAACACCTGAACGCATACTAACATATTCAGTCATCATGACCAACTTCAACCACGAGCGCATGGGTATCATCATCCAGTGCGTCCGCTTCTCGCGAGTCTGCTACGAGGAGTCGGTCAAGTACGCCAACAAGCGTCGCACCTTTGGCAAGAAGCTCATTGAGCATCCTGTCATCCGTATGAAGCTTGCGCACATGGCCCGCCAGATCGAGGCCTCGTACAGCTGGCTCGAGAGTCTCATCTTCCAGTGCGAGAAGATGGGTGAGACCGAGGCCATGTTGCGGTTGGGCGGCCCCATCGCCAGTCTCAAGGCCCAGTCCACCCTCACCTTTGAGTTCTGCGCCCGCGAGGCTAGCCAGATCTTTGGCGGTCTGAGTTACTCTCGGGGTGGCCAGGGCGGCAAGGTCGAGAGGCTGTACCGAGACGTCAGGGCGTACGCCATCCCCGGAGGCAGCGAAGAGATTATGCTGGATCTCAGCATGCGACAGAGCTTGAGGGTCGCCAAGGCGATGGGGATGAAGCTGTAGAGGGCGGAAATGAGATGGAAAAGAGGGAGTCTTGTATTATTACAGCATGACAGTAGGACTATGATTCTGGAGTTTGGCCTTTTGCCGCACCGCCATTCGGGTCTTAGAGGCGAAAGATGAGGGATTCATATTCATTATCGCACAAAACTAGTGAAATTCGAGGTGTCACTTGTCTCCTAGGCCTTTGTTTGCGGAACTTCACCTATTGAGATGGAAGATGTGCAGGGATCATCGAGGCTTCGGGGCACGAGCCAAGGACAAAGAAAAAGATGGCCAGTGCCCCATCTCTCCACCCACGAACTACTCGAACTAAGGGAATCATCTGGCGATTGCGGGCAATTTCCAAAAGGCCCGCGAATCGCACACAAGCACAAGGGAGCGCGTGCCCCAAAGTGGAGGACCCGTAAACCCCAGCCAAACCCCGAGAGCTTGACATCAGGCTGTCCATTCTAGGAACTTCTAGCTGAGGTTGGGAGAAAACCCGGCAGCCCCGCGCACCACGTGACCACCAAAATGCAGGGCCTTCCGCCGCAACGAGGCACACATCGTCACCTCCAAAGTGCAAACTAGAGCCTGCTCTACTCCCTAACTCTCCAACACAACTCCCGCACACACACACCACGACCTCACAATCTTCCTCCGCGAACAACAGGCCCCGCGCCTCTCCGACGACCGACCTCACCTCCGCCACCCACGCCGCCTTCGACTTCTCGCCGCTGTGCACCTCTCCATCCCACGAAACGCCCGCGGCAGCTCCTCACCCCCAGCTGCCAACCCGCTCGCCACCCGCCCTTTGAGAGGCCCTTTTGACCGCGCAGTTTTGCACACTCCCCTCACAACCTTTGCCGGCCCGGCCTGCGGACGGATTTCACATATACAATGGCGGATCAGCTAGCAGACAAGCTGAAATCCACCCAACTCAGGTCCGCTGCGCCGTCCTCGCGGCCCTTGTGAGCTCGGACTAACCCCAGCAGTGACGGCGCCCCCGCCTCGACCGACGACTGGAAGAAGACGCTCAACCTCCCGGCCAAGGACAACCGACAACAAACAGAGGTTCGTCGTCGCCTTGCGTTTCGGCGCCCCCCCCACCCATCTGCGCCGCGTTTTGCTCACCGTTTGCCCGCGTTCTAGGATGTCACAAACACAAAGGGCCTGGAGTTTGAGAACTTTGCCCTGAAGCGTGACCTACTCATGGGCATCTTCGAGGCCGGATTCGAGAAGCCTTCACCCATTCAAGAAGAGGCCATCCCCGTCGCATTGACCGGCCGAGACATTCTCGCCCGAGCGAAGAACGGCACCGGCAAGACGGCTGCCTTTGTCATCCCCACCTTGGAACGCATCAACCCCAAGGTGTCCAAGATCCAATGTCTCATCCTTGTCCCCACACGTGAGCTTGCCATGCAGACCTCGCAAGTCTGCAAGACCCTCGGCAAGCACCTTGGAATCAACGTCATGGTCACCACTGGTGGCACTGGCCTCCGAGATGACATTATCCGTCTGCAGGATCCCGTCCATATCGTGGTGGGTACCCCGGGTAGAATTCTCGATTTGGCCGGAAAGAACGTTGCGGACCTCAGCGAGTGCCCCATGTTCATCATGGACGAGGCCGACAAGCTCCTCTCCATCGAGTTCACCCCCGTCATTGAGCAGCTTCTCCAGTTCCACCCCAAAGACCGCCAGGTCATGCTCTTCTCCGCCACCTTCCCTCTGTCCGTCAAGGACTTTTCCGACAAAAACATGGTCAGCCCCTACGAGATCAACCTGATGGATGAGCTCACCCTCCGGGGAATCACCCAATACTACGCCTTTGTTGAAGAAAAGCAAAAGGTCCACTGCTTAAACACTCTCTTTTCCAAGCTCCAAATCAACCAGTCCATCATTTTCTGCAACTCGACCAACCGAGTCGAGCTGCTCGCCAAAAAGATTACCGAACTCGGCTACTCTTGCTTCTACAGTCACGCCAAGATGCAGCAGCAAGCTCGTAACCGCGTCTTCCACGATTTCCGCAACGGCGTTTGCCGTAACCTTGTCTGCTCTGATCTCCTCACCCGTGGTATTGATATCCAGGCGGTGAACGTTGTCATCAACTTTGATTTCCCCAAGAATGCCGAGACCTACCTGCATCGTATTGGTCGATCTGGTCGTTACGGCCATCTTGGTCTGGCCATCAACCTGATCAACTGGGAGGATCGCTTCAATCTCTACAACATCGAGCGGGACCTCGGCACCGAGATCCAACCCATCCCCGCCAGCATCGACAAGAGCCTCTACGTTTACGATAACCCCGAGTCTATTCCCCGACCCATCTCAAACCTTCAAAGAAACAACCTGCCTGCCGGGCAGGCCCCGCAGCAGCCCCAGATGTACCTTCAGCAGGGCTCTCAACCCCAAATGCCTCAGGGCAACTGGCAGAGCCAGAATGGCCAGCACAACGGCAACCCGCACTTCTCAGGCGGACGAGGACGTGGCCGAGGACGTGGATACCGCGGCCGTGGTCAGGGTACCAGCGGGCGAGGTCGTGGCCCGCCTCGCGATCCTCAAACCTAATAACTAACATCATGCATGGCGTTTGGTGGCGATAAGGGGGGAGGGTTGATTTTTCGACATGATTTTTTGTACTGGGTTGTTTTTCACTGTTGGATTGTACATTATTCGCACATTCTACGCGAATGGACGGAACGGCGAACCGGATTTCATTGCTGATGGACAACGACGACTACACCACATTCTCGAGGTCCTGGCAGAGGATCTCGACACACACAAGGCGGACTTGATGGTATTCAACAACTCGGACCACAACGCCGCCGGCTTTCTCATTGCATTTTGCAAACAAATCATTCGCCGGTCTGTACTCATCCATCGGCATTGATTTCTTGTTTTTTGCCTGGTTCACACGACATCTACGGATTGACGAAAGAAGGCGGAAATGGAAGCTCCAAGGAATAAGAGTCCTTGGGCGTTAGCCACGGCAGACATGTCCGCTTCGGGGCTGGGAATAGCCATGTGTGTTGAAAGGGGCGTTGAAGGGCGAATGGGCCGAGGCGTTCCAGGCCTTTCTCGCAGGATGGTGTTGCCCCTCGGTTTGCATTTGAGGGCTTGCATTGTCTCTTGATGATGGCATGGCCGAATGGTTACTTGGGGAGAACGCGTGGGGATATGATACCTTGGCGACAAAGCTACGTTAGACGAACGAACCTCATGAGACGGGACGTGGGTTCTGCTAGACGTACTGGGGGGTTGGAAGGCCTTTTGATAGCGCCGCTTATTATTGGCGCTCACTATACCACCTGGATCTCTTTGGCTCTTGCTGAGGACTCGACATCAGCTCATCTCGGCCAGTGTACCTTTCGGAAGGCTAGAGGCGAGGCCATGACAGAGTTGCTACAGTGGGTAGCAACAGGGAAAGACGACGAAACGAGAAAAACACAGAAAAAATTCCTTTGGGGAGAGAACCTAGATAGAACTGGATAGCTTTACGAACTGGCTCAGTGTAGACCTGTGGCAAGGCGGTATTACCGTCTTGCATCATGGGATGGCTGGAGCTGGTAAGGTAGATGGTTTTGTCTGAGCAAAGCAATGGGGACACCCTATTCTCTCTCAAGTTGTTTAGCATTTAGTCATCGTGATGTGACGGGTGTTTCTCTTTCATCGTGACCTGAAGCATTGCTTTCGAGGATGGCATCGACATCTGTTGCTCGGCCATGGTCCTTTTGTGAGAAGCGCATGGAGTGAGGCTGCAGCCACAAATTACCGAGACCAAACAAGACAGTCTCGAACTCAAGATGCAGATCTCCATACACATCCCAAAAGACCATAACAGAGACACGAAAGGGAATTCCACGAGTTTAACACCGGTATTTCCATCCAGGTGCAATAAGAAGTCATGCAAAGGTGGATTTGACTCAGCGGTGGCAGGGGTTGGTGCTGGATCTAGTTAGAGTATGATGATCAAGGGTCCTGTCCCGAGCCGGAAGGCTGTGCAACGCACTGCAGTGGGTGCAGTGGGTGCAGTGGATGCAGTGCAGTACGTACCATGCTGTCCCTGTCGATGGATGACATGTAATTAAGGACAAAACGCTATGTAGGCGCTATGGATTATATTTCGTAATGTTCGGATATTCCATCCCCAGAATCCAGGGGGTGTTGCAGAACGTCTCGAGATTTCAGAGCCAAGCCATTGCATACGACATAAGGGTGTTTTGGGAAGGTGAGTAACCAGTCACAGCGACTCTACTACGAAGTACGTGTATCTGAGGGCAATCTGACAAAGACCTGTCACGGAACAGGCGAGCCGGGCCAAGCCTGGGCGCCGTGCACACGCATTCCTCGTAGCCCCCGAGCCATCCGTGCCGTCATGGGAGCGCGCGCGCGGAGATGGGAAAAGCAGCGCCAAGGGGGTAGACGGTGGACATGGCGGAGGAAGCTCCAGTGTCCCGGGTGGAGTTGGTGCCATGTATATTCGGGAGCCCGCACGTTTTGGAGGGTAGGGAAGCTGGAAGCAAAAGAAAAGGGAGGATGATCTGCGGGGAGCATGGGATAATCTGGGCTTGTTCAGCTAGACTGAGATTGGGGAGTGTGGCAGTGGAGAGCGGCGCTGGTAACTCTGCATGTGCATTGCAGCCCGTTCAACGTGTGTAGCAAACCAGCAAAGCCAGCAACGCAAAATACCAGGGCGAACGATGCTACCACGTACAGTCCTATCCTATCCCGGGGATCATGGCCGGGGCCGGGACCGGGGCCGACGTGACGGACAGTGATTGCTGGGTTTCCATGTTGGATGGGAGATGGGAGATGAGAGGCGGCAAGGGACCGTTACTGCGTAGTAGGGAGCCGCCGAGGAGTCGACCAATGCGCTACCATACGCTGGCCACATGAAGTAATCGACTGTTTTTCCTGGGCGCGGCCAGGGAACGAACGGCTTCCGTTTTGCTCTGTTTTGCGACGAGACATGAGCGGGACTCATCTGGGACACAGGACACACAGGAGTGGTAATAGTGTAGCACGGAGCGCAGTGCGTGCAGAGAATGATGCGGACGTCAGAGATGCCGTGTCTGGAATACGACGTAATAATGGCCCACCGAGCCGTGAATCCAGTTTCCAGCATCGCCAGCTGGACAGGGCAAAACAGGGCACGCAGGGGTGTGGGCGATCGGGAGGAGGTTTTCTAGTTTTCCACCCTTCGATTTCTCTTTGCGGGATGGATGATGGATGGGCTGCATGGATAATGCAGCCCGTTGGATGGTGCTTCGGCAGCGGGTAATAATAGTAACAGGGCCAAAACCTTGACATATGAATACACACATAGAGTCGTACGGTAGGATGTACATGGCGCACAGTAGCGGACGCACGTCACGTCGGACGCAAATGCAAACTCCAGGGATGATGGCCTCTCGGGGGCATACAGAAGCCCGAGGGAGTAAGAAAAAACCACCTGGAAACCCGCCAGAACGCGTCTCTCTGTTGCAGAAAAGGGCTGTCGCCAAGGCCCCGACTAGAGTCCCCTCCCCTGACGGGTCAGTCCTTTCGGTGCCCCGTGGCTGAGCAGCAAATAGACTGGGGGCTTCGGTGGTGATTGGATGCGTCAGCGGGTGGAACGCGAAATGGGCGATGGCAACAGTGGGGATGAGTGGGATTGACCCAGAGGACGAGGAGGCAATGTTTACGATGACTGTCTGTCCTACATAGGTAAGTAGTGTGTAATGGGCTGCGCATTGCTTGGACCGGTGAGGTCGGGGCTGACGAGGGCTGATGAGGGCTGATGAAGCTGATGACAATAGGGCTTTGCGGCTGAACGAGGGCTTTCTTTTTGCATGCAAAGTGAGGCCCGATGAGCACTCCGTAAATGACCAGAGAAGAGATAAGTAACTTGAAGAACTCGGTACACTTCCCTACATGGCAGTGGAATCCGTAACTTACTTGGCATTGCATTGCCGCTGGATGTGGAACGAGGTCCTGGAATGGACGGTTGGACCAGATGCAGACGATACCCTGGTCGGCGGGGGATCCATCCCGATCCATCTTCATTAGCATCAGCAATCCGTATCCGCAACATCGTCATTCATCATCTCTTGCCTGGCGCCGCGACTCGGGCTTGCTTTTGGTAGATCCCGTTTCTTCGGCGGCCGTACCTGAAGCCACGCTGCCGGGATGGCGGGCGGTAGTACCTAGTCAGCCGTCAGCCCGGGGCTGGTCGCTATTGATGCAGTGGCTTCGCACCCGCCCATCAGGCACGAAGCACGCAGTACGAGCTCCCAGTTGGGGTTGTTATTGTCCCCAAATCAAGCCTATGCCCCCTCTCGTCGTCTTGCACGCCCGTAAGTCAGATGCACAACCGGGGGGGTTGTTGTCGCGCTAGGCCGGGCTCGTACCCAGCCCAGCGCCGGTGCGTGGTGGGATTGATTGACCGAGGGGGGGAAGACACTCCCGGGCGCCTTTTTTCCCCCAGGCCGCTAAAACGTGCAGTGGCTGATAGCGCTCCTTCTAGGGGCTTTTAGCGGCTGGTCTACACAGTCCTCCCAAGGCCGCGGCCAAGCCTGGGCCAAGCCAGACCACCGGCGTGCCGAGGAGGGATGGGGTCATGCCTGCCACGCAATGGAAACCCCCTCCCACCCCCCGAAATCCTCGGATTCTTCCTCCGCTGGACCCCCTGTGAGTCCACTGAGAGCGGTCTGCCGCCGGCCCCTGTAACTGTGAACTGTTTTCCCCTGCGACCCCTACGGGATGCCCTGGAAGGCCGCTGTAAGCAAGCCCCCGAAGGTCTTCTCTCTCCCCTGAAAAAGGCGGCCCTTCCGTCGATACCGCTCGCTGCCACGTTCGCGCAACCCCCGAACGCCTCATTTCCAGCGGCGAGAGAGGGTTCCCAATATTAGGTACGTACCGCGCTCCAGCGGTTCCACGAGGGCGCCCCGTCACTTTTCCCGGATTTCTCCCAGCCTCACCTCCCTCACCTCACCTCGCTCGAACTGCACTCGTACGCCATTCAACCACGCATCATCTTCATCCATCACCGCCGCAGTTCCTCTCCGTCGCCGTCGCCTGCACCACCGGATCGCGCCTCTCTCCTGTTCCTCTCCATATCCCGCACGTTTTCGTTTCTGGTCTCGGCAATTCCCCTCGCCGCCCCCGATTTCCGCCTGGTCGCCCCCCCCTCTCCAGCCTCCTACGCGACCGTCCCGTCTTGCCCAGCTCCGCCCATTGGTCGACCCGCTAAGAATCCCTGGTGCGCCAGCCAAGCAAGGCCCTCGCCAATTTCCCTCCTGCTTTGACATTCTTGCTCAACAGAGGCATGGTCTGAGAGGCCTACGGAAACAACACCACAGACAAGAGAGCGTTCCGACGACGTAATCCCCAGTCCTCCCTCTTCACCATCCCTCACCGAAGACGACATCAGAACCGGCCCCTACAGCATCGCTTCACCCAGTAGCATCTACTCGTCTCGCCACTCGCTGGTCCCGGCCTCCAGCGAGTCCCTCTCTCCTCGAGATGCCCTCGTTCCTCGCCGACGACGACAACTCGAATCTCTTCTCGACCAACCCCGACATCCTCAACCTTGACCCGAACAACCAGTTCGGCCTCGCGACCACCAAGGAGAGGGTGAACGCGGGCTCCATCCGCCATAGCCGCTCCGACACCATCAATGAGAGCTTCGACGAGAGCTCCATCTCGTCCACTCACGCCTCGGACGTCTCCGAATCTACCCCGACGCCTATGAATGGCAACGGCACGCGGCCCACGAGCATGAGCTCCCTCTCCAACGGCCAGTCCGTCTCCGCTTCCACAGCACAGTCCCGCCAGGATGACCTCGCCTACCGACAAAAGCCTCTTCCCAACCCCAACGGAATGACGTCCCTCGTCGATCGTACCCTTCCCCGTCTGCCGAACGACGCCAATGGTTCATATTCAACCATGCCTTCGACCCAGAACTACGATACCTCGAAACCTCTCCCGATGGGCCCTCAATCTGAGTTCGCGGAGAAGGTCCCAAGTAGGAGTTTTGATGGCACCTATACGACCACGCCAACGGCGCCTGCGACAGCCGATCCTACACAACCTCGCGCCTATGCCTCTGGTCACCGATTATCCTCTCCGCCCATCTACACCGGCAACACAACCACCTTGTCGGGACATCTTCAGCCAACACCTCCACCGCTCAAGCAGAGACACACTCTCGAAGTACCAAAGCTAGCGCCAGGTCGTCCCTCCAAGGATTTAGACACGGCCCAGGCCAGTGGCCGATTCTCCCCTACAAATGCCGGCCCGTCAGCACGACGCGCGTCTCTGAGTCTTGGTCGAAGGCCTACCAGGTCGATGCAGTCGGATGGGCCACGGGATGAGATTGTGCCAGATGAAGATGCCATTCGCTGGGCGGAAGCGTACCGACAGAAGAGGGCCAGCAAACGCAAGCGCAAGGAAGAGGAGGATACCGACCGAGTCCTCGTGGGTACCATGGTTGATGAGAGCCACGCCAACTGGGTCACAGCCTACAACATGTTGACGGGTATCCGAGTGTCAGTGTCGAGGACAAACGCCAAACTCGACCGGGATTTGACCGATGCCGACTTTGAAACTAAGCAAAAGTCGACGTTTGATATGTAAGCTCGGCCCTACCTATGACGATGGCAGTACTAACATCAACAGTGCCGGTAACGAAATGATTCCCTCAGCCAAGTACGATTTCAAGTTCAAGGATTATGCCCCTTGGGTTTTCCGTCGTCTACGAACGCTGTTCCGTCTTGACCCTGCCGATTACCTCATGTCCCTGACGGGCAAGTATATCCTCTCGGAGCTTGGCTCGCCCGGCAAGAGCGGTAGCTTCTTTTACTTTTCCCGAGACTACAAGTACATCATCAAGACGATTCACCACGCCGAGCACAAGTTCCTGCGCAAAATCCTCAAGGACTACTACTCGCACGTCGAGGCAAACCCCAACACGCTCCTGTCGCAGTTCTACGGCCTGCACCGCGTCAAGATGCCTTATGGCAAGAAGATTCACTTTGTCGTCATGAACAACCTGTTCCCGCCACACCGCGATATCCACACCACCTTCGACCTCAAGGGCTCGACTATTGGTCGAGACTATCGGGAGGAGGATCTGGAGAAGAACCCACGAGCGACACTGAAGGATCTGAACTGGATGAGGCGACAGCGGAACCTGGAGCTTGGTATCCAGAAGAAGCGAATGTTCCTCGAGCAGCTGCAACGGGATGTGGTTCTGCTCAAGAAGCTCCACATCATGGACTACTCCCTCTTGGTTGGCATCCATGACGTCTCGCGTGGGAACGAAGAGAACCTCCGTGACAAGACGCTCCAAGTGTTCAACCCAGGTGGGGAAAAGTCGCCCGATGATGATCCCCAGTCCGTTCTGCTCCGAACGCCTTCCAAGCTGGAGAATGCTCGCAAGGCCAGGGAGCTGAGACAAATGATCCGACAGGAACGGCCTGTACCCATCGGCCAGTCTATGAACAAGATGCCGGATGAGTTGGAAGATGGTCATAACCGTCCTGGATTCGTCTTCAACCAGGATGACGGGGGCTTTAGGGCTACCCACGAGGACAACAACCCAGCAGACGAGATTTATTACCTCGGTGTCATTGACTGCCTGACTCATGTAAGTTTCACTATCAATCCCAGTTGACCAAGACTAATCATTGCGCAGTACGGAGTCATCAAGAAGATTGAGAACTTCTGGAAGGGCTTGTCAAGCGACAAGACACAAATCTCTGCTCTCCCCCCGGAGCAGTACGGAGACCGATTCTACCACTTCATCGAGGGTGTCACCATGTCGACAGAGGAGGCACATCGAGAAGCCCAGCGAAGGGATCAGGAGATGATGGAGGCTCAGGGCTCGAACCAGCGCGTGTCCAGCTGGAACTCACGGCGCAGGTCGCAAGTTATCCCACCCATGCCAACTCATCTCCCCCCTGCGCCCCCCGGAGCGCGGACGTCGGAAGGCCAAGATGTGGTTGAGAGGGCAATGAGGGAAGCAGAGTCGGATCCTATGGCAGAGAAGCACATTCCCGATAGAACCTTGACGACTGCTGCCAGGGACACGCGGGACTCGATGCAGCGCGAACCCATTCTCCCCGTAGTGGAAGAAGCCGGTGAGACCCGGCCTGAGACGCCGCCCAAGGATTATAACAAGTCTCTCCCGCCGACTCGTGCTCCACCGCCGACACCACCGAAGCCGGGGCACCTCAAGCCGGAGAGCCAAGACAGTGGTTACGCCGGCACCAACAACAGCAACGGCGGAGATCACGGTCACATGCTACGCACCAAGATGAGCCGCGAGAGCTTGGACAAGGAGCTGCCACCGCTCCCTCCCAAGGGACAGACAAACAACAGCGGAATACGGATGGTCGCATAGGTCGCCACAGTCGTTTCTAGTTGCCTACCGAAGAAGCGTTCAAGGGACTATTCATGATTAAGGACAACAAGCAAGCGCAATAAGCTGCACGAGACATGGAACATCAGCAACCAAAACGATGCATTAGAAAGGCGAGACATAGGCGGTACCTCTTTTTGTTTCCAGGACGGTTTCTTTTCCTTCCGACCTTCATTCTTCCATTCCACTTATTTTTGACATACTACGTCTACGAAAACAGCCTCATCATTTTTTTTCTTATGTCTGGCAGGGAGGAAGCAGGCGAGCGCAACAGTGCGAAACTACATCGCGTGGTGCAAAGGACGCACGAGAGGGGGGTAGAGAATGTGCAGATAATGGCTGTTTTGGTTAAAAAAAAAAGAAGACATGGATGATACCACCGCTGCATCGAGCATGCTTACAGTTTGTTTTTACTCTACTTTTTTTCTACTGTGCGCTTCTCTCCGATTGGAACCCTCGAGTCGTTCTCTCGGCTCTTTCGCGCCTCTCGTCTCTTATTTTATCGGGTTACACTTAGTTGGGATTGGGCGGGTTAGGAAGTAGGGATAGATACGGTAGGATACAGAGTTGTCTTTTTCTCGTCAGGTCGAGATGTGCTTTTGGTAGTCGTACAGACATGAGCGGTGGTTGCGTGAGCTAATAAGGGTGGTGATGTACACATATATAAATACACTTGTTCGAGATACAACAGCGGGAGTGTCATGTTGTTCATATCATGGTTCGTCGTGACATTTTTTGGTTTACCTCCCCTTCTTCCTCTCCAGCAGATCTTGGATCTCGTCCTTGCTTTTGCCCTTTTCAGCAGCACCACCCTCGGGGGCAAAGGTCGATGTGACGGTCATCTCCTGCGCGCCCTGAGCTCGCAGCTCGTCGAGACGCCTGCGCTTGTTGATGTCTGCGACGCGCCATTGCTTAAAGTACTTGACCCAAGCGGCGGCGCAGTCACGCTCGAAATCGGCCGAGGCCTCAGGGCAGGCCTTTTTCGCGGCGGCGGCGTCCTTGTTGGCGTCGATGATGTTGTTGGCGTCCAGGCAGTTGAAGTAGGCGTCGCGCGCGGCCCAGCACACGGTGCGCTCTTGGCGGTTGGGGATGGCGTTGCCGGAGCGGATGGCGTCGCCGCGCGTGTCGGAGGAGAAGGGCCACATTGTGAGGGTCGGTGGGTGAAGCTTCGTGAGGTGGGGTCGGTGGTGTGGTGTGGTTTTTTGACGGCGGGTGTCAATTGGAGGCGGCGCAAGCTTGTGAGCTCGTCTGGAATGCCGCGGGAGGAGAATCGACGCCGGTATCAACGCCGAATGGATCGGATGGGAGCACAATTCCCCGTGGAAGCTGCTCGGAGGACGGGCGGATGCTGCGGGCTCGGGATCTCGCTCGCCAGCTGCAGCTATGATGACGGATGCAGGAGAAAAGAAGCAGCGGGCGGCAGAATCGCCGGGCGGTGAGTGCGATGCGCGGAGCACAAGCGCAAGCCACCGCGGGTTCTACGTAGTTAGTGGCTGGTGCCTATTCGGGTGTGGCTAGTGTCCGGGGCTCCAGGGTGTCCTCCTTTGCGGCGCGCGCCCTGTGAGGCCGAGACCCTGGACTTGACTTGAACTTCCCTCGCTCGTCATTCCAACCTCCGTCATCTTCCAACCTCCCTTTTTTGTTCCCTTGCGCATCGTGCATTCACCACACGCAGATCGTGTTTCGTTTCTTCGCTCCGCGCCCAATTCCCAGTCCGGATACGCACGAGAGGCATCGCCAGGTCGAACCGCCTCACGTGCTGGGCGTCCGCGTGCCCTCCAACACCAAACCCCCCGTCGAGGCGCAACTCGCAGATCCGAAACTACGACGACGAGAAATGCCCGCCCGATAACACGCCTCGCCTCAGCCAAAACCGACATCCTCGCCCGCCGCTCTTCCCCCTCGCACACACACACACACGACTGAATGGCGCGTCGTCGCAGACCCCCGCGGGCCGGCGCCCTGACGGAGCTGCCGCCGCTCAAGATCGCCGGCCAGATCGCCGCGCTGCAGGCGCTGTACTACGCCGCGTCGCTGGTGCTGTTCCTGTTCACCGCGCTGGTGGCCGGCTCCGGGTTCAGCTTCCGCCTGGTGTTTGGCTGGGAGGCGGTGCGTGGCGATACCACGGCCGGCTGGATGACGGCGTTTGTGTGGATGTTGGATGGAGGGTTGTGCATGTAAGTTGCCATGCTGGAGTTTCTGGGTTGGAATGCTTCGGATGACAGCCCAAGTGCGGCTTGTTCGATGAGGAACCCAACTTACACTGCGCTCTACAGTCACTAACACCCTCCAGGGCCGTCGCTCTCGTCGTCCTCATCTCCCGCAGCAAACTCGTCCCCGACTTCGCCATCACCATCCACTTCCTGCACCTCGTCATCACGTCCTTGTACACCGGCCGCATCCCGCGCCACGCCATGTGGTGGGCCACCATGCTGGCCTCGGCCGCCCTCTCCGCCGGCCTCGGCATCTGGGGCTGCCAGTACCGCGAGCTGCAGCCCGTCTTCTTCGGCGGCCGCCGCATCCTCGGCGCCACGCCCACGGCCGCGACCCAGCCGGACGGTGGCGAGGGCGCCGGCAACGACGACGTCGAGGGCGATGAGGAAATGGGCTTCTCCCGGGGCCGTGGCAGGGGGAGGGGCCGGGACGGCGCCGGAGAGTACGAGATGGCTCAGATGGAGCCCACGAGGTGAATGGTTACGGCTTCATTTGTCAAAGGATAGAATACAGGGGCTTCCCACGCGTTGGAATAGCGTACATTGCCGGGCGTTTGGGCGCTGTGTCTTGTACTGGCCCATCTTTACCCCCTCGCGAGCTACGGCCATGTAAGGGATTTAGAGGGCACGGGAAAGGCAGCACTTTTGTTGTAATAGAATACATGTCATTGTTATAGCGTGAAAGGACGAGTCGAGTCAATCTTCACTATAAAAAAAAGAGCATCTGAGACCCAACTGGTTTGTGTCTATCGACTCTATCTGATATCCTTCATCTGCACCTAATCGATGCCACCCCGTCATCTCCATTCATGAGCTCCCCTTTTTCTTCACTTCTGCCTGTCCCAAAATACAGAGATGCATACATAGCGTACAAATGCGCCGTCCCGTCCCAGACTATCCCAATAACAAGCAAATCGCAACCGTCCTGTCTAAGCACCCGCCACAACGGCCAGGTTATCGTATATCACCCTGCGCACCTCGTAGAAAGTAGTGCGGCGTCCGGTCGTCGGTAAACCCACGCTCTCGACCTCCACGCGTCCGGCGGAAGTCTTGCGGACGGCCACAGTGCCGTCGACAACCAGAGTTCCCTCGCCGCGGAACTCGGCGCCGTGGCCTGCAGCCTGCATGGCGCGGCGGAGGTCTGCGAGTCGCAGGTCGCCAACGTGTAGGGGCTGGGCGGCAGAGCGCACTGCGGAGACGAGGTTGGACGGGAGGACGTCGAGAGTGGGCATGCCAGAGGTGCCGTTGCTGTTGACCAGGGCGGTGGAAGGCTCCGTCTTCTGGCGCTTGTTGGCAGCGTCTTCGTCGCCATCGTCGGCGAGGCGCGTGGCGAGCAGTTGGCCGGTGATGGTGACGATGCCGAGTCCGCGGACGTTCTGCCACTTGATCTTCTTGACGAGCGGATCAGCCAGCTTGACGACCCAGGCGTTGGTGTCGACACTGGCATCAACCGACACGCCGACTTCGGGTGTGTACACGTCCACGGCACGGTCGCCATTCGCACCGAGAGCCTTACGACAGTCGTCGGCCAGCTCAAGTGTCTCCTCGCGACTGCCACCCACCAGGATGAGTTTGCGAGGCTGGATCAACGGAATGAGCATGTTCAGACTTCGCTTGTCGTGAAGGCCGCTAAAGTCGACAAAGGCGATGCGCAGGTTGGCCGTAATCGTCTCCGTCTGGTACACGAGCTTGCATGGGCCGGCTGGCTCTTCCGGCTCGTTATCCTCAACTGCGTCGAGCTCGTCCGGCACGAAGCCATCGCCAGCACCACCACCCTCGGCGTCGTCCACAGATCCGGCACGCGCTGTCTGGTTCCGCTTGTTGGCACCGGGGCCATTCTTCACCACGTCATCCCATTTACGCTTCTTGCCAAGCTTGTCGTCCATGGCTGCCAAGTTGGCAGCGTCTGCGTTGTCCTCCTCCTTCTCCTCCGCTCGAAGGTAGTCCTCGGGTCGAATCAGCTCTCCAAAGTCGTCGTTGCGTCTCCTCCGGATGGCAATAGGAAACGACCTCTCCCTGCCCTTCTTGCCCCTTGAATCAAAGTCGTATATGCCCTTCTTCTTGATAAGCACGTTAATGCCGAGGTCCTCGTCTTTGAGAACCACGTTCTTACGGCCGACTTGGCCAAGGGTGGTCGACACATTCAGCGCCTTTCCTTGTTGCTCGCCATCGTCGTCTTCTGAATCAGATGAGGACTCTGAGGAGGCGTCATCCACAACGTCGGCTGATGCTTCTAGAGCCGACGCTCCTCCGCTCTGCTGTGTCGCCTGAAGCTGTCTCTGCGTAGCCAGCCACTGCTGATACACAGACAGCTCCTCGCCCTCGAGAGGCTGGCGCTGGGCCTCCTTGACCTGCAGCTCTCGGCCGCCAGCGTACACGAGTTCGATATTATCTCCACCGTTGTTCTGGTCCACGGCAACGCCATCTCTCTTCTCCTTCCACCAGTCCCAGAGTGTCCTCGCAATTGAGGGTTTGTCGTCCTTCGCTAAGCCAGGCTTATCCGTCAAGATAACCAGGTTTCTCGAGTCCTTCGCCAGTCCCTTAATCAGGTCCTTTGAAAATCCCCATTCAATGCTGGTATCGCTCGCCAGGATGACACGGCCCTCTGTCGCAACGTTTTCCGTACTGCGACTCAGCAACCTTTCGATCTGGGCCTTGCGCTCGAGCAATCGCAGATATTTGAAATCCAACGGTCCACCCTCCTTTTTCCCAGTCGCACCATTGACTTTTCGCTGGTCCTCGGCAAAGGCTTCAAACTCCTGTACAATGCTGTCATCCATCCACTCGAGCATACTTCGCGCGTATCGCATCGTGCTAGACATATTGCGTCCCGCGAGATAGAGCTTTGCAGACTTGAGGACACTCTCCGGGGAGGCGGCATCAGCTCTCCACGCATGCTCCAGGAGGTATGACAGCTCCAGCACTCGGGCGCTCGAATCCACTGGAATCAGTACAGTTCCTCCCCGCGTAACGCAAGCCTTGATGGTGTCGACCAACTGCTCGTCTCGCTTGATACGACCTCCAGACTGGCCATTCCTGTCTGACCCACGACTGCTGCAAATCAAGGCAGTAGGCTTGCGCAGCTGCTCGATAACCTCGGCGCCACCACCTCCAGCGCCTCCCAACCAGGCAGCACCGGCAAAGACATTCTCACGGGCCTGGTTCCAGTCGACCGCGTAAACAATCGACTCCAAGCCGTGTTGGATATGCCATATTGTGCCACCAAGAGTATGTCCGGAGTTGTATGCTGTAATAGTCAACCCATTGAGGGGAGGCGAAAAGGGAGACGGGAGAGGTTGATGCGGTTGGGAGTATTTGAGAGGTTGAATAAGGGAAAAGTATCGCGCAATATCCTCGGGGGTCGGGGACTGTAGTAGAAGGTTCTGCGCGTTCGTCGCAGTCTGAGAGAATGAATATGCCGACTCGGAGAGCCAACTCTGGGGGATCGTCGTCGCGGCCGCAGGCGTCGATGAATAAAGGTCCTGGATCAAGGTGCGGCCCAAATCGATGACTGGTCGCGTCGCATATACCGGGATTCGCGTAAACTGAGGAATATTCTTGCAACAATGGGCGTACGCAGCGAGATGCGACGCCGTCGCGTGTGTAACGAGGATCAGCGAAAGGGTCGTGACTTGTCTACGAGCGCCCAGTTAGCATCGCGTTCGCACCCGCACATCCGTCGGCGCATACTTCTCGATCTCCTTGAGCTTCTCGACATCAAACGACTCGTCCCAGCCCAGGTCAATAAGGACTTTGACCCCTCCATCGAGCTCGAGTAGAGACTGCGAGGCGGGCGAGTCGGACAGGGCGCCCTGGAGCGGGCAGAAGGTGAACATGGTGGGCGCTGGGCGGGGGTGTTAGATGGACCTCGCAAGCATGGTCGCAATGGATGATCGATTGCGAGAGAGATGGAAATGCCGTGTCCCGTTGCCTAGGGCGCTGTCGTCATGGCGTTTTTGGGCCAACAATGAACTCCCGAGTCGCGTGGAAAGCTTCCAAGAATCCTGGCTTAGATCGAGCCTAGTGCAGGGGGAGCTGTGGGTTCGGCCGGGCCGGCGAATCTATTATGCGACTTACACGGTTAGTTACCCTAGACTCGACCCAACTTCACCTGGCTTCACTTTGGTAACAGCATACATGCTATTACAGAGGTGATGGACTTGGACAATTAGGCTCCAGAGAATTGCTTCTGTGTGGTGTATTATGTGAGAGTACAGGGGTCCTATTTTTTTAAATATGTCATGGGTGGCGGCAACAATGAATAACCGCCCACCACTTAACCAGAATATTATCACCATGCTCTCAATGGTAGTCCAGCATGAGGCACAACCAGTTATTCATATGCCGAACGGACACATTCACCATCTCACCGTAAATCCTGCGAGTAGTCAAGCCCTCGGGACGATAACCGAAGACGAGCACTGGACCTCACTGGACCTCACTTCACATTGATTTCACCTCTGAACTGCTCACGGGACACGTGTAGACAATGTTGGATGAATACATTTAACCGGGTTACCTCTTGCTCTGTCCACATCTAAGTTTTCAATAGCCCAATTACCTACCCTGTTCGGCCACTTATAATCGATAGCGTTCAATAGTGTCTATCCGGTTACATAGTCGCTCCTCAACACCAAATCTTCACACCCTCACCTATCCACTGAAGATACATCCAACCAACAAACCACTTACTCAACTCCACCCTCGTAGATCTCACACAGCCCCAACCCATCGATTGACTCTCGCCTGACACCACCAGGCGCCTAAAAAAAGACAGCATCCCTGGGAATACGCAGCTCAGCACAGCTCAGCCGCGGCCACAACCGCCCACCCCGCCGCGATGAAACGAAACCCTCGCCCGGAAATACCACGTCCACTGACGACGTCGCCTGTTAGGCCACCCAGGTTACCCATACCGCCCATACTAGAACGAATAGTCTTGCCAAACCATCAACGCTCTCCCCGCCGCATTCCTCCACCCCGCTCAAAAGGCTACGATGACGCGGCCACCGCGCGGCGCCAGCTCCTCGGTGCAAACGGGGCCTGTATGGCAAAGCCAACGGGAATCAACTCAAGAATGCGGCTGCAGGGTCCCACCGACCAAGGAGCGTTAATTTACCGGCGACACTGGAAAGGCACATCCACCCCGGACTGGTTAGACCGCCGTCGTACGTAGTATGCTTATCTGCAACCTAGTATCAATCACACCCCAGGAATGCGACCACGAAACAAGTTGCTCAAACGATTGCTGTCCATGAGCTGTCTGTATTGCTATGTAGGCTATAACGTACGCCAAGTGATCCTTGAATCGTCACCGACGATATCCCAAACACCGTAAAACCAGTGTGTACCTTTGGTACATACCCGGACCTTACAAACAAAACACCAATCCCCTTGACGGTCGTGATAAAATCCCGCTGAATGCAACCGCGGCAAGCCCCTCTGGCTGCCGCCCTGTAAAGTCCAGACGCCGTAACAATGCATGGAGACAAAGAAAATGCAATGCGATGCTGAATCGTCCCGTGGGTAACCCATCCTCCAAAACACCAGATGGAGCTCAATGCTCAGGCTCGAAGCCGACTAATTGTCTTCCCATCTCCTTAAATGCAAAACTTGCGATCTAGCATTCTCAATGCCCGCGCGTCCTCGCTTACGCCGCCCTTTTCGAGACCGCAGATGCCGTTAGCCCTGGGGCTGCTGCCCGCACTACCGCTGGTAGCAGGGTTGGCGCTGCCAGGCTCACTGCTGGCAGGGGTAGGGTGCAGGAGGGCCGACAGACTCGCCTTGTTGCTGTTGCTTGGAGGCACATCCGCCGAGTGGGAGCTCCGTGGTGGGCTGATGCTCAAGGCGCGGTTAGGAGGAGTGCTGATTGCCGCGAGAGAGGAGCTGGAGGCCGCGCTAGTGACGGCGCCAAGAGCAGGCAGAGGTCCCTGGTGGCCCCGGCTGCCTGTGTTGAGGCGAGGATCGACCATGGCACTCTGGGCAGCAGCCTGGAGGTGCTCACGGGGTGAGCCTTGTCGAGGAGGCAGCGGCGTGTGGGTGTAGTGAGGCGAAGGATGCTGGGGGTAAGGAGGAAGAGCTGCTGGCTTGGAGTGTGGAGGCGGGAGGGTAGCTCGCTGGTCGTAGGGTGGTGCCTGGGAGTATTGAGGATGAGGCAACGGCGCCTGGGAAGCATGGGGAGGAAGCTGATGGTGGGCGGGTTGATGGTGACCAGGCTGAGGGTAAGGAGCCGCGTAGTGGCTGTAGGGAGGTGTCGCCACGGGCGAAGGAGGCCAGGCGTAACCAGGCTGTCCGTACTGAGGCGCATAAGGATGGTGATGGGGATGTTGAGGTGCCACCATGAATGGAGGCTGTTGCATCGGGGCTCGTGTGAGGGCGGGAGTCGGGTTGGTCTCTCCCATGCTCGACTCAGGGTACATGCCCTTGACGGGGACGATGCCTCGCAGCGTGGCATCCGAAGTTGGCTGGGGAAGGTCGGGCTGACCGGGCTGCGGTCGGGAGTAGTAAGAGATGAGGTGGAGGTGCTGGCCGGTAGAAGTGGTGATACTAAAAGACTGCTTCATGAGGCCGTCGGCCTTGTATCGGTATCCCTCGGGCTCGCCGTCGTCCTGGTCCTCGTCGCTACCGCGTCCAGAGTCGGGCGTCTTGCCAGCGTTCCGTCGGCCAGAGAAGCCGCCTCCTCGCTTGCCCTCCATTTCGCGGTAGGTCAGGAAGCTGCCAGACACTCGGCTGGCGCTCCACGACTTGCCGTCGGTCCATCGTCGCATGCCGGCCTCTCGCTCATCCCACACAAACACCGAGCCGGATCGAATCGATTGCCTCTCCTTCTCGGAGAGTCGTCGTTGCACTCGGGGCAAGATGCCCAGTCGGCATGCCTCGAACAGCCGAATGGCGTCGGCAGGCGTTCGCACGTATCCGTGGTAGGTTTCCATCTTGTCCAAGAGGATAGGGTCTGAGTTCTGTAGTTGCCGCAGCTTGGCGGTTGTAAGTGCTCCTGAGCGTAAGCCAGGAGCTGACGGGCGTAATGGCCTTTATAAGAATTGCCCGTGAGAGCTAGGGTCGACTTCCACGCGGCGCCCCACCAGATCTAATCGGGCCAGGACTGTATGCGGATATGCGTATTTATTGGCGTCGGCTCCACAACGGCCAAAAAGTGAGCGGAATTGCGTCCTCGTCCCCACCGATGGACGCGGGCTGATTGTTAAGTTTCTTGGCGTTTCTGGGAGGGTTGGCAAGGCGAGAGTTTGGGCAAGCCAGGTGCCAGGAGTGGTCAAAGTCGAAACGCGGCGTGGTAATGAAAACCACCCGGGGTGTCGTCGGATTGGGGGTGGAGGCCAGTGACAGCCGGGACTAATTGGACGATGACGAGTCAGTATCGGAGGCTTGGTGTTGGATGATGACCCTGTGGATGATGACCCTGTGGATGACCCAGTGTTGGATGATCACAGCAGGCTTGGCATGAATGCACCCAAGGATAAGAGTAGAGCCAAGTACAGAGATGGGCATAGCGAGCAAGGATGACGGGCCAGAGTGCGTGAGAGCAGCACGTATCCCATATATAATGCTGATACAACGCGCACACCCACGCCCGTACATGCAGCACCGTAACACCCAATGCCAGAGACAGGGGTGGCCCTCGATTCCCTTGCGGAAGAGTGCCGTCGGAGCCGATCCAGTGGGACCCATCCACTCGACTAAAATTTCCCTGAGATTGAGTGTGTTTGCCGCTTGGCGATGTGCATGACGACGTTCCAAGAACCACCAAGAACCACCGAGAGCCTCTGGGGTAATCCCACACTCTCGACTCTTGGCACCCGGAGGCACCGACTGAGCGAGGAGCAGTGATCGCCGAGGGAAATAATGCCAATTCGATGCGGCTCCAAGCTGTGACAAACAGCAACTGCAGGATGCCGAGTGCCAAGAGAATTAGGCCTTGCCCCATGCTCTCTCTCAGCCGCCTCACTCTTGGGGCCAGCTTTTGCGCCGGGATCACCGACCAAATGCCAAAAATCGAAAGGGAAAAAAGCACGAGACCTGAGACGAGAACTTACGTACCTATTGACAAAGCGTGGAGATCGAGGACACGGCTCTCTGCGTATGGATTTGGAGGTTTGGTACGACAAGGAACGGCGGTGCAACTGGTCCAACGGATTTCGATGATTTGAAGCTGGCCAAGAGATGGCTGAACAGGGTCTCTCTGAACGTGTTCTTGGCAAGCACACAAGCGGATGGAGGGGGGCCAAGAGCTAGATAAGGTTGTCGAGACTGGTCAGGAAATGGAAAATTGAGGATGGATAACTCGGCGACACATGGCCGGCCGTGTGGAGAAGGACGGAGTACGGCAGAGCCAAGAGGGAGTGTATTGTTGTTTGAGGGTGTGCAACACAGGCTGAGGGGCCTGAGGGTGTGTAGGTGGGCGAGCAGGGGCGTGGTTACAGCCAAGGTTGGAGGGTTGGGTCAGGACAAGCTTTTGGAAGCCGGCCCACCATCAAGGGGCCAAGCGTGAGGGATGACGCTGCAGGGCGTGACAGGGCAGGCCAACGGAATGTGGAATCTGGACTGGCCCAGCGAAAGAAGAGCTGCTGGGGGAGGACTAGCGGGGCGACTTTAGAAGGGGAGGCGGAAGAAGCGGCGCGCGAGCTTGCTACTGGCGTCTCGAGTCCGTCAGGGTGTAGTTGGCGGGCTGCGAGTCTGGAACGCTCAGAGGCTGGCGGTGGTGTTGCAGTTGATGATAAGTCGTGGGGGAGGCGTCGCTGGTCCGCCCACCGTGGGTATCCCAGAGAGCGAGGCCTTTTTTGGGTTGTGGTTTGACGAGGTTTAGTCAAGGTCAAAAGTAAGACATGCCGCTTTCCCCGGTTGACTGTTTTTGTTTTTGTTTATTTCAGGCTTCAGGAACTGCTGTCGGTACTTGCTAAGCTTGGCTACTAGTCAGGCTGTGCTTGATCAACGGTGCCCGTGGGAATTCTCTCGCCACCCGCTGTAAGTGCAATGCGGTGCGTGTTTCTCGTCCATGGTCCTCCTATCCTCGAGTTCAGCTGTGTGCCCCATCCGGCACCCCCAGACCCGGATGTCAGTGCGCGTATTTAACCCAGAACCAGACTATGCTCCAGCCGGGGCGATATCCCATAGCCGTCTTTCCGGTCTTGTACATGGCTCGTGTTACAGAAACGACTCCTGAGTCCTGACGATGGCCGATAATGAAAATGAGCCACAAGCGATGGCGCATACTATCGAGTGTCCGCCGGAAACACAAACGCTAACCTAGCCCCGTCTAACAACGAGTGTCTGCGCTCCTTCTTTATTCGCGTTAAGTCAAACTAGGGAGAAACATGGCAAATGGGTCTCTAACCGGGGAAGCGGCAGAAGGGAAAGAAAAGACGGTGACATGCATCGTGGCCGTGGCCAAACGCAACAAAAGAGAGGGCGAAAGATAAACCCGCACAAACAAAAGATCCGAAAAAGGCGGGCGTCGCGGAGGATTCCAATACCTCTTACATGCTACAGCGGACTGCAGATTGCAGCGCATAGTTAGTACACAGCAGACCACCCGCCGCCCCCCAGAGGCGCAGACCGAGCATTGGCTTCCTGACACTCTCCGGAACATGGCGATCTCTGCGCCAACTCGCCGGGAATTATGAATTGTGGTGTAGGTACGCGCGGCCGGGTGAGAGCTTAATTCCTACATCCTTTTTAAAATTCTTCCTCTGACCGCATCAATGGCTTTTTTGGCCTCATACCCTCGGGGGGGAGGGGGCCAGAACTTCGACCGCTTTGCTCGTTGCGACATGGAACTCTCCGTGAGATGGGGGGGGGGGCGTGTGCGTGGCGCGCTGCGGGCTTGCTGATCACACATCAAAGACTCGCTCGCTCGCGCTCTCATCTGTGGAGGTTATGTAGCGGGCCTCTGATGTAAGTGCGCTAGCACCCAGCTGCAGCACATTGCTGTCCGCCTTCAGCGCTCCTCGGCCCTGGAAATTAGTGCACTGGGGTGCTGTTCTCTTTTTCCCTTCTGCCGGCAAGCCCTGGGCGGCGCTGGTGACAAGGCCGCCGGTTAGTCGGCGGCGCCCAGCAGTCAGTCAGACTTGGCGTCGTCGCTCACAGCGAAAAGGAAGAAAAAAAAGGACCGCTGCACGGCCGGCCTGGGAATTGAGTTGGGCAATGGGTACGAGTTACGACGGGGACGAACCCTGCAATACCTTAATCTTGGACTCTAAGACCTTGCGGGCGTCTTTGGGGGCGGTGGGAGAGACAGACACATGCCCACGCACTTTGCACACTTTAAACCCCAAAAGTCGGTATCGGTACCAGAGTCAAAACCTACCACTGCAATCATACTATTCACGCGTATTCAGCAAAGACGTGCAATTAGTCACATTGACAGCCCCGGGCGGAAGATGCGGCTGGCTAGGCCCAATGATGGCTTGGCACCAAGCCCGCCACCTTAGCACCAAGTGCCGTGGCTGCCGGCCTTGCGACATCTGGAACACCGTCCGACAGGGAAAAATAAACCTGGGGGCAGCCAATCTACGCCGGCGTAGTACATAGTACGTGCTGACTTGACGTGTTAGTCCAATGTCCACAGCGCCCTAGTCCTTGCCGCCTCTGAGTGGCTGGCGTCTGGACTGCGAGAGGCTTGGCTCTCAGATATGGCTGACAGCTGAATGACAATTGACCGATGTGCATGCATCTATGCTGTGCAAAGTGCTGATGTGCTGATGTGCTGAACGGGCAGCCACAGGCTAAAGTCCCAGGCTTCATTCCCCCCCCCCCTGCCGCCGGATTCCCTTTAGGCTCTCTCTCGGCTCGCCTCCATGCCCCGGAGGCTCTGCTTGCGGCTGTAATACCATCCAGTAAAAGTAAGCTGCCCATGGAGTTCAGGCGCGAGACCTGCCCACACGCCCCCTAAATCCATGGCTTTCTGGAACAATACGATAGACCAGGGGACAAACTGGCGAGGTTCGCTCAACGACCAACCATGGTGGCCAACAAGCAGTAATCAAAACAGCAATGTAGCACTGTACCTCGTACTCCTAATCCTGTTGATCTGCTGGGCCAAGCCAGCCCGTGCATCTTACACACCCCCTTTTAAGGTTAGGCGACGCTTCCAGTGGCATCTTTTGTCCTCGTGTCCCATCCTCATGTTCGTGTAGGCGGCCAACGCCCAACATCCAGGTATTACAGACAGAGACAACCTCTGATGTTTGCTGTCGTGCAGTGGCCGTTTCAGTGTCCCGTGTCCAGTGACACTTTGTCGACTCTCTGCCCGTGTGTATTGTGTATCTGCATCTCCCTATCCCAGCGCCGGAACCCACTCGTCTCGGTCACTCGTTTCCGCAAATGGAAATGAACCCTCTCACTCACTCATTCACTCCCGCGACAAGTCCGAGCCGAGTGGAAGGCATTCGTCATTCTGGTGCCGGCGGGCCGACCATGGCTTGGTGTCTCGTCTGCAAGCCTCCACCGAAACGCGTCGAGAGGTCACTGGGAGGGTCACTAAAGAGGATCACTGAGAGGGTCATCGAGCAGGTCGGCGGGCAGAGTAATAGCCGTCCCCGTCCAGTCGTTGTTGGGGGCCGGCGCAGCCCTGCCGGATGGAATCCGTCCCAGCAGGGCGATGCGCTGAGGGCAGACACAGTAAGCCCGAGATCTTATGCGACACCCATCATCGGGAAATCAAACGATGATCCTCATCCGCCAAGTCCGAGAGCCGCACGCCCCAAACAACAAGCCCTCCGAAACGTCACAGCGTCAGCACTTAATCCTCCACGAGGCCCACTGGCCCGTCATCAATGTCGAGGTGCCGGTTGCTATTTCTGGGCCCTCGAGCAGGCTGAGCAGCGTTGTTGAATGTCGGTCGGGAATTAGCATCGCCACTTTAATTTTTATCCTTTTCTGTTTACTCCGTACATCCGCAAAGGATCCGTCCATCAGCGCTTGCCCTCACACGTGTACAAAGTTCATCAGTGCTCCGTGATGGTCGGACCCTCCGCGTGCCAACAAGAAAAAGGAAATAGCCTCATGCCCCGGGCGCCGTGCCAAGATGACGTTTCCAGGTACACGACGTTAACTCTGACACAAAGGCCAAAAAGTTAGGGTCCAAGTGTAAGCTTAAGCCGGAGAAGCTCCAGCAGAGACTTTACCTTTTTGCCCCGGAACCAGCCACGACCAAAAGGTTACGGACCGCCTTAGCTCGCTAGGTAATTATTACGTGCAACGCCCCGGGCCTTGCTCTCGTCGTGCAGACTTTTGATGCAACATTTGTCTGCGGGTTGGGAAAAAATCTCTCCGATTTTGTCCAGACAGGGGCTGGACAGTGTTCTTCTCGCCGCGAAACCACCGAGACTCGGTTCTCTCTGAGGAGCCAGCTTCGGCCAACAAGGCACACTTGTACGATTAGTCGTTTGAGGGCGCGGGAATCAATGCAACCGCTCGGGAGAGCCCCATCTACGTCATTAACATGTTCGCGTCGCCGACCAGATGACCTGTGATCGTTCAGGGCGTCTGGGGACAGCGATCGATGGCTGCGCCAGTGAGTTACAGGATTACTCGATATTCCTCCGTCCCCCCAAAAGACGTCTCGTCAACCAATATGCCCTTGTAAGCGCTCCAAAGGCCGCGTTGCTTGCAACAGAGCCACCTCTCGCGCCTTTCACCCAGAAAAGCAGTTGTTTCGACGTCCGGACAAGCTACAGCCAACCAGCAGAGGCGACTCGGGAAAATCGGCGTTTCTTGTCGCCCTGGTCCATTCCCCACGCCGTCACCAAACCTAGGGATGACGTCGATTGTGCCGCGGTGCCGAGTAGTGGTTACAGACACGGCCCCCTTGCCAAAAGCCGCCCATTCTCCAGCACCTGGCGAACGCTTCCACTGGCACCGAGATCTTCCTCGCAGGTGCCTCCGCTGAACGGCCAGACAGAGACTGTCGCATCATGATCGCCCGTCGGCCGCCTTGGTCGCACTGCCGATATCACCGCGCAATGGCCCTAGGGCTAGGGATTTCCAGGGCCAAGGGGGTACCCGGGTCGTTTTTGACATTTTGGTGGGCAGGGCGTCTGAAAATTGAGTTGAGCTCGGCAAACCGGCTCTGCGATCCCACTAGCCCAGCAATCTATCGAGGCTTGCAACCCGCAACAGCGCGGCGGTAACCCGTTCTGAGTTAAGGTAGCCCCAGAAATCGACCAAAAGGTCCTGGCTTTGTTCTGCGACTGCTTCTTCCACTCGCCAAGATCCCGTCTTTTCCATGAACCTCGAGCATGTGGAGATGGTACATGCGGCTTATGGGCCTTCATCTCGGTGAGCGCTCAGCTCACGGATCTTTTTAAGCGACGGTAAAATGAAATCCTTCGCCTGCTGTTGTGCACAGTTATGCATCTCGAGCGAGCAACGACGGGCGGAGCCAACAAGGAGAGGACGCAAACGTCGCAGCGAGATGCGGGCGAAACTCGACGTGGGACGCCACAGAGGTAGCATCTGGACTGGGCTCTGCTTGGGTCATGGTCAGGTGCCCGTAGCAGGACTACGTTCACGGTCAATGGGATACACGCGCTGGATTAAGCATGAATTTAAGCGTTGCCAGCCATTTGCTTGGCACGGGTGTGATTCCGCGCAGGGCGTGTGCGCATCAACCGTCGGGGACATGGACACCCTGACCGCCAGGGCGCACCGAGGGTCTCGACAGGTCCGTTAGGCTTTTGTGGCGGGATCTGGGTGCCGTGCTAAGCCGGCCAGGGAGCAAGAGGACACATTGTCGGCGCCGACTGCACCGGCTGGAGCCTGTGGCTTCTGAGGGATGATGCGGCGTCAGGATGGTCAGGATGGTGGTGGGCTTGGTGTGGCTCCTAGATGCCGTCCGAACCGACTTGGCTGCCAGGGTGCGAGGGACGGGTTTCAAGCTGATCCTGGGGGACGCGTTATTCCCGAAGGTGTTCGCGGTGCCGGGTGGGTCGGCCTTGGCTGCGGTGTCATGGCCCACCAACCGCATCTTCGCAGGCGCTCTTGTCGGGAAGTTATCGAGTCTGGGCGCCAAGCATCGAGTTTCTCATCGCCGTCAGGGTCCCTGCGCTCGACGAGGAGCGACGCAGGGGAGTTGGTCTCGTGACGTGGTGGCCGTGGTGGACGTGCTACTACGTAGTACGTACTGCGTGCTGCGTACTGCGTACTCGTAGTGGGCGCGGTGGACATGCGGACGACGATGATGTGGAAGTCGTCGTCATCCCCGGGTAGGCGGCCGCTGTGCCAACTGCCCCAATGCTCAGCACGGGTCAGTGGTCAGTGGCCCAGGGCGCCTGGCTATAGCGGCTGGATATGTCGGCATCGGCACCGCACATCCCTCGCGGGCGACGGCATCCGCCATGGCGTCCATGCTGGCCTTTCGCGTACCGAAGCGGACACACCAAATTAGCCAGCCCGGGCACTTTGCCGGGCACTTTGGGCCTCTGATGGGGGTTTTGCGTGCCGATCTGTCCGGTAGTGCGCCCATGTCATGGTCACGCTGACTCGGCCGGCGCCAAACTTTATTGTCCAAGTCCCAATGCGAAGCTTTTTGCGCATTTTTACCGTGCAGCCAGAGCAAAGCTTGGCACTCGGTGGCTGCATGCTTATCCGCCATAAGGTCTCACCCGACACCAATGAAATAGCAGAGGTCCGTGCGGGCTACCTACCAACCAATTGCCGTGCTCGGGAGACCGATTGAGTAAGAACAACAAGATGTGGAAGTGAGACGCACAGGCTTACTTGGTAGCAGGGCACTGGCTCGGGGACAAGGGCCCGGAGGGCCTGGAGGCCTTGGACTTGGAGGGCTAACGTAGTATTTCAAACTCATTCCGGGTGTCATCGCGGCTGGAGTCTAATTGAATAGTTAGCAGGCCGCCGGAATAGAATTCCCGCCAAGGCATCGTGGAAGGTAAGATGGCCAGTTTTCCTGTACGTGAGACAATGCCAAGCTGGATGCTTAAAATTGACAGCGCGGCTCGCGGAGATCTGCTGGCTGGGGTGGTGGAGACTGGGTCGGGCTGGCTTATGTAAGGCAGTCCTGAAACACCAAGTGCCCGATCATCGTGCACAGCGCTTACCCTACACCTCTCGATCGCATGTTGATGTTTGGAAGAATCGCCTTTATGAAGTGCATGGTGGAGTAGTCGCTCGTGCAACCTTGTGTTTGTAGTTCAAGGTGTACTGATATCTTGTTGAGTAAAATCGATACTTCTTTTCAAATCACCAATGTTCTTCCCTGTTTCCAATTATCAAACATCCACACTAACAAAACATACGCAAAACCTCACGACATAAAACTCAATGAGTCACACTAAACAGCCGCATACCAACTACCCATGCTCGACACAAGGTTATTTCAATCACGTTCTCAGAAGACATTAAACCTCAGCCACCGGCTTGGCCAAGACATAACCGTCACGCGTGACTCAACAGGTACTTAAGTAATAGAGGCTTATCCTGCACCCTGCACAGGAAGTCTTGGAAGCAGCGCCAAGCTTCAGCCTCACCGACGCCCCTACCATTCACCGACAACATGCATACTGCAGCTGAATAAATGATCCGATCAGGGTCCTCGTATAGAATCCTGCCCCCCAGCATGATCAAAGGATTTGCTCTAACCAACACGAGAATTCAAATGGACATGTTACGAGAAAGCTACACGGTGGCAGGGGACAAAATAGGCGGTGGTCAGTGGTGTCGCTTCCATGCATTAGTGGCTCATGGCAGGCGACGAAAAGGGCCAGGCGCCTGCAACTCTAATCGATCCTTGCCGCCAAGATGCCTAGAACTTGGCGGGACCAGGCCTGGACTGGTCCTTTCGTCAGGTGTGCATTTGCGGCGGCTTCGGCGTTATACGACTCGGCTGCTTTGGCGGGCAGAGAGGGCTGGCTGCTCGTCTGCCTGTTTGCGCACGTGAAGCCCGGTGGCACGAAGGCGAGGCGTCGTGGCAAGCTTGAGGCTTTTGTCGGACCCGTGAGAATCACGCTGTGTGCGCGCGCACGCGCAGGGTTTGTGTGGGCCAGACCCTCTCGGATCAGGGTTGAGGCTCAAGGGATGTGGGAGCAAAGGCGGCATGGATGGCTCGACTCGACTCTCAGGCCACGAGGTTTCGTGACCTAATGGACGTCCACAAGGAGCATTTGGCTTACGCTTGACTTGCTCGGAAGGTCAGGAATGGATCATGCTTAATCCATGGGGCCAAGGGACGGTCTGGAGCCAGTAGGAGTCATTTGTCATGGGTGACCAAGGACGACGCCGCATTGAGAGGAGCCAGAGGATGCAGAGGAGTCGGAGGATCCAGTCGACACCCCCCGTTGCGCCATGGATGGTGGATGGTGTGCCGTCGATCCAAGACCTTGGCCCTACCTATTATCTAACGGAATGCGCTCCCATTTTCCGGACTGGCCTTCCCGCGAAACGAGGAGCCGTGGAGGGGCCGGCCATGGATAAGTCGGCATCGCAATCCTTGGGCCTCGTCGACTTTACCATGGCGGGACTGGAACGCGCGAGTGGTGCAGATCTAACGCCGGGTGCCAAGCCGTCACTTCCCACGCATGGCGCCTTGGCTGGTCCTTGGCTGGTCTTTCACTCTCTTGGCCGTGAGGACTTTGGTCTCTGTCAATCGCTGGGGGGCCAAGTCATCTGTCTCGCGGGCGCCGGGCGTCCATGTCTTGGCCATTGTGAATGAAGCCTGATGCCCTCGCAGCGACGACGCCTCGGGGGGGTGCTCCACGATGGCCTGTTTTCGGCCCTCTTGCTCTGGCTGTCGCAATTTCCCAGCGCGAAGCCGCTATCGTGCCGGATATCCCTTTCCCCTCTCCAGCACCCCAGCACCGTGGGTCAAGATTGGCTGCTGACTACAGAGGTCTTCTTGCAGGCTTGCAGCCCTGGTCCCGACATCTGGCTTAAGCTTAATTCGTGGGAGGGGGTGTCGTCACCGATACTGCACACGCAGCACTCGCTCCGAGGGCGTTCTTGAGGGAGTGAGGGAGGGAGGAGGGAGGGAGTGCCACGACGCCCCCGTGCCAAGCTGACGCGTTGGCCGGCAAAGTCGGAATAGCTGGCTTCCACATTGGACGCCCAGCTCCTCCACACGTACGGGGGCTGATGTCAGCCGTCGGCGAAGCCTGGAGGCAGTTGTTGATGTGAATTGGAAGCTGAGCTGCGGTCACGACGCCTCCAGAGCCACGGCTGAGAGGGAGACGGCACTGCAGACGGCACTGTAGAGGGGATCACCACCAAGAGCCTCCTCCTCCGTGGTCACCATCAAACACACGGCGGAGACGGCACCCGACGGTCGGTGCTTGGCACGGGCAAAGCTTCTCGAAGCCGGTCGAGTGTACTTTTGCTGCCCGGGGACTGCTGGGGACTCTGCTGGGACCGCTGGAGCTCCTCTAAAAAGGCCCGGAAATAAATGGCCGTTGGAGTGTTCCACACGCCCCCGTTCTGGATCCTCGTTTTTCTGGGTCCTCTCTCTCACTCTCTCTCGCAGACTCGCCCCCTTATTGGCAAGGTGCCATGGCGCCTCCCCGGACGGCTGCGTCGGCACCAGCATTTCGCTCATTCGCGCCGCAAGATGATGGCATCGCCCGCCAGATGGTCAGATATGCTTATCCAACCCGCCAACTGGCGTCGTGCTGGTGGATGAAACGGCCTCGTCGGATGCACGCCCACCCCCTACCGCACTCCCTGCGTCGTCGCCACTCGGCCTTCTGGGCCTCTGGACCTCTGGACCTCCGGACCATCTCGGCTTTTGGACCACTCGGCTGCTCACTCAACCGTGCTGTGAAAAATTGGCTCTCCTCGGGAAACCATCGCGGCAACTTTCCAAGGATAACCCTGGGCTGGTCGAGTCTCTATCAATTGTGCGAGCGACCGGGCATTTTTAGCATTTAGGGGGGCCCGCTGACGAGTCCCGCCGCGCCGCTGGGGGATGTCATCACCACCGTTTTGAGCCGTGGGCCCGGCGCAACACGCCATGGCCTTGCCGATTTATCCAGATCTCCCTATTCCAGGGATGCCCAGCGTACCCTATCTCACTCCCTAACCCTAACCTAGCTGCTGTTCCGGGGGAGGCTGTGCTCGAACAGGTCCGTACGGTTACGGAGTTGGCATTAGTTCGTCTCGTACGGCACGTTGTATCCGTCCATGGGTTTCCGCTTTGCCGTCTTTCCGTTTCACCTCCGTATGGTGTCTGGGGGATCTGCTACGAGGCTGTAGGGTAGGAGGCCACCTTGGTGTTACATTTGCTGTTCTGTGTGAGCCATCTAGTTGCCTAGCTGTCCCATCGATGCAACAAATGAGAGACGTGTCATTAACGAGTTCTCTCGAAGCGATTCCATCATGGCGTTGCGAGTCTAACAGCTTGACTGGACTGCTAGCTCATTCCGCCTACAACGAGACCATCGTCAATGGCGATGACATAATACACAACAATTCGGTAATATACTCGAAACACATCAACGTCAAGACTCTATTCCCCAGGGAGCTGTCCGTAGTCTGATGGCCTGATGAGGACATACTGAAGGGTCGTCGACAACCAAAGCTTGGCGAAACTTTTCCTTAATTAAGTTGACTAGGTAACCACGGACATCTCGCAATAGACAAGAGAGAAGCGACCCAAAGTCGATCAAGGTAACCTGTATCCAAGTAATCTATCGGTCTAGTGACTCTATGTATAATACAGAATAAATACAACCAAAAGTCAGTGTCGTACAAGGTTATTACATCGTGAAAGGGTATGACTCGTAGTATCGAACAAATAACAGTTGAGCAGATCTGTCTCAGACATTTCGTTCCGCCTCTTCCAAGATCGGGTCTTGCCCTATACGGAAGATCCGGTGCCTCTCCCCGTCGGGAACCAGCGTCGGGGACCTGGATCTCGTAACCCAGATCCTGTAACCTCGCAAGCACGCTGCCGAGACGAAGGCCCTCACCGCATCGACGGAGAGACAACCAATACCAGCATACCAGAGCGATCTTCAAGTCAGCGACCCATGTCATGTGGCACAGCGCGGTTGACCCTGCACTGGCTGTTCCACAACCTCGGGGAAGGGTCCTTCTTACTGCCTTTGTCGGGACGCACAGGCATCGCTCGGCTCGATGTGTGCGACATTGCACAGGGCAGAGACACGGGTCTGAGATCGCTCGCCGAGGCGGATCGCCATCGCCGTGACCCGAGATGGAGGAGAGGTTGATACTGTGTCCGAGGTAGGCAGGCGTTAACGAGGACGATTTGCAACAGAGTGAGGGGGGATTGGATCGTCGATAGAGAGCTGGTCTCGTGACGTAGAGGAATGGTGTTTTCATTGAGTCTAGCAGTCGCAACGCTCGTAGTGGCGAGGGAAGGGCACGACGTCGCGGACGTTGGGTACTCCAGTCAAGTAACTCAGTAGCCGATCAAAGCCCAGGCCGAAGCCGCCATGGGGAGGAGATCCCCATCGACGCAGGTCAAGGTACCAGGCCAGCTCTTTGCCCTTCGCGGAGCGCTTGTTGGGCACCTCAAGGCCCAGGGCTCTCATGTTGTCCTCGAGCTGTGGAAGACGGTGTTCGCGCATAGAGCCACCCGCGAGCTCGCCGAGGTTGGGCACCAAGAGGTCGAAGCAGTCTACCGTCAGGCCTTCAACAGGCGAGGCGGCGGCCTGGCGCATGTAGAAGGCCTTGATTTCACGCGGGTACTGGGTGATGAAAATAGGGAGGTAGGCATCAGCGACTGGGTCGAAGCCCACCAGTTCGGCTAGGTACTTTTCGTGCTCCGACTGGAGGCCCGATCCCCAGGTAGGCTTGTGCTCGAAGCGATCTGCGACGGGCTTGAGCATCTCGATGGCATCGCTGTAGGTAACACGGGGCCATTTCTTGGAGGTGAGCATGCCTCGCCAGCGGCGGTCTAGCTGTACTTGGTCGACCAGGTCCTCGTAGGCTAGACGCTCAGCTGGATCCTTGGAGTCGACGCGGTTCTTCTTGAGCTCGGTCGCAGCGTTGAGCTCCTTGAGACCTTGAGTAAGAGAGTTCAACATCCGCTGCGCCAGGCCCATAACCTCATCCATATCCTCGACGAAGCTCATCTCGGCCTCGAGCATATAGAACTCACTCAGATGCCTGGAGGTATCGCTCTGCTCGGCACGGAACGTCGGCGACAGAGTCCAGACATTGCCGAGGGCCTGAGCGAGGGCCTCGAGATGAAGCTGAGACGAGACTGTAAGGTACTTTGGGTCACGGAAGAACTCTGCCGGACCGTTGGCTTTGACAGCAAAGGCCTCGCCGGCGCCTTCGCAGTCAGAGGAGGTGATGATGGGGGGATGCGTCTGCTGGAACTTTTCGCGAAAGAAGAACTGCGTGAGGAGGGCAATGGAATCGGAGCGAAATCGAAGGAGGGTGGAGTTGAGGGGAGTGCGTGGACGGAGGTGGGAGATTGTCCGGAGGCTCTCGGGAGTTTGATATTTGTTCTGGATAGGGTAAGACTAGGAGTTGGATATTAGAATTGAGATCATCAAGTGGCTTCACGGGGGTATGCCATTAGAGGCCAAGAACGTACTTGAGGATCAGATGGGCCAAGAAGTTCCACCTCGGTGACTTGAAGTTCCGCAGTGACCGACTTGGAAGCATTGGTAGTTGCGCTCGTCACTGATGAGTCTTCAGGGGTAGCCAAAGTATCCGCAATATCAACTTTGCTTCTTCCTCCATTCGCATCTGAAGATCCATCTTGAGAAACAACGCCAGACTCTCCAGGCTGCCCCTTGATCTCATCTACCCATGTCCCCCTGAGGCAAACTGCGGCACCTGGGCGCATGCTGTGAGGCATTAGTATTTGATATTCACACATCCATCTATCAATTGAAACAAAGGAGAGAGTGAGATGAGATTGACATACTCTGCGGCCAATGTCTTATCGACGACGACCTGGACTGGCCTCATTGACGAGCCATCGGTAATGTCGATGAAGCGCACGTTCGAACTCTTGCGCACCGATCTCACCCATCCGGAGACCTCGACATCCGGGACTTTGGCGGCGGGGCCCCATGCCTTGAGGTCCGCAACCGTCTTGATGTCTCGCTGGCACTCGCCAGGAACACGAACCGAGTAGGACCTCTGCAGGGCCCATGACCTAGCCGTGCCGGAAAGCCTCGCGGCACGCAGGGGGCGCATGGCGCGTGATGATGGGATGTGATGGCGGTTGAGATGGGTCAAAGCGACGGCGAGCGGGGGAGAAGCTCCGGGCTCAGGAAGCGAGTGGCATTAGAGAGGACCGGCCGGGCTGCGGATGTGCAGAAATCGTGGGAAAAGAGGCGAGTTTGTCTTTGGTGATCCGCCGTGGAGCTTCACTGCAAGGGATGAGATGAATTGGCGGCTGGTCGTGGGTCGATCGAGCTTGGGTGGATGATTTTTCTGCCCGATTGGCGATAGTGAAGCCGCAATTGGCGGGCCGCTGGCGGAGCTGTGGCAGGCCGGTAGGTTGAGTTAAGGTGCAGGGAGGTGGAAAAACCGTTACGCCGCACAGCAGGTGTACACGGCAGCGGGTCCGCGCCGCTGGGAGCGCTGGAGTGACAGGCCCTGAGCAGCTCTGGGCGCACTGGAACTCGGCGGCCACAGGGCGCGCAACTCGCAACCTCGCAACCTGGAACCTAGTCGCCGATCAGCCATCGCCATGCCCTATCCATCCATGGCGCCAGGGCCGTGCTAATACCGACAGGTAGGTTCGAGGTAAATGGAGGAGGCGATGCGAGACTGAGGCTAGCTGAGCGAGTGGGGTTTCAACGACAGGTCAAGACATGGGTCCGGTCAAACTTCCTTCTTTCTGACATCCCAACGTCACCAGAAGCAATAAGAAAAAAAAAGAAAAAACAACAACAACAACACAATCACCAGGTACCTAATCAACCCAACGCCGGCATGTGTAGGACGTACATTGCGTAATTCGATTTGTTTCGTCTCGTCCGGATTCCGACCTGCAACCTGGCTGGCCTCTTCAACCGTCATATTCGCTGCAAGCACTTCCTGGGTTGGACTCTCGCACAGCAGATCCCAAAACACACCGATACGACGGGTTCCCCCGAGGCAGCGCAAAAGAAAGGAAGAAACCCACACCGCATCGCATCTTCCCGCCCAATCTCAGCCCTCGACTCCTTCTTGTCTCGTAACTTGCGTCTTGACTGGGCCCTGTTTGTCTCACGCCTTGCTTGGCCCACTTGAGAGCCCCGTTCGCGTGCTCTCGTTGTCGTCTCGCGCCGCCATCTCTCAGTCACTGTCGTCTCTCCTCTCCTCGCAAAGAGACGAGGAATTTTCATTCCGCGAAATGGAGCTCGGCTAGGGCGCGATTACAAACCCTAGACCTTTGTGTCCTCGGTTCCCATCATAGGCATTGTTTCTGTTTCTCCAGCCTCTTCTTGTATGGGTTGTCGGGGCTGGAGGTTCCACTCCTCCTCACTCCCACATCTCACATCCCACTTCCCACTTCACACATCACATCACACCTCGCGCATCACACCCCCACACACACTCGACCGCATCTCACATCCTCCTCCCTAGCCCCGGCTGCCCACCTCGATGCTATATGGGACATGCCGGGCTGGGAATCCGAGATGGCCCAGCACGGCACGGTGCACACAAGCTTCGCCCAGGCGAGATGACGGGGTTCCACAGATCTAGATTCGCAACAATGTCCCGGCCAGCAATGTCTCATGGCCCCGACGAACATGGCCGTCGTCCCCTGTCCCGGTCGTCAAGCCGCCCAACCACGACGCCCACTGGCTCCGTGTGAGATCGCGGCGCCGCCTGTGTTGCCGTGAGATCTTGCAGCAGCTCCACGGTTCCCGACAGTTTGACGCCCAGTGTAGCCCCCCCGTCCCGTCAACTTGGATACCGGAGCGCCCCCGTTGTGCCAGCCAGCTTTGCGTCTCTGGCGTCCCGCGGAACGCATCCCCAAGTCCCTTGTTCCCAGTGTCTTCGGTATACCACTCGTCTCCCGTGAGGCCGTCCTCACTCCTCAGCGCGGGCTTAGACGGGCTCAGACGGGCTCACTCGCGGGCCCAGGCGTCTCTTCCGTCGCCCCCCCCCTGGTCCCGTCTCCGTACCCGTCCCCGTCCATGTCCCTGCCTGTCTTGGCTTGTCTTGCATTGAACTGGCCTTGACTGCATTGCCTTGTCTTGCCTCGCCTGGCGTTCCTCATGTGTGTGCCGCGATGTGGGTGCTAGGCTGTGTCGACAAGCGACAGGTCCCCCAGTCTACTTACAAACCTACCCAACGAAGCACCACCGAGCTTCCCGTACCCATAAAAGCCGGCATGCTTTCTTCTCTTCTCCCGGCTGTTTGGCCTGTTTTCTCGCCTCTGGCCGAGCCTGTCCAAAACAAGTGGTTCAGATCTTGGACATATTGGGTCGCACAGCCAGTCGACATCCTTTCCCCTCTCGCTTGCCCTGGGGCAGCAAGTCAACGTGAGTGAAGGCCTGAATGCCGTCCAGTGACAAAGTCCTTTGACGGTGTTGCTTTTGCAGAGTCACTGCCCAATGTGCATATAAGAGCCTGGCCGCCTTCGGCGTGGAGCAATGCAGCCATCTCCTCCCATCATAAATCCCATCCACAACCATATTTCTATACCGTGCCGTCGCTCACTGACGCTGCCCACGCTCTCTGCCTCCTACCTTTCCTCTCTACACCCCTGCTTCTATATACCATCATCTCGTCGCCGGTCAGAAAGCCTCCCACTGCGGCTCTGCCTCTGGTGACGACATATATCCCCACATCCCAGCAACGCCGTCGTCGCCATCGCCAACATGGCTCCATCTAGATCGAGCCGGGTGCGGCCATCAGAGGTGGCCGCCGATACCAAGAGAAACTTCATCCCACTCGTCAAGAAAAACTACGGGGAAATGTTCCCTCCCTACTCGTACCTCTACCGCCAGCCCATCTTACAGCTTGCCATTCAGCGGCAGAAGCCCACCACCCACCCGCCACACTTCCTGATCGAGGTGGGTGACCCGGTCATGAAAGCATTGACCTATGCCGGGGGGGATACCCAAGCGAGCGAGGCCGTTGGCGGTCCACGGGTCCGGATTCCCTTCATCTGCGCCGCAAACGAGAGGCGGCCCGGCGGAGACTGGGAGACGGGGTGCGTGGGATATGAGGAGAAGCTCTGTCGACGGAGCAACCTCTCAGCAACCCTCAGCAGCCCGTGGCCCAACTCTCAAGAAACGAGCAATTACCCAATTCCTTCGCAGGGCGGAATCCTATCCGACTCCGTCGTCGTCTGCCGAGGCCCCCACGACCGCTACGATAGGTTGGATAGCTGGTTCGACCTGCCAGTCGTCTCAGTCCCGCCAACGCGCTGGCCTAAGCTCAAGGACAACGGCACCAAGTATTCGTTTGCGGAGGAGCGCGATATGACGCGAGATAAGCTCCGCGGCGCCCTCCGCATCTGCCTGTACAATGGATACGACCGAGTCATCATCGGCGACTTTGGTCTGGGCAATGGCTATCGGAACCCGCCCCAGGAGCTGGCCGAGCTCTGGCGCGACGTCTTCCTGTTCGACCCAGACCTGCGCGGCCAATTCGCCTACGTCGTCTTCGTGTTCGAAGACCCTCTCCAGAGCACGACCCGACATATCCTGGACGAAATCGCCAAGAAAGAGCACGGCTCCAAGGGGAAATCCCGGGCTGGGTCATCGAGCTCGTCAGGGTCATCCCGAAGCCACAGCTCCGCCCCGACTGACCGACACATCTTCGAGCACGTTTTCAACACCGCCGAGGTTGACCGAGTTTTGAGACAGCCCGACCCGCGGTACGGACTCGGCATGATTACAACCTGATTCGCGGGCTTCTTCAGCTTGTACCGCGTGGCCTGGCATAGCCATGGGCCTGAGAGGCGAATATCGGAAGGGGGTCCGGGTGAGGAATCTAGGATCACAAGCAGCATGGGATCGCAGGGTGGCTTTCCAGGTGGCTCCCCAGGTTTGAAGCCGACCGGACTGACGGGATCTTGTGTTACGTTTCCTTTTTTTTCTCTTTTTTTTTCTTTTTTTTTTTGCTGCAGTTGTCCGCATTTGGGCGGTCAACCAACGCTGGTGGGCGCTTAGAAGAGGACCACATGACGCAAGCTACCGGCCGGCAGGGCAGCAGTGCTTCAGGGCTTCAAGGTTTCTACAGGCGCGAAGGGAAAGGAGCAATTCGGGAACAATTCGGGAGCAATTCGGGATGCGGGGGGCGTGTTTCTGTTGGTTTTTGAGAGCGCATCGCCAGACGTGTGTGGCTTTGGCCATGTCGCTGGGCGCCATTTCCTGCTTCTTTTTTCCTTTTTTTTCTTTTCTTTTCCCTTCTTTTCTTCTGGTGAACGGAGGGAGTAAAACCCCGGGGCGTTGGTTTGACAAAGGGTCCCGTGAGGCGGCTGTGCCTCCCAAGGACCCCAAGGGCTAAGGATTCAGGATTGTTGGGTGGGCGATTGGGTGTTGGGTGTATTCGTACTTGTTAGCTCATGTGTCCAACGAGTTGTGTTGTTACCTCGTGCTGTAACCCCGGTCTACTCGTGACTCGTCTGGGGGATGTCAGTGGATCTTGATTCTGATGTGCAGATCGACGGAGTGAAACTCGGCCGAGACGACTCTAACTACGGCGGTGGTAGGGAGGACATGCTCTGATTCTCTGACTTTGTGTTGACGACGACATCTGGAATGCGTCTGGCAAGTGACCACAGCACGCCAGGTAGCCATCACTGTGAAGCCATCGCCAACAGTCTTGCTCCGTACTCTCCAGCAAGGACTGATTCCAACGCCGGCCGCCCATTTCCACCTTGCCGGCCCCCAAACCTCCAAAAGCCAAGATGCCGCCCAGCCTCGGTCACGACATGCACAGAAATGCGCGTGTCCCCAGTCCCTTGGCCGTCCTCAATCCCCAATCTCCAATCCGCGTTGCCAATCGCTCCCGCCCACCGCATCTGCACGCAAGCGCCTATGCAACTTGCCCCGTTTCCCCACCCGGTACCGCAAGACAAGCAGGTTTTCACACTGCCGCTGACCGCCTTGCGAGGATGCCGAACGAAGTTGTTGTCGATGCCGGTCATGGCGGGCTGACGACGGGGATGGTGCAGGTGGGCATTGGGCAGGTTATCGCCGAGACCCCGCGTGCTTGATACGCTGATGATGAAGCCATCACCATGTGCCGAACATCCTCGGCGGCACCAATCCTCTCTCCCCTCGGCATCAGACGCCCACCCTTACAAAAGCCTCCCTCCGTCCCTCCCCGATCCCCATTCCTCCACCGCACCAATGCAAGATAACGCACCCCCCGGGCGAGACACGCACCCTCGATCGCAGTAGTGCCTCCTCTCCGCTTCGTCCTCGCGTGTAACGAGGCCCCTCAGCTGGCCTCTTCAGCCGCAGCGTGCGCGAGCCAGCTGGACTAGGCAAGATGGCGCGCGTGTCGTTGGTCTTGAGTACGAGGCGGTTGGTATACTGCAGGGCACCACATCCGCGGGCCACTTGGAGTGTATCCGTCGCGGTCCCGAGTGTGTTCCAGCCCGAGATATTGCGTCCGCAGCCAACCGTACATCACCACAACCGGCCCGTTTCCTCATGACGCCCTGTGCGCCCCTGCTCTCCTCCACCGCCATCGTCGTCGGACAGCGCCCCGACGATCCCCTCGTCTCGTTCCACAAATCGCGATTGCACCACCCGGCCACGGCATTCACGCACCCTCACCGCGCCGCCGGTGCGAGTCTTGGGACAAGCCCAGGACCCTCTCGTGGAAAAAGAAAAAAAATGACAGGTCGGTGCTTGTGTCTCCGACCCTAAAAACCCCTCACGCTCTCGCTCTTGTCTCTGGGTGGACATGCATCCAGGCGAGGTGCAGGCAGCCGCCGGGCGGACTGACCGCTAGGGATGGCGAGGGTAGGATGGATAGTTCTGGACGCAGGTGAGGTTACGTAAAAGAAGAATCAATAGGAGCACACATGGTTCCTGAGGGGCTGGGGAGATAGTCCCAATATGCTCTTTGGATACCACAGCGGATTGGCGCGGATAGGCACAGGAATGACGGCACGGAGCAGGCATCGCAGGGAATATAGTTCTTTTGTTCGCGAAACGGTTGGGTTGGCTTGACGATCTCGTCGGTGTTGTCTTTTTCGTACTACCCTACCCAACTCTTCCCCCCCTCCGCACCCTCAGATTATTGCTGATTTTGTTGTATCAAGGTGTTGTGTTGCATCGACGGGCACCACTCCCGCTTACCAGTATGAGGGCCTCAGACCCGCAAAGTTTGACAACGCTGCCGCCGAGTGCTCATCGCCCTCCTTCTTCCGCTGCCCGCTCAACTAGAGATGGCCCGTTAGCATGTGCTCATCGCGTGAAGTGTTGTGGACTAGGGTTCAAATTACCTCCAACTGGACGCCCTTGTGGATATGCACAAGCCAATCCACATAGCTCTGAGCCTCATTGTTTCGGTCCTCAACTAGCATTCTCGCAAAGTCAAATTCGGCGCCGTCGATACCCTGGCGGGCGAGCTGGATCGTAAGGCCCTTGGATCCACGCATCGACCGGAGGAATTCGATGATGTTGCGGACCTGCGCGTTCAGGTGAGTGTCCAACGTGGGCAACGCTGACGTGTAAGCATCTAGGGCCTTGAGGGAGTCCTTGTCTGTACCGAAGAGGTCCGAGATGAGGTTGGGAGACGTTTGAGAGTGGAACCACAGGAGGCATTGCTGTCCATTATCGACCAGATAGACACCGCCAGGCTCAACGAGCGAGAAGGACGTGCGGATAGCTGGCGGCATCTTGAGATGGCCAGTCTCAGGATCAGCGAAGCCATCCTCAGGCTGGAGGTTGTGGACGGGGATCATGCGGGGGTACAGGTACAGGCTCAGCTCGAGAGCACCCATGGAGCGTAGCATTCGCATCTCGTAGACTCTTCGGTCAGAGTTCTCGATGCCGCCCTTAAAGGCGCGGCACTTGATGAGACCTAGTAGGTACATGCAGAATTCCTTGAGTCTCTCGGGCATGACGAGCTGGCCAGGAGGGTATTGCTGAGCAGAGTGCTTTCTGTGGCAGGCCAGAATATCGATGGCCTTTTCACTGAGCCAGTTGCGGACATCTTTGAGATTGCTCGAGGTCGTTGCCAACTTCGTGCTCGCCTCCTTAGCCAGCATGCCGATAACTGCGTCTTGGTCGACAAACTTTAGGCACTCACGAATGCCCTGCTCACGATTATTCGATTCTTTCGAAGTCTCGGTGACACTAGCAATGACATTGGAGCATCGAACACGGCGCTGACCTGAAGCTGTCGTGTACAGAAGAGCGGATTGGAAGTGGGCATCCAACTTGGCATCTAGCTTGCCGTCGTAGGAAAATGACACTCCCATTGCCTTGTCGGCATCAATGACACCGATTTCCAAGTCGGCGCCAAAGGTGTGCTGGATAAAGTTGCCGTGGTAGGCTGAAACCTGAAGGCCAGTGGAGCAACGAACCTTCATCAGGGCCTGGAAACCAGTCTCTCGAGTCACAGCGTGTGAGATCTCTAGTGATAGTTTCCGGCTGTCTCGCGGAGCAATGAAGTTGGGGTAATAGAATGTTTCTCCTCCAGTGGTGGCGGAAACATGACCTGTGCGAGTTCAATTAGCAATAAACTGTAAAAAGACGTGACTTGACATACCAATTGTGGCAATATCTAGGTAGCCACCAGATGGTGCAGCGAGGAAGAAATCGGCACCAACGCCCCCGGCTGCCATCTTCTCGGCCACCTTCTTCCAAGCAGGGTGTTCAGTGGTGTAGAGCTTCTTGTCAATTTCACCCCCTGGGTGATTGCCATCGTCGCGCATGAAGAGTCGCCCAGGACCCCAGGTTGGCAGAGCGGAGCATGAAGCAACCACCTTGCCTCCAGTGCCCTCAAGCGCAGCAAGAGCCGAGTTGAGAGCCGCAAGCAGGGCTGGCTCGGGGTTCTTGATGACGGAGAACATATCGGGCAAGCGCGTCAGGAGGGACATGATGACCTCCTTGGACTCGTAAGGGTCGACAAAGAGACCTTCGCTCAGGGGTACGAAGGGATCCTCAAGGTCGGGCATGATCATCATTTGAGCTTGATCAAGAGCGGGCTGGTTGCTGTTAGCACCTTCTTCTTCGGTGAATGACAAAACTTACGTTGACGTTATAGAAGTGAATGTCCTTGTCGTAGGTGACAAATCCGACCTTGGCACCCTCTGGTATCCTTCGCTTTGGCTCTCCATTTTCGTCCTTCTCCTGATCCTCACCTCCATACAAAGCGACGAGGATACCTTCGCAGAAGGCCTCGACGAATCCCTTATTATAGGCCTCTTGAGTGACATCGATCAGGAACAGCCATCGCAGACCAACCGGCTCTCTGGTCCAGTACTCCTTTGGTACCACAAATTCCACGGTACCACGATGAAGTTCGGGTCGCGAATCCCGGTCGACTCGAACGCCCTGAGGGCTGGTGGCGCAAAAGTATTCGGGTGAGGTGTCGTTGGGATATGAGCAGAGGTTGCAAACAAACTTGTTGCCGCCAGATCGGAACATCATAAAAGGGTTCATGTAAGCGCGGCATCGCCTGCATCGAGGGGGACCAACATCTCCATAGTCGAGCACTGGAATCTCGGCCTCGCCAGGCTGGAGAGGAGCCAGTGGCTGCAATAGCATTCCTAGAGAAAGGCCAGTAGCAGTGAGGGCCTCGGTCGTGGAGGGGATATTGTTGAAAGTGAGGCGGGTGTATTTCGGAGAGGAGTTGCCCTGGTCGAAGGCAACGAATGAGACGGTCGAAGGCGGGGGGACATGTCGCTCGAAGGTAGGGTAAACGTTCTTGAGGTAGTGCTGCTGGATAATGTCTCGTGATGCTGGCACACTGGGCAAATCCTCTAGAGAGGCAGTGGACCCTCCTGCCGCGACGTTGGCAGCATGACTGATTCCACTCTGGTCTACAGAGGGTCCTGGTCCGTAGGCACCGGCGCCGGGGGCCGAGAATTGGCTTGCGTTGGCCATCCTGGGGGTGCCCTGGGGGGTGCCTTGAGGGCTTCCGAATTGGCTACCAAAGCTCGGGGCGGCCGCTGTGTTGAGGAACTGAGTTGCAGGAGATCCTGGAGGAGGCATGCCATTGAACGCCTGCGAAGAGCCCGTGGGTTCAACATTGTGGTAGGCATGGCGGTCCTTCTTCTTTCTCCTTGCGGTGCCATGTCCGTCTCCCAAGTTCATTCCCCCCAGTTGCGCGGCCAGCGAAGCATCTGCGGAGGGAGGAGGCTGACCGGCCTGGTGGTAGCCATGATCTTGAGGAGGTGCATATCCGTAACCCGGGCCCGGGGCGGGAGATCCGGTCATGGGAGGAGGAGCGTGCTGGCCACCGAGATATTGGGGTCCGCCGTAGCCCGGAGCTGGAGGAGCTTGTTGCTGGTAGGGGTTTGGCGCTACGGGATGTTGAAATTGCTGAGGCGCAGGCTGAGAGGTTCGGTTCGGGTCGTTGGGGTCGATGACCTCGCCCTGGCCGAGGGCGTGGTACTGGGCATATTCGGCCATGGTGAAGATGGAAAATGCCAGGAGGATGGAGGATCGCAGGTGCTATCTATCGGACGAGCATGCGCCGGGTTAAGGAGTACGTGGGGCACGTTGGGGTCGGTGTTCGTTGGTCGGCCGGTGGCTGATGATAGGGCGGGACAGCAAAGAGACGCTGAATGACAAAATCCAGAGGCTCATACGGTAGGAAAGGCGAACATGGTCTCGTATGCTGGTCGCTGGTCGCTGGTGACGCGCACGGAGATGTCCTGTAGTTCGTGGTGATTCGATTCCCGGAAATACCTGGTACCCTCTCCTGCCTCGCTGGCCTTTTCGTTGTGGTCCTTCCGACTTTCTGGGCATCCGTTGGTAAATGCGCGATCTGGTCCAGCGAGCGAGCCAATCGCGTGAGCCGGATGAGCTCTCCCGGAGCCGAGCGAGGATTAGGGTGAGTAGGGTGAGCTGGGCATCCACGCTGCGCCAGCATGTGGCGTCAGGTGTGTGGCGTCAGATGTGGCTTGGCAACGGCTTTGGCCTCCCTCGTACAACGCAGAGCTGTGCAATGCAGAGCTGTACGCCGGGGCACGGGGACTGCGAACTTGCAACACTATATCCTCAGTCGATAAGGCTCGCTAATGGGCAGAAAGGATATCTTCCGTCTTGAAGGCACTCAATTGACCATGATGAGTAGGTCCTGGACCGAGCTCTACGGTCCGGATGCAGAGAGTGCCAAATACATCAAGAAGCTCATTGACCTCGGAGCAGTGATCGTGGGCAAGACCAAAATGACTTCCTTTGCATCACCCGAAGAGCTTACGCACCAATGGATTGACTTTCACTGCCCGGTCAATCCGCGCGGAGATCG
This sequence comes from Ilyonectria sp. MPI-CAGE-AT-0026, assembly GCA_020744155.1. Classification (NCBI taxonomy): domain Eukaryota; kingdom Fungi; phylum Ascomycota; class Sordariomycetes; order Hypocreales; family Nectriaceae; genus Ilyonectria; species Ilyonectria sp. MPI-CAGE-AT-0026. The sequence continues at coordinate 885,904 of JAGPNQ010000018.1, forward strand.
CTATCAGAGCCTATCGAGCAGTTCCCCAGGCGCTGGCACTTCCCTAGCTGACCATGACTAGCTAGATTTCTCCATTGCCGGAGACTGTACGATTTTACCCTACTTTTGCCTCCCGCCGCATGCTAGCTGTTTTATAATGCAGTTGCTGGAAGTGTACGAGCACCCACACCCCTGCAGCGGGCTCTTTTCGTTGCGACCCAGATTCGACTCCACCTCGACGAAGGCAATACCAGCCAACTCGCCGTATGGATCCTCTGAACTGCGTATTAATTCTTGACTGACGCCTGGGATAAAAAAAAATCGAAATGGTAGGCCAGTTTGGTCGCAGTCTGGACGATCTTCACTACATTGTGTCACACACATTCGAAAATATCCATCAGAGCTTCTCCGGATTTCCTTCCGGATATCCTTAACGAATAAACCAGGGATGTTGGGAAAGATGTCACCTCCAAAGAGTACGAGACTTACTTGAAGGGACTTGAAGTCTTCAGAGACTGGTTCAGTGAGTATATCATGGGGCCATATTCAGAAACTCTTTCCAACGCCATCCTCATCATGCCCTGCAGAGAACCCGACCCAGAGTACCGTGACGATACGAGCCCGTAAGGGGAATCTGGACCACTTTGGCTTCTACACTGAAATTGCCCACAGGCCCGCTGGGACTTTCCCTACGGTCACGCAAAAGTTCATATCGCCTATCCTACATGCTCTTCAGCTCATGTTGCCATGTACGTCAGCTTTGCCCTCGATCCATCACTGTGCCTGATGCATTTCGATTTTTATCCTAATATCCGAAGCAGACAAATGGGCTCATCAGCGAAGTCGCTCTTGTTAACCTCGTTATTTTATTCTTCATCGTGCCTGTGCTTCTTCGTATCATCATCGAATACTTCAAAAGTCAAATCCTTAATCTTGGAAGTGCAAAGGCCAGTTTCTCACTACTATTTATCGGATCGCTACTCCTTGCCTTTGCCACGAACTCGGGCTTTTCAGTCGCAGGTGAGTACTATTCATCTTACTGCCTCCAGGCTTCTCTTATTACATGCAGCAGTGATGATTTATGGTCTCGGGTTTGGTGCCCGCTCGACGCTATTATCACTCATCACGTCATGAATCGATCACGAACGCGCCAGCACTCTTTAAAGCGCCGTATTTCTCGTCAAACAAACTGGCATGTGAAGGGGGGAACTAGTAGTCTAGAATTTACTTGGTGTTGGTTTTGGGTTGCAAGATCCAGTGAATGGGCTTGCCGTTTATCTGCACTGGTGTAAGTTGTCAACCTCACAAACAAGGATCCCCATTTACAACGAGCAATATGTAGTTGTTTTATTTAATAACCCTTATTTGCGCCTTTTGATGAAATATTTCCGTCCTTCAATCAATTTATTCCCTCAGCTGGTATTAGCCAAAGGCCCTCCTTTAAGCCCAAACTGTAGGGTAACCCAGACTCTCCCTGTCGTCGGCCCTGTCCGCACTAAGTGCATCTCCCACCAATAAACCATATCTAGTAAGGCGCGACCCCGCTTAGTATGGCATGCTCACTGATTCTTAAGAGGGTATTGGACAATCATTCATACACTCGTTCGCAACGATCGAAGGACCCTTGAGGCATGTCAATCATTAGGACCCAGGCCCTGGCCGGTGGGGTAAAAAGAAGGTCCAACTCATATTAAAGGTGTTTTTGGAACCTGGGATAGGCGCGTCCCCTAAACGTCACGAAGGCCCGACAGGCAGGCCTTTAGATGGCCAGTCTCTCTGTAGTGGCAGAGACAGCCTGGTTCCTGTACGAGTTGAAACTAGGGTGCACTCGACTTTACCCAAATCTCTGGATGAACAGCTGACGCGGCTAATGATTTGGCTTACGAGCGAGGGTCTTGCTCGGTGCCTAATAGCACGCGCCGGACCACGGGATTCAACGGAGGCGTGCATTTCGTAACCATCACGTTCTGTTTAGTTCTTGGTTAACATATGTGAACATTTGACGCGTCTTTGAATGGCACCGATTGTTATTGTGGTGGACATTGGATCAGTTGAGCTGGTGGATTATCAGCCTGACCGACTGCTTCAGCCTGACGCATCGTTAACTGTGGCAATGTCCCCAACACTCAGCAACACCGTGATAAATATGTAATCAAGTGCAAGATAATGTCCAGATGATGAAGGAAGCCCACTCGAGTTATAATAGTGACAGGTGACTTCTTGTGTGGGAGGAAATCTTGGTGGCGGGGAAGTGGCCAACTCTGGTCCCATGACGCCCGTCCGACCGTGTAAGTCGTGACCTGGCATCTACGAGCTCCCTGGCCATCAGCGAAGGCCTTCATGTCCATTTAAAATTGTAAAACTGTCCCCAAGATGCATGCACGCACACCCAAAACGATAAAATGGGTAAATTCAGTGACTGGCGTGATGAATGGTGGGTGGTTGTTGGGAGTGCGGCAGAGTGTGGATAGCTTCAGATGCGACGCGCAGTGTCGCGATCCAACATCTGAGTGACTTTGGGGATTTCGGGCGATTTCACAGCCGAAACACGTCGGAGCAACACCAAAACACAGTCACCGACAGTCCCGACACCCACCGACCCATTGACAAACAGCGCGAGGAGACGGAAGGAGCTGGAGGTGCAGCAATCTCGGATGCGACAATGGGCAATGGCCGTGACGATGCGCCATCCAGACCGCACCCTGTTGGGGATGCCTCGTCAGCGGCAGCCAGCAACTCTGCGAATCCGGGCGCGACGACCTAGCGCAAAACCTTGGAGCAAACTCGCAAGGGCCGTCAGAAAATGACTCATGGAAATCGTAAAGGAGGGTCGGTCGAGAAGCGCGAGAATCGAGGGAAACGGATGCTCGGGGGGACGACGTCCTCGCCCATTCTGCCAGACCAAGATCACAGACTGGTACACCTCACCCGAGGTGATGTCGGGGCTGGCCAATCAGAAAATTGGTCACGCCGCATGTATTATTTGGCATTTTCGGGCCCCATTTAACTTAGACCATATCGCGGTCGGGGTCTGCTTGGCATCGCAAGGCCTGTTGTGGCTGAAGCTGATTAGTGGGGGCTCGAACTAGTGCGGGCGGGCGCTTGGCAGGTGTTGTGCGCGCTGTGCAGGCGAGTTATGCAGAGATGGAGGGGCTCTGGGCAGAGCTTTAGAGCATAACCGGAGTGGGCTAGCCCCTCTTGGCCGGTGCAGGGGATGTGCACGCGGATGTGCACGCCTGCGCAGGGATGTGTCCAGTCCATGGTGTGGCGCTTGCTGTGCCCCCCGGAGGGGCAGGTGGCACTTGCAGGTGAGGTGGGAAGAGCACAGAGCCTGAGCACAGAGCTGGAGCCGGGTCGCTCGCAGGAGCGCAGGCCAGAGCAAGAGCTACTGATTGCGGTCCTGCCCCCGCCCGATATATAAACAAGCCCCATCCCCTCCACGCGCCCGACGAGGTTACGTTGTTCGACTCTGCTCGCCATTTGATTCAACGTCTCTCAAACTTTCTCGAAGCCTCTTCTCCGTCGCCTACCGCTCGGTCATCTTCCAGCAACGACACTTCTCTCTTCCACCCCGCTCACCCACTTACACGCTCGTCGAAATGGCTCCCACCAAGGCCGCCTCCACCTCCAAGAAGTCTGGCCATGCCAGCTACCAGGTAAGCTCATCTCAATCCAGACGCGGTTTTTACTGGGACAAGTCGCTGACATTTTTACTCTAGGACATGATCACTGATGCCATTGCCAACGTATGTTCTTGTCCTTTTTTGTTGTTCTCCCGGCGCGTCTTCTGCCGCGCGTTCCCTCACTCTCACGGTCGCGGATTGAGGCCATCGCCATGATCGCCCGCCCGCCCGCGTCCTGTCGCATTTTTTTTATTACCCCTCTCGCGATGATCACTCTTACTGACGCGCCTTTCACCGCAACAGCTCAAGGACCGCAATGGCTCCAGGTAAGATTCCTCCACTGCACGGCGCCACCCGTGTCGCCGCGCATTTCATCTCACCGCATCAGTCGCTGACCCTCTCACAGCCGTCAGTCTCTTAAGAAGTATGTCAAGGCCAACAACGCCCTCAACGTCACGGACAACATGTTCGACTCGCTCTTCAACAAGGCTTTGAAGGCGGGTGTTGAGAAGGGTGCCTTTGAGCAGCCCAAGGGTCCCTCCGGTGGCACCAAGCTGGCTAAGAAGAAGCCCGAGCCCAAGAAGGAGAAGAAGCCCGTCGCCAAGAAGGAGGCCGCTCCCAAGGAGAAGAAGCCTGCTGCCAAGAAGGCTGCCGCTCCTAAGAAGGCTGCTGCTCCTAAGAAGGAGGCCGCGCCTGAGAAGAAGGCTCCCGTCAAGAAGGCTGCTCCTAAGAAGGAGGCTGCTCCTGAGAAGAAGGCCCCTGCTAAGAAGGCGGCCGCCCCTAAGAAGGTGAGAAGAATTCCACTCTTCAATTCCGATCCACGTTAACACATCCACCAGGCCGAGAAGCCCGAGACTACTCTGACCAAGACCAAGACTGGCCGTGTCACAAAGGCTGCTGCTAAGCCTGCGCCCGCAAAGAAGGCCGCTGCCCCCAAGAAGGCGGCCGCACCAAAGAAGGCTGCTGCTGCCAAGGCATGAGGCAACCCATCTGGGCATGCTAAACCTTCTTAATGACGATTACGGCGTTACGGGATTTGTTCACGGGCAGGACAATGAGAGCAGGGCTACTGGATTTTTGCTGTTTTTGAACGGGAGCGCGGGAATGTTGTTTGTGTTTTGATTGCGCGCGCACAGGGATACGACGGCGTTCGCATCTGTACCTTTTTTTCCAACCCTCGGGCGTCTCTTGAGACACGGGAGACGGGTTGCGCGCCAGAGATGAGGGTCAGTTCTTTGAAAGTAATGTCCTCTGTACTATATCATATATGGCATGACGATTTTTACACGGTGTGCCGGATCGGAGAGCAATTCTGTAGGTGACGGGCGCGTCTTTTTCAGAGAGGCTCTTGGTTTTGCTGCGGTGCGATGTGTGCGCGCGTTGGGACGGGACGGGTGGGGATCATTATACCACAGTCGTTTTCTTTCTGGTTCAATTTTGCAATGAGATGCTACGAATATTTCTGGTTCACTTCGGTTCCGTCCTTGACAATGTGTGTGTGTCTGCTCAACGCGGTCCTTTAGGGTTTGTTTACATAAATTGGCGACGAGGCGTGTCTCGTCTTTGGTCAGGGGCATCACGTGGGTCCGAATATTCTCACCTTGAGGTCTAGCCCCGAGTTGGAGAGAGATAGCCGCGGTCTGGCGACTTACGGGAAATGAGGTTGCCAAGGACAGGTTGCGACAGATAGAGAGATGTGTTGGGAGGAAACGGGCTATGCATTGAGACGCGCTCGCCCGTCTATCGCGTTGGTCATGGAGTTGATGTATGAGCTGGCGGTGCATTTCCGCCATCCTGGCGTGTAAGTGGATTATGCGCACGAGAGAGATGGGGAGTCATCTAGAGCGCAAGTGGGTGCTCCAGAGACTAGAGAATGAAGTTAGAACAAGAAAGTAAAAAGATAGCCCGTGCTCTCGTGTGGTTATGGCAGTTGGTGTATTCCTGATTGCTCGGTGAGGCTGGCTGGTTGACTGTTGGAGAGAGGCCTCGTGCCCAACTGGGTTGATGACGGGCTTTGACAGAGCGGTTGGCCTGTGGGTCCGGTTCGCTCGAGTCCCTTCAAGTCCGCTGGACTATTTCTCGCTAGCTAGATACGTGTGGAATGAGATACCAACACCCTAGGTGTGAGAATAGAAGGGCAATCGCAACTTTGTCGGATCATATGCGTGATGATGAGATAGCATCAATCTCTGAGGGAGATGAGGAAACTGCGACATGCATTGATCTAACAACGCAACAAGATATTTTCTTGGGCTCAAAGAACGATAAGACGCAGACTATTGAGCCACCTGTCTAGCTCTTTTCTATATATCATCCATAAAGGGTGGCGAGGAGCGTACGCAAAGATATTCGACTCCGAATACGAAGGCTGACTTGCGGGATGGAGCGGGGTCGTGATGGCTGGCTGCGGTGGTGGTAGTAGCAGCAGTGGTGGTGATGGTGTGTGGTGAGACATGAGATGCGTTAACAATCTCGTCACCGGCTCACGTGCCCCATCACTTCTCAGTTGGCCCTTCAAGGTTCCTTTGAACTTTACAGCTCCATCCTAGGTAGCTCGCACCTTAGGCTCATGCCAGGTATCTCACATGCCTGACGGGAGGGCCAGCGTACCTGCCGCCGCAAGCACGAAGCAAGGTGCAAAAGGTGGAAGGTGGAAGGAAGGAGTGGGGAACAGTACGTACCTGCCTCGTAGGGGAACAACGTCAGCGCCCCTCCAAAACGAGAGCTTCCACCTGGCCCGTGCGCCATCATGCCGTTGGCCTTGGGCCTCTGGTCTGGTCCTTCCGATCCCTCTGCTCGCGCCTCCTCGTCGGTGAAGGGTGAAGGCGTCGTCCCACGCCCCCCTGGCGGTGACCCGATAAAGCAAAAAGCGTTTGGGAGCCAAGCCTCACCCTCCAGAACGCGCCGCCCCAAACCCGTCCAGTCGTCCAGTGCGTCAGTGCAAGTCGGCGCGTATCACGTATCACGTATCCTCAGCCAACAGAGAAAAACATCCCGCGCCCCCCGTTCCCCGTCTCCCCGTCCCCGCCAGAAACGACCGATACTTCCGGGGCTGACATCAGAGTGGTGCCTTAGCCCGGAGCTTGCGCCTCGTTTCGTACCTGTGCCTGATTCTCGTGTGCGCAGACCCTTGAGCGTCGCGTCTCAGTCTCGTCTTTGCTCGTTCTTTGATCGTTGGCCTGCAGCCTGGAGCTTGTTCGAGACTCTCTCCATCTTCTGCTTCCGAGACTCGCAAGTGAGTCGGAGCATACGCAAGCACTGCGCATCTCGGTGCCTCGCTTTCCTGATCCCGCACCCACCCCCTCCAACCCCGGTTGACGACAACTCCGACAACCCCGACTCCAAGCTCTTCCACCGGCGCTGCCGAAGATGGCGGGCTGGCTTCGTTCGCATGCGCCTTGACCTGCCACCGCGTCCAGAGTCCCATTCCTTGATCATACCTCCCCCTTCCAGTCACACAAGCACACGACCAGCTGCCACAGCTGCGGTAGAGTAAAGGAGACTGCCGCCGCTCATCATGGCCTCATCCAACCCGTTCCGCAAGAAGACTGCTCCCATCGCAACCACAACGGCCTTTATTCCAGCCACTACCAATCTTGCGGCCACTCGCTTTCCTCCGCTCGATACCATAGACACCTCATTCGGTCTTGCGGATCCTTCGGTCGTCGACAAAAAATCGAAGCCGGTCAAGAAGGTCCGCGTTCTCTCACCACCACCTATTTCTCCCGACTCTCCCGAATGGCCTTTTACGGCGCAACCGCTCGCCGCCTCTGGCCCCGGGCATATCGGGGTCAACGACCCGTTTGACGCAGTGTCCTCCGACGACAGCGATCGCGAGATCGTACCTACCGCTGCCCCGCCCCCACCAACGATTGGGAGTCGAGTTCCAGCCAACCCGTTCAGCAAGACATTGCGAGACCTGGAGAAGGTAAGGGCGGATCGCAAACCGGAGCGGGATCGGCGGGAGGAGGGTGACAGTCTCAAGGCCGCCAGGAGGTCCTTGGACGTAAACTCATTCAAGCGCCTGCTCATGACTGGAAACTCGGGGGGCATACATTCAACGCCTCCAAGGACACAACATTTGATGCCCGCATCCCAGAAAACCGCAGCCGACTCCTCTACAGTGTCCATATCATCAACTTACGACGGCTCCAAGGACGGCCGGAATCCTGGTAGCGAGATTCACGAAGTCTCACTTATTTCTCGTGACACTTCGGATACCCCGGATGATGATTTAGACCCAGGCAGCCTTTCCGATTCGAGTGTATCGGCTCGGATAAACAGAGACAAGAAACCTCCGCCACCACCGAGCTCTCGCCATGGAAAGTCTATCAAAATGGAATTGAAAGGAGAGTACGGTTCTTCCGATGCACTCCGGCCCAAGTCGCCCTCTGATATAAACAAGCCGCTGCCTCCAGCACCACACCGGAAGAGCTTCGAGGACGACTCCGAATCGCCGTTTGATCGGGAATCAGTCGGCAAGATCCCCGAGGCCGATGCGCAGGCCTCCCAGACGACTCCGAGCGCTGGTAGAAAGACGGGACCTGCGCCGCCGCCGCGAAGAGGTCATGCCAGGGCAGAGAGCAAAGCCTACGCTACGAGCATCTCGAAAGAGGGGCAACCACTACCCAAATCCCACGACGACGAGATGCCGTCCCGGTCGTCGTCGATACGGTCCAAAAGCGAACGAAATCGCCATGACCCTCACTCGCCGATTCCCCCACCACCTCCTCGAAGGTCTTACCATGGGTCAAGACCATCGACACAATTACCACCGGCCGTTGCCGCCTCCATCGACGCGGCTATGAGTCAAACATCCACCTCATCCGACCCGCACTCGGAAGCCGACAGACCCACCGCCACAACCTCAGTCAACGCAGCGCCGTCTCGCGATGCCCAGCTAGGAAATTATAAGGTATCGGCCCCTCCGCCACCGCCGGCGCGTAACATATCCGTTCGACGTCCTGCAAGTGTGAGGAGCATGGACAGCAACAGCCGACGCACGTCTGCCGAGGCGAAACCGCACCCGCACAGTGGCATTGCACCGCCGCCACCCCCACGACGACATCGAGGTAGCAGTCGGGGTAGCATGGACGCGCCCTACAAGAGGACCAGCGTGGATGGCGTGCCCAGGACAGAGCAGAGACTACTAGAAGAGGGCAATCCCGCGGCTCTGGATAGCGCAGGTGCTGATACAGATCCTGCATCTCCGCACTCGGCAGGTGATCCAGGAAAGGGCGTGAACATCTTGGCCGATCTTGACGCCTTGCAGCGGGAAGTTGACGCGCTGCGGGGGAAACTCGTATGAGACGTAGGCCATGTGTTGGCCCCGCGCATATCCGTGAGAGTGTTTGCGTGTGCTAGGAGACTGGGGGGAGCAAGCATATGTTGCGACACAGGTTGTACTCGGACACTGTGGATTGTGCGAGGGTGAAGGGCAAATGATGATTGTACAGACGGCGTTCTTGGGGTTGGCATTGTAGAGATATGGTCCTGGCTTTTATTCTTGCGCCGAGGGCGCTATCAGGAAGGTTGTATTGTAGATGATTGCGATGGCAGTCTTATACGAAGTTGACGAGGGAAGAGAGGCGATTTTGACCTTTTACCTGTCCAACTCTTATATGGAAACCGAGCTTCAGAACTTCAGATGGTCCGTCCCGCCTCGGTTCTGGTGGCCTCTTCTCACCCCCACTCACACTTGATAGCGAGGGTCCGTGGCCATTGCTTCGAGTTACCCGAACGAGCCGTGACAGCCGGCGGGCGATTGTGAGGACTCATTCCGCGGACTGTCGGTAGCAGATGATATGGCGATGACCAGGCGATGACTGGCCTCTTGAGTGGTCTCTTGAGTGGTCTCTTGAGTGGTCCTGTACATGGGATTTGGGACATGGGGTGGTGACAGGAGAGCTCATCCATGGCTGGGGGCAGCACAGACTCCTGGGGATGCAGTGCTCGCCAGGGGACTTGTTTTGCGGGCGGTGTTTTCTAGCGAGGTTCCATCTTTCCATCCCACATCACATCCCACCATTGCTCATACGTAAGGTGAGGAACCGGGGCTCCACCTGTGCTTCCATGTCTTGTGCACCCTGCTGGTTGGCGGTTGGGCTCCGGCTACGGGCAGCGGCTACGGTTACGGGGTGGGTTGTGGGAGTGGGTAATGGGCAATGGGGAATGGATAATGGATAATGGGTAACTATAATGGGCAACTATAATGGGGAATGGGTGATACTGGGTGAGTGAGGTGTGGCCGTCCTCGGTCCTCCGTGTGTGTCTGTGTGTCTGTGTGTGTCGGTGAGAGCGGAAAGGGCAGCTGTTTCTGTTTCTCTCATGATACAGTCGGTTAATCAAATCACCCGTCAACACCCACGAAGAGTCGGTCTGCCATCACGACACGACTCACACGCGGGAGAAAGGAGACGTGACGACGTGACGACGGCCCAAACGAGCGCCGGTTGACCGGCTGTCGACGACTGCGTGCTCGTCCTCGTCCCGCGGTATTTAAAGCAGACGACAGACGGCGGAATTGAGACAGAGAGACAGAGCCATTTATTCGATAAAAAGGACCCCAACAACGAGGCTGTGAATCGAGCCGGCCGCGGAAGGGGATTTGGGCACCCGACGAGCAAGCAGCGCACCGCAGCGCAGTGAAACGACCAACGGCCAACGGTCATCGGCCATCGTCCCACTCGCAAGTGGGCTTCCTCCGAGTGGGCTTCCATTCATCCTTTCATCCATGCGTTTGCCAGACGACCCCATCACGACAACTCCGCAGCCATTCTGAACGCCCGCCTTGGACCTACACCTACACTACACCTACACTTCCACCTACACTTCCACCTACACCTGCGCCTTTCTTCTCCTTCTACTTGCGTCTACCAGGTCATTCCTCCTCAATTACACATTCCCTCCCTATTCCGTTCCAGCCATTTTTAGTCCTTCTAGAACCCCGCCTTTGCCAACCTCACTTGCGCTTACACAGCTCCCCCACCGACACACCATCACCAACTCTTCAACACCAACACCAACACTCCTTCGTCCTTGAACATTGCCAGAAACAACACTACCAGTCGAGAGTAAATCGTCTATAGACACTTCTCTCCACCAAAAGGCAATTCACGGTCGATTTTCTCATCCCTTTCCCAACTGCGAAAGTCGACCCCTCTACAACTGGAAGCCATGTGCTACCGCAACCTCGGCACCCTGATCTGCTTCTCCTGCGCGCGGCGGGTGGGCGAGCAGCCCATGGGGATGTCGCCGTGTCTGACCGTTTGCGGAAAGTTCGTGTCGAGAGTCACGCCCGCGGTGGTCGAGGGCGAGTGTGGTGTTTGCCGCCAAGCCCGCGAGGGAAGGGCGGATCTAGCGCGGCAACTGAACCAGGCGTTTGGCAAGTGATGAACAACTCGAACTTGATGGTACTCTACATGGAGAAGGAGGGAAGGGAGAAGAAGGGACGGGAAAAGGGAAGGGAATAACTGGTGATGGCGACGGTGAAGTATCGGTGAGTCACTTGTCATGATGGGGACGGGCGGAGTGCAACCGAAATTGGAGCTGACTGATGATTCTAGCATCACCATCATGTCGACTCAGGCCAGAATCGATAATGACTTGTACGCCGAACCTTGAGGACTATCCCTTCTTCAACACGGGGCATATGGGCTACACGAGCAGTTCCGCCATCTCACTGGCCGAGTCGGTTGCACAGCTTTCTCCTTGCCCGACCATACCGCAACACCTCACACACGTTTGACGAATTTTCACAGAATCACGAATTACGGATTACGGGGCGTTTCGATTGTTTCTCAAGATATTAAAGGATGGCGGAATGTATATCAGTTGACGGATAATTGCGGAGGGTTCCGGGGTTGGCGGCTCATTGCATTTACAAGCAGGTCGGAGGGATAATTTCACGGCGGTTTTTTGCTCTGCACTACATATTTCCCAACAGTGGATTTTTTACTTTTAATGACGTGGTGTAATTGTCATCCATGGAGCGATACTGTTTGGTTGGCCTTACGTGGAACCCATGTCAGGAGTCTCGACAGGGGAGATGCACGTGTGGAACTGGAAGGACGATATTTAATATTGAAACGAAACAGGCAAGTTATTGGGAGTGATCATGGTCATTATTTACTAAGTCTATCGTATTATTTACAGTCCAATTTCGGGCGAGCATCCGGAGAATGGCCCGACATCTCCTCTCTATAGACCCACGAGAGCACGCACGAACGTTGCCACAGGGGGTATCGACGTGAACAGCACCGTTATGGTGCCAAACAGACTCATCGACAGGCTCGAGAGAGCCGCCGCTCGTGGGTCCGTCCGCAGCAGCAGCGCCGTGGCAATGGCGCTCGAGTTGACGCCCAGCGTGACACCGCGGGTCACGTAGTCGTCCTCGGGCACGCGCAGCCAGGCCAGGATACGCGAGCCGAAGATGACGCCCAGGATGCCGCTGATGATGGCCAGCGCGGCCACCGTGTTGACGTCGCCACCCAGGTTCGACGTGGCCGGGACCGCCAGCGCCAGCGTCAGGCTGCGCGACGCAAACGCGAGGCTGCGTGACGCCGAGATGCCAATGGCCCGGCACAGCGGCGGGTACGCCAGCAGCGAACCGACGCTGATGGCCACGTTGGGCGCCACGATGGAGATGAAGTGTGCCCGCAGCTCGCGCCGGTACTGGAACATGGGCAGCGCCAGGGCTACAATGCTGGCATCTAGCAGCGTCCCGAAGACGTCGCCCGCCCCGGGGAGGAGCCGGCTGTGGGTGTTTTGCCACAGCTTGAGGTACTTGGCCCCCGTGCGGTAGGCGGTAAGCGTAGTGGTGAGATCGTCGCCGCGGATCGCCGCGAGGGCCCAGATGCTAAGGACGGCGAGGAGCGAGGAGACGAGCACCGGGTGGAGGTACTGTTTCCATGCGCCAGGGATGGCCATGGCGGCCATATAAGCAAGGATGTTGAGGGTGAGGTGGGCGACCATGGCGTAGCCGGTGGAATAGTAGAGCGGGATGCCGACGAAGAGGAATAGGGCGATGAACGTTGACAGGTCGAGGTTGGCTGAGATGGCGGCCGCCCATTGTTCGGCCTTTGGGGAAGGGATGGGCGTCTGGGATGGATAGCTGTGACGGCTGAGTGCCTCGGTGACGTTCTCTGGGCCGCGGCCGTTGGAGTAGTGATGTTCCTGAAGACGCAACAGCGGAGGACTCTGCGGCCGCGACGGAGGCACCGACGGCGGTGCGGAAGGCGGCCCGGAAGGAGGACCGGACCCGGGCATGGCGACCAGCGGCATCATCGACGTCGCCTGGGAGAAGCTCGTCCGCCGGGACACGCCGGGGGTGGTCGGCTCGGAGCTGATGGGGATGTCCGGGGTGCGCCGGCCGAGTTCTTCGGCGCGCTGGGACTCGGAGCGCTTGGAAGAGCCCAGCGCGAGTTGGAGGCCGCGGGTGAGCCATGCGGCGAGGGCCATCATGACAAAGAAGCCGATGACTGGTTGCGTTAGCTAGGGGAAGATGCCTGGGGAGTTGGAGGATGTGTCCTACTGAAGACGGCAATGATCTTGAAGACTTCAACCACGCCGATGGGCGGACTGAGAGGGAGGAGGATGAAGGAAGGGGTGAAGAAGACGCCCATCCAGCGGAGCGACCAGCCAGCCTAATGCCATCAGCACGCCATCCGTATTGTCTTGGGCAAGAAAACTTACAGAAACATCGATGACGGCAATTATCTTCCTCGTGCGATGACTTCCCAGCCAAGATTCCGAGCCAAGCAGCGCCAAGAACAGCAACACCAGACAAGCCACCGACGCCGGGAATGCGACGTTGACCTTCCGGAAGAGCGAGTCGATGCCGAAGCAGGCGACGAGGGCGACCATGAGCCCGCACGGAACGTATATCCATTGCTGTACGAGCTTGGCCCGGCTGGATATGGCGGCCTCGTGGGTGTTAGCGAGGCGCGCAAGTAGAGCGATGCCGATGACGTACCAGTTTTACGGCTCTCGGGACGTGTTGGAGGTCCCTGAGCTGCGCCATGGCGAGAGTGAGAGGTGCAGACAAGACGTGAATGCCAACAGAAGCGTGAAAACACGCAATGTTAAGGAATCCAGCGACAACGGGGCCGACGGACTTGGCGCTCCGAGACTGGCGATGGTGCAAAGCTCCGAGAGATTGGTGGTTTGGTCTAAGAGGCGTTCCACTCGTTCGTCCACTCGCTCTGTCACTGAGGATGAATAGATCAACGCCAAGGCACAACCGCCCGTACCAAAGGGCAGAGTTCCCGATTTCCCGGTATCCAGATATATATCTTCCTTTCTCTCGCCGCCAGGGGTGACTTTTCCAACAGTCATAGGATCGGAGGGCCCCCTGGTGCGTATAAGAGGTGAGGCGTATTCGGGTGGATACAGTCCGGAGCGGACGACTCCGAGGATCGGCGCAAGCCGAGTTGACTATCGAGACTAGCAATTATTGGTCAACCTGCCCACTATCTGTCTATCTGGGTTACTCAGAGACCAAGCGTGGCAAGGCTCTAGTCAGGATTTCGGACCAAACTCCCGAAGGTCGACGTGAATCAGCTTTTTTCCCACCACCACAACAAGTCCAGTTTGGTGCCCAAAAACGACCTTGCAGGTTCTGACTGCCATGGCCTTATCATGAGGCTCCCGGCATTGCAAGTTAGCGAGATTTGCGGCTCAGGGACGATCTGACCTGGACCCTTGTCTCCCGGGGGGACGGTTTCCGCGTCACTCGACTTGGCTGCGCAATGGGCAGATGGCAAGGGAGACAATCTCAAGTACGAATACAGGATGAGAACCTTTACGCGCCAAGACTTCTGCCAGCTCCCATGCCGTCGGTTCTGTATCATATATCCCTGACAGACCGAGAGACACTGGGCGCAACCCCCCCTAATAAATCGTCACCGTCTGCGTCTCCTGGCCGCGCTCAAACGCCTCGCCGTACATCATGCCCTGCACGTAGCAACGGCCTCCAAAGTCATATTCATTCTCGCCGCCATCTCTGCGCCTCACGGTGAACGGGAAATTGCCTCCGTGGAAGACCCAGACCTCTTCGCCGGGCTGCGTATCCATGTGGCCGATGCCCATCAGGCCCGTCTTGGTCACGAAGAACCTCTGGTTTGACATCATCCCCCAGACGGTTCGGTGTGTCCAGTATCGCTCGCCATTTTCGAGGAACTTGTAGACCGCTCCCACGTCCTCGTCATCGGCCCGGGCTTCCACTCTTTGCTCGTCGTTCCTCAAAATGTCGCCGAGCATGAGCCTCCCGAATGCCTCATGAAACGATAACCCTCTGGGATACGTCTCTGGCGACTCTGGGGTCAGTCGTTTGAGGTGCTCTTGGGCAATGAGCTCCCAACTGCGGATTCGCTCGCGCTGGGCTGTGTTTTGATCGGTACCAGGCGGCGGTGGGTTCAGCCATATTTCTCCGACAGTCTCAATAGTGTCGACGAAGACTCCCTGCAACTCTAATGTGTACCTCGCTTCCTCCCGTCTCCTGAGCATATTGCCAATGTTGAGATGCCTTCCGCCATGGGCCTGGTATTCAGGCCATGCAAAGAGGTGAAACCAGTCGGTGTTTCGATCGGAGATGTATGCTGCATCGAGTGCCCAACGAGGCATGCCGGGCGTTGCCTTTTCAATTTCCAACCTCGGATCCATAATAAGAGGGAGAAGACTCTCATCGCTCACCATCAGGTCAAAGGTCAAATCGCAAAATACATCCACAACTGGCAGGTCGTAGTCACACCTCTCTACCGATGATAGTGTTCCGGCTGGACACAGTCCCATTAAAGCATAGATCTTATCGCGAAGATCTGTAGCTTGTCGGAACCGCCAGCGATTTACTAAATGGGCTGGGCTGTCGATTCGAAGCTTGGCAATGTCCAGCCATATTGCCATGGCCATCAGGCCACCTAAGGGGCCGGTGCTAAAGGCCCCAAAGCGCTCATGTAGGATGCGCGGCATATCCCCTGTCCAGGTTCTTGTGGCGTGCATCATCGTTTGCCACGGCATCGCCAGTGGTCCCCAAAGAATGGTCTGCTCTGGGGGAAGAACAGCCTCTTGAACTGTCCACACTCGTGCCCACCAAGGGTTGCTATCGATGCCCAAGGACTCCAATGCTCTGAGCGGCCCCTCAAAAGATGCGTCGGATTCAAGCAAAGATGGACGAGTAACCTTTTCTTTGTCTTCGGCCTCAAAAACGGCCGCCATGTACTTGAGAAGTACCAACGCATTCTCGGCGTCGGCTTGAGGAATTCCGTCTTTGATATCGCCCATCCACAGGAGACAGTGCCGACACTTGGTGTAGATGTCCCGCATCTGACGGACCTGTTGAGCCTTTTCCTTCGTGTCCCACTGGTTGATGCAGAGCTGGTCGATCCACAACGGCCGGGTCTTGTCTGCCAGTCGCAGGCGTTGTAAAAACGAATGGAGATTCTTCGTCACCCCGACCTTGCTCCCCGAGACTTCAATATCGATGAGGGAGTCGCTACTCCCCCAGACGTAGGAGACGGCCTCGTACTCGGGGTCAGTCTCAAGTGATGTGACCTTGACATCGCCTTTGAGCAAGGCATCCTTGTCCCCATTATGCGGAAAGAGGTACAATATGCGAATTTCGTTTTGTGAGACCATATTGGCGGATTCGCAGATGAATTGTTGCTGCGGCGCTTCGTGATATGCGGCGTTTTCCCCGCGATTTATGGGCAGACCCTGGTCTAGGTGGTGCATAAGACTATCGATGCCTTGCCCTGGAACCGTCAGCCTACCGACTAAAGGACTTATTCTGGATCCACTGACTAAATGTAAAAAGGTCCTTGATGCCTGAATGGCCCTAACGTCTGATCTCTCACAGTCTAAATAAAGCCTTTTCCAGGATGGTGGCCAGGCAGCTGTCGTGTTTCTAGCCAGGCACGATGGCAGTTTTTATAACAATAGGACCGAGATGCATTGAAGCATATGTAATAAGGATTGCGTACCTACCCAAAATTTGATCGAAAAGGAATCCTAGGCCCGTTTCTCTCTGTTTCCTGAACACGCTACCGTGAAAGGAAACCTCAGATGTAAAAATGGCTGGCACCCGACGTTGCGTCGAAGGATCGATCCGGTTGGCGTTCGCTAAGCGTGAACTGTCGAGCTATGGGTAGCCGCAAAGTAAACAGAAGTCACACCTTCCAAATGGTTAAGGAGTGCATCATTTTGCGCCCCTTCCTTTGGCACATCCCAGTGGGTTGCTTGATGCAGGTGCATCTCTCCAACTTGACTATTCTGAGAGTGCTGAAAAATAGACCTTATTGAGCACCCGACTAGAGTCAACACTCTTTCATCACTTCTTCAATGACATCCTCAATCCGTTGTATTTCTTACCATGCCTGGCGATCCCCAAGGATCTAGGACCTCTTTCGATATGGAAACCCCTCCGCCAACTTTCCATCCTAGACCAACCACTGAAGGAGCCGCATCAGGTTTAGACTACTCATCACACGTCCGGCCTACAAAGTCTAGCGCCCCAAGGCCACCCTGTCGGCCGAAACACTCTTGGGATGGCCATTTGCGCAAAAGGTTGGCGCGTGGCTCAGAAGTGACGGAGTGTGGACAACGCGGCTCATCCTTCGACCACTATGACTATTACATGATCTCATGCCCTGAGTTGGGACGAGCCAAGTGTTCATCGGTTCGTGTGCAACTTCTTAGACTTAGACTAGTTCTGGATCCTTAGAAGCGGCACTGACGACTCTTAGGAAGCAACCCCCCCTTCCAACGGGTCGTGCAATAGCTTCGGTGGACATGGCTCTCTTCCACCGAAATCGAACCGTCTCCGTAGTCGCCTTGCTCAGCGGTTTCGTCGCATGCGTCCTTGGACATCCCCACTTGCGTCAAGCCGCTCAAGCCGTTCGAGTTACCCCAGTTCACCGGCCGACCCCGAACACCAGGAAGCCAAGGTCCACAGTGGGAAAGAGCGGCGGCGGAGAGCACGGGAGTCGGAAAGCCATTCGGAGCAAACCCGGGGTTCATCGGACGAAGCAGCGGAGGCCGTTTACTCGGCTCCGACGGTGGACAAAGGCACGCGCCCACTCGCCATGGCCGGAGTTGTATTGGCGACATCGGACCTCGACCGTCTGAGCCTCATGGCACGGCGCGGAGAGGGAGCGGAAACCCCGAAAAGAAAATAAAGCCGGACAAAAGGGTCGATGCTCGGGGAATCCACGATTCATTTTAGATATCTTTAGAGAGCGTGCCCCTATGTGCCGCGTGTATCCAGGCGATTCTGAATCAAGTTGAATGCTGCCATCGGCGTCCTGTTCAAACTCGCCGAAACTTGGCAGTGCAGATGTCGGCGTAGCGTCACTCGGAACCGAAACAGGTAGCTCACAGCGCTGCCGTCGGCTGCCCACGCCGCGAATCCAATAATGGCGGCCGATGGTTGGTTGCATTTAGAGCCGTGGTGCCTCGGCTCCGAGAGTACGGGGTTGGCCTCACTAGACCTGGAGAAAGCTGGGGTTCCTTCACGATTGCGGCCCGGTTTACGTCGGATGACTTCATTCAATTGGCAGCTTTTCTCGGTCCCAGAACTGTCTCGTGCCGTATCTTTAAATAAAACATCCATCTCAACCTCAATCGAGCTCATCTTTGACGTCTTCAAATACCACCGTCTCTCCTTGAGTCCCTTTGTCTTCCCAATCGCCACTCCACCAACTCACAATGTTCCGACCAATTCTCAGGACATGCACCAGAAGCTCGCGGGCCATGGCTCCCATGAGGGCATGCGCTACGCGGAGCTTCGCCTCTGCAAAGGGCCCGGCCTTCAACTGGGAGGATCCCCTCAACACCCAGAACCTCTTGACTGAGGAGGAGATTGCCATTGGCGAGACGGCAGAGCGATATTGCCAAGAGCAATTGCAGCCCCGCGTGCTACGTAAGTCAAGCTGACCCGATGCCCCGCGCCGTGCTAACCCCCTCCAAGAGGCCTATCGCGACGAGAACTATGACCCCAAGATCCTCGAGGAAATGGGCGAGCTGGGCCTTTTGGGCGCCAGTATCCAGGGCTATGGCTGCGCCGGCGTCTCGTCCGTTGCCGGAGGCCTGATCACGAGAGCTGTGGAGCGTGTCGACAGCGGTTACCGTTCCGGCATGTCGGTCCAATCCTCCCTGGTCATGGGTGGCATCGCCGAGCACGGCACCGAGGAGCAGAAGGAGAGGTTTTTGCCTGAGATGGCCAAGGGAAAGCTCCTGGGTGCCTTTGGTTTGACCGAGCCTAACCACGGCAGTGACCCGGGCAGCATGGAGACGGTGGCCAGGCCACACCCGACGAAGAAGGGATACTTCCTGCTGAGCGGCGCCAAGACCTGGATCACCAACAGCCCTATTGCCGACGTGTTGATGGTTTGGGCCAAGCTTCAGGAGACGGGCAAGATCCGAGGCTTCCTGGTGGAGCGCAAGGACTGCCCCCCAGGAACCCTGGAGACGCCAGCTATCAAGGACAAGAACGGCCTGCGAGCCTCCATCACCGGCATGATCCAGCTCGACGACTGCCCCGTGCCTGTAGAGAACATGTTTCCCGATGTCGAGGGCTTGACCGGCCCCTTCAGCTGCCTCAACAACGCCCGGTACGGCATCGCCCTCGGCGTGATGGGTGCCCTGGAGGACTGCATTGCGCGTGCGAGGACCTACTCCCTCGAGCGAAAGCAGTTCAAGGGCAACCCTCTGGCCAAGTACCAGCTCATCCAGAAGAAGCTCGCCGACGCCGCCACGGATGCCGCGTTTGGCACCCTCGCCGCCATCCAGGTCGGCCGCCTCAAGGACGAGGGCAAGGTGACGCCCGAGATGATCAGCATGATCAAGCGCCAGAACTGCGACACCGCGTTGAAGAACGCCCGGGTGCTCCAGGAGATTTTCGGAGGAAACGCCGTGAGCGACGAGTACGCCATCGGCCGTCACGTGAGCAACCTCTTCGTGACGCAGACATATGAGGGACAAAGCGATATTCACAGTACGTATCTACCAGCTTACGGCGATATAGGACAAGCATGCTAACTGACTATCTTGCAGGTTTGATTTTGGGACGGGCCATTACCGGGGTCCAGGCGTTCGTGTAAAGGGGCAATAGAGTACATGCGCAACGGGCTAGCTGAGGTGATTCAGCGCCACGTTACTAAGACAGAACATGAACAAAAGAAAAAAGATATAATAATCAAACCTGCCCGATCAGAATGAGTGTCTCATGTTGTCCGAAATGAGGCCAGCCAAGTCATAGCCCAACACACGCCGCCCAACGATGGCAGTGAATGATTATCCAACACGCCTGTGGTTGTGGGTAATCAACTACTAATAGGCGCAGCGAGCGGGCCGGATCTGTCGCCCAACGTCATGAGCCGGGCCGGAAGGGTCTGTTCCATCTGGGGCATCTTTGGGTTCGCCAAGAGCGGGCCAATGCTTCCTCAGGGACAGTCCCGGCGATGCCGTCGGGGAAAAATCATGTGTCTTGTGTGTAGGTACAGATACCTGAATGAGGCTTTGCCGGCGTGCCGAGACGGGAGAGTGTGTATCGACACTTTGCTCAGCCTCAATACACGGGGGGGACTTGTTCGGAGTGGGCGAGTCGAGACAGCCAAGGAGGAGAAGCGGCCGGATGTACGTAGAAACGAACAGCAACACAGCAGTCACCGCTGGTCCAGGCCACCGCTCCAGGCCACCGCTCCAGACCCCCGGGCACCCTCCACCGCTGAACGGCGTCCCCCAGCCATCGTATTGTCATGGTAAATAAGCATCTGATGGCGCGAGCCGTCGAAGTCGAGCGAAGAACGTGGTGCTATTGCCTGGGGCGAGAGGCGACGAGTGACTCGTGCAAGCCGCCATAGATTCGCACCGCTCATCAGCCACGGCCCCAAATTTGCGTGGGGTGCTGTTAGTGCGCGCGTACCACCGTCTTGCCCACAGGCCCCGTGGCCGTGGCGGTGTTTGGGCTGCTGTGGCCCAGTCAGCCACGAAGGGGGGCCTAAAAAACCTGACTTTTCGGGCTGCTAAAACGCAGCACGCAGGGCAGCCACTCTTCCCTCACCTCTCTTTGTTGGCCCTCCTCTTTCCTCCATACTACTACTACTACTACCCCATCGCCGAACGGCACCCCAAATCCCGCCTCCCGACTTCAGCCTCGACTGAACTCTCCCGCAACATCCACCGACGACTTTTCAACCCCAACACCGCCATCACCCTCGATCATCTCCATCTTGTTCGACCCTTCGGACAAGTCTCTCTAAGCAGTGCGTGCTTTCGCTGCCCCCTCTCTCCCGCCGTGGCCTTCAACCACTGACGCAGACTCTCCCAGCAGCGACAGCGATAACTCGCACTCCTCCCCCTAGATACCCCCTCACCACATCACAAGATGGCTCTCAAGCGCATTAACAAGGAGCTCACTGATCTCGGCCGGTAAGTCGTCTCGTGCCCTCTTCCGACAGCCCGAGGGGTCATGTTGGACACCCAGACGTCAGGTGGGGCGGTGATGAGCGGGGTCTTTGACGACAGCCTGACCTGACGCTCCCCACGCCTGCTTCGACGGTGGCCTGAATACCCTTGGTGTTGAGAATTTTTACGACTGCGAGAAGATGCAAGATGCTGACGGCGATGAAAATACAGAGACCCCCCGTCCTCGTGCTCTGCCGGCCCCGTCGGCGAGGATCTGGTATGCAGAACCCCTCCCCCGCTTTGATAAGCAAACCGGCTCTCATGGCTGCGGTGACCTCGCTGAAAGCGACTTCGTCCACGGCTAGACGAGACGGCGAGATTGGTTATGATTCGGGACTGACTGAAACAAACAGTTCCACTGGCAAGCCACGATCATGGGACCCGTGAGTATTCCCCTCCTGGATGACAGGCAGGCAAGAGTCTAGGCGCTGCGGCCAAGCGCCCGGCGACCAAACACTTTAGCCAACCACATCCCGTCTGACCTCAACAATGAACGACGTGTGCTAATAATAACATTTAGAGCGATTCCCCCTACTCTGGCGGCGTTTTCTTCCTTGCGATCCACTTCCCTACCGACTACCCTTTCAAGCCCCCGAAGGTCAACTTCACCACCCGCATCTATCACCCCAACATCAACTCCAACGGCAGCATCTGCCTTGATATTCTGCGTGACCAATGGAGCCCTGCTCTGACCATTTCCAAAGGTATTACCATCAAACCCGCCGAACTGTGCCTGTTGCTAACGTGACTAGTCCTCCTGTCCATCTGCTCGATGCTGACGGATCCCAACCCTGATGACCCGCTTGTGCCCGAGATTGCCCACGTGTACAAGACCGACCGACCCCGATACGAGGCTACGGCGCGGGAGTGGACCCGAAAGTATGCCATTTAGCGTTCGCAATGAGACCGGCGGCGGTTAGACCCTGGCATGGATTGCCCTCCCGTTCATGAAGGCGACGTGGAAACTGATTAAATTAATGCTTCGCATGCGGTTGCGAAATGCCCTTGGGTCATGAGTGGTATTACAGGCGTTGTTGCCGAATCATCGCTGGAACTTATGGCTGTCGTGGCAGGCAGCGACGATGAGGAGTAGCTTACGGCGATTGAGGGAGGAAGGACAAACCAGACAGTCAGATCAGCTACTAAGGGATTTCATGCGGCTGGGCTTTGGGTTTGCATTGACGAGTGTTTTTGACATCCAGAAACAGGCAGCGTATACAATTTGTCTCTAGCCTTAAAGGGTGCAACTTTAACGAAGTTCCGATTACGTGACCATGAATGTGAAGTAGGGAGTAAGACGGATCCGAATAAGATTTGAGCCTAGAAGTGGTCTTCATGCAGAGGGTTTATATGCAGCAGGTTTATTGCAGGCGGTGTATCTATGCCCGGCCGAGATTGAAGGAGGTTCGATTCCGTAACTGTGGCGTCCCTTTGGTGTGAGAAACCAGTGTTTGTCAATGCTGATATTGTGGAATGTGTAGATCGCTCTCATGACAGCAAATCTGGAAACAAATTTGAGAGGAAATGGAAGGTGCAACAGCTGGCTCGCGTGGTTGTCATCTGCCGCCGGGAAGATCGCCTCCCTAGTCACAGAAGTCCCAGGAGATCAGCAGTGGGAGCTCCCAGTGGCATCACATCCTGACGTTGCATTGGACTCAGCTGCGACGATTGAAACCTGTCAACGTCACCGCCACGGCGTCTCAAGCGCCACGAGGGCGAAACAGCGCGTCAACTGGGAACGAACTGGGTAGTGTTTGGGAGTGGTCTACGAATCTGATCCCCAAGTGCCGGCAACGATAAGCGAGGAGAGAGTGATTACGATATCGAGGTGTCGGAGGATGCTCTTTGAAACGGGTTTGACGGCGTCTCTTGACGGCGTTTTGTGACAAACACGGAGGCCGACACGGGGAGGGCGGAGGGAGCGGCTGGGTGCCAAGAAATGCGTGCTTGGATGGGTGCTGCTTTCGGCAGCTAGTGGATTGCTGGAATATACGGACGATCCAATCGGAGACTGGCGGATTACGAGTGGCTGTTGAAAGGTCATCATCTTGAACTGTCTCGTGCTCGACGACAGAGGGCGGGATGGTGGTATAGTGGGATTTCGCACATTGGCGGCATGACACGGCGTTCACAATTCACCAGCCATGGGCCAAACCCTTGCAGACGGCAACTCTGCTGTCATCAACTTCTCAAGCCAAGCGCCGCGAGAGTTGAAGCGAAATAGAAGAACGGGGAGCACAACGGAGAGCAGAACGGAGAGCAGAACGGCTGGAGGACCCGCTATGAATGCGACGAGCCCGGGGCCCAGGCCGGCGGTCGGCAAACCTGTAACACGGGGGTCTCGGATGGGGTGGTGGTGGCTTCAAGACATGACACGCCTAAACAAGACGGACGATGCGGCACGCGCCCAGCGCCCAATCACGGGCGGCGAAACTGATCCCGGCGATGCTCACACGCACTCGAAGGTTGAGATGATTCGGAATCGAACCATTTTCCACATCTTCGATGCTGGCGACGCCGTAGATCGTTCGAACCCCCAGCGTCAAGAACAAGCCGCTGGGTTGCTGGGTTGCCAGGCGTGCTGGAGCGCTGGAGCGCTAGAATCGACTGGGCGCTAGCACGCCCACTTCGAGACGTCTCCGAAGCCACCCCGCCCCCCCCGAGCCTCTTGTTCCAGGACGCTGCAGGACGATGACAGGAACAATCAGGCCGCATCGCGGGCATGCGATTGGCTCCGGCCACTGTAACTCGCTGCAACTCCCCCAGAGGCATCCCCTGGGCAAATGGCGTGGTGCTCAGGGCGCCTGGATGCCCCCTCTGCGCTCCGCTCGCCACTGGAACCTGGGCGATGTGGCCCTGAATATCCGCATCCTGGCCCGCCTTACCGTTTTTGCGGGCATCCGCTTGATGGCCTCGCACCAAAACCGCCGTCTTCTATCCCGGTTTCCCACCTCTCAAGTGTGTGCCAAGACCCCCCCAAGACCCCAGGCAAGGGTCGTTTGTACCAGGTATGATCTCCGTCGAGTCGTGAGAAATCACCCGATGTCCCCTCCCCCCGAAGAGCCTTCGTCCCGTCTCATAAGTGCCCACCAAGCCGCCCCCTTGGGTTTAATGGCTTGGTTTCTCTTTTCCTCGTCTCCGATCCGTCGTTAATTCTCGTCGTGCAAAGCGTGTGCAAAGTGTGCTGACGCCTGCCATTGCCAGGCTCTTGACAGCTTCATTCTTTTTCATCGTCTATATTGAATCCTCTCTTTCTCCGTCCCGGACGCTTCATTGCACATTCAGCAGGTTCTGAATTCACGCCGCCACTCTCACTCCGCCGAACCACCGCCACGTCGACACTCATTGCGCCATACCCCAGAAGACTCGCAACTAAACCCAAGTCGCAGGAAATACATCCTTTGGTCGCCTGCAATTCGAGAGGAGGACGACATCGCCGTTTGATTTTCGGGCGGTACTGGGCTCGGCCGCGCTGCGCTGCTACCAAATAGGTCCCGTCAAGATGAATTACCAGTACGACTACTCGGAGAAGCCCTCCGAGCGATCACGATGGACGCCTCTCACGCGGATGCTGTTGTCGGGTGAGATGACCCAGGAGAAGCAGCAGGAGCTGTCAGGAAAGGAAAAGTTCGACCGGTGGATGATCAACGAGGGTTACCGCAGATTGTACGTGATGCCTACCGAGCATGGTTTTGGGATGGCTTTGACTGACCTGCTCCAGTTTCGTTTTCGTCTTCATGCTCACCCACGCCATGATTTTCGGGTTTGCCTGTGTGCACTACTCGATGAAGGAAAGTCTTCAGGGTTCCCGCGACGTCTTTGGCTTCACATTCGTCATTGCCAGATCGGCCGCCTTGGTTCTCCACCTCGACGTCGCCATCATTCTGTTCCCCGTCTGCCGAACCCTCGTCTCTCTCATGCGCCAGACTCCGCTCAACGGCATCATCCAGTTCGATAAGAACATCAGCTTCCACATCACCACCGCATGGTCGATCGTGTTTTGGTCGTGGGTCCACACCATTGCCCACTGGAACAACTTCGCGCAGGTCGCGATCAAGAACAACCTGGGAATCTACGGATGGCTGCTGGCCAACTTTGTCAGCGGCCCCGGATGGACGGGATACATCATGTTGATCGCTCTCATGTGCATGGTCCTGACGTCGGTTGAGAAGCCCCGACGAGCCAACTACGAACGGTTCTGGTACACCCACCACATGTTCATCATCTTCTTCTTCTTCTGGTCCATCCACGGAGCCTTCTGCATGATCCAGCCCGATGTTGCCCCGTTCTGCACCAGCATCGGAGCCACGGCCATCGGTGTCTTCTGGCAGTACTGGATGTACAGTGGATTCTGCTACCTTGCGGAACGTATCGCGCGCGAGGTGCGTGGACGACACAAGACGTACATCAGCAAGGTTATCCAGCATCCCAGCAACGTGTGCGAGATCCAGATGAAGAAGGAGAACACCAAGACTCGGGCTGGCCAGTACATCTTCCTGTGCTGCCCTGCCGTGTCTCTGTGGCAGTATCACCCTTTTACTCTGACCAGTGCGCCGGAGGAGGACTACATCTCTATCCACATGCGATGCGTTGGTGACTTTACTCGGTCTGTCGCCGCCTCGCTGGGCTGTGAGTGGGACAAGAAGAAGATGATTGATGCTAGCAAGGTGGTTGGCGTTAACGGTCAGGATGGCAAGGACTCGGACCCAGCTCTGCACCGAGTGCTCCCTCGAGTCTACGTGGATGGTCCCTTTGGATCGGCTTCCGAGGATGTCTTCAAGTATGAAGTTTCCGTCCTGGTGGGAGCCGGTATTGGAGTCACGCCGTTCGCCTCGATCCTCAAGTCCATCTGGTACCGCATGAACTACCCGCAAAAGAAGACGCGCCTCTCCAAGGTCTACTTCTTCTGGATCTGCCGAGACTTTGAATCATTCGAGTGGTTCCGCTCTCTCCTGCTCGCCGTGGAAGCTCAAGATCTGGACCACCGCATCGAGATCCACACGTATCTGACGGCCAAGATCAAGGCCGACGATGCGACCAACATTATGATCAACGATGCGAATGCCGACAAGGACACCATCACGGGTCTGCGAAGTCCCACCAACTTTGGCCGACCCAACTGGGACATGATCTTTAGAGGCATCAGGAAGCTGCACAGCCCGGCTGAAGCGGGTGTCTTCTTCTGTGGCCCCAAGGGTCTGGGAAGCGCCTTGCACGTCTACTGCAACAAGTACACCGAGCCTGGGTAAGTTTGAAACTCTCCACTACAAGATATAAGATTGGAGTGCTAACCACGACACAGATTCTCCTTCGTCTGGGGCAAGGAAAACTTCTAAGCCGGCGTCGCCGTGTCCAACTCTTTCATCCCGCAGCAGGCGGCTTCTTTTTACGGACACGCGTCCGTGTGCTGTTGCTTCTTTACACTTCCTTAGATGGCCCCGATAGAGCCTTTGACAACCTATTTAATATGTGCGCCGGGCGCAGATGTACGTAGCGGGGATATCATGGAGAGTATTTGAAGGTGCCTTGAATACGGGTAGGCAAAGTGATGCAACAGTCGTTTGAGCTAGGAGTTTGTAGATGGTGTCTTTAATATGTATTGTAGCCAGCCTTCGTCCACGGACAGTTCATTTCGATAATTTACAAAAGAGTCACAATCGTTTGCGCAATACAAGTCCCTGCATGATGTCACGGTCCTGTGAGGCGCAGCCGTCCGTCCTACGTCAGACACCCGCCGGTACGTTACACGGCAAAAACAACCAGGATAGTGACAGCAGTCTAGGCCCATATAGAACAGGGGGCAATGACGAATGCGTGGTTCGGGAGGGCCATCAATCATGCGCCGTGGGGGAGCAGATGGGAGGCCTGAAACGGGCAGCGTTTGAAGAGCACGCAGGCCGTTGACAACCCGAGAGGACGTGGCGATTGCTGGGTGAATGGGGTTTCATTGCCTCGCATGTGTCTAGGTTGGAGTTGGGATGGGTGGGCTCATGACAGGTGAGTGGCGGAAGGGTAAGCGGGCGGCTGGATGGCGTTGAAACCAGTGCTGATGGGATACTGCATTGCGGCGAGTCAGGATGAGAGATGGTGTTTCGGGGAGGAGCAGTGATGTAAGCGGCACAGGACTGCAATAGAAGGGAAGAGGATGATTGTATCCTGAGCCTGTGAGTCTGAGCCTGTGAGTCTGAGTCTGTGAGTGGTGGGATCTATCTGTCAGTTGAGCAATGATAACGAATAGGACAATGCCCGTCAGGGTCAGTCCAACGGCCGCTGACCACAGCCAGCCACGATACACATAGATGAGTTTGATGGCGGCACGGTTCACAGGATGCCGCCTCGCCATGGGCCGGTTCGGAGGCCACTTCGGAGGCGAAGCTGTAGAGTCCGACCTGACAGCTTACTTCCAGCCAGAATAGCTTCCCGTCCGCCGTGGCGCGGAGCCGAGCAGAGTCAGACCTCAGTCATCTCGGTCGGCCCTATTGCTTTGCGGGCTGGTGCTGATGATGAGTGGCTTTGCGAGGGAGGGGAGAAAAGCAAACCCGTGATGGGGGCGGGGAGGAGAGTGGTCTGGACCAAAGGATGGCGTTGATTGTTACTGGGGGCTAAATGAAGCTTGTTTTTTTGGCCTCAAGGATTGGGTGATGAGCGTAGGAGCAGTGGTAGCGGCGGCCCAGATTCGATAGTGTACAGACTTGGGGGAATGCGGGATGGAGGAACGCATTGGGGATTCAGGATTCACTCGTCATTGGAAAATCAAGAGTGGTGATGATGTGATGGGTGCACACACATGTCATTGTCGATCCTTCTATCTTTGGTCCGCGTATCCGTCGGTCTCCTGCGCGGTGCATCGCCACACGTCTGTACGGAGGTAGCGATGACAGACCCTGGAATGCTACAACAACGCCATGGTTCACGCAGTCACGCTTCTTCTGCCATCTGGACGCGGCGGCCCGGAGCCCGTACCACAGTTGGCGAAGTTGGCAAATCAAACATGAGCTGATGGACTACCGCCCTGGGCTAGAACAAGCGATATGCTCGGAAATCGAAACTGAAAATGGGATTGGCATTCGGACTCGGACCTAAACCCGTCTTGACCCAAACGGGCAAAACCCCCCCTTTTTTTTTTGGTCGAGAGTGAGTCGCAATACACGGGCTCCCAGACCGTCGGAAACTACACGAACCGAGCGAGTCTGTCCGGGCCCTGTGGCCCCATAAGCGGCATCCTTCAGGGCGGGCGATGGACAAGAATAGCGCACCACGGCTCAAACGAGCACTCGCGCGCATGCACTTCGTACGGATGCCCGTAACCGCAAACCGCCAAACGCGATGTGCTGGCACTCGCTCCATTGCAGTCCCCATGCCACCTTGCGAGTTCAGCCCTGCGAGCTAATTGCAGTCGTCGGTCTGCTCAACACATTGGACCGTTGGCGGGCGCCGTGGTTCGAAGTGGCGGGCTTTAGCAATGGATTGGCTCGATTAGGTCTGACGAGGAACTGATTTTCTCCCATTGTCTCATTCCAGTGTCACCGAGACAGACGAACTGCTCTGCCGTGTCTGAGGGTTTTAGACCTAGACCATCTAATCGTCAGCCTTGACCCCCGTAAATGGATTCCAGATCAAGAAAGAAGAAGGAAAATTGGCTTGTTGAGATGGGTACATACGTCAGTTGCCACTCTTCGCACACTACGCGATAGTAGGTGTAAAAGGTACGAAGTACATATGTACATCAACCTCGTATAACGGCCTCCGCGACGCATCACGGGAGTTGGGGGTCGGCGCCACTGGCCCGCGCTAACCCCAAAAGGGCCCGAGTCGGTGGTGTCGCGAGCCCCGGCGTGCGTTGACGGTCGGGCAGTGACACATCGCAATCGCAACCTCGCCAGCGAAATCTGGTTTGATTATTCTGCGACCGAGGAGAGGCCAGCACAGCCTGCACCTCTGCACCCTCTCCTCTGCAGTCCATCAACCCGTTTATCGCCTTCTCGCTCGGCCGTGGCGCGTCTGCTCGGCCGTTTCCTCGCCCATTTCTAGCCGTCGTCAGCCACATGCGTTTTGTGGTCCACATCCAGGTAAGTAAGGTACGTAGTACTCCGTTCGTCCCTGGTGGTACGGTACGTCCCCTAGTGCTCTGTAGACGACGACCCGCACCATTTTCCCACCAACGCCGGTACCTGGGTACGACCCGTTGTGCCGTAGATTGCGCTATGCCGCCGCGTACATTGTACCCATTAACTCAATCTCGCGTTCCCACCTCGTCGGTTGCCCGGGACTTCGCCACTTGCGTCTCAACGACCACAGATTGTATCGCCCGTGGCCGCGATGCACGTATGGCGTTCGCACCAAAAGGAACAGTACAAGCAAACATTCGCCGTCTGTCTACACACGCAAACTATCTGTTGGGACAGCCACTGCAACGGCGCAGCCACATGCTACCGCTACCTCGGGGCTACTGCTACATTACAGCGCTCTAGCCGGCGCGTGCCCTCCTTTACCTGAACCCGCTGGCAGCGCCCCGCTCCTACTTTGGCGGCCGTGGCCCCTGCGCCAGGCCCTGGCAGTTGTGGGCTGTGTGCAGTGTGGTGCCTGGGGCCCTGCGCTCCTGCTTCTGCGTGCTCCTGCGTGCTCCTGTCCTCTTGTCCTGTCGTGTTCCCTGGCCCTTGCACCGCACCTTCTCTCCCTCAATCCCCGACGGTCCCTGTTTTTCTCCGGTCCCACGTCCTCTTCCGACGTCCCCGTGTTTTCCTTCCATTCCCTTCACTTCATTTCATCGTCCCTCGTTCCTACGACCTACGACCAACCAGTTGATTGAACCGCATCTCTCCCCCCCTTCCGCTCCCTTTGCTCCTCACCAGCGTCTTCGATAGCAGATACACCACAATCATTTCGAGATGCAGCTTCGAGGGCTCCTTTTCCTGGGCCTCCTCGCCGGCACCGAGGCCTCGCGGATCGTCCGACGCCAGGATGCGACTGGCAGCTCCGGCTCTGGCGACAGCGCTGTTCAACCTACCGCCGCCGACACGACCGCCGATTCCGTGAGCAGCACCGATGCCGTCGTAGTCTCCTCCACCACCAGCGTCGATGAAACCACCTCTAGCAGCGCGCCCGCGGACGACACCACCAGCAGCTCCCCGGCCGACATCACCACCTCCGATTCTGCCGACACAACCATCACTCGAACGATCACAGTGACAGACTCCAGCGCCGCCACAATCACCAAAAAATCCACGGTCCAGAAAACTGTCACTTCCACCGTGGTTGTTTACTCTACCGCATTCAAGACGGAGACCGTGACAAGTTCGGGAGAAACGGCTACTAGCACCGTCTATGAGACGTCAACTACGTGGACCAACGAGAAGCGTGACCTCGCCCCTCGCACTCTCGCCCTTGACGACTATGTCTTTGTCGATGCCAAGCCTACCGCCGCTGCTGAGCTCCCTGAGGAGGATGAGTTTGATCTCAAGGCTCTCCTTCGACGAAACCACCTTGCCAAGCGCGCCACGATCACAGACACAATCACCGTCACCGTTGGCGGCGGTGATGGAAAGACGGTTACAAATGTAGTGACTCAGACCGTGGTTTCATCGACCAGCAGCGTCTCCAAGGTCACGAAGACAGTCACGGAGACCGAGGCCGCTGGAGCCAGCACCACCATCACAGTCACCAGCACTCTAGTTATCACATCGACCAGGGTGACAACTGGTGTTGTGGCTACGCAATCGGTTGCCGAGACCAGCAGCGCCAGTAGCTCGAGCGACAGCAGCTCCAGTAGCAGCAGCAGCAGCAGTGGCCTCTCCACGGGCGCCAAGGCCGGCATTGGCGCTGGTGCCGGTGTTGTGGGCCTCGCCGCCCTGGGTATTATTCTCTGGTGCTGCCTCAAGAAGCGCAACAAGCCTTCCAAGTCGGAGATCGACGACATGTTTGGCTCCTCCGAGGTGCCCGTTGGCGGCCGCGGTGGTCATGGCACTTCCCCTCACATGGCTCACGCCAACCACGGCTCTGAGTCTGGTCTCGCCCCTGGTCGCCTGCCTACCATGAGCTCAACCGCTGAGGGTTACCGTGGCACTGCCATTGGCGACGGCCGCGCCGGTTACGCCAAGCCCAACACCTACGGTGCCGCCTACAACGGTGTCAGCCCTGAGACGACTTACTCGCGCACCACCACCAAGAGTCCCGGAGGAGACGACCATCTTCCTGAGCACCCCAGTGCCGCCGAGATGCACAGCCCCGCGAATACTGCTGAGCTCGGCACCGACAACCTCGCCGCGGCCAAGTGGCACCAGCCTAACGCTGCCGAGATTGACAGCACCCAAGTATCGAGCCCGCGTGGATCAGAGCCCGCAGAGCACGTGTACGAGATGCCTGCCCAGCCGTACCGATAAACTGAGCGTTTCAGTGTCGGGAACTGCCCGATACCATGGACACTTACGACTGAAGATTCAAGAGGGTTAGAGTTCCCGCGGGATATACCGACAAGGACCCAGAGGGAAAGGGATAATAATGTCAGATACTGTACATACGATGTAAAATCTTTCCTTGTGTCAATGCATGGAGCTTCCACAGCGGATGGTGGAGGTGGTTCTGCGTCTCAAACTCGCCTAGCTGTACGCTAGTTTCCTTACTTACCTATCTATCTAACTACCTACCTACCTACACTACACTACACTATACTGCGATCTTGAGGGAAATTCTTTGGTTAACGCCTGGATTAGTTTGGGGCAAAGAAGGGTTGAAAAGGGGGGCTTCGAATCAGAATAGTTTTTTTTCTCTATGTTAATTGACTTCAAAGATATCCAATCCTGACGCCTGTCTGCTACGCGTTTGCTGATATGAATGATTTGATAAGAGTTGGATGTGTTTCCTCGGCAAGTGCTGATGTGTTGAGATAAGAGAAGTAGTGCTGGGCCTAGACATGCAGCTGGGGTAGTAGTAGGAGTACCTAGACGTGCATGGATTTCGAGTCAGCATACACTCTACAGAATCTTTTTCTGAAGAGTCCATGAGACGATCCAGGGTTGAATATTTGAGGAGTGGCCTGGTAGATGATCAGTGAGTTCTTAGAGTAAAAAGCAGGCAATGCTTGGTTTTCAAGTCAAATACTAGGTTAGTTCTTGCAGCGGGAGGGGCTGTCAGACACTTCGGGCTGGTGGCGCCATGCGGGACGGGAGCGGATGCAGGCAAGTCGAGTTGGCGCATGCAGCTTAATCGAGAGAGTCGCTGATCTCGCAAACCAACGGGGGGACTCCTCAGTACTCTCGATATAAACTCATTGCTAAAGATTAGACCGCGCTGTACTGGGCTGGATCCTCCGAATTCTACCTTGGCACCGGCTTCGTCTCGATGCGTACAAAGAGAGAGACGCAACACGAAGTATATGCCGCACGCGCAGATTCTACCTCGCCCGCGGGCGCCCTTCCCCTCGGACAGCGTCCTCGCAGCACCACGAGGGATTATACTCCAGCCTGACAAATATATGCTGGCGTTAGTGCCGGGGTCGATCTGGCCACTTTCCCGCCCAGTTTATTCCTCAGATGCGGTAGACGAGCAATTACTAAGAAGAGGAGTCACGGCTGGTTGTAGTGAAACCACCCACCTCGCGCCGCCCCGACTAGTTTTTTTTTTTCCTGTCCCGTTCCGTCGTCAGTTAATCAGCAGCTTCTTCGTCCCGTTTGTTTTACGTTCCTGGCTACGACGGCTTTGGCTTTGCTTCTTTGGAAGTCGATAGTCAAGTTGACAAGAGTCGAAGAGAGGTGTTAGTTCTCAGCCTGCACTAGCAGGACTCAACTTGTCGGAACCAACCCTTCGTCCTGAGTTGTCCGCCCAGTCGCAGTTTCACCATGGAAGTGCCTCCCAAGTCCGACGGCGAGTCTACGCCACCGGCACAGACTTACAGCCTCAGCGATGAGCCTCGCAACGACGTCGACGTTGAGACGGCCGAAGCGGAGAGACGGCTGGTCCGCAAACTGGACCTGCACATCATCCCGCTCATCATGGCACTGTACCTCTTCAGTTTTCTTGACCGGTGAGCCAATTGCCTCCAATGGCCTGATTTACAATGCTCATACGCAACGGCAGAGTCAACATTGGTAACGCGCGCCTGTACAAGCTCGAAGAGGACCTCGGCCTCTCGTCACAGCAGTTCCAAATCTCCGTGTCCATCCTCTTCGTCACCTACCTGCTGTTCGAGGTGCCGTCCAACCTGGTCCTCAAGCTCTTCACGCCGCGCCGCTGGATCGCCTTCATCGCCGCCGCATGGGGGCTCATCGCGACCCTCACAGGGTTGGTCAACTCGTACGGCGCCTTGCTGGCCTGCCGCCTGTTGCTGGGTGCCGTCGAGGCGGGCCTATTCCCCGGCCTGACAGTCTACCTGACCTTTTTCTACACCAAGCGCGAGTTGGCCCTGCGAGTGGGCTACCTGTTCGTCAGCGCCGCCGTAGCTGGCGCACTGGGCGGCCTGTTGGCGTACGGCATCGGGCACATGGACGGCGTGCGAGGCATGAGCGGGTGGCGCTGGATCATGCTGATCGAGGGCATTCCGAGTTTTCTAATTGGCATTGTGACGTACTTTGCGCTGCCGAACGATGCGGATACGGCGTACTTCCTCGACGACCGGGAGCGGGCCCTGATGCGGACGCGACATGCGCGCGAGTACGGCAACACGGCGTCGAGCCGCGAGTTCAGCAAGGCGGATATGATGATGGCGTTCAAGGACTGGAAGGTCTGGGCGTTTTGCGTTGCGCAGTTTGGTGTTGATACCATGCTCTACGGTTGGTTTGCCTTGTCCCACCCTGCAACAGAGGCGATGTGGCCGAACTCGGACATGACTAACAACTCCAGGCTTCTCAACTTTCCTCCCTACCATCATCCTCGGACTTGGAAAGTGGTCCACGGCTGAGGTCCAGCTCCTTACTGTGCCGTGCTACTTCCTCGGCGCCGCGGCGTACATGTCGACGGCGTACATGTCGGACCGGACGCAACGCCGGGGTTTATTCTGTGTCATCTTCGGCGCTATTAGTGTTGTGGGCTATGCAATTCTGCTGGCCGACGTGTCCTCGGGCGTGCACTACTTTGGCTGTTTCCTCGTCGCGGGTGGGCTGTACGTTGTAGTTGGTCTGCCGCTGGCTTGGGTGAGTTTGATCCGTATAGGTTTGAGAGTTGGAATGATGGCTGACTTGTGTTGCAGTTGCCGACCAACTCGCCCCGTTATGGAAAACGGACCACGGGCACGGGTATGCAACTCACTATGGGGAATGCCGCAGGCATAATGTCTGCATTCATCTAGTCAGTCTCTCGTTACGTTCCACTCAAAGAAGACATAGCTAACGCAAGAAATAGCCCCGCCGCGGACAAGCCTCGCTACACCCGCGGACACGCCGTGACACTTAGCATGGTCGGCCTGGGAACGGCCATTTACGCGTTCTTGTGGTTCTGGTACCGCCGAGAGAACCAGCTTCGCGCTGCCGGCGAGATCAAGGAGAAGCACCGCGGGATGGGGGAGGAGGCGTTGATGGAGCTGGGAGACGAGAGCCCGCATTATCGGTACACGATTTAAATGGGCGACAGTAGCGTGAGGGATTTCATGGACTCCTTGAGCAGTTGGGGTCGGGGAACCACAGTTATACTCGGGGTGAATGGATCAGAATGGGAGAGAAAAAGTCGGATGTGGTCGAGTTAAGGGTAGCATTCCTCGGGGGCGTGTATCGCTTTAATTACCTCAAACCGAGAGGTTTAGGCTTCCGTTAGTAGATTTACAATATCACCACCAGGACATACTGGGGATAAGTTGGAGCTAAGCAAGTAATCGTGAGGAAGATGTGGTGGTAGTTGTATGTTTTCCTCGCCAACACGGGTGTTGCGGCTTTAGGAGTGCCGCGGAACCCGACTAGAGAATGATGAACAACCTTATACACAATGATGACGACGACAGGACAGACAAAGTCATCGTTACGGTCGCCTGCATTCAACGGCGCGCCTCCTCCGCACCACCGCTAACCCGCCGGACCGTGGCATTAAGGACGGCGCCGGAGTGCGGTGCAGCTCCCGGAGTGGTGGGGGCGGCTCTTGCGGCATTCGCGGCAGTGACGGACCGGGATTGCCGTGCAGAGCGAGTGTGGTGATTGTGCCTCATGCAATGGGCGGCCTCGTAATATGTAGTGAACAGGACATGTCGTCGTCGTCGGCCTTTTGTGTAAGTGGGGAGTTGTGTACATGTATAAATCGGGATACGATGAGGCGTCACCAGCTTTCCTTGGCCTAGCGAGTGGAGTTTTGCCATGCACACGTCAGCATCAGTGCGTCGTCACTCGTCCAGCCATGGCTCGTCCGATCTGCCGCCTGTGCATATACGAACAATTCGGCATTGAGCGGCAGCAGCACTGCATCCGACACCACCAATGATCCGGCGTGTCGTTGGTAGGAAGACGGGTTGTCGAGTCAATGTGTTTGTTATGTTGGTGGCGGCCACAGCATGGCGGGAATTCTCACCAACATGCCATGGCTCCACAGCCAGCCATGGTCTCATCTCGTCTCTCATTTCACCCAGGACCTGCAACGGGCTTCGCCTCAAGAACAAGAAAACACAGCCGTGGCGGTCGTTGTCTGAATCCTTCGTTTCAACCGTCACTCATCGTCAGCCGCAAAGAGCCCACGGCCTGAGCAAATGACTAAGTAAGGTACTTCCCCTACCCGTCCTGCCGGCACCGGTCCCCTTGTCCGAGACAATCCCCGTCGAGCACCAACCGCACGTGGATAGCGTGTCTCTCAGGCTGGCACTCGATCCACACATTCATCCAGTTGCCAGTCCTGCCAAGGCCTCTTCTCCCACGTCTTGCCTGACCAGATCGCCACGGGAAGGCTGAGCCGTCACCCCCTATTACCAGTCCTAAACCCCCAGGTTTGGAGGTCCCTGCAGACGTGCCAGCCAAGAACGGAGCCTACGCGTAACGCCGTAGCTTTAGTGGACGCCGGCATTTAAAGAAACCAAGCCGCTGCTCGCCTCAAGCCCTGTGTCGTGCCGGGGTGTCTCTTGTCTCGTGAGGAATCATCGTCCCCTGTTGTCAACTTCTCTCTGCTTTATTCACATCCTTCGCTTCCTTCCCCTGCAAAGTCCTTTGTCGACTTGGTCCATTCGCTTTTTCCTTCTTCACCTCGAGCTTCCCCTTTCTGCCAACGAAGCAGCTACGCCGCCATCCGGGTCCTTTACAGCTATCCATCTGACAGCACCGATCCACATCCACATTGTACTACCGACCTCCCTTACATACAAACATCTCTCGACCTACCTTCGAGAACCGACATCATGCGCGTCCAGCTCAAGCACGTCCTGCCCTTGGCTCTCCTCCTCACTGGCGTTGTGGCCAAGACGACGACCGACGATTCTTCCAGCACCGCGGTGTCAGACGCTTCGGCTACGGCCGACCAGACCACTGCGACTACCGACGCTACAAACACGGGTGACGAGAGCAGCACGGCAACAGGCAAAGCAGCAGACAAGACGAGCAAGACGGATAAGAAAACCACCAAGACCAAGGCGGACAAGACCACCACGGCTGCGCAAGATACCTGGGTAGCCTCTGTTCAGGCGACAGTGGCTCCCGACCTCAACGCCGGCGCCGTCTCGCTCAAGGACCCAGGCTTCATTGTCCTCGGCCTGGCATTCGGCATGATGATGGTCGGCACCGCATTCCTTTGAACGCAAGACTCGGACTCGATCACAACACACACACAAACACTTGCATCGGCCATTTCTGGGGGAGGGGTGGTTTCTACTTTTGGGTGTCTGGAGTTCTGAGCAATCGGCTTTTTTTTTCTTGCTTCTTCTTTGGAGCTAAGGCGGCCAAGGTGCCAGGGGGAACCTGACTGGGGGCTAGACTGGGGGCCGGAATGGACAGTAATAAGACAAGGCCAGTGTGGCGCTGAGACATTTCATTTGGAGCGAAACGGGGACCTCAGGGCTGCTAAGAAAAAAAAAAAGAACGTGCCACCGTGGAAAGGGATGAGGCCTCGGGGATAATAATATTTTTTTTTTTTTTTTGTACAGGCGGTACAAAACGTTGAATAAAAACCAACCACGCATTGCCCCAGAACCCAAAGCCGGTGATAGTTCGAGCTATTCCGGAACTAAAGCATCTCGGAACTAAAGAGAAGATCCGGAGGTGCGGCCCCACAATCGGCGGTGTCGGAGCTGGCGCGGGGCTGTTTTGGGCGGTTTGGGTACAAAGAGGGGACGCCGTCGTCACGATGGGATAGCTATCCTTTCCTACTTAACTCTGAAGCAATTATAAGATCGGCAAGTTTACGCAGGCACAAGGAATCAGTCATCATGGCACCAGTCACGCACATC
This sequence comes from Ilyonectria sp. MPI-CAGE-AT-0026, assembly GCA_020744155.1. Taxonomy (NCBI): domain Eukaryota; kingdom Fungi; phylum Ascomycota; class Sordariomycetes; order Hypocreales; family Nectriaceae; genus Ilyonectria; species Ilyonectria sp. MPI-CAGE-AT-0026. Next base: position 923,305 of record JAGPNQ010000018.1, read on the forward strand.
GCCTTTGTGCAGTTCAAGGCCGAGGTGTCGGCTACGGAAATAAACACGGTGAATGCTCTCTTCGCAACCGCACCCTCGCAGCATAGCAGTAGGCTAACTGCATCACTCGCCCAGGCCATCGAGAACATGCTCTCCCTCAAGGACCGCTGCCTCCACCCGGTGACGGGCAAGCCGTACATCCTCTCGTCCAAGGGCGGCGCGGACAACAGCATCGAGGGCATGCAGGACGGCATCACGCACGCCTTCGTCGTCGAGTTTGCGAGCGTCGAGGACCGCGACTACTACGTCACCAAGGACCCTGCGCACCACGAGTTCTTCCAGAGCCTGGGGCCCGTCATGGCGAAGGGGCAGGTGGTCGACTTTACGCCGGGCAAGTTTTAGAGGTGGGATGCTGTATAAGCGAGCAACAACAGATTTTCTAGAGAAATACCAACTTGCTTTCAATGCTCTGCCAGCCAACCACACTTTGGGGATTCATGCTTCCATCTTCTCCCGCTCGAGATGATCATCGACAAAGGCTAAGCCACCTGCTAAACCACCTGTAGGATCCAATCATAGCGCCCACAGTCGACGTCATCACATCCACCCCGCCATCTGCCCAACCAACCCACCAGCAACCCCACTCCGCCGGCGTCCCTGATAGCAATGAAGCCCAGCATAACAGCATGAGAGCATGATATGCGGCTCAATGCCAGGCGCGAGCAGATGGCCAGCACACGAGACACTCGCCAGGGAGCCCTTACAGCGCTGGGCTTCGTTCCAGGCTCAGCTGGCGCCTCGGTGGCTTTCCCGTGGCTTTCCCGTGGCTTTACAGTGGACCGGCCGCGCCAACTGAAAGCTCGCCACCATACCCGTTTCTTCTTCGTACCGTGCAGGTGCAGAACGGCCTGGACTGGTGGAATCTCGTCTGGTCTTTAGGCTTTACCGGCCCTGGAGCTCGCTGGGCTGCGCTAGAGAATCAGGTATGTGCCCTAGGCGCTGGAGGAGCTGTAGGTGCTGTAGCGCTGCAGACTGGCCCGCGTGGGGACCCGATACAGTGGAGCTACGGCCGCTGATTACTGGGCAATGTCCGGGCGCCCAGTGCCTTGCATCCCACCATCCCATCCCATCCCGCGTGCCTTTCCCTCCATCGCGGCATCAGCACCAGCGGCCGAAATTCTAATCCACTACATCATTTCTTTCATCGCAATCCCGCTTCCGTCTATCTTCTGCTCCCCGGATATTGCGTCTCCATCGCCCCCATAGTATAGCCGCTTGCGCCAGACTCCCGCTTCTTCTACGACGCAGATATAGCCCCTGTACTTCATCGGCCCCCACCACCGTCGTCATTCTGTATCCATCCATCTCAACGTCGCCACACAAAGAAACTACAGCGACTCTCGTCTAGATCCCTCCTGATCGCCTCCTCCCAAGACAGTTCGTCATGGCGCAGGCGTCGCATCCGACCTTCATCAACCTCCCGCCTCCGAGCTCTCGACCAGACACTCCGTCTGAGGTGCCGTGCGTCCCATCTTCTCTCTCTGCCTCCTCCCCCGCGACAACATCACCATGTCTCTCGTCGAGATTGAAATGAAACTCACCCCATCTTGACTCTCCAGTGGAACGCCCACCAGCACCACCACCTCTCTCTCCGCGCTCTCCACCACTGCTATCAAGGACGGCCATCGCGGCCACTTCCCGCCGGGGTCCTTCAGTCGCGGCCACCAGCACAACCCCTCCACCACCAGCCTCGAGGCTGAGCGCGCCGATCGCATATCCCGTCTCGCCGGCCTCGAACGTGTCTCGACTCTCCGCGCGCCGCCTCCTGGGTCCGCGCCCGGTGTCGCCTCATCCATCTCTCCCCAGACCACCCCGACCTCTACGACAGGCTTCCCGACCAACTTCCCGCCCAACTTCCCCGCGACCCAGCACTTGACGCCCGCCTACTTCGACAGCAATGGCCAGCCCGTTGCCGTCACAAAGATGAGCACCGTTGGTACGGCCAGCGCAACCGAGAGCCACATTGACGACGGCGACGACGGGCGCACTACCGCGGGCGAGCGAGACGAGGACATGCTTAGCACCGGCACCAATTACCGCGAGGCTGATTCCATCGCCAGCATGGGCGCGTATCCCGATGACCGCATGGATGAGGATCTCGACGGCATAGCTACCCGCTCTATCGGAGGCTATGACGATCGCATGAGCGACGACGGCTCTGCCTCCCTGGTCGGCTTCGGCGAGGGAGCCGGCAGCACCGTCTCCGGCCCCATCTACCACCGCCGGCCGGCGCCTGGATCCGCCACTGCGCAACATATCTGGGGTCTCGAGCGTACAAATTCGGGCATGAGTGATGCTCGACGCGAACGGGATATCCAGATGGGTGACAATGCGCCTGTGAGTGCCTCGGTCCTGCAGGAGCGCCGAGATGCGCGCATGGTAGATGGAGTAGCAACGGATCCGACGTATCAGGGGCATCCCTACGAACACGACTCATTCGTTGACACCACCTTCCGCGGGCCTGTGTCAGCTGCACAGTCGCAATCTCTACCCGGCGGAGGCCAAGACACGGCCGAGAGAATCATACAAAGACTAGACAGCGGCGAGACGAGGGCGGGATCCTCTGCCGGTCTGGTAGGGCCTGGTAGGAGCGGTGAACCTCTGGGAAAATTCTACTTCGAAGGCGAAAGACGAGACAACTAATGTGTAACTCTGGGGAGGACTATAGGCTATCAGAGCCGCAAGGCAACGTGCGCTCGGGGCAGCATGTCTGGAGGAAAAGTGACGTGTGATGGGTTTCCTCTGTCGATCCCTGGTTTTGGACCATGTGGGATTCTTTTACTATTACGACGCCGTGTTTTCAGTCACGCTTGAGGCAGCGATTGAGTGATGCCAATGTTGAACGTCCGGTATGACTTGGGACAGCAGAGCACGTCTCGCGATTGTATGTATCATGTGTAAGTCAGTACCCGCTAACTGTGTATGTGGTTCTTGACTAAGTGCTTCTTTCGTCCGGCATCCCGTTTGATGCGGTAATATGATATTTCTTTGCTTGCTGCCGTTGGGACTTAATCTATCGGTGATGTGCTACCGTCAGTAGAATTGTGAGAATGAGTCTACCCTGAAGTGGGTGCAGCAATAGAAAGTGTAATGTGATTACATTATCTACATATCAAACACTCATTCTAGATGTGTCGTCTTCTAGTCTTCAAAGACAGTCGTTATTGCTCGAGTCGAGATTTCCTGAGCTATATGGTTTGATACCACTCTCTTATTCATAAACAGAAAACCACGACAGAACACATCACAGAGCAAACTAGGAAGGGACAGAGTATGCGTTCTTATAGGGTACCAGGTCCCTCTCGCTTCGCGCGATTGTTGTCATTGAAATAATAAAGAGCTTCAGAGTCTCGCCATCACAGCCTACCCTGATTCATCTCAGCGACTCTCTCGTCTCACCAAAGGGTGTCAGCAACGATAACAAGATGCGGCAATCATCAAAATGCCTTCCCAGTGAAGTCAAATGCATAATTGGCCTCCCTTTATCGCGCGTCTCTCGCGTCGGGGATCGTTTCTCTCCCGGCGAGAGGGGATACAAGACAAGAAGACAGGAAACCCCCACACAGCCAGACGATAAAAGGCCTGCCCCCTTCCCCTGACCAGCTCATTCACCAGCCGAAGGTGAAGTAAACTGTAAATCATACCATACCACCGAGTCTCATCCCATTGAGAACTGCAAACAGCAGGGGATCTATTAATCCCACAGCGGCCGTAAAAATCGGGGACCTTAAGCCTGTCATTCAGAGGTGCGCCTTGTATCAAGTCCCGCGATCAAGTTGTTCCAGAAAAGGTGCCCGGTAGAACCATGACTAAAGTCATTTCCTCGAACCTTGTATTCTGTTGACGGTTGACTGCGTGCTGGAGGTCCCGCGTGAAAAGCGAGACGGTCGTGTTTCGAAAAGAAACATGAAAATAAATGATAACAGACTGGTATACCATCTTTGCGCATCGAGCGGAGTCGAAAATCAAGAAGTCCGAACAACCCTGCGTAGTGAGGGCCCCGACCTATGGTGTCGTATCTCCCGCGGCTCATTAGCAGGAGACGACGTGAGGCCGTAACGTATTAATGTTCAATATATATATGATGTTCATGTGCAAGTGAAGTCAAGGCCCATTCGTCGGGCTATGCCTTGCCAATCCCAAACGGCGATCCAGTCGCCCTGCTCCATCGCGGACCAAACCGCCTCGAGGAGCTCACATGCGCGATCGCAGTTGCGAAGGCCAGTGTAGCCACGAATCGCCTTGATGGCGGTTCTAATCCTCTCGCGTTGACCGCTTTCGAAGCACGCCGTGCCGATGATTAGGCAGGGGATCAGGAGAAGGGTCTGGGAGGGGTCCGAAGGCTTGAACGACTCCAGGATGACAAGCGACTCCTCGACGGCAAGGGTGATGCGTCGGTCGTGATACGCGGGGCGTCGGCTAGGAGGCGGCGAAGTTGCTCTTGAGGCATCTTCGGCATGGGAATCATGCTCGTGCATCGAGTTGCTCCTCGACGGGTTCCGGGTTGACGGCAGGCTATGAGGGGTGTGGACACCATGAACAGGCGCCCTGGTCGTAGAAACGGTAGCAATCATTGAGGCTCGTCGCGGAGGAGCAGCTGTCACAGGAGGCAATGCGGGCAGGGTACTAAAGGTCGAGCGCCGGATCGATGAGGCGGATGGTGGGTAGATGGTCCGGAAGAGATACACCCACATCATCTGCTTATAAAGTAGCGCTACACCATCGCGACTATCACCAGGAGCCCATTGAGGTGACCATTCCCGGATGGCGGCGTCAATCTCGGCGGCTTGGTAAAGGCTGGTGTAGTCGACGAGAGGGTCGACGCCAGCAGCCATGTTGTCTCGAATGGTGTTTCGGATGGTGGTGATCTGGGACAGATACTGGAAGAGGCCATCCGCAACGCCAAGAAGTCGAGGGGGGTTAATAGGACCAGTAGGCTCCCAGTCCTCAGACGACAGACGATTGGTCATCGTCTCAGGGTGCCAAAACAGATCGTCGGCAAAGATGTGATACTGGAAGAATTCGGTGATGAAGGTATGGAAGGCTGGGTCTTCGGGCGGCGAGTGTCTAATGAGTGCCTGGTAGGCCTGCAGGTGGACGCGGTGTTCGCCCCGTGGGTTTCCCTCAGCTCGAGTCTGTAGTAGCAAGCAAAGCATCTGTCCGTATCTCGCGGACAGAATCGTCTTGTACTCAGGGTCGTCCTTGTCCATGGATCTGCCCATGTCCTTATAGAGTCGCTTCATCGCCTCGTCGTGATGGTAGTCGGATCGCTGCTGCAAGAGTTCCCGGCTGGACTGTGGGTTATCTGCGAGCAGCTTGGCACCGTAGGGGGTATCCAGGTCAATGTGCTTGCTACTAACGGCGAGAATTGAGTGCATCAGCCCTTGGTGCTTGTTGGCGAGTTGCAGGATGATATCCTTGAAGGCGTTCTTGGCTTCGCTCTCGACTGTTAGGATATTACTCAAGTTGGCGATGTAATGCTTCCAGAAGATCTTGTCTTCGGCAGTTTCGACGCCATGGAAGATGGGCTGCATGGTGATGGCTGGGAGGCTTTCCCGTCGCATACGTTCTGCTTCTGTGGTTAGGTCGTCACTTCACTGTCGCATTGAACAACATACCCTCTTCAGCCCGTTCCTTGCCGCTCTTCCAGATCTGCTTCTCATGATATCCTTCGCATACCACGGCGTTCTTCTCGCAATTCATGCCTAGAATGCAATGTTAGAAACAGCATATTTGACGAGATAGGGTCGAGTCGCACATCGAGGTTTGGCTTCGTCGCACTTCTTCTTTCGCTTCCGACAAGTAATGCATCCGGTTTTTGATCGACCCTTGGTTACTTTGCTCGCGCCTATAATAGGGGTATGTGCGTGCTTCCTTGGTCGTCCTCGAGGTCGCTTTTGCTTCGAATGGCTGGTCGGGGCGTCGGACTCGGCAGTGGGAGCCAACGGGGCGGCCTTCAATTCATCCAACCTCAGGTCGTCGTCCATAGGCTCTAGCTTTGGGATGGTGAGGATGTCGTCAGACCCTTGTTCCCAATTGTTGTCCATTTCCACATCGTCACGCTCGACGTATCCTGTACTCCAAGAATCGGTGCACGACGACGATGCGGAGTGGACCATGGTCGGTGCGGAGGATGCATCCATAGCCATGTCCATCTCGGCGCTGATGGGAGACAACTGGCCGGCCTGCAATTGAGTCGTCGATGTGTTGACCATCCAGGCGGTATCCGTCGGCGAGGGGGACTGCGGAACCATGGATTCGTGAGCCTCATCAGAGGACATGCTGTGATTATCCGACCACGACAAACTTCCGTCCTCGGACACGAGCGTGAGTGGGCGATCCATGCCTATCGATAACGAGAGCGAATTCCCCTCCGAATGTTGAGAGATATCCAGGTGTAAGAATTGACGAAGCGTTCTAACCGGCGGTCCCAGGCTAGATGAATGGCTCGACAATCATACGCAGGCTTCGGAGGTCATAGGGTGACAAGTTGGCAGACAAATGTGGGGGGCGTGGCGGCGGTGGGCGTTAGGTCGGGCTAGCCATCGACACAGCACACCGGCGGCTGATCGAAGCTCCTTGTGGTCGCCTAGGAAGGGCGACGAGTTGGAGTGCGTAGGCGCAGGATGAAAGGGAGGGAAGTGGGAGGAAGATCTGAGGGTGGAGGGGCCAATGTGGGTGGAGAGGTCTTATTTGGGAAGCCAGGCTAGCTAAAGGGTGACAGGGCGTGGAGGATTGAGATCCAGCAGTGTGCCTTTGGTGCCCGTCAACTCCATCTCCCCACAGCCATCGTGGTCCAACTGGGGGGTTCGGATCCAGTTGAGGACCAAGGCAGCGTGCACAGAGGACGCCATAGAACGCCATGGGCTAGGTGAGTATCATTCTCCTCCAGGGGACCAGAAACCCGCCGCCATGTGCCGTCGGTCCCGTCCTGGACGCCGATGGTGCCCTTGTGGCTTGGTGCCTCCCCTCCAACCTGGCCTGGTCTGGGCTGACTGGTGACTAGGCTTGGCTCCTATGATGGAGGATTGGGACATGGAGGGGGCCAGACGCTGGACGCAAGTCTCCACCTCGAGTGATGGGGGGACCCATCCAACAGCCCCCCCTCCATCTTTAGCGTCGACGGGGGCCTCGAAGAGGACAGTGAGGTACTTGGGGGTACACAGTCCGGCCTTTTGCTAAGTGGGGCGCTGGCCTGTGTCGTCGATTTGGGTGGACTGGGGTTGACGGTGAGCAGACTGCGCTACTGATGTTGAGGAGCCGAACGTGATGCGCGGAATTGTGATTTCTGGACAGGCGCATTCCAGGAGGCGGTCCCCCTAGTCTGGAGACTGGCACGACTTCGATAGCGAGCGGTGATTTGAGCCTTGCGTTTCACGAACAAGACGGAGCGTGGGATAGAAACGAAATGGCATGCCCGCGTGCAAAAGTTGTGGAGACTAGGGCACCGTCGTGGTTCGACCATGTGTTGGTCTCGTCAATGAAGTCGCACGACAACGACATCCACCAACTCCGCGCCGACTCGGCCCTGCGAGAGCTGGCACGCCAGTGGCCGGTTTCGATCCATGGTGCTGTGACATGATATCATGCCCAACCCGAATGAAGTCGAGTCAGTATCCGCGATGGCGGTTGGCGTTCCGTCCAGCGCTGCCCTGCATGCGTTTGGGAATGTTGCAACCTCCCAGCTGCATCCAAGAACACCCTAAGAGGCATGTCTTAGCCTTGGGCAGAGATACATCGTCCTGCTAATTGGCGGAGGTATTGCTCGCTCAACCTTGGGCCTGTGATTTGCCCGCGTACATGGCTCAGCCAATCAAGGAGGCATTGCCCAAGTGCTGCTCGGAAACGTCAAAGTTGCTGCGAAGGCGGCCCGGGATGCACTGCATTTCAATCAAGACATCACCATGCAGACGGATGATCTGGCTCTTTGTTGAGAGGATCGCCGTCACCGTTGTCGTTGCTGTGCTGGCCTCGGCATCCCGCAATCGTGATTCAAAGCCGAAGGAGGGTGCAAATGGGCTGATGGCGAGGTGTTCTCTTGCCTGCCCCCAATGACTAGGCGGCATTGGGAATAGATTTTCACAAACTGCACCGTGTAGGTCTGCCATGACTTGCCGGAACGGCGTAGCCACCAACAGTCAAGTTGGAGGCTTATGGCTTCCTCCATACCGATACCGGGCTTGCGAACGTGGTGTTTGAGGTTTCTTGTAGGTTGGTAGTAAGTTTAAGACCAGTTCCACAGTGCGCGTCATTTCTTCCCGGTATTTGAATTGCGTCAGGGTACCGTGCGAATGGAGCGCATACGGTGCGGTCCGAGCCTCGCGTACCTACCACCTACCAGGCCAACATTCAACTCCAACTGAGACTCTAACCCTCTACAAATCCTATCATCACCACCCGGCGACATCGCTGCCGCAGGTCCAGCTACGCCATCCGCCAACTGGCCTACATTGTGCATGCAATTCTCCAACATATAATATGCACAGTAGCCTGCTTACGACTTCGGCGGAGGCTCCGCCTTGGCCGCGTCTAGACCGTTGACGAGCCACACTACTCTGTTCGTGACTAGGCCATTGGAGGCAAGATTACGCACTAGACAATCACCAACACCTCAATTCACACTCTTTGTCTTGGTCACGTTAAGCTGGTAAGTAAGCATTTGAATTCTTCCGACTTCCGTCCCCCTTTTCATTGCACACCTAGGGACTAACTGACTGGTGCCAGGCCAGGACCCCCAATACCGCCCGACCTAGATGCATCCCACTACTGCAGTGTCTCATTAGCGCACGCATGGCTCTCGGCCAGCTTCGCAATCAACTTGCCAGGATCAATGCCAACCACTCCAATGTCGCGCTAAACTTGCCATTGTCCCGGGTTTTGATGTCCTGAGGACGACGGTTGATACTACCTTGGCCTTCGATCAGCGCGTTGTGCCGCTTCTCATGGCAGAAACGTGGCCGGCCAAGTCTCCTGACTCCCTGGTCGATCCTCACATTCGGCATTACCCACCGAGCCCACCGAGCCCCATGTCCAGCCGAGCCGAGCACACACGTTGTTACTTTTCTTGGAACCGTGCTGGTTGACTTCGATATTTTTTCCAAGCATCCATCTTGGTCCACCAGAACATGTGGGAAGTTGCATCTCCCGCAGTTCAGCACTTCCTCACGGGCCTCGAAGTGGCCAAGGCGGACTCCTCTAGTGAGACAAAGCTTGCTTGGTCGGTCGATCATCCCAGGCCGCTTGGTTGCCAATCCACTTGACGTGCCGACCATCTGCATTCGATAGTTCCACCCTCGAGACCACTCGCGCAGAACACTCTGATCTTGCCGACATTATAAATGAGCATCTGCGGCCGCTCTCCGCTGAGCACAGCCAGCCAGCAGGGCCTCCAGAACCCACTCGATTTGCGAGGTACTCAATTGTACTGTACCACTAGTAGCGTCACAACTGCGACCTTTGAGATGCCGATTAACCCCCACGCCAAACAGCAAGGATCGAGCTCGGCTGCCCACTCGGTGCCACCTTAGTGACCATATTCGCCGTTACATATGGTAGCATTCAGAAACCTTGTGTCCGACTAGGACATCTTTCGAGACGCAACTCCAGCCCAAGAACAGCAACGCCCGTCTTTCTGTTTTGCTTTTTCCGATGGCGGGGGGCAGTAGTCGGTAGCCCTGGCTAAGATGCAATCCCCTGGCCTTTGCCGGGAACCAGGGCTGATAACTCCTGGTATAAACCATGCCGTATAATATGCTGGTCCTTGCCATTGGGGCCTTGGGATTTGGCATCGAGACCCCAGATATTTTGAGCATCAGCCTTGACAAGCATCGAGTCTTTCTAAAAAAAAAAAAAAAAAAATCCCCCAGAAGCTCATAACGCCTGATTGAGCATGGGCACAGCCTGGTACCCGAGAGATTCGATTGTCCTGCCTCGGTGGTGATCCCGATGCAAGTGGCAGTAGAAGGGTCGTATTGTGCAAATGCGATTCAGGAATCCCTCCACATGACACTGACGCAGATCCCCGCATCGCCTTGGACTTCCGATGTACATACGAACGACGCTCTCGTATGTGGCGCCCCCGGAACAGCCGAGTTCGTACTCCGTTCCTCTCATTGGGAGGCCTTACTCATTCTCAATGCCTAGTCAGAACCCTGGTGACTAGATGGGGGCGATGGGGCATGCAACGGGCAAGAGTGGACGAGGGTGTAAGACATGCATCCCAGCAGGTCCTGGGCAGTACCGTATTGTCAATTTTCCGGATTGCCCAAACAAGTAACCCTCGTCTCTAGCACAAGGTCGGTTGAGGCTGGACCCCTCCCTCCAACGAAGCCACAACGGTTTCCAAGTTGTGCTATTTGGTCCGGTCTTTCAGGCTAGCTGCTGATTGCCACACGATGCTTCGGGCATTGACGAAAATGGACGAAAATACGCTCCCGTTCAGCCACCGTCCTCACTATTACTACATCAGTTAGGGGACGCAGGAGCTTGGTGGACAAAGCTTCACCCCCGCCGGCATGCAGAATGCACATGTTCCATGGAGCAAATGGGAGGCTTGACACTCGGGGCTCGCTTGGGTCCGCATGGATCCGCCGTCTGCCAAAGTCCATCTGTGTCCAAAGCCTTTAGAGGACTACTGCGGATCATTCAACGAACATGCACCCAAAGCAATGGCTTGGGCGCGAGCTGGACGTCGATGGCTGCCAACCACGACCAGCTCTCCAAGAGGAAACATGCAAATAGCGCAGCGCCTCCATCATGCCTTTCTGGGCCTAGTCGGCTTGAAGCGAGGACCGAGGAGAATTGTGCGAATCTATGCACATAGGTGGTACTTTGGGCTACCTCTTACAAAGCCAGCCCAATCGGGCCCAGCAGGCGCTTGACTTCGAATTGGCCTTGTCGGCTGTGTTGTGAAACCCCCAGAGTTGGTATTGGTGTTTCTGTTGCCTTGTTCTGGCGTCTTTTGGCAATTATCCCATGGATTGGTTCACAGAGTACAATTCCATTCGTGCCTTCGGTTGGACGCGAGCGGAACGATCGCCGTCTAACGAATCCCCCTGGCTGAGACCCCTGAAGGTGCGGTGACCTACAAACGGCTAGTCATGAACTCGATTCAGCTGCTTTTCAAAAGACGTGAACGCAACCAGGTGATGGTTGGTCATCTCAAGGCAAAGGAACAACGTCATTAACAGAATTGCCACATGAAGCCCGAGACACAGCCGAATCTCTCGATGCGAACATTTCCGAGATGCTGGTGTCTCACCGCTCGACGGTGTGGCTCGGGCGGTCTGGTGCCGTGGATTTGAGTTCGACGGCGCCCCAGTCAAGGTGCGGACCGTGACTGACTCCCGTCTTTTCCCTAGCTTCGTGACTGGGCGGGCGAATGGACCCAACCAGGTTGTCGGCCTCTAGTCCTTCCGAAGAAACGTGCTCACCAGCAGACGTCATTCTCACCGCGCTGGCGACAAGAGATGGATGCTAGTACGTGGTAGCTTGGTCTGTTCCCGCTTGCGCTATTGGTGCAGACCGTCGTCCACCGTGAGGTCTTCTGAGACAGTTCTGGCCTCTATTCTCTGGCCTAACCCGTCTCATCTCTCAAGTAGCGGCTCAAGGGATGATCCCAAGATGGCGCGCGCGATCTCTCGATCCCCGGTGGTAGGCGGACCTGCAGCATTGACACGCAGCATGTCGTTGGATCTCGTCATTCTGAGGTTTACCAACAAAAGACCCTTGGCGATCCATCCATACGGCACATGTCTGCGCTACCACGCTGTTGGTCTCGATCTCGTTGCAGACGAATCTGTACTGTCGGTCTACTTGTGTGGCCAAGCTCGTATCCAGGACACCACTTGCACTGAGAACCAAAACGCCTGGCACTCAGCTTATTGACAATCCCAAAGGGCCAGGCCTTCGAGGCGCTACTCGACGCGCAAGATAGTCCCCACCATCAGCCCTCATTAACTCACCAACTCGTCAACTGACACCCTTACGGGGCTAGCAGCAACCACCCCAGGCCAGCGCCACACTCGTAGTATGCCCCGTCTACGGTTGGGTCCCAACATGGGCACTCAGCCCAAGCAAGTGGACGAGGATGAAGCTGGCACGAGAGCGGCCAAACTCGATTGACTTGCAACTAGCCTCGATGGCATTGACCAAGACTCAAGAAAGGGTATGGCGAGCGCTGAGATCTGCCGCCACCGGGCCGGCTCGATCTCCAAAATGTTCGACCGGGCCGGGTACTTGGGAAGATGCGGTGAGTCGTGTCTTGGCACAGCGAGTCGAAACTCACATGCCTCTGCGACAGTGGCATCCAGGACACAACATAACGAGCGCGCTCTGTCGTCCCAAGCCACTTAGTTGCAATGGGACGAAGCCCCCACGGAGAACATGTCATGGCACTGTTCAGGGAACTGGGTATCTACGGTCACTAAGGTGTACTGCCTTACCAGTGTCGCTTGAAGATGGACGGCCCTGTGCTATTGTCAGGGCCCATGATCGCCGCCTACTACCATAAACGGGGCCGTACTACGGAGTAGATTGCTCCAGACCAGACTTGTAATAATTCCGGACTGCTCCTCCCAGACAAGGGCTGCACGGTCTTGCATTTTTAATGCCCCAGCCATAAAACGCATCCCCCGGTCAATATGAACAACCCCGTGCTTTCAGAGTACGGCTGGAGGCGAGAAGCTTTGGCCGTGGACCGTGCCAGCTGTTGTGTCAGTTTACGATGGCGATCCTTCAACCCACATCCCGAATGCACAACGGCCAGCCCTGAGCTTACTGAGGCGCAAACTCTCTCTCCTTGAAGCATCAGCAATTGCACGAGGCTGCCTGGTTAGCTCCTTTCTGTAATGTGCACAATGTGAACTATAGCTGCCGTGTGGTATTAGTTTTGGGCTGGCCGATTCATGGTGGCTGTAAGTCTCGCCGGCCAAGTCTCCGAGGATACGTACTGCGATCATCATAACTGCTTCATTGGCTGAGGAGTCTCAAAGATGTTTCCCTCGTGCCACTCACCTACCCCAGGAGTTCGGGTCGATCCATCACCCCAAGCCATGGGTTCGTATGATTGCTCCGGTCTCCAGATCCTCCATCACCTGAGGACGCCATGGGAGGTTTGAGGCTGGCTATACATAGCGTGGCTAGCCACTCACCTAGCTCGCAGGGGGTTTCCATGGCCCGTGGCGACCCGTCGGTTGGCCTCTCGCCCTAGTCAAAGGCCTTGGATAGGCTGAAAGGGGGGAGGGACGTGCTTCGGGTGTTGGCCGAAGACAAGACTAAGACTTGCTTCTTCTTCCTCTCGTGGTTTGTGGTTGTTGACTACTGATATAGTACGCCCATCTTTGTTCCATATACCCCAGACGGGGGAGGGGAAGAGATCGACAGGCTATGCACCTCAGGGGTGGAGCTAATTATTCATGAAATGAATTCCGGTGATGATGATGGAGGCCAACTACAGGTGGGGGGCGTGGGGAGCGGTGTGTTGTGCTAGCGGGTGTATTGGATGCCTTCACCAAACCACGACCGAGACGATGACAGATTGGAATGCCGGACCGCGATTAAAAGTTCAGCCGTTACATCATCGCCCACAAACTGTGCCACGAAGGAGGCCCAAGGCCCAACGGTGTGTTGCAACACTCCTACCCAACGCCCTCAACACAGGGCCAGATGTGCCCCTCTGCCGGCTCTTGGCGGTTCTCTACCGGTATTATTGCCAGCCAGCAGCAGCTCGGCACTTTGTCACCTTGTCACCAAGCATAGAGCCAGTAGCCACACCTGCAGTAACCGTCAACCTTCCATCCGTCCACTCTGAGGCCCCAGCGCGCCTCTGAGGGCAGGCCTGCTCGTGGCATTTTGGAGCTGCGCGGTGGGATGCAGGTGATACGGTGGGGAGCAGGTCTCGTGCATCGTCACGGGGCGGGGGCATCGCGACTCGGGGGAATGCCTCGCGTTTTCCTCATGTGCGGTTGGTGTGGGCTGTGCCGTGGTCAAGCGCGGTGCGTCTGGGCCTCGTCGTCTGGCCATGTACTTGGACCGACCATAGAGGGACTTGGGCTGCTGTTGTGTGTGTGTGCGGTGAGGTACGTGTGTGCCTCTCTATGTACATGAGCCCGCGGATGTTGAGTGTGTGTGGGCATCGCGGGTAGTTTGGTTTTCTGGGCTCAATGTGATTCATGCAGGATACGAGTCACGACATGGTGATACGACGGACTGTTGGAGGTTTCGCGCGGCCGTGGATACGTGGATACGGGGACACATGATGCTGACATGGATGGGCGTCAGCCAAAGGATGAGGCTTCATCCATGAACGATTGCGGAGTGACCGTGGTGAGTTGACGGTGAATGTCTCACGCCATCTCGCCAGCCCCATCGGTACTGGACCTACCGCTCCGCAGCGGCCGAAACTAGACGAGTCTCATATCATTCCAACAGACGACCAAGAGATTCACGTGCTGTATTAAGCATAGTTGGTGGTCAGACAGAGGTGTCAACTAGGGGTTTGCATTACTCCGTCAGTGATGAAAAACATCGCTCGGGACGTTGGATCGGACAAGGTAACCCTATTCCCGACAACCGGTTTTCAACAAGATGACAACCAAGCTTTCACCATCCCACCACCTCGGTGACAACAGGCAATGAGACCGCAACCTTTTTATCTACGCCGCGGTACAACCTCGTCCTCTCTCCTCTCGTCCACTGCTACTCTCCCCACACTGAGCCTCGTACCGTCCATCTTGAACGCCATCCTCAGCCCGCCGCTGCTCGGCATCGAGTTGGGCGTGCGACTTGCCCGTGACCCATCTCGGCTCTGTTTCCGAAGCTTTCGCGTCGTCTCAACCATGAGCCCTTGTGGCTTCTTCGCCTTGTAGGCGGCTGCCGCCGCCGTAGCGCCGGAGTCGGCCCGCGCATCGAGATAGTCTATGCGCGAAGGCGCTGGCAGCGGTGGAACCGGGGGTGGTGGGGAGGAGGAGAATAAGGGTTCTGGCGCGTCGTCGATGAAGCTCCTCCAGCCGACGAGGCTTTCCATGCTCTGTCTACGACCGAGGCCTGGGTTCTTGCGTCGGAGGTCCTCCTTACTCCTTACTTTACTCAGGGAGGATTTGCGGATAGTTAGTTTCTCGGGAGTGGCCTCGATCTGCGCGAGGTGCTGCTCTGCCTTCTCCCTGAAGTAGGCTGCCCGCGCCATCTTTTCCACCTTGTTCTCGCCCCTGCCAGACATCCAAGGCGATGAGCACGGGGGCTCAGGCTCAGGCTCATCGAACGGTCTCCAGTGTGTAGAAGGAGTGAGGGGAATCGTAGGTGTTCTGCCACCATGATGAGATCTCACGCGTTTGCGAAAGAGGCTGCCGATGGTTGAAGATGGCGTCCGTGGAACCACGACTTCTTTCGGCTCCGGTGACGGGGTAATAGCCTTTGCTGGCTTGTCCAATTTGCTGGGTTGAGGAACCGGCGAGCTGATGCGACTCAGGGGGTCGAACCGCTGAGAAGATAATCGGTGGGCATCAACGGAACTCATCGCATACCCGTAAGAGTCGTTGGGGGAGTCTGATTGTTGAGAAAAGTCTCTTGTGGCTGACGGTTCCGGCTCAAAGGTTTGGTAGCTTGACAAATCGTCACCTTCGTAAAGGAGCTCGCTGGAGTCCGCGAGCTCGAAATCGTCCCCGTATGCTTCGCTGCCATCGGCACAACCATCATGTTGTACTGAACCTCCGTGTTTCCAACGACCAAAGCTGTTCATTCCTGGTGGCGTTATGGAGGACGCCCTCTCGAGGTCTCGTAGTAGAGCTCCATGTTGGCGGGGAGCAGATCGATCCAGAAGAGAGTTTGTGTTGGGTGAAGCATGGGACACTCCCCTGACAGCATGTGCATCTCTGGTTGCTTTTTTGGCGGCCTCTAAGGAGCCTTCAGTTAGTTCGCAATCCCTTACATAGCCCATCAATGGGGAACGGGGAATGTGTGATGATACAACTTGATCCTTGTCGTGCTGTGGCGTAAAGCCCGAGGGTCCGTTTTCTGCAACGTTGGACGTCGAGTACGACTCGATAGTGCTCCATGATTGCGTCGGCGTGATGATGGTTGACGAGGAGCGTCGTAGAGTCTTCGGCAGAGTCGCCGAATCTCTGAAGCTCCGAAGTTGGTATTTGAGTCTTTCCAACGCTATTTCTTCTCCGCTGACTCGACGCTGGCCATCCTCTACGTAGGTCGTTGAGTATCTTGGTTCAAAGCTGTCGTCCATCTCGAAGCATTCCTGCCTCCCGTTGTCATCGTCTCTCTCTCCACCCCCAAGGACTTCTTCAAGGACTCTTGACCACCTGCTGCTTTGCTCGTGGTCCAACTGAGATTCCCGGCGGCTCACTCTAAGTGGCTCCGGTTGTAGATCCGATATCATCGAACTATCCGATTCTGAGCTCCACAGGTGCGCAGACGATGCTTGCGGAAGCTCTGCGCTGAGGCTTTGAACCAACCGGGCATGTCGAGTGTACTCTTGGTGCAAGTGCCCACCAGCTCCTCCAATAACATGCTTTGCTAAGGCGGTTGGTGTCAGTCGTGACGTTGGTTGAGTAGCAATCGGGAAATGAGCCATTGGAGTGCGAGCTTCCGAGGACATGTGTGACTCAGGACTGAACTCGACAACCCTACGTCTGGTCCCCGGACTGGCAAAGTTGGCAGAGGAGAAATCCGCAATAGATGGACGAGACTGATTTCCTGAAGCCTTTCCCATGCGGAGATCTGGGGTTGCTAAGACCTGATCCCTCATCTTACCCATGTACACCGCAGTCTCTACGCTATCCTGCGAGAGAGGTGACGAAGTGTTAGCTTCTCTGTCCATATCCATCTTTTTCCAAAACTCTTGTTTCTCGTGGTGGGAAGTCGGCTGATCAGGATATTTTGTCGTTGCGGGTACCTCTTCTGCCTCGACTCGGATGCTGTTTTCGGAGACGCTTGTAGAGGCGGATGGACCGATCGCATCGTGGATGGCTCGGTGCCTAGTTTCTCGCCGTTGCTCGTGAGCTTCATCTCCTTCTCGGCAGCCTACTTGATAAAATTGCGCGTGCAGTTCTGGTTCGGTTTGTGATTTGGGGATCTCGCAGTCGTCGTAGGGAGAAGGGGGTTCGTCGGGTCGTTCAGTCTCCTCGGTTTCAACTCCGAACGGCGAATTTTTGGGAGGGGAAATCTCATTACTCATGTTAGGATACGGAAGATCCATAAAGGGAGAAAGAGTTGGCAGGTCGCCAAGATGGAGAGACAGGCGTGGATAGTCTGTCCCCGGCTTCAGCGTTGCCACCGACTCGTTATCAGAGTCGGTCTGCCCCAAATCAGCGGAGTCGCTGCCGCACCCACCATCAGTAACTTTTCGTGGAGTCAAGTCTCGTCGGATGACATCTGGGATTCGAGGTATGATCAGGAATTTCTCCCAGCGGGGTGTCCAATACCTGGCCCCCGCCGGCTTGGGAAGCTCGCAGGGTCGATTCTCCCGATCAGACAAGGCTTTTTCAACGAGGTACAGGCGGGCATATTCCATTGGTGACAATCGCGGTTTCGCAAGCTCGTACTTTAATTTCGGGCCATCTCTCTGTAAGATTGGCTGGACCGCATCTTGGCTCGACTGGCTTCGCGAAGCCGCCGGTCTCGAGTTGTGCGAACCGTTAGTAATGGTGGACGCGATGTTGGAGTGACGCTTTGAGCGCAAACTCCAGGAGCTAGTCTCGGATATAGGTTCCGGGCTGGAAATCTGAAGCTTCGTTGATGGGCGGCGTTTCCTAATGCCGAGTTTCAGTGTACCATGAGCAGATGTTTTCTTCTGAGGCGGATGAGACGAAGGATCTTCGGGAAAGGGAGTCTCCGCCAGGTCTGGTCGAGATCGCATCCTCTTGACTAACTTCTCAAGAACTTTGGGGGTCAAGTTTGCTCGGAAATACTCTGGAATCTGCGGTACTGGAGGGACTGGGGGCACTTCTTCCTTCCTAGTCTGACGGCGCTTCAACTTGCCAGAGTTCTTGGTGCGGGACTTGGCGACTTTCTCGTATTCCATGTCATCGTCGCTGTCGAAACTGTACTAAGTATCTCGGCTCTTGATTTCTTTGGGAATGAGTAGTCCTAGAATCGACATCTCCAATGGCGTCATTTCAAGCTCCTGTGCGAGGGGATGTTGGCAGAACTCAGTCGCAGAAAGGTCTTCGGGATAGCATAGAATGGGTGGTACGCCGAGGTCTTTTGCCCAAGCTGCTCCGTCTGTCTTTGCTGCTGAAATTTCTCGGCCTGGCATTCCTTTGAGGAGAGGATTTGATGCTGTAAGGGCAGAAATAGACACCGGTGAGTACAAAGAGGAATATCGAGAATCAAAGGATGCATCGGCACTCATGGCGACATCCGTAATGGCCTTTCTCGGGGAGCTGCCCTCAGGACTTGGTGAGCTGTCTTCGAATGACATGGAAGAAGAGTCGGCTGATGAGTTTCGTGTCGACATTTCGCTGAGACATCGATGCTCTAAATCGTCCAAAACAAGCAAGCAGACCTCTTCCAGCTTCTTTGATTCCTCGCAGTATCGAATCAAGGAATCTCGGGCTTGGCCGTACCCAGGAATGTCGCACCACCCAAGAAGCTTCATCTGGATCATCTGCTGCCGCTGTTCAGAAATTGGTTCACTTCCCATCAAGTGCTCAAAGACAGAAAATCGGATGCTGTCGCGAAGACCGGCAGAGTGGGGCGTTGGATCAACATCGTCCTCGTCTTGGAGAAAGACAACAGGGGGAAAGAGGGCGTTGAGTCGAGCCATTATCTTTGGTATTTCCTTTGTCTTCTCGCCACTTTTGGTCAAGTCATCGATGAGAGTCTGCAAGTTCACTAATCAGCTCACGTGTCGGTTGAAAGAAGTCCTGGTCACTTGCACATGTCCTAAAGCCTAGGTGAAAATGTCGGTAATGGATAGTGGCTTGACGATCGAGCTCGTCGACAACTTGCAGGTGACGTTTTTCAGGGGTCGTGACCTCCATGGCGCTCCTTGTTGCTTTCAGGAAGCGAAGACGATGTACTTCCATCGCATCTAGATACCCAAGCCCTTCAAGGACCCGTGATTGGTCCATGCCTCCGTCTTCAACCGGCTTGAAGATGGTACTAGATGCTTCTTTGAGTTGTTTTCGTGGGTTCGCAACGTAGTTGATGCCTCTCGCGGCGCGAATAGCCGGCCACGCTTCTTTGAGCTCGGCCTGGAGTAGACGGTCGTTGTCGAGGGCGCACAGCCGACGTTGGACGTCCTGGGCGAAGCCGCATTCTTGAGGTTTGAGGGCGTCATCGTCTGGGTCAACAAGCCGGGTTAGAACATCGTAGCCACGGCGAAGCCACCACTCCTCTAGCTCTGGAGCGAACGGCGGCATGTTTTTGGGGCATGAAGGGATGGATGGATGGTGTTGAGAGGGTCAGGGAAGGTGGGATCCGTGGTAGCAAGTTTGAGAATGTTCAGACTGGAGGGAACGAATGTTAGGATGGAGAAGAGACGAGGTGTGAAGAAGTGAGGCTTAGTCACAGGCAATATGCATGTTAAGGAGACGTTGAAGTTCTGATTGTTGTTTTTCAAGAACATGTCACTTCGTTCTCACCTTCGGCTCAGCGTACAGATATTCACAGCAACAACTGAACACTGGTGTCCTTCCCAACCTGGAGGGACATCTGATTTGATGACGCATCGATATACTTGGAATAGGTGATTAAAATTTATTTCGAACATCCATGACAATCTCAATGCGACCACCTCCCGCATATCACGGTGTTTATGAGCTGAGCTGTAAGCGAATTGTTCAGTACCAAAGTTCCTTTGAGCTGAGATTGGCGAGACCGGGAAGTGGTGCATCACGTGGATATCGCTTGCGCGCGAGCTACGGCAAAGAGACGCGCCGCGCAAACAATTGCAGCTGATAGCGCAGACCTTAGATGAATTAAGGTCCCCCCCGGACGCTTGGAATGAAATGAGCGATCGCTCGGCCGGAATCTGGTACCGGAGGCCTCGCTACCCCCTGGAATCCCCATGGAATCCCCACAGTGTTCTGCCTTCGGGTCCCTGACGCAAGACAGATGTGGCTCGGCGGTTTTCTTGGGCGATGATGAGCTTGTCAGCCCTACCTTGATTGATTACCGGCATCTGTCAGCAGAGTTTAGTCGCATGCGCAAGTCGGAGGATTCCTCGGTGACGGCAGCCACCTGGGCCCCTGTCCGGCTGAGGCGTCACTGTCGCTGCAGATATCAGTGACGTGGTAGTGGTACCTTCAGTGGGGCCAGTGGATTCCAGGGACCAAAGAACCCTCCAGTGGGCGTCCTGCAGTGACGCTACAGTGGCCAGACGCCGCTGGCTTGGTCGCCGAAAGTCTGAATTAGGTCGTGGCACCAAGCCTAATTGGTTTTGGAGGCCGTGTCACCGGTACCCAGCTGTTTTAATATCAGTGTTTATTCCTGCGAGCCACGCCGCCAGCTCAGTCTCGCTCCCTTTTCCTGTTCGCCGGCGCTCATGACGACTCTCGACGGCCTCATCGACGGCCCAATTGACCTTGACTGCCTTCTTTGAGAGCGCTGGATGCGCGGGAAGATTCGCGCCACCTCACAGCCATGACACTGCGGAATCCCGGCCGCCTGGCCCGCCAACTTACCCGTCTGGGCACTCCAAACTTGGCGCGTCCGAATGGGCCGCAGCTGGGTCGTTGGGGGCCATGCAACTCCGCTGCCAGCAGGCTCCGATTTTCGACTCAGGGCGCCAGGAGACAAGGTGCGTTTTGTTCAAATTGTGTATTCGAGTTTGGGAGTGTGTAAATGCGCCTGCCTTTTATTCATTCAGCCTTGTCCAAACCCAGCTGCGTTAAGCCGCCAGCCCAGTGTCTCACGCTGTAGCTGTGCCGTATCCGGGTCCTCTGCGAATGCAAAGCTGCCCTAATCCTGGGGACACATCTGTGGGGTAATTGTTCACAGTGAATGAATGACGAGAGCGGCCTGTCTTGAATGAATGAGCGACAACGAGTGTCTGTAGCTTAAAGGCTCGTATTGCTGCTGTTGTTTGCTTCTTCCGCTCCTCTAACACGAGAAGCCCTCGCACGCCGCCAGCCCACTAATTCGAAATCGCAGAGGAGGCACCGCGTGAGAACAGCGGACGGCAAAATGAACGAAATTCCTCATCAGAACCTTCTATTCTTTGGAAAATGGGCGAGTCAGCAGCGACAACACTTGCTTCCATCGTCGTGCTGGGTCTCGGCTTTGCTGCCGCTGGCTACATCTATCACAAGAGTTACAAACGGCTCGTCCTCAGCAAAATGACCAACGCCTTTGAGCCAGGAGATCCAGTTCTGGAGCTGGCTTCCCTCGGAAAAGAGATTCCCCCTGGCGGCGCTGGCGAGCACTGGATTGTTCGCAGTGAGCAAGAACGCGTGGACCGCATCGTGTTTGGTCATGACGTTGGACACTACCACCTCATGATCGGCGACAAGGGCTGTGGCAAGAGCAGCATGCTGATAGAAGCAATGCGCAAGATCGATGGCGAGGGTGTAGCCATGTTCGAGGCACACGCAGATCTCGAGATTTTTAGGATTCGATTGGGCAAAGCCTTGGATTATGAGTACCACGAGGACTATATTGGCGGATATTTCAGCGAGAGAGGCCCTCGCGAATCCACTGCCCTACTGGATATCGAGCGTGCCCTCAACAAGCTGGAGAAGGTGGCTATGCTGAAGCGACGAGAGAGGGGCAAGCCCCTTGTCGTTATCGTCAACCAGATGCACCTCCTCCGCGACGACGAGGATGGGCGGGATTTGATCGAGCTTCTTCAGCAGCGAGCAGAACAGTGGGCTGCCGCAAATCTCGTCACCATGGTTTTCAACTCTGACGACTATTGGGTGTATGAGCGGTTCAAGCAGCTAGCTACGAGGATGGAGGTCATGTCTGTTGTCGACCTACCCAAGGCGCATGCCATTTCCGCCCTACAGCGCTACCGGTTGAAGTATTTTGGAGAGCGCCTGTCGGATGACCAGCTCGAAAACGTTTATGATAAAGTTGGTGGCCGCCTGAGCTTCTTAAGCCGTGTTGCGAAGAGCAGCGACATGAATGCAACTTGCGAGATGATCAAGGATATTGAGAAGCGGTGGTTCCTCAACCAGTGCTGGATCCTGGGTATGGAAATGGACGACGATGTCATGGACCAGCAGAAGTGGGCCGTAAGTTTGTGTTTACTCGTTCTTCACCATATCGTGCTAACATCTGGGGTTCTAGGCTGCTGCTATGGTTCTAGCAAAGGCCCTTGTTGACAAGGACGACGATGAGCCTAATTACGACTCAGTTATCGGCCACGTGCTACCCACATACCCTTTCCACAAGGCCCAGGAAATCATGACACGTTGTGATTTTATCCGAAAGTTGGACAGCCTGAACCTCTTCAGCATCACCAGCACTGCGGACGTGCGAGCAAGCAGTGTCCCGATGCACCTTGCCTTCCAAGAGATTTGCGCCGAGGAGGGCTTCGACGACCACCTGGAGGCTACCATCCAGAGAATTTCAGACATTGAGAGCTTGGGCCGAACTCGCGAGTTGGTCGCCAAGGACCTGGTGCTCGGCGGAGAGTACAAGATCCGACAGAGCATCAGGGGGGATGTCTCAGTGAAGTTGCAGGAGCAGACGGAGGAAAAGAAGTCATCATGGTTCCCGTTCGGTCGATAATCGACTTGAGGGTTTGTTTAACGTCCTTATTTTGGATGAATTAATGGGAAACGGAGAGAGTTGCGAGTTGCGAGGATGGCAACCCCAAAGCTGAACAACGAATACCGGGATGGAAAGCGGACTGATGAAAGGGGACTGACGAAAGGAGGATCACGGGGCTGGCGCAGGTGGAGGGAATCGTTGGTCCAGCAAGTGACCTGTACAACATTTACATATTTTCTTTGCATCTGTATCAAATAGCTCTGTAGCACTCTGTACGAGAACCAATTTTCATTTTTTGTTGTCATCCAGTATTTCGACTTGTGCAGCCAGAGTCGTGATGCGTGAGGTACCTGCCTGGTCCCTGCTGCAAAGGCTTGTGGTGTTGGTGCCTCATTTCCCAGGCAGCAGCCCCCTTCGCACCTACCGCCAACAATGGCATCGCTTGTCCTGAAGGCGACGCGTGCCGCTATTTTTTTCCTGCGGCCCCACACCATTTCGTTTCCCCTTACCCTACACATCTCCTGCCTTCACACCGGATTCACCCACGACGACGGCGTATCGATGCCCGCCAACAACAAGTGGCCCGATTTTCGCCTTGCTTCGACACTCTGGTCTCTAGTTGGCTCTCAGGCCAGCGGATCAGACAAACCGGCCACCAGTGAGGAGACTTCCTCACAGGCTGAGAACCACGAACCTGAGCAACACCAGGAGCTTCATCCCATCGACGAACGCGACGACCATCAGAACGGGTCGCACAAGACTGCAGACGCGATGATGGACCCGGATGGACGGCCAATTGGCGGCTTGGAGGCGTTTGACAACTTTGAACACGATGCCCAGGTCGAGGACGCGCCAGACAACGAGGCAGACTTCGGGACTCTCGAGATGTTCGATAGCAATGCGACACAGGCACCCTACACCTCGCAGCTGCAATCATCGGCCTTCGGTCAGGACAGCAAGGCACCTGAGGCAGTGATGGAGAATGCCGTGCCATCTTCGCACTCGAAAAAGTCAAGGCGAGACAAAAAGGATCGAAAGAAGAAAGGGGCGTCTCAAGAAAGCGCATCCCCTCAGCCATCGGCCGAAGAGGGTTCCCGCAAGCACAAGAAAATGAAGAAGAGGCAGTCTGTTCCGGTTGAGATCCCGGACAGCCTCCCAACTGGAAACGCGTCAGATGCACTTCAGGAACAACTGGCATACGCCGAGGCCGCCTCTAACACGCATTCGAATGACGAGACTTCAGTCCCATCGACACAGCCAAAGCGGAAGCGCAAGCCATCAGATGCGGCAGACAGCAAACAACGAAAGAAGAGAAGGCCTGACGACGGTGAAGTTGAAGCTGCCTCCCAGGACGTGGTACAGGGAACACCAGACGACGAGTCACCCGAAGCTCAGAATTCTCCCAGCGCAGCCCGTCTCCAGCGCCGCAGCCAGTCGCGCGATGCCCGATCACGGGAGAATAGCGTTCTTCCAAACAACGGCGAAATGGACATTGATTCTCAGCTGAATGCAACGGTGAACCAAGGTGACTCTGGGGACCGAGATCTCGGAACAGATGCCATTGCTGTCAACGGATCCGGCGGAGCCGATGGCGCGGAGGCTGAGCGCGATGTGGAGAACCTAGCCAGAGAGGCATGGAATGAGCATGTCAATGGTGGTCAGGGTCAAAACGACGGCGACGACGTTTATGACGTGCCAGGCAGCCCAGTCGAGGCTCCCAACCCTCCCAGCAGCAACACCAAACGGCCTCGACAGTCCAGGCCGAGGAAGGCTAAGCCAACTTTCTTTGAAAAGCCGCCATCCCCAGAGGAAGAATATGCCGACTTGCCGTCACCATCTGCCATGACTCCGAAGCCTCGTCGAGGAAAGACCGCGTCTAAGAAAAGAAAGACCAAGACTGAACCTCCAAGCTACTCCATGCACGAGGCGGACGATTATGATGCCGAAGGATTTCAAGGGCGCCGGAATAGAATGGCGGGCTATACTCAGGGTCGCTTTAGTGAAGAAGAACTTAGCCGCATCGCCATGGCAGTTGAGAGATTCCGTTCCGAGCGCGACATGCCCCAGCATCAAGTCAACGACATGATCCACGCCGCCGGAGGAACTACTGCTGGAGATGAGCATGCAGCTCTTTGGGCCCATGTCTTTGAGACATGCCCCGACCGTCACCGACAGAAGATCATCAACATTACGCGCAAGAAGTTCCACAATTTTGTCGCGCGTGGCACGTGGACCCCCGAACAGGAAACTGAACTTCGTGATCTCATCGAGGTCCACGGAACGAAGTGGTCCAAGATTGCTGCTATCATCAATCGTCATCCCGAAGATCTCCGCGACCGTTACCGCAACTACATCGTCTGTGGTGATGCCCAGCGAAAGGACTCTTGGGACGAACGGGAGGAGTCCAACTTGACTCAGTACGTCATGGAAGCCATGGGCGCCATCGATGAGTTGCGCCGAATCCAACCTAGTCGAGAGCTGCTTAAGAAGCCCTACGAAGAGCTCATTGACTGGCAGAACATCAGTGAGCGAATGGAACGAACTCGCAGTCGGCTCCAGTGCATCACCAAGTGGAAGGCAATGAACATCAAGACCCATGGGAAGGACAAGCTTGTGTCTCATGAACCAAACGCTCAGATCTCGTTCAACCTGGAGAAGGCCCGCCGGCAGATTGCCGACATGCCAGAGGAAGAAAGATATCGTCTAGTCCTCGCCATTCACGGCTCGTCTGTCTCGTCTGAATCAAAGATTCCTTGGCAGAAACTGGTTGACAAACAATACCGCACCCGCTGGCATCGCTCGACTCAGATGCTCCTTTGGCGACGTCTGCAGCAAACCATCCCCGGATGGGACGAAAAGACTGTGCGCGATTGTGCCCAGTACCTGGTGGACCAGTACAATCAGATGGGAGAGCTTCCCGAGATCAGAGATGAGAACTACAATGACGCCCTGGAGATGGATTTTATCGGTACTATTCCAACCACGATTATGGCCAATGGAGGTACCAACAATATCAGCGAGGAGTATGTCGGCAACTCTGATGTTGAGGGAGAAGACCAAGTCGTAGATGACTTGAAGATGGAGATTGAGAATGGTGGCGTCCCCGACGAGAACATCCAGCCTGACTTGCCTGTTGAACCGATGGAAATTATTGAGCACATGGAAGCCATTCAGCCGGACCTGCCTGTGGAGCCAATGGAGCAAATGCAACTGACGGAACCAATTGAGCCCGTTGAGCCTGTTGAGCCTGTTGAATTTGTCGAGCCAGCGCCCCCCAAGGCGACTCGCTCAGCCAAGAAATCGGCACCCGGAAAAAGTCGTGCCCCTCGTCGGTCGACGCCAGCCAGAAGAGCATCCTCCAGACGAACAGCTGCACCCTCCCAGGACCCTATTCAGGACGACGATGGTTTTCTAGTTCCACCTGGCGGGACCGCGGAAGATAACTCGGACATTGACGATGCTCGCTTCCGCAAGAGGAAGACTCCCAGCAAGTTCCGATCTCCCGCGGCTGCTGAGGCGGAGGCCAAGGGCGACGACTCGGACAGCGTCATGGATGATATGGAGGATCTGCCTGCTCGAGTGCTAGCTTGATGATATACGCATTGTCGACTTTGAGATGGAGTTGTAGTGGACGCATTTGCGAGCCCGTTGGACTGAATACACAAAGAGTGAATGAAGACATAAAACGTATGGATGATGACAAGGGGTTGCCCTTGTATGTAATATGAGCAGTTTTCTTTGCTTTGCTTCACTTTGCTTTGCTTTGCCTGGATTCGGAGGGAGGGTGGCAAGCTCTGGACGGCAGTTGTTTAGGTAGGTAATAAAGAAGTAGCTATTTACTGCGTAGAAGAACCGAGTCCTAGCCCTCGATGCCGTTGTATACAAAGTCTTAGTCTATTACCTGGGTTTCTAATAGGAGGCGAACGTGACATTTTTTCAAGTTTCATGGTTCTCATTACTCATGAATAAGGAGTTTCCTAGCTACCTTGAGGGCGGGTGAACTTCCACGACGTCTCAACTCGAATACCACACCACATAACGCATCTCCGTTTCCTTTTTCTGGCTCTCATCGAAGCTCTGGTTCCCGC
Organism: Ilyonectria sp. MPI-CAGE-AT-0026; assembly: GCA_020744155.1. NCBI lineage: Eukaryota > Fungi > Ascomycota > Sordariomycetes > Hypocreales > Nectriaceae > Ilyonectria > Ilyonectria sp. MPI-CAGE-AT-0026. The sequence goes on from JAGPNQ010000018.1 coordinate 950,100, forward strand.
ATAAAATCCGGAATGGTCAACCCGCCATCACCAGGGTCGAACCTCAACATCCCAGGCTGCCTCTTCACACTGCTCACCCTATGCCCTGCGCCGTTGCGTCCGTTCCTCCCCACCGCCGAGTCCACGAGTCCCACAACGTCCTCGACGGGGTTCCCATCCCGCCCAGGCCCCTGCGCCGAGTCGGCGTCGAAGGCGTAGATCTTGATGCCCCGCAGGTGCGTGTCCTTGCCGTTCTGGTGGTTCTCGAGTATCTGCATCTGCAGGACGTACGACACGAGCGTGTTGCCGTCCGGGTCGCCGCCTGCGCCGGCAAGCGGCACCTGCTGCCAGCCGACGGGGCTCTCGAGGGCGATGGTGGCGAATTCGATGAGGTTGTTTTCGCTGGTGCCTGACTTGAAGACAATCTTGGTTGGCGTGTAGGACTCGTCTTCGTTGTAGTCAACGAAGAAACGGATGTCGCGGATTCCGACTCGCTTGACGAAGTAGACAGTGAGCTTGTGGGGTTGAGGACCGTCAGACCTAGTAGGGTTAGTATCAAGTTTGCGACAGCATAGGCAGCTGGAAGGGAAACTTACTGCCAATACATCTTGAGGTCATCACTGCGGAGCTCTTCAACGCCGTTGCCTGGTTTGTGGCTGCTGACGGTGAACCTTGCGAGGTTTGAGATCTCCTTGAGACCGGCAGTGGCCGGGTCAATCAGCGGGACGCCTTCATTCTCTTCCTCGTCAATCTGCTCATCCTCGACGCTCGTGTCTTCGGCCTCATATTGCTCTTGTGAGAGGACCTCGTCCTCATCTTCGTCTTCGCCTTCATCTTCATTTTCATCTTCATCATCTTCATTGTATGACATAGACTGAGTTTGCTGCTCGACGACTTCAGGAGTGGCGGCAATAGGTGCGGGACGAGCCATTCCCAGCACACTCAGGTCAGGCTCAGAGCCTGAATCGTCAGAGTCAACCAGCGGCATGCTAAGCCGGGGATGGTTGGTGGGTTGGGCAGCTGGGTGAGTGTTAGCAGCAGTGCGCAAGTCACCGAGCCGGCGGCCCAGCTCGGCGAGACGGACTCTCTGGAGGCGGAATTGCTCCGAGATGCTCTGTAGATTGTGGTTGAAGGTGGTGCGGCGGTGCTCAAGCGCTCGCACAACGGCAGTCAGGTTCTCCTTGTCGACTGAGGGGGTTGGGCGAGTGGTGCGCTCACGAGTGCGAGTGAGGCCGCCTGATGACGAGATGGGAAGTTCTTGTAGGGGCACTCGCTTGAGGGGAGAGGGTGGAGGCGGGAGGATGAAGGTCTGCGGTGTGGTTTGGTGGAGGGAAACCATCTTGGGAATGTGAAGTGTGTAGATGGGCAGCAACTGGTTGGATTGTGCGGGTATATATTGGGGGTATCGAGAAGGAGAAACAGTTGAACATAAACAAGAACAAGGAGATGGATGGAGCTGAGTTCAAGCAGAGATTCCAAGACAGAGACTGTGTTAAATAACACCAGGGAATGAACCGCAGAGGTAGTGTGAGTTGACACTAGGCAAAGTTTTGTGGGTTGTGAAGAGAAACGGGAGGGCCGAAAAGGTGAGATGGTGATCGCAAGGTGAGGGAGAATAATGGAGACCGTGTGTAACTGCATGCGTGACCTCACATGGCACCGTGTCACTTGACTCTGGGTACGGACAAGGACAGCGAACGCAGCACATTGATTTTCAGAGCGACTAGGCAGAGGAGAGCAAAGGACAAGAAAACGATAGAAAACCAAGTACTACTTACTGCGATACAAGCGAAACGGGTTCGGAGGTGGTGCGCGTCGGGGCTGCTCAACGGGCTGATCGGGCGTCCGATGAAGCGGGGGAGGGGCATCGGGCGTCACCAAGGCCGCAGCGCCCACGGGTCGTCCAGCTCCAGGGGGCGACAGGGTATCGTGTACAGCGCTCGTGGCGGCTGCATTGGAATTCGAATTCGCTGCGGCCGTCGAATTGGCATTCGCATTGGCATTGGCATTGGCATTGGCGGCTACATGGCGGGCTCGTCGCGAGCCACGTGCAAAGTCCATGCTGCGTGAGAATTAAGTGTGAGTGCAGTGGAATATCGTGTGCAATGGCGGGTAGGTGCCTGCTGCCCGCGCTTACACGCAATTCAGATCAGTTGGACATTAAAATGCACATTGAAATGCACATTCATCCGTCCATCGGCGGTTTGGCGTTTGCCGGCTGCACGCGTTACAGTGGAAATCCGGTGCGAGTGGGACGCTTTCGTAACACGCGCTGTCACGTGAGGCCCTCCGAGCTCCGGAGTCTTTGTTCCCACAACTCGCACTCTTGTCCTTGTCGCCATCGTCATCAACTTCATGGGCCAGCAAATTACTGCCAACTTTTCTCATCTGCCTTGATCCTCAGGTCAGGGATGGCCTCACTTGCTATTTCTGACCAACTCACCCCAACCTCGCGCTAAACCAGAGGATTCATTGCCACCACTCCCACTCCCAGCCCTTCCGTTGTTTTTCTGTTGACCATCTATCTGCTGCGCGCATCCATTTTCCGTCCTGGAGCGCTTCACCCCGCCACTTTCTTATCACAATGCCGGAATTCGTGTTCATGGTCTTTGCTTCTGTGGGCCAAGTGGCTGTCCATGCTTCTTCTGGCGCAGAGCCCAGCTCGGGCTTCCCTGCAGCCACACACAAGGCATGATGTAGTCTAATTCAAACCTCCGAGTCGAACCCCGATCCTTCCGCGCACTCTAGCCACACAATTCTTGAAAATTCTGACGAGAGTCCGAGATTTGGAAGCTCTGTCCATCGTTTTCGCGAGAACCGGTTCACGTCCTCTCTCCAGCCTCCTCGCAATTCGGTCCTTATACGTTCCGGATAGTTGGAGGGCTTATCCCAACCCAGTCAAAACCAGGGCGGGCAATGTAGCACTCGAATCTCGATCTTCACTACAAGAGGCACCAACTGTCACCACAGACCTGCAGGAAGCTGAAACGGAGATTTCCTATTGCGGGGAGGAACTCGCCGTCGCCGTTGGCCAAGATAGTCCAGACGGCTGGTAACACGACCAAGTGGATCACTGAGCCAGCCTCACCTACAGCCATCATCCCGGCTCCTTCACCAACGTCACCCATCTCATCGCCCCCCATGATTGGAAGCGATCTGAACGTAAATCCGCAAGCTACCGAGATCGTCCAGATTGCAGAGATCGAAATCCTGCTCCTCTACGTCACTCTCATATTCCCTTGTTCCAAGTCGTCTGCTCGCCACGTCGGCGTACAGTTTCTCCAGGCCCTCCTACAAGGTCTCCCCATGGACGCAATCTTTCGCTTTTACCTCTAACGAAGCTTCAACAGTTCTTTCGAACATGCTCATGCCCGCCAGGACTCCCTCGTAACGCTCTCAGCTCGCTCAGCTGAACCCAATGGCCATCCACTCCAGGGCTCCGTTGAAGTTCTCCTCCCCACACGAGGATGCAATCGATGTCATGGGTCAGGATGATTGGAAGAATCAAGGCCGAGACGACTGGATGGTTCCTCTCGCTACAGTTTTACAGACTTATATCTAGGCAATCTCCACGCCCTTGAAATGGATCGTCAGCAAGAATAGCAAGAGACAGCCTCAGTTTCCTACTTGCATACATTTCTTTCCTGTTGGCAATCATTTCCTTTATGGTGACTCCCATCGCCCCTCTCAATATGTCTTCTTTACAATCACCCACCCACAACCGCTCTGCTCGCAGTACACCCGCTGCGAACTTTGGAGCCTTCAGCCCGCCAGTCGATAATCTAACACCGGAGGAGGTCGCCCGTCCTGGATCCTCCCCAGCCGGACCTGTGGACCAGTCCTTGCCACGAGGATCTGACTCGGAGCCGCCCATCCAACCGAGCGCCAGTCATGAGGGCCTCCGTTCACGGCCGAGCTCCTCTCGTACCGCTGCTCATCCTGCCCCGAAAGGTCACGCTCGTCGGTATTCCCATGATCAAGACTTTCTCCAGCATTCGGTTTCGGTCAGGTCACAACGGCCCCGCTTCCGCGATGACTGGGACTATGAGCAAAGTGCAGATCCCCGCGACTATCCCACCATGAGGGACTATGACCGCTACTGGCGCAACGACTACCGCCCTGATCGATACACTCGAAGGGGTCCACGCCCTCCTCCCGCCTATCTCAACAGCCGTCGACAAATGATGATGCATGATTCAGATGATGACATGTACCACGAAGACACTCGCTACATGAAAGATCCGTTCGAAACCTCCAGAGTGCGCCGGCCGACAGACGAGGAGATGGGTTTCCAGTCTGACATCCCGCCGCACCGTCGGCACTCCAATGAGGAAGGGGTTGGCTTTGACGTAGCCCATCTCGACTGGAATAATATGAGCCGCAAGGAGAAAGCCCAGGTGATGCGTATCCCTTTGACGCAATGGATGAACTCAGATCTCAAGAATCACTTCGTCGCCACTCTTGGCGAGTTTGTTGGAACGACCATGTTCCTCTTCTTCGCCTTCGCTGGCACCGAGGTTGCCAACATCCAGTCCAATGCCAGCTCCGAGCAGACAACCACTGGAGAGGCTACAGGTTTTGACGTCTCTGTACTGATGTACATCTCTCTCATCTTCGGCTTCTCTCTCATGGTCAACGTGTGGATCTTCTTCCGCATTAGCGGAGGTTTGTTCAACCCCGCTGTGACTCTGGCCATGGTTCTAGTCAAGGGTGTCAGTGTGACGAGAGGCATCTGTTTGTTCGTTGCCCAAATGCTCGGAGCTATGCTCGCTTCCGTGGTCGTCCTGTTCCTCTTCCCCGAAACCTTTAATGTTAGGACGACATTGGGAGGCGGCGCGTCCTTAGTCCAGGGCGTCTTTATTGAAGCAATCCTGACGGCAGAGCTTGTCTTTGCCATCTTTATGCTGGCCAAAGAGAAGCATCGCGCGACCTTTATCGCCCCAGTCGGAATTGGCCTGGCCTTGTTCATTGCCGAAATGGCTGGTGTCCAGTTCACTGGAGGTTCTCTGAACCCTGCGCGAAGCTTTGGACCGTGTGTTGTTACCAGAACCTTTGACTCCGAGCACTGGATCTACTGTAAGTTGCGATCTCCCAATTTGCATTACCACACTGACAACAATATTAGGGGTTGGCCCATTTGTCGGATCACTCATTGCTGTGGTGTTTTATAGGTTTATTAAGACCCTGGAATATGAGGTGAGCCTTGCTAGTGTTATTATTGAATGATCCGAAACTAACGACCTTATAGATGGCGAACCCTGGCGCCGATGGTGATGATGCAAATGACCCAACTAAGAACCCAGAGAAGCGAGCGGAGATTCATATGGGCCAGACTCCCTCCATCCGCACTTAGGATTTAACACTCTTTACGAATGACAACTTAAGACGGCGATACGGATGCGCCAACGATACGGAACGACACGCGATGACAGACTTGTAAATGAAGGTAGAATGATTTTTTTGCAGACAACCAGCTTATTTATGATGGAGTTTTTGGATTTCGAAGTTTTTTGTTCTCTTCTATTTTCCAGGCGTAGTTATGCGTCTGCAGACTTTGCCCCCTCCAGAATTCCATCAATCCATAGACATTACGCACTTGATGCAGCCATGAATGGTTACTTCAACGCTCCCCGGACCAGCTTCTGGAACCGACTGTGACTGCATCTAGCCACCCAAAATATCCGATATAGGTTCTCGGGGGTGCCTCTCCATAATTAAGCCCGGACGCCATGATGTCGGGCCATGTAGTCTCCGAAAAAGTTCAAGAAAAAGCCAGCAATCACATATGTGATGACGAACGCAATTGCGGCAGCGATAGCGCCAAACATGAAGCCCGCGACCGCTTGGCGGGGGTAGTCGTCGCCCTTGGAACCGGCAGGCATCGTATTGTTCATTTTGTTCATTTTGTTCGTGAGAATTTAGTAGAGCGGGAGCCTTCTGAGGTTAGAAGCGGTTTCTGGGATAACCCGAAGAATACGTACGTGAGGTTGTGCTTGGTTGCAGGTGTGCTGAAATAATTCGGGTAAGATTATTTGGAGATCGGAAAATAATCTCAAGGTGGCCTGGAGAATAAATACTTGTGAACTCCTGTAGCTTTGTGTGAATCGTCAACGCAGCATTGTCGTCAACAGCGTTGTTGTAGGTGTTTGTCCGCTGCTGCCAAACGCTAAGTTCTTGGAATAGGAAACAAGAAGTGGTTGATGATTGATGAACAACCAAATATTTATTACCATCTCAAGACGTCTAAATTAACCCTGATAAGAATCCATTCAGGTAACGGCAGCGTTTGGATAGTGTTTATCCAGTCCATCCTATGAACTCAGTGTTTACCCTTGTGGATCAGTGTCTATAAGGGTTCCAACGGATGGGATGACTCAACAGCATGGCGAAGAAATATAAATGCAAAGCGATTCGATGTCTCAGAATATATTAGCAGTCAAGGTTTGCCAGAATTTCACTCCTCTATTCCCAATTCCCGCCAACCTAATCCTATGTCTGTGATGGAGCCATGGCGAATACTACCGAGCTATCGCCGAAATTCCCTACCCTAGATACACCCTCACAGTAAGCCAGAACCTTCAGCGATTGAATCCTAATTCTTAGAGAGTTACCTAGATACGTGAACCTCAGCGAGAAGGTACTCGATACTGTGATCGGATACATGCGCTTCATGAGTCTAGGGATGGGCACTTTCGTAGGCGATGAGCATATTTTCCTAGACCACTCGATGCAAAACTTGTACACTATGTCAGTGTCCCTCTCGTCTTCCCGGTGATTCTAATTCGCAGGCTTTTTTAAGGCTCCTCCCCTCCCTGCAACAACAAGACCTTTAGAATTACGACGTCTTGGATTTGACAAGAGTTACATCCATCTCAATGGCGAAGATACCTGGAATATGTGCCGCATCTTGGCAGCTCCTCCAGAAAAGCACATTGTCCGACATAAAGGTCAAGGTTCTGTATGACAAATTCCAGGATGCTCCCGAAGAATTTAAGTCGCAGCGGTACGAGCTCGAGTCATTCCAGAGATGCGTGGTCACCGTAAGAGACGACTCTTCTGTTCAGACCATTGGGATGAAAACGACGATCCAAAAGTGTACGGAAGTCAGCGAAAGGTTATGTCCAATCGTTGATAGCTCGCCTTTGAACAAACTGATTCAATTGATCACAAAATATGGGAATCCATCCAATCCTTGGTGAAGGAGTCGGAAGTCCGGTACTTGTATGTACAACTTGGACGGTTAAAGGCGAGCCTGAACTTCCTAGTCAGCCTGGCGAACTCGTGAGTTTACATCCATGCTCGGCATGATATTTCTCACAAAAGCTCGGTGGCCAAGAACAACGGGACCTAATTGCCGAAGACATTCATAAGATTCACAAAATTGAGCTCTGCATCCAGCCTGGGACCGAGGAGAATCGATACCTTCAGGCCCTCGACGTCACCAATCCCATCGACGACCGTACGCGACTCATCGCCACCAGGGGAGGAAGAGCCCCCGGTACGGACTCCGTCAGCAGGGGAATACCAAACTTAGGAGCTATCTCAACCCGTGCTCTTGTGAATATTGGGGTCCCCTGGGAAAGGAAAAACGTTCCTCTCCATCTTCCTATCTCACCATCTGGAAGCCATCCTCGGAAACAGCCGACTGGATCGCCATCTGCTTCTTTTGCAACAACAAAGTCGCATCGCAGAATACGGCAGTCGATGTTCTACGTAGGCTGCTGTATCAGTTGATCCAACAGAATAAATACTTGATAGACAATCTCCTGTCACATCGGAAAGCACGGCAGGAGTATCGTTTTAGAGACAACTCATTTGAAGAACTTTGGGGAAGCTTTCAAGCCAATGTTAGAAGAACTTCGTGGTCATCATTTGCGTGGGACTGACGACACCATCATAGAGATTGTTCGCCAGAATCCAAGGTTTTTTATCAGACGAAGGATGGATTGGGTGAGACAGCTTGAGGGACGATGGATGATCTTGTCTTTTGGTCTAGGAGGGAAGAAAGCTAGCTATTTATGCCTAGGGATCTGACTGATCCGGATGCCCTTGATCAGATGATGCCGATGATATCCGTAGATCTAGGTTGTTGAGGGCATCTAGATTGAAGGGATCCACGGTACGGATCAGAGTCTCTATCTAGGTTCGAAGGAAACCACGGTACGGGTCCGGCCCTATGCAAAGCTGACTTTTTCCTTATCAGGTCGTCTGACATTTTTCTTGACACCAAGGTCAATTCTTAGAGACAGGTGGATTAGCCCAGAATGTAACTACTGCGGTCACGGCTCTCTACTTCATTTTGCATGCCATTTTGGTCTTTATCATCTTGTAAAGCATTTACTGATGAGCAGGAAGGCTTTTACCCGCGTCGGCCTCAACAGAGACTTTAACGGTTCAACATGGGGTTTCTTACAGCAAACACCATTCCATCTGGCCTGCAAAGTAGGAGATGAGAGAATTGTGAAATTACTCTTGGAATGTGGTGCCGACCTTCGTCTTGAAGACCGCGTTGGGGAAACTCCTCTCCATTGTGCAGTCTCATACCGACAGCGCCACATCTTCGATCTGCTCGTATCAACAAAACGTGGGATCAAAATCATCAAGGACGTGATGTTTGGGGAGCCTCTCGGATATTCCTATCTTCTATTTTATGCCATCATGGCTGGGGATGAAGACCTATGTGGCCTGCTCATTGAAAAGTATCTAGCTGCATAACTCTGGATCGGGACGGGTTGAATACCCTGGCCATGGTTCAGACGAGAATAAGTGCTGAGGGTCGAGAGGTTTCAAGCCCGTTCTCCATGCTGTAGGTATTCACGAAAACTACTAATTCCTGTCCTATGGATACCCGAAAAAAACAGTGCTGCTTTGGGATCTCACTTACTAAATAGCGCCGAAATGGATCATGCTGCAATATCCAAAGCATCAACTGCAAGAGATCCTTTTTGTCCAATATATTCATGTCATCTGGCATTGTTCTCTACAAGTCTTCGGAAAATGTCAAAAGGCGCAGGGAAGGCCCGTAGAGTGACTGCCGTGGAGCAGAACAAGACCGCTTGCGGACTACTGGATAATGAGCTTTGAGGAAGTCGCTGAATTGCACCCAGTAGTAGGCGCCGATATGCCATGTTTTTTTTTTTTCGTTCGCATGCCTTGTTTAGCAGGGTTGGAAGCGAAAGTCGGCGCCGTCATACAGATCTCAGCTTACAGGTGTTAGTGGCTGAGACATGGCGATCTGCGTGATCTGGCGAATAGCGTCAACGGTTTGCAGATGTTGAGTTTAAGCCCAGAGGGTATTTGTGTGCCTGAAGAAGCATCTAGGAGGCGGGGTAACGAAGTTCACTACACTCAACGTGGATTCCCTACATCTCACTGCAGTCAATCAATGGATCTCCAAGTCACCCAGTATGCGATGACTCTGAGCTACAGGTAGCAGACGATGGCAGCGTGAACGATAAATTGAACTATTCATCCCATGGTGCATATATTATTGCACGTCTCTGTTAATTTAGTAGCGATGAGAGTATGTATCATTCATATATTAGTGATTCCAGTGTGAGGAAGTAGAGTAGGGGACATGGATCTAACATCACTTGATCTTCGAGGCGTGTTGTAAATCGGGAGGTACTCTCGAGATATTTACTTGCAGTTCTAGTTCCAGTTCGATTGTCATGGATGCGCGGTTCATCTTGATACAGTTCGGGCATGTCAGAAAACCTACTTGTGGAGTGGGATGCGGTCAACATCCGAGCATGGGAGTGAGATAATGAAGATCGCGTTGAAGCGGAAGTGACACGCAATCCGCGGTCGTTTAATGAGAGTAATGAGAAGGATAGCTCTTGAGGCATAAGTTTGGCATTTGCGGATATTTCTGTCTTGTAGAATGCGGCAGGGGAGGAATGTATTTTTAGGGGTTCAAGGGAAGAGAAGTCTTACGCAGTACGTTCAAAATTGGTCCGCGGGAGGCGGGAATGCGATGCTATAATTAGTCTCCGAGCTGGGTTTGATGGAATTTCCAGAATAAAGGTGAATTAGGAGATGCTTTGCATAGAACTTTAATTAAATACGAATGATTCTGCTACATGGTATGTAATTACACATCCATGGGTATTGCTCTGGTTCACATTTAAACGACCAGGCCAAAGTCTCAGCTGTGAGAGAATCCTCAATCCTACCCTACATCATGAACTGACACTGGGAAAAGATGGTAGAAACAGAAGGTGGCACGGATATCTGCGTAGGGAAATTATCTACTCGACACTTGCAGAATATTCGCGTTGAGTTGAAGTGCTAGTCAGAAGAGTTGCCAAGGGGTGGTGATATCAAGAGCGCAGATCGTGATAGGGATTGACGCTGGGCTCCCCAGCCAACAAGACTGCAGATGTCGGTGACCGCATGGTCGTATATTTCTACGTGACCATGACATGGTGACCTGAAGCAAGAAGCAGGCGAAGCGAAGAGATTTATGCGACAGGGTTACGGCATGGCATAAAGGAGGTGTAACAAGGGATTGATCTTGTGGATGGCGGATGGTCACCACTAAGTTTCTGAGAAAGGGAGAGCTAGAACGGGCGGTCGGCGGGCAGGGCCACGCACCGAGTTCATGCTTCCGATACCATCATGTGTACATAGTAGAGTACTCCAGACGAACTAATTACCACGGTCCATGGCATGACTGTGGCCCCCAGCGTCTATCATCAGTCAGTGCAGCGTGCAGGATCGATCGGTTTGGGGATAGGCGCGTGCGGGACCCGACGACGGAAGCCGACTAAGGGGTTTTAGCGGACGACACCCTGCGAGTTGGCGCGTGCCTTTGCTTTCTTTTTCCTGGAAGCGGGTTCGACGAGGGCGAAATGGGAGGCAAATTGGCGCGAGACAGAGGCCGTTGGACGGTTGCATGTTAGGCGCCTTGGCCGGGAGTTATTAGAGGGAGGTTGCGTGAGGACGACTCACGAGAACGGACATGCGAAGTGGAAGTGAAGGTTGAATTGAGGGTACACCGCACTGCAAAATCAGCCAGGGTCCCATCCCATAAAATGGCAAATTAAGATTGATGTCATCCGCCCACACACCCCCTTTCTCCTTTTCGTACTGGTTGATTGGGCACTGGGCACATGAATGAATGATGGTGATAGGCAATGCCGAGCCCTCTCCTGGGTAACTGTGCCGGGCGGGCGAGCGTGTTGGAGATTGGGGAGGGAGATGTCCGTACATCACTGGCAGATGACGTCCCGGAGTAGATGAGATGATGATGATGATGATGACAGGTGACGGAAGCGGGAAACCCAACCATGGCATGCGACGGGGCGGCCATGACCGGCCGGGCTGACCCCTGGAATCGAAACGAAACACGGGGGATATTTCATGCATTTTTTTTCTGTTTCCCTTTCTGTTCTTTCCCTCTTTTTTTTTTTGGCCGCGTCGCAACCACTGCGCAGGGGAGAGAAAGTGAGGGCGCGGGCAGGGAACTTCCGTCGTAGGGATGCGATGCGATAGATACTAGGGAGCCATGAGGATCAAGTGAGGGGTGTGGAACTTCCCATTTCAACGCCACCCAGACGACGGGCCAATGCAATGCTCTGCTCCTTCTGTAGGCGCTTTTATTAGCACAACTTCCCGGAGAGTGGGTGGCACGTTCGGACGAGTCTCTGACGCTTGGAGTCCTGCGTAGAGCGTCTAGGTATGCATAGTCGTCGAATTCCGGGCTGTGATACGCCTCTGCTACCACGCCGCTACGACCGCGGGGCGTTCATGGGTTGTCCCTGGAGTGTATGCGCTTCCCGCAGGTGGCAGCGCATCAAGTAAACGGGTAACACACAGTTAAATTACTACGCGAACACGAAGTGATGACGGGCTCTCTCTCCGCCGTACTATCTTAAACCTTGGGGGATCGGTTTCTTCCACATGGTCTCGTGGTCCAGCGCACGTGAGGCTTTGATGGAACCAGGGCTAGATAACGAGAAATCAGAAATCTAACAAGAACACGCGCGCAAGAGAACTGAACACGCAGCCGCAGTCACAGTCGCAGCCCTGGAGACAACACGCACGCACGCGGTGAGACTGCATGACCTGGAAAATAATTACACCCGGGTTCTGCTAGTTACAGACAAAGCCAAAGACGGCTGTTGGTGTCTCACGACGGTCCATCGTCTGCCGGACTCCTTCGTTCATTTCCCTGCATCTCCTTTGGGTGCGCTCTAGTCCATTCATTCCCGGCAGCACCTGTTTTGGCAGCATTCCCTCTCGAATGCATGCGGCCCCTTAATGGCTCCCATGAGTGGGCGCGCATCCGTAATTAATTACATTGGGGGATAAGAGCTGAGCTGGGGGGAGAATCCGGCGCATTACTGCCTTTGATGGAGGAGAGAGAGAGAGAGAGAGAGAGAGAGAGACCCAATACAACCCATACCCATCCCACATCACGCCCCCAGGGCACCTCGCCCACACGCCCCCCTGTAAACAGCCCGCCAAAAGCACTCAAACCCCTGGGGGGCGCTTTACCCAAGGCCCATCCCCACTAAGCCTCGCCGGGCCAAGGGGCATTGGCATGGGCGGCCATGGTGCGCGCACTGGGCTTGCTTGCGGGTGGGTTCCACTGTTCCACAGCGAGTCCAGCGGTCCACCCCCCCGGAAGCACCCAAGGGAGGTACCTAGCTTCCAGGTGGTCCACAGGTCTCGCGGCGCTGGTACCTGACGCCTGTTTAAGGGACGGACCCTGGGGTGGCCTGGCCGCCCTGACGCCCTGTCGCCCTGGGTACAATTAAATCGAATTATCCAGCCCGAACCTCGAATCTCGTCCTCCTTCTCTACCTTGTCCCAATCTCAATCCCAACCCAAACATTATCTCTCCGCCTTTCTTCCTTCATCTCAAACGAAACTGCCTTGTGCTTCGTGCTTCGTGCTTTCTCGTGATACCCGCGCCGCCCCTTCAGCTTTCGCATCGCTATACCGCTTTAATCCCCCCCCCTCCGCCCGCCATGGACCGAACCGACGAGGAGCTCGACCGCGACTGGCAGCCCAGCGGCCGTCGCCCCCAATCGTTCGTCTCTCCCCGTCTACCCTCGCGGCGTCTGAGATATCGACATCGCCAACCCAACCACGCAAATGCTATGGAATAAAAGCTGACCGATTTTGTCCCTTGATAGCACCATCGCCCGCTCCTTCTCCCAGGAGTTGATGGACATCTTCCGCATCGAAAACTCGCTCACCGACCTCGATCAGCAAGTCTCCGAGAAGTACGGACCCCCCTCCATGCTTCCCTGCCCCCTTTCCCCTTGACCACGGCCACCACCTCACAATTCTCCCCTGTAAGACCAGAATCTGACCCGCCTCCGTTCACAGGAAGCGCAATGTCAACAGAAACACCCAGGAACTCGCGTCCCTCGAGAAGCGTCTCCGCGAGATGGAGGAGCGCCTCAAGAACCCCAGCCAGTCTCGCACCCCGCTCCCCCAGGTCCAACAGGATCAGGATCAGCAATTCCAGTCCCTCGACGCGGTGACCAAGGAGGACCAGAAGGCCCGCTCGCGCCCTGGCACGGCTCGAGCCACCCAGCAGGCCCCCTCTGCCGGCAACATGCCCCCGACCCCGGGCGCCAGTGAAGGTGAATACTACATCGTCACCCACGCTGACTTGATTGACGGCCCCCGCTGACTTGGTTCTTTCTTGACTAAATTAAAGACGGAGACGCTGAACAATAAATCTCAGGCTCTCTTGTCTCCTCGGCCTGACCAGGGACACCGGTATACACCCGTACACCAATGTTTTATCGGAATATTCACTTGCCCGACCTTGGCAACGGCGAGAGGAATCACTGCTAGAGGATGAACCCAGGGAACCATGATATGTTGTCATTTCACCTTCTGCGGGTTCTCCCCTCCCACCGGCACATGTTTCGACACCCGGGCGACTCCACCGCGGGTTCCCCGTATACGGCCGGTTTTGTTTTGGGGAATACATCACCGCTGGGCCGACACGGAGCCTAGCGGACGGCTGGCTAGGCTATTCTGCATTTTTTGTTGCTGCTTTTATCCAATCGTTATTTCGGGGCATGGAAAGCGGCAGTGGATGAGATCCAATGTGCGCCCCCTGGTCTCCTCCCAATACCCTTTTACTCACTCTTTGGACGACCTTATCTCCCTCCGGCGTTATAGAGGCAGCATTTGCAATTTTCCCCCTCTTTCGTTTTATTGATAACGGCCTGGTCTACCTTACCATATCTATTCTTCTAATACGGCCGGGCTTTCTTGCACCACCTACCCCTCAACTTCACATAGAGGGTCTTTTCTTTTATCTTGGGGATGACAATCGCATGGGGAGACTGGGGTGTGGCATGTTTCTTGTTTGAATGGGAGTGTTATTTGGATTCGATGTCGGATGTCGAGAGGGACGACGCATCGTGATGGTGGATGAAGACTGAGACGGGAAGTCTGAGATGATTATTCTGGAGGACTCAGGCGGGGACTGTATATACCATTACCAGCATCATGGTAAATGCATCCGTGATTTCTTCAACGCTCGTGAGCATTTCTTGGTGAGGCATTGTTTCAAACCGGCGGGCTTCTGTTGAACTGCAATTGCATAAAAGAGTTGATAAGACCTTTTGCTCCTTGCTAACCTAGCAATGACTGCTAACTACCTAGCACTGACGACATCTCTCTTGATGGCCCCGATTAACATGGCAGTCCCTTTACACACAGCGTTGCAAGGATTATTCGACCGTCTCACATCCTTCCAGGTCTCCAGTCAGATCATACAAAACATGCCATTTATTCATCATCGAGATGCTTGTTGGCAAACCCAACGCGGTTATTCTCGAGATCAAACACAACAAACAACGCCTTGAGCATCACATCGCCGAATATGGTTACCTCGAGGTCCTCGGCACTTTGCATGCCGCCCCAGCAGTACTCCGGGTCGTCGTCGATGGGACCGTAGTTGAGGTACGAGCCCGGAATGGTCAGCACGTGCTCCGCCTCGCCGGGCAGCTTGAACATGAGATCCGGGAGGCCTTCGGCTAGATGGCACGGGAAAGTGAAAGCGTTGTTGAGGCGAGGGTCGACTCGCATGCCCGGGACGTCGAACCAATACATGCCGGCGAGTGATGCCGGCAGGAACAGCAGCGTGGTGCCTGTGTCGATGGTGGCCTCGAAGGAGTGAGCCCACCAGACACGGTGCGAGCCGTCCCAGGCAGTCAAGTCGAAGGTGACGTCCCAGTGAGGGCTGGCTGGGTTGGCATCGAGCCAGGTGATGTTATCGCTGGCGCGAGAGGTGTCGATGTGGCCGAAGTCAAAGGTCCCCGTGGCGTTGCGGCGCAAGTCGACAGAGAAGACAGGAGTTTCAAGGTGAGGGCGGAGCTTGTCGAGCAGGGATGGGGTCGGCGGTTCGATATTGCTTGGGAGGCTCTTGGCGAAGCCCATGATGCCAGAGAGTTCTATCTCCCGCTCAAAACGTGAGGCAATGGCCTGAGCCGACTGGACGGCGGTATCGGTGAGCTCGAAGCCTCCCAAGCGGACCGTGTCGAGGTAGACGATACCGTTGGCGTGGGTTCCGTCCACTACGGCACCAAGTCAGTCAGAGGTTTATCCAGAAAGGGGACGACGAAGACGCAGGCTGGCTTACTGTATTCAACGGCCCACTCGGCGTCATCCATGCGGCGAGAGGTGTTGGATGCGTCGGGCTTATACTGAGGAGCCCAGGGGCCCTCCGTGTTCGTGTGATAATCTGTATCCGTGGATTGCACCCACATATCGGCCGAGCCCGTGTCGATGGCGATCTTCAGAGCCTGCGGCGGGTTGCCAATCTGGACATCAGCAATGTAGATGTCGTCGCTGCCCAGAGGCTGAACATCCACGAGGCCATCTACAACCAGACATCAGCATGTGGCTCGCACGCACGAAACGGGATACAAACCATCGTCGAGGAGCGAAAACGCGGACAACACATCTTCAGGGATGCCTTTGCCCCATTTCTGTCTTGCTGCAGCCCAGTCCCGGACAAAGTCCCGTTTGGAGCTCTGGGTCTTGCTCACGGGGACAGAAAAGCCGGAGGTGGATTTGGCGTGCAGACGAGGAGGGACAAGAGCGGCAGTTGTTAGGCCCGCGAGGAACGAGATGAACAGAATAGGAGGCCTCATGGTTGGAGCAGAGCTTGAGAGATGGTGAAAACGTGAGTGCTGGTCTGGAGAAGAAGTTTGTGGGAAGAAGCGAGGGAAGAAAGAGAAAGACTCGACGAATGAGTGATGGCGAGTAGTTGTTGACTCAGGTTGTTGTGTTTGAAAGAAAAAACGAGAAGGGGAAGGAAGCCGTGGCAGTGATTAAGTCCAGGTAATAAGCCAACAACGACGTTCCTACCAGCTGTCTGTCACCCGCAAACGAGGCAACTGTCAGGGCCAAAGTTTGGGTAGGTACCTGAGGTAGGTAAGAAGAGCAAGGAGCAAGTAGCAAAGCAGGAGTGTTCGTCCAACTGCACCCACAACATACATCACCAGATGCAGCAGCGCCTCCCTTCCTCTCTCACAAAGACGAGAAAACAACACATCCATATAAACACGGCAACTCCACAAACCCACAAACCGCTACCGCCCGCTGTTGCACGAAACCCGCTTCTCCCTTAGACGAGAGTGCCTGTGGCCCCTTTGCACGGCGCATCATCGCCGACACGACACGACACGACGCTGTGCTGTGCTGTGCATACGTGCGCATCTGCTCTTGTGTGTCCCCCAACAGCCGGGATCGGCGTAACATGGCTCCCGCAATTGCGCAAACAGAGCCCGCGGTCCCGGTAGCAAACTGCGAGACACATGCACAAGGTAGATTTCGGTGTTCGGCCTGGGACCGCGTGTGCCAGACATGCATGACCTGGCGAGCACCAGGAGTGGTGATGGAGACACAGACGCGGGAGGGTCATGGGCGTATGAGGTGAGCTGGAGGGTGTCTACGCGGAACACATGGAGGCGAGCTCAGGGGAGTACACACGGAACGAGGACGGGATCGGGATGACCTTAATTACGGGAATCAACAACCACACGCCGGGAGCATCGTATTTCCGTGAACCCGTGCCGGCCGTTGACCGGATGGTTCTCTCACGGTTGCGTTCCTCCACACCACTAACGCGGTACGACAAGATCCCGTCCTTGTCTCCAACTATACCTCACATGAGTCACTGTACTCGTACCCTCCAGGCGAATATGTCATCGTCTCAATTCATCCACGTCTAGCACATGTCGGATGGTCTATTCCATACTCGACCCGGTATCAATATCAAAGAACTAGCTCCTTTTTCTCTCCACTTGTAAAGGCATATCGTTGATGCTCTCTACAGCTCATCGTGGGGAGGCTGCTTCTCGCCGCCCTCCTCCGCCTTCTCCTCCACCTTCTCCTCCACCTTCTCGTCCGTCTTCTTCTGGTTCTCCTGCAGCCTCTTGATAATCTCCTCGAGCTCCTGCTCCGTGGGGCCCTCGCCGTCCTTGCCTCCGAACTGCTTCATAAAGTCCTCGGCGTTGAACTCGACCTTCTCATCTGCGCCGGGTACCTTGCTCTTCTTCTTGTTCTTCTTCTCCTTCGCGGCAGCAGCCTTCTTGGCCTTCTTAGCCTCAGCCTCCACCTTCTTAGCGGCCTTCATCGCCACCTGGATGCCTGCCTGTTCCAGCTTCACTGTCTTGGCCTCAATATCCTTGATCAGGAGGACGGGGTCATCGGTAACCTTCAGGGCAGCCTGCTTGGGCTCCAATCTCTTCAGCCACCTCGTAGTAGACTCGTAGAGCTCCGTAACCTCCGTCAGATCCTCAAGAGTGTACAGAGGGGGAATGGGTCCCTTCTCCCTGATAACATCCTCCATCTTGCGGGCCGTCGCCGCTGCGTCCTCATCCTCGAGCCCGTCAAAATCACCAGCTGGTGTCTCGGCTGATGCTTCAGTGGTGCTAGAAGAGGTAGACTCCGATGAAGCGGGAGATTCCGAGGCGGACTTGTGCCATGCCTCATGTTCTTCAATCTGGGACTTGATCTTGACAATGAACTCATCCGTCTTGGAAAGAACAGTCTTCAAGTTAGACAAGAGGTCAGGTCGTTTCTCAGTCTCTACAATCCTCTTCTGAACGGGGTTGGCAATGTCCTGAAGCACCTTGAGCTTGGCCTTAAGCTGGTCCTTGGTGGCATCGGCTCCGTCTTCGTAGAGCCACTCGCTGATTTCGCTGGACAAGGTGGCGAGCTTGGTTCGCTCCTTCTCGGTTGACGCCGCAATGAAGGACTCGTCTTCAAGAAGGTCTCTGACCTTGTATGTGTAGCCCTCAAGTTTGTTCAGGGCCTCCTCCCTCTGAAGGCGCGCCTTGTCTGAAGCGGCAAAAGCCTTGAGGCGATCCTTGGCCTTGACAAGCTCAGCCTTGGTCAGATCAGGAGTGCCGAGGTTCTCGAGCGTCACCTCAACGGGGATAGAGACCACCTCCTTCTTCTTGGCATCGGCCTTTGCGTCCTCGGCGCCCTCGGAAGCCGCAGGCACGGCCTCAGAGGCAGTAGAAGACTCGGCGGATTCGTCAGAAGCAGAAGAGCTCTTGGCGGCATCATCCTTCATGACTTCCTCAGAGCCCTCGGTCTCGCCATCACTAAGAGGCTTCTGGTCCTCCTTATCCTTCTTTCCAAAGCCAAAGAGGTTCTTGACGCCATCAACAAAACCCTTCTCGGTAGGCTCGGCCATGCACTCGACAATGGCCTTGGCAACCCGGAACTCGCCGTTCTCAGGGCTGAGCTCCATTGCGATCTTGAACTTGATGTCTGATTCCACACATGTAGGGTACTTCTCCTTGATGGAGGCCACGGTCGCAGTTAGGTTCTTGGTAGCGAGGGCCTTGACGTTCTTCTCTTCAGAACCAACCTGCTGGTAGATGCTGGCAGCAAAGTCCTCCTTGTCGTCAAAGGTGATGACCCTGGAGCCACCCTGGGGCGAGATGGCACTCCACAAGCGCTGGCGATCAACGTTACCGTCAGTCTCAACTCGCTTCAGGCTGGTAGAGTAGGAAGAGCCCTCGGTAATTCGGATCTCCTTGACTCGGAAGCTGGGGCTGAGCTCGGCAGCGCGGAAGCCTGCACCGAAAACGGCGGCTTCGTCGGAGTTGACGTTGGACCGGATCTTATCAGCGGAACCAACAATCGTATCGAGAACCTTCTGCACAAACGGAGTTCGCGTGGCACCACCGTGAAGGATAACAGAGTCGAGATCACCAATGTCGAGACCAGACATCTTGAGGGCGTCATTGACAACGGCGGCGATCCTCTCGGCGTGCACCGCAGCCATGTCCTCGAAGGTGGCACGGCTGATCTTGTACTTGAAGTCGACATCCTCGTACAGACCCTCGAAGCTGGCTCCGGTGTTCTGGTTGGCGCTCAGGACGTGGCGAACCTTCTCGACTTGGTTGGACAGCTTGGCGATGGCACGGCCATGGGCCTTGACGCCCTCGGCGGTAGCAGAAATCTTCTGGGCGCCCTTGGACTCGAGGAACTGCGCGACCATGTCGTCGAGAATGAGGTGGTTCAAGGCGTCTCCGCCAAGAGTGCGGTCCCAGCCAGCACCCAAGACCTGGACCTCCTGGACGGTCTTGTTGAACTTGCCAATGTCCTTGACGGTTTGGCTCTGGAACTTCATGACGGTAGCCTTGGTAGAGCCAGCACCCATGTCAAAGACCATGTGGTACTCGGGCTTGGCTCCCTCGCTAATGCTGGGGAACTGTCGGCTCGTGGCGTAGTTCAGGCCGACGGCAAGACCGTCGCTGATAAGGCTAAGGACCTTGAGGCCGGCAAGATCGGCGGCGGTCTGGATGGCACGCTTCTCATCAATAGTATAGAAGGGAGGAATGGTGACCACAATGGATCGGACAGAGGAGCCGTCGCCGGCCGCGGCCTCGGCAGCCTTCTGGATGCTCTGAAGCTCCATGGCGAGAAGCTCCTCAACCATCCATGCCTCCTCCTCAGCAGTGAACGCCTTGCTCTTGAATGCAGCGGTGTTGCGGGTCTCGTGGGCCTGCAATTGCAGGGCAGGGTTTCGGGAGGCGTACTCTTGTACCACTGCGTCGTCGACGGAGAGGCCGAGGATGGTCTTCAGGTTGGGGTAGACGTCGCCAGGGAATCGGGCCCGGAGAGCCATGGCATCGGCACCATAGGCTCGCTCGGGGAACTCGCCAGCCTGGGGGCCATTGCGAGAGGGCTTGAAGACGACGGCGGAGGTCTCTTTTCGGCGCGAATCCTTGGTCAGGACGATGTCGAGAGGGATTCCCGGCTTGACGAGGGCGGCCTTGATGTACTCAGTACCCAGGTCGACGCCCAATACGGCAGCAACTGCGAAAACGTTGGTCGAAAAGAAAAAGACGGCTCCGAGGAGCGTCATCAATGGCGACACTCGAAAGTTGGCCATGGTGGATGGTGGATGGTGAATGGTGGGGGTGCGCTCGCTTCAGCGCACACCGGCTCGGAATGGTACTGTTTCGGGGAGGAACACACCGCCGCCGCGAGTAGTGACGGCCGGAACTGAACAAAGACGAAAGCCGTCTGCGGAATATAGAAACAAAGAATCGAGGAGAAATGTCCCAAGGTCTGGGGGAGTGACGCCAGAAAAGGACGGGAACTAGGAAAAAGAGAGGTTGAGGTGGCCTCAATTTCTCCAATGGGCATGTGTCCGCTGCAAGAAGCCACGAAGCTGTTAAGCTTGTCGGTGACTCCAGCCACTCAGCAAAGAGGACAACTGGTACAAAGCGGCATTGACGCTGTGACGTTCCTTCTCCTGCAAGGCTGAGGGGCACGATAAGCACCGCTGAGCTTTCTCATTGGCGCGATAACAAATATGCGGGGCGTCTGGTTTCGGCCTTGCCTTGGCATTCGCTATACCCCTGCACCTTGGGCCAATTAGTTGTGTCTGGAGGATTCAAATAGTCGACAATGTTCATGATATCTGGTCATAGAAACAACCTAGCCGTCCGCAAAAACATTGGCTGTATGCATGTTTCTAGTCGATACCCAGTCAGCGGGCTACGTTGCTGTTGATAGCCCGAAATAGCCCAATGTTGTCCGTTTCGAACAATGATTCAAGCCCATTTAAGCCCGGGTTTCTGCTGCTTCATTGATTACCAGCACTCCGGCCAACACTGAGAGCAGTATCTTTCAAGCCATTTCTTGGCTGTCAAACAAAGGGAATATAAAGTAATTCACAGGAGCTCAATGACATTTACACGTTCGCATCACCGAATCACAATTGATGCTTTTGCTTAATCACGACGAGATGCCCAACCGGTCTGTATATGTAGAAGAGGTCAACTACGGCTATGTAGTGAAATGCAACACGAAACAAACCAAACGTCAGCCATGGGCAAAGTTGTGGATTCCAATTACGGACTCGAGCTCTCCATTCTCGGCCAAACAAGCAGTCGCTCTTACACCCGGTTGCTGTACTGCTTCCCCCTTCCCGTGTTCATCAGTCACAATGACACCCAATCTCTTGTCCATATGTTTCGTCTCGCAACTGACCAACTCATCGTCAAATGGCCGTTCCTGGGCAGCAAGATCCGTCTTCGCAACCCCGAGGACCCTGCTGGGCCGGTCGAGTTGTTCTGGACGCGGGATGAGAATCCCCTATCATTCGACGAGCACCGTTGGTTCTCCACTGCCGGTGTTCTGAGGTTCAAGGGAGTAGAAGAATGGGGCGAAAAGGGAGCTCCAGACTACTCTAAGCTCGCATCTTGGGGCGTTCCTCCAAGCGTGCTCAAGGATTACGAGCTCTGCCATGTTCCCCATGAACCTAGTCTCGAAGGCCGGGGGGGCTGGCCCGTTTATCAAATCACTGTCAATTTTACCATCGGAGGACTGATGATCTGCGCTTGTTTTGCAAACAGCGTCATCGATAGCTACGCTCATGGCATCATCTTCGAAGAGTTCTCTAAACAGGTTAGAGGCCGGCGGAGGCCCGTCAACGAGATGGACAAATCAGGTAACAAAGTACACCAAACGAACTCGAGGCGGTCGCTAACACAATCTAGTTGGCCAAACTCAAGATCGTAACAAACAGATTGATATGGCCGCCCATGCCGGGAAGAACATCGACTGGACGAAGGAATCCTGTCCAGAATTTCTTCCACCGAAGCCTCCATTATTGGAGGAACCAGTCGGGCTTGCTGGAATCACAGTGTCGTCGAAATCCAGGTCGTCGAAATCCAGGTATTCGAAATTCAAGACGTCCACAGTCCTGGGAAGAGTCTTCTCATTTCCGATCAAACTCTTGGAGCGCCGGCACCAGGGGCTGCAGAAGCATATTAGCACTGATACAGCAGGGCGACCCGAAGTGGCATACCAATTGGAAGACATGTTGGTGGCGTGGGTATGGGGATCGATTGTTCGTGCTCGTATCCGAAAAGAGCCCAAGGACACAAAAGACTTCTCCAAGCATGTCCCAAGCCAACTTGCCGTCTCTATGAATGCCAGGAGCCGACTTGGGATCCCGGATGGAGAAAAGTATCTTCGCAACGCCATACTCTACAACTGTGTAGAGCTGAAGTCATCAGATATGCTTAAGGAGGAGAGTACGGGGCCTAGGATGAAGCTCCATCGCGCAACCCGTACTCTTCACGACAAGACCCAGTCCTTCGATTATGAAGCTATACGCATCCGTCTGGGGTACATGTCGGCGATTCGCAAGCAACCGGGTAGTCTAGAGTATCAAGTTGACAGCGCAGATGAGAACGACGTCATTGTCGATTGGTTGCTCGCACCCGGTCGCGTGACATATTTTGGGTCGTTCGACATTGGTGGGCGAATCATAGAGCTGGGGTATCCAGAGTTTGTGCGCGAACTGCCCGGTTCTGATGCTCCTGGACGGTGTGCGATCCTGCCGCGACATCCGGATCCCAAAGCGCCGTTCGAGGTATATATTCAGCTGGACGAGGATGGAATGGAGCGGATGACGACATATCTAAGAGTTGATGGGGTCCATTGCATTTAGTGATTGAAGGTCGACATGATTCCGGGTACATGTTGGAAGTGTTCGAAGTTGTAACTGAGTAGTACACATCATAGCAGTGCCAGTCAAATGACCAAGCCCAACTTCGATATTTTAACGTCCACGATAGTGTTTTTGGTTCTCATAGATGCGCCTAAGCAAGTCATCAGCATGCCAGACAGACCTGGGCATACATCCTGGGGAGTTTCATACCAGCAATCCTCTCGGCGGTCCTGTCAGTCATGTCCATGATCCATCCGGCCTAACCCACATCTCCTTCCCATCTCTCATTCGTCTCTTAGTCACCAGTATCCACCTCAAGGTCAAGCTGCACACCATTGCTGACGCCATAGTCCTCCAGAGTAAGCTGGTCCTTGAACGGGCGCTCGCCCTGCCGCTTCAGCAGAATCTCGTGGGGCTCACGACCGATGCGTGCAGCCACCAGGATCTTGAACTCCTTGATACGATCCGATGCGTAGCAGGGAATCGAAGCCTTGGTGCCCAGTCGGTCGTTGATGTTGACGATGATCATCTCCTCACCGCCGCCAACGGGGGCAGCTGGTGCAGCGGCGGGCTTGGATTCTTTCTTGGGCTTGCTGGACTCAGCGTCGTCGCGGTCTCGGTCGCGGCGACGGGGAGACTGTGAACGGCGGCGGTAGGGTCGGTCATCGCGACGGCGGTCATCATTGCCACGTCGGTCGTCATTGCCCCGGCGACCGTCATTACCACGGCGCTCATCCTTCCACTTGAAGCCGCCTCGGCCTCGAGGCCTCCTGGGACGATCCTGGTCCCTGTCTCTGGGTCTGTCGAAGTCGCGGTCGCGGTCGTGGCGCCTGTCCGAATCCCGATCTCGGTTGTTATCGCGGCCGAAACCTCTGTCTCTGTTGTCTTGGCCGTAACCACCACGACCACTTCGATCAGACCTGTCTCGTCGGTAAGAATCACGATTGCGGTCGCGGTCGCGGCTGGGGGCCTTGTCGTCCCGTCGATCGCCCTCGTCCTGGCCGCGCGGGCCCGACGGGGGATCGTCACGGTCTGTCATTTCGGCGCGCAGAATGATTTCCTGTGAAAGACGGTGATGGTGAAAGGCTTGGGGCGAAGGTGACGAAAGACAAGGCTGCAGGCAAGGTACTTGGTTCGGAGGGGCCCTTGATGGTGACCAATAAGAGGTGCTTCCTGGCTCCCCACAATTTGGAGATCCCTGCAGCCTGGTTGCACCAGTAGCTCTGAAAGCTCCCGACAGACTCGCGTGTCACAGTTGCCGACGAATTAAAGATACTCAAAACCTAAATAAGTCATCAACATATGTTCAATTGCTTTCGTTCTGACAGTGACTTCTTATATTTCAAGTGGAATGTCATGTTTGACATCTGATCACGTGAGTCAGACACAGGTTGAATACTTCATGAGACCAAGTTTTGGCATCACCATGAGGACAGAATTGATCTGCCTCTGGTGGGTATTATTTCACATTTCTTTTCTGTATACCTTGATGCCTCATTTCATGCCCTTCACATAGGACCGCCATTGTTACAAAGGTATGAAGAACTCCCACCGACCCCTTCGCCGGACATGAATCCGATCCCAAAATTCAGCAAGCCCAAATGCAAAGCCCCAGGTCAACCCTCCCTCAGTTTCTGCTGAGCGGATCTGTGGCCTGTAAACGCCGCCATTTCATGGTATACATTCGTCACCGGGAGATGCGAGGAGAATCGTAGGCTGCGAGTCTACCCACGGGATGCCGACAAGAGCCTTACGACTCCTCGTTGCGGCGAGCGCGAGGAGGACCGCCGGCACCGCGGTCACCACGGTCGCCACGGTTGCCACGACCTCGGCCACCACGACCCTCACCGCGGAAACCGCCGCGGCCTCGCCATTCACCTCGGCCTCGGCCACGGTGGCTGCCACCCTCACGCTCGTTGCGGGGCTTGTTTCGCTGGACCTGGTGGAAACCATCATTGGCATCAGCAGGAGCAGCAGCAGGCTGAAGCAACTTGTTAGCACCTGATGATCGGAGTGAGACGAACGTGGTTGACTTACCTCGGGAACCTGCTCGGGGTGGTCATCAGCCCACGACTGAGTGTTGGTAGCGGGAGCAGCAGTCTCGGCCTCAGCCTTGACATCGACCCACTCCTGGGACATGGACAGCTCGGTGGGGTTGTTGCCAGTATCCCAGTGGCTCTCGGCGACAGCGTTGGCGGCATCGTCAGCGACGTTGGCGTTGGCGAGACCGTTGGAGGCGACCTGGGCAGTGGGGGGGTTCGTAAGGGCAGCGTCTCCAGCCTCGATCTCGGTAGCCGCAGCGTTCGCAATCGTCGGGTCGGAGACGGCCTCAGTCTGGCCTTCTTCGGGATAGAAAGGAGTCTTGTAGTCCTGGGCGAGGGACTTGACCTTGGAGTCTGAAAACCATTAGCAATGCTCTCAAGCTGGTGGGTGTTGGGTAAGCGCACAGGTTGTCTCCAACTGTTCTCCAGGAACGCTGACGATCTGGTCGTCGGACCCATCAACCAACTTCAGCATGGACTGAACCGCATTGTCATCTCCAGAGTAGATGGCGAGTAGAACACCCTCAATAGCCTGGCTCTCGTCAGACTCGGGGTCCTTGGCCTCCTCGCGGCGGTAGGCAGCAAGGCGCAAGAATTGCGACAGAACCAGAAGGTTGTCCTTCAGGGCCTTTTGGGAGGTAGCCGAAGCCTCGCTGGCAGCATCGGCCTTGACCTTCTCCAGGCTTTTCTCCCACTCGGCCTTCTCGACAGCGGCACGTGCACGGTACTGTTCGTCCACCTGCTTGTACTGCACAAGCTGTTCTTCGTACTGGGCGAGCTGCGCCTGCAGGGCAGGCTTCTTGAGAATCTGGGCCTTCTGGTCGGTGTTGATAATCTTGGTAGCGACGAGCTCCTCGAGAGACTTGCCAGCGTGCTGGCTCAGGAGCGAATCGGTCTTGGAGGCGTTTGTCTGGTGGCGGTATTAGTGCGACGGTCAGGCATTGGGCAGCAGGGCGACCGGGGACTTACAATCTTCTTGTTGACATTGCGAATGTTCCTTTCCAGCACCGTCAGCACGTATGACTTGCAAGAGAATATGATTACAGCGCTGGGAGGCCTACTTTTGGAGCTCTTTGATGTAGGGGCTCTCGGAATCGTCACCAGCCTTGTCGGCAGAGGCTGAGGTGAAGCTGGGTGCGGGGGACTCGGTTCGCTCGATGGCCAAGGGGGCCTTCTTCTTCGAAGACTTGGAAGCGGGCTGGACAGCAGGCGCAGCCATTTTGTGTGTTGGTTGGAAGTAGAACCGGGAGGGACGATCGAATCAGAGCCTGTGTGCTCGTTGCGCGAGGACTGAAGCACCCGGGGTCGAGACGGGTGGTGCAGTGGCGAATGTGGGAGGTGGGTGGGACGGAGAGTTCCACAGATCGGGGATTGGAATGGAAGCGGTTGAAGTGTGTGAGGAGGCAAAAGGTGGAAGATGGTGGGAAGAGTTTAAGTACGGAGGCGAAAGAGGAGAGGAGAAGTGAGAGGAGCAAGAGGGCCAGGTGTTGGAGGAGGCGATGGTGGTACAAAACGCCGCCTGGTTCAATGGGGTTTTTAGAGGCCCCTGGGTGCTAACCCCAAGGCCCAGAGCTCCAAAACCCGCCTAACAACCCCTGCACAGGCCACTCATTGACACCCGTCTGCGTTTCTAGAACCAGCAAGAAGAATAGGGAACACGGACACGCGCCAGCTGTAATGGGCTGTTTGCCGCCGTTTGAATTGGGGTTTAGGTCGCTCTCTTGCTTCTCACCTATTGTCAATCGCCAACTGAGGCACCCTGATGGGTTCTCGTTTGTTTACTGCCAGCTGTAGGTCCAACCGACAATGATATTTGAGCAAAGTGTTGTCTCGCTATACCCGCTTGTCTTTGGCAAGGCTCCAGCACGCAGGGCTTTTCCTGCAAGGAGAGTACACGGTGCTAATTACTCCACACTGTCCTGTTGCGTTGCTCCCCCACCAACCTGCCCGCAGCTGCAAGTGCGCAAACAAGATGGTCTCGTGCGCTGCGCTGCTAGCCTCATGCTCCCTTGAAGCTCCCCGTTTTCAGCTCCTTTCTTGGCCCGGCATCGCCGCGCGCCTCGTAGCTACCTATCGACAATTGCTTCTACCCCCGGTTACCCCTTCGCTAAGCCTCATCTGACGCACGGCTGCCGGTGCGTAACGGCCCTGCATACAACCCTGAGTCTATCCCGCGATGCGGCTGCAGCTGCACCCGGATGGTCAGATCGTCCCGGCGCGAGGGGCGTGTGTTATGATTCGGTCGCGCAATTTCGTCCGTTCGACTTTTTCCTAGTTGATCGAGTTTGTTCATCCCTTGAACTTGGCCAAGGCATCCTGTAGAAGAACCGAGTTAGATCCGGCCACGGAGACACGAAACTGCCATCGAGACATACCCTGGTCACCTTCTTAACACTTCGCGCCGACAACCCTCGCTCGCCAGACTTCTTGGATTGAATCGCAGCTTCTTTTACTAGCCTTGTCAACGTGTTAGCTCGTGCTCGCTCGCAATTGAGTCGTGGGGATGTCGTACGATTCCATGAAGAGGACGTAGTCGAGGAAGATCTGCAACGTCAACATTAGCATCGCGCAATCTCGCGACGAGCGCAGCTGCCGGATGGCCTACCGTTACGTCGGCATTCTTCTTGAGGTTGTGATTGGAATGCGCCTTGATAATCTTCTTCACCGTAGCCTTCGGGTAGGCCTTTTTACCGAGCGCCATGGCGATACTCCTGTCGAATTTGGATGGATGGTGTTGTTTCTGGCCCCGTGACGGATGTTGACAAGGCAGGCTCGTAGCCTGATCACTCGCTGACCTCACGACAGCTGTTGTGTGGGGGCCAATCGGCAGGGGCCGATCGTTGCAGTACGTACCGTCGAGCCTCGCGAAAAGGAGGGGTGTACAGTATTTTTCAACGCGCACTGTAGTTTACACACGGTATCCCACCTTCGCATGGCGAAGCTCTGAAGCTGCGAAAGAGGCATACTCGTGGAATACCGACACAACGGCCAAAGCCAGCTCCAGCCGCCCACCATGACCTCAATAATGCAACGCCGCATGGTGAGTTGTTGCCCAGTTGTCCCTGGTCCCGGCTCCGACTCCATCTGACACCGCCTTTAGCTTTCCAAGGCCGACGAAGAGGCTGCCGACGAGGTCGAGGTCCGACGCGAGGACCAGGACAAGATCAACCGATTCAGTCGGCTGCACCAGCGCGAGCTCGTCTTGGAGGAGGAGTTGACCGGAAAGAGTGTACGGCTCCATGTGTCACCTATCTGAGACATGCGCTGACTAGGTACTGTAGAAGGAGAAGGAGGAGCTCGACGACTTGTCTACCGAACTCGAACTCGCCGACGAGGACGAAAAAGTCCAGTACGAACCCTCCCCGCCCACGATATTGATACACCGAGAAGAGCGCACGTTGGCTAACGGATATACTTTCTTCTCATTCTAGATACAAGATCGGCGACGCCTACTTCCACATCCCACTGGAGCAGGCGCAGGAGATGCTCGAGGAGGCCACCGAAAAGCTTGAGGCGGAGTCGACGGAATTGGAGGAAAAGTTGGGGACGATCCGCGAAGAAATGACCCAACTCAAGGTCGAGCTGTATGCCAGATTCGGAAAGCAAATCAACCTAGAGACCTGAGCTTCGAGGCACACTCCCCCCGGCTGAAGACTTTTCCACTTGCTGTCAGAAAACGCACGAATGAAAGTTTGGGCATCAGAACTCGTGACGCCTTTTTTTTCGACTTGGTGCCTCAAATACCGACACATGCAAGCAGCATCACCCCTCGTGTCGAGATGCATAAACACCACCTCGACTACCACCACCACGATGTGCCTCGTGTCTCACGCCCTGTGAGGAGACCAGGGTTCATCCGCGGCCGGCCCTCGCCCGGCGAAAGGCGGTGCATCTAATACTCGATCGGTCAACCGATAACGCAGCTCGCGATTCGTCATCTTTGCCCAGTTCGCACAATACCCGACACTAGCAGCCAAGCCTCCAGCCTCCAGCCTCCGACCCAGATCCGATGTACCGGCCGGGGGCCGCAACCGGGTAACGTCGCCCCCTCGCTCTCTCTCGGCCCTCCCACCGTCAAGCCTATCGGCCTGACCCATTTGCCCCGGCTCCGGACGTTGGGGCGACCAATCGCTGTTCTAGGCCGCCCTATCTGAGCGGGGTTTCGACGCCCAGTTGTTAATCCCGTCCCCATCAACGAGGATATGCAATGGCTCTCTGCTCAGTGTGGGTAAAGATCCACCCGTCCATGGAGGCGGCCCCCCCCCCAGAAGTGGCATGGGAAAAGAGAAAACCTTTGGCCCTGTTCCTGTGACCCAAAATTGACCCAAGTCATCGCTCTCTTTTTCAATTGTCATCTTCGTTTTCTCTTCCTTTCCTGTGCCTAGTCCCATCTGTGAATGATTCATATGATTCCTTTCGTGTTGTCAACCGTTCTCAACGCCCACAATCAAAATGCCTAGTAGTGAATCCAGTGACACGATGCGGGATACTTCCCCATATCGTAAGTCCAAATCCTACACTGACACCGCCTCTTGCCTGTTGGGCCCGAATGAATGTTGGTGATGCTCACTTATTCCCAAGGTGGACGACGAAGGAGTAGTTCCATCTCCGACAGAATCACACGGCTAGACGAACTCGACGCCGAGTCTCGCTATGAGGAGGAGACGGCAGACCGGGGTATTGGTGCGCTTCACCACATCCGCTCGCGGACTAGGAGCCGTACGAACGAGGTCCTCATCAATTGGGAACCCAACGACCCCGAAAACCCATACAATTGGTCAAATGTACGGATGTCCATCACGTTGTCATGCGAAGGCTCACTAACACACCCACGACAGACCAAGAAGATTGTGGTTCTCTGCTACACCTCCCTCCTCGTCGTCAACTCCACCATGGGCTCTGCCCTACCAAGCATGGCCATCCCCGAAATCGTCAAGGACTTTGGCGTCACCTCTGAAGAGCAGAGGGTGCTACCGATTTCCGTCTATCTCATCGGATACGTCTTCGGGCCCATCATCTGGGGTCCCCTGAGCGAGCACTACGGCCGCCGCAACCTAAGCTTCACCACATTTTGCTTCTTCACCATCTTCACCATGGCGTGTGCCCTCGCCTCTACCTGGCCGTCATTACTTATCTTCCGCTTCTTCACTGGCGTGTTTGCTAGCTCTCCGATTGCCATTGTTGCAGGCATCCTGGCCGATGTGTACGGGGAGCCAACGTCCAGGGGCAGAGCGTATGCCATCTTCATGGTGGTGAGTCCAGCCGTCCAGATGTGGCTTCCCTGACCTCAACATGCTGACTCTTTGCTTATAGGCGACTACTTTCGGTCCCATTCTCTCTCCAATCGTCTCCGGCTTCACTTCCCAAACCATCGGCTGGCGCTGGACCTTCTGGATCGCTTTAATCCTCGCCGGCTCGACCCTCGCCCTAACCCCCTTCCTCCCAGAGACGTACGGCCCCATCCTGCTCGCCAACCGCGCCAAGAAGATGCGCAAGGCCGATCCAACATCGCGAGCAATTGCTCCGCGCGACCTTGAGGAGACTGACCTTAATCAACTCTTCACCGTGGTCCTCACTAGGCCGCTGCGCATGCTGTTCTTTGAGCCCATCGTCACCACCACCTGCGCATATCTCTCGCTCATCTACAGCATTTTCTACATGTCCTTTCAGGCCTTCCCAATTGTCTTCCAAGACGTCTATGGCCTTTCCCCAGGTGTCACTGGCTTGGCCTACCTCCCGATCGCCGGCGGTGCATGCTTGAATCTGCCTGTTTTCTACATCTGGGACACCATTATTTCCCGTGCCCAAGCCCGTGATGCCGCCTGGGTCAAGCGCGAGGAATATCGTCGCCTCCCACTGGCGTGTCTCGGTGGCCCGCTCTTCGTCATCTCTCTGTTCTGGCTCGGCTGGTCCGCCAAGTCATCCGTCTCCTTCGTCGCCCCCATGCTCGCCGGCATCCCCTTCGGCATGGGCTTCCTCCTCATCTTCATGGCCCTGCTCAACTACCTCACAGATGCCTACGAGATCTTCGCTGCCTCCGCCAACGCCGCGGCCTCGTGCTGCCGCTCCCTCTTCGCCGTCGTGCTCCCCCTCGCCACTACTCACATGTTCCGCCGTCTCGGCGTTGCCGGTGCTTGCTCCCTTCTCGGTGGTCTTAGTGCCCTCATGTGCTTCATCCCCTTCATCTTTATCTGGAAAGGGCCTAGCATTCGCAGCCGTTCCCCATTCTGCATCGCCTTGCGTGACCGCAAAGAGGAGATGCTGCGGAAGGCTGAAGAGGACAAGGCTAGGCGGGAGCGCGCCGAGTTGAGAGAAAAGGAGGAAACTGTCTGAGCCAGTGCTCCCATCGCAGTCTTCGAGATTCGATCAAGTCCTCCTCTCAAACTCTTGTTGCATGGACTAACCACAGAGCCTAGCATACGCATGGTTAAGTTGCCATCCTTGTTTTTAGTCGCGTGAACGTTGCTTAATATCATTTTAATGAGCATGTGGGTATGGTTGGATAAAAAAAGGGGCAGTTTCGATAAATCCTCTCTAGACGGATGCACGAGTTTGAGATGAGAGATTGTATTAGGTCAACGATATGAACAATGCGTGAGCCTATCTATATAGTACTTGGATAATTCATACGTAATTAGGTAGTTAGTTTACGCAGGTGAATGTCTTGCCATCGCTACAAAATATAATTTCTTTTGCTTCTCGTACACCAGTTCAGAGTAGGAACTCCGAATTCTCGTTTCCCTTCTTCGAGGTCACTTTGCATTTCTCTCGAATCTTGGGGTCCTCCTACTCGTGGAACTCTCTTTGGTGCCAGTTGATTCGCAATGGCTAAGGCATCTCACCAATTGAGTTGTCCTTGATGCCGATGGCCAACGTGGATTTTGTTAAGAATCCACCGCCTTCATTCATACCATCATTTTGTCGGAGTGTATCCAAAGCCTGCCTGAAGCTGGCTAGTCTGCTTGAATTAGGGACTCTAGTCGCAGATTGACTAGCCCACGTACAAGACCGCAGGCGACTCTTCGTATCGACCTCGGCTGTTGGCGACCTCCCGATAGCTGGCTGGTCGCTCTTGGTGGATTCGGCATCTGAGTTGTTATGATCTTGCTGAGTTCCAACCCCGAAGGAAACACGGCTCTGGGGTGTGACGAAAATGTCCGTCATGGCAACGCTTTCTTGGAGCAGACTGTGGAATCCGCTCGCTGGTGTCCC
This sequence comes from Ilyonectria sp. MPI-CAGE-AT-0026, assembly GCA_020744155.1. NCBI lineage: Eukaryota > Fungi > Ascomycota > Sordariomycetes > Hypocreales > Nectriaceae > Ilyonectria > Ilyonectria sp. MPI-CAGE-AT-0026. Next base: position 982,305 of record JAGPNQ010000018.1, read on the forward strand.
TGGCGACTTCGGAATATTGGCTGAAGTGGGGGTATTATCGTGGTCGACGCAGTTGGATGTTGCTGCTTCATACATGAGGGCTGATATCCTGCTTCCCAAGCTCCTCACAGATCTTGGCCTTTCCAGGGATTCCTCAGTAGCCAGGTATTGTGGCCTACCCTTCATGTTTTTGATTTCCTTCTCTAAAGCTTGGAGTTCCTTGTACCCTGACCCTGTGGGAAGAATCTCCAGTTCCGGATACTCCAATTGTTTCGCCCCGTGGGAGCTGGCCCGGGTCTTCCAAGAGCGCTTTCCTACGTCTTCAGGCACATTCTTCGTGGGAAGAAACCAAGTAAGCTTCGACTTGACAGCTTTACTCATTCTCATGGAGAAAGACCGTGTTAGTGTTCCATCATATGGTGCCTCCTCCGCGAGGCCCTTGTCAGTGGCCCACAGAACTCGACCATCTGGGGCAATCTCCTTTATCGCAAAATCTTTGGGCTTGACATTGTCCTTTGTAGTCGCATGCATGACTCTTTCTTCTCTCGTGTGAGATGGGAACCTGGCCCAGGAATTCGGTGGCTTCGCCAACTTTCTTGAACACTTTCCCCCAATACTATCGGGATTACCTAGTGCCCCAGGCCTCATTTCAGTTGTCCAACGTTGAATGAGCCATTTTGAATGTTCACTGGCAGGTAGCTCATCGGCCTTCGGGGTCAAATGAGAGGGCTCTCTGTTGGTGTTCTTGGTCGACAATGAACTGTTCCCAGTACTCTCTCCCCTCCACAACCCAACTTTCAAAGTTGGCGGGCGGTTTTCCAAGGACGCCCTTCCATCGCGAGGGGGTGGGCTGATATGGGAATTCGAACTATGTCTCTCCTCGGCCTCGAGTCTGATCGCTCGTTGCCATAAATCCGTGGTACTTTCCTCTCGCGCTGAGTCTGGTATCTGATACACCTGGGGCGATAAAGGATGCATGTTTGATCGAATACTCAGGTTGGATGGCCGCTTGTGTTTACTGCTCATCTCTCTGTCGTGGGCTGCTTCTGTCTCACGGAGCGCTGGATAGGAATTGGCAGTCTGAGACGATTCAAATGAATTCACTTGCTCTATACCACTCTGACTTCTTGCTCCTGATTTGAATCGCCTTGGGACCGTAAGATGGATTTTGTTGATAAAAGAAGTCCGCCCAGTTCGGCCGAGACCAGGTTCCGCAAATTCTTCACGGAAGCGACTAGCGATAGGAAATGCAAGCTTCTTGCGTGCCAAGACTTCGGCAAACCGTTTCTGAATTGTCCGAAGTTCCGTCTCTCGCTGGAAGAAGCTGGTGGTTTCCGAATGTGATAAAGAACATGTGTCGTATACGATATGAGACGGATTTGGGATCGCTTGAGGATTGGCGTAAGGCTCAAACTCAGTCAACTGGTCGTCTTTGGGGGCATTCAGGACCTGCTCCGTCGAGCCAATAAAGTCGCAGGACAATGGCGAGCTTCCATGCCCTACATCAAGGTCAGTTACTATTGATTTTAATATAACTTGTAACACTCACACTCAAAAGGCGACAGCTGAAAACTCTGAAGATCTTGTGCGTTAAGACCGTAGAAATTTGGGTCGGAGCGTGCGGGACTCGGCTGGAAACTTGGCAGTTTTGAGGTGTAGTTCGAGGACGTATTGTCGGCCATCGAGTTCAGTATGAGGGCCAGTGCGCAGCTGTCCAGAATGCCCTCGGTATGAGATGGATTCACCCTATCACTATGACAGGGGCCACCCTGTGAATGTTTCTCGGATTGGTCAGTCTGATGTGCTGACGTACAGCTTTGTTCTGGCTTCTTGGGCTCATCCGTGACACTTGGTACCTGGCTGAGGGACGGTTCTGTCCGAGACCGAATAGTGCTGTGAATGCTTGGTGCAAGTGCTTCTGCGACCCTGTCGACTCCCCTGAGCTGTTCGTGACTCGAATCCTGAGTACCGGGGTTTCCAATCTCTGTATCTTCAAAGGGGGCTACCGAGTTATCCCTTGACCGCAGACCTTGGGCGATAAGCCATACTCCAAGGGCAGATTGCCCGTCCAAAGAAGAGGAAACTCGACGGCTACAAAAGCTGTTGTCTGGTCCCAAGATCCGATCAAGACGAGAAGTGCTGTTCGAAAGTTGAAAAGACTTTTGCGATGTAGAGTGCGGGAAGCTCACATGCCTCGAGGCTGGACCTGGCTCCTTGGAGACAATTGAAGGTCGCAAGCATCGAACTGTGCCAGTAGTCTCGTTCATGGATTCCGGATAGCTCTCGTAGCTTTGCAACGATTCCGGGCGGTCACCCTGTTGCGTTGTAGTGTGTCGAGATGCCCCGTAAGGTGCAGCAGTTGTTAATAGGAGTCCCGGCTCCAGGGAAACCGGACTATCGAGGGCAGGTAGTGTGTTGACGGCGAATTCAATGTTGTCTCTTGGCCCAGCAGTAGGCATCGCGGCATTAGTGACAGAGGAAATGCATTGTATGCTGGGTGTTGATTTGTTGCTAGACTTGTCGTCACCTAGTTCGGTCTGGAGCTCATCTTGGATCCTCTTGTGCATGAGTCGTTTCAGTTCGGCTCGACGGGCGACTTCCTCATCGCTGTTGCCAATGGAGGCGAGCGACTGACGTTTGATGCTAGTACCTTGCCGAATGTGCTGAATGACTTTGGCTCTGACAGCATCAAAGGTTCCACTGGCTTTCTTCCTTGCTCTCGGTAGGTCGTCCTCGCTGTCGGAACCGTCGGCCCCCAGCTGGGGCATGGATATGCCATGGCGGTCAGGTCTCGAGAGCTGAGACGACTCCCATTCCGCTTGGGAGGAAAGCTCTAGAATGGTTGGTTGACCTTCAGTCAGTTGACGCCGTGTTTCAGTAGTGGGAACTGCAATTGTGGTGGATTGGGTGCACGGCAGCTGGAGAGTACATGACGGCGATCCTTGAGTCACAGCCCGAGACCTGCAGCAACAGAGGAGAGGCATGAGAGTCTATGGAGAGACACGGGTGGAATGTGTAATGACCAGAGGATCGTCCAAGAAAGAGACTTCTCCAAGTGGTAATGGAGGACCAAAGAACCGAGGCCAAAAAGCGGTATAGTAATCGAGGCGATCGACACGCCGAAAGACAAGGAATTGATTGAGACGAGTGTACAAAACGCGGTTCATCGTGCCAGTACGAAAGGAGAGGGTGTGGTGGTCGAAGCGGGAAGTCATGGTTCTGTTTTGTGGAGTTGAGGTTGGTCTCTCCTTCCATCATTGCGGTATCTCAAGTGACCGAGGGAAGGCACGGACGTGGCAATGGGCAACACATCATGGAGCAATGGTTCAAATGAGACGGCTTGTTTGGAAGGTAACGAAGTCTTATCACAATGTCATAAGCTAAGACCCCCCTAATTGTAAGAGTGCGTTGGGTTGCGCTGGTGGGTGGTATCGTGAGGTTGGATATGAGGGGAACACAGCTACGTGGCGAAGGCGCCGGGAAGGGAGATCGAAGCCGCGAGGATAAAGAATCACTTGAGTTTGGTGATGTGATTGTTACCTAACTTACCAGGCATTCCATCTCAGAGAGAATTGGGGAATCACAATGATGACTTGCATAGTCCGTGGCTGACATTATCTCGGAGAAAATCTCTCCTCGGCCGAGAAGGAATTGCGTGCTAACTTTGATCAACACCGCTGTTACAGGCAAACCCCAGACCCAGCGGCCATAACGGGAGCTTGCTCGCTGATGGGATCGAGGAGTCTCGAAAATTCCAAGACAGCGGAACAAGCTTGGCTAGACATGCGTGGGTCGGAGGCCGGTTGATGCAAGGAGGACTGGTCAAGCCGACTGTCAGGCCGGTCAGGTGAGACGAGACGCGCTCTTGGTGTGACAACCGAAACAGCACCAAGAGCCACCGTAGTTTCTCCCATCTTCCAAACAGAGGCTGGTGGTATCCTCAACAAAGCCTCGCAGAGACCAGCCTCCCGATATCGTCCGGCCAACATTGGGTCGATGGCGTACGACTAGAAGCCAGCGATACCATTGGGCACGTGGGTCGAGCAGAGGCACACGAGGGGCAATCGAGGGGCAATCGAGGGGCACACAAGGGCAAGGCAAAAGCACGCACGCAGTGACTGGGGTGGCAACGAACGGTGAAGGATGCCTTGGATGCCAATGGCCGATCAACGGCGGCGTAAGATTGGGCTCAAGTTTAGCCCCAGCCACAGCAGCACACCGGCACACCAGCAGCCAGGCAACCAGGGCGAGCGAGTGAAGGCCGATGGCGCAATTCGGGACCCGAAATACTCAAGTATCGACGCAAAACTGGCTCCGCCGACAGCCCGACAGCCCGACGGCAGCTGCTCACCAAACCCACGCTGTACCCACGCTGTACCCACGCTCTATCCACCAGCAATAGCCGGCCGCCTACCGCTTGCTGCGTAGTAACTACGAGTAGCAGCCGCCCAGCGCCGCGCCGCACTCTCTCGAACTCGCCAGCCCCCCGGTAACCGCTCCCGCCGACCAGACCAACCACCGCCGACGGATTGTACGAATACGTACGGAGGACACTTTCAGAAGTCTTGTCCAGAAGAAAAATGACGCTAGTGAGTCAACCAATCATTACGAGGGTAAGTACACTACGTCCGCGAAGTCCCTTACCTCCCTTGGTTTCCATAAGACCTAAAGGACAGCAGGTTACAACACACAGCGACCGCTAGATCCTGGTCAGCAGCGCCTACTACACTTAAAGTTACAGCGGCCGTAGCAGATAACTTCCATGACGAGACTGTCACAGCCTCATGTATCTCAGGTAGCCGACAGGGAGAAATAGATGTGCCGCTACTCGTGCTTGGGCAAGATTCTGAAAGAGCCCTCCGTATCAGGCTCGTACCCACAGGAGCTGCCGCCTCAGAGGATCAGACACGGAAGGACTGGGTTTGCAGGGGAGCCCCTGTCCAACCAGTGCCTTCCACGGTCCCCTGTGGACTCCTGCAGTGGTGCAGCGGTCCAGTGCTCCGTGCTCCGTGCTCACCTTAACTTGGAGTAGAGTACAGGTACACCGCGTTGCTGAGCAGCCACTGCGAATCTGAGCTGTGAGAAGGTACCTGACGCATCACCGCATCACTGCTACCCCTCCCCCGCTTTCGGACTGGCCTCCGCCTGAGTTTTTCTGCTGGATCTTTTTTTCACCAACCATCTCTGATCCTTTTTCTAGAGCTCCTCCCCTTCCTCTTCCTCTTTTTTTTCTCTCTCCTTTCATCCTCCCATCCTCCTTTACTTCTTCTCAACAAAGGATCCCTTGATTGATCCATTGTGGTACAGACAGGGCTCTGTATCTTCAGTACGTTCTCCCCCTACCTCTCCCACTCTCCCAATCTCACGCTCAAAAAAACTTGCCCCTCCCACCCCGCCAAACGCCCCGCGACCTCTCGTACCAACAATTCACATTGTCTAACTTCTCAGCAGCGTCTTTCCAAAAACACACCTTTGAGAATACTCGGATCAACCGCCAATATGGTTCAGTCCGCGATTCTCGGTTTCCCCCGCATGGGTGTGAACCGTGACCTCAAGAAGGCTACTGAGGCTTGTCAGTACACCCCTCCACCGCCTCTCCACAACCCCTCCTCCCAGCCCACCGCCGCTGACCCGAACATGTAGACTGGGGCGGCAAGATCTCCCAGGCCGACCTCCTCGCTGAGGCCAAGCGCCTTCGCCTTGCTCACTGGAAGATCCAGCAGGATGCCGGTGTCGACATCATCCCCAGCAACGACTTCGCTCTGTACGACCAGGTCCTCCACCACATCCAGGACTTCGGTGTAAGTTTCTCTCAGTGCCAATCCTTTCCTTGGCTCTTTGCTGACAAAATGTCTCACAGGCTGTCCCCGAGCGATACACCAAGGATGGTCTCGATACCATTGACGAGTACTTCGCCATGGGCCGTGGCCACCAGAAGGAGGGCGTCGATGTCCCCTCTCTGGAGATGGTCAAGTGGTTCGACTCCAACTACCACTACGTCAAGCCCACTCTCCAGGACGGCCAGACCTTCAAGCTCACCGCCACCCCCAAGGCTGTCGCTGACTTCAAGGAGGCTAAGGAGGCTGGTATCACCACCCGCCCCGTCCTTGTTGGCCCCGTCAGCTTCCTCCACCTCGGCAAGGCCGACCGTGACCAGACCGTCGACCCCATTGACCTCCTCGACAGCCTCCTGCCCGTCTACGAGCAGCTCCTTGTCCAGCTGAAGGAGGCTGGTGCTGAGACCGTCCAGATCGATGAGCCCGTCCTCGTCTTCGATCTTCCCCAGAAGACCAAGGCCGCTTTCAAGCCCGCCTATGAGAAGTTTGCCGCCCTCGGCGACAAGATCCCCAAGCTTGTCTTCACCACCTACTTCGGTGACATCGTCCACAACATTGACCTCCTCCCCAAGGATATCTATGGTGTCCATGTTGACCTTGTCCGCAACCCTGAACAGCTCGAGACTGTCGCTTCTGCTCTCGGCTCCAGCACCATCCTCTCTGCTGGTGTCGTCGATGGCCGTAACATCTGGAAGACCAACCTGAAGCGTGCCATCGAGACCGCTGAGACCGCTATCCAGAAGCTCGGCAAGGACCGTGTCATTGTTGCCACCTCCAGCTCTCTCCTCCACACCCCCCACACCCTCGCCAGCGAGAAGAAGCTGGACGCCGAGATTGCCGACTGGTTCTCTTTCGCCACTGAGAAGGCTTCTGAGATTGCTCTCATCGCCAAGGCCGTCACTGAGGGCCCCGCCGCTGTCCGTGAGCAGCTCGAGGCCAACGCCAAGTCCATCCAGGCTCGTGCCACCTCTGCCCGAACCAACGACCCTGAGGTCAAGGACCGTCAGTCCAAGGTCACCGAGGCCGACCACAAGCGTCAGTCCGAGTTCCCTGCCCGTATCGCCCAGCAGCAGGAGAAGCTCAAGCTCCCTCTCTTCCCCACCACCACCATCGGCTCTTTCCCCCAGACCAAGGACATCCGTATCCAGCGCAACAAGTTCACCAAGGGTGAGATCACTATTGAGCAGTACGACAAGTTCATTGAGAAGGAGATCGAGGACAACGTCAAGATCCAGGAGGAGCTTGGCCTCGATGTTTTCGTTCACGGCGAGCCTGAGCGTAACGACATGGTTCAGTTCTTCGGTGAGCGCCTTAAGGGCTATGCCTTCACCACCCACGCCTGGGTTCAGAGCTACGGCTCTCGATGCGTCCGACCCCCCATCATTGTCGGCGACATCTCCCGCCCCGCTCCCATGACCGTCAAGGAGTCCAAGTACGCCGTCAAGGTCTCCAACAAGCCCATGAAGGGCATGCTGACTGGCCCCGTCACTTGCCTGCGATGGTCTTTCCCCCGTGATGACGTTCACCAGTCCGTCCAGGCCCAGCAGCTTGCTCTGGCCCTCCGTGACGAGGTTGTCGACCTCGAGAAGGCCGGCATTGACGTCATCCAGGTCGATGAGCCTGCTCTCCGTGAGGGTCTCCCTCTCCGCTCCGGCTCTGAGCGCGACGCCTACCTCAAGTGGGCTGTCGATGCTTTCCGTCTCTCCACCGCCGGCGTCATCGACTCCACTCAGATCCACTCCCACTTCTGCTACTCTGAGTTCCAGGACTTCTTCCACGCCATCGCTGCCCTCGATGCCGACGTTCTGTCCATTGAGAACAGCAAGTCCGATGCCAAGCTCCTCCGTGTCTTCGTTGACTCTGAGTACCCCCGCCACATCGGCCCTGGTGTCTACGACATCCACTCCCCTCGTATCCCCAGCGAGCAGGAGATCAAGGACCGCATCGAGGAGATGCTCCAGTTCCTCAAGCCTGAGCAGCTCTGGATCGACCCTGACTGCGGTCTCAAGACCCGTCAGTGGAAGGAGACCAAGGAGGCCCTCCTCAACATGGTCAACGCTGCCAAGTTCTTCCGTGCCAAGTACGCCAAGAACTAAATGTCAACCCTTCTAGTATGAGAGGGTTGAAGGGTGTGAAGTTGTAGGGGGCGCATGGGGATTGTGTTAAGAAGTGCTATTTGCGGAGGCTGCATCAACGAATCAGCTACGATTTCAACATCGGCGTTTGGGCTGGTTTATAAATACCAGATGTATTTGCTGCATCCCAAAAGTTAACCTACGGATCAGGATCAGGGAATGGGATAGGGGAAACGGTTGGGCGAGCGCATTTCAACATATTGCATATACTCTCCCAATTGGGAGCTGACAGGTCAATAAATCAACAGAATGACCACTTTTCTCATTGAGAAATATTTTTCCATTTGCCCTTAAATTAGATGAGTGTGGTGCGTAGTTCGTATGATGCTGAAGAAGCTCTTTGAGGCGAGGACTTTATTTTTCCTTGGTGCGTGTGTGGCATGTGCAAACAGGCAGGCCGTTCCTAGGCGTCCAAACGGTCTGTGGGTGTGTCACGTGACCACGCGCGACACGTAACCCCACGTTCTAACGCGTCCAACATGTACTCTCGAGTCCACACACGGGTCGCCATTTTGGAACTGTTCGCTCCCCAAGATGCCTCCAGTCATCATTGCTGATTCTGACGATGAAGACAACAGCTACTCGCCGCCGCACAACCCTCAGGCACGCGTATTGCCTCAGGATTTCGGCGCGGAGGCAACGCGTTCATTCGGCCGTGTAAGCCACACGACAACTTCCACTGACCCGTCCTTCTTTCGGAACATCTATGACGAGCAGAATGACGCCGCTCGCGAGAATGCCCCGGACGCGTTGCCCGGATCGACTGACAATGCCGCACCTTCAAGCTCGGAGGTGACTGCGCCCGCACCCTTCCAGCGAACAGTGACGGGACTAATCGAGCCATCTTCGCTCACATCAATATCGGATCCCACAGCCACCAGGGAGCCTAAAGCTTCCAGTGGAAAGGCTATGAGCGATTGGACGCAAGTGTCGACGCCTGGAAGGAGGAAGGCACCTACCGCCATGATGGACGACCCGGTCTGGGACGTGCCAAATAGCCCCGACGAAGGCCACGCACGACAGGTTCCCAAGATCCGATTAAAGCGCCAGGACGCCAAGTCAACTTCCAGGCCGCCAGAAAAACGAATCATCAAGCTGAAATGTCGAGGACTTGCCTCTGTCAAGAAGACCGAGGCCGATCATGACCACAGACTAGATGGTGACGGTTCTCCTGCAGGGGCAAGGAAAAGGAGGAAGATTGAGAGTTCACACCTCTCTCCACAGGGATCCAATGAAGTCGACCTTGTGACCATCCCATTCAGCAACGACAATGAAGACACACATCCAGAATCACAACTAGCTGCGCCATCGAGTATGCTACCCCCAACGCTTCCTCCAACGTTACCTATCGATAATGATGCGTCATTCTACATCTCGGCCAAGCCCTTGACCGATGCACAGAAGCTACAGTACCAAAGCGTGCACCTGGATTCTAGCGACAGCAACCGCCAGGGGTATCTGCCTCCCATATACACACATGCTGCTCAAATGATAGAATCGAGTGGATCAGCAACCAATGTGAACACCCCACGGAGCGATGGAATTGGTTTCAGCACCGCCCCTCTGCCGTCAGCTGCATCAGAAGTGGACCATGACATGGCTACGCAGTTAAATGACCGAAGACTACCCTCATCTCCTGATATCATTTCTGCCATTGAGCCACCCGCAAAACCAAAAGAGGCGAAAAAACGCGGTCGGCCAAAGAAAGATGGTCTAAAGGAGGGCCCAACGCGTACTAGTCCAAAGCAGGATATTCCACAGCAGGATAGTCCACAACAGGATAATCCAAAGTCGAATAGTCCAAAGGTTGCAAACCGCGATGAGTTGGAAGTGGACACCAAGTTAAACAGAACGGAACCGCTATTTGTTGAGGCGGCAGCGAACGACGAAGAATCCGACTACGCAGAACAACCTGTCAAGCCAAAAAAAGCAAGAGGGCGGCCACGAAAGAAAGCCACAGAAGAAGTACAGCCGACTACGCCGCTACCAGCTAATTCGGTGTTCGGAGAAATTACTACCACGCAGAAAAAGAAACGCGGCAGGCCACGGAAACAAGACAAGCTGGCGGCCATTGAGCAAAGCCCACAAGCCACGACCGTACCATTAGACGATGTTGCGCAAGTTACTTCTGACACTGTTCAAATCAAGGTCGACTCTAAGATATTGACGGAAGAGCGCAGTGCGGACCACGAGCCGGATGAGCCCGAAGAGGAGGACCCAAGCAAATCGGAACTAGATACAACGGCCTTGAAGGAAACTTGTCAAAATACCGCCATCCCAACTGCCCTTAGCACGGTCAAGGATGAAAAGCTCAAGGTCCCAGATTCCCCCGTGGTCGAGAAAGGAGCCAAGGCCAGCCCGTCTGGTCCAGCTGTCAAGGGTCTGGGACAAGCCCGCGGGCTATCCGCAATTACAGCCGCCAACAAGCCTATATATCGGGTTGGGCTGAGCAAGAGGTCGAGGATTGCGCCTCTGCTAAAATCCCTACGCAAATGACGACAACTTGCTTACATAAATAGACTCATTATATATTACAGACTTCATGGGCCGAGGTAAAATGGACCGGATACTTTTGGGAGGAGTCAATCTGGAAGGACAATGGAAAGAGGGACATAGATAGAAATCAAGGCGGCCTTGAGTCCTTGCCGACTACACATGAAACTTGTCAAAAAGTCAAACAGGATATTATTTCTAGACTTTACCGTGCCAAATGGTTTCCATTCCTTCGCCGGGCTTATCTAGGCGATGGGAAAGCCGTGGATTCTACCTGAGTGCTTTGGTACAGTACACACCGCACAGCATTACATCTTGTTTGTTGGTCCTGCCAACAGTCCAAAGGAAATCCCTTATCTTACTGGCAACCAAGCTAATGTCGCCCTGTTGCACTCTACAGCTAGATTGTCACTAGTGTGCGTGATTGCGCAGATGACGCGTACGTACAAACTTCCAGGTACCTCGCGCAAACACAGGGTTGCAACAGTTAGACACGAGGCGTTTGGCGGGGCTGCTTCGCTTCAGATGTACTTATTGAAACCTCAACGGAATTATTTGAGTTCGGGCTAGTTCGATCTGCAAATAACCCCCGGCTGGTGATGGGGTTTGTGTATGAGTGGCATCTTGGTTGGCGATAACGACGCCGCGATGAGATTTGCGGTTTCCCCAATACTATTTCAGCATGATTGGTTATTTTAAGGTAGGCTGTGATACTCGGGATAGTACAAATATTTTAACTACCTCTGGTGGTGTGACTGGCTGGTTGGTGGACGACATGATCAAGCTCAAGCTTGTGCAAGTAAAAGACATCAACACTCGTACACGGCATATAGGAGAATTTCAATTCACCTTTACTAGCACTAATAGTGCCTCCCCGGTATCAATTCACGTTCCTTTGTCTGTAGAGTTTGTCGAGTTTGTCGCTCTGCTCAGCCATCAGCCCAATGCTGCGCAGTCGTTGCCTACGAGTGTTACACGACGGTGTCATATATATGAGCGACAGGGAGCCGATATCTTAAGACATGACTCTTCTTACAACCAGACAAACCGCTAGACAAACGGATAAACAAAACCCTTGGTTGTGCGCCATCGTCGTTGCGATCGACGCGTGTCGATTTCGGGGACCCTGTTCTGTGAGCTTGATTGTCGCTGAGCAAGCAACAAACCACGATAATGACGACGCCAATGACTCTAGACACAGAAGTTCGTCATCAGTCACATAGAAAACTAAACTCACAGTCGAAAATGATAAAAGGGGCAAGACTCTCACATCTTGCCCAACTCTTTTCTCCTCCTTCTTCACCACTCTACCACTCTTGACACAACTGAACTCAACTCATCTTCACCGAACTCAACTCAGCTCAACCCTGATCAACCCGGATCAACTTCCCACTTCCCCAATCATCCACCATGTCTGGAAACAACTCTACCAATAAGGTCCCCATGGACAAAGAAGCCGCAGCCAGGATCCAAGCCGCCAACGTAAGCACCGCACTTGATCCTCATAAACCACACTGATCTCTTGCTAACCCGCCCCGTCTTCTCAGGACAAGTCGAGAAACGACCCAGAGTTTGCGAAGCGTGCCCAGGCGGCGGCTGACAAGGCCGCTAATTCCGGAGGCGGTAATGGAAATGGACCTGCCAAGTGAGACCTGCATCTTCCTGGCTGAGGCAGTATCTTCCGAAATGACAGGCGACAACATGGAGAGTACTAGGTGAACGAAAATCCGCAACGGTGTGGTCAAGCCATAGCTCAATACAAACACAACCGTACCTGCAAAAAGTCTCCATCGTAATCATGGACAAGCCACAGGTCACTATAAGAAACTGATCGAGGCTTGGGTTGAATGCTGGCACGTACGCCAATTGTTTGATATCGACAAAACCTGCTACATTCTTCCCGACAGCCAACTGGCATGTTCTGTTATCCGATCCGTATACTACTGTACTTCGTAACACCACCTTTGGCCAATATGTTGCCCCAGTGTCCATGCTGAAAAACCGACCCAGACTCGGGTAGTATCGCCCCCAAAACCCCTCCGCCCTTCCATGTTAAGGAAATAAGCCAATACACAGGGCAGAAGAGGGTAGTTGAAAATCGACGAAAGCATTCCCCAAACGCCCACTCATAATGCATACATGGTGTTGTCCGTTGTTTCCTGTGGCCGTCCCCCTCTGTGGAGTTACCCAATGAAACCCAGTCGAAATTGTTGTGGTTTTTTTACATGCTTCCCTTGCTGGGTTCATATTTTTCCCTCCTCGTCGAGGGTATTGATGTGCTTCTTGATAAACTCAAAAGACGAAAAAAAGATGGCATTAACGACACAAGATCTGCTCATGGAGACACCCAGACCGCGGTACATGTGGCGTTTAAAGAACTCGATCTTAGGCGCAGGTTCGACGGTTTGCCCCTTGGAGTATAGGAGCGAGTTACGCTGGTAGATGCTCTTTGCGGAGTCGATGGGGTCTGCAGGAAAAAGCGTGTCAGCTAAGAATAGGACGATTCTCCAGGGGCAAGATAGACGTACAAATCATGGCCCATGATACCAATCCGCACATGCCTCCAGCGGCAACAACGGCCAGCTTATTGCTGTTGGGGTGATCGCCGGCGAATGTGTTGCCAATTTGCTTGCCGCTCTCGTACACCATGAAGTAAATGGCGGTTCCTAGGGTGTCGCGTACTGTGGGATTTTCAATTAGTTCTGGCCGCTCATTTCTAGTGCTCAGTGGCACGTACATAAGTGGAGATTGAATCCTGTGTACAGGCCGAGAACGCCCCGGTGCTTGATGATGTTGGCCATGGTCCTTAGAGTGCCCTTATTTTGGTAGCTGGCGGCTACAGCATGACTGCCCTTGTTACCGGTGCCACGCTCGGCCAGGAGCACTGAGACCTGGGCGCTGAGTTTGGTGAGCTCGAAGGGGCAGGCGAGGAAGGTAATTGCAGAGCCGGCGGTGGCACCAGCTGCGCCAAAGCAGGCGACGGAATATAGGTTGGGATAGGTGCCAGTGCGATTAACGTGTCCGATGATGTCGAAGCCCATGTTTCGTTTCACCCAATCCGAGTAGGAGTATTTGGCGCGTTGGTATATGGAGAAGGAGACGGTTCGGACGAGGGTAATGCTGGCCATTGGGGCCATTACACCTGTAGCAGAAATTGGTTAGTCCAGGTTGAACACAGAGAAGGGCAGGGCGATGAGATCATGCCGTACCTCGGAAGAAGCCGCCTAGCTTCTCGGTGCGATAAGTATGGCGAACACAATCGAGAAAGCCGTGGTATTGGTAGGTCTGCATGCGCGTCTTGACGCTGTCGAGGGGGAAGGCGGCGAGGGTGGAAAAGACGCTGGAGGAGCTGGCAGCTAGCTCTGTGCGATAACGTTTGACGAAGCCATTGTAGTGGGCATTGGGATTGATTGCCGAGGCCGAATCGGACCTCTTCTTCGTCTCGCCGTCGCGTCGTCCTCCAGCGGCGTCCGGCATGATGGCTGGGCTAGCAGCTGGGGATGGCAGTGGCGATAATGATGGGTGGCCGGGGACATGTTGGTGAACCAGCCTGGCCTCAGCAGTCATAGCTTCCCGCTCTCACACCAGGGAAAGCAATTGGGGACCTCAGACGGCAGTCTCGTCGGGGAGACCAGGGCAGCGGCAGCAGAGAGGATCGCGGTGATTGGGGGCGCGGTCGCAACACGCCCAGTCGCCAGAATCCGCTGGTTCCATCCAGACGCCGGGAAGCGGAAGGCGGAAGGCGGAAAGCGGGCTGCGCGCGGCGGCGAGTTGCGGGACGTCGGCCTGTGGGCGGTGGGCGGCTTTCCAAGGTGGCTCGGGCGCTCGGGCGTCCGGGTGCCCACGGCAGGGACGGCGGCGGCGCGAACGGCAGCAGCAGCGGCGGGCGATTGCGTCTCTGTCGGTTGGGCAATCAAATGGTGAGGGAGGATGTTTGGTGGTGAAGGAGGGTTGAGAGTTGGGATTTGAGCTTGGAGCTTTTGAGTCTGGAGGGCGGGGGTGGGAAAGCGAAGGAACGGGGGGGCGTCGTCTGAGGGAGTGCCTTCCGTGTGTCGTCGCTGTTGCTGAATTGGGCAGACCCTGAGGCTAGCAGGAAGGAGGGAACCTATCGTGGAGATGGACTGCGGGGTGTGCTTGCCGTGCGTGCTGTCGCGCGTGCTGCTGTGCCTGTGTCGCCGTGGGTAGGTACTAACTTAGGTAACAATCACACCCACCGTGGGAAGCAAGGTGCCCTATTGCAGCTGTTTGCCGCTGTAGCCTGCCCTCTAACTTGGGTAACCTGTTGGAGAATCCCCACAACCGTCCACTGTAAGTGGCCGGTTTTCAGTGTCCGGGCGCACTCCCGCCATGTACCTTTTGACAAGGAGACAAGGAGGGTATCACGTCCATCTTACCTCGTCCCATTCACATGCTTGCTCAGACAGATATCAGTTCATGTGTCGGTACTCGATGTCTCAGCTCCCCATCGTCACCTGGGTTGTCCGTGTCAATCGGCGTCGGCGTCGGCGTCGGCCAGCATCGGCCAGTGTCGCGGTTTACTCCTAGACCCCTCTCCCCATCATGGCCCTTACACCTGTAACAAGCTACAACCTTGCAGCCAGAATCACGCAACATTCGATGATTAAATACTTTGCCCGGCTCAGCCTATCTCCCAACATTCCTCCCGACACCTAAACTCAACAATCGTAAATACGTGATCCGCTATTCGCCCGAGTCTTTCTTGTATTCCCATCATCCCAGATAGGCAAACGGAACCGGACTTTCATGTCCGGGTGTCCTTGTCGTCCAATCGCCTCCTCTTCTCCCCACCCTCTTCCTCATGACTCCGCCCGCTGTTGCCGCTCCCGTCTGAGCAGCCGCGTTTACCCCAGGCAATGATGGCATCTCAATACTCCTTCAGCCAAACATCCAAACCCGAGAGCAGTAATTGATCTGCCTCTCGTTCACTTTCCGTGGCTGCGTCCATGTGCCCCGCCCTCGTGTCCTCTATCAAGCCACCCAAGACTGCCCCAGTTCCCTTCTGGCCTCGATAGGAGCTGCGTATCACAACACCTTCACTGGCGCACGATCCTGCCTTGGAATCACCCGCATTGTGCGGCACCAGCCGTTCAAGCAACACACGCTTGGATCGTCATCTTATAGAACCTGTACGCTACTGTACTGTATGTATTCTACTCGGGGGGAAGACGTCATCCCTCCTCCACTGGAGGATTGACGAGGTGACAAGATTCGCCATCGTAGACCTGCAGGAGCTTCGCTTGTTGTGACATAACATGCTCCAGCAGGGCTCGGGCTTGCCTCTGGATCGTCTGTCCCCGGCGAGCCCATCGAGCGCTCGAAATGCCACGACTATAGACACTCTCTTCTAACTTTTTGTACGCCCTTTCCGAGCTATTCAAGATCCAGATGCTGCCGATTCCGAGCTCTCGGCCGTTGTCTCGGCCGGCGCGCCTGGAACCCCAACCGAAACCTCACCACCGTTCATCTCCAGTAACCGCTCCTCCTCCTTTCGTTCTCGCAGAGCCTCCGTCTCCTTTCTGAGCTTCGTCAAGTTCCACATATCGTCATCATCGTCTTCAGTGTCAGAGTCGTCCTCATCCTTCCACTTGCCACTCTCAAACAGAGCACGACCAGTGTTATCCTTGGCCTTGCGTGCCTGTTCTTCGGCAGCCTTCTTACTGAGACGCTCCTTCTTCCACTTCTCGAATGATTCCGGCGTCACAGGGGTCAGAGTGCCCGTAAGCTTGTGTCGCTCCGATTCCAAGAAGTCCTCAAGCGTCAACGTCTTAAGTGGCGACTTATCCATAAGAGCCTTTTCGGCGGCTCGTTGCTCCTTTGTCTTCAGAACGAAACTGCAGTATGGTGTCAGTGTGCATTAAATCCGATTCCCATGTCATGAATACATACCCAGGTGGCAGGGCGTGCTTGTACATGCACTTGTCTCCTCCGTTCGGACAGATCCAGAACCAACCATACTTGCCATCCTCGATGGCTTCGATAAAGAACTTGCAAACCTTTTCCGTACTGGTGCGTTGATTGCCCTTCTTGGACAAGACGACCTTTCGAAGCTGTTCCTCGTCCCAGTCCGCTGACGTTTCCACCTTCTTTTCCTCTTCGTCTTCTTTCCGGGTATCGTTGTACAGGTTCTTCTTCTCTGTCTTGCGCTCGACAGCCAAATCGTGCGCGAACTTGCACTTCTTGCCCTTCTCGCAGTTCCCCTTCCTGAAAAAGTTGCAGACCACGGTCTTGGGGTCGACACCAAAAGGCACCTTCTGAATCTGGGCAGGCTTGTTCAACATTGCCTCCGTCTGTCTGCGGGCCTCCTCGTCAGCCTTCTTCTCCTTCTCCCTAGCCTCTCTCTCCGCGGCCTTCTTCTTCTCGTCCGCGGGGCCACTGTTCTTGAGGTTTGCTGCCATTCGAGCAATCTCCCTCTGGGCAGCGCCACCCTTCTTATTCTTCATGCCGAAGGTTCGGTCATCGACCGACTTCGCAGACTTTTTCGGCGCATTCGCCTTGTCGGTCTTTTTGGGAGCCATGCTGGGCGGGTGATGGCGGGGTAAATCGGGGACTTGGGACGCGAATGGGGTTCAGAGGTGGTCCGAGGGGTTCGCGGTTCGTTTGGTATGTCGTAAATCACCGTGTTTTCAGGTCGAGGAAGGCGAAATCCAAAGCCAACTAACGGGCAAATCCTGAGGTGAGAGTTTACTGGTTGGTGGGCTGCCCGACAAGGTGTGGTGGATGAAGTCAGAGGAGTCACGTGCATTACGCTTCAGCCCAGCATTTTTATTTGTTAGCGGGGGTTTGTGGTCATTGGCGTCAGGCCGTCAGAGGGTACGTACCGTTCAATTCACAGTGGAGCATGTCCATCGGTTTTAGTGGTCAAGTCAACGAAAGCTCCAACTGGCCAGTTCAGGGACAGCTCCCCATCGTCATTGTCCACGTTGAAGTGCTGTCGCGTCCTGGGTATCCGGAACACCTTTATCGCAACTCCTCAATCCAACACTATTCCGCATCGCCTCGCCAAGCTGCCAGTAAGTTAACAGTGCTGTCACGACCACATCTCTGCAATCGCAGTCACTGACTATTTCCTCCAGCCCGTCTCCCAAGCCAAGTCAACGCATCAGTTTCCCCTTGATCCCCCCCGATCCACTTGCGACGATGATTTCCGACGGCGACCTCTACCGCTTGGCAATTTTCCTAGGCTCTGCGTCCATGGTGCTTATTGTCCTTTACCACTTTCTCGAGATCAACTCTTCGGACGCGGCCCAAAAGGTGGAAGGTGGAAAAGGTGCTTCAGCCAAGAAGCAATCTACGAACTAAGCCTTGCGATCGGGCATTTGCAACGTTGTAACATTTGTTTTACGATTCGGAACTGTACATTACGTCGATTTACAACTGGGTCGCCATGGAGACGCATCGGAAAGCCAGAAGCAGGAAGTGCAGCAGCGGGCAGGATATGACGAGGAGTGAGCTGAGGAGCCTCCCTGAAAACGACGAGGCTGAGAGAGAGACGGTGCGTGAGTGGGTGGGTGCGCGTAGGCAAGGAGACGACGAGCGATCTGAAGCTACTTCCGAGCTCAGAAACAACGAGAGAGGAGAATCTTGCTCGCCAGCTTTCGGCTGGGAGATGATTGTGGAACTGGCAACGCATAGACAGGAACAAAGCCTAGCACTTTAGACCCCATTTTAGCCAGTGAATTCAGACACCCAACCAATGGTCAACTACAAAGGGCCTTATGGCCGCCCGCAAACTGAGGTAACCCAGGGAGTGGTTGCCTCCTCTCAATTGTCTTCCTTTCATGCCGTGTCTTTGCTCGGGCCAGCGCGGGCTGGCATTTGGATCGCCGGGTGGCCTCCGCTGCTGGCGCCACGCATGCAGTTTGGCTGGGGCTGTGCCAAGTCGTCGTGGCTGAATGCTCGTCCAAACCGGACTAGCGTGTCATTGTAGCCTCATTCTACGTGCCCGTGGGCCGTGGCCATCCACGCGCCGGCTCTTTGGACAGAGAGGTGGAAGGAGCGGGACGCATCGCCCACCCCGTGTTTTTCTGCGCATCTGCCTGCGCGCTCCTTTCCCTCCCTTCTCCCTCTTCTTCTCTTAATCAACACCACCACAGTCTCACGCCCACACGCAAAACCAACCCCATCCCTTATTCTTTCCCAAGATCGCGTCCGAATTGTTCTCACGCGCTCTCCCTCTTTTTTTTTTAATCCTTTATCATCTGCGCCTCACCATCGCAGTTCCAGAGCAGCCGCCGTCTCGCGACTCCTCTTCACTTCGACCCCAAACCTTGCGACTCTTCACCCAGGGTACCAGGACCAAGCTTTTTGTCGCGTCTTCTTTCGTGAACATTCCGAAAGACGATACAGACTGCTCGATAGCTTCTGCTGATCCGACGCCTTGACAAGCCAGACCAGCATCGATCGACGTCGTCAGACATCCATCGCAACCTAATCACTCGACCCTCATTAATCCATCTTTCAACACCACCACAATGTCTGGAAAGCTCGACCAAGCCCTTGACGACATCACCTCGGCCCAGCGCCGCAGCGCTCGTCGTCGCAGCGCGCCCCGTCGCTCCACTGGACGCCCCAACACGGCCGCGCCCGTGGGTGGTATCCAGAAGAACACCAAGCCTGCCCGTGGCGCTGGCGTAAAGCCCGCCCCCGCCAAGGCTGTTGCTGCCAACAGTGACAGCAAGATCATTGTCAGCAATCTGGTATGTCCTCCTACTATTCCACACAATGAATAAATACTAACCCACCACAGCCTAAGGACGTTTCGGAGCAGCAGATTAAGGTATGTCTCCGCTGTGGCGA
This sequence comes from Ilyonectria sp. MPI-CAGE-AT-0026, assembly GCA_020744155.1. Taxonomy (NCBI): domain Eukaryota; kingdom Fungi; phylum Ascomycota; class Sordariomycetes; order Hypocreales; family Nectriaceae; genus Ilyonectria; species Ilyonectria sp. MPI-CAGE-AT-0026. The sequence continues at coordinate 1,001,566 of JAGPNQ010000018.1, forward strand.
TTGATGCCCTCGGACTTTGTTCGACCTGTTCTTCCTCGCCGCACTCCTTTTTGCCTTCCGACGCCACATCGCCTCGAATAGTCCATCGACTACCTGCGCCGTTTTGGAGCTATCGCAAAGCCACTTCTCCTTCCTGGACTAAGACATGCCTGGAATATGGCGCACCCCTGTCGGAAGTTGAGAAGGTCCTCGTCGCGCGATGATTTCGTGAGAAGTGTCTGGTCAACCTTCTACACATAGCGCCGACTATTGGAGGATTAAGGCTTGCTATGATATGCAGAGATCCACCGCTCGAGGCCAGCGATTTTCCTTCGGATGAAACCGCTCTTGGAATCCCGCACTCGTTCAGCGAGCATAGCAGTGAGCAGATGCAGCACAGCGTTTCCTAGGATGCTAAGAGCTACATCCGTCTTTTTGATTTCCGGTACATGAGTCTCCCTGTTGGGACAAGCGAGATCTTTATTTGCCCTAGTGGCATCAACATTGAGCGTTTGCACTTTAATTTTGGGATGGGGCTGGTCTCCTTTGCAATTGGGTTGTGCATTTGCGATGTTCGAAATTTTTTGGCTCGTTTGAGGCTCTTGGCTGTTGTGCAGAGCCTGGTGTTTCCTCCCTGGGGGTCTTTATCACATGTGCTCACTGCTCTGCTTGCTGGTCACCTTTCGCCATTACCATCGATACCCTGGCGACGTAAAACTCCCGGACCTGGATCGACCGAGGCTCGAAGACGGAAAGACGGAATTGCGATTACTTTTCAACTACACTTTCGGATAACTAACATTTCCCCCGATAGGAGTACTTCGTCCAATCTGTTGGCGCCATCAAGAGAGTTGATCTCGTATACGGCCCCAACTCTCAGAGCCGTGGCATTGCCAACGTGACGTTCCACCGAGCCGATGGCGCGAGCAAGGCCTTCCAGAAGCTCAACGGCCTTCTCGTTGACAACCGCCCCATCAAGGTATTTAGCTCAACTCACATGATATTGCCGGGAATCTAACACGAGTCAGATTGAGATTGTCGTGGGCGCTGCTCAGGCCGACAAGGTCATCCCTACTGTGAAGACTCTCGCCGAGCGCACCTCGTAGGTTACCCTAGTGTCCTAAGTGATGGAGTTGAAACTAACAAGTCAACAGTCAACCCAAGGCTCAGCCCAAGTCTGCGGCTGCCAACAAGCACAATGGCAACGCTGCCAAGGGCGATGCTGCCAAGGGCGGCCGTGCCAACACCAAGAAGCGTCCTGCTCGCAGCGCTCGCCCTGCCAAGAAGACAGCGGAAGAGCTCGATTCAGAGATGGCTGACTACTTCGATTCCGCTGCTGCTGCCGCCGCCGCTGGCAACAGCAGTGAGAACGCCGTTGTCGCTCCTGTGACGGCTGCCACTGGTGATGCCTCCATGGAGGATGAGATCATGGTAAGTTTGACCTCTGGGTGCATACATGAACTAAGGCTAACTATCTTTGTAGTAAATGTTTGTAAAGATGATGGTTGACTGGTTGGAGGTTGAGACTTAATAATAAATACCAAAAACAATTCGATCTGGCGGCGTTGAAGGAGAGACGCGCACTGGTTTCATCACTGGTTATTGCTGCATCAGAATGGTTTTATCCCCCCATAAGGGAGGCGGGAGAGGAGGCTTTTGAGGTCGGGATAACGGGGGCAGCTGGTTTTGCATTTGTTACGGCTTTGATCTCTTTCGCTTCTCCCCTGCCGCTTCTGTCCACGGCCTGCCCAGTCCTAGTTCTTGTTATGTCCGCCTTGCCATCAGATTGCATGGGGACTGGGCAGTGTATATGGCGAAAGGTGTATAATAGATGGAATACGTACAAATTCCACACCACATCAGGTGTTATGTTGCCGGAGTGTCTATCGTAACTGGAGTTGAGACCTGTGGTTGCTTGCTGCCGTTCTAATGTCCACGTTCGACTCGACCTGGGCCCGCGATATGGTGAGTGGCGTCGTAAATTACCCAACACATGCAACACTATTATTACCCATCGTTGACAAATGTGGCATGACATGGGAATCAAGGTTCAGGCCAGGCGTTTATCAGCACAGCGAGACGAAAAATTCGCATAAGGTCATATATTTTACTTGTTAACATGAAGTTTTCCTATTTCCACAGCGCAACGGGTAGTAGCGTTGAGTGAGATCTGTTCAAAATCCGACGGCGCAACGCCAAGCCACCTTCGCTCAGTTTCCGGTGGCAGCACCAACCGCCCTGAAAGCCCAAATTCCCATAAAGTCGTTTAAGCCTTCTTCTCCTCGGTGGTAGTAGTAGTAGTAGTAGCCGCTGCCGCAGCAGCAGGCTTGGGGGCATCACCCTCCAGGTCGGGGATCTCATCATCGTCATCGTCATCCTCTTCCTCCTCATCATCACCAGCACCAGCTCCCATGCCAGGGATGCCTCCCATGCCTCCTAGGCCTTGCATGTCGGGAAGGCCACCGGCACCGCCAAGCTTGGAGAAGTCGATGCCGCCGAAGTCGCCACCGGCACCTCCATCCATGCCAGGCATGCCACCTAATTCGTGTGCTGTCAGTATTGAGTTCTCATTTCTTGTGACTCGTCCCTTTCTGAGACCCGCTAAGCACCGCAATTTGCGCCACGTCATTCGGGGCGAGCTTGGGTGAGAGAGGCACAAAGGGGGATTGGTAACGGGATCACTAACCCATACCTCCAAACTGGGACATGTCCTCCTCAGCGTTCTCGTTCTGCTCATCCTCGTCGACCCACTTATCGAAGTCGGTCTTGAGGAAGTGGTAGCGCGCCTTCTCCTTGAACAACCGAGGCCAGTACTCCTCCTTGAGCTCCTTCTTCTGCAGCTTCATCTCGATGTTCTTGCCGGTGTGGTTGATGCGGCTCTTCTCGGGCACGACCTCGTCAAAGAACTCGACATCGAGGTGGAAGGTCTTCTTGAGGGTGGTGGAGGTACCGGTGAAGGTGACGCCGGTGGGCTTGAGGTCAAGCTTGATGTCGCTCTTGAGAACATCGGGGGCGGTGATGGTCATGTAGACGAAGTTCTTCTCTTCATCGGTGATGGAAGATCGCTGAGCCCAGAGGACTGGAGATTGAGGGAGGGAGGGGTTAGCGACAGTGCTTCACAGAGAGGAAGTGGGCGGGAAGCGGGATGTTTGGAGGTGGAAGATGGGTGGCGGGAGGCATCGTAGGAAAGGAAGCTGAGGGAAGATTCCAATTGTTTTTGTGCGAGTGTGTGAGAGCGAAAGCAAGCGGTGGTGGTGAGAGGCGGAGGTGAATCCGAGCAAAGGAGGATGGCGGGTGAAGCAGGCAGAGCAGCCAGGGGCAGACAAGGCAGAGAGGAAGCTCGGGAGAGGGAGGGAGGGGGAGGCGATGGTGAGGGGGAACGCAGATACGACATACCTTCGGGCAAAGAAGTAGTCGCCATTTTGGAGAGTGAGGGGGAAAAGAAGAGATAAAGCAGAGGGTATCTTGAGGGAAGAGAGGGAGGAAAACAACCGGGTGAAGTTGTAGCGAGAGAGGGTTGAGTTGCGAGGTTGAAGATGGAGTTGACAAGTTTTGGCGGCGGAGGTGGAGGTGCAGGTTTAGCTGGACGGCAGCCCGGTGCTGGGACCAGGAAGGTACGCACGTTTGGCGGTAGGTACTCGGTCGGTGTTCCTTTTGGTGAGGCTGCAGCCACTTGCACTGGCTAACTTGCGCTGGAAGCCGGGGAGTGCGGCGGCGCGTGGAATGTGCAAGAAGGAGGCGGAAAGAACTTGCGGGCAGAATGGTTTTAGCACCTGTGAGGGGCAGCTCAGCGAGATGGAGGAGTACCTGTGGCGCGGCGGGCGAGGTGCGGGCGGGGCAGGTACCACACTATGACGCGGAGGGGTACTGGTGGTGCAGAGGCGCAGAGACGCAGAGACGCAGAGACGCAGGGAGGGGGCTTTGGGTCACTGGGCACTTTTCCCAGGTACAGCCCCCACAACCTCCCTGGAGCTCAGTTCGTAGCGGTAGTTACCTAACTGCCCGGGCATGGAATTACAGTGGACGGCTGGAGCTGAGTTGGTTGCGGGGGTCCAGCGGCCCGGGAGTCACAGTCCAGCACGTACCGGAGGATTCCATGCCTTCGGTTGGCTTCTCTTGCATGTCAAAGGAACAAGTTCGCTGCAGATCACTGCTTGTATTTCGGCTTACGGGGTAGACACTACACGATCAACCCCAGCTGCCAGCCTCGTAATTACTTGTTCCGTGGCAGCCTGGCAGCCTGGCCGCCTAGCACCCTTATGCGCCGCCTCCCGGGACTCAACAGCCTGAGGCGTCGTCTTCCTGTCTCGAGATGGCGGGGTAACCGACCGGCCAGGCACGTCCAAACATCAGCGGGGCTCCATTGGCCAGTCCTCCACACGTTTCCAGCCCGACTTTTTACAGCGGCCAAAAGGCGCCCTGTGAAACCCCTGTAGCCCCTGTAGCCCCCTGTAGCCCCCTGTAGCCCCCTGTAGCACTGCGACCTTCGTCAGCCTTGAGGCTTTGGCCTTGGCCTTTTTGGCTCTGGGCCGGGAGCCTCACTGCACCGCCGCTCACTACACCACCACGAATCGGTCCCCCGTGGTTATGCGTTAACGAGATCCCACGTCCCAAAGTCGACCCCATCCGCCCCCGAACCTGCGCATCTGCAATCACCGGCGCAGCGACACAAGACGCAGTGTCTCCATCAGCCATTCGCCCGCCCTAGAGCAATCCGAGGCCGTTGCCGCCAGCCCCCGTGCCCCAGTTGCGTCATCGTCGGCGGCCCGTCTCTCGTTATCAGCCTCTCCATCCTCCCAGCTAGCCCAGTCAGCCAGCCAGCCACCCATCATGGAGACCTTCAAGGCCCTATTCGTGAAGCCGGATCCCCAGGCGCAGGTACGCCCTCTCCATCCCTGCTGCGCATCAGTGGCGATGCCTTCGCCTTGCGTCGCCGCCGTGGCGTGACCCAGATGCTAACTGACGCCCCGTCCCAGATGCGCAAGTGCAACGCCCTCGTCCGATCCAACATCCGCAAGCTCGACCGCGACATAGTCGCCGTCAAGCAAGTCGAGGCCAAGACTAAGAACCTCATCCTGCAAGCCGACCGCCGCTCCCAACGAGACCCCGCCCGCGCCAAGCAGGCCCAGCAGGAGATCCGCCTCTTCGCCCGCGAGCTGGTCCGCACCCGCCGCACCTCGGCCCGCCTCATCACCTCCAAGGCGCAGCTTAACTCGGTTCAGATGCAGGTCAACGAAGCCTTCGCCGTCCGCAAGATCGAGGGTTCCATCCGCGCCAGCGTCGGCATCATGAAGGACGTAAATACCCTCATCCGCCTCCCTGAGCTGGCCGGCACCATGCAGGAACTGAGCATGGAGCTGATGAAAGCGGGCATTATCGAGGAGATGGTTGAGGACACGCTGCCCTCTGACCCAGATATGCTCATGGAGGACGACGAGGCCGAGGGCGAGGTCGACAAGGTGTTGGGCGAGATTCTCAAGGATCGCAAGGAGCCCAAGCTGCCCACGGTCCCCCTCACGGAGCCCCAGAAGAAGGTCGAGGAAGAAGAGGAGGAAGAAGAAGACGCCGAGGCCATGATGGACCAGATGCGGAACCGATTAGAGGCGCTGCGAAGCTAGATGGCCAACACAGCAGCGGATGCCCTGTACGGCAGGGAAATAAGTTTGGCATTCAACGGGTTCGATTATTGTCCTCAATATGGGGGTGTTTGAGGAGTTTGGCGCTACTCGATCTTCTGGCATACTCTGGATTGCAGCATTTCTCTTTTGGAAGTTCGGAGGCACGGGTGTCACGGCGCTCTTTGTTCGAAATATTACATACAGATCATGTCAAGATCTATACAGAATTGATATGCGAGATCGACCATTCATATTCGCTGGTGCCCAAAATCAATTCAGAACTAACATGCCTCATTGGTCCTCGTGGATGTATGATGCCATGTTCAGGAGAGAGCGTCAATATCTGTCACTCGTTGAGTTGTGATTAGCCGAGAGCAGTAGTGATAGTACTGTCATACTACAACGAAAGGGAGAAAGGTTCTGTTCGGTATAACAAGTCATCCAATCTACCAACTGGCATTTGGGTCGTATTCCCTCTTGAATATGACATACCCTGGTGAGAAACTCAGAGGCAGCGCAGTCAAGTCTACTTACCCTAGAGCTGGGCGTGATCTGTAGCTGTTCAGCATCACCAACCACATCGAATCAAAGCATGATTTGACACCTACGATATCCATATTCGCATTGAATGAGCATATTTTATTCATGTTGTGAGGGTGGCTTAGGTAGTGAGGGCGTGCGGTTCATGTGCTGGTCTGCCTTGGTCTATAATACAAGGAAGTGATCGATGAAAGTGCAAATTCATGAGCGCGTGTAAGGCTTGAGATGGCGAATAATTGGGCATTGTATTCCGTATTGTCCAACATGCAGGGTATACATTTCTTAGATACTCACGCTCATATCTCACTTACCGTGCGCGGTTCTAAGGAGTGTATGTCTATCCATCCTGAGATCGGATCCTCTGTTGGCTTCTTATCAACCATCTTGGCACTCGCACACGCTGCCATTTTATTTCTGCGCAGTTTCCAATCACTAGATTATGGGCTACTCTGTAAACTTCCCTAATCTGATGTCACCACTTGCCCAATCTTTTGGTTGAGTCATCCTCGTCTCGTCGTGCTATGCATGAGAAATGCCTGAGTCTTCTGGGACTGTCTATGAATTTTAATTAACCTACACATTCTACGTTGACCTGAGACTGATTTATCACCCCAGGATCTCGATTTCAGTTGGCCCTTGCTCGATGACGTAGTATTTTACTCAATAAGAGATTGTGCATGGACCAAGACACGGCTGATTCCTATGGCGCGATTGTGATGTGGTGGGTTGAGACCTGCACATCTGAATCACAACTCGGCGAGCTCATTTCAACGAAAACTCCACCAGAGGACCATATATATTTCAACCCTAGGTACGCCGATACGTGAATCGAGTTGCCAGAGACAACCAAGAACAGTGCACCATGTTGACATGAGTTGGGACGGAATGTGCTAGATGATGTATAGGGTATGCACCCTTGATTTGATAGTAACGTATAACTTATCGAGAACAAATGCAATGTACGAATACGGCCTGATTCGCTGTCCTGGGTGTTTTACTTTGGGTAGGGCTTGGAAGTCTTCACACCGGAATATACAAATTTAGCCCTAAAGCAAGGGCATCACGTAAACTGATGCGGACAACTCATAGAACATAAAGGGAGGGGTCAAACAACCACAATTTCGCCTCACCGCACAAGACAACGCAGCGGCTGGAACACGCATCACATGCCTCACTAAATTAATTTCACGATGCACCTGAGTTGTGATCAAAATACACACACGTATCAGTGCTGCACGCCTCCTACAGCCCTGCCCGTTGGGCATGCATGACACACAACCTAGGGCATCCATCGATGTAGGGCAAACGAAGCCAAAGCGCCAGCGCAGCAGAGGGAGGATATTCTCCGACGCACAACCAGCACAGCACAGCAAGGATCACTGACTGAAACCCGATGCTGCGAAACTGCGGTGGGCGAGGACTTGCCCTGAAGGGGTTTGGCAGAAAAGGCGGTATGCGGGCCGCCGGTGGACTATGTAAGTGATAAGAAACCGGGAGGCGGTGATGAGCACCAGAGCTGAAGAGGGTGTGATAGAAGCGATGTCGGTGAGGATGCGTGCAGCGAGGGGTGGAGGGGCAACGGATAGGCCAGTGCCGGAGAGGTGGAAATCCTGTTTATGGCCAATATTGTCGCGCTCCCTTCTCGCGTTCCCTTGTCGTCTCGAGGAAACGAGGTGATGTGACACAAGATGTGCTGTGAGACGCGGGCCAAGCGGGAGGGCTCCCACTGCGACGGCTCAAACACCAGGGGGTTGCTGCCCACACCGATCGTTGGGAGAGCAGGATTCAAGGGATTCAGGACCCTACACAGGTCACAATGCCTTGATAGAGTTTCTTGCGTCCCGCCACGCTTTGTTTCCCCCAGCTTTACCAGGTCCTCGCGGTTGTGGCGTAAAGAGACAACAACGCGGCTTCCCCGTTTGAGAAAGAGTGCTGATGGGCTTCCTCCCCCTATTCTCCCTCCACAAGGGACCGAGGAACTAGGGACGGAGAAATAAAAATATCAGTCCCTATGCCTTGGTAACGGTAAATTGGCAAGTGGAGGGAACCGTATTAGCGGTGCTCCTGGCCTGGTGCCGTGCTGGCGGGCAGTCCGGATCTGCATTTTAGCTCTCTGGGCGGACGGGCACTAGGCACTCCCGCCCGCCGCGCCGCCCCCGGCCGCTGAGGGAAACAGAGTTACCGGCTACAGCACGCGTAGGGCACAGCAGACACTGCAATCTGCTGGGCCCCGGGTGCGTGGGCCAGGGAATTGGCTGAGGGGCTATCATTCCGGCATCTCGGACAGGGCGTGGGGGGGAAGGGGAAGGGGGGAAGCGGCAGGCGAGCCTTGTGTTGCCGGGCGCGATGCCAGCTAGCAGGCGCAGGGGGTTCTGGTCGCTTGGGATGGCTTCCGTATGGTGTCTCTGGTGTCTGGACGCGACGGGTGACGCCGTGATGCGAGATGATCGGGTAGCTAAGGCAAATTAAAGCAGGGGAGGGGGTTGGCCTTGGGCTTCGCAGGGAGAAGAATCACAGCCGATGATGCCCTGGTCATGGCGTTGCCCTGCGTATCCCGCCGGCTCGTCGCTTCGATGATAGGATTGCGTAGTCTCGTTGCGTGCTGCGTACTACCAAGGTAGGGGAGGGGGGGTGGTGGTGTCGCGAGAAGAAAGCATGAACGACATGTCGTGAGGAAACAAGCTGAGAGAACAAGACCACAGACGAGCAAAGGCGTTAAACGGACAGTCTAGCACCAGCCGCAGCGGCCCACGACACCCCCGGCCCGCAGCGAGCCGTCGGAAACGGGAGACGGCGGCGGCCTGGGGGGCTTGCTCACCACGTCTCCCAAGTTACGGTAAGGCATCATCAGCCCTCTCAGCGCCCATTGCTTTTGCGCCTGCGGGTTGGCTCTGTTTGGGGGGGCCCGACGGCGGAAGGCGACGCGGGGGTTTAATGGGCTGGATGCACCGCGATCACCTCCGAGGACGGGGCGTTTGTTCTGCTGTGCTTTTGCGTTGAGTGCTTACTTGCTTGGTCGCTCTCGGCATGCGAGCATCCCGCGTACGAGGGGGAGGGGCCCCCACGCACGTTGTTTGGGCGTGGCCGGCGGCTGGGGATGGTTACAGTTGCACGGAGATGGAGGGAGGTGAGGATGGGATGGGGATGGGGGTTACAGAGGGTGGGTAGTAGGAGTTGGGCACGAGGCAGAGGCCGGTGTGTCAAGTGAGGTTGCTGTTCGGATGTAAACGGGATATCAACTTGACTAGGCGTGGGTGGATGGATGGGATGGCTCGTCATTATTGCGATGCCTGCGATGATGGCGATGACTCCGATGTCTGCCTCATCAATACGACGGTAATAAACGACTGCCTATTCTTGGGAGCTGGCAGGTCGAACAAGATAGGGAACTCGGAACACGGCGCAGCACTTGTAGCCGGCATAATGCTTGGGTACACTCCCTTCCAGCCGTCTCTTCCGCAGGACACGACATCCGCCATCGATATGTAGAAACCGCCGTCCTCGGCCGTGTTCATACCAATCACATCCCAATCACCGCAAAGGCAAACGGCTTGGCCTGGAGGCGCTGTCGTGAGTGAACTCACTGGTTGCGACGAGTGTCCAGGTGACCGCCCCCAGCCGCCTTGGACTATGAGTCGATGACGAGGCGTCTGGCTGCTGACGGGGCGTGCGAGCGAGCCGGAGTCCCTAAACCGAGAACGAAGCTATCAGAAGAAACAGGCTCTCTGGCGCATATCTATTGGCAGTGGCATCTCCTATCACGGTCGAGGGATCGGGCTTGGTAATATGAGCTGGGCGGCCGCTTGTGGCTGAGGCTCGCTGCGAAGCCTCCTTCGCCCCAAAGGCGAGCCTGTCCCGTGATCGTAGGTCGGCGATGATGCAAGCAGCCACAGCCAAACGGAAGACCAAGCAGCCGAGCACGCGACGGAACCAGGGACGAGTGGGAAGGGCAGTTGAGCAAGCTGAAAGCCTGCGTGCCAAGGGAGTTGCGGTCGCGAATCCCCCTCGGATAGGTGCAGGCCGCGCGCAGCCAATCCAAAGGCGGCCCTGCCTAGTCGTGACGAGCTTGGCTCCAGCGATACGTCGGCGATTGTGTTTGGTGTTATCCCTGTGTTTCGCGGTACCATACGCTGCTATTCCTGGAACGTAGCCAGTGAGGAGCGGATGGCGGCATGACTGGATGTATTAGTTGAGGCGGCGCACCAGCCAACGATGAAGTAATTCCAAGCAAACGCGAACAACCACGCCTCGGGTTCGCTCCCGCTTGGCATGAGAGGTGATGAACAAGTCCCCAGACGGGTTGTTGGTTGGCCCCGTCGGTGCCAGGACTGACACCGACCGGTCGGACTCATTTCTGATACCGTCCATCACATGTTTCCTTGTGATGGTCACTGGCGGTCACTGATTCACACACCTTGACACCTTGACACCTTCAGACACAGTCCAAGCGTGATCGGCATCCCGCCGAAGGAGGGGGGGGTCGGTACCAAGCTCTCGCCGGCAGAGAGAGGAGCTGGTCTCACCCATCTGAGCACATGTAACATGTTGCGTGGGTGGTCAAGAAGTCGAGGCACGGCCGCGGCCCCGAGCTGTATGTACGTCTCATGCATACCCCGTGTTTTCTCGATTCCCCCATTTGCCCAGTGGCCATGTTTGCGCTCTCCTTGGCTCTTTTCACTCTGTGCCGTCTGCGGGGGATGACTTTAGCGGCTGTGTCTCAATCGATCGGTACTGCGTCTGCGTCTGCGTCTCGGCCACATCGATCCAGCTCTCAGCTCACCTATCACGGGTGGCGAGTTTCTTGTTCACCGGAGCCGCGACCGAGCTCTAGACTGCAAATCCCCCACAAGGCCATTTGCAAGTGCAACATCGCAACGCGGCAACACACTGCCATCGTCATATCTCTCTCCCCCCCCCCGATTCACCCCCAATTCCTTCTGGAACTTTTTAGTCTGGAACAACCTGCCCCTTCTAGCCCCTGTTGCCCCCCGTGAGTGTGGAAGGAGGAGCTCCCAGCTGCCAAATGCTGAATCGCGTCCCTGGTCCGTGGGGTTGGTGTGTGGGTGGAGAGTACCGAGAGCATGGCGCCTTGACCTCCGCCGCCAGGTCCCAAAGGGAAGCTCTCGGCGGCGACGACAACGGCGAAACACGGCGTTGCAACCGTAGCCGCGCCTGTTTGCCCGCCTCCTTGCCCGTGGCCGCCGCGGAGCAGCTCCTAGCCTTGGTGGCCGCCACACGTGGGAATGGGAGACAGGGGACGGGGGACGGGGAGCTAGGGTTTCCCTTCCCCAGAGTTCCGGTGCGCGAGTCGCTTTGCCGACCGGGAGGATGGAAGCTGGACCGCGAGACGGGGGGACGAAAACTCTGATTCCTTCTAGCGCTTCTAGGGCCTTTGCTGGCGTCGTCCGGGGAGAAGGGGAGCTCCTCTAGGGCGAGGTAGGGCGAAAGAGGGCCTGGGATAAAAGGTCTTCCGCAATTTGCGTATTAGTTCCACCGAGCCGGCGCAAGGGTCCCAGGAGGCGACTTGACTTGACGAAATAGCCGGCTTGAGAGGAACCGTCGGCTCGGGTCCGGGGGAAGGACACCGCGGTGGAGCTCCCTTTGGTTGTGTGGAGAGTACCAAGGGAGGAACCCAGCACCCAGGGACCAATATCACCAAGGGACCATCACTAAGGGACCAGTACTAAGGGACCAGCACCAACAAGGGCAAAAGGGCCCAAGGGGGGGGTGTGTCTCCCTGCTTGTGTCCCTGCTTGTGTCCCTGCTTGTGTCCCTGCTTGTGTCAACTTGTCAACTCGTCAATTGCCCGGACCCCTCAAACACGTTTCCTAGGGAGGCGATCGCTAACCTCGGGTGGGCGACAGGAATGGAAGTCCGGAGCTCCGTCGGCGGGAACAAGACCGACGAGCTTTCCCAAGACGGCAACTCGGTGTAGTTTTCGCCTAAGCCCAAGAGGGAGGTTAGATAACGGAGAAATAGATTGCGGGTGCAGCAAGGCGGTGACCGTAATGGGGGTTTCGCATGCTCGGGACAATGCACACACATGCGCGAACACGGACTTGTAGGGTCCGAAGACCTCGGGGACTATTGACACGGGGTCGATGGCCGACGGTCGACGGACAAACAATGGCGAGCTGCATGGCTCAGTTGGGGAGGCTCTATTGAATGCACGGAGGCGTACTTCAGACTATTTGCTATTGTTGCGCACGCGGTCAAGCGCTCAAGCTATCGAGTACGCCAGGATGTACTATGGAGGCAAACATGGTGGCGGCGCAATCAAACTGGGAACATGATGAATCAACCGACGTCAACAAGCAGCCGAATAAGCCGTCGGCCAGCCGGCCTCGGACCAAGGTAGCCAGCCGGACTCTTACTCGTGTGCTTGTGAGCGAGCGAGCGTGTGTGTGCGCGTATGCGTGCGTGTCAGTGAATACGAATACAGCTAGCATACGCGCCCGTGTTAGTTGGTCCGGAAAACCTGTCTTTTTGCCTGGCACACACACAAACGCGGCGCCGCCACACTGCGCAGTCTCAGCCCTGCGTCATCAACCGTGGAATCCGGTATACGACGCGAAAATAGCCACGGCGACGGCTCGGGGATGACTGGATCAGTGAAGATGACGAGCGCGGTCGGGTGAGGATTACTCAGGCTGTGTTGGATATTACGACGGAATTGGTCGAATGAGTAAGATTATGCCTGGGGAAAACCTGGGGGTGGCGGCCTAAACCAGAAGGACGGATATAGACGGGATGCGTTGAACGAGGCACAACGTTACCAGCGTCTTGGATCTGATTCCTAATCATCTCAGCCGTTCTCGCAATATTACATGCCTGCCTGTCTGCCTGCCTGCTTGCCTCCCAACCTACCACAGCCAGACGGTCACCGACGAACACAGCCCATTGGATTTCCGTCCCGTCCATTCGCCAGCGAGCGCAGGCCGCTGAGGTAAGTCGGCCACACCCGCCACGGCGACTGGCCCGGAGACGGCGAAACGGTGGTTACCCATTTGGGACATCCATAACGGCGCACACCCACAGCTCGCCCGCGCACCCCCCCGTCCACACCCTCTCCTGCGGCAGACTTACTCACTGCCCCCAGTGCCAAATGGCGGTGCAGAGAAAGCGATCTGACTCATTCCCCCGCCGGCCACTCAGCGGCTGCGCTTTTCACTGACCGCCCCTGCTGTGCTCTGTGATGCGATGCGACTCGCGAGCCGGCGGCGCGGGACGGATAAGATCGCGGCAACGTGGTGGGTGCGGGAGGGAGTGTACATTACTCTTGCAGCCGTCAATGCCCAGGATGAGCATGGCCGTCTAGCAGAGGCCGTCTAGCAAATACCGTGCAGCAGGATCCACTGCAACTGCCTGCCCGCCCATCTGGAGTTGGCAAGGTCGTTTACGACGAGTATCAAACGCCATCAAGCTATCGAGAAACCTGCAAGCAATGCATACTGCACAACTGAACTACGCGAGGGTCTCGATCTGAAGGGATGGCATTCCCGGTCTACGTGTGCGTCTGAGGATCGTCGCGACCGCCTCGCTTTAGCTGAAGAATCCTCCCTCCCGAGGGTCCAGACGTGGTTGGGAGCCACGGACCGCAAGCCTCCCAGCGCCCAGATGCATGAAACCGCGGGGGAGAGACAGCTAAAGCCAGCATGTCTCCATATTATGAAAAACAAAAGAGGAAGGCAACAAGTAAAAATCCGAACTTTGTCTCGGCCCCAGTTTACGATTGCGATCTATCAAAAAATTCCTTCAGCGGAACTTGACCGCCCACATACCTTGACGCAAGGGATGTACGATGTGTGTGCGTTCGGTAATAGGCTCCGCGACACATCGCAAATCGCCCATCGCCCATCGGAATGCAAAGGGAGGAGAAGACACGGGCGAGACAACTACGCCAAGAACGCAAGGCGCACAAAAAGCCAAAGCCAAAGCCAAAAAGCTGGGGCAGGAGAATCCGAAGAGCGCACGAATCAGACCTGTCGCGCACGCACTCAAACTACAAACTAGTGGCCCGCAATGCGGCTCCGAGTACCGCGGGGGTTTGGAGAGCAGAGTCGGCTGGGGCACTACGGTTGCAAGCTTGGCGATGGCCCTCCAGCTATTGACTATAACACGCCTGGAGATTTCCCGGGGATTTGGCGGCAAGCGGGTTTGGGAACCGAAGCCGGCAAAAGGGACGGGTAGAGGCGCCGTGTGTGCGGTCCATGGGGATGGTTTCCGAGCGGGAGCGCATCAGCTGTGCTCCCATTGCTTTTTCCTATCCCAGGTTGCTGGTTTTGAAAGAAATTTTCACTAGTATTTTTCTTCTGCGAGACTTCCTTTTTCCATATAGTAAATGAGATATCGCGGAATAATATTGCGACAGTGTAAGGGCAGGGAAAGGGCAGGGATGCAATACCCTGGGTTACCGTATTGCGATACCGAAAGGGGGACTGGAGGCGAGCAAGCGAGAAAATGGCCGGGGATCGATTGGATACCGGTATCGCAACCCTTGGAGTTCCCAGCCGGCGGTGAAGCATGCCCACGATTCGTGCGCTCCAAGGGCATGCAGGGCCAATGAGTGGAGAGAGAAATGGCAGAAGATGTAGGGTCCCGGTCCGGGGGAGTCCCAGTGCTCCCATGCAAACGGCTGCGAGCATCGGGAACCCACTGATACGGTGCGTCTCGAATCGTGCAGGGGTGCGAGGGACGTGTGGGATGAATGGATGGATGCGGATGAATGCATGGAAGGAAGGGAAGGGAAAGGATGGAAATCCATTGTCCGTCCCACCGCTTTTGCTTTCTGGGCTGCAGCTTGCTACTGTACGAAGCTGCGTGCGTGCGTGCTGCGTCTTTGACCGCCGTCGCTGACGGGGCGAGGAGGATTTCCCTTGCATACGGCCACACCCCCGAGTCAACCAGACGGGAGTCGCTGAATGGTGAGGCGCTGGGCGCTGGACGCTGGACGACACCCCTCGAGTCCAATCAAGCTGCCGGGCGGTCGGAAACCGATGGGACTGGCTCGCAGCGAGCCCAAACAAACAACACAACACACACACACACACACACACACACCAACAACACGCATCGTGGACACTCAGACTCAGACTCATCAGTGACGAACCGAGCGAGGCGGTCAGATCACCGCCCTTCCATTTCGTCGCAACCTGATGGGACGCTGCATTCTGGCGTCCTTTTCGACCTGCACCCAAGCACACGCACCGAAGGGGCGCATACCACGTATCTCCCAAACCGTAAACCGTACAGTAGTTTGCTCCAATCGCCGGGCGTTCCATTCAGCGGTCGCCATCGTTGTCAAAGAGAGGTGAAAAGGCGAACAAACAAAGAGCTACTGTATTCTCCCGACCGCCATCCCGCACCCAGCCAGCGCCCTGCCTAAGCGCACGCCCAGGGCCCGCCTCCCGGACTCGGTCCTCCACATCCATCATTGTTGCCGCGGAACGGTGGAGACAAAAGGGAGGGGGCGTGAGGGTCTGGTTGCCGCGGGTGTCAAAGGGCATGGCGGACAGGCGGGGGGGTGAAGTCGTCCGCGCGCCCAGTCCCGAGGGAGCAATCCCGTACCCCGTACTCCCACGGATGGGCTTTTGGGCTTGGGCGGCGCTGTTCTTGGGCTGACACAGCGCCTCGAAGGGGGGGACAACAAGCCCGGCCCAGTGCTAGGCGTGGGGGAGGTAACAAATAGCACGCAGCTGATGGCGAGCGAGAATGACTGTGGCGGCGGCCGGAATTGATTCATTCATCACATTCATCATCACATTCATCATCACATTCACCACATCCAAGCAAACAAAGGGGCAGCTGCTGTTGGCTGTGTGCTATTGTGCCGTGCCATTGTATTGAGGGTGTTGGGGGCCGTGATTGGGGCTCGACCATATTGTTTGTTGTCCAGTCAAGCCCGGTGATGGCGAAATGAATCACACGAAGCGCAGCCGCAGGCAGCATCAGCCAGGACGAGGCCCGTAACCCGTCACCTGGAAACCTAGGGCTGGCGGCCACTATCTCCGTTGGTTGGTTGCCCAATACAGCATTAATACAGGTGCGCTACAGTTGAATGCTGGATGTCGCTGGGGCCCGGTGCTTGGGGGGGTTGGGTGGAGGTGTCTTGGGCGGAGGGTCTTGGGCGTCGGGCCTTTGTGTGGAGGAGTCTCGGGCCCAATCCCCTTCCGTTTGTAATGGTCGCCGGCCGGCCAAACTGCGGATCTGCCCTTGGTGTCTTATCCCGCCGCCGTCGACTCGCGACTCGACGGGACTCGACTCGGCTCGACTCGACTCGAGACCTTTCGCCCTCAGACTCGGCGCGCACCCCTTGTTTTCAGCTTGGTTGCCGAGCAGAGTCTCGCCTCTCGCCGTCGCCGCCCTGATTTTGACATGTCGTCTTTCGTCTTTCCCCAATGCTGCCCGGGCAAAAAGAAACGAAGAACCAAGACAAGCAACGGAATCTCCCCCCGCGGATGTCTCTCTCCCCCAGCTCAGCCTAAACCAGCAGGGGGAGCGACAAAGGCGCCAGCCAAAGGGCCCAAGGGCGCGGGTTGCGTTAAAACTTCCTATCTGGGGAGGAAATTCGTCTCCGGCAACGGGGGGCAAGCCACCCCCAGCACGCCTTTTTCTTTCTTTTCTTTTTCTTCTTTTTGCGATTCCCGCAACCCGGACTACTCGAAGCGTCGGATCCGCTGCCCTTCATTTTTTTCCCTTTTCGTCTTGGTGGCACCGTGTCGCTCCGACAGAGTGTCGATCCGACAGAGTGACGGTCCGACAGTGACAGTGACGGCTAGGCTTCCCTCTCCTCCGCATTCATTACTCGTACGCCTCGTGGCTCTCTTCCACCGCTCTCTTCTCCCGCTGGCGCGAGAAGGGTCCTGCCCCGCAGTGCAACACACCCCCTCCCTTTACCCCGTGGTAGGTTCCGTTTTCCGTTCCGTAGTATACCGTAGGCTGCTCGGCGAACTGTCCAGCCCAACCAGCGCCCTAAAGCTACCTACCTAGCGAGAGCGGAGGTCGAGGGTCGGGGATGTTCGCCGAGGAGAGGAGCTGGCAGGCAGGTTTTGCAGAGCGCATCCCGCCGCCCGACCTGACGGGTCTCCTAGGGTGCTTGGGTACTTGCTTGGGTGTTTGCTTGGGTGCTTGCTCGGGTGCTTGGGTACTGGGAGCTTGCTTGGGGGTCCCTTTGCTTGGCTGTTTGGGCGCTGGACCCTTGCTGGCAAATCCGTCTGGGAAATCTTCGCCGTAACCCACACCTCCACTCTCCCACACGCCTCTTTCTCCCAGTCGGTCCCTCATTCAGCCCATGACACACACACACCCACCACACCCACCACACCCTCAAGCTCCCTCCCACTCTCCGGCAATCGCCACACCCTCCCACCCTTCCACGGGCCTCTCTCCCACGCCTCACGCCCACGCCCCTCCCTCCACGCCGCCTCCAGGCACGTTCCTCACACCCCCAGGCTTGCCGGCTGCGCGTCCTTGTCCTGGTCGGCCTCATCGTTGCCTTTATAACACCCGCATCCCCGGTTATCCTCCCAGGACCCTACTATTCTGACTCTCCACCAAGAACCAAAGCTTCGACTCTTTACTTCGATCAAGAAGAAGGCATCTGCCTCGAGCATCCACCTCCGCTCACCTCAAGTCTCCCATCTCGACTTACACCACCCCGACCCAACTCACAACCGCAACCATGTTTGGTTCATACGGATCCTACAGCTCCATGTGTGCTGCTTCAGCGCCCATGGATATCACCTCCCGCAGCCTCAGCGCTCACGACTCCACCTGCGCCTTTCCCTCGTGGCCTCGCCGGTCTTCCCTCTCCGAGTCTGACCGCGAGGAGCGCCCGACGTCCTATCTCTCCGACGACGACCTCTTCCTCAGCGATCCCTTCGACGACGACACCCGCTCCGTCTCCAGTGCCGGCAGCGCCTCTTCACCCGCCCACTCCCAGGGTGCCATCTCTCCTCCTCACATCATCACCGACGCTGAGATCCTCGAGATGGAGCGCGAGCGCCTGGCCATGCAGCGAGAGTTTGTCCGTGGCATCGTCAGCGAGAAGGAGCGTCGCCGCGCCGCCGCCCGCAAGCAGCGCAAGAGCAGCCCTAGCTCCAAGAAGAGTCCCAAGAGCAAGCTCAGCTCCATGGCTCCCATCGCGGAGTAGCATGGCCGAGCACAGTATGCTCTTGACGACTTAACGACTTTTATGGCAGCGTAAGTTGAAATCATTTTGCAACGCACCGCGCAGTGCACTTACACACAACTAGGCTGCTTTTTTGGAAACCACTGGCGATACGATACCCAAGATACCCCCACAATACACACCGCACACAAGTACCCACTCGATAGGGCAGATGCACAATAACACCGATGCACACCCCAACAATCTACAATTCAACACTACTACGATAATCCAAGATCCCATTTCGGATTTCATCGACTACGACACTATCTACTCATACGCGCTGGCGCAACACTCGACACCAGCTTAATACTCAACACTCTATTCACGGCGATGACGACATTCGCCCGGCGGCACGGGCCAAAGGCGATTCTGGCCACCCCCACAACACACCGCAACTGATGCGCACCCGAGGCAACCTACAACGTGGCACGGGGATGCGAAGGGTTGACTGCAACGCAACCCCAAAAGGCATGACTCAGAAAGGCGGGCAAACGAAGGCCAAAGTGGAGGCCATCGTTCCGACCGGTGCCGAGCCCTCGGTCGCTTGCCGGGTAGATGGCGATGCCAGCAGTGGGGCAAAGTCTCTCCGCGCCGGATAAGGGCTGCAATCAGCCGCCCCGCTTCTGGCTTTGCGCTTCCGGCTTCATCCTTCGGGGTCGGGCTTGTGACAAAGCCCATGTGCTTTCGTCAGCTTCACGTTTCCCTCCACCCTCCACATTCTTCATGGACTCTATTTGGTGGATACTTTTCGGATTCTCGGATTTCTTTTCACGTCTTCAGCGGAGTGTTCCGACTCCCCATTCTGCTCCCATTTCCATTCTATTTTTGGCAACACTCTATTTCCTCATAATCCTGTTTTCTGTCTGCGACACACTGGTCGCAGCATACCTACCCAGAAGCATCATACCTAGCGCTGGAGTCTTGTTTTCTCTCATCATCTTTTGGGTTTTCTTTCATGGCAACAACGGGCATTGGCACGGGAATCACTCGGGCATGGGAGCATGGGAAATACATCTTGGCTTATTACAACTCCACCCAACACTGGGTTGGACGTCATGGGAGCACTTGGGCCTGTTTCAGCATGTTTTGGCGACATCATGGTTTATTAGGCATAGTTTAGATACCTTAGGTAGTTTTTTCCTCGGCTTCGACCACCACGCAGCTGGTTGGTCCTTAGATACCCTCGCAATTACAATGGATGGCTTTTTACTACAACCTTGACTCTCTCTGACGTGCTGTGTTCACATGACTTTGGCGCCTTGGCTGCCTCGGGTGACATACCGTTTGATCCAGTGACCCATGTCCCAGCCAAAATGTCTAAGATTCCGAGGCTGCTATCGCTGCCTGGGCTGCTTTGCTCTGATAAGTCACAGGCCCCAGCCCTAGTCGTCAGCGGTTAAAGCGCCTGGATGGATACAGATGCACTTGACACCACCGCACTCTGTTTCGCTGGCCGCGGCCCCGTGCTGGACCGAGCCTCATCACATGGCCGAGAGAGCCGACGTGAACGCGGAGGGAGACCAGTCATTGATATCGGTGGCAGTGCGTGCTTTGGAAGGGGGTCATGTGAATCGCACGAGGGAAGTCTGGATTGCATGAGATGGCTGTACCTTCAAGGACAGATGGAACCAGGCTTGGGCGTGGGCCGGGCAGAGGGAGATCGAGGCCTATTGCTGCAAAGACACGGCGTGTCGATATGAGAGTTCTAGATGATATCCCATGTGCACGCTCACCCGAGGCTCGGAGCGGCAGGTAGGTGATGGGCTGGGAGACTGTCCCACAGATCTGAAGGCGACTCGCAACCTGGCCGTGATAGGAGGCTTGGTTTTCGTCGCATGCCATAGGGAAATTTAGTAGGGGTCGTGATGACCATTTTACCATGCGAAGTAGTCTGAGAAGGATAGGACATTACCGAAGGCGAGGGACTGTGCGACAATCTGGTTGAGAGAAAGGTCACAGAGTGAACATATATTGGATTCAAAGTCGATGGTCTTATTGAAGCGGTGGAGGGCTGCCTTTCGGAATGAAGAATATGGCTTTTATCGTGCAGCTATTATCTTCTCTTGGAGGGTATATCGAGACGAGGGATCTTTCCAACCTTACACCAACTCTACGTTCCCAACTACATTGTGCAAATACTTAGAACGAATGCTAGCGACATCGTTGAGAGAGCAGAAACTACCCTCCCTCCGAGGGTAATCATCAAACGAGGCGCTCTCGAAGCATGCCCCGACTTCAACTAGGCGCTCTTCATGATGGAACTGCCTGGGATATGGAGACCGGACGGATCAGTGCACGGAGACATACTTACCTGTCGTTGAAAATCCCGAGGCCCCAAGAGGTATCTGAAATGATAATTGCGTAGAACTCTATCAAATCCAAGCACTCGCTTTTGTACCTGGATAACAGGTGCTAAGTTGGCAGTCTACGCCCGTACAGTAATGGCGTCGTTAACTACATCTAGCTGCTTGAAAGGTGCTTCCAAGGAGGGAGTGAGGGAGATTGGCCGACATAAATGGTCCTTCAGGGAGAACCAGGTTGTTTTTGTCTTAATGCGCCGAAGGGAGCGGCATAGTTCATCTGTACCATCGAATACTAGATAGCCTCGGCAGTGACAACCCGGTCGATTCTGTCCCAACCTCGGAGGCGCGTAGCGAAGCCGATCCAGCTGTCCTGTCCAAACTTCCCTGGGCCGACGATGACGACCAGTGCGGGCGATGTTGCAGGTGAACTCGAGTCTTTCCAGACACAAGCTCTGATGCTGTGGACTCTAGTCGTTGAGAGTTGTCCTTATGCCCGGTCACTAATGGGGACACGGGTATTGTAATGCTTCCCCGATTGACAAATGCGGAGAGCACAAATAAGACTCCTACTAGATACAGTTCCCCCGACACATATTGAATGCTAGTACCTTGACTATTGCATTTCGAACTTTCCGTAGATGACTTCAAAGCGAGGTCGTGAAGGTTGAGAGTGTGAATCTCGTCGTAGCGTCCGTTATGTCAATTTTCATCTAAGGAAGCAAATAGACTCGTTCGATGTCGACGCCCATCATCTGCCTCGTCGGTGTTCGAAATATCTTGCTGTCGAGCCATCCTGTCTGGGTCCTATCATCTAGCAGGCACAAATGCTCTAGCGTAGAAGCGCTGGGTAACGCAATGGTGATCGTTGGCGCTGTCGAAGAAGTGTTTCTGTTCTCCTTTTTCACTTGTACAATTTCCGGATGGCTTGAACTGGGTAGGTTCTTGGGTGCTACCTGATGAGCAAGCCGTCGTGAAGTTGTCCATGAATAGTTATGTCTCATCGTCAATCGAGAGGTTAAAAATACTTTGTGCTTGAAGATCCTATAGTCTATTCGTCGCCTCCAACTTGTCTCTTGGAAAATCCGTCCTCGACCGTTTGGTAAAGTAGATACGAATTGATGTCCTCCGTCTGACAAGACTCATGAGAAACATCGATTATACAATTGCCAGATCAAGTGGACTGAAGAAATGGACTCAAATAATCCAAGACTATAATAAATCTAGATAAAAGTACTTGGAATATTTTGTTGGTTTCGAGTCATTGAACAAGGTATGAGACCTGATTGTGTGTTTTTGTTGAGCGTCATCTAGTGCGCCGCTGCTATTTATCTGACAGAGGATCCCCCAAGGCTATTGCAAAGAATAAGATTGGGTAGTTGCTTGAACTAACTGGTTCTATCATTAGACAATCTGGTGCTGGGTAGCGCTCCTCGCCGTTTCTTTTTACCCTGTATACACTGCCGCGTTTCTTTGGTCCACCCGACAAGATGTTGAATAAAGCAATGGGTTCTGGTGACGATATGTAATTACCCTAGCATGCGAGTAAGAGTGTTGGGTAGACTGTACGAGTTGGGGTTGTTCATCATTTCCCGGCAAGTGTCCACATGATCGCTGCTGTTTAAGATCCTTCAAATGCTGTTGGAGGTAGTGAGAGAGCTTATTAGGTGACAGCTATGCCCCCATAGCTGTTTGAGATATTTGGGGATGGTAGCAGTAGTCGTTACTGTCATGATGCTGGTGAGTACCCTGGAGCTGCAAGTCAAACTACTACTTGAAGTGACAGCAGTGCTCAAATAATTAGCAGGGCATGATTTCCTTCTCTTCAATTTGAAAGTACACCTTTTGCCCTGCTTTATTTTCAATACCACAGTTGTAGCAGTAGCAGTAGCTCTTGTCTCTTTCCTTTTCTTTTCTTTTTTCTAGTAGGTTGCACTTAGAGGCATCTGATCAAGTCGCTTGATCTACCAGCAGCTTGTTCCATTTTCAGGCCACTGCCTGGGTCTCATTTCCCTTGACTTAATATTGGGGCTTCATACTCTCTCTGTCTCTTGGGCTCGGCCCGAACTAAGTTGGATCTCCAGCGAATAAATTACTTCGTATAATAGCCGCTTGTTTCTCTATTTCGCAACTCCCTCCTTCGGTATTGAGGCCCATGATAGCAATTAGCCTTGTGCCAAGCTTGATCCTAGGGTTTTGAGCAATGGGTCTCATATGTGAGCCTCACGGAATAGAGTTCCTTGATGTCTTGAATGGGACGAGTACGTAGAAACAATACCATTGTCCTCACATGCCTTCGACTTCCACTTTCTTGGCAAATATCTCCATCAATAAAAATACTAGCAGATGTACCAAGAAACTTTAATATACGAGATATAGCCACCTGGTTCATTCCATAATTTGGCTGCATACGACCCCGACCGAGCTTATCACCTGAGTGCCC
Source organism: Ilyonectria sp. MPI-CAGE-AT-0026 (assembly GCA_020744155.1). Taxonomy (NCBI): domain Eukaryota; kingdom Fungi; phylum Ascomycota; class Sordariomycetes; order Hypocreales; family Nectriaceae; genus Ilyonectria; species Ilyonectria sp. MPI-CAGE-AT-0026. The sequence continues at coordinate 1,024,618 of JAGPNQ010000018.1, forward strand.
CCAGACCACATGCTTCTCCACAATTGACCAAGTCAGACCGTCTGCCATCACATATCTGAACGGTGAGGCTTAGTCTAGTCGCATACGCAGCCGGTGAAACCAAGATATATTGGACTAGTAAAAGCTTACTGATGATAATCTTCTCACACAATGGAGCGTTAACAATGGAACGCAGACAATGGAGCGCAGACAACGGAACTCAAATGATGGAACCACACATTCAACCTCATTTCTCGGGACGCTTGCAACACACATCGTATTTCAAACGAATAAGAGGTTTGAAGAAGCAGAAGCGGGGTTGAGAAAAAAGGTTGGTTCTCTCAGACTCATGTAGCAGAAATGGGCCGACAATTATTGGATTAGAAACTTCTTGAACACGACTCCTCGGCTCCCAAACTATTGGCCGAGAAATTGGCTGAAAATGAGGAGTTCAAAGGTAGGGTAGGTACTACGCCTGCAAAAAAAAACAATAGTTGATTGCCCCATGTCTCATCGCCGATCACGCGTCCCAGACATGACCAAATGGTAGGTAATGGACCCAACCACATGTTATAGTGCCACAGGTTAACGATATATATTCTATATGTAACGCAAGATGTTTTCACTTGTAGTATCCTGCAAACATGCTAATTGGTGTCATGAATGATTAAATGGCTCAATGTTGGGGGCCGGAGAGCCATGACTTGGCGATGACACCAACCGACACAAAAGATCCCTACGCAAAGATCCTTGCGCAAGACCACTACACCAAGACACACACCAAAGATTCCTACACAAAGCTACCAATGCATAGTGTTGTTGATGCCTCGATTGTATCCGGATCCAGTACTAAAAACCGACCGACAATGGCTCTTTTGTCGTCTCTTCTCTCTCTTTTGGTTACTGCCTGATAAGCTGAGCCCAATTGAACCCCTCATGCTGTTGAAAGATGTGCCGTAGATGTGACGAGCAGGGGATCAAGGTCACAGTCGGCCGATCACAAGCGGCCAACCCCTCTTGGATTTAATGCACAGACGCTTCCAGACCGGCGATGCCGAAGAAAAGAATGGGTGTGATGATTAACAACTGAACGGGCAAGTAGGTGACTAAACGCACTACTCGGCCGATCAACCGTGGGTTCTCAGATCGCATTCACGCATAAGATGGCTTGCAGTCCTGAGGTTTCCCCCGCAACCCATCTGCGACAAGGGACGGTCCAATGGCGTGAGCGAAGCAGCGGCGGCGTCTTCCATTTGCTGCACGGCGACGAATCCTCGCGGTGCGGCTCCGTTCCAATTGGACCTTATTTCGCGAGTAATATCGAGCAGGATTTTGTCGGGATGCTGTTTATGGCCTGGTTAGTGCAGCGCATGGTGAGGGGGCTCTGCGTCCAAGTTTAGACTCGGGCAGTGCAGAATGGGCGGACGTGAATGTTTCACATCTCGACTCTTGTGAGGGGGATGGCAGAAGTGCAGAATCGCAATGGCGTCGGCCCGCGTTTGTTCAATACGGGCAAAGATGGAAAATGACGGGAACCAGACGGTGGACCGACCGGTCATGAGCTGGGGTATCGGCTTTGACTTTTAGTTTCGCTAACTGAGTGCCATCGAAATCTGCGCCCGCTCCCGCAAGTTGACAAGGGAAACATGGATGGAAACATGACACATGGATGGAAACAATGCTGAGTTGGTCCTAGTCTCCGAAGACCTCGTCACTTTGTTACCGAGTACATACCTCGTAGACCCAATGTCGAAATTGCTGATCACATCCCTCGGCGTGATATCACTCCAGGTCCCGCTGCCGAAGCGGGCTAAGGCGATCTGCAACCATCACCAACATCCATGCTGTGACAGAGGAGATGTTGATGCTAGTGCCCCCCCTCATGGACCCCCTCATGGACCCCCTCATGGACCCAACTCCACTGCGTTCACGCAGCTCAGTCACAGCACCCGGACCTGTCACCCACGTTGGCCATGAATCGTGGGGCTGCTGAGGGACAATGTAGGCAGCATTCACACCGAACAGATGCGACTGGTGGGTGCGGCTGCTATAGCGGGCGCGGCTGTGCGGCGACGGAATGTTGCACTTTGGAACTAACGGCTCCGTCACTCCCGCATTTCAAGGGACGCGGGGGCCTTCAGCCATCGGACATGGTCCCCGTTGGACCTTCTCGAGACCTCCATCGCCACCAAGGGCCAGCCGCGTCCTTTTGAGATTGACATGGATTGTGCTGACAGGGGTGAGCTCGCCCCCAACCGCTAGTGCCAGACTCGTCACCTAGCTGAAATCTTGGCCCGTTGCCTCACGGGACTCAGCTCATGAAGTCTGAGAGGAGCATCTGGCTGTGGCCGCCGGTGAGAATTGCCACGGGGCTTGAGGGCCGAGTATCAAATGGCGGAGAAGAGTTGTGGAGATTAAGCTGAATCTGAGGGGTAATTGCTACATCAGCACAGGTGACTGACTGGCTTCTGACAAGTATGACGAAGTGGCGAGGAGAGGGGAACAGCCGCGTGGAAGGTTAATGGAAGAACTTGGCTGGTCAGAGTGACATTGATTATTGATGCCTTTACCTTGCCCTATCGCGGGATACTAATATTCATCTCCAGCAACATGGATCTTGCTAGGGTGTGCTGTTCAAGGCGTGACATTCGATGGATGACATGGCGAGCCTGAAGCCGGCATGCCCCGATCAGACCATGACAGAGTCTCCAGAGACGGAGCAAGCTCACCGCATACACAGACGGCCGGGGAAGTGACTGCGGAGTTTATCACGGGGTCGGCTTCTTCATCAAGCCTCATGGCTTACTACGGTAGCGTTACACTCAAAGATGCGCGCCTGGCGCAAGCGATTGAGCTTCTCCACCTGGCCGCAGTCTGCAGAACTGATAAGATGCGGTGGCGTCCCAACATCACCAGCAGCGACCCCGTCAGCCTGGCCGCGGTTTGGGCCGCAGGTTATCGCCCCAATCGACGAGGCCGCGCCACCGGATGGCCCGCGGCCGGATTGACGTCCGCTTTGCGCCAGGCCGGCTTGCTAGAGCCAACATACATACATCCATCTTGGTGCGGGGTGATGGGTGATCAGGTCACGGGCCGGGACTCTGCCGTGAGTGCATGGACTAGACCTGACGGCCGAGTTCCAGTTGGTGACAACATCCGAAGGATCAGGACGGGTGGGACAGCAGTTACGGGATGCAAGGAGAGAAAGGCCAGAGAAAAGAGGTCGGGGCTTGTCGAGGTTCCATTTGCCAGGGCTCTCTGCGCGCTCAGACAACCGCAACCTCAAACCAGCGCCGTGAGGCTGCGACGAGGCTGGAGATGGGCCGCGGGGTATCAGGCCTCAGCCAAGGCATTGGAAAGCAGCATCCCGGCGAGACGTGTCTGCAAAATCCAGGATCCCCGGGACTTTTGCGACACAGAAGGCTTACGATGGCTGTTTTCAAAGCTGCGAAGTCGCCGAGGCGTGCTTCACATGTAGAGTGCGTGCAGCCGCAATTGAGTTTTGCGGAGAAGTCCACTTATACCTGCACTCAAAAACTGATCGATGGCCTTTGGAAGAGAGAATTCTCCACGAGCGACTGAACAGAACGGTAAACTAGCTTCCACAGGCGGGTCACTGAGCTGGAGCTGAGTCATTGAGTTCATGGCGGGAGCCCAGAACCACTCTTCTCCGTCCATGTCCGCCTTTTCGGACCTCGAGTCTGCCGGCCGCCGGGAAGCACGGCAGATATTGTTGCCACGAAGCCACACGCACACCGACTACAAGCTGCCAGCCTCAAAAGACAACGCAACGGCGGGAACTGGGAGTGAGGCGAGGCCGTTGATTAGTGGGAAACGCGCGGTGAGGGTGGGCCTCAGAGGCCGTCGTGGCGTAGCCGAGCGGTTGAACAGCATGGCGCTTGTTGGATCGATCGGAGGTAGGCGCGGGAGGGATTGACATACGAATACTACTATGTATGTAGAACAGGCAGGCAAAACAGAGCGGCAGGGACTGGCTTGCTGGGGGCGGCGCACTAGCCCTGAAGGTGTAAGCCATCCTGCCTGTCTTGGCTTCTTGAGCTGAGACATGGCTTGGTACGAATTCTCAGTCTTTTTTGTCCATGCACAGGCACGCACGAAGTGCATCCGGCAATGGGATTCAGGGAAAGAGTGGAGGTTTCTGTCCTACGAGGCCAACAAACAGGCCGGAGCCAAGATGGAGCCAAGATGGAGCCAAGACGAAACCAGGACAGGCCAGGTTCGGGATTTGTAGCGGAGTTACCGGCGACAGTCCGTGACTCTTTCTTCGCATGATCGGTGCCACGAGGCTGGAGAATCCACGATCTCGAGGAGGGCACGGCCTGTCTCGATGGTCTGTTGAGGCCGTTGAGTGGAGATTCGGGGACCCTGGACGATGTGGTCGATCTCATGGCGGACGACTGACCATCCAGCCGAAGCCCATACCCATGCCAAACCTGGATCCATGCCAAAACGGAACAAGGCACGAGGGGCTGAAGGAAACGGCGCGGAGTTTGGATAATTGCCAAGGGCACGATGGAGGTTGTGACTACGAGGGGTGCATGTTGGAGATGTCGTCGAAATCTTAATGGAGATGATGTGAGAATAATAGGTGTGTGTGTGTGGTAGTGTGGTGGTATTACAGCAACCTTGATGGCGTATTGCAAAAAGCAAATCATAGATCGTGTCTGCACGTGTGTGGAAAGGCAGAAGCAGACAAGGAGACAATGAGACAAAGAGACCAAAAGGAATATGAGGTCCACCATTCACGACGTGGATGCGGACAAGTCAAAGTGGTGGAGTCGTCCCAGAGGGGATAAGAGCAGCCATCGTCAGGGACGCGCAGCCAGGAACAGACAAGGCGTGGTGGCAAGTCCAAGGTAGTGAAGAACGGCAACGCCTCCTCAGTCGATTAGTCGATGGTGTGCAGACCGACTAATAAGACGGAAGGGGCCGTGGCCGTGGCCGGACTTGCAATTGATGCTTTAAATGAAATCACATCGGATCACAAAAGCTCACGGGCAGAAAAAGTTACAGATCAAGAAAAGGAATTGAGCGATAGAGACAGGGATTGGCATTGGAGGCGTCGACAAGGTTAGTGGAAGTGGGTGGTGGTGGTGGAGTCAGTCCACTGAGGGACGCTGGAGCATACCCGCTGGAGCGCTGAAGAACAGCACTGGGAGGAGCACTGGAGCACTGGAGCACTGGAACACGCACTAGAGCTCTCGGATGGAGATGGGACATGGGCAGGGGCCGCACGAACAAGGGAACAGGGGGCCTTGGGCCGTTTTAGCGGCCGGGAAGCAGAGCGATTAGATCCCTGTCGGGGAAGGTGATCGGCCCGCCCATTGGCCCGTCCCGACACAGAGCTTGCAGCTAGCGCAGCCAATGGAGAGCCGCAACACACATGCAGCACACTTGGGCGCTTCCACGACGACGTCGATTGAACGTCGCTCATGGCGCGCCCCGCCCCCGTGCCCCAGCCCCAACCACATGCTTTTACACCCGGCAGCACCTTGGACGCTGTTTCGCTGCGAAGAGATGACCTCGAGCCAGTCGAACCCGTCGAATCCGTCGAGTCCGTCAAGTCCCTCGAGCCAGAAGCCGCAAGACCCAACAGACGCCAATCCGCTCGGGGTTTCGGGCTGCTGCGAGGACCTACTGCGAGCGAGCGAACGAGGCGGACTTAGGGACCAGGGCTTGACAGGCTCACCGGGCCCTGCCAGGCGATGCCAGGGGGCACCGATGGCCACAGTGGCAGATGGAGGGTGTCATCGTGTCCTCGCTGGTTGTCGTGTCAGGCCAGCGGGCAGCCAGCACCCAACTGCATCGCATTTGCTGCTCTCCCAGCGCATCTTGCGTTATGAACTGGCCTAATAAACGACCGACGGACCACTGTTCGACACACCGGCGCGGAGCTCCCCACAGATATACTATGTACACCGGCACGCACAGGCGCACACAGGCGCACACACCCGTACGCACTCACACAGAGCACAGAGGCAGGGGCACGCACACACATACATCCGCTGTAAGGTACCGGACCGCCCCTTCTCGTGTGCATGGACACCGGATAGGACAGGATCGAATACACACTGCCGTGTTGCCAGACCTCGTCCTGCAACGGCGTCACAGCAGAGAGCCATGTAGGTGCGCCGGCTGTCGAGATGTCGCACCAAGGCCGACCCCGCATAGCTCAACCCGTCTTCCGAGCACAGAGCAAAGGAGGGGCTCTAGGGCCGACAGGGGTTCAACGAGACCGGGAAGAAGCAATGAAATGAATCAAATCAACGGTCTGGGCGAATGTGAAGACGACGACGCAAACCCGGTCGATGACGACGGAGCGGTGGGAGCCCGGCCAATTCGCGACTGCGGCGAGACACAATTGATAGTGATGGGCCCGCACGCCTCCGAGCCACCGAGTCCTCTAGACGGAGATTCGCAGGGTCCCAAAGCCCGCATTTCCACCAGGGCCACTCGGTCCAGCGAGTCAACTGCAAGCGTACATCAGTCCAACAGTCCAACAGCGCTCGGCAGAGCTTACGGGCGGGCACGCGGGCAGCCCACGAGGCTAGTTATGGCAGGGGGCATTGCTGGACATTGAGCCCGTTGCGTTGCTCGCCTTTGCCCTGCTTGGCCCTGCTTTGCCCTGCTTTGCAGCTTGCAGCGTGCTGTTCGATGCTTGCTCGCCAGCGCCTCGCCCCGATCCACATTGCCACGGCCCATAATAGCCACTGTCTACAGCTCAACAGCCGTCGATCCACTGTCCACGCCCGTCCGCCGCCGCCAGTCCTTGGCCAACGCGAGCAAGCCCGCAACCGCCCCGGCATTCAATTCACACCATTCACAGCGCCGTCCGGCCAGGTACCAACCCAACGTAACCGCCTTCGCTCGCTTCTCCTGCTCCGAGACTCGTCGCGAGACGAAAAGCGAGAGGGAACCGGACAGGAGAGCGGGGGATCCCTGGGCCTTGCAGGTTTTTGCAAGCCGTGCAGCTGCTCGTCTCGTCTTGGCCGTCCGTCTCCACTGACTGGCCCAGGTCAACCAGATGCGCCCATCCATCCATCATCCATGATGCGCCATGCGCCGTCCGCCCGCCATTTCCAATCGCATCGCCCAAGCACCTAAAGCACCTAAAGCACCTAGGCACGCAACCAACCCTGAACCCCTGGCAACTGCGCACTCGAGCCGGTCCCGTATCCGCTGATCCATGGAACCCAACGTTCGCAGGGCTCTAATTTTATATGGCCCCCCCGGCCACCACTGACATGCCAGGACGCCACCTCGTAGGCGCCATCTCTGACTATGGTGGTGAAGGCCCTTGAAGGCCCATGGTACATGGCCCATCACACAGGCACTCTCGCAGCACCGCACCCACGCACGCTCACCACTCCCACTCGCACCCCCCGGACAAGCCTCTTGCGCGTCTGCGTCTCTCAAAACCACCCCGACCTGCTCTTTTTTATTCTCCATTTCCCTCTTGGGCTTCTTCCTATTCCCTCGCCTCTTCTCCCGTTCCTGGGTTTACTGTGACTTGTGTATGCGTGTCTCCGCTCCTGTCACTTCATCACATCTGCACAACCAACATACATCGCCAACCATCAACCCCAGCCCCCAAGCTGCCTCAGCTCTTTCTCTTTGAGAACCTCGCTTCCCCAGTTCTTCTTCTCTCCAGCTCGGCTCATATCAAAAACTGCACACGCCCCCCTCCTCATCCTTAAACGCCTTGTCCTGCATCCCGCTGCTTGCATTTAGCAGCTTTTCCTCGTGTGCACCCAACGACCCTCGCCTCGTCTACCGAGTGCACAGGCTTCCTCACCTCTCACACACCACCATTTCTCGAGTCCCTCTCGAGATCCAAGCTACTCCTGCAAGTCAAGCGCCGGGTCACACCCCTCTCCCAGCTCGCCCACTTCGCCCACTTCGCCCACTCTCCCCATTCGGTTGTCGTCCGACCCCGGGCAATCACCATCAAGAGGTAGGCGGCTGCGTCCTTCATTCCCTGCCAGTCTTGCGCCTATAGCGTCTTTCTACTACAAGCAAAACCACATCCTCGCCCCATCTCCACCCTCTGCTGTCATCTCTCCCGAATCCCTCATCTCTATTTTTACATACCTACCTACTCTCCGCCTCCTCATTCTCCTGCGGCCTCCCTGACCCCCCCTTCGAACTCGCCTTCTCACCGCAACCTAGGCGTCCATCTCATCCTCCACCCTGCGACCGAGACATACAGCTCCCGCCGACTTACGCTTGCCGTCCAACCTCACCCCCCAGCCGCTACCCGCTTCGCCGTATCGCCTGCTGTGACGGAGCAAGACGATCACCGCTGCCCTAAACTCTGGTTCACCAAGACGCATTCCGGAGTCATCGTCCGGATACGGGCCGCAGTGCACTCCGAGTAATGTTCAACCGTCCCAACGTGTAGCTTCCCGCCTGTTCTTGCTCCGAGAGTGAGAGACGAAATCCCCCGCCAGAGGGGGATATCCCTCGTTGACACTGCATTGGAACTGTATGTGCACTGTTCCACAGGACTGCCCAGACCTGCAGAGGTTTCCGAAAAGTCGTCGTTCCTGCCGCCACCCGGCCGACTAACCAGAGTTCCTTGGACGCAGATCGAGAACCGAAAAGGATATTAGGCGACCATGTCCGCCAAGTCCGCCGTGTCCGCGCCAACGCGAAACGGCGCCGTCTCGATGAGCTCCGGGAGGTCATCAAGAGAAAGGGCTGCGGTCGCTCAAGATTTCTCTACCATGCCCTCCGCCAAGAACCTCAAGTTCTTCGACCCATGCGCCGCCACGGCGTCCATGTTCCTCTATGCTCAGGGATCTTCGATCGTCTGCAGCCACCACGACACCCTGACCATCGAGCGGAGGTTCTCCCGTCACGCCGACGAGGTTCAATTGTTGGCCGTGGACAACCACAGTGAACTGGGCGGCGGTCGTTTTGTCGTGAGCTACGACTCAGGGCAAACGGCTATTGTATGGGATTTGATGACAGGAGATGAAGTCTCCCGATTTGCGTCTTATGAGCACCTCACTTGTGCGGCTTGGATGCGAAACGGAAATGTGGCGTTTGGTATGCACCCTTTAAATGCTTATACCGGTCCAATGGGAATTAACAAAATGCAGGCAACACGCAAGGAAGTGTCATCCTATTCGAGCCCACAACTTCCGAACACATCTCTTCAAGGACGCTAGATCAAATTGCCGTGACAGCATTGGCACCGTCAGCCGATTGCCGTACATTTGCCATTGGGTAAGTTTCACTTAGTTCGAATTGCGAGGCGCAACTCCCCACTAACTGGGTCCCAGATATCAAAATGGCTCTCTACTTGTCGCAACTCTGCAGCCTCGTTTCACTATTCTCCACAACCTTACTACATCAAGAGGGCCGTCACCAATTGTGACGTTGGCTTGGCATGCGTCATCCTCGCGACAAAAATCCGACATGCTTGCCGTGCAAACGCACAACGGCGACCTTCGGGTTTGGAGTGTGGCCAAATTGTTCAACGCTGAAGATCCTGCCAAGATCGTCCGCGTTTTACGACGGACTGAGAACTTTCTGAATGGTCCCAACTGGATGGGCTGGTCCAAAAACGGCCGCATAATCCAATACTCTGACTCGTACGTTCAACGCTTACTATCACAGACCCCCCTAACCCACGCGCGCGCTTAACTGCATGATCCGTCACTCACTAACACCACCACAGCCAAACACTATCATGGGATGTCAGGACTAAGCATGTCACCTATGATTCCATCCCCACTCTGGAACATGTCAGAGGCCTCGCTGTCTACGGCCCTGGTGCCTCCCTGTTTACGCTTGGCCCCAACAACACGGCCCAGCAGTTCGACCTCAACTCCCCTTCCATCATAGTGGCGAATGTCCAGCACCCTGCCAACCTTTTGCCACCTTCACCCCCTGTCTCCGAGGAGACTGGCGACCGGTCGGTCCGCTCGGCCACAACGATCAACACATCCGAGTCTGAAAGCAGCTCCATCCCCCTGGACATGAACATCTCCGAGAGTGATGATGACCATCTATCGCCATTTGCCCGCCTTGCTCGGAACAACGTTCAGGACTCTGGAGGTGAGGTTTCCTACGAGTCGGCTAGTCCAGTATCCAGCCGAAGCAACCTGTCGTCTGTCACCAAGTCTTCCGGAGGATCTCGAACCCCTGGCCGTTATCCCGGTTCCTTGAGATCAAAGGGCATGACTGAGAATACATACATCTCTACTGGATCGTCGCTCAGGTCATCGACAGTTGGTGGTAAGAAAGAAATGGACAGTTACTCTATGGGGTACTCCATGGGAACAACAAGCACAACGTCCTCAACACGGTCCCGACATAAGCCTTCCCGGTTGAGACATGAAGTCCCTCGCAGCCCAGACGACAACAAGGTTCATGATCTCTTCAAGTATACGCGGACGCGCCTGAGTGACATCCCGTACAAGCACCCCACGGTGCCGAACAACTCTCGTCTCACCAACGACGACCTCCGCCGTCAGATGCTCAACACCATCTTTGGATGGAACAAGGAGATTGATGACCTCATCCGGGATGAGATGAGCCGACATATCGCAGGTTCCCCGAGCCGCATTTTGCTGGCCAAATGGCTTGGTGATCTTGATGCCGATGTCATGGCTGCCAGCTCCGAAAACATGACCTCTCAGGATTGGATGTTGTTGGCTTTGAGTGGCATCGGTGGCCAGGCATCTCAGCATAAGATCGGACGTGCTTACGTTCAGCGTCTGCTCGAGACAGGCGATGTTCACGCTGCAGTCACTATCATGCTCGGTATGGGTGACCACACTGATGCTATTGAGATTTACATCTCACACAAGCGATACATGGAGGCCCTGATCCTAACTTGCCTCGCATTGCCCGGTGTTTGGGAGCGTCAAGCTGCCATCATTCGGAAGTGGGGAGAGTGGGCTGTTCAGCATGGGCAGCAGCAGCTGGCCATCCGTTGCTTCGCATGCACCGACCAAGAGTCCACCGAGCCTTGGACTTCTCCGTCTGCTGTGCAACTCAACTTCCAGAGCCTCACGCCTAGCATCCCGGAGATTCTCAGCCCTCCACTATCCCCTCCCGGCATCCAGCGAGGGCCACAGCGCAGCATTGCCAAGACGTCTGCCCTGAAGCTCATCACCTCGTTTGGCGACCAATCACAGAAGTCCAAGTTCTTCTCCCAGGGTGATGGCGGCAAGACTCCTATTGCTGCAGGCGCGACTCCCATCGCCGAGTCTGCCGTTTCTCCTGGACCTTCTCAGGAGGCCACGACTGCATTCCTGAGACCCTCAAACAACAGCAGGTTCAACACGCCAACCTCTGCCCGAGGTGCCGGCCCAAGCTTTGGACGTGGTCGCCTTCCCTCCATCGGCGAGCTTCCATCTGATCTCAACCGCGATCAACTCAAGAAGAAAGCCACGCCCCCTCTTGCCATGGAGAACCGATTAGGTCATACCCGCGCGATCTCTTCTGGCCAAGACAACATGAGTGCTGGGATTGCTCTTCAACGAGCGGCTACTGCAAGCCCGATGATGATGCGAGACGGATTTCAAAGGCTGGTGCGAGGCCCTGATGGTGAAATCCCCCCTTCGCCCGACAAAAATGTTATGATGAAGATGGAAGAATCTCGATCGAACCGTCGCAATGGTTCTCGCGGCCGGATCCCGGTCGGCGTGGACATGCATCTAGAGGCCTGGGACCAGGTGGAGACCAGAGAGGTGACTTCACCCGAGCAGTCTGTCACTTCGTCTACCCGATTTCACTGGCCTTCTCGTCGTCGTGGCACTGGATCTGTAGCGAGCTCCGTCACATCGGCCTCAAGTGCTGGACGTAGCCTACGACAGCAAGCCGGCAGACACCGCGATGACTACATTCATAGCTTGGATGCTGCACAGCACTATAAGAAGTCGCGCAGTCGCCCAGGCAGCAGGGACAGATCTCGTGGCCGCCAAGGTAGCCACGAGAGATCTACCAAGTCGCGCGAAGTTTCCGAGGAACGTGGCCGTGGCACTTCTCGAACCTGGTCTAAGGCCAAGAGATCACCTACCTCTCCCGTTCCCATGTCTCCAGAGGACCTGATCCAGCTAAGCACCCCCAACCGCACCGAAATGCCCGACCCTTTGACTATCAGGAAGTTCAGTGCCCCCAAGGCCAAGCCTGGCAGTCGTACTTCGAGTCGCGGTAGTCGTCGTCGCAGCCCAGAGGGTCGACACATCCCCCCGGCACTGGATATCCGTGGTAGGAGTGAGGACAGAACTGGTTCTGTCCAGCGATCCCCTTCGTCTCCTCTGCCAATGTCAGCTCAGGCGCTTCACTACCAGGGCTCAGAGGATGAGGAGGACTTCAAGGCCGCCAAGGTGGCCCAGGAGCTGTTTCGTGCAAAGCATAGCCGGAGCTCCAGCCGTGGCCTCAACTCACCTGTGGTGGCCACGAAAGAACAACCCGACACTCGCGCCAGAGCCCAGACGGAGGCTGCCGAGACGGTCGGGCTTCCTGCTATTCACGGACGGGCCGCTTCGACTGAGCATGCTGGGGACCTGCGACAGATGAAGGATGAACGACAACGCAAGAAGGAACAGGCCGCCCGGGAGCTTGAGGAGCGGCGGAAGTCCCTAGCCAAGCGTCCCCAGGCCCCTACCATTCCTCATCCTAACCAGCTATCCCCGGGCCTGGTGCAATCTAGCGTCGAGGCTGCTGAGCCCCAGGCTCCGTCTGACGATCTTCCTCCTCGGAGTGCCACGGCGCCTCCTAAGAGCCCGCCCAAGAGCATGTATGCCCGGAATGGCCCGGCCATCGGGCTGCCCGCGACTCCCAAGGCAATGAGGCTCATCATCGAGACCGATTACAAGAACGACAAAGGCAACTCGCCGCTGCCTGATGTCCCTCCGATCCCAGCCACCTTTGCTCAGAGACACTCGCCCCAAGTCTCTCCTGAAAGCCCCCCTAAGGAACACCAGGAGAATCTGTTGACTCTCCTTCCATCGACGGTGTACCAGCCGCCTTCGCGACCCGTTATCCCCAGAAGCTTGTCCGCGCCTATTCTTGACGAGCCTGGCCCAAGCCGCTTCGGACGCAAGAACAGCATTGGTGGAGGAGCTCGTCGCATTGATGAGGTCGTACACGACGAGCGGCGCCGATCTCATGAGGAACAAGTTCCTCCTCCACCGCCTCCGGCTCCCGCGCTGTTGAAGGAGCTTCAGCATTTGGCTACACCTCCTCCCCCTCCTCCTGCACCCCTCCCACACATGCCGCGACACCATGAGATGGGGGCGGTTGGGTCTGGCATGATTGAAATCGTCATGGACGATGACGACACGTCGGGCAACGATGGGCCGGCCCCCGGCGGTAGCCCCCCAACAATGGCCAACGCCAAGGGCCACAGCCGAGGCCGCAGCAATGGAGACAACAGTATCTCTACTCGCTTCTCCAAGGCAACGGAGCGCCTGCGTTCGGCTAGCCGTAGCCGCAAGGATGCTCGAGTCAAGTCTCCGCCTTTCGAGGCGCCATATGAGAGCGTCCCTATGCCCCGTCGAGTTCAGTCTCCACCTCCTATGATGTACGATCAGGAAACAATGCGATCGCCCGTTGAGACAAAGAACAGGCATATTTCGACGGGACTGCACCGAAGCGAGATGATTTAAGAGCTGGTGCTTGATCGCAGGTGCTGACTGGTGCTATTTCCCACTTCTACTCCTCTCCCTATTACCGTTGTACTCTTCGATTCTGTGCATGGCGATTGGCGTTGTCGATTCAAATACCTCGATACCACTTTCTCCTATCTGAGTTCGTCTCACGACGATTTTATTATGTGCCCGCTGTCTCTGTTGGATATTTTTTGGAGGAAGAAATGGTAAAGCAGCGTGGTACTTTTTAAGTCTGAGAGCATTTATTGCGATTTTGTATGCTTTTTCTTTGACTTCTTTGCTTCATATGCCATGAGGTTAGGTCGTCTCGCAGGCGCGGTGATACCCGGCAAGAGACGACTGTTTTGTTTTCGTTTTTTTTCTGAGCCTTGGATTCTTGACGATCCTTTTGCAACAGCAGGCGGCAGATGTTTATACACAGATTATGTTTGATGGATACAGAATAACAGACACATGATATTTGTTTTGTTAAGCTCTGGATATGGGGATGATTGGGCTTTCTTTGTTCACTTCGAGTTGGGATGATGGTGGAATGGAAAGCGGATGGGATGAAATGTAAGCCACCATGGGAGAGCAGATGGGGAGGTGATGGATGGCAAAAATCAAGGGCACAAGCCAAAGAATACGGCGGGGTGCTTTATACAATGCTGCCTCACGGCACTTGTTTGAGTTTTTGAGGGATCGCGCAAGGAAGACTGGGAAGGATTTGATGGGAATGAAGGATGGGCGATGTGTTATTGTTGATCAGTTGAATGAGATGGGTTTAAATAATAACGATGTGATGACTATTTAATTCTACTTTTTGCTTCTAAATGTTCTGTTTTGCAATGCATGACTGTAGCTTGAGTGCGTTGGCGCAGTGCGCGAGTAACTGGATCTGGAACTTGAGCAAGCATTCATTTGCTAACAGTGGTGGTGATAGCATCAGCCCATAGTATAAGCCCAAAACAGCTTAAAGAGTTCGAATCGCACGACACAACACCGCCGAAGAGTAAGAAGAGCATCAAACTCCAGCAAGTAAAACTACCATTATCAACAAGCCCAACCAGCATTTTTTAGAATGCGCAAAGTCCCCATGTCAATCGGCAAAAAGTGCAAAAAAAAAAAGAAGCGTCGAACAGTTCCATCCCAGCCAATTCCAACCCAAGCCCCTCGCACGAACGTGATCCCACCCGCCACGTGACGGGGGAGAGGTCTCTGCAGAGTGAATCCTCCCTCAAGGGTCATCTCCAGTGCTGAGGGCCGCAATGAATGTTACCAGCATCGCAGGTTTCCCGTACGAGTGGGCGGCCACCGCAGCGTTCGGACGGGGCGCGGCGAGAGGGTGCTTATGGATTTGGGGTGGACAGCTGGGCGTTGTGAACGTCTTCGCCGTTAGACCATTACAGTCGGAAAAAGTCGCTGAGTTTTTGGTAGATAAAGGTACCTGGCTGCGCTGTGGGGGTAAACTTCGGCAGTGAGGCGCCGGAGCTGTCATGTCTCACTGTAACTCACCTTCAACACCACAACCACAGGTGTGACAACTTCCAGCAACATCGTTTTGGGTTGGCAATTCCTCTCTCTCGTCGCTGGCCGGCACAGCGCTGCAGCTCCAAATCCCTCACCGAAACTCGATTCGGAAACAACACCCTCCAATAAATCGAATTGTTGATCACGCATCAACCCCGGCAGCTTTGCTGGCTTGCACCGTCGCTGAGCATCCATCCCCATGATGGCCTTCTATTGATCGAGCGAACCTCTCTACGACACCACCGCCAACATGCTCTCAACATCCCCCCGCCTCCAGATCCGTCGCCCCTCACCTACAACCGCCGAATTCACAGTTACAACGCTGCGGCCTCTCCCAACGCCCCTCCACGTCGTCCTGCTCGTCGCCCGCCTGCTGGTCTCCCTCGCGACCGTCCTCATCCTGCACGCCCGCTACGCCCTCTCGCCGCTCGCCGAACGCGCCCCGCTGCTCCGCTCCCCGGCCTACTTCCGCTCTCCGGCCGGCCGCACCGCCGCGTGCCTCGCCGCCCGCATCCCCGTGCCCGTCCTCGTCCCCGCCGCCGTTGCGCTGCTGTGGCTGCTCAGCCGGAGAGGCTATGCGTGCGAGAGCCTGCTCGTCATGAGGGGGCTGGGTGTCCAGACGAGCGAGTCGCCGGCTAGTTATCTGGCGAACACGGCAACGAGGTTCATCCCCACCGAGAAGATCCGAGACATCTTGGTCAACGAGGCGTTTCGTGGGTTCGAGGTCAGGTACTACCTCGTCGTTGTTGTCGAGGGCGAAGAAGACGTCGTCGTTGTGTTCCCAGGCTTGTTGCCTCGGTTGAAGATTGTCGAGCAAGTATGGAGAGGTGCAAGAGGTTGCTTGTACGAAGGCAGAGGAGAAGAAAAGGGACTAATATCATAGAGCTTTATACCACCCAACGAGGGATCGTGTTTTTATTGCGCCTGTCTATGTGTGCCCCAGCGCTTTGTCACTTTTCATGAACCTATGCTGACCCCAGCATGGATATCTAATGTCTACTCGTCCGTCATGGACTCGTCCATCTTTCGCTTGCCGAACCCCTTTTTCTGCCTCATGTCCTCCGATCCCGCGTAGCCCTTGCGCTTCGCATACCGTTCATTCTGCTCCTCGGGCGCCTGCAGTCGGTCTTTCTTCATCAGCGGGATGTATCGTCCGCCCATGCGCCCGCAGTTTCCGCCCTCGTAGACGACGACGCTGTTGGCCTGCTTGCTATTCGGCGCAACCGTCTCCGGTCGCTCGATTCGCCGCGAAGGATCGGAGCTGCCCTGTCGCGAGACGAGCTGCAGGAGCTGGTTCGACAGCAACTCGTCGAGTTTGTGCTCGCGCCAGTGCGCCCACATGCCGTCGATGACGCCGAACTGACCGAACTTGCTGAGCGCCGGGTCATCGGCCAGGTACACCCACTTGAGGGCGTCACCATTCTTGGTTGCCGGCGCGGCCTCGTCTCCAGGGAAAATGCAGTCCCACAGAACCAGTGGCACCTCGTCGGCCATGCCGTAGTTGGGCTTGCACGGGTTGGTGGTCACGTCGAGCAGTTGCGTGACGACCTCGGGCTTCTCGAGGCCCTGTGCGACAAGGAACAGCACCGCAACCATGTGTCGGATCTGGTGCCACAGGAACGCGGAGCCTCGCACGTTGAAGGAGTAGACCTTGGGGTGTACCGCCGACCCGTCTAGCCCCCCCGCAGGCGCGAAGCCCGGGTTAGCCAAGTATGGCAGCGCAGTCGAAGCGTCCTTGACCTCCACGATGTCGGCCTCGTAGATGGTGCGGGAAAAGTTTGTGATTTGCTTGCCGGGGTCGATCTTGCACAGGTTGCGGAAGTCGTGATCGCCCTCGTAGCGCTTCGCAGCATCGCGCATGGCCTCAATGTCGAGCCATCCCGACTTGCCCCCCGCCTTGGGGTCGGGCGAGAAGGCCGGCTGCGTGAAGAAGTACCGATACTGTCGCTCGCGACACGAGAAACGAGCAGAGAAGTTGGGCGGTGGCGCGGGACACCAAGCGAGGACGCGGATCTCAGGAGGCAGGATGCGGTTGAGTATACGTGGGTACTGCAGCTCATCCTTGATCGAGTCAAAAGATGTATCCTCCTCTTCTTCGTCCCCCTCCACTGCTGCCTCCGTCTTCTCTCCAGACTGTCCATCCACCACCATGGCATCTGCACCCTCGGCCCCCTGACTTGGCGGGCTTCGCTTCTTGGGCAGTGGCTTGTTGCTGCGGACGCGGAGCCCGATGACCTGGCCAAAGGCGCTGACGCCCTTGTCGGTGCGGCCACACTTGGAGTACTCGCAGCAGTCAAAGTCAACGACGTTGTTGTCCTTGGGGAATATGAGGCACGCCTTGGTCAGGGCGTTCCACAGCTCCTCTTCGATGGACGACTGCGTGGCCATGGCCTGGAACTCGAAGCCGCCGTAGTTCTTGCCCAGGTACGCCAGCTTCAGCGCAATGTACCGGGTTGAGTACTTGGACGGATCGACCTTGCGCTTGCCCTTGGGCTTGGGCTTCTTGACCTCTGACGCAGCCGACGACGCCGCACCATCGCCGCTCTCGGGCTCGGGCTGCTTCTGAGGAACCGGCTCCGGCTTCGGGGCTGGCGGGGCCGGCCGGGACCTCAGCTCGGCCTCGAGCTCCTTAACACGCTCGATGAGACCGTTCTTGGTCCATGACATGTAGTTTGATTCGCCTGACATGGTGCGGTACTTGGCAGCCTTGCGCTGCTTGCGAGCCTCGGGGGATTCACCACTTGATGAGGAGGACGTAGACGACAAAGAAGAATGCGAAGCCCGGCGGTGACAAGGCGGCACGGGCTGGCTGCAATTTTGAGCTCCTCCGGCGACGATGGCTCCAAGGGGAGTTCGGCGCCCAAGACAATTGCCAAATGGTCGCATGAGTTGGTGTGGGTTCCTTTCTTATATGCGACCCATCTGAGTCTGGTGTGAAAAAGGGCTTCCCACCACATAGAATAGTGTGGCTTTGCTGGGGCTGTCCTCTGTGGCTAGTCACCAAGTTGCGCCACAACCAACTCGACAACTCTGGCTTGGACCAACGTATGGCGCTGCGTGATTTCCCCCCTTTCAACCTTTCCCTCATATCTACGTGCAATTTACGACTCAGATAAAACCAACACAGGACATAATGGACCCCGAAGTGATCAAAATCGTGCTCGTAGGCGATGAAAAGTGTGGCAAGACGACGTTTCTCTCGTGCGTAGCCGTCATCCGTCTATTGATTGTGCCCCATGAATCTAACACTAGGCTCGCTCTCCTGACACACCAGACGATTGAGTGCGGGTGAAAAGCTGAACCCGATCCCTATTCTCCGCGACATTGACCAGCCCTTCCTCTTCGAGATCAAAGTGGGACAACGGAAGCTCCGCTTCGAGTTCTTCGATACGTCGAGCCCAGACAACTGGCGACTCCTAGACCCCGATGCCATCGTCATCTGCTACGACATCAGCCAGCGGCTGAGCCTCATTAACATGCAGCGATATGTCAGTATTCCCGCCTATGATCCCCCTTCTGTTTCGAGTTGGTGTAAGAGTTCATGCTGATATGGGGTGGTTGCAACCGCCAGTGGATCAACGAGTGCAAGACGGCATTCAAGCGGTTCGATGCCCTGCCCGTTATCGTGCTGGGGTTGAAGCGTGACCTGAGGTCGGAGAAGGACCCCAACGGCATCATCTATCCGCAAGAGGCGTATCAGATATCGCAGGCCATGCGGGCGGACCGATACGTCGAGTGTTCGGCAGTAACCGGAGAATTGTTGAAGCTGGCATTTGAGGACCTGTGCAAGACGGCCATGGCACAAGGGGCATCATTGAACCAGGATGAGAGCGCGTGCTCGGTCATGTGAAGTTGATTGGTGAGCCCGAGCTGGTCATGGGGTGGTATTTGTGTCAGCCAACCCCCAAAAAGGTGGGATCGAATGTGTTGCCTCGAAGATGAGGCTCTCAAGCAGCCGTGCTATCGCCCATATCGACATCACCGGCCGCCTCACCGTCATCCTGTGCCCCGGCACTGGCGGGGAACTGGCCCAGGACGTCAGAAATAGCCGTGACGATAGCCTCCTGCTGCTCTTCATCGAACCGCTCGGCCATGTCCTCGACGACAGTGTTGAGGGCGGCAACGGAGGCCGGACGCAAATTCAAGAGCATGACAACTTCACCCTTGGCGAGGTTGTAGGGGCGCAGACGCTCAAGCAGCTTGGCGATGCAGCCTGGGGAATAAGTGAGGGGATCCTGGCTGAGGGGACCGGGATGGGTGCGCATGTATTGTAGAAGCTAAGACGTCAATGTATCAGCATTTCATTCATGTCTAAGCGTGTGTTCTGACGTTGATGTGTCGATAGATGAGGTTTAACTCAGAGCATGGTGGTGGCTTACCTCACGGACAACCGTCTCGAGATTGGGGGGTCCCCGACGCTTGTTCTTCTTGTAGCGGTCGCGCTGCTCGGTGAGGTGCTGGTAGACCTCAAAGTTGGAGAGCACGGCGGCTTGAGACTCGACGATCTTCATCTTGGCGATTGGTTGCAGTGGGCAATGTGCAGTTTGCAGTCGGCTGGCAAAATAGGCGAGTGAGGCGCCAAGGGAGGGTTGAATCAGGCTCCAGACAGACTTGATTTCAGCCAACCAGCGGCCAGAGCTTGGCGAGGCTGACAACAAGTGCGGATGTGGAGCGCAATCCTGTGTGACGGCGAAGTGTGAGTCCGATAGTAGGTAGACGTCGGTATGTGGATGTGCACTACTTGCCACCGGCGGGCGAAGGAGGTATCATGCAACGTCGAAGGTCTCTGCAACGTGATAATTGGTTCCTCCGAAGCCTCAGGTGAGTTATCCGCACACTCGCTTAGGACTGAACCTAGTGTTCAGTGTCGTGGTCAATGGTTGGTGGTTCAAAGCAAAAGAGGGCGTCACTGTGCAGTGGTTTCGCGTCAGATTTTTTTCCTTTCCGGAAGAGGCCTTCTATCAATTTTTTCCTCCTGTGCTGCATGTTACTCCGTACGTAGGTACTGCACTATGGGTCGTCGGCAGACGGAGTACTTGGCCCGTGCACGGCTGAGAAGGTTCCCAAGAAAGAATGTACGACCGTATCACAAGGACGCATATGGCTGCTGGTTGAAAAAGGATCAACATTGAAAACATCACAGCCGAGGAGTGTTAAGCCTCAAGCCTCGCAAGTCTCAAATGTACTTTGAGGATCTGCAGGGTTAGTACGAGGACTTCTACGGGCTGACTGTGCGAACATCAGGTTTTGGGTTGTCTCCCTCGTCGCCGCCGGAACAACAACCCCGCGATTTTGGATCCGGGACCGCAGACGACGGAGTCATGGACCCAATCACAACGTGCGAGGTCCTCCCAAGGCGACGTGCAGTGGGCGTCGTGAGACGGGGAAGGCTCGTAATTGCTGCCTGTTTTAAGTATAGGTGCGCGTGAGCAAATAGCAGGCAACTTGGGGGTCATCCTGATGTGTTTTCTTCCATTGCTGCATATTGTGTCAATCAATCAATGCTAGGATGGACCACCAACTCCGGAGTTATACAACGCTACGGGCTACCACTAACAACCTCGGCTGGAAAGCCTGAAGATTGGTTTAACGGGCTTAGCTGTACTATGTTGGGTATCATAGAAAGGGGACCAACACTGTGTACAGTTTTGATGTACCGAGGTTCCGTTCCTAGCGGAGCGGTGTGAGTTGCCTGGAAGGCGAACAGAGTTGCAATGCGAAGAGCGCGTCAAAGTCACGGAGGCGTAGAAGGCCGACCGTTGAAGATGACAAGCATGTCTCACTCGCAAAGCAAGCTTATGTACTGCATACAGTAGTCGCCATGTCTCCGATGAGACCCTGCTTTCCACGCTGGCTGCAGCAATGCACATCGGCGATGCGTGCCAAGGGCGGGCCTCCGTCATCGGGACATCGAACACGTTGCAGAGCCGAGATCCCTGGCCTACGACGAGACAGAGCGAGGACGTGATGTGACAGGGCATGACAGAACTGGACCGGACAAACGCCATCCCAGACGAACGGGGGGACGGGCGACAGGCGACAGGACCCAGCTGAAGCCTGGGGACTAGGTACCTGGTAGCTTGCAGCGGCTCCTGCGAGAAAAGAAAAAAAAAGAAAAACCTGGATGTTCAGCAGGACCAGGGAGGGGCTAAAATGGGAGGGCATAAAAATAAAAGCCTTCGCTGTGAGTGGCT
Organism: Ilyonectria sp. MPI-CAGE-AT-0026; assembly: GCA_020744155.1. Taxonomy (NCBI): domain Eukaryota; kingdom Fungi; phylum Ascomycota; class Sordariomycetes; order Hypocreales; family Nectriaceae; genus Ilyonectria; species Ilyonectria sp. MPI-CAGE-AT-0026. Next base: position 1,045,952 of record JAGPNQ010000018.1, read on the forward strand.
GGAGCTCCGCGGACCACCCGCTGCAAAGCACTGTCAGTTGACTTGCCCAGCGATTGTCCACTAACGATGGAAGGTTTCCAGAGGGCCCCCTCCAGCTCCCCTCAAGCCTCCTCCTCAAGCCTCCTCTCCTCTCCAAGCCCCACCACGTCCGCCGGACCTTTCAGGTACTCGGGGTACATGGCGGGTACGCGCACCAGGGTTGTGCACAGTTCCTCTACAGTGCGTTGCCGTGGTGCTGCGTCACTGCGTTTGCTGCGTTACTCCGCGTCCCCGTGTCGATGCGTGGTGTGGTGGTGTGGGCGACGGCCCTGAGATGCCGTCGCCTGCAGGTTGGGGGCAAGCTGGGCATGACAAGGGGGGGTTTGACGTGATGCAACCGCCCTAAGCAATTGTTTATCCGTTCGCCTGGTGGTTAAGTATATCTCTCAGTTGCATCTCGTGGTCTCGCGTGAGTAATGGGGAATGGCCGCAACGGGACAGGACGGGCCAGGACATGACCGCTTCCGTTGGCGGGGGCGGGGGATATGTCCGCAAGTACCCGGTAGGTATCCGGACGGACGCGTTCGCACGGGCACTGTAACCAGGTCGAGTTTTGGAGAATGGAGATCCCTCACTCCGGGTACCGGTGGCCCGTTTTTGCCAATGTCAAACCGCCGCCCGTCGAGGTTTTTTTCCGTTCTTCCCCCTCCTTTTCCCCTCTGCCGTGTCTGTGGCCCGGCTGAGACTTGACTCATTCAGGACAAACCTAGACTTTCGCGCGTGTCTTGCACCAGGTGCCAAACTGCAAGCGTGGGTCGGCGCCTGCGGGCTGGTGTGTGTACCTGACTGGTACGGGCCATCCACGGTAGCGGTACAGTGGGAAGCATAAAGTCCTGATCCAAAATGATGTACTGCATCTGACTTACTTGATACAGCTAGCTCACTTTGCCGCTTTACCCATACTCTGTTCAAACAGTACTTAGAATAGGAGAAGAAGAATAGCTGTATTTAATCCAATAAAAATATAAACTATTTATTTTATTCTTTGTTATAGGGTCTTTTATTATCTTTGTCAATATATTCATACTGTTCCTGACCCTGCCCTTAGAAATGGCAGTATATTATAGCCTAATGTAGGTTAGCGGTGCACATCCCAGTACAATACTCTAGATCAGGGTCTTGTGCACCCCACTGTACCGTCACCGTGATTTCCATCGCACTTCACCTCACCTCTATTCACCACCACTTCAATACACACTATGGCTGCGGTTGCGCATCATCCAGGCTGGTTCTTCCACCATTGTTCCTCACATTGCTCCCACTTCTGCTGAACCCAACTCAAAAGATGGCTCCTCTTAACTAGGTTCTCCTCTCGGCTTCACTCGGATTATTGTCGTCACTCTTACTTTTGCCTCTCGATCACACCAAACCATCCCCGAAGAGAAAAGAATGGACCTGGGATACTCGGCCATCTTCCATCTCCACTTAATCATCCCCTCTTCTTATTGCCTTACTCCCTTTGTCTCGCCATCCTGTCACCTGCTTGCTGTGCGTGCTGGTTATTGCTGCGGTTGGGTCCTACCCGGCGACTCCCTCTGACTCTTTGTTACTCATACCATACAATACCACACCCTCTTGTCCTCCGGCTTCGCCCTCGCTTGGCTGCAGACAATAAATAAAAGAGAGAGCCTCGCCGAGCCTCTGACGTTTGCGGATTCAGCACGTTGCAACGACGTTGCAACCTCTACAGGGAGTGCGACCTGCCTACATCGAATACAGCTGTGCGAGACAGTGCGTAGCAGGTACTTGTTCGCCTGTCCCCTGCTCCTCGTGGAGCATTCATCCCAGAAGCAGCTCACCAATCTCGGTGCGCGCACGACGCAGCAGCCGCCGACGCCAACGCCAACGCACGCACGCGCGCAGGCAGATTTCCAATCCCGCCTCCACCTCGCGGCCAAGACAAGCCTCCCTCCACCAAACCCCCCACTCCTTCTCAGGCTGGTGGGCTCCAGGCCAACTGTCCCCGGTCCTGAGTCGAGGCAGCAGCAGCGTCGGTTCGTTCGTACACTGTGCAGTCCCGGCACTGGCCTGGACTGGCCTGTACAGCCTGTATAGTCCCGTACTGTCGGCCGCGCTGTAGGTACTGTACTTCCGGCGTTCCTCCAACCAAGACACGTCCAGTCTAACCCCGGCGGGCCATTGAAAAAAAAAAAAAGTCGTCGCCGGGTTTCGCCTCGCAAAACCCTCGCCTCGCCTCGTTTCGTCTCGAACTTCGGCTCGTTCTCGACTCGAACTCGATTCGGCTCAATCCCTTCTCGGGTTGCTCCTGCCAGTCGTCACTGCCTTTGCTGTCCCCTCACCTTCTCCATCCGACCTCGAGCTTGCCCCTGCCTTCTCCTCACGCCATCACCTCCACTGCTCCTTCCTCGCTTCTCGCTGCTGTCTCCCTCGTCATCGCCCAGCGCCCCTCCGATTCCGCCCCTCCAACTCCCGCTCCGTTTCCGTCCGCCGCCAACGGTTGACCTCAAAATATTTTGGCTGTTCTGCAAAGCCGACGACAACCCAAACTTGTCCAGCTCGACATCGCCAACCCGCCCTCACCATCATGGTGCGCAACATTGTCATCCTGGGCGGCAACTCCCACCCCCAACTGACCGAGAGCATTTGCAACATCCTCTGCATCCCTCCTAGCAACCGCATCCTCTCAAAATTCTCCGGCGGCGAAAGCCGCTGCGAGATCAAGGACTCCGTCCGTGGCAAGGATGTCTACATCATCCAGTCCGGCTCCGGCAATGTCAACGACAACCTCATTGATCTCTGCATCATGATCTCCGCCTGCAAGACCGGCTCTGCCAAGCGCGTCACCGCCGTCGTGCCTCTCTTCCCCTACTCTAGGCAACCCGACTGGCCCTACAACAAGTCCGGCGCTCCTCTAACTCAGTCGTCGGGCTCTTCGAAAAAGGACTACACGTTCGAGAGCGTCCCAGCTACACCCCGTCCCGGTGTTCCCAGGTCCGCCGGCTTGACCAATGGGGTTAACAACCTCGCCGAGAAGCTCACAAAGACCTCCCTCGCCAATGAAGCCACCAATGGCGCTACAACAAACGGCAACACTAACGGCAACGGCCATGACCACTTCGCACCCCCCCGCCGTTCTGATACCATCTCCAGCAACAGCTCCGCCCGCGGCCACCACGCTGAGAGCTCAATTTCCTCACTGAGGAGCTACACCACTCACGACTACGAGAACCCTCACAACATCAACGCCTTCCAGCAGTCCAAGCCCGGCTACAAGCAGTGGGTTGCGCAGGCTGGCACCCTCGTCGCCGACCTGCTCACTTGCGCCGGCGCCGATCACATCATCACCATGGACCTCCACGACCCCCAATATCAGGGCTTCTTCGACATCCCCGTCGACAACCTGTACGGCAAAGCATTGATCCAAAATTACATCCAGACGAGCCTTCCCGGGTACCGGGACGCCGTTGTCGTCTCCCCCGATGCCGGAGGCGCGAAGCGCGCCACACTCATCGCCGACAGCCTCAACATGGACTTTGCGCTTATTCACAAGGTAATTCAATTCTTTCTCAAAATCCCCCTCCCGTCCAAAACTCATGTGATACCCTCAGGAACGCCGTCCCACTCGGTTCACCGAGCAGCGCAACGCCAGTATGATGCTTGTTGGCGACGTTGCGAACCGCGTCTGCATCCTTGTCGATGACATCGTCGACACGGCCAACACCATCACCCGTGCCGCCAAGCTGTTGAAAAAAGAGGGCGCTCTCAAGGTTTACGCCCTCCTTACCCACGGTGTCTTTAGCGGCGACGCCATTGCTCGCATCAATGCCTCGAGCATTGACAAGATTCTCGTCACCAACTCCGTGCCGCAATCTGAGCACCGCCGACTATGCCCGAAGCTGGAGGTGATTGACATATCTCCGGTCTTTGCCGAGGCTATCCGCCGAGTCCACCACGGCGAGTCCATCAGCGTGCTCTTCCAGCACAACTGAACTCCACACACCGAAACCACCTCGTGACAATCACCAACCACCTATACCTCCGCAGCACACCACGGCGTTTTCTTTCCGCATGGGGGAGTCGGCATCGAGTCCTGTCGACATCCTTGTTCCCTCCAGGCCCCCCTCCAGGCCCCCCTCCCACAGGGCTCTCCACCCTTCCACCTCACGTCGCGACGCTCAACAGCCCGTCGTCTGGCACTGCATTTCTCTGATCTCTGATCTGGGTCGTTTTGTTTTGGAGTTTGTCCGGGAACTCCTCGTATCATGTTGCATGTATCTCATCTGCCACGCCTTGATTTGCAGGCATCTTTTTTCGATATTTCCTCCCCCTCCCCCCAAGATTGTATCCTGACAAGATACCTGGCATCGTGCGCCCGCGCTCGTGTGCGAGCAGACTTTGGAAGGAAGGGATTTGGTGGAAACGGTGGCAGTGCGGATCGGAGGACGGGTCTTACTGATTTCTGCTCTGCTGCACTATGTCATCCATTCCCTGCCCCATCTCCCCGTCTGTCATTTCTTGGTTCTTTTCTTGCTACACAAACAAAACTCAGAGGAGGCCATGTACACTTCGCTCCCCTTGTTAGGGGAGGAAGATGGGATGGACGAAAGAAAAACTCCCTCTCGAGCCTCATCATATCGCAAATCTACACCCATAGAAGTAAAATCGATCGTAGACTTTGGACAAAAACTAGACAGGAGTCATGGCCGGGTTTCGCTGCGGGGCGCATGTTTGCCTTTTTGTGAACATCCCGGGCCTGATCCAGCTAGCCACGCAAATGGCCACGCTGATGTATAATGAAAATAACAAAAACATTATGAACAGAATACTTGTCGCTGTCTCCTGTGATGCTGCCCTTGTGCTGATAGAGTGAAATTGAGAGGGCTGCGGTTATCTCGGTGCACGGTGTGTCATGGTTCATTGATCATTCCATTCATTCATCGCGGATAGGGAGGTACAAGCACTATCTCTATGGGGAATTTTTCTTGCTATCGGCATCCCAGCTCAGTCTAGATACATTCCCTTATCAATGGGATGATACTCATCTGATTCCCGCCCGATCTTATCTTGTTCATGGGATGTACCAAATCCAACGCCAGGTCCGTTGCAGGGTGTGAGTAAAAGTAAGGACAAACAAAAGACATATGCGGATTAAAGCGTACAGGGTTGGTGATATGAACCCGCGGGGAGAAGTGGTTGCATCGGTTCCTATCCGTGGGGTAGGTACAGGGCAGTGTTCGTACTGTGCTCGCTTACACCGACGTAGCCATCATGTTGAAGTCCTCGGGGAGCTGCCAGCCATGCCCAGCTGCCGCACGGCGGAACGCTTCCAAGGCTTCCCCGATGCCGTAGTCGCTGTTCCCGTAGGATGGATTCGTTTCGAGACGCGCCGGAGGGTCCATGCTGCAGAGGTTCATACGGACCTCAAGGAAGACCTTCTCGAGTGAAAGGGCAGGGGACCAGCCCGAGTTAGTGAGAAGCTCTGAGCAAATAGCACCGCCAGCGGTGACGTGACCGCCGCCGCCGTTCGCAAAGGGGAGAAATCGGGGACGGACGACGCGGACAAAGGGCGGGGACAGGGGAAAGGAGGCACCGAAGCGGAACTCAAGCACGACGCTGGAGCAGCCGGCGCGCTCCATGTCCTTAGCAAGCGGGAGGCTGCTGTCGAAACTATGCATCTCGACAATCCAGTGGAACAGATTGGAGAGCTTGTCGAAGTCGATGTACCAGCCAAGGGTGCGGAGGTCGCTGTTAGTCTGGATCCGCTGAAGTTCCTTGATCTCTCGGTTAAGACTCCGAAGGGCGGCGGGGGATGAGGATGCCCAAGTCGGCTCGGGAACTCTCGGTAGTGAGTCGAGATCAAGGGTGCCTGGCTGGAAGGATGTCCTGCTCTCGTCTTCCGAGGGGGGATTGGTGTAAACGACGCTGCCGTTTTTGGATTCCTGCATGGCCGTTGTCAGCTTGAATGGCCGTGACACTCCCATGCCTGAGTCTTCAGATGAGCGCCGTCGTTGTCGCACCGTTAAATCATCGTGACCGTCGTCCTCAGAATCCAAAAGGTTGTGGATATCATCCTTCATGTCCTCATCAGCGTCGATATCTAAACTGCCTTCAGCTAGTGGGACTATGCTACGCTCGATTGGAGACACATTGTCGATCGACGTTTGCCGACGCCTAGCCGGAATTGCTGACAAGGGAATCTCGATATGGTGTTTGGTGGGTCCCTTCAATTTGCGAATAGGGTCTTGTACAAGATACCCAGGGGAGTCGTTTGTCAAGGGCTTTGGGAAAGGCTTTGCGATTGCTGCATCATGAGGGCACACACGCGCGAAGAGATACCGACATTGAATCCACTCGACTTTGTCGACGACGAAGTGTGGAGCGGACGAGATGAATTTGGTGGGCTCGTTGATAATTTCGCAGATGCTTATTGCGGCAGATACTCCCAGCACGGAGTTTGGCCAGTTGGAACCCTATTGATAAAATTGTTAGTGAGGCAAGCAAAGAATGGACTGTCCCGCTGTGCTTACCGGGCGCAAAGGACCGATACAACCTCCTGAGTATCCGCTGCTCACCCCAAAATCGTCGCTCAAATAGACACCATTCCCGAAAGCACGACCGTGGATGCTGTTTTCAAAGTCGAGACCGCTCCGAATTATGCTGTGCCAGTTGCCCAATGGGCTGCCATGCCAAGCGAACAGACTTGGGAAGCTCGATTTCCCATTATCCTCGCACTTCTGCTGTTCTAGCGCCTGAATGAACTTTTGTTCCTTGTCGGGCGAACCTTGAGCGAAACGAAACTGCATCCAGGATGTGTCCATACCCTTGACCCTATTACTTTGGCCATCAGAAACAACATCATCCTCATCGGATGATGGTGGGCCTGTATCGAGAGTTGTCGAGGATACGTCATCCGCTCTCGGTGGATTGGGAACGGCGGCATCCTGGACGATGAACGATCGGTTTGAAGCGACAATCCAGTTTAGCAAGGCCAATGTTGACGTATCCATACGCCTCCAAGATGACAGCAAACGGCCAGGTCGTTCCATCAAGTACCGTCTCATCTCCAAAACCGGTGGAATTGCAAGTGTCATGAACATTAAGCAAAGGTTGCGTTCTGAAAGCTCAAGATCGTCAATGGCCATGTCGTATTGAAAGAGTAAGACATTCATCCATCCCTCACTAGGATGTGTTGCTTGGTTCCTCTTTTCTGTCGCTGGCTGAGGTACGACATTGAGGGGTTCTGTCATCGATTTCACAATCCGAAATGTACAAGTCTCGCCTGTAACGGATTCGATTACACAGATGTGTCGTTCAAGGCCTATTGATGTAAGTTAGTTTGTTCGGTTGGCTCTGTGGAAATGGGGTACAACAATGGAGGAAGTCGGGTCAGTCCCACATACCTCCAGACATGATAGACAACAACGGAACGGGGTCGACGTCCCTAACAACGAGAAGGACGAACTTTCCCTCATTGATAGTTCTGTACGAAATGTAATCGGTGCTGCCAAATCTGATCGTTTTGTTCCTGAAACAAACATCGACGCTGAGATTCTTTGTTGGATCTCGCAAGCCTCCTGTGTAGACGCATTTGAGATTCAACCCAGTAGGAAATTCGCGAATCTGACCTCCTTGAACGGCAGAATAGAAGAAACTGATGAGAAGGTCGACAACATAGGGGTTGTTGATGATTTCGTGCTCAATGCTATACCCAAAGCCCAGTGCTAGATACTGGTATAAGCAAAGTCGGTTATTGCAGACATATGGCTTGACAGCTTCAAAGGCTCCATGCATCATTTGGTGGCATACCATGCAGTATTTGGTGCATCGCACTAGTCTTTGGAGACCAAACTGCATGGCCACGAGAGGAATGTTGAGATGTTCTTGTTTGTCCATGGCATAGTCGTGTTGGAGCAACTGGACATCAGGCGCACTCTCCAGGGATTCTCCGTCTTGAGTACTAGCTTCTTGTGTATCTTCCAGCCCTTGGGAACCATTTCGACGATGGTCACCTCTACTCAAATTGAATTTGAGAGTTTGGGCTTGGTCCCAAGATATTCCCTGGCGTCGCCTGGCCAGGAGAAGACCCAGAAACTCCCGATTGAGAAGCGAATCCAGTGAACCTGACATGCATAGCGGCATAAAGGTGTCGCCACCACTTTCTTGGCTGAGCCCCGCAGCGTCTTCCTCATAGTCTCTTCCTCTTTCATATTCTTTGTTATCAAAAGCCGCTCTAGCAGAGAACATGGAGGGTCGGGGACTAGCGCACTTGCCAACCCGAAACTCAACTGTCGACTGGTCTGAGGGGAGTTCAAGGAATTCTGAGCTGGTTGGATATCCCATCGGAATTCTCACAAGAAAGACGATGTGTTCCGATTTTTTGAGGTCCCATGCTTCCAGGGCCTCGTCTGGGATGTCGAGTTTCGAGACGCGAATAGCAAGGGAAAAGATTCCCGATGCTTGGTCAGCCATGTTCATCCCCAGAAGAGAAACAAAGAAGCCGACGGAATTCGCTTGTCGCAAATCTCGCTTGAAGCGCTTCAGAGCCTCACGGTCTCGGCTGATACGCAGACTTGAGGCCAGTCTTCTAGGCGGTAGCGGATCAAGCTCCATCTGATACTCATCGTCGGAGCCCGAAAAGTCTTCTGCATCAAAGCCGGAGTCGTTTTCGGAGTTGTCGACATTATCTTCTTCGTCCATGGAATCGTGTGTCTCTAAAGTCCCGGTGGTGGCAGCTTCCAACTTGGCTGTCAGCCTCGTCGAAATGAACTGGATGACCTGAAGAACGCTCTTCCCCACTGCGTTGATGGCGAGGTCTTCCAGCAAGGCAACCAAATCCTTTCCCACATGTTCTGAAGAGGTGAATACGATGAACCTAGATGATCGAGGGTAGGAGTCAACATCTACAGCCTGTTAGCATGATCACAACTTGCTAGGAGGGCAGGGACGCACCTGTGGCAAGAGCCTGGATCTCGATGGGTGCTAGATCTCGGGGGGCGTAGGTGAAAACGATCTCTCCATCGGAATCTCCCCTGCGTATCTTTGAGACTCCATCGCAAGGAGTGGACGCCGCGGCCTTGATGTCGAGGTTGAACTGCTTGAGGCCCATGGCTGAGGGCACGGCAGCCGATGCAGCTCACCGACAAAGGATAGCACCACGCTGACGTCGACCCGTGGTGCTCCGCGAGAGATCAGCCCTTGGTGTGTATGGGGATCGGAGTGTTCCAATAAATCCCATGAACCTGAACAAAAGGTGACTTTGCCTCGTGGAGGTGGGCGTGAGGGCGTGAGGGCGTGAACGGTGCGTGAACGGTGACTGGAGGGAGGGATCCAGGAGAATCGAGGGTACTGGCACAGTTGTGTGTAGATACGAAAGAGTAAGAAAGAAGAAAGTTCCTTCAAGGCGGTGATCAGGTCAGGAAGCCCCCGTCAAGGTAAGATGCCAAAAGGGTCGGTCGAAAGGGTTGTCGACGAGGGTTTGCCAAAAAGGCTACTGCTGAAGTCGACCATCAGAGGACCGGAAGGACGTGGTGGGAGGGAGAGAAGTCGGGCGGTCGGCGTCCTAGCAAGTGACGGTGAAGGACGCAAGTTGGGCCGTTGGGGTGCCGCCTTGTTTTACCTCTGCCAGCGCCAGCCTGGTTGGTGCAAATGTCAAGTTTGTACGCACAAGGTGGTTTTGTGGCCGAGTCCAACGTGCACAGGAGCAATGGCAAGATCGCGGGGTCACAAACAAGGCTGGCGTGGCTGCCTGCACTCTCACCGTCCCGGAGGCTTCACCCAATAACGTGGCGTTTGCGATTGAAAAGTTTGAACGAAGTGGACAACACGGTGAGAAAAAAAGCAAATAGGAATTTGAACCAGAATCAGTCCTAGAAACAGCGTGCTTCTCCCTCCCGTCCATCCATCCATCGCCAGAGCCGAAACTAGCAAGCTGCAAGTCCCCAGTTCACGCCTCCCACGGTAGTCCAGCCCTATTTGCTAGTGGCGACGGAACCTAAAGTACCTAACTTACCTGCCCCGGAGAGCGCTGTGCCTGTTTCGGCTGGCAGGGCCCACTGCATTGGCCCAAGCGCTGGTGCGCAAGTGCTGTTGGGGGCCTTTCCAGGGCGTGCGCCCCTGAAGCCAAGAGCCTCCCGGTCCACTCCACCCACTACCTACGTCACGGCTAAGGACCGCCTATCAAGCTCCAAGCGGCGTGTTGGTGGTGGTTGCAAAGGCCAGGGTGCTACTGCGTAGTACTACGTAGTAGATAACTAGCAAGCACTACATGGCAAACGGCCACCCCTTGTCAAGCAAACCCCCCACGATTCACGTAGATTACCGTCTTCGTTTGATCTGTTTAGCCGCTTGATAGTTTGCTTCTAGTTTCTTCGCCATTGGTTACACAATCAGCCTAGACCGCCTAGGCAACGCGCGGCTTCCGTCCGTCTCGTCTCACTCACTCCCTCCCTACCTAGAGGCGCCCATCGCCCCACGTAAATTAGCAGAAGAAAGATCAACGCCATGTCGGCGGGAGCGCGACCGTGTTCGCAGCCTCAACTTGCGGCACACACGCTCAACAATTGCCATGGACAGATGTGCCTTATCTCTCAATCCCTCATTTCCTTCTACAATGCTCGTCTAGACGCCTTTGCATGACTCTCTCTTGAACCCACCATCACAGCTGGTGATGCTCCGTCCTTCCTGACACACCCTCTGTCAATGCCCCTCGCTGGAGTCCTGTCCACGCCCGACACTCGTTCACTCCCGTTTCGTCTCCGTCTCCCGCAAAAATTATGCCAGCGACAAACGCCCTCTTCAGCCGACCCCGTCGGTTTGCCTCTCGCCGCCTGACGTATCTAATATTCGGCCTCAGCCTCTTCGCGTTCGCTTTCTTCGTCTTGAGCCCGCCGCAACATGTCCTTCCCACCCACCCCACGGGCGTCACGGCCTCGAAGCATGAATCCAAGCACACTGTTACCGATATTAGCGACACCCTCTCCAACAGTATTTTGAACCCATTCCGCCAGCCGGCACATGCGCCCCCGCACCAGAAGCAGGATACCTACAAGGGCACGTCCTGGTGGGCCGACTGGAAATGGCTCTCGGTGCCTTTCTCCAGCTCCATCACCCTCGACGAGGATAAAGCCCTCCTTCCCCCGCTTCGAGAACGGGCAATAATATACTGCTACTACGATTCTACAATTAAGAAGACCAGAGAAGAGAAGGATGCCGAGAGTGACCTGCTGCGGACATGGCGGCGCGCTTGGTGGGCGCATGGCTTCCGGCCTGTCATTCTCTCGGCCTCCGAGGCCATCGTCAACCCGAAATATAACGAGCTACAGAGGTTGGATGTCGACCCAGACCTCAAGGCTGATTTAATGAGATGGTTTGCTTGGGAGTCGATGGGTGCAGGCCTGTTAGCGAATTATACCCTGTTCCCAATGGCCCCTGGCGATGACTCGCTTCTGAACTACCTGCGAAAGGGCGACTATCCCACCCTAACCAGGTGGAAAGGCCTCGATAGCGGACTTTTGGCTGGCAATGATGCGGAAGTCAACCAAATTTTGCGAGCGTTGTTGGATTCTTCCAGTTTAACGACTGCCAAGAGCGTCATCGAGATTGTAGGAAAGGAGGCATTCGACATTGACAAGACCCCGACCTCACTGGCATACTACACACCCGCGGCCATCAAGAAGGGATATCCTGAGTTGGCAGAGAATTTCGCAAAAAGCAGAGCAGAGGGCCTTGCCTCTCTCCACAAACTCGTCAATGCCCATCTGCACATGGTTTGGCAGAGCCGTTTCCCTGACGGCATCGAAGTGCTGCAACCGTTGCCTAACCATACCACCTTCATGGTTGAACCCGCCCTCAAGCTGGCCAATGCCCTCGGTCACTGTCCCCAGAACCCCGTTCTATTCTCGTGCCCTCCCAATATTTACAGATGCAAGCACTGCACTACTGGCTCGGCCTCGATGAAGATCAGCACTCCTTCCCAGTACCGGAACAGCAGTCGCACGTTCTCTCTCGGAACAGTGCCTCATCCCTGGACCGTAGCCTCTCTTGACCACCTCCAGGACAGCATTGACGTCTCCTGGATAGTTCGCAAGTCTTCTCGTGACCCATGGTTAGAGGCTCTGACTCGAGAACTATTGGGCTCCCGCGTCTCCGGATATCTCCGCGTCATGCGATTTAAGCAGGCTGTTGTCGATGAGTATGCCTCCGCCAGTGCGCTTTGGATGACTGCCGAGGCGGAAATGTCCATGGATCTGGATTGGCACTTTGGATTCGCCATCCCACATCCTGACAATAAGAACGCTGTGGAAGGCCCGAAAGAGGCGAACCAGAAGGAAGAGAAGCCGATGGAAAAGAAGCCCAAAGAGGAGACAGCAAAGGATGCGTCATACAACGTAAAGCGAGAAGCGCTAGCTGTCAAGGCAGACGACAAGGCGGATCGAGTCCCCGAGGAATACGTGGAGCCGGTAGAATCGTCAGCCCTCCTTACCCCCGAGGAGACAGAGGCCAAAGAAAAGTCTCTGCTCAAGCAGGCCAAGAGGATCGTAAATCTCCACCAGGTGACACGAGAGACGAAACTACGATCATCCCTCGAGGCGTGGAACTTGGCCGACACAGAAGCGTGGAAGTTCACGCGGGCCTACCTAGCGCGCCGCCTCATGGAGCGTGCGGAATGGGAGAAGGAGGAAGCCAAGTATGTCGGCGGTGCTGGCTCGGACAAGGGTCGCAGTCGTTGGAGTCGCTGGCGAGACACGAAAGAGAAACCCTCTTAAGCGGGCGACATCAAACGGCCGTACGATTATGTTCTATAAAGGGAAAATTTACGCGGCGCTTAGGATTTCTGTACATGGGGCAATGATGGCTTTGTAAATGTTGTGGGTTGCAGTTGCATGTGTTGTACGATTAGCTAGATTTAATGATGAGAAACTATTGGGATTCAGTCTCGACTTCAAAACAGCATAATATTTCACCAATCTAAGAACCTGAAATCTCCTACTACGGAATTGAAAGTGTGTTCCAGGGCCTTGGGTCCTCGACGACAGCAACATTTCTCAGCCACCACCATCAAGTCGCCAAAGGCCCTATCCCCTCCCCCCAGCTCAGACACGGATAGTATCACCACCCATCTCACCACCAAGAGCTCTCGAGGAGACGTCGCGGTGTTGCGCAGAAGGCGACTTGCTTAGCTCGCCGTTGGCGACCTTGCCGTTGAAGACACCATTGCCATTGGCACTAGGGACGCCAGTGTAAGTGCGTAGAGCGAGGCGGGCTGCCTCGAGGACCTTCTCAGCGAGGCTGACGGCGTCTTCAAGGGCGGCTGCAGTCGGATCGGAGGCACGGCGCTGCTCGGCACGCAGCTGGATGATGTGCCCGTTGAGCCAGGTTCCGTCGAGCTGAGTGTCGGTCATATCGCGGGCTCCGGCAATGCGACCGCGGCAGGTCGGGGTGTTGCAGAGGCAGTCAAAGGGCTGGGCCATGGACCACTCTGTAGAGGGGTAGAAGAACTGCAAGAGAATTAGAGATTTGTTGTATAATTGAAGGAGGGATGGGGGGCACTGACGGTGAGCTCGTCGCCAACCTTCAGACCCTTGGGTCCGACCAAGATATTGAGGTTGCCAACATCAAAGTGCTAAGAATGGCAATGGTAGGTGTTAGCGCTCTCCTACTAACACAGGGGATAGGTATTTCGGTTGAGGAAAATCCATCGCAGTCCAGCTTCAGGGTTAACTAACGAGAGAGGGCTCGCAGGAGTGGTTGATGTACAACAGATCGCTGTTGAGGTTGAGGTGGGTATCGCGGCCGGTCTGGACGGTAGCGTAGGTGGGCTCCGAGGCCGGGGTGCAGGGAGGAAAGTCGAACTTGGCGAAGACGGAGAAGGCAGGGAGAGCGACGCGGGAGATGCTCTTGGTGGTGAACTCGGCAGGGTTCTCGACGACTTCTTGGATGTCGGGGTGCGAGGGACGGTGCCAATGGGGGACGAGAGGAGCCATTGTGGATCGACGTAGGGTAGGCGGATGAGGCTATCAAGATGCTGCGGGGTGTGAGTTGAGTTCCGTAGGAATAGTCTCGGATTGGGAGCATACAAGATATGGGGTATCAATAAATTTACGGGACAAGATGAGTGAAGCTGTCACAGGAGGCGGCGGATTGGAATTGCAGTGGGATGGGGTGGTGGACGGTCTTGTATGAATGACTGCCGGAACCGGTGGTGGGTGGAGCTTCGAGATGCCGAGGGAGCTTGAGGCTGGAGCTTCCTGGGAGGGATGGCGATGGGAGCTAGAATGGAACAGAAGGCGATCAAGGGCGGGTCAACGATCTTTAGTAGTCGTTTGTTCGGGACGTGTCATTGTGTCAAGTGTACTAGGAACGGAGAATCCACACCCACGTCGCTACGTAACCGTCCGTTTAGCCTCCGCAGCGCCGAGCAAGCCGCAGGACGCCTCCCATGGCCCAGGTTTCCGGCCCGTGAAAGTGTCAGGCGGCTGTTGCGCAAGGCGGCTTGCCCGTTGGCCGATCCCGTGATGGCGGGGTAAAGTGTGCCACCACGGAGCGGGGCGAGTTTGTGTGGTGGGCTTCTGTTCCCTGGTTCTTCATGGTTGCAGATGCGCGAGTCTCACGCAGCCGGGTCGCCGGCAATTCAGAGTAGAGAGAGACTGAGTAGCGCCGCGTGTAGCCAAAGCCGGCATCGTAAAAGCTGCGGCATTGAATTAGGTATTAAAGCCAGGGGGGCCAAGCGTCATGGGGGGTTGGTGGTGTGCCCTTGTGGCCCTTGTGCCTGGTGGGATGGGGGACGAGATGGCGGAGGGGTGGCATCTGGTTCGCCTCGCCCACTCCCTCACTGCCTCGAACCAAGAGGTGGGGGAAACATGCAACTCGGCCGAGGGAAAAGCAGACTGACAAACGAGCCATCCTGCAAGCTGAGATAAACCGCGCAATCGAGGAGGAGACAAGACGAGAAGCCGTGGCTGTGAGCGGGTTCCCCAACTGGAAGAGCCGAGGCTCCCACATCAGCGCACGCATCATCAATCTCGCCATTGGGACTACTGGCCAGCCCACTTGCTCGCGATTCTCCATTCACGAGTCGATCCACGAATGAGCAATCGCAAGCCCAAACCCGAGGTAGTCTGGACTAGCGACATGCGATTGTCAATTAAGCAACAACGCTGTTTTGTGTTGGGTCGACAGACGGGCAACAGACAGACATATTCAAGAGCAACACCACGCAAACGGCGTCGTGTCCTTTGGACTTGGTATTCAAACCACACCCGACGTCAATTGTCACTTGACTGCGCGTGACCTTGCATCTACCTTCGCAGATGGATCTAACCTGTTGGCGGGAAATGGCTCAAAGCCTCCAGGCCTCTCAGACTCTCCCGTCTCCTGGGTGCCTTTTTGATCGTCACAAGCCCATCGGCCAGCCCTGCATCGGCAGCTACCCTCCTAAGGCCAATTGGATCTCGCCCCGGCCACCCTCTCCAGCCTGGCACGCATCTCTGTGGCCGACAGGGGCATATTCTTCAAACTACAGGCATTGGCGCAGCTGGTCGCGCATCGTGGATATTCGTGTTTCTCGTAGCTGGCACTTCCCCAGACAGTTCCCAGCTCGCCCCTCTCCACCCTTTGCTGTCCCCCACACACACCAACACCAAACAGAACCATCGACGTAACACATCCCGGCGGGGACCTTTTTCTCTTTGACAGCTCCCCCGGCTTCCTGCACGCTCGGCACGTTGAGGACCAATGATCTGCCGTCTGCGTTTGGGAGTAACTGGTGTTTGCTTTTGTCCCATTGTGGTCGTGACGCCGCTGACACACAAGACTCTGTTTTCCATGCAGATTTCTACGCACTGCCTCCGCGGTCCTGTTGCAGAGGCAACCACCACCAATGGGCTTGCCACAGGAAGCGTGAGGCATGGCGTTGTGGTATGAAGCCGTTTGGTGGACTCTGACCGAGATGTTAAAAGTCCCGGTCCGACCCGGGGGGATCACAACTCGCCGCGCCGGTGCGTCAATCATGGACCGATTTACAAGGGGCTGGGGACAGACAAATCGGCATCGAGCCAGAGGTGCAGCAGTCCAGACTCCCATCCCGCACTTCCTCTATCCAACGTAAAACGAGAGCTCGGTCAGAAGCCGTGGTGCTTCTGCCTCGACAGAGAGGGGGAGAAAGGAGACAAGAAAACCTGAGCCATTGAGGTTTGGGGCATGCCGTATCGCCGTCGCCATCTGCGGCAATACTGTAAATTCATCAAGCCGACGTCGTGAAACTCGTAACTTCAAGGTGTGTGCTGGCAGTAGCATCATGTCAACCAAGCCCCTGGCATGATTCTTCCGACGAAACCCGTAAGCCGATGACATCTTGACCGCTTCTTGGACAAGAGGCCTCGGTTGTTGTTGGAAAGAGAAGCCGGTGTTTTCCTTGAACGGATTTTAGGATAGTCTTCATCGCCCGTTTTCTGACGTAGCGAGTGAATTGGATTTCGTCAGTCGTGAGAGAAACTAGATGTCATCTAGTATCTAATCTAACACCTACCTAGAGGTCGTTTCATTGACATCGACTGGGTAAAATTCCTGTGGACCAAACAAAATCCCCCTGAAACCAAGTCAGCCCGTTCCACGAATCCAAACCCGTCTAGTATTCAGGGACACCAACGTCGCAAGGGCGCGACGATTTATCCAACTCATTCTCCAAAACGACTATTACACTTGCCGGTGTTTACTACGAGCAACGATGGCCATTGAACCAGGTTTTTTGACAAGCGTAGCGGGATAATATGCAGGTTCCCTCAATGGCAAACACAGGATGGAAACCGAAGCCAACCCAACACACTCTTTATATCCGTCCACCACCACAACAGCGCCGATATCTCAACATCAATGCATTCAATCCTACAATCGCTTTATGTTGACCGTCTTGTTGATGACTGGGCGTCAATTAGATCACTGTTTGGCGTGGGAATACTGTCATTTCATATGGGATCGACGACGAGGGCATGGATGATGAAACAGAACAACTAGAGTTGGTGATTCTTTCGTATGGCAATATTGAAGCAATTAATTTCGAGCATGGCCCACGAACTCTTGGTGAAAGTGGTGGAGATGACGGATACCGAGAACTGGGAGACCGCACCACGTCCCGGATGAGAGCGTCCGGGGATACCGTAGATACGGACATCATTAAGTGATTATGTCTCGAGGATGAAGACACTGAAATCTGCAGTATTTGACCATGGTACGGGCCAATGGCTTCAGCCTCCCCAGAAATCTCCTTCCATGAACCTCAGGCCCCTCGCTGGCCCAGCTCCGCTTGCTTAGTCGTAATGCGGCTCACGATCCGTCAACGATGCGGCGGTCCGTCACGGCCACAACAGCAGACCGCATGTCGATATACCTTGTAGGTGCATGAAGCGATATGCAGGTCATGCGAGAAACGCGTCTAGCGTGTTGTGGTTACAAAAACTCGCCGTTCCGTGAGGCTATTCACAAAAAAAAACCCCCAACAACACCGAAAACGCGATCACGATCGCACCACCCAGCCGTTCTGCCTTGCATAAAGGAACTTTTCAGGATCGTTGGGGCTCTTCCCCTTCTTTTCTTCACCACTATCATCTTCTTTACTACTCCAAGTCAAGAGACAAAAGCCTGCAGTCGCGGCCGCTGTCTCCCCCTTGGAGTGCACGCACTCATCCCTCACCACTCCTTCTTCCATTCTTCCACACGTGGAACCACATCACCAGAAACCTCTTTCTCTCTCACACTTCTATTACCATCACTTGATCGCCGCTGACGCTCTCCCGCCAGGCTCTCGTGGTTGCTATAGCTACGGCACAGCCGGGCAGCTTCCCCCCGTGGTTGTCTGCCCGTCCACCAGCTCCCGAGGGGCCCAGGGGCGCTCCTTCCTCGAGGACATTCCTCAGGCACGTACGTACTAATACTCACTGACCCGCCTCACCAAGCTTCGCAACTTCATCCCTTTCTTCTTCTTCTTCTTTTTCTCCGTCTTCTTCTCTTCTGCCTGCGACCGCACTGCTCTTTGTCTTGGCCATCGCCATCTGCAACGGCCTGCACCTTGTCCTACACGCCTTTTTCTTCACTGGCGCCAACTGCCAGTGCCGCTACCAGTAACCGCATACCCGCTGTCGCTGGAAAATCTGTTGGCCACCCGGAAAGGGAAATCCTGTATCCCTACCAGTTGCTGGCTGCTACCAACCAGCGCGTTTTGGGTAAGTCTTGACTCTCTTCTCACTTCTGCGTCACCTCTGCTTCACAATCCACTCCTCGGACTGAGTGCCGAGCGCATACTGCTTCATTTCAAACATGTGCGGCTTTGCATTTTTTCCCCACACACTTTATCCCCTTTTCTCTATCCTGGAACTCCTTCGTTTCTCGACTCTCCATTGCACACCTTTGTCAAAACCTGAGCAAAACACTGTGTCACTTCCAATCTTTCTGGTTTGCCTCCAAAGTCCTCGTCTTGGATCTCCGTGATTTTGGACACCGCGCGACTCTTCTAGGATTTCTTCGGTGCCTGGTTCGGTTTCCAAAATGGGGAGAAAGACGCCGGGGCGTAAAGCCAGACTACTTCTGCGCTGGCTCAAGTATTCTCAGTTGAACGACTCGAGCCTATCAGGTCCGGTATTGTATTGTATCAGGTACACCCTGAAATACAATAATCGGTGCGATATGGTCGTCTTTGACAACGATGACCCGCTCCCGCATGTTTCGGGGGACAATAAACTGCCCGCTTTTTTGTACTCGCAACTTGATGCGCAGAATATCGCTAATGACGGCAGTCTTTGGACACAGGTGAAGCCTCTTCTACAGTTCGTTCGAAGTCATCTACCACAGCCGGGTCACAAAGGCAAGTATCCCACCTTGTTTGGCTGGCACTCTGAAGCTAGACACCATACGTTCTGGTTCTTTGCCTTCATAGAAATCGAGATGGAGTCGAGGGTCTATACCGCTCGTGAGCTTTTGCGCATGAGATGCGTACCTCTCGATCGCAAGGTTGCAGACAACCTTCGGGCCAAGGTCCAGTCCGACTCGGAACTCGGTACGTATTCTCTTTCTCAATCCCTTCACACGATCAGCCAAATTAACACAGCATGCAGTCGGCGTGGTTCGCGTTCCTGTCCCTTCGGGCCGACCGCTTCCTCTCATCAAAGAAGAGCCCCAGAAAGAGAAAGAATATAGCGATTCTAGACGTCAAGTCGTCGCTGTTCGTCCCGCTGCTCCCCAGCTCGACGGCACAGACTCGGAGTGGAAGTACGTTGGACGATCCGACTCGGAGCACACCGAGACACACCCCATCTCTGCACCGCCAGGTCTCGCAGCTCAGAAGGCGGAGGGCTTCCAGAGATTTTACAAGGCCGTTGTCTCCCCAACCCATGTGCGTGTCACTGCTGGTGGCCGCATCGTTCCCAACAACCGTGGATCGCAGTCGCCAACCACAAAGTGGGCTCGAGAACGCAACTCGGGAGATGTAGCTGGAAGTCATTCCACAAACATCGCTCAGTCAGGGATTCCCCCGTATCAAATCCAGCAGCCTCCATATGGCACATTCCCTGCCATGATGAATGGAATTGCTCCGAACATGCATCCTGGAATGGCTCCTGGAACGGTACCATACCCAATCGTGCCGGTTCCTATGGGCTACAACATGGCCGGTGGCTACGCCATGCCTCCTCCTACATTCAACCATTTCCAGCCCTCGAAGCCTATGATGAACCAGTCCAACGGTTCTTCTCGGAGTGATAAGCGGAGCGACAAGCAGAGCGAAGGCAGTACTTCGGACAAGGAGAAGCCACTTTTGGTCTCGCCCCCCGAGCAGTTTGACCCTTCCCGCCCATTCTACTTCAACGGTCAGTGGATGATGCCAAATGGCCACCCCTTCTACCAGTACAACGTGATGCCGCCTCAGGGATTCCAGACTGCGCAGATGCCCGGTCAGATGATGATGCCCCCTGAGCGAAATGGACCCAACCCCACGGTCCAGAATGGAGGCAACCACATGGTCCAGAATGGGTTCAACCCCATGATCCAAAATGGAGCCAACGGAGCCAATCCCACTGTCCACGGCGGAGCCAACCCCATGGTCCAATATGCTGGAGTCAAGTCTAACCAGCCCAGCCAACCCGTTCAACCCCAGTTTGTACCGCCTACTGCAGCTGGACCTGGCATGGTTCATTCACAGACCCCACCAATCTCTTCGATTCGCCCCAGTGAAATCACCAAGAAACAGATTGAGAGTCTTCGGGTGTCCATGAGATACTTTGAGGATCAACTCCAGTACAACAAGCATCAGATTGACGAGAAGGGCACAGAGGAGCAAGCACAGATGGTTCGCGGTCAAATCGAGCAATTTGAGAGGAACCTCGAGAACCAGCTGGCATACGAGTTAACCCACTACCCCAAGACAAATGTCCAAAACGACGATGTTCACTCTACCTCGTCCAAGGAGGTTAACAAGAGCGATGCTGGATCTGACATGCACCAATCTGCTCAACAGGAATCCGCCCGACCCGCGAAGAATGCCCGAGAGAGAGCTCCAACTCGAGCTACTCCAGTCCTCAACTCGGCAAAATCGGTGTCGGCCTTCCAATCTGCCAAGGTCAAAGCTGAGCTGGCTATTCGTGACAAGGAGATTGCCAAAAAAGCGTCTAGTCTCCCCATCACCGCCGCCTTGGCCCCGCCATTTCAGCCTCGAGCACCAAGCACTTCGACTCTGGCAACTGCTATCCATGCCCCCCAGTCCACCGCTTCCAGCCCTGATGGTGAAGACATCCTTGTCAATGACCATCTCGTACCAAGAGGTGGCTCTGGTTGGCGGTCTTTCTTCAAAAACTCTCGCTCTGTAATCGATTTGGGTGGCCCTTATCTTGTTGGAAGATTGCCGCATGGGATGAGGCCCGAGGACGCCAGTGAGTCTGACTACGTTTATGGTCGCAAACTGACAAAGGATGAACGTCGTGCTCGTCACATGTACTGGGGCAAGACTCCTCGCAGTCTCCAGAAGGGACTTCCTAAGTTTGACGGCAAGGACTTCTACCCTCCATCGCCTAACAAAGGAAGCTCCTCGGATTCGTCTATCGAATCAGCGTCTCCTACCAGTGCGGCAGACTTGGACAGCGATCTTTTGGATGATGAGTTGAAGCAGCCTGTGCACAATGATCCATTCGAAGGCATGGCCCCGTCAGGCATGGCAAACATCCGCAACCGACTTGGTGATGTGACGCAGTCCGAATCGCTTCCGCCACAAGATCACTCTATGATGAGCAACTATGGAGCCGACATTCCTCGCCCCTTCTCTTGTGTTACTCAGGTGAGCGAAGTCTATCGCGAGTTTTGTCAGCCTGGCGTTGTCACTCACGATTCCTCGCCGCCTTCGTTGGAGTGCTCTGAGGACAGCTGCAAGGACAGCCCCGAGGGCAAGTCGTCGCCTAATGACAGTAGCGAGGATAGTGAAGAAGCTTTGATCTTTCAGGGGCGTCAAGGAATGGTGCCGAATGGGTATGTCATGCATGCGTCAGCTCTTGGAGATTGATCCTAACACCTGCCAGGTCCAAGCCGCGCAAAAGCGGAAACACGATTTTGAACTCCATGCTGAGGAAGGGTAAAACGAGTGCCAATGTCGCTCCAGGAAAGGTGTCTCCGACGACGGCACAGGGTGTGATTCCCAACTATGCTGGACACGCCGCTGCCTCTCTTACACCTGCCATTGCGAACACAACACCGACTTCTCGTGGCCATTTTGCCAAGGCTACTGAGACAAACAACCCAAGATCTGCCACAGAGAGACGATCTGAGAACCGTCCCCCGGTTGATCGCCGACTTGATGACTCGCGCCGTGGTGTCAGCCGCCAAGGCAAGGGCTTTCGCAACATGGACTCTCGTTGAGAGTCGACGACTTCATCATCACCAGCAGCTAGCAACGCATTCAAATGCTCCTCGATGAGCATTTCGTTTGACTGTTAGACTTAAGACTTGCATGTGTACTTTCGCATGCGGTTACGCGTTTGACTGCATTCTTCTTTTCGCGCATCATCACCTCAACGAACAATGTTTTGCTTGCACTGAAGCCTAGAAAGCCAGGCCAGCATTGTCATCTGCGCCTCACCGACATCGGAATAAAGATCGGATTTCAGGCGCTCGAGGCCTCACAATTGTTAGAGTACAAAATGTTTTACGGTAATAACGGACACGGACAGACGTCGCGGAAAGGTTATCTTGATGCACCGCATCTTAAGTTCATAAACCATTCTCTGTGGATGGACATGGACGGAGACCAGTTGCGATTTGGGGGACGGAACACGATGTTAATGACTATTGAGCCTCTAGTACGGATAGAATCATGCTTTGCTCTTACATAACTCTAGCTTAATACACCACACCTTGCTATAATTTGTTCTCGTTCGATGTGACATGATGCTCCGTCGTCTTTGACCAGGAAGTACCACCAGCGAGCTGCAGACACCGTGACTAGCAACAGACAACAGATGCGCGTTACAAGATTGACAATTCTACATCTGTCAAACTGCTCCGCGATCAAGTTATGCTATGTTCCTCACCATCAAATTTCCAGCCTCATTGGGAACTCGGAGAAAATCTTCGGGCGAGAGTAGGTCCATCATGATAGTTCTGGACCTACAGGGTTTGCTCTTCGCCAGTCGTATACCTCGAAAACCATGGATCTAAGTGGTTGACGCGGAGATATCCTAGCGGGGGATGATGTCTACAGACCTACCTTTGAAGAAGCACATGAAGTGCGGTGATATTGCAGAAAGTCTACGAAGACGATACCAGTTGGTAGTCTTGGGGTTGATCAGTGGAAGCCTACGATGCAGACGAGCGGCAACGTGCTGGACACGAGCCGTCGGAAGATCACGATGGGACTCGTAGAGCAGGCAAGACTTCGGGATAAACCTCCCATGGAACATTTCACCCACTGAGTGAAATGGCCATTGAGAACCGGTGAATTCTCAATTCATCTACCCTGCTGTAGAACCGTACCGCGCCGAAAAGGACGATGGTATCGCAAAAACGCCGGAGTATGTGCCCATTCCTCATCAACTTTTGCCCATGGTGTGCGTAGAAAGAATTCGTCCTCGGGGAGGTTTGTCGTTTTGTTCAATTGTGTCCAAGAGTCAACGCTTAAGCGGTGACCTTGTTGTTGGCGCGGAGCTCACGGCCAACCTTGGAGCGGGCCAGGATGTCCTCACGGTCCTTGTCAAGCTTGAGCTTGGTGATGACGACGTTGGAGGGGTGGAGGCCCAGAGGGACGGACTGGCCGGAGGCCTTGTCGCGGGTGATACGCTCGACGTGGATAACGTACTTGAGACGGTACACGGAGGTGACCTTGCCCTCACGGCCCTTGTTGGTGCCGCGGACAATGGTGACCTCGTCGTCCTTGCGGATGGGGATGCTGCGGACCTGTTTTGATTCAGTCAGTAAATTGTCGCAGGGAGAGAATTTTTCTCTACAAGCGCAGGGCAACTCACGTTGTACTTCTCACGGAGCTCCTTGGAGAGAGGGGCGCTCATGATGACACGGCGACGGTCAGAGGGAGCCTTGAAGTGAGCGGCACGGCTCTTGCGTCGAGAAGACGAAACCTCTGCAGGAAGCGGTCAGCGCCAATGCGACGAGGCAACGGGCGGGCGCATATCGAATCGATGGCGCTCGCAGGAGGGAGACTCACGGGGGTTGACCTTGACCATTTTGGCGGTTGTTTGGCGACGAAAACTGTTCTTCGGCGTTGGGCGTTGGGTGATGAGGCGGGTTGACAGACAGAAGTTTCAGAGAAGGAGAGGTTGTGGGTGAAATTTACACGAACCTGTGCGCGGTGGATCCGCACGTGATTTCGTACCCTACGTACCACGAGCTGAGACCCAGGGGGCTGGGATGAAGAAGCCGTCAGAATTTGAGAGCTCCACGAGTAATTAGCCCCGCTTCGGAAGAACTTATATGACTGGGGCCGCTAGGCCAGGTCAGGATGGAAAAGTGGAACATCTCAGCTCCCCTCCAGTGGCTAAAATTGCAGTGAAGTTGCAGGGCCGCCCACCCAGAAGAAATCGGGTAAAGATCCCAAGAGTCAACAACCCTGTGGCATCAAGTGATCGCAGGCGGCTTCGCAAGCAGTAGGTTTCTTCACGGATATCCAAGGATATTCTATTTTGCCGATTGAGGCTTCTAGCGTGATATACATATGATAAAGAGGAGGGCGTATCGTACACATCACTTCTTTCAGTTCGGCCAACTATAGTAGCGAAGCCGGTCTCTGGAATCGTCCGTTGTTATCATACCTCGCTTCTGTTTATTGTTAGTAAGGCCAGTTGTCTCCGTCACCGCTCAGAAGGACTCACTGAAGAAGGTGTAGCTCAACGTCACGGTTTCCACGCCCTTCATGTTCAAATCGTTCAACAGGTCGGGGTCCAGGTAGAAGAAGACGGGCATATCGACAGTCTCTCCGGCATTCAGGCGCTGCTCCTCGAAGCAAAAGCATTGGATCTTGCTGAAGTAAGGAGCACACTGGGCGGGCGTCACGCTGTACGTCGCCACGCCAATGATGTCCGTATCGCTTGTGTTCGTCGCCGTGTAAAAGGCCAATGCGGTCTCGCCGGGGAGCACGCGCACCTCTCGCTGCTGGGGGGTGAACTTCCAGGGAAGGACGTCGGAGACGGAGGCGTTGAATGTCACTTTGATGCGTTTCGCGTCCTTGACAGGCACAACTCGGGTCGCGATGTCGATGTCGTCGTTGCCGCCGGGGCCGCCGTGGGCTCGCACAGGCTGACCACCCCAACCAGTGGTTTGACAGATCTTTCAACATGTTAGGTCGGAAGCCGGGAGTTCCAGGTAAACAGCTCATACCATCTTATAGAGCGGGACCGAGCCGTAGGTGAGGGCGACGAATCCGAGAATCGTGCTAAGAGTGTAGTACCTAAACGGTGTCAGGCATGGTTCCCAACGGACCTCCAGTATTCATACGCTACTGATCGGTTCTTGCGGCCGTAATGCGCTCGGATCTCGTCCATCGATGGGTATTGCTTTGGAGGTTGGCTGTTCCTAGGCGCCTGGTTCGAGGCCTTTCGGCTGAGGTTGACGCGGGGCTGCTGCAGGCGCGGGCGCGCATTCTGGCAAAAGAAGCAGGACCATGGCGACGAGCCAGCCCGCAGGGAGCTTCGCGCAATTCGGGGCGCGGCGTTCATCGTCAATTGGGCCCGTTGTTCGGGCTGTTTGGTGGAGAGACGGATGCAGCTTTGGCCTCGGATGATTTCTGGAGATTTCTGGGTGACGTCGGCGGTCGGCCGTTAGAACCCCGACGCTCGTAAGTTCCGGGTCCCATCGGCTCTATGGCTACCCTAGAACCATCCAACATTTAGGTGAAATATGATTGTCGACAGCAATATCACGTTTACGATATATTTATTCATCTTAGGATTTTCTCCTCCCTTTAACTAGAAGAAAGATACCTTGTTCCTTGGGATGTTTGTGCAGTTTAACCCGCGGTATTTATGTTGGAGTGTCCACCGGCATATTCGAGTCAAGATCCATCACGTCACTAATAATTGAACGTGTGCAGTCTTTATTAGGTCACCCACAAAGAGCAGCACTGGGAACTCGATTAAAAAAACACTCGATTACATTTGCAATAATTCATGAGACTCAATGACCTGTTTTTCATATCCGTGAACCGAAATCTGAACCAACGCCTTTGATAGCTGTTGTGCTGAGATGCCGTCGTAAAGCTTCCCGGCTAGTCTGCTGAGCACGCCTGCGCCGGGAGGGAGAACACCACTTGGCCGCGCGCACCAGACTTCAATTCGATTCTTCTTGTCATCTGCAAGTTCACGCAATTTTTGCTCGACTCGGCCCTAGGTCAATGATTAGAATCGATTCACAACATCTTTTGGACACCTTACTTTCATATGTCTGGTATCAGCTAAGAAGGCCAGGGGCTTGTCTTGGTCGCACTCGGCGTATTTTCCACTGCAGAAAACGAAACGGAACCTTTTGTCTTCCGGGAGTTTGGAAGCTAAGGATTCGGCGAAGGCATTTGCGGCAGCTAGAGTGTAATCGACCTGAACCTTTCGATATATCTCGATGTCAGGAAACTGAGGTGCGCGACCGCCGATGGTCCTGAACCCATGGTCAATATATGTTCGAAGTAGGCCGAAATCCAAACATGCCAAATACAAGCCTCGCATCCCTGAAGCTGGTCCAGGATATTCTGAGGATAGCTGGAAAAATCCTGGTGGATTATGACCGAAACCTTCTCATGCCTCGTAATTTCTTCTGTAAGCGGCTTCCTTGTGAGGGCAAACACATGCGTAATTTCATCATTCCCAACACATTCTCGGATTACGGCGCTGCCGATGAAACCCGTGGCACCAGTAACGATAACATGCATGGTGAACAACAACGGAAGTGCTGAGGTAGAAAGAAATGCCTTGGGCGTCGCGACTACCAACGAGCGAATTCATCAATGACTTAGATTTGTCAGCATGAGACGGAATGCATGTTAAATTTACTTTTGGGCTAATTGTGGCGCCTTATTAACTTGAGTTAGATCTCATATCCTCTCATGCTTTGTCCGGTAACGTGCGCAGGCTTCATACTGATCCTCCTTCGTGGGAAAATTTAGGCATCATCCGTAGTATCATTTCGATCGTCACTTACATATTCAGGCGGCGGATTTCGCTCCCACTCATTTCGGTAAATACCTGCACTGCAATTTGCTCCTCTGGATCGATATAAGGCCGATGTTCGTCTCCAGGAAAGTTAGGCAGTGGGCAATGCTGCGGTGACTCTGATTTCTTGTTTCAGTTTCATTCATAATCTATCTGAATCTATTTACAATTATATAATATCACAGCAGCTGGCAGAGGAACCGTGTAGCCCTGACCTCGGTCTGAGCTAGCCGGATAAAACCTCCGCCCCGTTTTCTCCATCAACAGTAACCAGTATGGCTCTGCGCGATTCAATACCATTTACATGGCAGCGGCGACAACCTCGCCTAGACCCCCGAGAGTAAGAAATGTAATATTTGTTGCTTCGCTTATTAAACAGCTGGCAGATCTGATATGTCACGTCATTCAGAGAGAACATACTCTTGGACTGAGCCAGACGCTGCTCCCTTGAATTTCTTCCCACCCACCAAACCACCGGAGACTTTTCCAGCGAATTGACCCACGTTCAAGGTCTCACTCGCTGAAAACCAGAACGTCGTCTGGGAGAAATCAAGCTTGAAGCGCCAATGTTCGCCCGTCTCAGGGGACACCAAATCAATGAGATATCCAGTGTGGCGCGATTTGGGCAACGGAGACGAGGTTCCTGGAGCGGAGGACAGATGGACAGGGCCACCGTAGGTAAGCTTGACGCTACCGTAAGTTTCTGAGCACGAAGACTGCTCATTTGAAGTGCGGAATATGACTTCGTTGTCCTTCATCAGAGTAGCGCTGAAGTAGGACCGCCCGTCTATGGCTGATGTGTAGTTCCAAAACATCAAGCCGTATGGACCAACAATGGTCCGCGCCATGTCCCAGTTGCCACTGATTACGGCCCACGGGCGAGAATTCCAATTCTTGTCCCGCCCACCGACGCCAGACATGATGAAGGGTGTGCCGCGAATGTCCAAGTTCACCTCGGCATCGGCGACGGGGAATTGTTCTTGCCAGTACATCTCCGGGGCCAACATGACACTGGCGTTGGCATTCGGATACACTAAGCCCCCGGGGTAGATAGCAGGGCCTCGGGACTTGAGTTTAAATGTGCCATTGATGGTGGGCGATTTGATGGTGAAGAGAGAATGTTTGAAGTCGGTAGACGCGGTGAAGCCCCAAGTGATGTTTCTGGCTTGGCTTGTCCAGAGCCCAGATGTAGACTTCGGACAAGTAGTCACGGTTGACAATTCAACAAATGCATTTTCCATGTAGCGAGTTCCGTTGGCCCAAGACACAGAGATCAAGCCGCGTTGCGCGCCGACTTTGCCGGCAACAGTGCCTCTGGTGACATAAACGACAATGCTGGCCTTGCCGTCATGGGAAGTGGCGTCAAAAGACCAATTTTCGCTGATGCTGCTGTTGAAAACGGTGACCATAGGGGCATCGAACTGAACAAGAGGATCCGCGCTCATTTCTGCAGGTCCTTCGACGAATTCCCCAGAAAGGGATCGATGTTCAACGCATTTGTTGGGTTTGAGAGTCGCTGAAACGAACAACCCCGGCAGGAAGGCCACAGAGGCAATGAGGTGATTGAATCGCATGATTGAAGAATTCTGGTTTGGGTGCGAAAGGATATCTGAGCTGTGTCGAGGGCTTGAAGAGAGATAATGATTCACTTGGTAGCTCTTCCATCGCCTCTTATAGTCGAGCGACAGCCCGCCCCGAGTCTGGAGTGAGGCAGTGTGGACTTATTACGTTGCCATCACGGAGGTCAATCTCGCAAGGGCTCACCAAGTTGAGCATTCTTGCAAAAAGACGAGAATATCAACGAGGCATCGTGTCTAATTACAACATCCCAGCCGCAAGTATCCTTCAAGATAGGCTTAGGAACTCGGATCCTACCCAATGCTTTACGTATTGAATCCTGGCTGAGCCTCTCATGCGATGGATGCACATGGGATGTTGGGGCTAACCCGAGTTGGGGTATCCTCGCGCAGCACGTTCATTGGTCAACTGTATGAATCCTTCAGATGTCGTGTTCCCTCCCTCGTCAGCTCGATCATTTTAATACAACTTCCACCTTTCCAACTTGAGGCACATAAGAACGGGCGGCTGTCGATAGCCTGTCAAGCGGTTTTGAAATGGTGTACAACGGCCCAAGCAAGGGATGCCGGAGGTGCCGGGCTCGAAGAATTAAGGTGAGTTGCATGATTCCCCCGATCTGACTGAGCCGAACTGAGTGTGCATAGTGTGATCAGAGAAAGCCGGCTTGTGTTAAATGCACTACGAAAGGAATATCGTGCCCAGGCTATAGCGATGTTTTCGAAAAGGCGCACAGGGATGAAACGGCGAAGACGCTGAGACGGCATGCTGCACGGAGCAACGTATCGTTGACACCACGAAGTTCGCCAGACTCCAATCTCATCTCCTCAGGGCCCTGCACCATCCCTCCAAGCATCCCGCAAGATGCTGAGTCTATTGCCTTGGGCTTCTTCTTCCTTCGCTACAGCCTTAGTCACGATTCTGAGGCTAGTTGCAGTTTCTTCGGCATCCTCCCCACAATGTTCTCCAAGTCCAGTCCGTCTTCTCCCCTGTCCAGAGCAGCCACAGCACTTGCACTTCAAGTGGTTCATCTACACAACTTGCGCGGCGATGGATCAGTCCTGGAGCACACGGTATACGCCGAAGCCGTGTCCCGAACTCAAGAAGCCATCTCCAACCCGGCGCAGAGCAAGTCTGACGAGCTACTGATGACAACTCTCGTTTTAGATGCATATGAGAGCAACAGGGCTGCATTCGGGAGAGGAAATCGTGTCTCCCATGCACTTTCTCATATAATAGGATGTATGGCCCTGCTGCAGCACCGTGGCTCTCTCAACTACCGAGACGAGTTATCGTGGCGCCTCGTCATTGCTTCTCGAAACAGGCTACTCCACCACAACGGGAAAAAGTCGACTGAGCTGTCTGGTCTCGAGACTATCCATACTGTCTGGGGTGGTGGTGTAAATTCTCGTCCAGAGAGTGCAGCGATCGAGGCAGACACACTAGCATTTGAGCTTTCCCAACTGCAGCACCTGTTGAGGTCGAATCATAAAGTACCATCTTCTCAGAATACGACGCGAGCTGGCCCAGCCAAGAAAACCACCCTTGGCAACGTGCATTGGAACAACATCCTTACCAGTGCCACCAATCTCGCGATCAAATGTGATATTTGGCGGAACACCCTTCCACAAACATGGAAGCCAATGTCCCTCCCCGTCTGCACTATTGTTTCATCAATACCAGCGGCCGCTGTGTATGAACATGCCAGCCCAGTTGTTTACACAAGCCTATCGATGGCTAACTCGCTGAACCGCCAGAGGATCACCGAACTGGGCGTCCTTGAGCTCATCCGTGATTGCTCTGTCGCTATCTTGGCCAAAAACAGACTGGATCAGCCACAGACGACTGAAATAGTGCCCCCTATGTTCTTAGGCAGGGTACAGATCCTGGTGGATGAAGTCTGTGCTAGTGTACCATTTATGACCATGGATGTGAGCGCCAGCATCTCGACGGACTCTGCGGCGCCGACCGTGCCAAATGTGAGCAGCATATTTCCCCGGGAGGCAACGGAGCATAGACAGCAGGTGGCAGCTTCAGGCTTGTACATGATGTATAACACGTTGGAGAAAGTACTGGAAATTGTGGGAGATTGCAGTGGGCTGGGAAGTGCAGGAACGGTGGTTCGCGAGGGGCAGGTCGACTGGATGAGGAGACAATCCCAGAGACTACGGGAGGTTCTTCCCCTTCAGTGAAGTACGCAGGAAGCACTATTTTCTTCCTGGTGCGATATACTTTTTCTAACCAACTGGGATATGCAGCGTTTATGAGGGATACCGGAAGAATGGTTATAGAACTGGATATATGATGCCAGAGAAGTATACGGCCACTGCTGGCATTGGTGCCGATGGTCAAGTCGTCGCGGAAGGCGGTGTTCGTACACTTGGATTTGTTGATATGCCCCTTTGCACTGTGGGGAGAGTCTTTAGCGAGGCTCGCGATCACCACGAAGAATATGTGGACGGGTTCAAAACATACCCCTGTGGAGATGGTACCTTGACTCCCCAAGAGATGACTGCATTTGGCTTCTCTTAGTGGCTCCCACACTGCCTAAGGCGAGACGGTTCTGGGCCTCGCAGGGCGGCATTGATTTAAATCTCATGAGCACGACACCAATGTTATGGCCTAGTGTATAACTGTTAGGTTAGAGGCACCTCATGGACTACAGCTAGGTACTAAGGCAGCATGAATGATTTTGTTTCTTAAATAGCTAGGTATATACTTTGTGTTACTTTTGTTAACTTTCTGACTCTCGCTTGTTCACCTGAGCCATGTATCAGGCGAGGTGCTGCCGTTAATGTTGTCTACACGGTTCGCACTTGCATGCCACTTATCGTAAGCGAGTAAGCACATCAAAATTCGGGCTGTGTACCGGTTGCCTTGCCCGTGCAACGTCTGACCAAGAACCATGCTTGTGATGAATAATGGTGATACAATCTTGCATTCTGGCTTCGGCAGTGATATGATATCAAGACTAACTTGCCCGGGAGTCATTACCTGATTTGAGAGGAGCATCCCGAGCCAAGAATCAGCGCGTCCTGATAAAAGCGGACGCCGACAGTGGGATGTGGATCAATCTGACGGATCAAAGAACTGATACTCTAGTGGTTCCGGGAATCCGTCGTAATCTTGCCTTAATAAATCCCGATTCCACGGTTCGTAAGCGCACTCGTGGAGATTAAATGGCGCTTGGTGCCGAGAACAAACGCCAAGCCGGTTGTAATGGGCCGAAAATCCTTTCCATCAGCATTATCTGAGCGATGAAGACTCAAATTGGGCAAGCACTTAATTAGCGGTAATAATAGTGCCGTTAGCCGAGACTGTCCTGCCTACATCACTGGTCATACGAGCATCTGTTAATGGGATGTCCTCGGAATCTGTGTCTTGGCAATGGAGGCTGCCGAACAGATGTCTTGGCAATAGAGGATTCACTCGTACGAGCTTAGGCAGTTTGGTGATTAGCTGATTTGACGATACTCTGCGGATGTCAGAAGCCGTGAAATTGGAGCTAGATCTGCTGATACATGCCTTCTCATACAAACTGAATCTCGCATGGATGGAGCGGCAGAAGGAAACCGTGGGCACAATGGAGAGAGAGACCACTGAAGATGGCTCGTTCGTATTGAAGATGCAAAATTCGTGTAAGGATTTTTGTCATTGCCTAGCGTGACAATGCGTGGGGCGAATTTATTCCACCTTGTTTCTCGAATTTAAACCGTTAGAATCCTGCACATAAAAGACTAGCCCCATGCCCACGGATCTTATCAGATTGATAATCTCATCAATCAACCCACATTTGACCAGCATTGTACGCAAAAATGGACGACAAGGCTAGAGCCACGGGTCAAGACCACTCGGTTGATGTGGAGGCACACAGGCCCTCCTCCATCATTGAGGAGAAGAATCGAGATTCTGGTGTGTTCTGAGATTGTTGACTCTTTCAAATGCAATCGATCTGATTTGCTGACGTGTATAACTTAGAGGATTCACGAACACACACAGAAGAGATTCTACACGCTGCTGGAGTCGGCCATCAGCCGGCTGACCCGACACTGCCATGCTTGACTGTGCGAATGTGGGTAATTGGTCTCGGCTTTTGCCTCATTGGCAGCGGCATCAATACGCTATACACCTTTAGGATGCCTTCTGTCACGCTGTCCCAGTCTGCAGTTCAGTTCCTCGCATATCCTGTCGGGAAATTCTGGGCTTTTGCTGTTCCTGATTGGGGTCTTACGATCTTTGGAAAGCGTCATAGCCTCAATCCTGGGCCATTCAACCACAAGGTCTGCTTTTGATTCGGGTCTCTTCGGTGACAAATGCATCATGGCTAAGCGGTTTACAGGAGAACATCTTGGTATATATCCTAGCCAACTTGAGTTTTTTGACCCGTCTGAGCGCCGACGTCTTGACCGAACAGCGTGTATTCTACGGCCTTCACCTCGGATGGGGGTTTGAAATCTTAATCACACTCGCAACCATTTTATATGGATTTTCTTTGGCTGGTCTTGGAAGATCCATCGTTGTGGAACCCAAGAGCTTGGTTTGGCCAGGCGTCTTAGGGGACACTGCTTTAAATAGTGCCCTTCATAATTCGGGCAAGGAGGATGAGAATGAGTAAGTGGAATTTCTAGGCAGTCGTGAGAGCCATTTGAAACTGACCGTGAAATCCACAGGAGCAAGTGGAATGGATCTCGATACAAGTTCTTCTTGATCGTTTTCTGTGCATCCTCCGTTTGGTATTGGTTCCCCGATTTCATCTTCCCTGCACTGGGCTACTTCACATGGATTTGCTGGATTGCCCCAAAGAACCCAGTGGTGAATCAAATCTTTGGAATGAAAAGCGGCATTGGTTTGCTTCCGTTCACTCTCGACTGTAAGTTTGACCTGTCCCCAAGTCTTCCAGCCGTGTTTAACGTTATCGAAGGGAGTCAGATCGCATACATCGGATCACCCCTCGTGGTTCCAACTTGGGCTATTCTCAACATTCTCGCTTCGCTTGTATTTTGGATCTACATAATCACTCCAGCACTGTACTATTCCAACGTCTGGTCCACGGCGTACTTTCCAATACAGAGCAACTCGATATTTGACAATCAAGGACATGAGTACAATGTCTCCAAGGTCATCAATAAGCTTGATGGCTTTACTATTAACATTGAAAAATATCATGAGTACTCACATGTAAGTGACCACAACTTCCAAGTCTGAAGTATGCTATTTACTCATAATATAAAAACGTAGATCTATCTGCCAGTGGTTTACGCACTCAATACCTTCGGTCTATGCTTTGCCTGCATCCCGTCGCTTTTCGTGTGGCTATTGCTCGAAAAGCGTGAGGAGATGAAGGCCGTATTCAAGACTTCAACCATTGCCAAATTCTTTGGAAATGGTACGACTGAAGTCGAAAACCCACAGACCCTATACAAGCCTGTACCAATGTGGTGGTATCTTGTCACTACAATTCTTGCGATTGGTGTGGGAATTTTCGCCTGCGAATTCTATCCCGTGCAACTGCACTGGTATGGAGTGCTTCTTGCCTTGGTCGTGTCTGCAGCCTTCTTTATTCCGGTATGTTTCAGAATCGAGTCCCTACCCGATGTTCAATAGGTTAATGGTATGCCTTAGCTTGCCTGGGTGTATGCCACAACAAACATGAAGGTTCAAATTGATGTATTCTGCCGCATTATTGCGGGGTACATCTGGGAGGCAAGGTTCTAGCCAACATCTGGTTCTTTGACTTGGGCTACATCTCTGGTATCAAAGGCTTATCATTTGCTCAAGATTTGAAACTTGGAATCTACTGCGATGTGAGTATTGGTTTGACGACCTGTCAAACACACACTAACTGTTACCAGATCCCACCCCGGCAGCTGTTTGCTGTCCAAATCGTTGGAATTGTGGTAGGAACCGTTGGCCAAGTTTCAGTTCTCAACTGGGCGCTAGGAAATATTCCCAACATTTGCACCAAAAAGGCCGAAAATGGGTTTACCTGCCCGTTCTCCCGCACTCACTTCAACACAAGCATGGTCTGGGGGGCGATTGGTCCTCGCCGATTCTTCGCACCCGGTGCCCTATACCGCCCACTGCTGTGGTTCTTTATGGTTGGTGCTATTCTTCCAGTTATTGTGTTCGTTTTCAAGCGAAGGTTATTCCCGAAAACGCGGTGGCTTCGTAAGGTTCATGTGCCCCTATTTCTGGGAGGCTTGAACTACATCCCTCCAGCGTCTGGAACTAACTACGGAAGTTGGGCCATTGTCGGGCTCATATTTGGGCTATGGATTAAACGCCATTCGAAAGGTTGGTGGCATCGGTACAACTTTGTCCTTAGCTCGGCCATGGACTGCTCCGTAGCTATTGCTGGCATCGTGATTTTCTTCACGGTATTCTACACGGGAGCCTCTGGAAATTTCAACTGGTGGGGGACAAAGGTCCATCAGGTAAGACAGCTGTGAAATTTCGAACGGATATGAGAATTGACGTCGTTTTAGGATACTTGTGACTGGGATGGATGCACTTACAAAGTATTGGATGCCGGGGCAAAGTTGGGGGAATAGGCTAGGACAAAAGCTCAAGCCCTTTCTGTGCCTCCAACCTTTGGATCAATTCTTATTATTACAACGAATGGCGCTGAATCTTGAAGGCGCAGAAAGTGCGCTGGTCTTTCTGAAGCGATCGGGATGTCACGCTCTACTGATATGAATCAAAATCTAGTTGGATGAGACACCGCAAGAGAAGTTGACCAGACATATTAATTAATCATCATTAACCACATAGAGCATGCAATTCCCCTAACCTCCACTGACTCAGACCACGTATCTTACCAAACCACCACGCCATTCTCCGTCATTCAAATAAAAGAATTAATTAAACTGCCCGGAACAAGTCACAGGGCCTCAGTTCACCCTGTTCACCCCGCAGCAGGCAGAGGTGGAGCAGTGGGCCCATCCAACGCAGGCAACAAGGCCAACACAGAACAAGTCAGCGGGTCGCGACCAGGTATTTAAGATAGAAAGAATCCATTCTTCTTTTCCTTTCATCCAACGCTCATCAATATTCTCCAGAATCTTGATCATGTACGATCCGCAAAATATCCTATGGCCAACCCCATACCCGCAGTGGGGGCCACCCAAGGTCCCGGAAAACTATCCTGAAGATCCGGACGCCTACGCAATCCAGCAGAGCGAGTACAATGAATCCGAATATGGTGAATGGGACCTTGAATCTGACAACGCAGACCCCCGGCGGCCCAAAACAAAAACCCCTCAACAGATTCTCCCGCTGATCGCCTCAATTCATTCCTCGACCGTCCACCCTCAACTCGAAAGCCCGTTGTTCCGGTTGCCTCTTGAGATCCGTTATGCCATCTGGGCATTGGTAACGGCTACTCATCGCGACCCTGATCGGCCCTACGACCGTCGAAGTCATCTATGGCGTCCCGACAATACGGGTCCCTACCGTGTTCGGACACAATTGCTCCGGACCTGCCGCGCTGTGTATTCAGAGGCATGGGACCTCCCATTGAAGCAGACTACGTTGGTCATCTTCGAAGGCTCCGAGTGCGACCGACCAAAGTGGAAATGGTGGTACCAGAACAAGCCTGGGATTGCTCTCTTTCACCTGCAGTCCTGGCAGCTGCTGCTGCTCCAGCGAATCGAGATGACCTTTCAGCAGATAAGACTGGACGGCGGTGGTGTTGGCGACTGGATCCAAAAGTTCGCCAAGGCCAGGTCATTGGCTACTGAGAACGTGGCACAGCTTGCTCAGGAGAAAGAGACCAGCGTCCGGCAGGATATCATTGACAGCATCTTGGCAAGGCCGGTATACGATATAACGGTCAAGCTGAATCCCCGTGACTGGTGGACTTGGACCGACGAACCACCCGTACTTAGTGAGGAACCAGGCGCAGCAGTCCGAGCCGAAAAACCGGGCCTTCGTCTAAGTGTCTTGATCCCACCAGCATGGACCGAACTTGCGGGGCTCTTCCGAAACGACTTGGTCTTCACACTCGTGCTTCAGACTTTCGGCGCCAAGCGGGCGCAGCTTGAACGTGTCGTAAACCTCGCCAAGGAGTGGCGATTTCAAGCACCGCTTGGGACCGACGGTGGCAGCAGAAGGGAGATGGTATGGGATGGGCGGGTTAGAGACGAAGGCTGGGAGCGCGAGATGCCAGAGACATTGGCGTGGATGGGAAAGGAGCCGTGGAAGGAAGGGTCAAAGAAGGTCGAGGTGATGAAGGTGAGGTATGTTTTGAGAGACGTCTCCAAGTGATAGATGTTTCAAGTTGAGAGAAACCATGGATTTTTTTCTGAGCATCTGCAAAGTTTGTTCGCGTCAAGTCAAGTATCAATAGGCATCCTCATAGCTGCTTTCAGAGATCTCAAAATGTAGTGAAGGTCGTTTCGTCTCAAGAAATGGCGTGTTCATCACACGTAGTCAATTCTCTAGTTTGACGACGCCAACGACGTTTAATCAATAAATTATCAGCGTCTTTCGTCCATCCTAGATGACGCTAGTAAGACTTCGACGGGACTACAGTCATATAGACCTTCTATTTTATTGGTAACAAGCGTCAGGCGCACGTTCGCTGTCCCGCTACGCTTCTTAGCTCATGAGTGGACTTCAACGTTGCCGCCACATGACGGCACAGCGTATCCGCGAAGTATGCTTAAATTTAAGGCCGGCGAGTACATGGAAATGTGTTGTTTGAGGCGTCATCTTAAATAGGAGCGCTCAACTGTTCCGTCTCTGCCGGATTACATTCGGCATCACGACAAGATCGGTGACTGGGAACAACTGCTTCCCGATATCAATTTAAGTGTTAGATCTTAGATTCTGACTTGGGGATCCTGGAAATAGGTATCATCTAGGTCTTGGGTTATTCACTAGCTATTCTCGTTGACTCTAGCCTCAGGGTTTGAGTGTAACACCTGTAAGCCCTAAATACACAAGACATCGCTACCTTATTCCATAAATCCATAGCTTCCCATCCACCTATAGATATAACCTCTTTCGACTCAACTTCTTCCAGACACCATTCTTGTCATCATCTTCGGTTGTTTGCCCTGTTTGCTCGGCTGAAGGAACCGTCTTGAGCGCAATATAGCCGGATTCATCCTCAGGGAAAATGTCTGTGAGCTGCACTCGTAAATGACCTAACATCCTTGCCCTGTCGGGCCCATCCAGGCTCGATCCACCAGTGGGTATGCCCATGTACGGATTATCTCGCGTCATAGAGCTCGCGAAGCCAAGTATGTCCGGCCCACGGATATAAAGCCCCAGGGCGAACCCAGCGATCGCCATAGCCTCGAGTATAAATGTAGTGACAACAAGCACGGCAACCCAATGTCTATTTGCACGGTAGACTTGGCGTCGGGTTGTGGCGGTTCCATCCGTAGAGTTCATGTATGTGGGTAGCAAAGAAAGTTCGTATTCTTGTGGTTGCTTTCTGAACATAACATTGGTGCGGTTGAGAGGATTGAATGTAGCCTCCCAGTATGTATTGAACGCAGTCGCAAGGCGTCTTGAGAGCGCTGTGAGATTGACTTTTGCCCAATCTTGCGGTTCTGGCGCTGCAAATGGATACGGGTCTCCTGCAATGTATCTGTCCGTTGGTGACGTTCTGTGTTGAGTGGATGGCCCTTCTGCATTTCTCCAATTGTCCAACACAAGCTTTCGAGTACTGTTCACCACTAGACCTTGCAAAGGGAAGTTATCCCTCGTATATTGGTCGTTGACACGCCGTTGACGCTGTGCTCTGCAGGTTGTCGAGGATGGAGACGAACTGCATTGAATGTCTGTGGCGAGGATCGTGGGATGCATAGTGCAATTGAACACTGCCATGTATGACGAGGTGGACTCGTGGCCATTAGACCAGTCGAGTGTAGCGTATAACATATACCCGGCAGCGTCACTCCTTAGATCTGGTGAGGCTTCGCGGGAAGTTGGAAATGTGACACTAGCGGCAAATGAATTGAAAGTGATGCGATCTGATGAGTTGAACAATGTAGTCGGGTCGAGTTCGTCGCGAGGGAAGTAGGCACTTGACTCGTTGACATGAATTCCAGTCCCGACAAGGCCGCAGTCGAAGTGAAAATATGACGACTCAATTGTGAAGTTGTATTGGCTGTCGCCGCTTGCGAAATCCAATCCTTGGATGGTAACTCCGAGTAAGGATGCGTAGTGATTATCGCCGCGGGCGAGCGCACCATGGTCAACATCGTAAGTCTTCCCGTCCGCTTGCCCATCCAGCCATTGCGGAATCCTGGGTAAATCCCAAAGATCCCTAGCTGAGCGCTTTTGCTTTGTCGAGGACAGCAGACTAGAAAGATAGAGTGTGTTAACGCTGACTTTGTTGGAATATACCATAGAAGAGCCAATGAAGCCTGACTGCCGATAGTTTGGGTATGAGTAATAGACAGTTCCATTGACCTGTGTTATATTCTCCCCCTTGTTAACCAGCCTTGCTGCACTCTGGCCCCCAATTGGAGACAGGGCCCAAGTCAAGAGAACCAGCAGTCCGATGAGCACCTGGGCGCGGACAACGAAGAGTCTTTCCAAGGCTCCAGCCAGACTTTGGCTGCCAAATATTTGCTCGAGTACTGCAAGCTTAATCCCGCCTTGCCTCTCTAAGCACCAGCGAGCAATGTTTCGATAGAAGCGGCTGGCTATCGCGGCGAAGAGAATCGGATATATTGTCGGGCCTAGGAGGG
Source organism: Ilyonectria sp. MPI-CAGE-AT-0026 (assembly GCA_020744155.1). NCBI lineage: Eukaryota > Fungi > Ascomycota > Sordariomycetes > Hypocreales > Nectriaceae > Ilyonectria > Ilyonectria sp. MPI-CAGE-AT-0026. Next base: position 1,084,908 of record JAGPNQ010000018.1, read on the forward strand.
ATATGTCCATTATCTTCTGTCCGTAGGGCGATAATGGCATTGCCTCGAGCCAAAGCGCGAGGTACGAGAGAACTGTGCGACACAATGCATCGGTTAGGTCATGGACTTAGTCACGGGCAATGATAGGAGGCGTTACCAAAGAAGCACACTGGCACAAGAGTCAAAACAAAGTCCCAGACTAGTCCCATCATATGCACGAATCCTTCTCGGCGGAGCTTCAGTGGGCCGTCATGCCAGTTGGTCGGTACGCTAGGCGCCGTCGTTGTTGTCCCGGGATCATCATTGTGCCCAGGACTATTCTCAATGTACAACGCATTGGAAACGGGCGAGTAAGACATCGTGGAAGTATGATAGAAGTTGGCGACAGCCCCCGCGGGGAATAATTTTGTGTAAAGAAGGCAGATGGATGCAGGTTTGATGATTCGTTCGTGGTTTTGGGAGTGCTGTGACCTCTGTACCCAGATGCTGCAGAAGGGCTCAGCTATATACACCAAGAACTCCACGTGATTAATTAGGAGAGTCAGTTTAAATCTCAAAGTGCAACATCTATACCAATCATTGGTGCCGACTTCATGCAGCTAGTTGGTGCCAAGGGGCGCCCAGCCCCGACGATGCAAAACTTGTACGACAAGGCTCGCAGGAGAAGGACCAGCTCCTTTTCCACTTCGATTAATGAAACTTGGGTCCAAGGGATTCGCAATGTCAAAGCCATTCATTTCAGAGACAAACCGGTTTCACTCTTTTATTTATCTTTCTCAATATCATTTGGTCCCCTACATGACTTGATAACTACAGCTGTGAACATCTACGTTATGGGAGGTCATTATCTGAGTTGCTATTATTAGACACGGCCTGAGGCTTGTGCGGCTGAATATGTTTGAGTAACTAACCACAAGGACTTTTCTAACCCGTGATTTTATTGGTGGCCTTGTTTGGACGGCGGTTACGCCCAACATCGCACAACGCCTCACCGGAAATATGACATCATTCGGCGCCTAAATTTGTTAATTTTATTTTGTACAGAATACCGTAAAAACTCGGTCAACTGGCGCGCCTAACTAGGATGCAGATCTTAGCGCCTGCAATCTTTTGCTGGAGGCCAGTTTTAATTTCCACGCCTAATCTTCAACTGAACACAAGGCCTCTGTTGCTGCTGCTGCCGCTATTAACTACAATTAACCGATACCGACTTTCTGGATGTAATATATACGTTATTGGTAGTTTATTTCATCTATTGAGGCTTTATATTAACTAATTAGGGCTCTTATACTAACTGTATAAATCATGGTCGACATCTTCAAAGGTTGTTGTGATGGGATGAGTGTTAGAAGGGAAGTTGGTCCCTTGACGATGGGAGACGTCTCCCTTATATCCTATTCCTCGGAATAAGGTTACTATCTCAAGGTTGTTGACTGCAGACAGCAAGGTCGTTGACTGCAGACAATAGGGTCGTTGACTGACCCTATTGTCTACAGACAGCAGGGTTGAGGTCAGAGGGGTTGAATAGAAGCTTCAGACAGAGACCGGTATGCAACAACCTTATTGTTCAGCTACTGTTTCTTCCGGTGCTGGGTGTAGCCCTTATTGTTTATTCCTACTGTTTGAGATTACTGTATGGCTTTGATCTATCTGATGATATTGAGTAAGGCTAAAAAAAACCAAATACTAACTGTATAAGGAATAAATTAACACTTTAGCCCCGGGTTTATATATTAGGCTGTATGCTAGTTGAGCCAGTTGACCGATTTTTTACGGTATGGAGTGTGACGCAAAAGAATTTACTTCACAACATAATACGCAACCTGGCACAAACGCCTCAAGAATGTCACAAGGAAACAGCAATATGAATAAACAGTCGGCTCATATGTAGCTAAATCACTACGAAGCATTGTATGAGAACGGACCCCAGCCAGGACCTCCGCTTGTGAGGGAACTCTCCCCCCTAGACCTCGCAATAGTCACTTTGCCGTCGCTGCAAGTATAGTCGATCTCCATATTTTCGAGATATCCTCCTCCTGGAGCCAGATCAAAGGTCTTATCCCCGAAAATGGGCAGTACCGCCTTGGCCGTGCCCTTTCCTGAAGTGTAGGCAAGACAAGCAGTTCCCGAGCCACTCCCTCCCGACTTGATAAAGAACCGACCTGAGGCCTTTCCATCAACGGTGACGCTGATCGGAGCCTTAAGGCCTTCTGCCTTCACGCCAACTGATGTCTTGAGTCCTTTGTATGCAAAATTGACGCTCTTCTTGTCGAAATCAAGACTGCTAGCACCGGATACTTCAACGGTGGTGACGGTTATGCTGGGCAACTTGAAGAGTTGCTTCTTCATGAGCTTGCGTGTGCTGGGAATATCGAGGCTCCACGAGTGGCCGATCAAGCAGGGGTCCATAGGGATGCTGGATCCAGAGCAGGAACGAGAACCAGAGCCGGGGGATGAAGCGGTAGGTTTCGGAGCTGAACTAGTAGCGGTGGACGCGGATTTTGCTGGGCACTTGGCCGAGTGCCCCTTTTTCGGGCTCTTTTTGCAGCAATTGCCATCCTTATACTGCTGGATATAGTGAATTTTCGTTTTATCAGAGGCCTTGTTCTCGGTTGAGGTGAATAGTATTCGAATACTCTGAGGGCCGCTGGCACATGGGATTTTCAATATGCCTTCGGAGCCGTCGCTAGAATCACCAGTAGGGACGTATTTCCAGAACTCTTCACCTTTTCGAAGCCATGCTATTCGTTGCTTCTCCGTGGCCGAGGAGTAGATCTTGACCTTCTGCCCGGCGTCGAGCTGCAACTCGAAGCCAGACATGGTAAAGGGGACCGTCTTTAACTCTACCGTTCCCTTGGTCTTATCGTCGTTCATGGACCAAACCGCCTTGGCATATTTAGGCGGGTTCTGGACCACATCTTTTTTGTCATTTGTGTCGTAGATGCGGTTGAAAGAGAATTGGAGCGCGAAAATGAAGAATTTGTCGCTGAATCTGGGAATGGCGCTCAGTCGGGCTCGCTCGTCGTCGTCGCTGGCCTTGAAGGTCGTCGACATAACAAACTCGTGCAGGTGGACAATTCCCCAAGCCCACTCAAGCGACTGAAACCACAGGGCGGGGACGTATCTCTTCTGCTTCCAGATAGGCACGTCAGGCTGGTAGGTTGTCTCAGTGTGCACCTCGGCGTTGGCGTTAGGAAAGACGACGTTGCTGAAGTAGTCGGCCGAGGCGTCCAACACCCAATCAGTCGGTGTATGTCTCGGTCCATATCCAAGCACTGATCTTTGGACGCATTGATATATCTCTTGGGCAACACCTTGCATGTCCACAGGCGTCATCTCGCTGCCTGGGTTGGCTGCCCACCACCTGAATTTTCGGATCTGGCATGGACCGTGAGGCTCGGGCATGAGGGTTCTAAGCGCTTCGTTTCTGGCATGGTTGCTAGCTCCGAGAATAATGACTATGTCGGGCGGCGTGGTCAATGTACCGTAGATGGTGATGCTCCGGACAATTGCTTCATTGAGGTGGTCGTCGATAATGCCGACACTGCCCTGCCACTTATCGGTATACACCACCGTCACCCTAGTCGTACCTATAGTCTGCGGGTAGCCTGGGTACATGTGACAGTTTGCGTTAACAGTGCCAGACTCTCCAGGTTTGATGGATGGCCAGAAGGATGCGCAGTTGAAGCCGGCAGCCTGAACTGCGGCCATAGGCAAGGACGCCCCGAGCAGGAGGCTTTTCAGCAACATTTTGGTAGATGATCAACATCCACGCCAAGGGCAAGGAGACGAACGAATCGAATAAGGGATTTCTTGGTCCAGCCGTTGACGAGCTCTAGTCGCAGATGGACAATGAAAAGGTAATGGAGACGCCTTTATGATGGTCGACTACAGCGCAGCAGCACGACAGTGGCGGAGCGCCAGCCACATACCGTTGATGATCCTGATATAGCACTACGCAGTTGGGCGTTTGGCTGGTGGCTGGCAGAGCTGAACTAGCCCGGGTTGCTTTTGCTCCTATCACATTTCATTCCGTGGCTGGCGACGGATGCCGGCCTTTGTGCTCGTGTTCCAGAGTCAGCCCCAGCTCAGGCCGACAGAGCTGACGGCCACGCTATTGGAGTACGGATTTCTGGACTTGCCGAGCTGGAAGCAGCTAGTTCGGATGTGGCCGTCAGGAATTTTACGCCCATGATTCGCAATGACGCTCATCGTCACGAGTCTCAGCCTTATAAGCTCGCATACCAGACCGAATGTGCGGGGCAATGATGGCAGGGATAATTGTTCAAGGCGGGCGGCAGTAGGAGCCATAAAAGAGGAGAGGAGAGATGAAAGAAATGCATGCTAGTGCGATCCATTGCTCTCGCTCTCTCTAAGAGTCAGTCCAAGTCGACGATAGCATCAAGCACCGTCCGCCAAGCAAGTGGCCCAAAATCCCAACCAAGGGGGATGGTGAGCTAGGCGCCAAATTTTAGGGGAGGAATGCAGTATCACACAGTGACCGGCCTTGCCTCGTATTCATTATGCAACATGTCTCAGTGCCACCACGAGGCATTTCTTTCGCCGTAAATGCACGGAGCCTTTTTGCCGGGTGTTCCGTCGGGATAGGACTTGAGCGACGAGACAAAATGCGAAAATAATGCAAATTCTGCGTGATGATTGGTAGATCTCGTTCACGTCGTGGTGGCTAACTGGATCATCTCGGCATCGGCTACCTCGCTTTTCGTATACCAGACGAAGTATCACTCAATTGGTCTGGGATTTAGACACATATTCACCGTCCACGAGAGATTGCAGCTTCACTAGCGAAAGTCAACGCATCCGTTTGTCCATTCTCAATTGCAACCACGAAGCTAGATACTACCCTACGACGCAAGAAGAAAGAAGTAACACTCTGTACACATATCCTCATCCCTCTCAATACCTTCAGAATTTCTCAGTCGGTCTTTCCTCTATTCCCGAATATCTAAGTCTTGAAAACAATCATTTGCGGACCGTGCTTTGCGCGGTGATCTAGCTGGTTGAGCTCCCGAATAAGTTGCTTTGTTTGCCGCGACGTCCTCCTAAATTACGCCGCAGGAGCCTCTGCTGGAGTCTCTGCTGGAGCATCTGGAGGCGCCTCACCTGGAGGCGCCGCCTCTGCTACAGGAGGATCGAACGCGGCGGCTTCCAAAGCAATTTCGCCGACTGTGCCCCCAGACACAGCACCGCCATCCACGTTCAGAGCCGCAGCCGTAGACAGCTTCGAGTAGGTCAGAATCTGCTCATCACTCGAGCTTTTGGCGCTGTTAGTATTTGAAGGTATATTGCAAGGAAGAAGGGCTCATACGGATTGAGAACCATGATTTGGCCGTTTTGGCAATGCGGCCCAGTAGCGCAGTAGAAGAACGTCGGGTCTGTACTCGTCACAGGCATATTGAAGGTGCCAACAGTTGTCTGGCCCGCCTCATACGGAACGTGACCGCTATGGATCGCGGCAGGGTCTGATAATTGCAGTGGCGTGCATGGTGCGTCTGCACTACTCTGGGTAACGGTGTGGTTACCCGAGCTAAATTGAAACTGAATAACATCACCGACAGCTGCCTGGACCGAATTCGGAACGAAGGTGTCTTGCGTGCCGCCGACGATGACTGTTATCAATTTATTCGCCCTCTTGTTGAGGACAGGAAGACTCCTTCTGACTGGTCAAGTGTTAGCTAGGATACTTGAGCAGGCTTGGAGGCCATGATCGTACTTCTGAAGGGCGGGCTGCCAGGTGCGGTTGGAGGGAGGAGAACCAGCGGCTGCGGTATAGCAGTAGCCACAGCAGCTAGAAGAAATATCAACCAAGTCTGCATGATTAAATGATGGTGGAAAAATTAACTAGAAAAAAGGAGGGTCGAAGTGAAAGACGAGAAGTGAGGCCTGCTCAACGATGTCGGTCTAACGAGTGACGAAGAGAACACACGATATTAATTTTGCGACCAGCTTGCTACAGATTTGCTTTGTGAGGTGAGGTCAACAAGGAGGGACATGAGATCATGATATGGAGCAGATATCAATCAGAGATTTCCGGCGTCTCCGCCGTCACGTCATGCCCGCGCGCATTCCGCATTCCGATGCATTGAAAGCTTGTTAACCTCGGCCCCTTGGGTCCATTATCTGAGGCTTAGCAATCCCGATGACGAATTCCACCGTTTTCAATTGTCTGAAGTCGGTGTCAAGCTGTCTGATGTGTGCGCGTTCAGGATGGCTCCTGTAGTTTGAGGTTCTTCCGACTTGGCCTTACTGAGACTCTTGGCAGGTCGTTCAACCCTTGCATTTTTGTTCCATTGGATGTTCATTGCACTAGTGTCCACCTAGCCTAGCAACATTTCATGTTTCCAACTTGTGACATATGGCCGTTTGCCCCTGTCACGGCTTCAGATCGACTCCACTTGTGAGTGACAGCTCCTCCAACAACCAATTCTCAAACAAGAAATGAAATACAGTGGGACAAATCACAAGGCGGCGTAGGCGCCAAGTGTAACTTGACGGTGAAACCCGCTCGTTCTTCGGGGGTTTGTCGACATGATTTCCCTCAGATCTGCTAATCAGGACCCTTGTCTTCCGCTTTAGCATACTTATATCCATAAAATAACCTTTGGCGGACGTCGACAAGCCAAATTCGATCTTCTTTCCGGTGGTGATCATATTTCCGAGAACCAAGCCGGAACTAAACGTCGTCACCCCAACCACGTGTGCACAGCAAGCCACAGTCGCAGATCCGAAACTCATGTTTAAAACTCCAGTCCTATGAGCTTCTTGACCTTGTTTCCGGTGGCTTTCAACTCAACAATGCCAAGTGTCCACCAACGCCTCTTCTCCCAGCCTTCCTGGATGGGCAGTCTCTCCTCTTGGAAAACGGCGCGAATATAGTCGCATGGGACCTTATCGCCGTCACCAAGGACCTTGAGCAGTAGCGCGATCTCGCCGCAGGAGAGTTCGTGCTGTAGCGGGCCATAGAGGAGTTCAGGATTGTCCTCCTTCTGCCTTTCGATTCTTCTTCTTCTTAGAGCCGCAAGATCCTCGGCAGTGAGCGTCTTGCCATTCGACGATGAGGCTAGTATATCCCTGACAAGGTCTTGCTGCGCCGAGGAATTATCACCTTGGTTGTAGTCGCGACGACTCAGAGAAACGTCATGCTCAACGACGTTGGGCAGACCAAGTTGGTCAAGGTTCAGAACTCTTTCGCCTGTTGAATCCACTTGTCCCGGCGTCCGCATCCCAAATGCCGAGAACGCAATAGCCCAAGGATTGCAAACAAAGTACCACACACTCCCCAAGAAAGAACGCGGCTTTGTGGCAGCGGCGTTGGCCAACGCAGATTTCTTGTGCTCGAGGAAGATGGGATTGCTGAACATGGCGCCGAGGACGGATGACAGGCCAACCTCGTTCATTGCCGAAGTGAAATCGCCGAGACGAGCGTTCCGCCCATCGCGGGGAAGATAGCCATGGTTTGCGAGAGAATTAATCATCGGGCAGGGACTCCTCAAGTCGTTTGGGCCGGACCGGGCGTACACTCCTCTGGCGAGGGGCGCGGAGAGACGAGTCGTTGAGGACGCCATTGATGCTTGCTGAAGTCGGAAAACCCAGGTATTCACAGTGATAGTGGACTGAAACGAGCCAAGAAGCGAGAGGGACGTAGAATATATCACTGCACAATGTCGAAGATCTTCCAGCCTTGAAGCCAAAGATCTCTTGGGTGTTCCTCGGGTGGACAACAACAGCTAGAGAATATCTTCAAGGTGTGGAAGGTGGAAGAGAAACTCGGCTTACGGTCACTTGTTTGAAGAAGCGGGGTCTTATCTTATCAACAATACAACGTATTGAGATGCAGTAAATCACAATATGCTTTGTCGTCATGCTGACCGCCTCTGGGTATTCGACAGTGACTAACCCCTCATTGTGGAAGGGACCAATAGGGGCAGTCGATATTTCAAGGAAATCCTTTGGTTTTACGCCTCTTTTCTTCACGTGTCAAGCCTTGGGTTCTTTTAATTCACATGTAGGGCGCATTTACAGCGGCGGCTCGTGAGCCGGCAGCCAAACTTGCAACAATATCCGAGTCTCGCAAGGAAGGCCAAAGTCATATCTGTGAAAGACGCCTCGCCTCCAATACCTGTATCATCGGGTATCATTCCATTCGACCACTGAACAATCGAAACACCAAAAGACGCGCCAAGTCCCCCATTGGATTCATTGGGCTGCGAAAGGCGACCCCGTCTTCGAGTCTCGCGGCCCAAGAAGCGGGAAAACATACACCTTGTCGTGTCCACTTCTCATCCACGGATTAACTGCATTTGCAAAAGGCGCGTGCGTGGCATCTAAACTCGGTTTAGAAGCTGAATGAGGCCACAGCTGAGATGTGAGAGGCTTGCACATGGTCTTTTCTTTATGCTGAGTGGCCCACCAATGATTTAAGCAGTATTTGATTTATTAGAGAAAGTAGTGGAGCGCTGTAGCTTGAGCTCGGTCTTGTGGCGTCAGCCCGCATCTAGACCCTGACTTCCTAGTCCTAGCGGCTCCAAGGCGGTCAACCAAGACGGTGAGATCGACAAAACTCCAAGAAGAGCAGTCTTGGGTGTATCGTTTGTACTAGGTCTCTTATTGCTTGGTTCACAACAAAGATGTGACGCCCTTCTGAACAGCCTCCAATTTCTGCGTCAGTTCCTCCCAAACCCGATTCTGCAACTCAGCCCCCGCGGAGCCCTCGGTGAGCCCTTTAGTAACTGTGATGTTACAATCTGGCAGATACTGGCCGTGGGTCTCTGGTCCGGCGCTCGCGCCGTATACGAGGGTGCGGGAGCCGACTTCAGTCTGGCGAGCCAACATTTTGAGGGCGAGGCGGACGACACGAGAGTCGCGTTCACGATGAAGCTCGCTCTGACAAAACCTAGAACCCGATTTTTTGAGCAGATTTCTTCAACAATACACGGAATACTTACCCAGGTGATACGCAGTTGATAATGACGTTATTAGACTTCAAGGGCGAGAGAGATGCAAATTGTTTGATGACGAGAATTTCCAGCAATTTTGAGACATTGTACCGATCTGACATATTGGAAGTGCTTTTGTCGTTCAGGGTTGCGAACAGCTTTCCTGCAGGGGCGTCGCGCTCGTTGAATTTAGCCACTTCGTACAGCTCCGAGGCTGTGACCGTTAAATGAGTTTGCGTATGGAGGCGTTTGGCGGTTTCACTAAGCTTCGGGTGCAGAAGGACGGCCAAAAGACTGAGCGATACAACATTCGTGGTAATAGTCTCCTCGTTGTCTTCTGTCGTCCTGAACTCGGTCGTAGCTAGGCCTGCGTTGAGGACGAGGGAGTCTAGGCGGGGCAGTTCACTCTTGGCCCTTTCCGCGAAAGCTTGGACGGACGCGTAGGAGCTCATGTCGAGTTTCCAGACAAGTAATGTTTGCGGTGGACAAGAGGTGCTTTCTTGTATGTCCTTGGCGGCGGCGTTGGCTTTCTCGATATTCCGACATGCGAGAATGACCTGGGTTGCTCCTAGACGAACCATCCAACGACTGGCTTCCAATCCCAAACCCACATTGCTACCAGTGACGATGACAGTTTTCCCTTTGAAGGAAGCGGTCGGTACAGGTGGCTCCGAGAAAAATTGTCGATGAATGAAGTTGAACAAGAGTACCATAGTGGTTTTCTTGAATGAAATGAAGTTGATAACTGGTGTTTGGTTGGGTGGCGAGGTGATGGTCTTGTGTGTTCGAGGGGAACAATGCGAGGGACGGCGCGACACTATTTAACACACTTCCAGACGCTCTGCCTAATAGCCCAGCCAAATCTCTTGCGGACTTTGGGTCCAAAAATTCCACATCTAGGTCCTGATCGGTAACGCAGGCCAAAATGGCCGGCAGCCTGCATGAAGTACTGGCTTTGTACTGAGCCAGATGATGGGCTGCCGGCCATTTTGGCCGGCATTACCAATCAGGACCCTAACTAGTTCAAATTTCGTCTTTCCATGACAGTCCAAGTCATACGTGGAAGCCCGATTCGATGCACCTCGACGCACCTCGATTAACACGAGGCGGACTGGACGGCCGGGTGGCATCTTAAACTAGTCCAAACAAAGTAACCGAGCACCTGGGTCACGGCCCCACCCAGCTTTCTTAGCGCTTCGCATCGGCCGGCGGAATCGGACGGTTTTTAAACCCGCCGAACTCCACCCAACGACGTATAACAATGTCACCCTCGGTTACTTCTTTTGAACAAGCTCTATCTTGGATGCTCCTACAGTCAAACAATGGATGCCGCAGCTCCGTTCAAGGTGGTTTCCCAGGGCGATTATGCCCGAAGGATTCGAGCTTCGCAACGTCGGCCTTCGCACACGAAGTCCACTTCCGGCTGTCTGATGTGTAAGGCGAAAAAGGTCAAGGTCTGCACCAATTTCGACCCGATCTACACTGAAACTGACATGCGTAAAGTGTGACGAAGCGAAGCCAATATGTGTCAGGTGCCAAAGAAATGGCCGGCAGTGCGCTTATCCCCAGCCAGGCATCTGCAAAGCTACCCCATCCTACTCAACCTCCATGTGCCGTCAAAATTCAGGTAGCGCTTTATCTGTACTAAGCGCTGTTACCATTGTCCCTTTCTCTTCTCCTAACGCAAATAACGGTACCCCCAGTGTGTATCTCATGCAGCATTTACATCAAGACTGGGACCAAATATTCGACATCCCCTGCAGCCCAGAAATCCTCTCGTTGTTTAAATCGCACTCCCTCGTTCGCAACACCATCCTCGCCATTACGGCGTGTCATCTTCGACATGTTTCGCCTGGAGTCATTCACCATCGAGTAGCGGAGCATTTCCAGCAGTCCCTCGCGCTTCACGACTACCAGGCCACTCTAGATACACCTCGGCAGGAGCTGGGCCAGTCCGATGTGGATGTGTTACTTGTGAGCGCCGTCTTGCTGAACATTCTGGCTCTTACACTTCCAGAATCTGGGACTTCCGAAGTGAGTGATTCATGGGTTTTCAGTCTTCGCCAAGACAGACTAGGCTGGCTAGCCTTGCAGGCCGGTCTTCGGCCATTGATCGTGTCCATGTGGGGACAGGAGGAGGCAAATCTGAAGAGATCGCTGGATTTTCTTAGTAGAGTTTTTCTCGGGGTCGACAATGGGAACTGGGCACCAGCGCGACCGACTCATAATCTGGACGGAGTCCCTGGCACTTGGATTAAAGTCTTTGGTCTCGACAAAGGCCCAGATGATGAAAATGAGGTAAACTCGGACGATATTTTCCGCGCGCCCGTTACAGTCTTGATATGGTTACGAAAGCTAGAGCCCGTTCGACGAAATGTCTTGCTCAACTTCACATTTCTTAGCAAGATGAACACAAAGCTCCGCGACATGCTGTTCACCAGAGACGAGAGAGCTCTGTGGCTGTTTGGATATTGGCTAGGACTCATGAGCGGATTCAAAGGTGTATGGTGGTGTGATAAACGTGTGGAGAGAGACTATCAAGCGATTCTCATATGGCTTGAGCACCTCCGTCTTGATGACCGACCTGGCATGGAAGGGAAGCTGTGGAAAGAATTGATGATGGATATTAAATTAGCGCCAGTATTTATTCAGCTGTGAGAATCAAACTAATACATAGCATATACTTAATAGCCACTCCAATCGCATATGTCATAACGATTGCAAACATGCATATGAACATCTAGTTCACAGCCCATAAATAGTGCCAGTCATACAAGCTCGAAACGACCTCGCCGAATAAGACGCTGAATATTGTGTTCTTATTCTACTTATCCTAAAAATAAAGAGTATTCCTATCCTTCATATTCCTCAACGTGACACTTTGTTTCTGTTTAGGGAACCTATTCGTCAGTGATTTTTTATAACGGTGTTGATCATTCTCCAATTCACTCAATCCAATCAGTCATACACCTCCGATTCTCTTCTAAGCAACACTTAGTAGACACGTCTACCAGGTTTCCAAACTGATTCTATGCCGTAGTAAATCGGAACAGGCCGGTATAGGATAGATCATCACCTCCCTTCTTCCTTCTTGCGTGCAGTCAAATACGTGGTCTAAACAGATGCCACGGATGCTCCCATTGGACCCAAAACGGTATTGAGGTAGTATGTCTGGCCGTGCAGCTGGTGAGAGTTTGTGGGTCTGGATGTTTTATCATCTTGGTGTTTAATACAAACTTTCAATGCAGAGCGTGGTGAGTAGAAAATTTCGCCCGGCGCGTGAGTATTCTTTACATGCAAGATCGGTCTTATGAGTGCCTAACCAAACCAAGCTATAACAGCCACTTACTTCTCCTGACTTTGAACAAACGACGGCTAGATGCTATATGCATTAGGGCTTATTGCAAAAATCTACTTGAATATCAGCTAAAGAGCCGGTTCGCGTGCGGTTCTATCTTCACTACTTTCTTCCGTACGTTCTTCCATACTTTCGTTCAATATTTGGGCCTGAACCTCCGTCAAATCTAGAGTGTGTCCTCTGTATTCATATTATGTTCCAGGTCGCACTTCACAGGGCTCACTGAATCCAAGTTCAAGGCGGTTCCAACAAATGTCAATTAAACTACGAAATTATACAATCTAGATTTATCTTGAATTATCCTACCACACTTTCCCATTCAATTTCTTTCCATGAATTCCATTAACGAGCTGTGGACTTCGTGACCTCTTAGACCCAAACAATCTCTCAAAAGTCTGGACCACGAAGACCTGGATGATCAAAATAACGAGCCGCAGGAGATGGTCAATCAATCCTAGGCGAGGCCTTCGACCTCTGCTGTAAGTTGAATCTTTGAAGTTGAATGGCAATCTTGCGCCCAGGTGCTCTTGGGCAACATGAAGTCCGCTGCTGAACCCATCCTCATGGAAGCCGTACTTAGTCCAAGCTCCCGCATAACTGATCCCTCGAGTGTTTTGAATATGTCTCAGAAGCTTTTGTGCACGGATAGCCAACGGGGTATATAGAGGATGAGAGTAATAATAGCGCCCTTGGATCGTCTCTGGCCGAGGCTTGAAGATAGGGTTGAGGGTAACAAGGACGTCGCCAAATGTTTCTCGGGGTATGTGTTGGAGAATGTTCATGTTGTAGGTTAATGAAACCTTATCAATGTTTGTTTTCCGTGTCGACGGTGAGGATAGGGTGAGATAGTTCCAACTAGTCCAGGCTTTCCGCCTGGTTGGCATCAAGGATAGATCAGAGTGCAGGACAGCCTCATTCTGTGAAGTTTGGAAGCACGACAGAATGGACATTTCTTCCTCAGTGGCGGAAGACCGTATAAGGTCCAGTGCTTCATCACCGTGGGTTGCCATAATGACATGATCAAACACTGCCGAAGTGCCGTTCTCCAAATGGAGCCTTACTCGGCCATCACTTTCGCTGGAAACGCGCTGAACTGGTGTTTTCAAGAAGACGTGGTTTGGGGGGAAACCTTTCATCACCGCGTCAACGTATGACTTGGATCCATCCTTCAAAGTGAGCCACTGAGGTCGAGCAGAGACTGTCGATAATAGATGGTGATTCCAGCTGCATCCAAGGTCAGTTAGATTCTTATGGGAACTTCGGTCCACAACAACTCACAGGAAGCGGACAAGTGTTACAGCCGGAAAGTCCAATGTGCACTTGTCTGGGCTTGTGCTCCAAACCGCCGCCGTCATGGGAATGAGATACTCATCTCGGAATGCTTCCGAATAACCTTCGCGATCCAGGTAGTCTCCGATTGTCTCCTCCTTGCTCAGATGATTCATCATGGCATTTCCGACGTGGCAATGATGCTTGTCCTCTTCTTCATTGATGAGCATGTCAAGTGCGAATTGGTTGAAGCGAATGATGTCAAAGATCATTCGCCACATTCGTGGTGATAGTATGTTTCTCCTTTGACAGAAAAGCGATGTCAAACTTGACCCTGCCCATTCAAAGACGCCACGATCCCGAGATACACTGAAGGTCATTTCCGTGGGCTCGGTTTTTACGCCGACCTTGTCTAAAAAACTGATGAAATTTGCTGTGAGGGCGGTGAGCACAACGAAAATGTTGTCGGAGTTCAATAAACATACGGTATGTGGCCTCGTTCAACACGATGAAGCCGGTGTCGACAGCCGTGGTATATTTTCCCTTTTTAAATTGGACTGTGTTGGTGTGGCCACCCAGCCGGTCGGCGGCCTCATACATGTAGACGTCATGATATGTCTTGTTCAATGCCCACAGAGCTCCAATACCCGCGCAGCCGCTGCCGATGATGGCGACCTTCTTCCTGACGAAATAATCAGTTGACCCGTGCATGGGGGGCTGGGCCTCGTAACGACGATGGGGCTGCGGGCAGGGATGGCCACTTTGTTGGGCCTGGGAGAGTGAGGAAGACAAAGGAGAAGCGGAAGAGCTGGAGCTGGAGATATAGATAATGACGTGGAATGAGGATAAGAGCTGGCGCATGTGATAGAGGAAAGCTAATGTCTCGGATCTGACAACATGATTGGCGCCGTGATGCGGCGCCCGACACGTCGGGCCGTGATTTGTGGTGACGAATGGAGCGGGTGGGACAGCGACGGAACTCACATATGCCGTGGCTCTGGCATGGCGGCGGTGGCTGGCTGAATCTGCCGAAAACAGCGGTGCGCAGATGGGCAGGCGGTAAAGGGTACGCTACCTCGTACAGGTGTATCTGCGGGAGCGCACAATGGGAAAGGCGAGAGGATAATGTACGGAGGAGGTCTCCAGGACTCCCGAGAGCGTCAGGACGCGGAATGACATCTATGACGGCCTTCTCAACGATTGAGCTTGCCCCACTTACCTAGCCTTGCCTGGTCCGTCCCGGTTGTCCAGTACGTACCTCGCGCCACCGTGGCTGAGCCGGTAACGCTGGTCGAGTCTAATTTCGACACGCAAATTCTCACATCGCGAGCCACAGCCATTACATGCCTCGAGCAGAGTTTGCACAGAGACAATTGAGACAACTTCTCAGGGAGGGGGGGTTGCAATTCAGGAATGCAAACGAGATACAGCATTTCACGGGCTTTAGAGCCGCTTCACAAGCTATAGAACCTGAGGCCAAGGCCAGGGTATGTCGAACACTCAACGGGATCGGTTAACGTGAAATCGAGTCACCAATTCTTAAAAGCGCCGTGCAGGAAACCTGCTTTGATCTGCTCGGAGTGTTTCAACTCGACGCTATTGACCAAGGTCATAACGTAGAGCCGCTTTTCTTCGCAATCCGAGGTATTCAACTTTCTATGAAGAGAAAAGAGAAAAAGGATAAAATTGCAGCTCGCTGTTCGAGGTAATATCCCCGCTGCTTCGGCGTGCACGGGCCATGTAAATCACGTGCGATCCAATGTGGCTGGGCTCAAAGTTCATTGGCTGACCATGCATGTCATACGCAGGCAACCAGCCGTAACTCTGGCAAGACAATCCTGGCTGACGAAGACGACTAATAGGCACGACCCATCTTCCACAAGACATCATCCTAGGGTTGCGCCATAGACTCTCCATCTTCAGTTGCTTTCTCCGCTCGCTTTCTGATTCATCTACGCAAGCTACCGTCCTCGTTTGCGCTCGCGCCTGCCGTTGTCCTACCTCAATCGACCGTCCCCAGCCTCCCTCCACCATGGCGAACCCCCTCGATACCGACGCTGGCTCCGAGCTCTTCGGCTCCTACGAGGCCGAGTTTAAGCTCGTCCAGGCCGATTTGACCGAGAAACTCGACCAGATCCCCGAGCTCGCCGGCGAGCCGCGGAAGGCCGCCATCAGCCAAGCCGAGCGTGCCCTCGAGGAGGCCGACGAATTGGTACGTCGCCCATCAATGTGGCCCAACAGAACCCTCTTCCGATGCGTTTACAACGTGCTAACAATATCTGCCTGTTAGTTGGGACAAATGCGCCTGGAGAAACAAAATATCCCAACCAGCTCTCGCACCAAGGTCAACCAACGCTTCCGCAACTACGAGTCCGATACCGACGAGGCCCGACGCAAACTGACGTCGCTCTCCTCCGACCGTTCTGCCCTGTTTGGGTCGCGCTACACCGACGACCCCGCTGGGTCTTCCGATATTCACATGGAACAGCGCCAGCAACTGTTGTCGGGAACCGACCGTCTCGACCGCAGCACTCAGCGTCTCAAGGCAAGCCAGGCGCTCGCCAACGAGACGGAGAGTATCGGCGCGGGCACTCTGGCAGACCTGAGCAGGCAGCGAGAAGTTATCGAGCATACACATCACACTCTCCTCCAAAGTGAGGGTTATGTTGACAGGAGTGTCAAGACTCTTCGGGGGATGGCACGTAGGTAAAGTAGACCCTTGAGATGACCACATTCGGCCAGGTACTGACTATATGATAAACAGGATGGCTACAAATCGGGTGATTACGATCGCCATCATCACAGTGTTGGTTATTCTTATTATTGCGGTTATTTTCAGCAAGTTCAGATGAGCTGGGTTTGAGCATTGGAGTTCCGGCAGTGACGATCGGTTTTTGTTTGCATGGAAGTTTTCCTGCTGTCCGAGGTCTACATGTACTCTCGTTGTGTGAAGGAGGCGAAAGGGACCGTTATCATTCTAGAAGTAGACCAGGGTTTATGTTGCATTGCTTGAATGAGACATACTTCGCGATCATCCACCGTTACGACGTTCCACCACGGACTCCGTTTGTTTTTTATTTACTTACGTTCTCGCTCCTTCGGGTAGTAAGTACGCTGTCTAACGGAATTATCATGTCAGCGTGTAATGAATTGCCACGTCATGCGCTCAAGCGAATGTCAATAACGATGGCTGCTGGTAGATCTATGTCTCTCAAATGCGAGGAACTAGGAGTTGGGCAGGGTTCATCTGGCCACATCACAAAAGCCTCGGTCCAGAGAGGAGTCAACGAAAGCAATTGGACTATGTTGACTTCCTCTCGGTAGCAGGAGACATTTGCGACTATTATTGACCCTTCAGTTGTAGGTCAGTTGCGAGGCCACGACAGAGCTCCGTCGCAAGTCTCAGATCGAAACGCCGTGGAGCCTCCGGGGTGCATCCGAGATTTAGCCGGTCGCCCAGCAAGGGCTACGAACTCCAGCCTCTCTCTTTGTTCTTCTTCTCGCAAAAACCTTTCCCTCCCGCACACAACACCTCCCAACTCACTCCGCACCACTCCGCCTCCACCTCCCTCCCACACGACTCTTTCCCTCCTGGCATTCTACTTCTTCCCTTTGCACACTTGGTGCATCCAATTCTTGCTTTCTGTATACCTGCGAAGCATTCCCTTGGAGCTTGCTACGTGCTGAACGTGGCCTTATGACCTGCGATGTCTGAATTTCTCGGGTAGGCTGGACGTGGTCATCGACACCTGTCTACGCCCGCTTACGCAGCTACAGGTCTCGTATTTCTCTCATCTCAAAAAGCGATATTCGGTATGTCCTCATCTCCCCGCACCTTGGCGCGCGACATCGCTGACCTCCAGACCAGCTATGTCGGTACCCTCCATGAGATCAACTCGGACGAGTCAACAGTGTCTCTCGAGAATGTGAGGTCCTTCGGAACAGAAGGCCGTAAAGGCCGGCCAGACGAAGAGATTTCTCCCTCCGACCAGGTGTACGAGTACATCGTCTTCCGAGGCAGTGATGTGAAGGACCTGCGAATTGAGGACCACCCGAGCATCAAGGAGAACAAGCCCCCGGCTGTTCCTGATGACCCAGCCATCGTCGGCGTGAGTACCCTCAACCTCCCTTGCCAATCCCCCTTCCTCCATATGATGAAATATTCCGGATGTAAATCATGTCACTGCGGAAAAGCGCAAAAACGATGTCGAAATTTCCGTTGCCTTCCTTCTGATCTTGGAGAATCTCATGCTATCTTGTGTTGCGTCTCTATTCTGAGCAATGTGCTAACCAATTGCTCAAGGCTCGCGCTCGCCCTGGTGCTCAGCCACCAACCCAGAATGCTCCTCCAGCTCCTGCTGCCTTCGGCCAGAACCCGTACCCACCAAACAACTTCTATGGAGGCCCACCTCCTGGAAACTGGGGTCGTGGTGGAGCGCCCGGCCCTGGCCCAGGTCCAGGTCCCAACTTTGGCAACATGCCGTATCCTCCCCCTCCGGGATGGTTCCCTCCTGGCCAAGGCTTCCCTCCCGGTGGTCCTGGTGGTCCCAACATGCCCGGCGGTCCCAACGGTCCTGGCGGCCCCGGCGGCCCAGCACCATGGGGCAACTATCCTTTCCCTCCTGGTCCCGGTGGTCCTGGTGCGCCTGATGCTCCCCAAAACCAGCGGCCTACACCCGCCGCCGCTCCCCCTCAAGATTTGAAGCCCGCGCCGATTGGCCCCGGCGCTGAACGAGGAAAGAATGGAACGCCTGGTGGACAGGTACCAACCGAGCCGAAGTCTTTGGCTCAGGGCCCTAGACAGCACGCAAATGCTCCCCCTCCCCCTGTGGACTCGAAGCCTTCTGTTGAGGAGGTCAAACAGGTTGCTGCCAACCTGAGCTCGAACGGCCCCGCCGCCGACGCCAGCAAGTTGGTGCCTACCGGGCCCAAGAATCACCGAATCACCCCCGTGATCCCTCTCTCTGGATTAGCTGCGAAGCCTTTCCATCTTCCTGGCGCTACAGATCATACCGCTAAGCCCACTGCTACTGCTACGCCTGGCAACGTCCAGGATGCGACGAACGCGGCGAGAGCTGCTGTCGCCGTTGCTATGGCCCAACTTGGAAACAGTGGTGGCACCGCCATGGACAATTTGACCAACAAGGTCAACGAGATGAGGGTCAACGCTGTGCGAGGAGCCGCAGCTCCCCGTGCTCGAGGCCGCGGAGGCCGACCTCCCAATGCCAAGGTCGAGGTACCTGACTCGGACTTCGACTTTGCTCAGTCGAATGCCAAATTCAACAAGCAAGACATTGTTAAAGAGGCCATTGCTGGCTCTCCGTTGACCGAAACTCCGGAGGGCGATAACTTTGAAGCCCCTGAGCCCTCCGCTTCAGGCGATGCTCCCAACGCCTACAACAAGACGAGATCGTTTTTCGACAACATCTCGAGCGAAGCCAAGGAGCGAGCTGAGAATGGTGGCCAGAAGCCTGGTGGTCGTGAGTGGCGTGGCGAGGAGCAGAAGAAGAACATGGAGACCTTCGGCCAGGGCAGTGTGGACGGCGGATACCGCAACTACCGTGGACGAGGCCGAGGCCGTGGTCGTGGTGGTCGAGGAGGATTCAACCGCGGCGGTCGCGGTGGAAACCGACCTCAGTACCAGACAACGCCCACCCCTCAGTAATTATGTTGCATGGATACGACAGGACTGGCAAACATGAATTGGTCCAAGTCCATAATGGCAACCGGGGAACGACTTTGACGCCGGGCTTTACGTCGGCGTGAAGACGCAGATGGGGCCTCGGAGCCCACATCGAACGCAGTTTTCTAATCCCCTTGTATGATGTATCACAACTCGGACTTTTCGATGATATTTCTGCTGCCTCAAAGAGGCAGGACACGAATTTCCATTTTCCCTTATGGTGGCTTAGTGGATACCACCACCTCGTATCTGGGTTTGGGCCGTCAAAGGAATGGGGTCAGCGCGGCTCGGAGTTAGGATTGTATTGAAAGAAGACAGGGTTGCGGAGAAGAGGGGTCTCGCATTGCACGTTATTTTGGGAGGATTGTTTTGGCCTTTTGAATCGAAACGAGGCAGACGGCCTGGCATGGCCCGGTGCGGCTGCATACAAGAAATGACGACCTAGTTGATGAAGAGAAACAACACAAGGACAACTGAAAAGTGGGAATAGAGCTTGAGACACCACAGGCAGCCTGAAGCGAATTCCTGGCTGGCTGTCTGGACAAATACATTTTTATCAAACTCATACAAAGTACTCAACTTGTGATGTGAATGCTGCCTCGTATTGAAGTTTCAGTTGAGATCTGCGATTTCTAACAGACGTAGCCTCGAGGTTTGGTGGTTCCAGATTGGAGCAGTTATCGGGCGGTGCTATTTTTTCCCACACCCGCCCCATTCCAGGGCTGCCCCGCCAAACGTCATCGTAAGCCAGCGGCGTGACACATCGGTCAACCACGCCCAACTCACATTATAAGCCAAAGGCATTCAGTCCGGCCACAGTCGACTACGCGTCACCAAGACCTGAAGATAGTATCAGGTGAGGGAGAAGGTATATCCGACCTTGCATGCAACCTAGCTCGCTTCTGAGCGGCCACGCACAACATACCCGGGAGCTCTTTGTTCTGCCCCTCACTCGACGAGAAAAAAACACTCCAGTCGCTCAACATGTCGAGCAGGCAGCTTCGCAAGCTGCAGAAGCAAAAGGAGCTCGAGAAGACACAGGAGACAGCGGCGCACAACTCTGATGAGAGCGATGATGATCAGTCCCCGGTGGTTGCGCGGCCCCGTGCGAGCCTCTTCGCCGCGCTTGGCGGGGATGATGATGAGGGGCACGATGAGGAGGACGAGGCTGAGGCGGAGCCGCAACCCGCCCACGAGGTGAGCGAAGCACAGCCGCCCGCAGGTGGAAAGAGCAAGAAGAAGAAGAAAAAGAAGAAGAAGAAGGCCAAGGCGGCTCAAGATGCGGCCGACGTCAATGACGATGAGGAGGACGAGATCGACAGAGCCATCAAGGAGCTCAACATCACCACCAAAGCCGACCCAGAATCCGCGGCTGCTGCAATGACTGCGCAGGCTGCAACTCGCCGCAGTAACGAAGTCTTGGCGATCAACCCCTACCACCTCAAGGCCGTCAACGAGATGCGTAACCTGTTCGGCCGCGACATAATCATGTCCGCCGAGGCCGAGGAGGAGCAGGAGCGCATCCGCCGGCAGCGCGAGCCCCGGCAGCGCGAAGTCGACCTCGAGACGTTCCTGCGCGGCCCCCCCAACGCCAAGAAGCTCTCCGAGGTGTCGCTGCGCCGCAACGTCTTTATCATGGGCCGCGAGCACTGGCCGCGGGGGACGGCCGGCGGGCTGACCATGGAGGAAGTGAAGAAGGCGGAGGATGGCAGCTGGACCGAGTATGCATATATCCATGGAGGGGACTACGATGCGGTGCAGGCCTTCTTTTTTGGATGCGTGCAGATGGGTGACCCTATGAGGATGGTCCATCTCCTCCAGCAAGTCCGTGAGTGAGCCCAAGTTGATAAAACAGCCCCCATGGTTGGGGGTTAGTACGATGCATCAGCTAACAGTATACAGCATACCATGTATCGACGCTCCTCCAGGTTAGCCGCGTAGCCAACCAAGACCAGAACATGGCCCTCGCCGCCGAGCTCTGCGAGCGAGCCCTCTTCACCTTTGGCCGTGTGACGACGTCCGCCTTCCGGCAGAACATCGAGCAAGGCCGAGCACGCCTCGACTTCCGCCGCCCGGAGAACCGGCAGTTCTGGCTGGCCGGGTACTACTACATCAAGACCCTCATCCGCAAGGGCACGTACCGGACGGCGTTGGAGTGGGCCAAGCTGCTGTACACGCTGGACCCGCGGGATCCGTACGCGATGCGGCACTTTATCCACCCGCTGGCGATCCGAGCCCACGAAGCTCGCTGGCTGGTTGACTTCCTCGACGAGGTGGAGGCGACAGGTGACAACCGCGACACCGTGTACCTCCGGCAGAGCGTGGTGCTGGCTAAGCTGCAATTGGGCGACACCGAGGGCGCGCGTGCTGAGCTGACTACCGGTATGAACCGGGTTCCGTGGCTGTACTGCGCGCTGTTCCAGGAGCTCAATCTCGACACGCCACCGTCCATTTGGGGCATCAACGCTCACTCTGATGCGCGATCATTCTGGGTGACGTTGTACATTTACCAAGCCAAGGACCTGTGGAATAACTCCCAGGCCACTAGCCTCCTACAGAGCGTGGCCAAGGGCCTAGAAAAGGTCGACATAACCAACCTGCCGGAGGACGATGCGCCGGCCGATCTAGGGGCGACTCGATTGGCCTTCCTCGAGGGCCAAACGTCACTGCTATCAGCTGCGCCTCGAGAGCTCATAGAGATGCAACCCAATTACGAATTCGACCCAATGCCGCCTCCTGAGAATGAGAACATCTTTACCGGTGAGGGAATACGATTGCCGTGGGTCGAGAGTCGGCAACGGAGCACGGCGCCGAGCGATATTGAGGCGCGCTTGCGCCGCATGTTCGAGCGGCCAGCGAATCCGGATGCCCACCCGGATGGGATGGCGGAGGGAGAACCCATCGATCTTTTCCAAGCAGAAGCAAGAGCAGAAGAGCAAGCCCAGCTCTTGGACGACCAGGAGCTGCAACGGGATCTAGAGGAGCACGCGAGGAGAGGAAACGGACCAGGGCTGCTGGGGACTTTGATGCAACTCCTCGGCGGACGTCAAGCAGAAGGAGGTGATGGCGAGCCCCGGCAACCCGATGGAGCGGGTGACTTTCCGGGGGCTTGGCCGTCGGATTCTGACGAAGACGATTTTTACGTAGACAGATAGGACCAATACGTGGACACAAGGTGGCAACCCGCATACGAAGATAGCGAAGAGTACGAAGACGCACTCGAAGATGACGAAGACGCAGACGATTTTGGTGGTCACCGCTGATGGTCAGCGCCTACGGTCAGCGACGTCTTGGGTCGCATTACTGATATCAAGTTTATGGGGGCCAGGGTGAAGGCCAGGGGGTGAGCATCACAGATGGCTCATTGTCACGCGCGTGGCGTGCCCCAAAAGTTGAAACGGAATTAGCACTCTCCATTAGCAAGGCGTGGGGTGTGTCTTCCCGGAGCAGGGCGCGAAGCAAGGGCGCGAGTGTTCGAGGCGATGGATTGCATGGGATATGACGGATGGCATGGGACGGCATGGGACGGGACAGGCAGGGCATTTACGGGATAGGAACGGCAAGAAAGGGACAGGGCAGGGAAACGCGAGACAGCAGGATTAGGTGGTGCGACCGGAGGTGTTCATTGTCGGTAAGAGGGTGCCTGGGGTAAAACAACGAGCAATGCAGTCCGTCCTGGCGGCTGCTGCTGTCCGGACTACCACGTAGCATGTATTATTGTCGGTAGCACGGTGTAATAGTACGAAATGACGCGCTGGACTCGGTATAGACTGTTTCCGTAGAACCATCAGCCGTAGATGTCCGAGTAAGCAATTCAAGCGAAGCAATTCAAGCGGCGCAACTTGGCAAGCAGCTTGGCCAGGGTGCTGAGATGAGGAAGTTCTAGAAAGGGCCGTAGAAGGGCGCCTGGAGCCGAGGCTGGCCAATGGCAGCGGCGCAGGGTGGTATGATGGAGTGCTAGTCGCGATCGAGAATAGGCGGGACACGGCGCTGGTAACTTCATTCAGCCCTGTCTGGGTTGCTTTTTTGGCGCCGTCAATCAATTGGGAGCGACCATTTTCGGTTCCGCCGCTGATCAGCGTGACAAGTGAAATTGGGGCAGTGAAGAGGGGGGGCAGCCCCGGGAGGCAGATTCAGTCGGAGCCGAGAGAACCGGCGCTAATGCTGAGCCAAAGACGAAAAAGCAACTGTTGAAGCACCCACACTAGCGAACCCATGGACGGCAATGGAACATTGGGCTTTCAAGTGGCAGGTCGACACGGGGCGAGGGGGACACGCGCGCCAGCCATCGGCCGACTGGAATCACCGAGGCATAATTAGAAGGGGGGGAGCCCTGTTCGCATGCTTCCCATGGGTTGTTCCTGGGTCGACTGGGGAAAGGGGGGTGGCCCGGCGCTGGCTGTCATTTGTCGACGAGCCTCCGGGGCGGAGACGACACGGAGGCCCGGGAATTTCGGCCGTGCTGCGGCTTGGAGCTTAGAGGGAGCTTGGGGCTTTTAGGCGGCGGCTTTGGCTTTTGGGGGCTCACTTGGCGGGGCTCATGCTGGGAACTGGCTGTGGCGGATTGAGGGTTTGTTAGTACTGGTTTTCGGTTTCCGGTTTCCGGTTGACAGTTGAAGGCTGAGGGTTGACGTTGAAAGTTGACAGGAGAGTGGCATGCGATGGTGCAAGCAACCAAGACATCAGCCACTCGCGCGAGAACTGGTGGTGGGCGGCAAGTGGGCGAGACAAGCAGGCAGAGACATGCAGAAACAGATTGACTGCTTCGGGTGGAGGCTTGCCAGGCTTGGGCTGAAAAGAGGGCTGAGAAAGATGGCGACGGAATGTCATTGCCAACAGGGCTCCAGTTGGGGGCGACGCCACGCCGGGGCAGGGCTGAGCAGGGTCAAGATTCGAGAATGCGATCAAGCCGTACTATGTAATTAGGTATCCCAAAGAGGGCAGCATCTTTCCCTACGTAGTAGCAAGGCGTCGGGCTACCAACAAGATGGCAAATGAGGCCAGAGGCTTTCTCGGTCTCGCGTCTAGCCTATTCCGAGTCGGTCTTGGCATCGCGAAACGCGACCCTTTCGGCATTGGCGGACAGCGGAGATCGAGGGATGGCCCGAAGAGGGGATTAATTGCTTTTTTTTGTGTTTCTGGCGCTGCTGCATGTAGCAGATGCAGATATGCAGCTTGCAGAATGCAGCCGGAAGATGAGCTTAGGCACCGGGGATTGGATGGGAATGCCCGAGTGTCTCTTGTGCGTCTCTGTGCGTTTTCCCGTCGCGGACTCTGCGTACTAAAGCCATCCGGACTTGTCTGCATCTGCATCGCAGAATGTCCGTGCCAAGGAGAGGGGGTACACGATCAGGAGGTGCACAGTAAGGAGGACGACTGGGAGGGGCTAGGCGGAGCTGCAGAGCTGCAGGCCTGCAGTCGCACTCAGCAGCGTACGGGCGGACGGAGGACAGGCATCGAGACGGTGTCGGCCGAGAAGGCGGCGGGCGTGGGATTGGTGGCCCCGGTAGTGGAGGGTCGTGTGGTTGTGTGGGTGGGCTTGGTGACTCCAGTGACAAGTGTTTCTAATGAAATGGGTTGGCATTCGCTCTCGGTTCGCGCTCTGCGTGTCTGAGATGGATGGAGATACCCAGGTCAGCACGTGCCAATGTGCGTCCCCCGCGGGGATGAGGATTTGTGCGAGGTGGGAGGAGGGTTGGAATTTGATTTGGAAGCAGGAAGGATGATGGGTCATATTCATGTTGATTGATGCGAGATGATGGGGACAGGCATTTGGGGTGGTGTTTCTGATGTCGGTTTTGATGTCGGTTTCTATTTTGGTCATTCCATCGACCGCCAACGACGAAGAGACAGCCCCAGGGACGGACGAAGGCGCCTAGCCACTGCTACCTCCCGTATGTTCCAGGCCTGCCTAGATTTCTTTCGGAATTTAGGAACTTCCCAGAGTCGCAGGCAGTGGAGGCTAAGGTTCATCGTTAATTACATACTACGCAGGTACGTAGCAGGCAAACCGAGCAGGGAGGGCTTCCGTGCCATCGGGAGCGTCACGTGCGACGCGCGACGTGCGACGTGCGCCGATGAGCCGAGTTGGGAGAGCGCCCAGGGAGGGCCGAGACCCTGGGATTCTGGCGCGCTGCAGGGTTCTAGACCCCCATAAGCAAAGGCCCGGCTCCGACGGCGGCCGGGCAAGGGTGTCGTCGGTCGGTGCTCCCCCCGTCCGCCGCCACCGTGGCCCCCCAGCCTGGCGGAACAAACACGCCAATGGTGCACAAACTGGGAACAAACGGGATACTAGAAGAAGGCAAACAGCACGGGAGGTAACTTTTACGCCCTGAAGTGCTTTGGACGGGGGCAACCACTTCCGTTTTTCCCTCCCCCCTTCTCTTCTGCATTTCTTCCCCACCAAGTCGTGCAGTCGCAGGCTCTTCCCTGCCTGGTACCTGCCTTACCTTGCCGCGTGCAGGCCTAGATCCCCGTACTACGTGGTAGCTCGGCCCTCAACCGCATGAGCAAGCGCATGAAAGTCCGCAGCGTCAGCAATTAACAGAGGCAGCGGCGGCATCGCAGATCAATCATGAATCACGCCCTGCTTTTGCCATTCATCCATCAGCTTTGCTTGTGGCCATGAGCCGTGGTCCGTCGGCCGCCCGCCGCCTGCCCTCCCGGCATAAAACAATACAGTAAGAAAAGACATATGCAGCACGGCAAGGGACCGGCCGGGTGATAATTATAACATTTCCGCACTGGCCACTGAACACTGGCTACTGGCCACACACCACACGCCCCCCTTCCTGCGTGCGTAGCTGCCAGGTCGGGAAGTGCCTCAGCCGCCTTTTCCCCATACTCGACCTTCGGGTACTGTACCGTCCGTATGTAGGCATGTAGGTACAACCACTACGCCGGTATGGGGGGACTGTCTCTGTCGGCCGATCGATCACTCCCCCGCCTCGGGGACCAAACAGCCAGGAGGGAGAGACACCACTACGGAGAAATGCATGTACTGCAGGAATCCATGGATGATATACGACCACCACCATCACCACTATCACCACTACCACCTTCACCACTGCCACCACCACCGCCTATTATCACCGCGACTAATGCCCCAGGTGGCTCGCCGGGACACTGACTATCTCGACTCACTATTGATGATCCCGACGACTGCCTCGGTATAACTATTCCATCCGCCATCCGCCATCCCCCTTCCCTCCCCCCCAAGCCCAATCCAACCCTCCATCCAACCCAACCCAACCCAATAGGGCCGTCCCCCAATGCACATGCACTAGCGATCCGCGGGTACACTGCCGGAAACCTGCTCGAGTCGTGCGCGTCGTGCGCGCCTCTGGGGTGGCTGAATCAGTACAGACACCACGCCCGGCTTGGCTCTTTTGGCTCCACGAACGTCAAGTCTCGGGCCTGGCTTGGGGTGACTCGGACGTGCTACGTACCTACGGCGCAAAGGCCACAACCCTCCTCCCACCCCAGCAACTTGCAAGCCGCGCCCCATCTCCAAGAAACCCACGCAACCCACGGCTACCCACAGCGCCTAGCCTTTCCTATCCCGCCCGGCGTCCCAGTCAGTCGCTCAGTCGCTCTCCCAGCTAAGCATTTAGCAGATGCTTCCCTAGTACCAGTACACTACAGCCGTGCAGCCAAGGACCCAAGGACCCATCCCAAGGACCCCCGACCGACCCCGTCCCCCGTGGCAGGCCCATGGACCCGTTCCAAGTCCGCGTCCCAGGTCGCCTTTCTCCGTGTCGTCGTCCTGGCCGTCGTCAGCCTCTCTCTTCTCCTTCTCCTTCGCACCAAGCCCGGACTCCGTCAACTTTGCGTCTCCGCTCTGCTGCTCGTCGTCCGTCATGTCCCCCGCGTCATCGGCGCGCCTGCGACTCGATACTGCCTGCGTCTGCGTCCACGACCCGACGCCCTCGGCATCTTGAGCTAGCATCCAACTCCGTCCCAATCCCCTCGACCTCGCCCGCCGCCCGCTTGGCCGTTGCCAGTCGCCTGCTTGTCACCTGTCACCTTGGCTCGACTCTACAACGACGACCGACCGGCCGATCCCGTCGCTATACCGTCACCATCGCCCACCCTTTGCGACCCTCACCTCTCCTCGTCCCTACATGAACTCCAATATAACTGGCATGGCTGCCGTACACCCCTCCGCCCACGACGTGGGTATTCCCACCACGGCTCCTCCGTCCGGCGTCCTGAACTCGGTCCCATACGATACCTCTCTTTCGCAACAGCAAACCCCGCCGCATCATCACCTCCACCAGACTCCCACCCAGGGTCACGCGCCCACTCTCCAACAGCAGCAGTCACAGCAACAGCGCAGCGTCAAGCGGCCTCGGCCCGTCAAGTCCTGCACCGAATGCCGCAAGCGCAAGCTACGATGCGATCGCCTCTGTCCGTGCTCGCAATGCCAAAAGTCGAACCGATCCTGCAAGTATGCCATGGACCATGACTCGGCCAACCTCTCGGATGGTTCCGACAGCGAGTTGATGGAGCCCTCCCGTCCCACCAAGCGCAACTGCCTCCCGGGCATGTTCACCTCGGGCACGCCGCTTCCCAACAACGAATCTACATATGGGTCGGTGCGAAATGGAGAAACTGCAGCTCCATCTTCTCTGGAGGAACTGGCCATGCGCATGGAACGGCTTGAGAAACACCTAATGGCCCGCAGTCCTGCTGCCTCTGAAGCCAGCACTGGCAGACTTCTTGCGGCGTCATCTGATACCATCAGAGGCCTAACGGTCAAGTCATGTGCCTTGAGGACCAGATTCCATGGCCAAAACAGCTCCCGTGTTCTGCTGAACTTGGTAAGTAAACTTTCGGAGGAGCTCCTCCGCATGTGCTGACTAGTGGCAGTTTGACGAAGCCAAAGACTTTGTTGCGAACCCCCAAAACCATGGTGGCGTCCGAGACGTCATGACGAACTTTAGGAAATTCCACAAGGCGCTTCTCGACGACTACCGCAAGTCACTCTCCCCCATAACTGTCTTTGTAGACTCCATGATGCCGGTTCAGAAGCGCATGACGGATATTCTACCAAAAAAGGCCGTCTGCGACCGTCTCGTCAAGTCCTACGTCGATACATCCGAAACCATCTACCGAATCCTACACTTGCCCATGTTTACCGAGCAGTATGAGCGCTACTGGGAAGGCACACTGCAATCCGACTGTTTCTTGCCACAGCTCCTAGCAGTTCTATCTGTCGCATCCCGCTTCGAAACTAAGTCCAAGGGCCTCGGCAACGAGCGAGCCGAGGGTGTGCACATCCCGACCGCCTGCGCTCTCGTGCGAACGTGGTTGGACAGCCTGCGGGGCAAGCAATTGGTCGAGTTCGGAACGCTGCAAGTCGAGGTGCTACTCTTGCATGCCCAGAGGATGATCACACCCCGTATGCAAGATTCCTGGACCTCATTGGGCTCCACCGTTCGCATGGCCATGACTATGGGGCTGCACCGCGACCCGTCCGAATTCGAGCCTCGAATACCCATCTTCCAAGGTGAAATGAGACGGCGACTATGGTTTACAATTCTAGACATGGACCTTCACATTTCTCTTTCCTGCAATCTGCCGTGCCTGGTAAGAGATGGCGATTTTACGTGCCGTCCCCCTCGGAACCTGGATGACGTCGACCTCTACGCCGAGATGAAGGAACTGCCTCCGTCGAGACCAATCGATCAGGTCACCGACAACCAAATGCAAGTTTATGCAGCAATGACACTCGGCGTCCGGATGAAGGTGGCCCATCTCCTAAACCGCATCGATACTATCCGCGACTACCAGGAAGTTCTCGACGTGGGTACCAAGCTAGGCCGCTACCTCGACGATATCAACTACATCTTCCCTCGACAGGGCATCTTAAGTGATGCGCAGAAGAGCAAGCAGTGGCGGACCCGAGTCATTCTCGACATGCACGTGCGCAGGCCCCTACTCGCACTCTACCGACCCTTCGCTATTGGTGCGCCTGATGCGCCGGCCCAAATTTCTCGGCAGTATCTGAGCTCATCCATGGTAATTATGAAGTATCTGGACGAGCTTGATCCCATGCTCGCGCATTTCCAGGACATTGCGGAGATGTATCACCAAGTGCTAAAGAGCGACATCATCCAGGCAGCCCTGAGTGTGTGTTTCTTCATTCGGGCCGCAGTACGGCCAGGCTCGGACAGTACGGGGCTTGGCACTCAGGCGTTACGCATGTCACCGGATTCCACGGATGACTATCCAACATACAACCCTGACCACCTTATCCTCTGGTCTCCGCCACGCCTAATCGGTACGGTCGAGAAGACGCTAGACTTGCTGATCCGCAACATCAGCGGGCGCGACACGAAGGACATCGTCTGCCTGTCGACCGTGCTGCAGTGCGTCAAGAGCCCAGATCCGAAGCCCGACGAGATCATCCAGGCGCTCCGCATGAACTTGGACCACTGCTTAATGGCGTCCAACATGAGCCTGGACAACATTGCTGCTGCGACACCTGGGACACCCTCCGATGGCTTCCAGGGAGACACATACATACACCCACACATGCCGTTTATGTACCAGCGCAACAACGTGGGAATTCCGGCAGTGGGTGAATTCGGCAGTTGGATTCTATGGGAAGGATGGGATTAATTACTAACCCGACTCCCTCCACATTCGGCACCACCCAGCATCAAGACATTTTTTTTTCCTTTGTGAAGCGTGGAGCTAGGACGGCTCCCTATATACCAGAAGAGGCCAAAATTGTTGTTTACCTATTTTCTTTGTCTTGGGTTTGCGAGAATGTGTTTTCGGACAAAGTAGACGGGCGAGCCACAATGGCGACGGGCACAGAATTGTTTTCTTGTTTTCATCTTTTTCCTTTAGGAGGCATGAAGTCGAACTCCAGGGGAATTAGCGGGCGTTGGGCAAACGTGAGATTTTTGCTTTGCGTATCCACGGAGGTCATTTGTCATTTTTGGGGGGCTGTTCTTCACTACACATATATACCTGTACTCCAGTGTTGAAGGGCGCATGAAGACTAGATGGTCCATCTGTGGGACTTTTTGTGTTTCATTGCGACTTTTTTGTACAACCTTTTCTATTCAAGAGTAGCGGTGGTGGGGGGATGATGAGAATGGGAGATAGACGAGATGAGGTTGAGGAATTGAACCGAGGGAGAGGAGTGTAATAAACTCTTTCGTGTCTGGGTAGCATACCCTGTGCCTTCTCTCATAAGAATTGTGATGTGTCAAGAGATCAAAGATGTGTGCATTGTGATGGCCATCGCTACCTAGCTAGGACGATGGAAATTAGAGTCTGTATGAAGTCCCACGCCACAGCCGCCGTCAGCAGCCGTGGGCTTCCTTGAGCATCGTTGAAACAGCGCTCATGTTGAACGGTTTCATGAAGCAGCTGAATTGGCTTGGTGGTTAAGGGCAGCGGCGCCAGCGACTACGACACTTATGTTGGACGTTGATGAGGCCAAAACTGTGAAGCTCTCGAAATATCGGAACCCCAACGCCTTGGATGCTCACATCGACACAGGGGACTACACTGGCCGATGGTGTTGTTTTGCTTTTGCTTGTGTTTTTGCTTTTTTTGCTTCTGTTGTTGCGTCTGGTTGCTGAGAGAGTACCAGACTGAGAAGGATGTTCGTACCATGCATGATTTCAGTTCCGAAACTCGCCCCTCTCTATCTTCTCCGCCATCGCAAATAGATCTACTGTCGATATCATTCGTCTTAACTGTAGTTTCCACCATACTCCTTCCATGCTCAATACTCTCCTGCAGTCTCCGCCAAATTGACAATGTCTTATTGGCGCTTGGCTGCAGCGTGGCGTCACAGCCTGATCTGACATGATTGGACCAAGTTGTGCAAAAA
The DNA here is from genome assembly GCA_020744155.1 of Ilyonectria sp. MPI-CAGE-AT-0026. Lineage (NCBI taxonomy): Eukaryota > Fungi > Ascomycota > Sordariomycetes > Hypocreales > Nectriaceae > Ilyonectria > Ilyonectria sp. MPI-CAGE-AT-0026. The sequence continues at coordinate 1,116,011 of JAGPNQ010000018.1, forward strand.
TGAGGACGCATGCGCAGATCCAGGAGGCAACCAGGCGCCGTAAGTGCGGCTGACTTGTCTTCCCCTCATTTCCTTCCGTCTCCCTTCTTCAACTCTCATCCTATTTGCAGTTCGTCGTCACATCATGCGGAAAGGTCGCCACGACAGCATCCAACATCGAGATAGCGGCACTGACCACAACCAACATCCACACCCGTCAAATTCGGCTCTACGTCTGCTTTCAGTTTCTCGCGATGGAGCTACCTGACCCCAGCCGACGCTTCCTGTTGACTGTCATCACGATAACTGCAATCGCGACGTCGTGCTGGCTGCTCTCTCGACGCTGGCCCCAAGCATCAGAACCAACCCCTACCAACGCAAAGCCGCAATCTGAGCATGTCGACCCAAAACCACCCAAGTACAGTAAAACCTTTCGTGTCCGTGGTGTTCCTCTCGACTGGGATTCCAACAAATTGCAACATTTCCTCGAAGAAGACGACAGTTCCTCTCATCCACTTGTGAAGTCCCTCGCCATTGAGATCGGTGGTCGCTCCAGTACCGCTACCGTTACCTTTCAGAACCTTCCCGTTCGACTCCAAACGCCTCAAACCGGTCACAGTTGGCGTATTGCGCTACCGAAAACATCTCATACCCAGCCTGTCCGAGTCCAATATCTCATGTTCGATCTTGACTTTCTCGGCATCACGACTCTCTACACTCCGGCTCTAGAGGATCACAAGGTTGAGTATGTTCCCCAATCTACAGAGATGCCAATTTTTAATAATTTTAGTATCATTGCAATATCCGGCCTCGGCGGTCACGCTTTTGGGTCATTCAAGGAGAGAAACGGGGACCACATGTGGTTACGAGACGCGCTCCCGCACGATCTCACATGGGAGACATCAGACTGTCCAATGGCCAGGGTGATGATCTACGGCTACGAATCGACTGTTGCAGGAAGCAACAACATGCAAAATCTAGAGGACCTCGCAACTTCATTTCACACCAGTCTGATCGAACTGCCTCGTGGTTTGACAACTAGACCGATCATCCTAGTCGCCCACAGCTTAGGAGGGTTGATTGTCAAGCAGGTAAGTCTTCAACATTTAATTTACATTTCTACACTCATATTTGGCGGCTTTCTAACTCAATACAGGCCCTGATATCGATGTCTAGATCGAAGAATGAGGCCGATACAACGCTTGTTCGAGCAGTATACGGCATTGTCTTCTTTGGAGTTCCACACGACGGCATGGATATTAGCTCGCTTATCCCAATGGTTGGAAACGGACCGAACCGCCCCCTCATCGAATCCATCGACCGTTTTAATTCTATGGTTCTCACCATCCAACAACGGGACTTCCATCCGGCTTTAGGTGGGGAAGGAGATTCGGAAGTTTTCTGCTTCTTTGAAACAAACATGTCAGAAACAGCCCAACAGGTATGCTAACTTGCGACCCATTGGTGCCTACATACTAATATCTTGCAGGATGAAAACGGCAATTGGGCGATGAGAGGCCCGCAAGCAATATTGGTCACCAAGTCTTCTGCTACACATTGTCGTTCATGGGAAGATGGCGCGGAGCATATTTGTGCCATTGCCCGCAATCACTCCAACATGGTGAAATTCGAGCCTCAAGACCCCGAATACTACAAGGCTTTCGGGAAGATCAAAGGTCTTGCTCATCGAGGTTTGACGAGGAGGCATCAGATTCAAACGTCGAATTCCAAGTGTATGTAATGCAGGTGTAGTATTTTAACCTATGCTAAAGGAGTACAGTCCTTGTTCCGTACAATCCGAACCAAGATTTTGTCCAGCGGTCAGAAGTTTTAGATGACATCAAGGAACAATTTGGCCATGGCCAACGACAAGAGGGGGCTACACAGCCACGATCAAGGGTAGCTTTGTATGGCCTCGGCGGTGTCGGGTATATTCTCTTATGGTGCACCGATATTTTCCCAGCTAACATGTTGTAGCAAAACTCAACTTGCGCTGGCTTACGTTTATTGGCTTCGCGAGATGCACCCGGATGTGTCTGTATTCTGGGTACACGCAAGCAATCCTGAACGGTTTCACAAAGCCTATACCTCAATTGCGGAAGAATGCAGCATCCCAGGGTACGACGACCCTGGGGTCGATCTTTTGTCGCTTGTTCAGACCTTTCTGGAGAGAAAATACCAAAATCGGTGGATGATGGTGATTGACAACGCGGATGACACGCAGCTATTCTTCCGGACAACTCAAGAAGGCAACGACGCCAGTTCATCCGATAGCATGATACAATCGGAAGGCAGCCTTGGACGATACATACCCGAGTGTGCCCATGGATCAATTCTCATGACAACTAGGAACAAGCAAGCAGGGTCGAGATTCGCTCGGGGGAAGTCCACAATCAAGGTCGGAGGGATGACTGACACTGAAGCGCACCAGATGGTGTGTGCAATACTTGAAGATGACAGCATTTCCCTTGAGGAGGCATCCCTCCTATCTTCCCGGCTGGAATACCTACCTCTCGCGCTCGCACAAGCGGTGGCATTCATTGTGGAAAATTCTATATCTATCAATGAATATGTCCGTTTGTTAGACGAGAGTGACTCCAGTCTAGTGGACCGTTTGAGCGAACCTTTCGAGGCAATTGGACGAGACTCAGACACGCCACACGCACTCACAGCAACATGGATCATCTCTTTCGAGCAGATTGAACGACAGCATTTATTTGCAAGCGAAGTTTTGTCTCTGATCAGTTTTTTTGACCGCCAGGCAATTCCGAGAGACTTTGTTGCGGAATACTATTACCGAATGCTGCCGGAAGACGCAGAGGGCAACGAGGCAGTCATCACAAAGGCCATTGGTGCCCTCGAGGCATTTTCTTTTATCTCAAAGGGAAGAGACCAAAATTTCGACATGCACCGCCTGGTACAACTGGTTACGAGAAAATGGCTAGCCAATACGGAGAGATTGGCCGAGTTCGCGAGGCACGGGCTGGAAACGATGTCCACTGAATACCCAGAGGAAAAGTTTGAGACATGGGGACTATGCCTTACATACCTTCCACACGCCCTTGCCGTGCTGGATAATAGTGACAAACAACCAGGCTGTGAGTGTATTCCAAAGGCATCTTTGTTAGCACGTCTGGGGGGATACTTTTTTGACATGGGACGATATAACGATGCTGAACAGTATTATGTTAAAGCAATCCAGCTTCAGGTGAGAGAGAGAGTGAGAGAGAGAGAGAGAGAGTTGTATTTAACGCCAGGGGAGCGCGAGGCGCTCCTGCCTCCCTGGGGGCATGTGGCGTGCAGAAGACTATCTAACATCTGACAGCTAACAGCTAAGCTAACAGCAGCTATAGGATATCCTGCACATCTGGCCTAGTAGCTAGGAAAAGTTGCAATCCGCACCCGTGGGCTCCTTCATTCGAGCTCGTGTTCGGTCTGTGGCTGGCTAAGGGGTCTTGAAGTCAAGGTCTAAGGTCGTTGAGAGAGTCTCTCAAGGGGGCTGCTAGGGCTGCTAGCAGGGAAGAAGAAGGGATCTGCCGGTCTATCTCTTGAGAGAGGGCGGGCAGATTGTCTCGAAGAACCGAGTGGTCTTCAGGAAGGCTGCAAAGTCCGTAGGACTAGCTATCAGGCGTAGCCAATAGTCCCTTGGGGTCTTTGGATTGGGCTTGAAGACCGGCCACAGCTGCTGCAGCTGCTTGGTCTTCCGACAGTGGATGAGATGCTCTGGGGCCCGAAGCCCTCCGCATGAGCAGCGTTGGTTGTCATTATGTTTGAACCGGCGATGATACCAGTCGAAGTCCCCGTGGCCTGACCTTGCGGCTAGCAGGTTGTGTAGGACTGGGCGAGGGAGGTCTAGTTCCTTTGGGCAGGCTAGGGAGGCTGCGAGACCTAGGTCTCGATATCCTCGGCAGGTAGGGGCTGTTGCTGCCCACCAGTCTGAGAATTGGGTCCTGATCTTTGCCTTTCTCAAGCCGCCGACCCCGGCTATTGTAGGCGGCGCCCACTTATCTTCCGGAAGCGCGGCTCCTGCCTTTGCTAGCTGATCGGCCTTTTCATTTCCTTCGATACCCTGATGCCCTGGGACCCAATGGACCTGGACCCGGGCTGTAGCAGCCATCTGCTGGAAGTCTAGGAAGGCCTCTTGCGAGCTAGCTGGGGCATCCCCTAGCAGCCCTTGGATGACCGATGTGTTGTCAATGCAGGTGTGGATTTGAGTGTTCCGGTTGATCTGACAGGCTCGTCGGAGCCCGTGTCGGGCTCCTTCAACCTCTCCGTCGAAGACTTCTGCGAGGCCAAGTCGTCCTTTTCCTTCGGCTACCTTCCTGCCTGCTCGGTAGATAATATAGCCCCAGCCGACGGCTCCAGTAGGGCCCTTTGATCCGTCTGAATAGACAATCAGATCGTTGTCTGGGACTGTTTCCTGCCAGGCCCGAAAGGTCTTGGCTGTTTCCTCTTTGGACCCCTTATTGACTAGTGTTGCTGGAGGCGGCTGATGCCTCTTGGGCAGGATCTTCGGCCTTGGGGCTCTAGGGAGCAGTCTAGCTGCTCGCTGTATCCTTGTTCGTGCTGGCTGGAGCCCGCCGTAGCCCCGGCCTCGAGGAAATGGTCGTCTGGCTACTCTATGTGTCAGAGGGTGGTCTCGGTCGACAGTCCGAAGGCGTTGACCAAATCGTAGCTGAATCTTATCTAGGGCGATCCTAGCTGTAGGGATCCCGGCTTCCTTATAGAGGGTCAGGTTAGGGGCTGTCTGCCAGACTGGAAGGATAGCTCGATTTGTCGTATTGATAACGCTTTCAACCTCATCTAGCAGATGCTCCTGCCGGGTTGCTATTACCTGCTCCAGGTTCCGGCTTGCAGTCCGTCTTATCTTCGAGCTTCCCTCGTACCAGACCTCGGCCCCGTACAGCAGGCTCGGCAGCACACAGGTCAGGGCTGCCTTTCTGAGGGATCCGGCTGGGGGTCCCCGTTGGGTATTAGCTAGGCTTTGTAGATGGCTAGCCACTATTCTAGCCTTCTTTGCTCGTTTCTTTACATGCTCTTGGAATCGCAGCTTCTGATCGAACCAAACGCCTAGCCAGCGGACTGGGCTTGTGCTAGGTTGGATAGAGAAGTTATATTCCGGCGCAGAGATCTCTGGGGCCTCGTCTGACCTAGCCCTCGAGAAGAAGATTAGGTCTGCCTTTTCTGGGTCAAAGGTAACCTTATTCTCGGCTCCCCAATTGAGGATCTGACTGACATCTCGACTTAGCAGCTCTGCATTTCTCTGGGGGGTCTTTTCGGTTCGTATAATACAGATGTCGTCTGCATAGCCGAAGCGGTATATCGGATCTTCCAGACAGATATCTGCTATATAGAGCAGGAAGAGAATTGGAGACAGAGGGGATCCTTGCGGCAGCCCACAGCGGATAGGGCCGGCTTCTGTTGTTATATCGTCTAGCCGGATGCTAGCTAGCCGGCCTTCCATAAATGCCCTAACAAGCCGGACTAGCTGTCGCGGCCAGCCTTATTGTATCATCCGTAGCATCAGCCTTCGTTGGAGGGTAGCATCAAAGGCGCCCTTTACATCAAGGGTAGCTATTGCAGCTGTGCCTCGATTCTCTAGGGCATGTTCAATCTCGTGTGTCACACAGGCTAGCAGGTCAGTGGCTGACCTGCCCGGCAGAGCCCCGATCTGCTGGGCGCTAAGAACCTTATGTAGGAGGGTTATCGTTGCTATCCTTCTTGCTGTTAGTCTCTCAAGCCCCTTGCCAAGACAAGAAAGTAGGGAAATCGGTCTCCAGGCCCGGACGTTCGTATAGTCCTTCTTTCCCGGTTTCTTCATCATTACAACCTCAGCTGTACGGAAGGCTTCCGGGAAGTATCCAATCTTTAGGCAGGCTTCAAATAGCTGTTGCACGAGGTCTCGGATAATATCCCAGCAGGCCTTCAGCAGCCGGACCGAGATGCCGTCTGCGCCTGGAGACGTGCTTTTGATCTGGATAGTAGCTGCAGCTAGCTCTTCGTGTGAGATGTGGTGGTCCCACGGCAGCAGCCTCTGCGGCACGCTAGGGATCGCCAGGGGGTCTGTTTCTAGATCTTCATTGCTGTCTCGTCTTTCGAGCAGAGCCTGCTTGAGTGTGTTAGCCTTCTCTGCTGTGTTCGTTATAACCCTTCCGCCTAGGGCTAGAGGCGGGGAGCTAATAGCTGGGCCGAGCTTGTGCCACTGAACAATCTCATAGAGTTCCTTGTCCGAGCTGATCCCGTCAATCCGGCTCTTCCAATAGCTGTCTTTTTCCTTCCGTACGACCTGAAGGAAGTCCCTGCGTTCCTCCAGCAGGATGTCCCCTGGGTTATCCCTCCGGGCTTTATGATAGGCCTTTCGGGCCCTATGGCTTGCCTCTGACCACCACGGGGCGCTGTAGTTGTTGTTAGGTGGGTTCTGGATGGCCTCTGCAGCCTCTGTCAGGGCAGCTAGCAATGCAGCTGTAGCTGTATCAAGGTCTGACTTAGTCGGTGTCTTCGGCAGCTGGGGCCAGCTGCAGAGGCCTAGTCTGACGAGGTTGACGAAGGTCTCTAGCTTGCTGTCCGGGATAGCTGGTCTTCGCTGTTCGATGCAGATGCCTTGTGGCTGCGGGAGAGTTATTAGGATGCCCTCGTGGTCCCTCCCTGGGTGCAGCCGGCCTGTTACTCTAGCTGTTGCATGCGGAATGTTTGAGAAGGCTAGATCGATCGTATGACCGCCATCTTGTGTTGGGACACCTGCCTCGCCGATATAGTTAAGCTGTTGGTCTGAGGCCCAAGCTGCTATCTCTAGACCATCGTTCCTCGTCTGTTCAGCAGCTGGATCCCAAGATCTATGCCAGCTATTGAAATCCCCGGCGATGAGACATCGCGGCGGCGTTGAGAGGTCTAGCAGATACCTTGTTGCTTGGTTTAACGGATTGTGTGGTTGTTTATAGATGTTGATAATTGCGTAGCTGCTGACCTCTAGCCATAGAAGGTCTCGGCAGCTATCCCAGGGTCTCATCTGTTCCGTCTTCAAGCGGCTAGCCTTTCTGACGTACGATATAACCCTCGGTTGCGTCTCTTGGTCGACCCAATCGTCAATCGGAAGATAGGCCTTATAGCCTGGGTGGGAAGCAACAAAGAGAGTGCTTGGAGAGGATCATCCAGATACACTTATCAGCATGAACAACCTCGCATTAACATATAGGGACCAAGGCCGATGGAAAGAGGCAGAAGAGCTGGGTATACAGGCTCTAGAAGCAAGAAACAGAGTGCTTGGAGAGGATCACCCGGATACACTTACCAGTATGAATAACCTCGCATCAACATACCGCGATCAAGACCGATGGAAAGAGGCAGAAGAGCTGGGTATACAGGCTCTAGAAGCAAGAAAGAGAGTGCTTGGAGAGGATCACCCGGATACACTTACCAGTATGAATAACCTCGCATCAATATACCGCGATCAAGACCGATGGAAAGAGGCAGAAGAGCTGGGTATACAGGCTCTAGAAGCAAGAAAGAGAGTGCTTGGAGAGGATCACCCGGATACACTTATCAGCATGAACAACCTCGCATACACTTGGGAAGGCCAAGGTCGATCTGGAGATGCGATAGAACTGATGCGGGAGTGCATTCGCCTTCGCCAACAACGCCTCGGCTCAGACCATCCATTTACGATGGGATCTTTGGAGACGTTAGCCACGTGGGAGGAAGAGGAGTGGGAAGACACTGAGTGGGACGACTCGGAGGACGAAAATGTTCAGGGAGGGGATTTCGCAGGAGATGGATATTGAGCGATTAAAGATAAGATTGCCGGGCATTTGGGTGTGCAAGGTTCCAATTGTATTTAAGTTGTTGATGATATCAAACCGACTTCAAGATGGGCGGCTGTAAGTGATTTCCACAACAGGAAGCACTGCATTCCTTGGTCCCTTGCTAATTGAACCACACGTAAAGCTTGCTAGATTACAGTGGTTTTCGTCCCGTAAGTTCCCCGCACGAACCCCCAGAGCAGATCTCCCGAGAAGGTTTCGACATCTCCGACGTGAGGATCCGATTTGCCGTGATGGTGTGTCACAGTATGAACTCTTTTTGCGAGCGTTGACGAATTAGGGTTGGAATCGTTGATCCTTCCCGGGACACGATACCCAATGTCCATTTCAGATGTAGAAATGCTCGACGTATAATCCAGCAAAATATAGCCTATGGTTATGCATTATTCCATGCACATCCACGAACATGTAAATATACGAATTCATAATCCAAGACCCTTAGCGCGGCTCTCGCGTCGTCATCTCATCAGTGGAATTTTTTGGCTTTGCCCATCAATTTTAGCTGTCTCATAAACCCCGCGGGGCCCCCGCCTTTTTCCTCCCTTGGCTCGGGGGTATAAACATCTCCCCGGCTTGGCTCGTCCGCGTCCCTGGACATCTTCCCGCTTGCAAACCCTCCAACGCTGTCGTTTGGTGGTACGATATGCCCGGCCATTGAGAGGTATGGCCATTACTGCTGCACAATGTCTTGTAGGTGGACCCCCGTGTGCTTCTTCCAGACCGCACATGTCCTAATTGCCTAGTGTAGGCGGCGGAGTGGTCCCTATTTACACTGGCTTTCCTTTTTGTTGTTGCTAGACTTGGAGTGCGCGTGTGGCAAAGGAAGTGGTCGTTTTGGCTGGCCGATATGTTCCTCGTCCTGGCTCTTCTACCCTTCCTTGCCCTTGTCATTGGAGACACATGCACATTGTTGACAGGACGAGGCCTATTCGAAGAACCGACCAGCGCAGGCTGGGGGAAAGTAAGTTTGGCGGCGTTGTCACTCTATATCCACGTACGGCGACTAACACTGAACAGTGGAAGTTCGCTTCTGCAATCCTCTACGATGCAACATTTTATTTCCCGAGATTTAGTTTGCTTGCGTTCTACAACCAGCTGTTTCCTGTATCTGAGCCAAATTTGAGAAGGTGCTTGTATTTCGTGGCGGCGTTTACTGTTTGTGCTTTTTTGCAAGCAATGTTCACGGATCTATTCTGGTGTGGTGCCAATATAGCAGAGAACTGGTAAGTTACACCAGCCGCTGTCCCTTCCTCAGTAACCAATACTAATATACTGTTTGGCTTTGCTCTCAAGGTCGAGCGATACGGCTTCATGTGCATTATGGAGGGACGTTACCACCTTATATATTAGTTGGCCGCTTGGCCTAGTTTCAGAGATACTAGGTGAGTGTCGTTCCGTCCGATACTTACAATACTAATCAAGTTTTCCCAGTCTTCGCCTTGCCGTTTAGAATCATTCCAAAGCTAAGAAGCCTACAAAAGAGGGAGAGGACCGGCTTGATATCCATCTTCTTGCTCGGTGCCGCAACCGTCATCGTCAGCATTGCTCGATTGGCTCTGCTCATACAAGGTCTGTTACGATATACTACCTGTAAGCCACTAATTTCATTTCGCATATATGCGCCTATTGATCATGTTCTAGACGTTGTTGCATTAACGGAAATGGCGACCCAAATTATCGTAACGGTACTACCAACATTACGCCCCTTGCTCAAGCTAAGCTGGTGCAGAATCTCCAGCCAAACGGGCCAAACGGAAGATTCTCGAAAGCGTTCGACGCGTTGAAGAAAAAACGCGCTTCTGGCAAAACACAAAGGGTTGGTGGGCGTTGAGATTCCACCATCGAATCAGTCTGTTCTCATCAGAAGTATGGAACTTCCAAAGTGCTGATTCTCATGCGACTAGCTGAAAGATCAAATGTTTTGGTGGTTCGAGGCGAGGACGGAGAGTAGAAGGCTCGCCCGGATAATGGAAGCGATAGAACATGTTTATAAAGTGTAGAATATGGCGCCTTGATGCCCAAATTGGCGATGCAGCGCTGAATGTAGAATACAGTTAATTAGGATTAGAAATGACAATTCCCGCGTGTTAGATTAACATTCCATGCATCTCCCAGGTCTCCTTCTAGTTGGTGATGACCGGGGCCATCCCATTCCAATCATCCTTCTCCGCCGCATCAACCAGCCAAGCCGCCAAGCTGTCCCGAGTAATCGTAGCGATCCACGGCGCACCCTTGCCATCTTCGGGCCACACGCGGACCTCCCGGGCCGGACCGGACACAAGCCCCGTTGGGCGAGCGAGCACAAAAGGGAGGCCGCTGTCCCGCACAATCGTGTCCATACGGGCGTGGTCCGCGAGGCCGATCCGCATGGCGGGGCTGTGGCTGAAGATGAATCGCACGGGGAATGCCATAGATTTCCACGATGGGCCAACACCCTGAGACGAATTGATGACGAGCTTGGGCGGATTGGTAAAGTTGAAGGTCTTGATGGCGCTGATGAGGGCTTGGATGCTCGCTTCGAAGAGGTCGGGCGGACAATCCGGTTCAGGCGAAGAGAACGGAGACGATCCGGAACGCCGGTGACCAAGGGCGAATATTATGGCATTCGGCGGACGGGGTGAACGCAGGGCGGCTTCGAGGTCGGACTGAGAGGTGGGCGACCCAGAGACGGTAGTGAGGTTGGCGTCTTGGGGAAGCGAGGAGGAGGACGGGTTCCTGACGAGGGCGGTAACGGTATGAGAGTTGGCAAGAGCCGACTTCAGAATCAGCTGGCCATTCACGCCGGTAGCGCCGATGAGTAGAATGTGCATCTTGAAATAGTGTAGTGATTTTGCGAGATGCTCGTGAGTCGGGATGTTGGGGTGATTGTCAGCGAGATGTTACGGACTTTGTGTTTAGACAAATCCCTCAATTGAGCTCAAGATACTTAATAATGATGGGTTTTCTCTACAACGGAAGCTCCAGCAATGGGCTCCTTTATACTCGTCGTCGCCATCACGGAGTCGGACGTCGAGTTCATCAACTCTGACCACTCGGCCGATACATTGGACGGAGCCGGGCCACTCGGCCGGTCGGCGTATTCACAGTCGGGTTAATTGGGGGCCGCTGACGCAAACAGCTTAGCAATCGGGCGAGGGTTCCGTCTTTTGGCTTAAGGTCGGGGATGTTTATGGTTTGCTTGAGAGTCGGAGCCGATGTGCTTTCGGCCGTTTGGACATTAAGATGCCTGTTCTCCGTATGAACCGGAATAGAGCATGCATTACGAAACAAATGCTAGACGACACCATACCTACTCCGTCACAACCGTGAGACGCTCCCCGGACCGACGAATAGTCCGAATCACGGCCAAACACGGTGCACTGCCTCGGCAATATATTTAGCCACGGGCCTTTCAAGTACTCGCCCAACATGGCCTCGGTACTACGCCGCGTTCCCCGCATCCACTCCCTTGAACATGCGACCCAAAGCTGGGAAAGCTGGGGTAAAAACAGTGGACTCCAGAACGGCCTAAACCAAGTGGCAATATGAACGGCTGGAGAAGATCATCCCGAGGACCAGGTGGTGGAGGCGAGGTCCGAATTGGTTGCCCTTCTGGACCGTCTGCTGAGCCGCAGCCGTGGTAATTCTCTCCAGCCTATGGACACCGTGATTGATATACCGAGCTCCTTCTCCTCTCCCTGGTCTCTGGTTGGTTTCTAATCAGGCCATCTTGTTTCTTCTCTACTTATCTCCTATCGACGTTAATGTGACTTGGTGAAAGCAAGCAAGTGCTTCTTGTCGTTCAACCCCATCCCGATATACACCACCACCACCAACAACCTAAATCACAGCCGCCATCATGCCTGCCAAGCAAAAGTCCCCCGTCTACGTCCTCGGCGTGGGCATGACCAAGTTCATCAAGCCCCGCGGCAAGGTCGACTACACGGAGCTCGGCTTCGAGGCCGGCGTCAAGGCCATGCTGGACGCCCAGATCAACTACGACGACGTCGAGCAGGGCGTCGCCTGCTTCTGCTACGGCGACAGCACCTGCGGCCAGCGCGTCTTCTACCAGTTCGGCATGACCGGGATCCCCATTTACAACGTCAACAACAACTGCTCCACCGGCAGCACCGGCCTGGCCATGGGCCGCAGCTTCATCGCCCATGGCGCCGCCGACTGCGTCATGGTTATCGGCTTTGAGAAGATGATGCCCGGTAGCTTGCAGACCTTCTTCAACGACCGAGAGAACCCTACCGGGACTACGGTCAAGATGATGGCTGAGACCAGGGGCGTAACGAAGGCTCCCAGCGCTGCTCAGATGTTTGGCAACGCCGGCCGCGAATATATTGAGAAGTAAGTAACAATCCCATACACCTGCTCCTATCATGAACATACCAGTACTTACAATACCTCCAGGTACGGCGCCAAGCCCGAGGACTTTGCTGAGATTGCCCGCGTCAACCACGCCCACTCCCCCAAGAACCCCTACTCGCAGTTCCAGCAGGTCTACACGCGGGAGCAAATCTCAGATGCCGCCATGATCCACGAGCCCCTGACGAAGCTGCAGTGCTGCCCGACCTCGGACGGTGGCGCCGCCGCCGTCCTGGTCTCACAGGCCTTCCTCGACGCTCGCCCTCACCTCAAGGAGCAGGCTGTCTTGATCGCCGGTCAGTGCCTGGCGACCGACGCTCCCAGCCTCTTCTCCCGCAGCGCCATCGACCTGATGGGCTACGAGATGACCCAGAACGCCGTCCGCGTGGCAACTGAGGAGGCAGGCATCTCGGCTCGCGACGTGCAGGTCGTCGAGCTGCACGACTGCTTCAGCGCCAACGAGATGGTAGCGCTGGACGCCCTCGGCCTCTGCGACAAGGGCAAGGCGCACGAGCTGGTGCGCGCCGGCGACATCACGTACGGCGGCAAGTACGTCGTCAACCCATCAGGCGGCCTCATCTCCAAGGGCCACCCGCTGGGCGCGACGGGCATCGCGCAGTGCGCCGAGCTGGTATGGCACCTGCGCGGCTGGGCCAACAACCGCGCCGTCCCCAACACGCAGTACTGCCTGCAGCACAACCTGGGCCTCGGCGGCGCCGTCGTCGTGACGGTCTACAAGCGGGCGGACGGCAAGACGGCGCCGGCCGTCAACTCGACCACGGTCGGGCAGCGCAACAAGCTGGGCTACAACCCGGCCGTCGAGGCGCGCGGCTTCACCAAGCAGCAGGCCGACGCCGTGCGGAGCAAGACGCAACGGAGTGACTGGGCGCTGCAGGATACGCAGACCAAGGTTGAGGCTCGGTTCTAGGCGAGGCTCGTGTGTAGATGGTGTCATGACAGGGTTGAGGAAGAATCGAGCACACTCGAACATGTCAAAAGGAAATATTATGTCCGTAGGCTTTAGCTAGTATTTACAACATGTACAATTTGAATTGACATTTGCTATCCTTTTCCATCCTCTCGTGTCTGAATTGTCTTCTCGTTGGTTAGTGTTATCTCGCCTGCCTGTGTATGATTGCTTTTGCGGCTTTACGCGTCGTGCGCCAACGCGATCTTGGAGGGGTTATCACTTAGATTAAGCCCAGTCTCTTCTCCCATAACAACTACATTCTGCGTGAATCCCCATCACCAATCGATAGTCTCTGTTTTCGTACGCTGCAATGGCGACCTCATTCCCGGAATTTGGCCGCCTCCCGCCCGAGATCCGCCGCCTCATATGGAATTTCACGCTCCGGGACGGCCCCGCGCTCTGCCTCTTCGGTTGGCGATGGTACGTCCAGTTCGTTGACTCCCACAACGAGATGGAGGAATTTGAAGGCGTCGATCGTCGCTCGTATGTCGAGGTTCCAATGCCCGCTGCTCTCTTCGTCTGTCGCGAGGCCCGCGAAGCCGCCCACGCGTGGATGGCGGCGCGCAACGTGACGATGCGCTTCCGAGACGAGACGCAGGGCCACATCCTGGTGCGCGAGTGGGATCCCGAACAAGACCCGGTGTACGTGCCGCGCAACAGGTGGGAGGAGTTTAGCAACCTGGAGGAAGATTGGGAGACCGGCTCCGCGGAGATGGGCGCTTCTATCAAACACCTCGCCGTGCCGGCCTTTACGGGATACTTTAGCATCCCGACGCTCTCGAGCCTCCTCGACTGGATGCCGAACCTGCGCAGCCTGTACATCGTCTGGGGCGAGCTGCCCGACACGCGCAAGTCCAATGGCGCGCGACCGGAGGCAGGGCCGGAGGGCATGCTGTACGACGTGGAGGTGCAGCCGCGATGGGAGATGGAGAACGAGGACAGCGAGGTCACGAGCATGTGCGTTGTAGATCCGGACGATGGCGAGGTCTCGTGGGAAGAGGTCGACATGAAGGACTTTTGTGACGAGATTGAGCAGCAGTGGGCACTCAGCGAGGTGCCAGAGACGTTTGTGACTGATCTGGGGGAGGTGAATCTGAAGATGGTGCATGTGAGGGTGAAGGAGGTGGGAGTTGGTGGCAAGAAGGCAGTTGTTGGGGAGTCATGACATTTTTTGGTGATAATGTATACATACGGTCGACTCAACTTCGGCACCTACTGAATTATGCTGAGGTGTCTCGAGTTTTTCTCCAGCAGGCGTTCTGGAGACAAGACCTCCATCATGATCCTACACATCGGGTCTCAACAATACAGCAACTACCCATGGGTACCCACGGGACTATGGGTCTTCTAATTGCCCTCAGATGCCCGGAGAAATTAGGACTATTGCCTATGAGCCGTGGGTAGTTGAAACACCCAGAGAACCCGTGGGTACCCATGGGTAGTTTTGGATCAATACCATATCTAGGTTACCCATGGGTATTGGAAACCCCAGAAGACCCACGGGTGCCTATGGGTATTAGAGTGCCTACCTCTACCCAGAATAACTCTGATGTAATCATAGTTGCACTGTTCTCACAAGTCTCATGGATAGTTGCCAGATTCAGAGCGCCTGTTTACACATGGGCAAGCCCAAACAACTAAAACCACGGGTAACTATGGGTCTTCAATTCCTCGATGCCCCTGGATATATTTGGGCTGCCGGATTCTAGAGCATCCGTGGGTACCCATGCACACAAGAGATGCCCATGGGTACCCACGGGTTCTTGAACAAAGCAACGATGCGTCCAGCTAGACACCCATGGGTTCAGATGGGCCCCACGAGTTCGTGGGTACCCGCGGGTTCTCTACAACCCATTTGAGCCCGTGGGTACCCATGGGTTTTCCATGGGTTTCCCAAGTCCCAGAGTATGGCACGACAACCCACAGGTGCTCTTGGATGCCAATGGGTACCCAACGACGAGAGATGGGCGTCGGCCTACGCGATGCAGGGCAGCAATCATCTCGCGTGAAGTTGTTGGTTATCTGTGAATAATTAACACCCACCCATCTCGGACGTGAAAGGCCGCCACTATCTGCCGGTTGGATCGCATGTCTCCGATCGACGCAGATCTTCTGTCGTCACCACCGTTTACCAAATTATCAGACCACGGGCTAACAACCCCGAAAGTCATATCATGGGATTTTTTTTTTCCCTCATGCAACCGCGGCGGTTTGCGACAACGGCGGTTCGCGATAATCAGACCACTCGATATTCGCTCCTCCGAGCTAATCCTATTCTCGATGCTGCATACACCCGAAGGGGGGGCATCGAGCTTCTAGACTACAGAGTCCCACACTGCAATCATGCACGTTGCACGGCGATGCGCTCTACACCGAATCGGCATCTACACCCGAATCGGTCGGCGTCCACGGCGAGTGACAGGGTGTCACGTCATACCGACCAACATGCCGGGAAACGATCTTGTATATGTACATGAGGTACATGGCCAGATGAGATTGCGTTCCTGGAGGTTAAATCGACTGGGACATATCTGGAATCGTCAATTAAATTATTGGTCGATGCATTGAGAAGGCTATGTTGGATCAATTTACGGCTACATCTTCGTCCCTCATGAACGAGTCTGAATGACGTGCTGTGCTTGATCAATCGCTCAGCCACTACAATGACGACCCCCCCTACTAGCCCTTTCATAATACAACCCATCAATTTACAATACCAATATCTCGTAATCTCTGAACATCACCACTACTGAACAGTCGTCCTCAAAAGCCGATCCCGACCTGTAGTCCAGGGTAGGCGCCATCTTGGCACGACTCCTGACATTTCCAACCCCGGCTGAGGCTCTATGGCCCCCCGACACGCAACCGCAACCTCCAGTTGGCGGAAGAAAAGCTACCCGAGACAAGAGTCCGTCCTCAATCTTGCGTTGCCCTTGATATAAGATTTCGAGGCGATACGGAGTATAGTGAGCAAGTTTTGCCCAGTTGAAACGCACCACGAGAGCAGATCTGGATTGCCGCTTACACTTGGGGCGGTGGCTGGCGGCTGATTTTGGTGCCAAGTTTAGAACGGACAGCTGCATTTGCACCGCAGCGCTGACGACAAAACGCATCCGGTGCAACTCATTCGCCCAATGCTATAACCGCTGCCGTCTCATGGGGCTTCGTTTGCGGAAGAATGGCAAATTCTGAATCACAAACGCGCACGTTTCAGAGCAGCGCCCCCGTTGAGCGGGTTTCAGTCCCTTGCTCCTTGGGGCGGTGGTGGCGGTAAGTCCTTCCCAGCTAAACTCTGCCGGGCAGTACTTACCCCTTCGGCGAACGGCCCAATTGCGCAATTATCGCGGGCCAGCCACGCGCATTATTAATGGCGACTGTATTCCACCATCAGCGACAAGTCAGCTCTCGCATCAGTCATCATTCACCGCACATACAAATCTACAAAAGGACACGACAGCCTTACGTCGACCGCCCATCTACGACTATTTCTACGCCAGATTCCCCCACCTACCGATCTCTCTCTGCCTCCGCAAGACCAGAGAATCACAATTCCGACCGTTGATACCCCGCCATTTACTCCCACCCCAACATCCAACACATCACAACCGACACCATGTCTGAGTCTCACACCTACGAGTTCAACGTGTCCATGAGCTGCGGCGGCTGCTCTGGCGCCATCGACCGCGTCCTCAAGAAGCTCGAGGGTTAGTTCTCTCCCCACCCTGCCGCTGATGCCGGTCACGATACCCGGTCGGTGTATCAACCGCAACGGTGGTGAGGTTTTGCTTTTGTATGGCCCTTGCTGACTCGCTACCCCCGCGTTCGTAGGCGTCGATAGCTACGAAGTCTCCCTCGAGAACCAGACTGCTAAGGTCGTCACCGGCCTGCCGTACGAGACGGTCCTCCAGAAGATTGCCAAGACTGGCAAGAAGGTCAACTCTGGCAAGGCTGATGGCATCGAGAAGTCGGTCGAGGTTCCTGCCCTTGCTTAGGCCCTGTTATGAACAGGGCGACGCGAATCGAAGTAAAAACTGTGTTTGCGAGCCTCTGTTAGTTTGACTGAGCCTTGTGTACGTTTTGGTGTTTGGGCAAGGAAAGCGTTGGGATGGACACTTTTGATTTCGAGATAAAATATACTCAAAGTCCACAATACTTCACCGGTGCTTGATTCCCGTGATACTGCCGGCAGAGGCAACAAAACTGCAGAACTGCGAAACCCGGGAGTCAGCTGGGTAATCGCTTATCTGTCGTCTCGTGCCATGTGGTACCTGTCAGGTGCTTGTACGGATAGATATGGAACGATATCCCGGGACAATTGTCTTAGCAAGGATCCTCTCGACATGCTGCCAAAGCAAAGACCGACCGACCGTATCGTAGAAGACATGCAATGCCGGACAGCTAATCGATTGGCTGAACATGTTGGGCGGTACGGTGCTGTAAGAGGCAGGACGGTAGGGAAGCCAAAGAAAAAAGAGAGTGGGAAAAAAAGAAACCAGAAATGGTGCCCACGATTGATCACAAAGAAGCAAGACAGGAAGCAAGACACGTTCAACTGAGAAAAAATACGAGAGTAAACCCCGCGCTTTGCCATTGCCGCGGAATGATCATCAGCTTCAGCTGAACAAAGCCAGGTCATGCGAGGGCGCAACCCCACAAATGAGCTGAGACGGAAACATGGTTGGGCTCCCTGCGCCGCTGTTGCCGCGGGTTAAGGAGAAAATCATCGTCGTCATGTGTTGAAGCCGCTTTTTTTCTCCTTGAGAGCGAACTCTTCTTCCACGTTCCCGGAGCCGTGCCCACACCTCAGACAAAGAAATTGGAGCAGCTGGTGTGGCACTGGCAGTTGCATCAGGCGAGGCGGCCGGTCACAGCCTATAGAGAGCCGTAGAATCAACTCCAACAATCTAATCAGAACTAGTGAGGCGGACTGGGTAAGCCGGAGAAGCCATCATGACCCCGGAGTTGGCCTCAGCCTCCCCAAGGACGGATGGAAACGTGCGATTGACGCCGTCAAGGGCACGAGATTGGCTATCTGCAAGCTAGGCAACGTTGCGCATTGCCATCCCCGGCTGCCCCGGGGGGAAGCCTCGAGTTCGAAGCAACCCCGGGCGCCCCAACTGATGCGAGTCCGGGGCCCCGTATCATGGACGGCGCCGGCAGGAGGGAAATACATGTCAACGACTCAACGCTGGGGGCGTGCTGGGGCGTCGAATGCGGGGAAGAGAATTGCGGCTCATGCAAGTCAAACTGCGGAGCCGCAGTGGGACGCTCTAGCATTGCCCGTACGGGCCCTACCAAGCAACCAAACAACGCCAGCAGGGGCCGCTAGGGAAGGGCTTGGACGGGGGTATGGCTTTGATGCCAGTTCCAAAGGCTAAGCGCGGGCTGGTGATGCTGGTCCAAACGCAGCCGGGGTGGCCTGGCCAGACAGATCGTCCTCGTCCCCCAAATCCGACGACGATGGACAGTATGAGCTGCGACGTGTGGCAATTCCACTTCTCCCTTTGGCCTTCTGGCCAAGTAAACAACGTCAGGAACGGCTTGGCCTCCACCCCCGGCGCCTCTAAGCGGCCATCGTTCCACCTCGGAGGATCCCCAGTCCGCAGGCTGCCTGAGATTTAGTCGTGAGGGGAAACGAACCGGTACATGCTTGCAATGGGACCCACGACGTCGCAGCACGGGGGAGACAGGGCTCCCTCCAGTCCGGGGATAGATGCATCGGGCTGAAGGGAAGATGGGGTTGTGACAAAGGCGTATGGGATGTGGATCCTCAACAATCTGGATGGAAGTCGAACGTTGCCACGGGGTACGCATCCAATCAAGCCATCGCCCAGGGGACGGGGACTGCGAGAAATGAAAACGAGACTGGAGAGGGCCACGAGGTGCATCTCGCATCGAACCCTTGAAACGAACCAAGGTATAGCGGAATGTGCAGCAAGAGACTGGCCGAAACCCTCCCCAGAGACCACGACTGATGTGCAGGGCGGCAGATAGTGTGCGGGTGAGCGCCGCAGACACGCGCTGGCAGTGTGTAAGTCGCCGCCATACTGAGTTGGAGATCAGATTCCGGGGGGTGGATGGAGCCATTCACCACGAGGGCTTCCCGGCCACCCGAAAGAGGTGAGAGATGGAGAGATGGAGTCTAAGGCAGCCATTCTACCCAACCAGGCAAGTCTGGACAGTGTCTTACCCAATGGCCGGAGCCTTTGGAGAAGCTTGACAGTCATATGACTACGGCAGAGTACTTTGGTGCCGTCCGATGAGCCTCCCCCATCTCCGCCATCTCCAAAGATGGAGATGAAGCGGTTCCCCCTGGCATGTACCCGCTGGCAACAGGTACCTGTGCTTTTTTCTTGTCGTGCGGGAGGTGTACATGGTACAGTGCCCTAGATCTGAGGACGATCTTGAACAGGACTGGAGCTAACCCCCAAAACTCTGTCTCACCATCGGCCTGGGGCAACCATCTGGGGCGACCATCTATGGCCGCATTCTGGGCCACTACCAGCCTCTTGGAGACGGCTCCGTTCTGTCAGAGCGTCAAAGGAACCAGCCAGAGTCATGAATGCCTTTACCCCGTAACAAAACACTATGGCGGCAGGGGAGGCTACCGAGTCAAGCACTGTTCCATTGGTGTCATTCCGCTTCCTGGTCTCCCCCGCATTTGCTTTTAGGCCTCCGCCCAACCGGCTGGGATAACCCTAGGACCCCAGGACGGCTCCCCCGCGGGCGCCGACGGTGTGTGTCTGGCCTAAAGTCTGTTGGGGGATTTTTGGCCTCATGGCACCGAGCTTGTCCGTCAATCGCGTGGTTATTGTTGCATCGTAGGTAGCGGACACGTTCAGTGGCCGAATATGGGTGCGGAATGCGGCCAGAACATGGTAGTGCAGCGCTATGTCCTCGGTAGTAGCAACGATGTTGTTGGTGATGGTGTCCCGCCCCTGGTCGTCTTCCCTCCCTGGCTACCATCCAGTGCGGGGAAATCAGCGAGATTCCCTCGAAGGAATCTGTAGACGCCCAGCCGTGGGCTCGCGTGTCCCCCCAAGCTCCACTCTTGCAGATGCCCTTACCACGGTCGACCTCCTGCTAGACGTGGGACCTTGTACTGTGGACGACGGTGCCCATCCAGAAGCTCCCTTCGAGCGAGACGAGTCGAATAGTCGTGGCTTAGCGTCGTTGTCGGCGAAAGGGAGGTGCATGATCTATGAGTCGTTCTCCACGGATCGGTGCCCTAAGTTATGTGGTACTGTCGTCTCAATGGGCGGTGGAACGGAGGGGGTGAGACACGAGGCGACGACGGACGAGCAACGGTTGTCTAGCAAGCTGGCTCGATGACAGGGCGGCAGGCACTTGGCTTGACACCAAGGCACAGGTGCGGATGCGGATGCGGATGTGGATGGTGAATGAGCATGGTGGAGATGGATTTACGGATCTGATTCCCAGCCCGTGCGTTGGACGTCTGCGTAGGTACCTAAGGAAGGCATGATGTGGATGTGCAGTGCTACCCGCGCTCCTTCCGGTGAATGCGGCAAGATATGTCGGCTTGAACGTGGTGGAGATGATGTTCTTTTCATTTCTTTCCTCAACACTAAATGTCAATTGAGTTGGTATCTTTGCTGGAAAAGAAAGAAACGGTGAAAACAAAAAAGTGAGCGACCAGTGGGATCATGGCGGTAGTCCACGGGGCCATTCAGGCCGAGCTCGGCGCCGGATAACGCGAGGGACGAGTCCTCCCACTATCCATCCCACTAACACGAGACACTGCACGCACGAGCTTCCAGGGCCCCGAAAAAAAGAATGGCATGCCTTCCGCCAAGCTGGGAATCAAAACAATAGGCGCACTCTTCAAGCATCCGTACTTTTCCTGGTACCGAAAGGGGGCCACAGGCTGGTGCAAGCCACCCTGGCGAGAGCCTGTGCCCTGTAAATAGTGGGCTGTAGCCAGCGGAGTTGCACTTACGTAGGTATGGAGTCGGTGCCCTCAGCTTCGTGAAGCTTCCTTGTTAGAGCTGTTGGAAAGTGGTTAGTGGTATGGAGAGCTCAATTGTTCTGTACATAATAGGAAGCATCAAGTAGCGCTTCGAATCCAAGCGGGCCTCAAAATGGAGCGCTTCGCTTCCCGGGATCCGGCGCCAGCCTTGGGAAGAAGAAGAAGCGTGTACTACGATGACGACGATGCTGATGCTGATGCTGAGACTGACCCATGAAAAGGGCGGTCTCCATCTTGCTACCCACTCTTGCATATCAAGTTTTGGGAAGCTAGGCGACGGCTCTCATGATTTTTGGCGTAGTTCAATGTCTGGTGCTTTCTTTCGGGCCTACCTGGTCCCTAAAAGCATCCCATTCTCAGGGATCGCAATCGGAGACGGTGAAAGCGACTGACGGTGAACGGGGGGCCGAGATGTCACGACTATAATCTACGGACCGGTGCCCGGAGGGAAAATATCTCATGGCTATGTTCGGTAGGGCAGGCGATGCGATGCGATCATGCCGGCCTGAGCTGAGCCGCCTCTTCTCCTGAACAGCCGAGATAGCAACGTCAAAAACAGGTCACCTCAGGACGCAGGTTCTCGCAGTTGCCCGTATCGGTGGTCCGGATTGCCCTGCTATCTTTAGTGCACCAATGCTGCACACGCAGCGGGACGTAATAATTACACGGCGGAATCAGGACGCCCCTGATGACCCCCTTCGCGGCTCACTTGGTTTGATGGCCAACGGCTCTCGTCTTGGTCTTGGGCCTCGCTGGTTGCGGACGACGGCGTTGCGGATGCAGGTATCTTTTCTCGGAGGTACGAGACTGCCACAAATTCGCGCTAGACTCGAAGCTCCATGCAGCGCAGCGAAGCGCAGTCCAGTGCTTCCATCGTAGCGCGCCGTCTCCCGCTCCGCTGGGGAGCAGTCTCGACAGAGGAGGAGCATGGTGAGGATGGTGAGGGGAAACTAGAGCGGGGGTGGGATGCCGAAGGTCGTGAAGCCACCTCCCCTACCACAGGTACGTACCTGGACACCTACCACCGTCATCCCTGCGCCCATGAGGAGGAGGCGCCGCACTCAACACCACTCCACTTTCTCCCACCTCCACCCTCCACCCACCTCGACGCCACTGCGCTCACACTCCTCGCGCCCGCGCACGCATCACCAGGTACGGGAGGTACTCGACTCGAGAGACACACACAATGCGGACCCCCGTGCAGCCGAAGTGGCTCCTCCTCCCTCCCTTGGCCCTGGGCGGCGCTGGGCCCCCGCGCGGCCGCGACTTGAGGCGCCCACCGATGTCTGCATCCAGAAGCATCCCTGTCCGTTGACCCATCATACCACACGCCTCCGCCTACGCATACGCCTACGCCTACACCTACGCTTTGCGCCTTGCACCCGGCCTCCAGCAGACTCAACTCCTCCCCCGGATTGCCCTGGCCAACATCTATATAAACCTTTGCTCCGCCGGCCTCAATCTGGGTTTTCCTTTCTCTCCAGACTCATCCGCCTCATCAACTCTCAGTCAACTCCTCAACTCTCCATCTCCAACAAACAACACGCCGTCTTTCACGACAACAACCTTTTGATACCCCCCCAACAACAACAAAATGGCCGCTCCTCAGATCCCTTCCGTGCAGTGGGCGCAGGTTATCGAGAAGAACGGTGGACGTACGTCATCCTCATCTCCTTCAATGCTTCAATGCCTCTTCAATTGCCCGATCCAGCCCATCCGCATCCGACCCGTCACATCCATTCTCCATAGTCCCCATCTTCATCTCGCTGCTCCCGCACCCTGCGGCCGAGTCCCACCCACAACCCCACCGTTCGCATCAAGACCCTGAATCTTTATACTGACTTCATTTCTTCTACAGCCACCGAGTACAAGCAGATCCCCGTCCAGAAGCCCGGTCCCGATGAGGTCCTCATCAATGTCAAGTACTCCGGTGTCTGCCACACCGATCTCCACGCCATGATGGGTGACTGGCCCCTCGACACCAAGCTGCCCCTTGTCGGTGGCCACGAGGGTGCCGGTGTTGTCGTTGCTCGCGGCGAGCTTGTCAACGACATCGAGATCGGTGACTACGCCGGTATCAAGTGGCTCAACGGCTCTTGCCTGAGCTGCAGCTACTGCCAGACCTCGGATGAGCCCCTCTGCGCCAAGGCTCTCCTCTCCGGATACACCGTCGACGGCTCTTTCCAGCAGTACGCCATTGCCAAGGCCATCCACGTCGCTCGCATCCCCAAGGAGTGCGACCTTGAGGCCATCTCCCCCATCCTCTGCGCTGGTATCACCGTCTACAAGGGTCTCAAGGAGTCCGGTGCCCGCCCCGGCCAGACCGTCGCCATCGTTGGTGCCGGTGGTGGTCTCGGTTCCATTGCCCTCCAGTACGCCAAGGCCATGGGCCTGCACACCATTGCCATCGACGGTGGTGATGAGAAGGGTGCTCTCTGCAAGAAGCTCGGTGCTAAGACCTTCGTCGACTTCACCAAGTCCTCCAACCTCGTCGCCGAGGTCAAGGCCGCCACCCCCGACGGCCTGGGCCCCAACGCTGTCCTCCTCGTCGCTGTCAGCGAGAAGCCCTTCCAGCAGGCTACTCAGTACGTCCGCTCCCGCGGAACCGTCGTCTGCATCGGTCTCCCTGCCAATGCCAGCATCTCCGCTCCCGTCTTCGACACCGTCATCCGCATGATCAACATCAAGGGCAGCTACGTCGGCAACCGTGCCGACTCCGCCGAGGCCATTGAGTTCTACCGCCAGGGCCTCATCACCGTCCCCTTCAAGACCGTCGGCCTCAGCGAGCTCCAGAGCGTCTACGAGCTCATGAAGAAGGGTGCCATTGCCGGTCGCATTGTCGTCGACACCAGCCGATAAGCGCTTTATCCGTTGTGTAAAATGGGAGGCGAACCGCGCAGCGGGCCCCCAAGATGAGAGGAGTTTCGGTGGGAGTTGATTTGGAATTCTGCGGCGGTGTTGAGTGTAGTGGCCAGATTGAACAATGGTTACCTTGTTGTATTAGGGATATGAGTACACAGTATCAATTCAAACGGAACCAAGCTTCCGAAGTATTCAGAACCTCTTCTTTGCCATTGCCTAAAACGTGACTGCCAATTATCTGTGACTATGAAGATCAATGCCTCCCTTAAAGCGAAGTTCCAACACATTTCGCGGATAGCATGGGAAAAAGTGATAGACAGCAAGCTATGTTATGGCGGGGTCATGGACGAAGCTTTCTGTAATGCTGTAGCTTATTCGTCACAGCTCACTTATACGAGCCGCCCCGCGAACGCTTGGCCCGGCCACTAAAAACAGCCTTTTGCGTGGGTTTTGAACATGATAACTCGGTACTTCAAAATGTTGGGCGTGCGGGGGAATTTGATTTTGGAATGCATTTAACTACCTTTGAAAAACTTCTTCGCCACCTCCTCCTCATAATTCCATCGCCAATTGTCTGGGCACTGACTTTAAGATTTTGCGACTCGGCCCCTCCCTTTCCCACCGACAGCGAGGGTCCGGGGTCGGCCCGTAAAATGTCTTCTTCTGCTCCGTGATACTCCCGATGCAGCGCTGGTGGAACCTCGCAACTTAAGATTTCGGAAGGCATCTTGTACCATTTAATGAGCCAAAGAGCCACTTTAAGCACCACCAGGTCCACCCAGAAGAGCAAATCTTCGCACAATGCTGGGGCCATATTCTTGGTACTGTCATTGCGTATTAGTCTTCGTACCACGTGACTAATTCGACATGCTATACTCACCTCTGCCTTGGTGTGGCAGTACGATCGGAACTCGGGCGTCTGGCCCAACAGGCTGCCGCCAAACCAGGGACCATGTCGCTGCCTCTTGTGCGTAATGACCTGCACGTCCAGGCCACCACTTCGAGCACCACCGCTGCGAACCTCGCTAGCCCGGATTCGAGCATCAACCAGCTGCTTAATATCTCGCTGCAATCGTCGACCAAAGTCCTTGTACAGAGTGCTTCCACCAGACAGAACAATGTTCTTGTAGAGGCCTCGTCGGACATCGATGGGTGACTGTTGGATAACGCCGTCGACGACCGTGGGGAGAGGGGTCAAGAAGTCGGAACTGTAGATTTCGGGGTTGAAAAAGATCTCGGGGGCCAAGAATCGCTCGTATCCGACGTCAACGCTGACTTGGCGACCGTTGGGGTGCGTCACGACGTGCTTGGCGAATCGGCTGCGGTCGCGGTCGTACTTGCTGAATTCCTTGACGATATCGGGGCAAACATAGCAGTACTCCTCCTTGATCTCCTGGGCGGTCTTAAGCGATGAGTCGGCCTCGCCACGGTCTCGGAGCAGGGACTGGACAAAGTAGGTGATGTCTCGGCCGGCAATGGGAATCGACTTGATGGAAGATCCAATGACGTAACCCTCGGCAACGGGGATGACGTGAGTGACACCGTCACCGGAGTCAATGACAGTTCCAGTCAGAGAGCGGTCCTGGACCTTGGAGGATGTCCAAGATGCAGCCAGAGCGAGTACGGCCTGGACCGCAATGTACATGCCAGCACAGTTGAAAGACTCGAAGAAGATCTCGGCGGTGTTCTCGCGGTTCTCGGGGGGGTTCAGGGGCTGTCAAAGTCAATGGACTGTCCCGAGTTCGGCGCGGGTAATATTGGGAGGCTCACAGGCTCAGTGAGGAGGAAGTAGTGGTCTTCGGGCTCGACGCGGAGATACTTGAAGATGGAGTTGGACCAGAATCGTTCCATGTGATCCTAACGGCGGTCAGTTAGGCCCGTCTCGCAGCTCAAAAAGACGCATACCCAGTTCTCTATTTGACCGTGTCGGATGGGATAGTGAAGACCGTAACCTAATCCGTCAGCTCTGTGTTCGTGTTCAGGGGAACAGCTTCCGCCTACCCGGACCTCCCGAAGCAGCGATGGCCTCGTCACCAATGAAGAAGTCGAGATCCTCAGTTCCTCGCTTTGAGCTCAGGTGGCTACCGGGACCAGCACCTCCGGTGAGGAAAGAGGGCTTGTTGGCAACGCCAGGGCGTCCAGAGCCAGAACCTCCGGCACCACCAGCAGGCCCCTTGGTTGCGATCGCAGTCGGGAAGACGAAGGAGGGAGAGTCATTGCCGGCAAAACCTATATGCGAGCGTTAATAGAGCACCTTCGGAAGCATAGAGGCAATCGGAATCGTCGGGAGCTGTCACGGACCTAGCTTGGAGAAACCCGTGCCGCTGGTGAGCTGAGGTTAGCTGTCGTCAGTGCGGGGGTTGGGAATAGAGGCTCACTTGTCCATGACAACGGCGGGAGTTTGGTTAGCCATGATGGAAGAGGGCGGCGGACGGCGCGCGACGAGACGAATGAGAGAGGGAGGAGGGATTCGTGGAGGTGCCGCGCTCGGGGGATGCGATGGCGGCGATGACGGCGGCGGTGGAGGATGCTGTAGGGTTACGTTACGTGCCTTGTTGCGAAGCTCCCAGTAGAGCCACGGACACTGCGGCTGTGCTGTGGAGTGGTGGACTAGGCCCCGCCAACGTGCGGCTGGCTGGTTGGGGCTTGACGCCCCTTTTATTGCAATTAACGGGGTGGCTTAGCATCCGACGTCATCTTAAAGCTGTGAGCTGTGTTGATTTGCAGCAACTTCAGCGTTGTTTCATGATTTCATTTGTTAACCTGTTTGGATTTATTCTTCACTTCAAAGGAAGAGTGGAGCCAGACTGGGTTCCAGCGTTGTGGAGGCTGTAGATTCGCGCCCCTCAACTGTCAAATCCCAACACTCTCTCTTCCTCTCGGATTTGACAGGCTCCTCGTCTCGGGAAGCTGCGTAGTAGCTGTTTCTTGGCACTTTAGAATCTGTTTGCTCATTCTCACGGCGTGTAAGAACATGGGAAAGAGCTTGAGCGCCACAACTGCCCTTCCCCGCCGCATTGCGACTTCTGGCAGGCACCCAACGTGACCTCGGTCGCTTGTTCCTCGACTCAACGCTTGTGCCTAAACCATTCTTCAGCTCGCCTCGAGCTCCATCTTCTTCTCTCTCCGTCACCTGGGCCCGGGAATCGTCTCAACCCACCCGCCCCATTTCCCTCCAGTCTTTCGCTTTTTTTGGTTGCATTCGTTATCTATTTCCACTCCTCTCCGCATTGCCTCGACTCATGAATCGACACAAGCATGACCAACTGTCACAATGAAACCTCTCCCATGTCGGAACACACTCCCCATGGAGCGGATGGCGCTCTCGACCGCATGCTCCGCCTCGGCCAGAAGCCCAAATGTACTCCAGCCATCTTCGTCCACGCTGGAGCCGGCTTCCATAGTCACCAGAATGAGCACGTCCACCTCCAGGCTTGCGTTGCGTGAGTGCCGTCTCTCGAGCCAGTTCGTGCGTAAACTAACGAAAACAGTGCCGCTGAGATGGGAATGAAGTTTTTAAAAGCCGGCTCCACCGCAACCGAGGCCATCGAAGCTGCCCTGCGTATCCTCGAGGACAAAGAGATTACCAACGCTGGCTATGGCTCTAATCTTTCTATCGACGGCACGGTCGAATGCGATGCCACGATAGTCGATCACCTTGGCCGCAGTGGCGCATGCGGTGCCGTTCCGAGTCAGTCAAACTCTTCCATCCTCAATCGAATTCTCAGACTTACTCTCGTACAGACATTCGGAATCCCATTGCGCTTGCCAAGCTTATCCTAGACACTAGCAATAACCCCCTCAGCCTCCGGCGTGTTCCACCCAACGCTTTAGTCGGAGAGGGTGCGAAGGCATTCGCCGAAGAACACGGCTTAATAACATACCCCAACGAATACATGATTTCCAAGAACGCTAGGGATCGTTTTCTCCGCTGGCAGGAAGACCTAAAGCGAGCCGAGTCGAAGTCCAAGGAAATCAAGATAACCCAGAGTCCGACTCCAGTGAACTCGGGGTGCGTCCCTTGCCAATACGACACCGCAACGCCATCAGAGACACACCGGCCTTTTCCGCGGGACCACACGGCCGCAATCATGGCCGGCACTTGGAATGAAGGTCAAACGGACTCGCCCAACGTGGATTCTCCAGGACCTGACACCTCTACCCTATTGCAGGCCCCGACGACCCCGGATTATTTCCGGGTCGTCGGGTCATCTACACCAACAGTAGGTCGATCGTCGGTTCGTGCTTCCCCTGAAAAGTCGTCTCTCTACTCTACTGCGGTAGCGAGAGGCCCCCAAAACAACTCCACAACTCCCTCTCGATCCAAGTCTCGCCCGAAAAAGACTGAATCAAATGGTCATGGAAGAAAGAGTGAAGAACCATCTGAGCAGGGTGTGAAACCGAAAACAGACTCCCATGAGAAGCATCATGAGCATCTTTCCAACAGAGATGGCTCTGCGTCGCCACAAGACGGGGCCCACACAGTTGCCAACGACCGCGATACTCTTCATCAACCCCCCGGGAGTCCTCGTGGGGTTAAGCGACCTGTCAGTCCAGACGAAAAGGATGGCCTCAACCCTCGGGTTAAGAAGGTGCCCTTTCACCCTGGTACTGTGAACGAGGACCTCATCACAGACACTATCGGTGCTATCGCGGTCGACGAAAATGGCCATATTGCGGCTGGGTCCTCCTCGGGAGGGATTGGGATGAAGCACCGAGGCCGGTTAGGTCCGGCAGCTTTAGTCGGCGTTGGCACCGCAGTTGTTCCCTGTGACGAGAATGACGAGGATCAAGTCACTATTGGTGCCGTGACAAGCGGTACAGGAGAGCACATGGCCACCACAATGGCTTCACAGCGGTGTGCTGAGAGAATTTACCATGGGACACGTCGCGGTCGAGGTGGAGCTGACATTCAGGACGATGACGAAGACGCCATCATGGAATCATTCATTGCAGATGACTTCATGAACCATCCTGGTGTGAAGAACTGCCACTCGGCTGGCGCAATTGGAGTGATGGTGGTCAAGAAGACCCGCACTGGTTACTACTTTTACTTTGCGCATAACACCGACTCGTTTGCACTCGCATCGATGGGCGGTGCTGAGAGAGAGCCCCGTTGTACTATGTCTCGACTCCCAGAGGGTGCTAAGATTGCCAAAGGGGGGCGCAAGGTTCGACTTGATTAACTATGTGGTGGCCCTTGGGATGCCTGATCAGTCGTCAAAATTGGTCTAGAATGTGTGTCGATACTTCTATGGAGTTGGGAAGTCTTTGCGGTTGTTGGACGCGGAAACGTTTGTAAGTTAGTATAGACACCAGTGATACCCTCTAGCCCTAAACATGCATTCATCCCATACTGGGCTTTGGTTCAACACATCCCCAATGGCAAGTTTTGTTCCCCACGCGTAGTGTAGAGTACGATAGGAACGTAGAAGGTATCCAATGCGTTACTGGTATCATATATTTTCAGAAGGAAGCCAAAAATGTTCCCTCAACCTTGGCTTCAGTCAAGGTATCTATCGCAACAGGCATCTGGTGTCAGCTCATCAGGCCTGGCTTCCATTGGGGTTGACTGCCCGTCTTTCCTTTTCAGAAAGGGACGTAGTCTATTATGGGAAGCCTCTTTAGCGAGTGACGCAATCCATCCGTCTCTTTCGAGTCGATTTTCTTTCAATACGCCAATCCGATAACCAACATCCGTTTGGGTTAGGATGAGCAAGCCTGGAAGCTTCCTTTCGCCGCCTCGTGCTATCTCACTCCTGGAAAAGGAGGTCCAACTGGGGTTCTTGGGCAGCCAAGAAAAGCCAGTGGACGCAAGTATGCGGCAGTAATGCCCTGGGAAATAGTTATGTACATGTTCCTGGCTTATGGACGTGGTGTCCCGGTTGCGCTTCCCGTTTCTTCGCGCGAGTTGCCGTTGACGATGCGTCTCTTCTTCTTCTTCTTCCGGGGAACGACAGCGGGTTTGGCGCCATAGTTGCCTAGTGCGAGCTTGGTGCCGCATGTCAAGCACTCAGCGTCAGGAGGCAGTTCGCAGAAGATGCTCAGACAGATAGAACACACGAAGCCGGTATCGACGACCCGGCCGTGGCAGAAACACGCAGCGCGGAAGTCCACGGTGTCGTGGGTGGGCGCGATGAGAGCCTCGCGAGCCTGGCTGTCAGCCATCAGGCCAAACATGAGGTATGTCAGCAGGCCCTGGGGATGGGTGGCGGCGAGAAAGGTGCCGCCGGTGTTGAAGCAGGCCTGCTGGAGGAAGGTCGGATCGCCAGACAGGGAGAGGGTGTCGATGACGACCTGGGCGTGGGCAGCAGCGAAGACGGCGTTCATGGTCGGGATGTACTGAGAGGGCTCCGAGTCAGAGACAGAGATGACGAGAATGCGGCCGTGAACGGTGGGCGGTGCGTCGGCGGCGTTGGCCTTGCGGCTGTCCTCCAAGTTGGCGGCTGGCGAGCACAGGGCCTGCGCGGCTTTGTTGATGTGGCAGAGAGCCAACGTCAGAGCACCTGAGAGCTGTGTCGTGGTGGCGGCCAGGTCAGCCTCGGTGGTCTTGTCGACGAGCTTCCGCAGGGAAGAGAGGACGGCCGTCTCGATCTGCGCAAAGTGCGGGTACTTATTCGCCGAGGACGAAGCAGCAGCGGTCGGGGCATCCTGCATGGGGACATCACCAGAGGTATCGGCAGCCTTTGACTTGGGGTTCGGCGGCGAGGGATACAGCCAGGCGGCGCGGTCGAGGTGGGCAGCGATGAGGGCTACCTCGTTGGCGTTGCTGAAGGCCAGGTGAGCGTTGACAAAGACGAGGATGTTGGCGATGGCGCGGGACATGGGCAACACATCGCCGAGGGCGGCCCAGGCGCGTGGGTTGGTATCGAGGACGATGGAGAGGAGCGAGGGCGTCTCTTCGGCGGTGGTGACCTCGTAGTGCTCGGAAACGTCGACGGCGTCCATGGTTGACTGCGGGACGGCTCTTGGGGGCGGTCGAGGCAGCTACGAGGTCCGGGGAGAGCGAGGCCAGCCGCTGTTCGGAGCCCTAGAGTGCGGAGGGGAGGATTCGGAGCCGGCGAGCGAGGCGGTGCGAAGACGGATCAAGGATGTCGTTGCGAGAATGGTTGGTTTTCGGCGTGGCGAAAGTTGAGGCTCAAGCTGGGAGAAAGCTTGATGCGCGGCTAGACTGGGTGCGACGGGTCTGTGCGACGACTAACAAGATGTGTCTCAAAAAGGCTGGGGGGTGTCGAGGAGCCTGTATTTTCCAAGGCAGACGCGCCTGTCTTTCTCCCCTTTTTCTTTCTTTTTCCTTTTTCTTTTTTCCTGCAGGTTCACGCAACCTCTCGTTATCGGCGCGGGCGCGTCCAGCAGGCGTGAAAAGATTTGGCGTTGGGACTCGAGAGGGTGTATGAGCGTCTTGGCCGATTGGCAGGGCTAAAGGTGCGTTGAACAAGCGTCATCGGTCATGCCCCAAAAAAAAAAAAGTCGTGTGAAAGCCTGTGCAACGCGGCTGGAGACGGCCGCAGCCAGCGTGCTTCCAGGGGATTGGGGAGGATGGGGGAATGGGGGGTACGCCAAAACACGTGATGAGCCTTCTGTAAAATTCGGGGCACTGACACGCTGCAGCACTGCGGCGCTGCGACGCTGGAGGGTGCTCTTGGGTGATTTGCACTAGGGGCCCTTATCGGCGCGGCGATGACGAAATGACGGGCACTAAGTAGGACAAAGCGACGTCCAACGTGTTGGCTGCCAGCCTCGAGCTGCGGGAGCCATACATAGCACCGTTCAGGGGAGCTAGGGAGCTGCAGACAGCTGGAACCTGGAAGAGCTCGCCGGCCGTGTGGACCAGTAAACCGGAGCGTTCAGTGGGGTCCTGGCCACTGAAGGGGACCCAATCGCGGAAACCCCACCACAGCATTTTCTTATCCCGTGAGGGGCCACCTCCACGCGCTCCCGGTCTGGTTGACTGTATACATCATCAGACCTGGCGCCGCCGCCCCTCGCCTGCCTCTAATACACCGCACCTCTCCTAATCGCCCCGACCAAAACCACCATCCCGCTCGTCTCGCCTTCTGTCCCGGGTGTCTCATGGCGGCCAACACTGAGCCCGACCAGGCCCAGGCCACGGCCGTGGTGCCGGCCCCGACTCCGACGCCGGCCCCGTCCATCGAGGACCAGACCCTTATCGTCTTTGCCCGCCTGATGGAGGGCGGCCAGGAGGACAATGAGACGTGCCGCGACCTGGACGAGCTGACCAAGCTGCTCAACGACGACTTCGAGGCCCGCCAGAAGGACCCCGCGCGCGAGTCCATCTGCAAGCTCATCGACGGCGACTGCGTCGACACGGTGCTGTGCTACCTCGACATGAGGCAGCCTGAGATTGTCCGCGGTCACGCCACCCTCTCGACCTCGGCCTACCTCAAGGCCGCCGGCGACGAGGGCTCCAAAATGCTGTCGACCTTCTTCTTTGACCGCGTGCGGAGGGGCACATATGACGACTACATTGTCGCCTTCTGCGTCGCCGCCTCGACCTTCCCCATCGTCCCAGATCTCACGGCGGGCATGTTCCTCAACGAGGGCTTCCTGTCCACCCTGGGCCCTCTTATGAGGAGGAAGTGGAAGAGCCGCAAGGTCGAGACGGCCTGTCTGGAGATGCTCAACGCCGCCTGCATGAACTCGCAGTGCCGCGAGGCCATCAACAAGTACTGCATTGAGTGGCTCGAGGAGGTGGTCGATTCGGACCTCAACGAGGTCGTCCGCAGCACAAACGCCGACCCTAACCTGCAGAGTGACGGAGGCTCCGTCTCCATGCGCCGGCACTCGGAGCAGGTCCAGTATCTGGCCGCCGTGATCCTAGCCAAGCTGAGGGTGAGATGACTTATACCGGGCGGGCCCATCGTGTTTTGTCCCTGACTGACTGACCCAGAATTCAAGGCAGTTCCTACTAAACCCGCACCCGGCGATGCTAGCCAGTCCAGCAGGATCGAGCCTGCAGTCACTAGCATAGAGGAGTTGTCCGATATGTTCACCAAGATGATCCTGAGAGACGAAGACCACGGCCGTAAGCACTCCATCGAGGGACTGGCCTACGCCTCCCTCCAGCCCAAGGTCAAGGAATCCGTCGCCAACAACGCGGAGCTGCTCAAGAAGCTCGTCAAGACGCTTGGTGACGCCCAGCCCAGGTCTCCCACCACCTACGGCGCCCTGAGCATCTTTGTCAACCTCACCAGGTACTTGCCCAACATGACGGACGAGGAGAAGAAGATGAGCCAGCTCAAGGCATATGCCAACGCCGCCGGCAAGCTGTCCGGCCCCGACCCCCTCGACCGCGACGACAGCGTCGCCCAGCGGTGCAAGATGGTCTTTGACGCCGGCATCACCCCCGTCCTCGTAACTCACTGCAAGAACGGCTCGCCCGCCTCCCTGGCCCTCGCCATCTCCATCATCTTCGCCCTCTCTGTCACCAAGACGCTCCGCGGCCAGCTCGCCCAGCAAGGCGCCGTCCGACTCCTCCTCGCCTCGTGGATGACCCTCCCCCAGACCGAGGCTCCCGCACGCCGCCTGGCCGCCCATGCGCTCGCTCGCATCCTCATCAGCACAAACCCTGCCCTGGTCTTCGGCGGCAACCGCAACACCCCCGTAACCGCAGCCGTGAGACCTCTCGTGTCCATCATCCCCCCTGACCCAGCAGCCGAGACGCGCGACCTGCTCCCCTCATTCGAGGCCCTCATGGCCCTGACCAACCTAGCATCCATGGATGACGACGACATGAGGCGCACCATCGTCACCACCGCGTGGTCGCACCTCGAAGAGCAGCTCCTTTCCTCAAACGCCCTCGTCTCCAAGGCCGCCGTCGAGCTCGTCTGCAACCTCGTCCAAGCCCCCGAGGCCATCGCCCTCTACGCCGAGGAAACCGCCAAGGCCCGGAACCGCCTCCACATCCTCCTCGCCCTCGCCGACGCCGAAGACGCCGGCACCCGCAGCGCTGCCGGCGGTGCCCTCGCGTCCCTGACGTCGTTCGAGTCCGTCGTCCGCGGCGTCCTCCACCGCGACCGTGGCGTCAAGGTTGTCCTCGGCATGTGCGTCGACGACGACGAGAACATCCGCCACCGCGGCGTCTTCGTCGTGCTCAACCTCGTGTCTGCCGAGGGCGACACCGGCAAGCTCGCCCGTGAAAAGATCAAGGACGAGAGCGGCGTCGACGTCCTCAAGGAGTGTCTTAAGAAGAGCCGGCGGCCCGAGGTTCTCGAGGTCACTGTCCAGGCCCTCAAGGCGCTGCTGGAACAGAAATAACGACTGGGGGAAACGATTGTATGTATGTACGGCGCTCTCGGTTTTTTGTTTTTCACAAGCAAAAAGATTGCTTTTCATGTCACGTATGGTACTGCAGGATGCTCCAAGCCATTACCAGCAAAATTGTTCATTTTTATTTTCCGTCCCGACGTACTATACAAAGCGCCATACTTTTTCAATGCTCCGTGGTATCCCCTTTATTTACGCCTTGGTATCAACCCTGTTGAGAATCGCAACGCCCTCCACGTGTCCCGTCTGCGGGAAGAAGTCGAAGCCGACCAGGCTCTCGATCTCATACCGCTCGCCCTCGCCCTCGCCGCGCACCAAGACGCCCACGTCGCGAGCCTGCGTGTGCACGTTGCAGCTGACGTAGAGGACGCGGCGGGGCCCGAAGCGGCGCAGCTGGGAGAGGAAGGAGGCGTCGCAGCCCTTGCGAGGCGGGTCGAGGACGACGACGGTCTCGTCGGCGTTGTAGGAGACGCTCTTGAAGAGCTCGCCAGCGTCGGCAGCGATGAACTTGCAGCGGTCCTCGCCCATGCCGTTAAGCGCGGCGTTGCGGCCGGCCGAGGCGATGGAGTCGGCGGCGATGTCGATGCCGATGGAGTGCTCGAACAGCGAGGCCAGGGTGATTGTGAAGAGGCCGGAGCCTGAGTAGGCGTCGATGAGGTACTTGATGTTGCCCGAGGGCGGTAGGATGCGGTCGCGGATGTAGCTTGTGAATTTGGGGAGGATGGAGTTGTTGTTCTGGAAGAAGGAGCCCGCCGGGTTGGTGAATAGGTAGTCGCCGATGTACTCGGTGGTGGTGGCCTTGGAGTCGGTGATGCACGTCTTGAGGTCGACGGTGTCGTCGTTGTCGACGCGGACCATATAGGGGGAGACTTCGCCCTTGGGAATCTCGTCGCTATCCTTGGGGAGACGCTTGGTGTCCTCGCGAAGGAGAATAGTGGCGCCGCGCTGGTAGTCGGCAAAGTCCTTGTGCATGCGCTCTCGCTCTCGTCCCATGCCGAGACGCACAGCGTTGGTACCAATAGGGCAGTCCTCGATGTCTATGACCTTGCGGCGACCCTTTTGCATAAAGCCGATGTCCGGGCATGATCCGAAGGGCGTCCTGGGGTTCTTGCCGCGCTTGTTATGGCGGAAGCCCGGGGGACCATCAAAGTGCGGCGTCAGCTTGGTGCGGTAGCCGTACTGCAGGGGGCTGCCAATGGTGTCGTTGATGGCGGGGACGACCTCCGGGGCGAGGTTGGAGAAGTTGCGAAAGGCGCGATCGACGATGCGCTTTTTGTGGAGGAGCTGCTCGGAGTAGTCGAGCATCTGGAACTGGCAGCCACCGCACGAGGCGAAGTACTTGCACTGGATGCGGGCGTCGTCTCGCAGCGGCGAGGGCTTGACGATAGAGATAAAGTCGGCGAAGGATTGCTTCTCGTCGCGCACGTGCCGGTAGATCTTGATCCGGGCGATGTCGCCGGGGACGGTGAAGGGCACGATGTAGACCTGGTCAGAGCCGGCGCGCATGGCGAGGCCGTCGCCGGTTGACGAGAGCGACAGGACTTCAACCTCGGTCTCAGCGTATAGTTCAGGGACATCATCCTCAGCATTTGCGTCGACTTCGGCGTCAGACAGGGATTTGCGCGAGGCTAACAGCGCCTCGATGTCGTACTTGAGGACTTCCTCAATGGATCCCTCGGTGATGTTCTTCTCCCGCTTGGTCTTCTTCTGCTTCCACGCACGGTTGTTGCCGGGGTTTTGCCTCTTGGCGGGCCTCTTTTGCTGGTTGTTCTCATTCCCGTTTTCATTGCCGTTGCTGGTCGTGGTGATGCCGCTCATCATGTCGCCTGGGACGTGGCCGTTGAGCACCTTGGGCGCTTCAGCCAGCACAGAGGCCATGGCGGCAAAGGAGCGAAGGTTCTGTGGGCGCGCTCTAAACGAGACCGTGTGAAGAACCCTCAGCGCTCTCATCGACGGGCTTAATAAATAAAAAATCAAATCGATTCGTGAGAACCTAGTGAGCTGCGAGAGATGAAGTTGTTCAACCCTGATGCTGATGGAAATGGAGACGATGTCTTGAAGAGAAAAACTTCCTGGCCAATGATTGGCCCTCTAGGTATCATTGCCGGATGCCTGATTGGCCGCAGCCCACCGACTTGCGGCAGGTGATGGGTCTCACGTGGGACGGATTTGCATCTACCGGGGCGGACTGAGAACCCTCCGGGCATCGGGCCAAGACGCCGATCACGTCAACGCTTGTTCCTGTGTCGTTTCCTTTTTGAAACCAATTTCCCCGAGAGCGTCGGTCTAGTTCGCTGTCGCCGCCGTTTCGCTCTTCTTGGAATATCTCGCTCCGGAGTTGCTGTGCGGGGGAACGGCTTTCTTATCTCTCCGTCATCTACACCCGCGCTACGTCCAGGGTAGCCGATAAGTCGGAGACACCACCTCAAGCGACTGACAAATCAACCCGCCATGAGTGAGTCTATGAGCGCAGTGTGCTTCGGTGCTGCTCGTCTTCGTGGTGGTGTAGCTAACGGTATCCAGAGTCCTCGCTCATTACTAGGGCCTTGCAGCTCTTGCTCGTGTCTACAACCCATCATGGCTTATCCACAGCAAAGGATGTGATAGATCAGTGGCTCTTCAACCCCGAGACAAACACAAGAGCCGCCGTTGCCAGCGAAGCATACGAGTGTACTCATGTCGGGAGGGGCCTGCTCGCCAAGGGCGTAAGACCTCCAGCCTAACCGCCGCCATCTTGTTTGTAGACTGACCTGTCTAGGGTAACGCCATTGATGCCATTGTTGGGATGGCCTTCTGCGTGGGTGTCATGGCGCCGTACCACGCCGGCATTGGCGGTGGCGGCTTCATGCTCGTCCGCGATAAGAATGGCGAATATGAGGCCATCGACTTTCGGGAAACTGCGCCGGCCAAAGCCTCCGAGAACATGTATAAAGAGCACCCCGAGAAGAGCGTCTACGGCGGTTTGTCCGTTGCCGTTCCTGGCGAGGTCGCGGGTCTGTGGTACGCCCACAAGAAATATGGTGTATGTGAAACCCCCAACACTGCTACTAGAGCATCATGAACCGGCTGACCTTGTATATACAGAGACTGCCCTGGTTGGTTGTGATGGAAGGTGCCATCTGGAAAGCGAAGGTCGGATTCCCGCGTCAGTCAAGCCTCATCTCCCAGACCCGACGCCAGACCCCGGGCTGACAAATGACAGTCAACTCTGATTTCATCTCATACATCGGCAAAGCCCTCAAAGGAAAAGACAAGAATTTCTTAACGCAAGATCCCTCGTGGGCCAAGGACTTTGCCCACAACGGTTTGTTTCAGCACCTCGAGGTCGAGAAGGGTGCCATGGCGCTGACTATGTCACAGGAGAACTGAAGAAGGAGGGAGAATGGGTCAAGAGGACACGATACGCGAAGTGAGCAACTCTTCATCTTTTCTACACGCTTGCTAACAATACTCCAAAGCACCCTCATTCAGATTGCCCGGAAAGGCCCCGGAGAGTTGTACAACGGGCCCACGGGCAAGTTCCTCGTATCCCATCCTCCAGTATAGGCCCGACCACTAACACAATACAGGCAAGCACTTGATCGATACCATTAAAGCTCGGGGTGGCATCATGGAGCTTTCCGACCTCAAAAATTACACGATTGAGACCCGCGAAATCCTCAACACAACCCACCGAGGCTACAAGGTCTTCTCCTTCGGCTCGCCCGCCAGCGGCGCCGTGTCGTTGAACATGCTCAACACGCTGGAGGGCTACGGCGCACCCAAGAAAGAGAGCTCCCAGGACTGGCACCGCTTCGTCGAGGCCAGCAAGTTTGCCTACGGATCCCGCGGCAACCTCGGCGACCCGGCCTTCAGCCCCAACGTCTCGTCGTTTGAGAAGCTGATGTTGGACAAGGACTACGCCCTGAAGATCCGTCGCAAGATTCAGAACAAGCCGCAAAATCTTACCATGTATGACCCTTGGCGTATCTACGCTGCCGAAAACCACGGCACGTCGCACATGGTTGCGGCGGATAACCAGGGCTATGCCGTGTCGCTTACGACGACGGTCAACTTGCTCTTCGGGTCGCTGATAATGTGTGACAAGACTGGAATCGTACTGTATGTGACATCACACCTATCACATCTATTCCATCCAATTCTCTTCACCCATACGCTCCGTAATGACTTGCTGACCACTCCCAGTAACAACGAGATGAACGACTTCTCCATCCCCGGCGTCCCCAACGAGTTCGGCTTCCAGCCGTCCCCGTATAACTACATCCGCCCGGGAAAGCGCCCGCTCTCATCCATCACGCCCGTCATTGTCGAGCGTGAGGACGGAAGGTTCTTCGCCGCTGTGGGCGCAGCCGGCGGCTCGCGCATCATCTCTTCCACGACGCAGGTCCTCTGGCGCATCTTGTCGAGCGCCATCGGCATCAAGGAAGCCGTCGCCGAGCCGCGTCTGCACGACCAGCTCATGCCCAACACTGTCCTCACCGAGCAACACTTCTCGGAGCCCGTCACCGTAGACCTTCGCAAGCGCGGGCATAACATTACCTACGTTGAACCAGGGTTGAGCATTGTCGAGGGCGTTATGCAGGATCCGAAGGGGAGGTTTGAGGCGGGTTCTGATCCGCGACAGAAGAACCATTGTGGAGAGCGGTTGTAAAGGGGCCATAGACGTATCTATAGACCTGTTTGAATTGAAATTGAGCGAACCTGCGTCTGTTCACGTCATGAGAACGAGTATTGCCTCCGAGTCGCTGAAAACGACGCGGGTGGCGTTCGTCTTAAGTGCTCTCTCTAAAATCTTCTGCTAAAGGAAAAGAAGGGGTATCCTTTGTCTATCATGCAACCGCACTCGCTGGACATCTATGCTAGAGTGATCAAGCGCGCCAACTGAACCGTCCACTTCTTGGCAAACTCCTCCTCCGTGAACCTCTTGGCCGACTCCCGTGCTCGCCTGCGAACCGCAAGGGGGTTGGGTAGCGACAAGGCCTTCTCATAACCGTCTGCAAAGTCCTCTGGTGTGATGGCGTGAAATCCTAAAGAAGGGTCAGTATGCCGTCTCCGTTTTTGATGCGGAAGGTCAGATATACCTGTTGGCTCTCCATGTACCCGGACGACAATATCCAGCTTGGGGCCACCGCTGTTGTGAACCACCGAGATGAGACCAGCGGCTTGGTACTCGACAACGCCGATTCCAAAGTGCTCGTTCCACATGGCGTTGACGCCCACCGAGGCCTTTCTTAGCCACTCAAGAACCTGGGGCCAGGACGCATCGAGATGGAACTGAACGTGATCCTTTATGCCGAGCTCGTTGACGAGAAGGCGCAGTTCGTACACCCGCTTTTTGTCATGGTCGTCCCTTACGCTGCCGATGAGAACCAGGCGCGCGCCCTTCGAGGCCTCGCTTTTGGACTTGAGGAACTCGGCAAAGGACTGGATGATGAGCTGGTGGTTCTTCTCTGGTCGGAATTGTGCAATGCAAACGACGACCTTTTCTCGCAGCTTCTCACTCTCCTCGGAAACCTCTACCTCTTGCTCCATTTCGCGAACGGCGACGGGAGGGTAAACGACGGTGATGGGATCTGTCTTGTTCTTGTCACCACGACCAGAAGCCCACAGACTCATCACATGCGCTTGGGTCCAGGTCGAATTTGTCATGACGATGTCAACAGAGGAGCCAACCCATGAGTACAGTCGTGCAAAGAGTTGCCAGTAGATTTTCTTGGCAGTCCCCTTGGCACCGACTCCCTTGCCGGCGTTGACACCCTGGGAGCCAACGGCTGATGTAGGGTCGAGTGACTCGAGCATGTCAGTAGAGATGGTCGGGTAGTGAACATAGGCACCAGTCGAGACCTTAGGGAACAGGAACTTGCATAGGCCAAGCGAGAAGGCATAGCCCATGGTGTCGACGAAGACGTCAGGGACCACGAGTGAGAATGCATCCCAGGCCAAAATGATGGAGCCGATGGACTGGCCGATGAGAGTAAAGCGCGGCCAAGTGGAAGGAAGAACCCAATCTCGCTTGGAGAGGTAGAGAAATGTGATGGTTGGGGCGTGGAGTTGAATGTTGAATCGGTGCTATAACATGGTGAGCACATCTCGGTCTGGGGGAGTGGGACTGGCGTATTCGCATCGCAGTCTTACCATGACCCGAGACAGAATTTCGTCCTTGGTGACGTCGTGATCGCCCGTGTAGACAACGCACTTGGCGTTAGGCCAGCGGTCTTGTGTCGCACGGATAGCCGCCCACAAGACTCGCTCTCCGCCGCCTCCGGCATTACTTGGCGGGTGTTAGTAGAGCTTCGTGTCCCGCGGTGGGGGTATTGATGCCGACATACCAGAACGGGTGGAAGAAACCAACGATGCCACTCCAGTCCTTTTGAGACTCCAATGTACCCTTCAGCTTCTCGTCGACGTCAAACACCAGCTTGGGGGCCGAGATGCCCTTCGAGTCCGAGGCACGAGCCTTCCTGTCGTCTTCCGTCATGAGGGCCAGGAGGTGGGATCGGCGGCCATCCGTCTTCTTGCGCAGCGACCACCCGAGCAGGCGGCCCAGCAGCTTGAAGAGCAGAGGGGAAGCCAAGACGAAGAACAGCGGCGCCATAGCGAGCAGGGGAACGATGATGGAGCCAGACGTCTGAGGCGGGTCGCCCGGAGGCACGGCGGAAGAGTCGTCGGACATTGGGAGCGTAGATGATGGTTTATGAGCAGGCGAGTCGGAAAGATCGGATCGTCGACGACGCAGAGTCTCGCCTCGGAGGCGCCAGGCTGGAAAATTCGGTAGCAGGTGGCAGCATCGAATGCGGGAGCTGGGCTCGGTGCGTTTCGCTGCGTTGGGAGTTGCAGGCAGGACGGTTTGGGAGGACGAGGGTCTGGATGCCGGATACGAGATGGGGTGACGTCGCGGGACAGCTCCCAGCAAGCCAGCAAGCTGTGCTGTCCACAAACGGCTACAGCACTAAGGTACCACCGGAAGGGTCGCACCAACGCCGGGAGGTAAGCTTACAGCGGATTGGAGAATCAACTGCCCCGCTGTGCGGCTCCTGTCCCAGCCTTGTGGTCCCTCCACAGTGCTGCAGGACCGCTGAAGCGCCGCAGCTTGCAGGGCGATCGACCGCTGGAGCTCAGAAGACAGGCCGTGGCACTTCGCCCCGCTTTGCCGCAACTTCATCGCAGGCCGCATCGTCAACCTCATCTCATCCACCCGCCGACTTATTTGTTTGTCACCTGATACTCCCGTCGCCACGCGGGAATGGCTGAGCAATGTCGTTCTTCCGACGCACTGCCCATAACCTGACGCCCCATGCCCGGGTGTCATTGGCCGCCGCCGCGCCCCGAGCCGTCCGTTCTCCCGCCGCAGGCTTCGCCGGGCCGGCATCATGCGTTGTTCCGAGCCGACGAGGCCTTCACATCGGTGCCTTTGCCGGCGAGGTCATCCAATCGACGGCATCCGCCTTCAGTTGGTTCCACGTCACTACCGGTGTACCGTGGT
This sequence comes from Ilyonectria sp. MPI-CAGE-AT-0026, assembly GCA_020744155.1. NCBI lineage: Eukaryota > Fungi > Ascomycota > Sordariomycetes > Hypocreales > Nectriaceae > Ilyonectria > Ilyonectria sp. MPI-CAGE-AT-0026. The sequence goes on from JAGPNQ010000018.1 coordinate 1,157,746, forward strand.
ATCTCGCCATCCCGTTGCTGGCCGTGAGCGTCAACGTAACCCTCAGGCTTCCCCTCCAATTCTATGCCGCCAAGCTCCGGTCGAAGCGAGGCGAGCTGAATCCCCTTGTGGTGGCGTGGGCACGACGGCATACCAGCACCATTGCTAGGGAACAGAGCAATTTGCCGGAACGCATCTTGAGGCTGCGGATGGCCGGCGCCATTGAGAAGTCTCGGCGCAGAATCTACAAGACCTGGGGCGTCCAGAGGTGGAAAGGCTTTGCGCCGTTGCTCGGCATATTTCCGTTCATCACCATATCCGAAGCCCTGAGACGGAAATGCGGTGCTCCCCTAGGCTGGCTCAGCCATTCCGTCGGCCTGGGCACTCCGCAGTCCGCGACTTCCAACCTGGGGTCGGTCAACGGCATGTTCGATCCGTCTTTGGTGGACGGGGGATGCCTCTGGTTCATGGACCTGACCAGCGCGGACCCATTCTATGGACTACCCATAATCTGCACGGGCATCCTCGTCTGGAACAGTTGGGGGAGGATGTCCAAGGACCACATCAGAGCGCTCCTTTCACTAAACCCCAACGAGAAACAGGTTGTGACGTTGACGAGATTGCAAAAGGTTTTCGGTAGGGTCATGCTCATGATGCCCGTCTTCCCTCTCCTCTTTGCAGATCTCCCCAGCGCCATCTTTCTCTACTGGGCATCTTCTTTCGGCCTCTCCAACATAAACGATACCATTTTAAACCGACTGATTCCAAGGAAGGACCCGAAGTTCACGGATGTGCAGAAAAGACCAAACTCTTTGCCATATCTTAGAGATCGAACTGACGCAATCGAAAAGTAAAATTGGAATTCAAGTATGGAAGGCGTTGACGATTAAACCCTCCCTGTGTATGTACAAAACTGTACTCTTCAAGTTCTGTATCCCTAGAAAACTCCTATAGACGCCGCATGAACATTAATGAGCTTGTTCCACAAGCACAAACGCTCTACCTAGTCGAGAACAATCGCGAGAATAACAATGGTCAAGATGACCGCCAGGATTAGCAATAGACAACAGCTCTTGTTGCGAGCGGCCTTTTGATATCGCGCGGCCTGGCGGTTTTCAACATCGGCTTGCCTTGTGTCATCGCGGATGTTGTGGACATTGTCTGCAATCGAGTCGAGTGATTCGCCCTGCTCACTGACAATCTGCGCTACTTGTCGGAAGAGCACGTTCAGGTCGCCGACACCCTGCTCGATGTTGCGGATCTCCTCCTCGCGCTCGATGATAAGAGCCTCCTGGAAGTCGACCTCGCCCTGGGCTGCCAACTGCGACAACTCCTGCTGCTGCTGCAACTGCTCCAGAGGTGCGCCCTGTTGCGCCTCGCCTTGTGCTTCGGTATCATGGGCGGCGCGGGCGGCTGTCACGGAGGCGCGCTCCTTCTCGAGGGCTCGTCGCTGGAGGGTCTGGAATTCTTGGAGGGCGGCTTGGAAGTCGCTCGAGACCTTGGTCTGCTCGTACTTTTGCTGCTTCTGGATGGGGGATTAGCATGCGACATAAAATACGGATAGCGACCGGACGTACTGTGAGATCCTCCCAAGTTTGAAGCCTCTTCACTCCCTCGCCGATCGCCTGGCACATCTCGCGGGTCTTCTCCATGCTGTTATGAACCCGCTCGCGGAGGCGCGGGGTGTCCTTCTTGGTGCCCAGCACATTGACATCGTTGGCGAGTTTGCGGTTGCTGCTCAGCAGCGCCTGCAGCTTGCTCTTGAGGTCGTACTGCAACTCTTGGAAGGCTGGGTCGTCGGCGTATCCCCCGCGGCGCCCGGACTCGAGGTTGGAGAGCTGGTCAAACGACATGATTGCGCAAGATGGACGAAATCAGGCGGAATTTTCGGATTAAGGAAAGGAATGGCTTCTCGAAATGACTGCGCGATGCGATGCAAGTGATGCCTTGGCGATGACGACGGCGACGATGATCGTCTTGTTCTGTAGTTGGTCAAGTCACCTGTTGCCTTGCCGAGGTGGCTGAGGTTATCAAGTCCGCTTCCCTGCAACATACGTAATTGGACCTGTTGATTGCGAGCCAATCAGAGCGCAGTGGGACCTGGCTCCCCTGCACATCGCAAACGGCGCTGCCACAGTTGCAGCCTGCCTTATCTCCACGTGACGATAGCTACCTCCTGCTCCGCTAGTACTTGGCGCGTCAACCATGGTTGCTGGCTGGAGATTTTTATTTACATGGGCCTTTGTACCTGTCCTCGCTTCCTCCCCAGCATCCCCGAGCCTACTCCTTCGACAACGATGCGCTGTGGAGATGGCGGCCACCACAGTTCGAAAAGCTCCCTACAAGGACTTCCTTCAGCCAGCTCTGCATAGGCGCTTCACCTCCACGGCAACTGTTCTATTGGCCGTCTCTTATGTGGAGGCCGTCTTTCTGGACAACTGGAACTCCTGTGCGTAACCTGCGCCCGCCTTGCGCTGCAGCTTGCTAACGTCCGTATGTCAGATCTCTGGGGCTGGTTCCCTGTCGGCCCTGTCGGCTTGCGAACGGCCTTTATCTTCACCTGCGGCCTTGCGATTCTCGTCCTCCGAATTGCGAACTACCATGTCGGTCTACGCACCTCCGGCTCCGGCTTCCAGACCTTGAGCACCGCCCTTGTGAAGTTCCAGACGTACGAGACGGCCTTCTGGTATGGCTTCTCCAGCTTGTTATTCTGCCACATCTACCTCTGGTCTGCCCCCGAGGGCACGAACCTGCAGTGGATCACCTACTTCAGCGGCGATCGCGCGAGATTGAACGAGCGGCCGCTGTTCTTTATGGCCTACCTGGTGTCTTGCGCCCTCTCGCAGACCTTGACGCATTACAGAAAGGATGTCGACCGCCTTGTGTTGAGGCTCTCGAGGAGCAAGGATGAGAACAAGACTGCGGGCTCGGGAGATTCCTTGAAGCTGGTCATGCAGCAACTCCCTGCAATTGCCGGCACTTCTGCTGCGGGTTCGCTGGCGGCAATCCCGCTCGCGCTCTTCCTCTACTATACCGTGATGCGATCCTTCGCCTGGGGATGGGCATTGATGTTCCTGCGCCCGTTTTACAACCTGCCCAAGACGAACATGGTCCCCCCTTCCTGGCCAACCGACATCTTCCTGCTGTACCGCTGCATCGAGGCGGGCGCCCTGATCCATTTTATCTGGAACGCCGGCAACTTTGCCTTTTCCACTTTCATGGTCAAGGAACCCCTCAAGAATGGCAACCCTCTCACCTCGGAGTCCAAGGATCCCAATGGCAGTATTCTCAACGGCCTGAAGAGCAAGAAGCTTTCTATCAAGGTATGTTACGTACTTCACCTGCATCCTCAAACACCACTGACCCGCTTCTAGTCGTTTGCTTTGTGGGAGCTGGCTTTTATTGCACAGGGCTTCGAGACCCGCCGACAGGCCATCTTTGAGGATATCGACCGAAAGGATGGCCCTATGTGGGCCCAGGTCTATGCCATCTGCATGGAAGTGGTGAAGGCTGTCGAGACCCGCGTCGATACCTACGGAAAGCCCCTAGCCCCGCCTCCTGCCCAGCCAACCGTTGAGCCTAGGCAGCGCGTATCTGCTCCTCTTCGCGAGGACCCCATCTTCACCAGCAAAGCTGCCTCAAAGTCCATGCGAGGAGAGGTTGAGAAGCGCCTGAGCCAAGTTGCCCGATCACCAGGCTCATCGCCAGCCTCAAAACTGAGCCCATTGGCCAAGAAGACATTTAAGGAGGCCACGGACCGAGTTCTCACCAAGGAGCAGCAGGAGATGGTTTCACCGGAACATCTCAAGAGCCAATTCGAACAGTGGACAGTTAACTTGATGAGCATCGACTCTGTCGCCGCGCTGTTCCAGCAGGACTTCCGGACCCAGTTTGCTGCCGCTGTGCTGGGCACCCCCTACGCGGAGCCAACTCTTCTCATTAATGCGGTGCATGTGCTTTGCCACCTGTCAGTGCACAGTTTGGCTGAGGATCAGTTTGGAAACGTCCACAGGGATGTCCCCAGCATTATCCGGACATTGACCTCGGTTATTAAGAAGCTGGAAGCATTCCGACAGTCATTCCCCATCCATTGGACGGACGTCAATAGCAAAAGGGAGAGCCCCGAGGTGGATGAAGTGCTGAATGCATTAAGGGCGGGCTTGGGCCAAGTAGTGGCCAAGTTTGAACCCTACAGCAGCGATCTGAGGTTAACGCTGGCGGATATCAGGCTGGCCAAGGAGGCAGCAGCAACTTCGAAGGGCGACGAGTCGAAGGATTCGGAGATGGCGCAGGTGCGGTAGCCGGGGTGAAAGGGCATGTGTCTAGACTGGGGGCCTTGGCGTGGCAATGAATGTATCATGATACCATATGTAAAACCAGACGAAAATCTACCTTGGAGGTAGTGACTTTGAGAAATTCGAATCTATTTGGTTAGCAGAGTGTGACTGGGTTTGAGATGTGTAATCTACCGTATGAGCCTGGTCCTACGGAGAATTATGCGGAGTTGTGAATTGACTCAGCTGCCTGATACATACGGAGCTGATGGCATTGCCATGTGTACTACAGAGTACAGTTTCTCAGGTAGTTAAGGTAGTAAGTTCCGTGGAATGATGGCTTCAATAGCGTCCTTCACATGCTGAGAGAGTAGACGGGAAACAGTGGGACCAAGTGGAGTTTTCACACGCGGCACTGTATGGGCGTACTGTGTCCTCCACGTAAAAACACTGTGTGACAAGGGTCCCTCCGAAAGTGGCATCTCGTTCGACGCCTCCCAACCTCTTCGTCAAAGGCGCAACGGACTTCATGTCCGCCCACGCCGACGTGCGATCAGCCAGCCTCCAGCAATATCTGTCAACGCCCTCCCATGGACATGCGCCCGCCTTAGCCATGCGTCCTCCATCATCACTATCCGTGCCTTTTATCGACTCTCTTCTCCGGCCGTAACGCTGCCTCTCGCCGTTTTCCTGCGCTCCTTTGCTGGCTCGGTTTGGCACTGAGGGCCACCGATTCTTCCCACGACCATGGCGTCCCCAGTGTCTCAGCGACGCCTCGTCTTCTCCATCATCTATCGCACGCTCTATCTTCTCCTCTATGTCGTCCTTATCGGCCTGCTCGTCGCTACCCCTGCCGATGCCATCCAGCGCTCGCTCCGCAACGGCCAGCTGTACAATATCTGGATCATCGCTGCCGCGTACTTCACTGCTATCCTCATCGTCACCTTTGTCTTCTTCACCCGCCTCTACATCAACAAAACCGACCTCGACTCCATCCCCAAGGCCTGGGTGCCCATCGAAAAGGGGGATGTGCGTTCTGCCGTCCACAAGGCCATCGCCACTGGCCTCGGAAGGAGCGCTGCCATTGCCTACGAGTCCCGCCCGAGGCTCGATCCCGACGACCGAGTGGAGCGGGAGGAGTCCATCCGGCCGCAGTCTAAGCAGAGTGCGGTGGGCTCTGGAATGGCGACCGAGGACCTCTTGGTGAACCTCCCACGTCGACGGGCCGTCTGGGGCGAAATTGAGCACTTTGGCTGGGCTTCGCCAACATCGCCGGATTTGCCCAACTTGCAATACACGACCGTCCTCTCCGAACTGCCCAATCTCATCGAAGGGAAGGCTTTGACACTGGCGCCTCCGGATCCCACTTCCCAGACGGACCCGCCCATTCTGGACCCCGATGCCGTGGCCCTGCTCCAGCGGACCGCCAACATGAGTCTGCGCGACTACATTGTCCACCTCTCAAGTCTGGGAATTGTTGAAATGAACACCACCTCCACCAAGTTCCTGTCACACTACGAGTATGCACGCTTCTCTAACCGGCCCATCTCCAACGCTCGGTTTAAGGAGCTGATGCATCTCTTTGCCGAGATTCTGCGAGCCATGGAACCCTTCGACCCCGACATGCTGGACGGTGACCAGGCAGAAGACGAGGACACATCCTCGCCTTCAAGTATCATTGAATACGATGGCGCGGTTGGAACCAACCCTGGTACGCCCCGCGGTAACATGTCCGGCTCCGATGCTGGCAGCATTAGCAGCTCAACACGAAGGGCTGGGCGTAAGGCGTCCACGAATACTTGGAACTTGTACTGCACAGCACCAAACAGCTTAAGAAGCGGAGTATCGGGGGCTGTCTCGCATAAACCCAGCGTCACCAGCCTTGCACAGAGCCGGCGACACTACCTCATGAACCAACCGTCCACGCCAAGCTTGAGGTCTAAGTCCTCGGCCAGCTCAGCTTCCGTTATCCGCTTGGCGACGCGGCACGATTCCACCGACCTACCATACATCCTCAGCCTCAGAGATACCCTTGGCAATTGAAAATATACCCAGTACATATAAACTAGACTTTACAAACATGAAGGGGGATGAGGGATGAGAATGGCTGGGAGAACACAGCACACACAGCACAGCATAGTACAGCATTGCACGACATGGCATGTAACGAATTTTATGACTACACACACAGCACCGGATTAAACCTGGCTAGAATTTTCTAATTTTAATGTATTCTTTGGTCTCCAATGATGAACATTCCACCAAGTCGTGACTGAGGGCAATCGCCGTAATGATGGGGAAATATTGATCAGTTCCGAAACTTGGCTGATTCAATACCTCAATAAGTCCAGTGAATGAATCCAACAAGACACTCGCAAGAACGTGGTTTATCGAGACTTGGTACGCGCCGTGACCGAAAGAGCCTCCTCCATTGGCAAAAGTTTCCACACCAGAGTATCGTGATGATGTGGTTGGCACAGGGACATCCCACAGCGACGTACTCCGTCTCGATGGACAACTAAAATCCCCACCATTGGATAATAAAGTGAGAGAATTATAGGTCTGGAACTGCTTGGATAAATCATGCAGGAGGTTTTGGTGGGGTGGATATGCACGTTTGATGAATGCATCCTTGTAAAATACGGCACCTCTAAATGAACGACGCACGACGTACGCTTAAAAACACCAGAATCCAACACCAAGAGATAAGCGTATTAGAGCTGAAGCAAAATGACAACAATTATTTGTCCCTTTGAAGATGTCATGCCAGATTTGGAAATTAAATGGTGGCGGTTTGATCGGAGTCACTTCAGTCTCTCGACACATGGGCTTTGGCACCCTGAATTTGCAGAATTGATCGTCAAAGGGGTTTCTCTGTGTTGCCTGTGTGCTCGTCGGATCGTTTGTCGGCATCAGCGCTGTCCCGGGCCGCAGCCTCAGAGATGGGCGTCAACCGCATCAGTTCATCTTATCCTGGCCGATGGTTTCCGGATAGAAATATCATCGGGACACGGCTGGTGGCCACACATCTCGCCGTGTCGAGCTCTGTATTGAGGGGCAAACAGGATCACGAAGTGGCATCTAGCCCGCTACGACTAGACTAACTAGACGGATTATGGGTACAGAAGAGTTCAGTGACGTGGAAATACTAGGATTGAACAATCCTAGGCATGAAGTGAAATATTGTAGGATTAAATATACAACCATCAAAACAATTCCGACTCTGAACAGACAATCAAATATCTCAGACAAAGTACAATTAAAACACCGGATCTTCAAAAAATTGTAGCGAACTTCCCAGGCCTGAAATAAACAACCACACTCGCAGCCCTCGGGAGACCTGGCAATCAATTGGCCACAACTGCAACCGCAACGCAAAATTCTCAGACTTGAACCAAAACAACCATACTCGCAACACGGAGACTTGGCAATCAAATGGCGACGGTTGCACGCAGTCCCTCCCGTCTTCCCGCAATCCTGGCGCTGCGACGGCGTACGGCTCCGACCCCCTTCCCTCCCGCCCTCCCGTCCGCCGCCAAGGGGGTCTCTGTATTAACAGGGAGCGTCTTTGTTTTGTTTGAGTCTCCTCCAGCCAGAGTCCTGGAGTTGTGTGATACCCCGTTCGCCTTCCAGCTCGTGACATCGGTTGCGTTGTTGGTCTTGGCTCGTTTATCAGACGAGGTGCCGTCGGCGGCGGCTTCACCGCGAGTACGCTTGCGTGTCGGAGCAGCAGAGGAGACGTCATCGGTGCTAGAGCCCGGGGCTCCAGGGTTGTGGCTGCTTAGGATTCGAAGGGATCGTGGAAGACGAGCTTTCTTGTCGTGCGCGTTTCCGTCAGGGGGGCCCTCCGCATCAGAGCAACCATAGACGGGCTCGGAGGTTGGTGTCGCCAAATTGCTGTCTTCATCGGGATTATATAGCTCCCACTCATGGCGTTGGAAACGAGCAGGCAACTCGATTTCGACGTCGGGTTTTTCGTCGGGCTCCTCGTGGTGCCATGTCATACCGGGCAGCTCCCCCCAATTTGGGTTCCAAATCCCATCTTGCACCCAGTTGGCCCTAATCGCCTTGTAGGCCAGTGCATCAATGTCAACGGGCTCAATTGGAGGCTTGTAGTCAAGCTCGTCCTTGATCCACTTTCGCTCCTGGGATACCTGATACTGAAATTGACGGTAAGGGCGAGATGCTTCGGGACTGCGCACCAGCGTCTTCGGGATGCGGTATTGCGGATACACGCCCCCTGGCTTCCGAAGGTACTTGAGAGGTTGCGGGATCGTCTGTTCTTCCGGCTGGGCTTTGCGGCGCTGCGAGCTCCAAGAGAGAGGTGGCTCTGATGCCGGCTCTGGCCCTGGACTTGGATCCTCATGTCCCCAAGTTTCGCCCTGCCATGGTTGATGCGGCCCAACGGCATACAAGCCGCGGAAGGGTCCATCATCGCCGTATGCCCGCCCCGAAATTCCTGGCGGGTTGGTGCGTCCCTTGGGCCAGGCTGAACCCCATTCGCGCGCCCAGATGCCTTGAGCGACCCAGCGACGTCGGACATTGTTCTCAGCGTTGACCGCACTGTCTGCGGTATCGTCGTACGGGAGGGTCGGTCTGCGGCCACGCTTGATACCCCGTTCTTGGTCCGAAAGCCGGTTCATCTCGCGTCTGGCCTGGTTCATGAACTGGGTGATTGGTCGCGAAGAGTTGCGGGCAGCCCTTCGCAGATACCATGCTTGTGCGAGATTTCTGGAAGCGTCAGAATTCACACTAAGACACAACGTCTTCTCCGACGACGTTGGAGTCGGCGCCACTGGCGGAGGAGGTTTGTTGAAACGATCTCTCGCGCGATGCAGTAGTTCGGGGTTGTCGTGTAGCCTTTCCAGCCTTTGCATGACGTGCATCTGGTGGTTCATCCAGGGGTTCTTTTTCATGCCCAAGAAGTCCTCTTCTTCCTCTTCCTCTTCCTCTCCCTCGTCGCCACCCGGCGATATCAAACATGGACTGTTCATGGTAGATGGTAGATGGTGTTGGTCGGAAATGGCCGAGGAGTCGCGAGTAGCAGATTGTGGAAGGGAAAAGCTGAGGCTGGAGTGAAAGTTGGCCTGGCAGCAAACAAAAACGACCAGAACAAAGAAAGGGGCGCACCGTCAACCCAAACTTGTCTCCTCAGCGCCTCTTTGTCCCCTCCTACCCCATAGCAACCAAATCAGTTCTCCTGCCAAGTTGGCTCTTTTACCGTCAATTCGTCCCTTCAGTCAAGTTGGCCTCTTCGTCGCTTCAGCCAGCCACTTCATCAGAATACACGCCGAAGCGCTTCAACAGTGACCAGGAAACACGACCAAAACATTACAGAGATTACCTGCCCCAAATCAATAGAGTCCAATAATAGATTGTGAAATATGATGACCACCATATCCCCTTACAGTTAGTCGTATCACTTTTCTCGTCATAGTCCGCCTCCCCGTCTCAACCCTGGGTGCAGGCTGAAATGCAATTCCATTTGGACAAAGAGAACGGTGAGTAGAGGCCGCTTCCGCGGCCTGTTTCACCCAACAGCTGAGTCGCATACCCGGTTCACCTCCTGCGCTCTGACAATGAGGCTGGATCCCTTCACCTGAGCTCAGGGGCTGGGCTTGGCTTGGCTTGACCTGCTCGATCGCGGCGCGCCCCGGCGAAGAGGTCCTCCCCGTCGGAACCCAACATGTAAAAGCTGCAGACTCCCTCATTTCCTGTCGTCACCTTCTTCTCAACTTCTATCATCGAACAACAGCTTGGTTTCTCTTTCACCACCCCATTCTTTCCATCACTACCTTGTCAGATTTCTTCACTTTCACCTCCTGCCCTACGTACGACTCACAACGCCGAAGATGCCGCAGAACGGCCCCCCCATCATCTTCTCCCTCGAACCTCTGAATGCCGCGGCATTTGAAGTTTTGACCGCCGGTCAAAATGCTCACTTACGGGCCGTTTTGCCTAACCGGCCCACGGACGTTCTTTCAATCGGTAAATTTTCCGGGGGAGAGTCAAAGTATACTCTTGCCACAATCGGGCGTGGTACCGATGCAAACGGGGTAAGCATCCATGTTCCATCCAGACAAGGCAAAGGAAGCTTGGTCGCGAGAAAACAGTGTACCTTTGACGTACATGAGATTTCACAGGAGATCATGCTCCGAGATTGGTCGACACAGCAGTCGACTCAAGTTTCCCGCGAGAATGCGAATGCTATTGATGGAAGGGGCGGTATTCGTCAAGTCGTCCTGGATGATGCGAAACCTGTCGACTTCGGTTTTGGCGGTCCTCCAGACTGCAATGCGTATCAGTTCAGACTGCATTGGCATATGAAATCGTCCGAGGTGAAGCTCGTCGATCGACCAGACCTTCCTCATAACGCCCCAACCGACATGGCGCATGAATTGACCGCTCTTCCAACCCGACCTACCCGCATCCCTCCCACTATCGCACAGATGACTATCCGATACTTGGAGCGAAAAAAACTCGGAGGCGGAGCTTCGGGCCAAGTTTTCAAGGTCGTAGATGTTGATCGCGGCCGCCACGTGGCTATGAAGCGGGTGGACCGACCCCAAATTCAATCTGTTGCCCACGCCCGGTTGAAGGCTGAAGTCATTTTCTTGAGTCGTGCCTCTCATGTAAGTCAACGCCAGAGACGATGCCTGGCTTGGTGACCATCAACTGACACGAGTGTGCACTAGGAAAACGTCGTTAAATTTCGGGGGTATCAATTTAAAGCCACTTCTGTCGAAATTTTTACCGAGTTGATGTCTGGTACCGTCAATGATCTGATGATCCAAAACTTCTACTCCGACCACTCTCCTCGTGTCGACACAATCTCTTACACCGGCCCTAACACTCACGTCGGCTCGCTCCTGCACCAAACCCTGAAGGGGCTTGACTACCTGGCGACTCAGAAGATGGTCCATCTGGATATCAAGCCAGATAATATCCTGTACTCGCTTGGCCCCAAAGGCGAGTACGTGTATAAACTGGCTGATTTTGGCACCGTTCATGCGGTTGGTGCCGGCGGCGTGGACCGCACCGGCACAGAGATGTACAGAGCACCAGAACTGAGTAAGGAGGGAGCGAAGGCGAAGACGGAGAATGACATATGGTCTCTCTTTGTTACCATGGCCGTCGCAATGGATACTGATGGGTTTCGGCGCAAAGCGCTCTACACGACCGCCCTGAGGATCATTGTGGTTCAAGAGGCCGCCGATCACCCCTCGATGGCGATGATGAGCAGCATGGCCAAGGCGGATCCCGCCGAGCGAGCAACAGCGGAGGAGATGCTGATCAAGCTGTTCAACAGCGAGGGATGCGTTCCACGACCTAAGCCACAACCCCCTTCCAATCGCGTCCAGAAGCGCAAGGCCCCGTCAGGAGCCCTGAAGACCACGGCGGCGTCTCAGCGACACGAGCCCTACCAAATTCGCCAAGCTAGTCGTCTCACACAACAGCCGGCGCCGTCGGAGAAGGAGGAGATGCGCGAGATGGTCAGGGAGGCGCAGCATCACAATGACGAGATGGACTGGGAGTAGACTGGTAGTGGGGTGCAGTAGGAATGGGGCGGAGAAGAAGGAGGAGGAGGAGGAGGTCGCAGGGAAACACGATGGATGGATATGGGCAAATGTTTCTTTCTTTCTGTTTTTCCTTTCCAGCGGCGCTGTTCTTGCAGATACCCTTGAAGTTGTGTTAGTTTTTGGTTCTGAGGATAGGTAGTCTGTCATGTACACTAGATCTGCGTTGGCATTTGACATTTGGTGCGATAAGATAAGCTCACCCTTGCATGTGAAATAATTCCGAGCAACTCAACACCAACGCCAACATCACCAACTCAATTCTTCACGCCCTCCGCCACTTCCTCCGCCACCCACCCCCTGCATGCGCGCGCTGTAAATAATTGCACTCTTCCAAAGTCCCTCCAGGGCGGCCCTCCCACGCCGACGCCCCCAGCGAGAACAACTACCAGCGACGACCAGCCGCGGCGCATCCCTCCACAATGGCCCCCGACCCAGCGCCGCCACTCCCCTTGGCCGCCAACCGCGCCGCCCTCTCCAACCGCATCTCCATGCTGCTCGCCTCTCAATCCTCCGTCCTTAAAACCATGAGCCTCACCCGCCCGCCCGCCACAGCCACAGCAGCGAGACGCGCGCCGCCCCCCGACGAGGACGACTTCCTGCGCGGGCCGAGGCCCAACGAGGGCGTCGGCTACGTGGCCGATGCCAAGGACGTCGCCAAGCCCGCGAACTCCCGCGAGGAGCGGCTGTTGCGCGGCAAGGTGCGCAAGGGCAACGGAAAGACCCTGCGCAAGGAGGAGAGCGAGAGCGAGGACGATGTCGGGAGGAGCGCGTTAGGAAAGAGGAAGAGACCGAGGAGGGAAGTGATGCGTGCTGATGCTGGTGAGACGGCTCCCCAAGTGGACATGAGTGCGGATGTGGATATGGACAACGACACCAAAGGCGAGGAGGGCAATGTCCCTGTTGTGAACGAGGTCGTGAACGAGGCAGCGGAGGACACCGTCCAAGATGTCAAAGACAACGACGAGGGCCCAAAAAAGAAGCGCAAGAGGAAAAACAAGAAGAAGAAACAAAAGACCGCCATTGCCCAAGAATAAAAAGAGCATCCTAGCCACCACAACCAATATCAAGACAGTAATGGCAATATTTCACAACATGCCAATAATAAATGCGTCACATGAATGGTAACCAGGGTAGTATCAGGAGTCATGTTCTGGTGTTTGCGTGCGAATAGTTCGCTCATCAAAACAACCACGTCGATTTCATATGCTCCCTTCGCCGATTCTCGCCTTCAGGAATCCAAGCGTCAACAATTACACATATTCATCATGGTTCCAAATGATACACCGGCTCCAGCCTTCGCGACAGCCCTGCCGTCTCGTCCCAAGCTCAAACTCCCACCCTGTCGCCATTCCCTCGGCGTACAAAATGCTCCACGCTCTGCGCTCCGAGACATGCCCACAAAAGAGACAAACTCGGGGCAAGAAAAATACACATATGTCCTGTGGATTGCTGGAATACTTCCTGCGCTGGTAAAGAACAGAGCCTCCGTTGCCAAATTCTAGCCATCCAATGCCGTACTCCAAAATCGTCATGCGCCAAGCACATGACAAGAAAATTTTCGATGCGTCAAAGACGTCGCATATCCCAAGAATTACCCGTGCCCAAAAGTCCTTCTGTATAATCCAAAGTATATGATGACAAATCGCATGGCTAAGCTGGAGCCTGGGTATAACGTCTCCTCGCCATGGATTGGGTCCAGTGCTAATTAGGTACCGTGCCGTAAAGGGAGAGTTGCTCCCGCTCGATTGGTCCGGGAACGCACGACACGGAGCAGTCAGGGCCTGTCTTGAAACGGCCACACGATGCTGATGTAACAATAAACTGCCGGGAACGGCAAGGGATCAATGGGTGATCCGATTACTGCACCCGTTTTCGTTTTCTGTCGTCCTCACCTCTCGGGTCTTCGTCCTCATCTGAGCGTTCCGCGGTGTCACTGGGGTTGAGAATATGTGCCATACTGCCCCTCCTCGTCGGCGGCGCCGAGTGATCCCTGACAGCCAGGTTCTTGTTGTCGCGATTCGCGGCCGAGTTCCAAGACCAACTTCCAAAGGTATCAGCGCCACCGTTGCCGCCATTGGCAAATGGAGGCGGGGGCGTTGTTGGTCGTGAGTGGGAATGGACGTGGGAGGCAGTCTGCAAAGAATACGATGAGAGTGAGTCCCTAATGCGCTGCTCCTCGGGAGCAACGCGGCTCGGAGAAGGAGGCCATGGCGTGCTGGGTGCGCCAGTGCCAAAGGGAGACGGTCCCGGCTGCCATCCGTGGGCGCGAATGTCAGCGGCCGTATGACGTCGACCAAGACTTGCGGGGGAAGGCTCCACGTTGGAGAGGGGATGAGGGGCGGCGGGCGGCGGCGGCGGCGGCACTGTGCGCAAGGGCGATGACTGCGTAGTACTGTTGCCGCTAATCGACCCATACGGTCGTCGAGTGCTGATAGATAGGTTTGATGGGACTGGTGGGCGGTAGAAGTTCTGGCCTCGTGGCTGAGGAACAGCCAGATTACTACCTCGTCGCTGGTCGTCTTGGGCGAGTTGTCTCGGGGACACTGGGGCATTGTCGACACCAGCGAAATATTGCTGCCGCGAGTAGGTAGGCTCTTGGGGTTCGTCGAGTGAGCGGATCATCTCGGCTTGTCTCTGCATTTCGCTTTGCAATGCGATAACTGCGCATGTTAGCTAAGGTTGGACAATGTTGGGTGCTTGGAGACGAACCATCGCGTGAGATGGGGCTGTCAGTAGGGACCAGTGACAACACAGCCCTTGACAGCTCCTGATTGAAATGCAGCAGGCGGCCCATGGTTTCCATTGCTGCTTGGTTCTTGACATGCATGTAATGGGCGGCTTCATCGCTTCTCTGTAGTCGGGACCCCAGATCATAGAGCGTGTGCTCAATGTTGATCAGTCGCGCATCTGGGCCATCTTGGGGGATAGGCATAGGTTCAGCAGGGGTTCCTGGCTGCGACGTAGCTGATTTGGTGTAGTTGCTTTCGCGATGGACAAGCGCATGGCGACTGGCTCGGCGCTTGATCTCCCGCAAGCCGACCAGGTCTCCACGCTTGAAGTTGCCATTTCCGTGTTTGAATTCCCATAGTGTGGTATCGGGGTTTCCGGTATGAAAGACGTCGCGTTCTGATAGTCCATTAATAATCGGCATTTGGGATATGCGATGGGTAAGCAAAATACTAACCTTTATGGAAACCATACATGTTAAGCTGCCTCACGAAGGAGGAAATGTTGGTGTGTTTGAAATATTGCCTGCAGGATGATTAATGGGACATTCACAAGCAGCTGGACCGGACATATTGGACGTACGATAACACTTTGGAAAAATCGGCCGAGGGTGACATCACGAAGCTCTCGGCGCTTGCGGACCATGATATCAGGTGTTGGATGTTTGGATCTTCCAGCATGCTAGGCTAGGATTAGCTATTGCCGACGCAGCCACTTTGGAGAGAGCAAGATCTCACTTGTAGAGCTTATGAATAAAGGCGGTCTGAACGATCTTGGGTTGATGCACCGCGGCGGCGGCGGCCGGCGGCGGAGCGGCCATCGTGGTGGAGCCGTTGCTGGTGATGTTCGAAGATGGGACCTGGTCGAGTGCCGAGTTTTTGGGACGATCGTTGGATTTTCCATTGGCATCGGAATCGGAGTTCTGGTTGGTGGACGAGGGCGTGGGGGAGGTAATTTCCATAGGATCACCAGAGGCTGGAGGAGACATCTTGATGGTTGGTGTTGGGATTGGGACGATACGAGCACCCATTGACTCGTTGACGGAGGTGGAAGTTGAGGACAGTGAGGGAAGGGTTTCAGTCCTGACGGCCATGTGGGCTGTGGCCATGGTGGTCAGTCGAGGAGCACAGCCAGGCCAGGACGGCGAGTGTCGGTGGTAGGAGGAGTGAGTAGGAGGGACGGAGGAAGACGGGAGGGAACGAGGGGAGAACGAAGGATGATGACGGCGACGGAGCGCTGGTAGGGGCCAGAACGCTAGTATGCGATGGCCAAGACGTCAAGGCGATGGTCGGGAGAATGAAGAAGGATCGCTCTAGAGGGTAGAGGGTCGGGCGTGGTGGTCTCGCCGGGAGCGGGCGACGAGCAATAGGCGACGGCGATGCGGGAACGGAGCGGGTGTGGATGTGGATGCGATGCCGGGTGTAGTGCGATGCTGAGTAAGGAACCTACCTCATCTCCAAGTGCAGGCAACGGGTCGCCAACGGATGGGTATGTGGAGAGGCGAAAGTCGGGGTGCGGTGATCGGATAGAGACGACGGGGTGGGTGAAGATTGTCTGGAGTGGTTGATGGACGCGGCGGCGCAGTTCGTAGGTCGGGACGATAGGATAGGTGGGCACCCTGGTTCGGGCGGTTCTGCGATCAGCCTCGCATAGGGGGCTCGGAGCTCAAGCTTCTAGAAGGCGGCAGGTGAAAATGGTCACTGGCGATTCCCTGCGCGTGTTGCGGTAGACGGAGGTGAGAGGTGGTGGCAGCGACAGCGAGAGGGGGAGAGGCGGGCACAGGTGAGTGTGCGATTGCGACGGTGGTGGCGGAGGAGCGCACGCGACGGTGACGATTGCGGCTCACGGGGTGTGGTGAAGTGACTCCCGGAGGGTTCGTTGATGGACGCTGGTGGAAGTAGAAGCTGCGAGAGAACGGGCGGGGAGGAGGGAGCCCGGAAAGCGACGGGAGAATGCGTGTGTGGTGGATGCCAGTAGGCGGCGCGCGAGACGGGACGAAGGCGAGTAGATGGGGCCGGGTATGAGGGCGTGCGACTGTGCAAGACACCCGACAGAATCAGAAACCGAGGCCGAGACAACGACAGAGCAGGAGGCGAGTCCACGAGAGTCAAAAAGGCCCAAGGCTAGAACCTCTGCACTCTGCACGCGGCCAGGCGATTGATATCCCGCGGTGATGCTCGACGTTGGAACCGAGACGGGGATGCGACAGGATAGGAGAGGTAGGAAAGGAACAAGAGCCAACGGGGGGGAATGGAAGAAATGGAAGAATGGAAGGATGGGGTGGGAAGGAAGGAAGGAAGGAAAGAAAGGACGAGACGTCGTTGGTCCGAACGAGGAAAGAGGCCGCAGCAGTAGCAGCAACAGAGCAGCAAGCTTTGGCGACGGCTACAGTGACGGGCAGGAGGAGCTGCACAGAAGAGGGACATGGGGACATGGACAGACAGGGCAGGACATGGGCGAATCTACTATCAAAGCCCAGCATCTCAGCAGCTCAGCAGCCCAGCCCGCCCAGGCCTGCGCCAACGCCCACGTCCACACCCACTGTCCACTAACGAATCCACTATTGCACCCGCGCCCTACTGCACCAACCTAGTCCGTACAGCGCAAATCGCACCAACTGCACACGACACAGCGCACCCGACAAATGGAACCCGCTGCAAGCCCAGCGACGCCTCAAAGAGCACCCGCCTGTAGGTGACCAGCTCGGTACCTACCTATCTTACGTGACTGGTGACAGTGGTGTGGATGTGGTGGGGACGGCAAGTACAGTACCTAATAACTACGGGGAATCACACTGCGAGTTGGAAGCCCCAACGAGACAGTGGACGAGGTTCTAACTAAGAACGTAGAATACTACGTATGTACAACACGCTACGGAACCTCAAGTAACTCGGCAATTCAATGATAGCCGGGCATAGTGACAGCATCACCTAAGAAATGATTGGACTGAACAAAGGCCAAGACACAAAAATTAGACCCTGAAAACGTGGAACATCGGAGAAGAAGAGGAAGACTAACTTTTCCAAGCCCCAAAGCAACCTTGGCATGCCTCAACTGCATTTGGGTGCCTTGCGCATGATGAATTTTCATGGCCAGCTGCCCATCAGGACTCTGAAAACGCCACGAGGCAAAAACCCTTCCCTCCCAAACGACCCCCATGGGTCCCCCGGTCGGCAGGTGGCGTGTGGCGCCCAGCCCCGTAACTCTTCGGGGGGGAGGGTGTCGGGGGATGGCTGACACCGGGCGAGCCTTACATATAGCGGGCAAAACTCCGTACAGCGGAATCTTACAGTGTCGAGCGCAGTGGAGGCCGAGACCATTGGAGTGTGATGCCGGTGGGTGTCGTGGGGTGTGGTGCATGCAATAGGCGACTTGGGCGCTGTGGGTGCGAGCTGTGGGTGCGAGCTATGATGGGACGGTGGTGGGCATGGCTGGGGCCGGCCGAAAAGGCGCGCTACAACTCCACTGCATGAGATGGGACCTCCTTCGCCGAACCACGAAAAAAACCTCTATCCGCCACTGAACCTCCACCCAAAGAACTGCCGCTTTAGCGGGTCTGGAAGGTTTCCAAGCGGCACGGCGCCAATTTGGCATGCACTGACGGGATGACAGCTGAGCAGAAGCACTCTTCCCCCTCTGTTGACAGCCGACCAACGGAGGCCAGGACCCATTTGCTGACCACCTCTTTGACAGGACACGGACTGGCAAGCGCACAACCCAAGGGCCCCAGAAGCCCCCAAAGCCCAAAAAGCCCCAAAAGCCCCCAAGGGCCCCAAGGTTGAGACGAAGACGGTAGCGGGCATTGCAGGCGGCCCCAGTCCGAGCCCCAGGCCCGATCGCGAACCAGCCGGAGCCAAGCTTGATGCTTGCCAATGTCTACCGCCTCAGCAGCAGCTCGTCGACTATTACGTGCTTGGATCAAGGATGAAAGACGTGGGATTTGCCTGGGATGTGAATCGACGGGTAGGTGGGCGGAAGACGGACTGAGATGCGATGGATGGGCGGATCTGAAATCGAACTCCACGCCACTGCTACATGGGAGACGGCGCGAAGGAAACCCCCCTGCTCGAGCCCTGCTTGCCCCTTCCCCAGTCCCCAGTCGTCCCCAAGGGTCGCAAATGGAATTGAATGAACAAATGAAAAGGGGGCCTGCGCTACGCTGTACATAGTATGTAATATCCAGGTCGTCGAAAATGGCCCTGAAGCATCACCTGTGCCCCCCCGTGCCCCAGGTTGAGCATCTCCATTGCAGATCCCCGCTACAACAAGGCCAAAGCAGTGCCTCCTGTCATGCCTTCCCTTGTGCTACTTGCCTAGCTAGGCAGGTAATCGCTTCCCTTTCCCGGTCCGTTAGTGAGGTTAGTGAGGGAAGGAAGCCCGTGCCCGCTTCAGATGCCCCTCCGTTCTCCATCATGATCTATCCTGATCCATCCGCCTCCATCTCCCGTGCTGACGGATGTGCTCCGTGCTCCCATCTTCCGTCCACGATTCCCCGTCCACGATTCCCCGTCCATGATTCCCTGTGCACTGTAACTACTTCTTCAGACCCAACTAACTTCAACCCCCAATCGTTCATTCGCCCGCGGCGTCCCTAGGCTCCTCCGGGCTGCTCCATGAGTTCGTTTCGTTTCTTCTGCCTCACAACCAACACCGTTCCATTGGCGTCCCAAGCCCACGCACAGCATTAGCCATGTCTCACCCACCCACCCATATCTGGCGATCCACATGAGACCGATTCTCCAACAACCAGAATCCACCCAACACTCCAGACTGTGCCCCCCACAGATGCCCGCCTGACACACCCGCCTCGAGACATGCAAAAAAAAAAGAACAAGCAGCACTGAAATCCCAGGGAGAGATACCACCCTGTGTCCCGGGCCAAGGGGCAGAGAAGCCGCTGCATGGTGGCTGTTCATGGTGCTGGCGATCCGCCAGCCACTTGACGGTGGCCGTGGAGACCATCTGGTCCCCATCTTCCCACCCTGGTCGGCGAAGACGATAGCGTGCCGCCCGCAATGACTATCGGGCCTGGTGGCTGCGCCGGGGCATCGTTCCTAGGAACGAACCCAAGTCAGGGCAATCCGAGCCAGCAGGGCACCTTGTCTCGTTTGCAACATAACGCACATGCCAACGGCCCAGGAACCAACCGTTCGCCACCGCTGTGGAACCCGGATTTCTTGGGCTGCTTCCGGCTTGACTGGCCGAGCATGCGTAGTGTGGTGTGGTGTGTGTGTGCGATGCGTGTGCGTGCGCATATGTGCACAGTACGTACTACATACTATGTAGTACAGAGCTCTAGACGTGCGGCTTGACTAACTGAACCCCTCCAGTTTCAGCTCCACGGGAACATCGAATTCCAGGGCCCATTGGCAATGAGCGTTGTAACGTCTATCCACCGCCTCTGCCTCCACCTCCGTATGCACGTCTACCGTTGCGTCTCATCGAGCAGTTGTTAGGCTCTTCCTTTAAAGAGCTAACTGCTGTACAGACGCCTTCAAGCCTGGAGCATCATAACATCCAGCTATCTCTAGTGTACTCTTCACGCTTGTCGTTACCCGCTCAGGCCCTCCTTTTCTCTTCCCCAGAACCAACACGCACCACCCAGGTACATGCATACCTAGGTAGTACTCCAGGTGCTGTTGCCATCCAGCGCCGGGCAGAGACGGTTGGTGCAATTGGCGCTAGGCGGCGCCCGTATCCAGCATGTCTTAATTACTCCTCTAACTAACCCATGAGTGGGAGTGATCTAGAAACAACAGAGTTTTACCGATGAAAGCCCCCAAGGACCCTGTCTGACCATCTACTACGTAGTACGTCGTCCGGATTCCCCAATTCACATTGTCCCACCCTAGCTCCGGCGACAGCGACGGGCCCAGCCTTGACGGGCGAGCGGACGGGCGGGATGGACCACGCCGGACAGGTCCGTGGTTGATCTCCGGGGAGCACCGCCCCGGAGATGTCGCTCTCATCAGTCTCTTACCGTGGCTGTCGTCATCTTCAGCTTATTTTCTTAGTACGGGGACCGTGCCCGTTCAAGTGTCTCTCGACATTTAGTCTCTCAATCGCATGAGGCCGATGGTAGCTGAAGGGCCCGCCCTCCACCGTTCCTTTATCCACGCCGCTGAATGAATCTTCAGCCAGACAGGCGTGTATGAAAGATGTGCCCCGGTAAATGAGATGCATCTCCCCGGCCGACCAACCAGAGCACGTCCCCCGGACCTGTCTGGCAGGTTGAGGTTGGGGTTTTCCCGACCCATGCAGTCGGATTCGTCGCTCGGTTCAGGAGTTGTCTGGCTTCCCACGCCATCGCCAGCATCACCCTGCGACAAAAACCAGAGCCTGGCGGTGATAGCGAGTCAAACCCCATCAACGATAAATCGTCGATGTCCCGTTATTTGCTCTGTGTATCAAAAAGCCTCATATACAACCATGGCAAGTACCGGGACGTACCCTCTACCAATACCCAACGAGATCTACCCAATGAGGTCATCATCAAGCGAGGGTCCTCGTCTCGAGGTCTGCCGCTTGAACTATCAGCCGGGAAGTTGGCATCGTCGCCACCACGAGGCATCCAGCGTTAGGGTTTTGCGCCAAACCGACAGACTGTCTGGCCAGCCAAGCCATCATTTGAATCAGCAAGCCAATAGGACTCTTCCGGAGGCTCGGGCCGATAAACTCGTTCGATACAGACCACGCTTCCTTGCTGACCCTCAGGGAATAATGGCTGGAGATAACGCGACAGATAGGGAGTTTTCCCGTTCGTCTCCTTTCGCTGTTCCATCTACATTCACTAGCCATGCGTGTCCACTGAGCATTTGGCGGCTCGTCCATACTGCGCACGCACACATGCGCACACACACACTGACCGCGTCTCTCACGGGCTAACTCACACAACTGCAACGTTCGAATAACACCGAGCTCAATGTTGAGCCCTCCTAGGATCTCTTACCAGCTGCTCGATCAGGTCGGCCAAGAGTAGCAAAACGTCAACCGATTCGTCTAAAAAAAAACTACCTTGGGTGCGATCATCTTCGGCTGACCTGGTCGGCTGGTCGGCTGGTCCTGCTCCCTGGCCACCCGAGACTCGCTTACCAGATAGGTAGTCAGCCTCGATCGCAACCTTCACTTGAATCAGTATGCCACCATCCAAAGTGCCCCGTCATCGCGGACTCGCCTCTTTGTCAACGTTACAGTTTCTCGTACGAAGTACAGACACAAGTCGCCCAGTTCTTTTCATCAAGCATGTGACACGCATCGCATCTAACTTTCGCCAGACATGCGACCCCCATGTTTCAGGGCCCATCCCTCCATCATCCCCTGCTAACCACATCTTTCGCCATGGCCAAAGAAAAACTGTCCCGAGAAAGGAGTTGCTTCCCTGGTCCGCACCGCCACTTCAGATCGTCCCGTCCTTTCATGCGAGATCTCCAACGTGTCAGGTGTGGACAGTCGCCCCCCCCCTCGGTTTTGTATCAATGGCACGCACTTGTTAGAACTGGCAGGCTCCATATGATTTACTTTTTATCCTTCATTTATTTCGAAATCATTGGGGTTTCTTTTTTTCCTCTCCCGATTTGATCGTCCCGGAAAATACAGGCCGATGGGTGGCGAACTGTAACGTCAGACGAGGTGTGGCGCAAACCCGAGGCCGGAGCCGTGGATGGGGATAACTCTCGGACTTCGTCTCGCGGCCCCTTCGTTCGAGAACCGCCATGATCCGATTTCCGTCAACTAAGCGTCTTAATACGCGAGCTAAGTGCGACTAGTTTAGGCCGCTTTGTCCTTACGCGCAAGCTGGTCCACTTCCCGATTGACTACATCGGAGAGTTTTACCGATTGGAGAGATGCTTCATGCGAGTTTCTGGGATGTTATTAGAGTTCTCAACGGTTGAAATGGCTCATGGGTCAGGTTGTAACAAGAAGATATCATCATTTTTTTGGTCCTCCCAGATCCGGACAAGTTCGTAACACCATCATTAGACTCCTCCCATGCTATCCATACCGAGGGCAAATCATTAGTCCTGAAAACACATATTCCCGTCCCCCAATGCCGAATACGCCGTACTCAGCGCCCACTTAAAAGTCATCCTCGTCCATGCCATTGACCCGCTTCTCTCCTAGCTCCCGGATCTTTTCACCAAGGATGGTCCGTCCATATCGCTCGGCCACCTTCCCGGCAGCTTCAACCATCCTGCCGGTGCGGTCGCGCATCAGCTCCACCATCTCAAGGGCACGCATTCCGCGTTCCTCGCCCTCGCGGCACTCAACCGCCAGGAGTTGCAGGAGGGTCTTGTCGATCTCAAGCTCCAGCCGCGAGAGGAGTGAGCGTTGGGTATGGCTGCCGGCCGTTGCGTCGACCAAGTCCCGCAATTGGGTTGCTTGTAAGCCGCGGAGCAGGAACTGCTGCTCTAGCTTCTTCGTCTCAGCGTTCTCGTCCTCTTCTTCTTCGTCTTCTATGTCCTCGTCCTCCTTGCCCTGATCCTCCCCTTCGCCAAAATCTTCGGCGTCGGGATTCTCCCGGCTCTTCTTCTTCTGCTTCTTCTTCTTCTCCTTGGGCCCTGACGTCAGGGGTACCGAGAAGTCAAACTCGGAGAGGAGAGGACGGGGGAAATAGGGGTATTGGTCGCCGCCCTTGAGGATGATGCAGTGGAACTTATTGTCCGCTACAGCAATGGGGAAATAGTTCTCGTGCTTACGGCCTGAGGCTAGACGCGGGAGCAACTTGGTGTCCAGCAGGGGTACCCAGGATGCACGCGATGGCTGCCGCCAATGTAGGAGTGTAAGAAGCGTACCAGTAGAGTCATAGATACAGGGATCCTGACGAGTCATGTTAGAATCATGTTCACTTTGAAGCTTGTGTGTGGGGACTTACACCGTTGTCTGAAAAGAAGACACTCTTTAGAGTTGCGCCATCTGGGAGGGCAACAGTGTCCTCGTTTTGGCAAATCTCATCTCGCTTGACGTTCTCAATGGTGTACTGGAGGCGGGTGTTGCCGTCCGGCCCAACGGGTCCGTTGCCGACAGTGAGTACATAGTCCCTCCAGCTAGCGCACGTCACCGTGGGCGTGCTCTTGGGACGATAGACGCGGTAAGGCATGCCGAAGCGGGTAAAGACGCGCACATAGTTGGCGCTCGTGGTGACGGTGACAAAAGACTCGCTCAGGGACATGGCGGTGACGGCCTCGCCAAGGGGCAGCTCGGTGCGCCAGTCAGCGCGCTGCGTCCACGTCTCGTGCGGGCGGTAGAAGATGGTGGCCGGCACGTCGTCCTTGGGCGGGCTGGAAAAGAGGGTGCCATGCTCGGTGAGGCAGGCCTTGTCGTAGAGGAAGGTATCGGTGAAGTGGAAGTCGCGGTTGAACTCGTGGTCGT
Source organism: Ilyonectria sp. MPI-CAGE-AT-0026 (assembly GCA_020744155.1). NCBI lineage: Eukaryota > Fungi > Ascomycota > Sordariomycetes > Hypocreales > Nectriaceae > Ilyonectria > Ilyonectria sp. MPI-CAGE-AT-0026. Next base: position 1,181,675 of record JAGPNQ010000018.1, read on the forward strand.
AGAACTCAACGGTGATAGTGTGGTGAGCGTCCTGGTCCACAGTCCAGACGAAGCCGATGAGGTTGAGGCAGAGGTACTTGCGATTACCTCTCCATGGCGTTGAGCCGGGTTGGAACGAGGCATGATACTGGGGCTCGAGGAGGTGGCGGCGCTTATTAGCCTGCTCGCCGCCCACATCCTCGCCATCGCGGCCTCGCTTCAAGCCTCCACCCGCCGTGTATCCAGCACCATCATCGTCCACCACGAAATCATCGTCACCGTACCCATCAGCATCTTGGAGAAAGGAATCGAGACTTCCCAGAGAATCCCGTCGCGGGCGAGAGGGAATCTCCTGTTGCTTTTGGCCATTGAACTGAGGCACTCTTCCGTTGCCGGAAATCTCAGCCCGAGGGTCGTGAATATAAGGCGCCGGCTGCGTGGTCAGCTTCAGCAGAGGAGCGTATTGGTCGGTCAGGAAGTCGGGATAGATGTAAACTTCGCCAGTCGCCGTGGTGAAGGAAAGGATGTTTTTTGAGGGATGCCATGCGAGGTCGAGGACATTGGGATAGTCGTAACGCGCAATGACGCTCTGGGTCTTCGTCTCCCACACCAACAGCTTGCCGTCCTTGCTCGCCGACGCCAGCATCGCACCGTTGGGCGACCACGCCAGCGCGGTAATATCCGCCAAGTGGCCGTTTGCAAAGCATCGTTGCTTCTCCCAGTCATTCTTGGAGATGATCTGGATATCCTTGGTCGGCGTCGGCACGGCAAACGCACGTCCGTCGGGGTGCCATGCAACGCGTGTTGACACCTGGCTATCCGAGTCCAATGCGCCGATGATACCGTCCACCTTGCGAATCAGCTCCGGCTCCTCGGCCGTAAGTGAGTATACGTATATGATGCCGTCGACGCTAGATAGGGCAACCAGGCGGCCTTGGGGGTCGAAGCTGACATTCCGCACCGCTCTGCCATGCTCGCGCAGGTGTCGCACCTCCATCATATCCTTAGTGTTGACCAGCTTGACGGTCAGCTCATCGCTCGCAACAGCGCACCACTGGCTGTCCGCACTCAGGGTCACATCACGGATGGGTAGCGTCGTGCGGAAGAGGAATTTCTCAAAGGTGGCCGTGGTAAGCGAGTAGAGACTGACGGTGCCGTCCTCGGAGCCGACGACGAAGAAGTTCTCTGCGACGGCGACGGCAACGTTCTGCTCTTGGCAGTCGTCAATGTTGGTGGGCTCGCCATCGGAGCCCGTCTTGAAGACACGGATCACGTTGTTGGAGCCGACGGTGACGAGGCGGGAGCCGTCGGGCGTGTAGGCACAGCGCGTGGTGCCCTGCGTGTAGGCAGCACGAGGCCGCGGCCGGTTGGCGAGAGTCGAATCCATCGTCAGGCTAGGATTCGAGGGGCATTTGAAGAGGTTGCTTCGTGGGAATTCGTTGCTCTGTCGGTGTGAGTTTTGAGGGTGGATTTTCAATGCCGTAAAGTAATCCAAGAGCTGGTGGTGGCGGGTAGTAGTCCAGGGAGACGCGTCTGGATCGCGTCGCAATTAACGAGAGTCGCGAAGGACCCCGCCATTTTTTAATTGACAGCTGTCGACAGCTGCTCCACCAAAAAAGGACCCCTGAGACGATTTACGACGTCCTACTGCCTGGCAGGCGGCAACTTTTAGATATTGGAAGATATAAAAGCGCAGCACTTGGGAATCACGACACTGTTCCAGCGAGAGAATATAGACTCGCTTCTCCCCTCGAATTTAATCTTCCATTCCACCGTCAACCACATTTCTGTAGTCCAGAAACTCCCCAGCTCCAGCCATGCAATCCGCGGACCCAGATCACTATTTCCAGACCGAGTGAGTTGGCATCGCCAGCCACAATGCTGGGGAAACGACTGACAAGAGGCCAGTGCCTCGCAGGCCCAGCGGGAGCGGAAGGCCGCCAAGTCCGGCAACAAGAATGGCGACCCTCTGGTCATGAAGTCCAAGATCCTCGCGGCCGTCCCGGACCCCGCCTCCCCGCTCACTTCCGTCTTCATCGCCGAGTCGGCCGGCTATGTCCGCCGCGTCAACCTCGAGGTATGAGCTTCCGCATGCACTTCGACGGAGCGCAGCTTGCATTCTGGTCCTGGCTCTGATCATGACTGACTGGGCTGCTAGTTGTCTGAACCAAAGACCACCTACCGTGGCCCAAAGGCCCCCGTGACGTGCCTCGCGGTAGGAGGCTTGGGTGGCAAGACGGTCTTCGCGGGTTGCTGGGACAAGGATATCTGGTCATGGGACGTCGAATCTTCCCGACCCGGCAGCAAGTTCAGCGGCCACTCCGACTTCGTCAAGGCAGTCGTCTGCACCACCATCTCGGGCAAGGCGATTCTCATCAGCGGTGGCGCTGACAAGAAGATCCTCGTCTGGGACACCGAGACAGGCCGCCGGCTGCACACGCTTCAGGATCCCTCCACGACCATGCTCGCCGTTCAGCACCTTGCCGTCGACCCCGTGCTAAGCACTGCCGACACCATAGTGCTTGCGAGTGCCAGCAGTGATCCGAACATTCGGCGGTGGAAGATCACACTCGATGGCTACGAACAGCTCCCCGAGTCGTTCCATGACCGGCCCGATGCGGAACGACTCACCATTCGAGAGCATGAGACCAGCGTCTACAGACTTGTCTACGACGACACGAGTGACGACGCAGATCTATGGACAGCCAGCGCCGACGGCACAGCAAAGTGTTTGGCGCGCTCCCGCAACTTCGTCTCAGATGATTCTTATGAGCACGGCGACTACGTACGAGCCGTAGCGGTAACGGACCAGTGGGTCATTACAGCCGGCCGAGACGAGGACGTCAAGGTATGGGATCGGTCGTCGGGCAAGCTATATGCCACGCTCGTTGGACACTACGAGGAGATCACGGACTTGGTGATGTTGCGGGATGCAGAGGGAATGGGCCGCAAGATCTGCAGCGTCAGCATCGATGGCACAATTCGGACGTGGCCCCTGGGCAAGTCGGAGCTAGATGATGTGGTGATCAAGATCGAGGAGGCTGCAAAGGCCGATGCTAAGAAGGACGAGGACAAGGGGGAGAACCTACTGACGGCGGAGGAGGAAGCCGAGCTGGCAGAGCTCATGGACGACTAGGTCAAGCAAGGTCAACAGGAAAGACTCCGATCGACGGGGGCGTCAGAAACCCTCCGAATCGCCATGCCTCATCTCCCGTACCGTGACTTTCTTTTCCCCTCAACCCCTGAGGCTTGCCTCAAAGCCTCCGAAGCCGTGGCACCCGTACTTTGCGCAACGCCAGTCCACCTCGATTACGGCAGCCTCAGCCTTAGCGGTGACAAACGTATATGCTCCCACTGTATCACCAACCGACCTAGCAAATGACCACGGTAGCACAACAACCCTGAGACATGTCTCGGTCCCCCCAGCAAAGCGTTGCTGGCCTCTGGGAGCAAACAAGACAATCGGGAAGATCCCATGGACTTGGATCACGGCACCGTTTGAGCATGCCATGCTCTGCGTGACTCCCGCGAGGTACTGCCGGTTCAACTCATCTTCAAGGCCCACCCCTAGAAGCCACCCGTGAAGATGTCTTGAGCGTCGATCTCCGTCCTTGCAGGGATTCTCGTCCGGTGATTTCATGATGCCTCTTGCCGGCCGCGAGCCGCTTGCCGTAATTCTTCGGGCGCCCTGGTTCCAGGGTCCAACCAGAGCAAAATGAAATCACAAAGTCTCCAAGCGAGTGGCCCGTTGTGATCTGGCTTGCTCAGCCCTGGGCCTCCTATGAGAGGGTGCTGTTGGTGATTGGACTGTTGGGTGTTGTCACAAGTGACAGGCTGAGTGATCGCCACGTACCCATGACAACTTCCCCAGCGGCATAGCCAACAAGGGTCCTGTAAGATTTGCACGGGGGTAATTGGGGGTAGGCACCCAGCGGAGCGGCTCAGGTATTGCTAGTCGAGCAAATGACTTTTCGTCATGGTTTTCCTTTTTCTCCCTTTCCTTTTTTTTTGTTGCAGATTTTTCATCGACCTGAGCAATGAGGCTGACTAGGATGCCTGCTCTCAATTACCGTAGCGACTCGATAAATTGGCCCTGTTTTTATGGATAAAGCCAAGCCATGTAAGGCTTAGATTTCCTAGATTATTAGGTATAACAAAACCCGAAGGCAACAAGTGGGAGAAAGGGCTAATCTACTGAGTCAATACGGCAAGGATGAGTCCCCTAACGCTGGCCTTGCTTTTGCCGTGAGATTGCCTCGATGATGTTGATCTCGTAATATTGACGAAGTTGGTCCCCTGTCTAGCCTCGTATACATGGACGGAGTTGTGCGTCATTGACATGTAAGGTACCGTGAACCATATCACAAGCTGATGCTAGCCAATCTACTCCCCGGGTTGGGAGAGTGTGTCACAGAAGCAACCACGCCAACTCTGCCGCTCAGTGCAGCGCTCTGTTTCCAGTACACGAAGAGCCAAAAAAGACATAGTTCTTCTTCCCAGCGTCAAGCCCGGCAGCACTGAAAGCAGCCATGATGAGGTGTGAGCCCATTTGCTTGGTCTTGATGAAACTTTTTGAGTTTGATGACTTCTTCCATTTCCTTTTCTTTTTTTTCTCGCAAATCGCACACGTCCATGCAATGCTACGCTGTCCACTCGCGTATCGAATGTAGATGATATCTGAGATATGCAGTAGACATCCAGGTCGTCGGGTTTTGATCGCCGACTAGGGGACGTGTCCCTTAACACAGGTGGTAATTACCAGGAAGTTCCCCGTCGCTTTTGTCGATAAGCAAGCAGAAAGCCACCAGGCATACTGTCGGTCGGTTTGCTGCAGCGAACTTACCTAGTGCGTCGGCGCTCGTTAGGTCTCGCAAGCAAGCAACAATGGATAAGAGTACGAGTTCGCGCGCAGGAGTGCAGCAGCTAAGCGCAGTGGGCGCTGCCGGCGAGAACGCTATATCCCGGACGGGACTGGATATCGCTCGGCACTTGACTCTCAGTCGTAAAGAGGGGGCTCAAAAGGTGGTGTGTGCAGACGGGAAGAGGATAGAACCAGGCCGCGCCCAGTTCGCCAATCGATTTAGTGCCGTTGCGTTTCGTCAGGCTTTGACCTCTCAACGAACTCGGCCCGTCTGGAGTTCAACATAGGCATCTCGGTGGTTCGGCATAATCTCGTAGCTGATAGCCCTCAAACTGATACAAGCGCGTAGCTCGCGTTTGCACTAGCCAAGTGAACGCCCCCCCCAGCAGACGGCGAGCTATTAACAGTGAGACAGTCCCTGAAGACCGTCTCTAGAGGCCGCTGAGGTCCAGAACAGCGGGCCGATATAATTCAACGACGGACTGCTGGCCGCTAGCCACGGTCACTAACGCCAAAATGCCAAGCGTCGTTCGTCGAGCAATCATGACGGAAGAAGGGGTCACGGCTTATCCAATGCTTAGAAGAGAATGAAGATAGATGCGTCCTCCCGTCTGCGTACAACATACAAGTACGCATACCGTATGCGTTGTCGGATTGGCCTGTGGTCTGGCGGAGAGTGACGCCTTTAGCGATTGTCTCACTCTCCAAACGCCACTGCCAATCGACACATTCAGCCCTCAAGATATTGTACAATCCACCCACCCACACCAGCCAATGTCGGCTACATCCCAAAACGATCCGGCGTCGCAACTTACCACAAACGGGAGTGCCTTGTGTTGCTGTGGAGGGTGAATCGGTGTCCCGCCGAGGACGGGCGCGGGCTACTGTATGAAAGCGGAGGGTGGGGACGGCAGCGCCCAGCCCGTCGCTTGCGAAGCAGTTTGACGGGAAGATCCCAGTTCGCTGGGCTTGCCCGCAGGCCCTAACCATGTCGATGGTTTTCCTAGTTGCAGGGAGCAAGCAAACAAAACGGGTGGGGGAGGGAAAACAACCGCGCCGAGCGAGCACTGGAAATAGCTTCCGTGTGAAACACAGCCAATGTGGCACCAGAGGCGAATCGAGACCGGCTGAGCCAAATGGCTTTCAGCCCAGAAGTCCTCAGCTTGGCAAGCCTCGTGGGCTTGCAGACAGCCCATCGACGCCCACTCCGAAGCAAACTCACCATGGGGCGCAGCCACAACAAAGGACGTGCCAATCTGGCGTTGAGTTACGCGAGCCACGGCCGTGGCATGATCATCGCCTTTTTTACCGTAGACGATGACTTGCTGGGGCCATCATATTCTGAATGCTGATCGACAAACGGAGCCCAGGGTTCCATCGACTGGCGCACCAAGACCCCGGGCCTCATTGACGATTTGGGCCCTGACCCCGAGATTCTACGTCGATCGCAGCTCATCGACGATACAGACGAGGACGACCAGGTTCAGGCCCAGCACCGTCTTTCCCCTGAGCCGTGAAGTGGGGGAATCGACAATGGTTCATTCCATGCGGAGACACGACCACCAGTCAATACCCTAACCCTTGGTCCCTGTGCTGGTTTCTTGGGGAAACTGCCCTTGTTGATCTCTCGACGGGGACCATGAATAAAGACGCCAGTCGACTTACTTTTGGCTAGTCTGCAAGTACCTAGCCTCGTTAGTGGGCTCGATGATATAATCAGTAGCAAACATCACATCCCAATCTCAGCGCAGCTAGATAACCGACGGGGTGCGGCAATCTCAATCCATGCCCCGGTGCCGTGTGTGCAGGCCCATGCGCACTACGTATGTGCTATGCTATTGGTATGCAAATGGATTCAAGAACAATGAATCAATTAGCCTTGAATGCCAGAATACCGTGGTTCCTCGACACGGGGTAGCACATGTCTTGAACTGACTCCGCACGGTGCAACCGCCCCATACATTAGTTGGTTGAAGCTTATGCATTTGGTGGACGTGCGACATTGTCCTCCTCGTTTGCTCGCACTCGATGTCGCTCTCCGTTGCGTCCCTCGGGGACCGGAACGAGCTCCACGGGAACCATGTCGAGGACGAGCCAGAGGGTAGCCGAAGACGGGGTGGAGCGGTAATGCAGGTCGCCATGTCCTGCACAAGCGTCAGTGTACAAACACACTTGGGCGGACGAGGATTGAGATTGAGGGTCCGTTGAGGACGCCCGGCGACACGGTAGGAAGCACAGAACCTAGAAGGTAGCAATTACCCGTAATTCATGAGGTTACCAGGGACACCCAGCCTGCAGCACGGCTTTGGGGAACCCGGTATCGCCAGCGTGGGGAGTTGGACTCCTCCCTCGCTCCACTTGCGGTTGTCCCCTGGCGCGCCTCCGCCGCCTCATCACCCCTTGACCTAGTTCCCTGTCTCAAAGTGGGACCGAGTCCTGGGATGGCCTCTCGTTGCGCAAACTGCCGCTGTGGCCCAGGGCACCTGCAAGTCCCTGCTTGCTGGCGACCGCGATCTGGTTTGTGCTTGGCTGCTGGCTTGCCGGGGCCGCTGCATTGCAGCCGCCTACTGCCGGTATCCAGCTATCCGGAGACCCAGGCAGACCAGGGAGGCATGGTTGTCCAGCGCAGCTAGCAAAAAGAAACTCCGCTGCTAAGCTGGCTGTCGAGCCGCCAGCCAATGCCTCCCCGTTGAGGTCCCGTCGACACCGTGAGGATTGCAACGGACACGGCGAATTCCCCTTGTGTGGCTTGCAACCGGTTGCAGTAGTGGCTCGTTGCAGGGTCGGAGGGTGGGTGTGAAGAAACAGAGGCACCTGCCAAACGCAAACGGGGCGCGTCCTTGCTCCTGCCGTCTGGCCGCCATATACTAATAATGAGTTGCCATGCCGCTCTTTCTTCGTTCCTGCCCAAGTAGGTATCTGAATGCCACTTGCTCGCAGGTGCCTCCTTCTTCTCGCCGCCTCTCTCTCTCTTCCTCATTCCCATCATCTTTACTTCGCGCGTGGCATCCACTTTCACCCATCTTTCATCTTAGTTCTCCCGTGAGGTCCGGACGATACCCTCTTCCGCCTATTCACTGTCGCTTCAATACGCGAACCATGAGACAGGCCTGAGTGTTTAAATCCTCCCTTCATCAACACTCCTTCCCCACTGCCCATGCGCTCAGAATCCGCAGCGCTCCTTTGGGTATCATCTGTTCTGCCGGCCTTCACACGCCGGGCTGCCGCCTTCTACCTGCTGTCTCAGGCACCCACTCGATTCGGACGACCCACGTCTTTCAACTACCATGGCAACCAACAAGGAATGCCTCGGCAGCATTGTTGCTTTCGAGGGGCATGCTGAGACCATCTCGACTCAGCTGCGGCTACTGCCCACCTCGCCACAGATTCTCATTCTCCCCAGTATCCAAAGTTATGTTTCGAAGGACCAACGCGAGAAATGCTTTGACGCACGCATTTATGTCAAAAAGACACACGACGCCCTTATTGCCCGGAACCAGGTCGCCCAGGGCTTCCTGCAAGCCTCGACTCCCAACAGCAAGCGCCTCGTGTTTATGAACGGCGGCACTCCCGGTGCACAGGCATTGTGTATCAAGGCCATCATGGAGCACGAAACCCACGGCGATTTCAACCTGGCCGAGGCCATCTTCAACCACTTAACCAAGGAGGGCATGGCTGGCCTTGAGAACCCAGCCAGAGACTGGAGAACGAGAAACACATTCGAGTATTCTGGCGAGCAGGAATTCAATGAGGAGTTCGAGGATCCCATAACAAGGGCCATGAGAGCTGCCGATGCTTTGGATCGCCAAACAGCCAGCTTGCAACCCTCCAACGAGATGGAGATGACGGGAGTCTTTCGCCCTCGAAGCAACAGCTTGCCGTTGTATGGATACGCCGATAACTTTGGCGATGCCGCTCCCTTCTTTGTCTTCGGCGCCAAAAACCAGCAAGATGACACCGAGAGCTTGACCGACGAGGCCATGGATGAGGCCTGGTCGAGGCGAAATTCCCAGCAAAGTTCTCGGGCTTCTCGATCATCAATGTTTGCCATCACACACTACGAAAAGCCGATGGACGAGGTTTTCCCCGGTTTCACAAATCTCCTACCTCCTTCTCCCCAGCTGTCCTACCCCAGGTCGCCTAGCTGCATTGGCGAGGCGTATGCATCCTTGGTGGCACAGGCGCCTCTCGGCCCCGAGGTGTTCAATCCTGGTTCCGACATGTTTGGTATTCGCTCCACAGATAATGTCGTGTATGGCGAAGCATCGCTTCTAGACATGCGGCTTTCTGGTCGCAGGGCCACCTTGACGAGAGTCAAATCGCTTGACCGAATCTGGCCTGCTGCACCCAAGTACCGGGACCTATGCATACCGTCAGATACGACTGAACCGGAAAGAGAGCCTGCTGGTGATTTTGAGCGTGAGACGCCAGCTGGCTCTCGTCGACATTCTTGTATGGTCATCACCAGCGCTAAGGAGGCTCGGCCAAGCCGACTGAGTTACATCGGGGGGCCGCGGACCATTGTTGTGAGATCCAATCGACCTGTTATTAAGATGGCTCCAGTTCCTTTCGAGAGGAAGAGACAGCCAGCGAGAGCCTCGTATGTCGACCGAGGTACCGATGCAGAGGTCCCTGAACATGAGGAGCCCTTCAAGCCTGTCCTTCCCTTCATGGAGGATCTCGTCGTAATTTTCAAGGACGAGGTCCCAGACAGACTCCTTGATTCCGTTGTTGGGGGGTTCAGGGCTGGCAACTACCCTGTTGTTTCGCACTCGTCAGCTCCATCCGAGACTGACGAAGCCCGCACAACCACTCCTAGCACACCCAAGTCTCAGACCCTCGAAGACCCGGATTGTATGGATGATTCTTTCCAGGACTCGGATGTGGAGGGTTTCGCTCGCAACAGTTACACTGATGAGTACGACCCCTTCGCCTATGTGCAACCCACTTGGCCCGAATCGAAGCCACTAGAAAGGGCACCCGCTCTGAAGTTGCAAGTGCCCCCAACTCCGGCCCAGACGCCTCCCCCTTTCGTCTCGGAAACAGATGAGAAACTCCATGAATTCTATATCACCACTCAGCAGACTGCCGTCACAATTCAGAACTCACTTCGATCTATACTGAAAGTCCACTTCCCACCGGAAACCCAAGGCTACCGCCAGTTCCAGTTCCCCCTCCTTCCTGAACTCGAGGGGCTTTGGAGGCCAATCTTCCGACAGGCCGAAGCGGATAGTACACAGGAGAATAACCGCAGAATGGATCAAATCTTCGCTATTGGAGCCCAGCGAGGTGTGAAGAAGAACTATGCATCCGCTATTACCGGACAATTAGAAAGGTTGGGGACCAAGTCGAGCGGCCTGAGCCGTAGTGGCAGGCTGGACTTCAGGTATGTAAAAATTCTGTGAACCCTCAACCATTAAACTAATTATATTTAGATACCTCCTCGCCAATGCCATGCAGGCATTCACTGCTCAGCCTCTGACAAGTCAGACTCATGATAACCCATTTGCCAACCCCTACCTGCTGGCTACTCTCATCATTCCTCATCTTGAGACGTACCTCGCCCTCCATTCAGATGTTCGGTTTCTGCTTCTCGAGTACCCTCCGGAGCACCTCCCTACCATGCTTGCCTTGCAAAAGCTAGTTGGGGTTGACCTTATGAAGGTAGCTCAAATTGTGGACTCCAACAGCAAAGACTTGCCCTTCACCAACCTCCGCGGCACGGGTTCCATCAACAGTCCCGATCAGGGGTGCACAGGCCGATATGGAGCGTCTTTGTCACCAATTGGACCAGCCTACGATATTACCGTATCAAAGGCCAATTTCCTTCTCACTTCGACCGCGACTGAAGCGGAAATCGCAACATTCATTACTACGGTCCTAAAGATTCTCTCTGAGATCTGCCCATTTTATATCCCCGAGGAGCCACCCAAAAGGGTGACTCCGAAGAAGGAGAAGAATAGGCCAGCACCGCTACAGGGGACATTTTCCCCCTTTCCCCGGGTACCCTCTGGAGGTTTCAGCCCAGCCTTGTCTCCTGGTCTCATACCAAGACTCGGTTCCCCCCCGATACCTTCTCGGACAGCATCTATTGCCGAAACCGTCAGGACGTCCAAGTCGACGAGGAGCAGACACGGGACGAGCAAGTCACGACGCAGGCCATCAACAGTTGATTGCGAGTCCATCCTTACCATCGACCTCGATGACAGCGATTGGGACCAAGAAGACCGTCGGGTTATGCCGACTTTGATCAAGAGGCCAGAGATCCGCAAGGGCAACAGCCGCAAGGCGCTTAAGTTCCTTGGGCTTGCGTAAGAGCCTGCGTCACGGATACCCTTGACCACACGACCAGACCGTTTTGGTCTTACGATTAATGACACACTGCCTAACCGAGGCAAATTTCTTTGCATGTTTATCAAGGGTCGGAAAACTGAGTCAATACCCTACGAATTTCAGGCAGGAAAAGAATCGCGGGGTGGATGTTCCATGTGAGAAAACAATCTTGCTGATATCTGCTGAAGTTGATTTCGCTTTGTTTTAATAATGTATTTTTATCTCGTCGTTTGATACATCTCATAATGCGATGACCACGCTTGGTTTGGAGAGCATAGGTGGCTTCTAGTTTAACCTTTAATGTGAACGGTGTGCCTTGGATCCGATTCCCGCACCTAATATTTGATTGAAAGAACATCCCAGCTTTATACGGATAGCAAATGTATTGTCAGCACTGAGCCTCTAACTAGATGTCATATCGCCAGGTGTTGCGAGCAAGGGCTTTGCATAGAAGAGCATGAATATGGCACTGCTCAACCTTTTCAGCCGCGTGGTTGGATCGTGAGCAATCTCCACCTCTGCTGCAGCAACAGTTAATCCAGCGCCAGGACAGTGATGACCTAATTTCGATATGGATCATATGAACCATTTTCACATCGATCCGTTTTGATCTAGGTACGCGGTCAGTGATTGTTGCCTAGGACTAAGCTATGCCTAGGCAGAGTCCTTACGAGTAGGCAGAAGGGCACGGAATTGAGGTTGGAAATCACGTCACATCAAGCACGACATGAGGAAGGCAAGCATCTACAAGCCCAAGGGCCGTTTCAACACCAACACCTACATCAAGTCACACATGAAGACGACGACAGAGAGGAGACAGGTCGAGTCTAGAAGAGAATATCCGCCTGTATTAAGAATGCTCCATCCTCGCGCATACGCAACATCAACAGAGGCAAAGGCAAGATGAAGAAAAATCAAAACGACGGTACCGGTAATTGACAATAACCAAATAATCCCGAGTTCTCCCCCCTAGCAAAAAAAGAAGAAGCGAATGAAGGGGGGCAAACTAAAGCGAAGAACCATGACAAAGGGGGGAGAGCAGATGAACCGATCTGACAACCAAGGTAGAAGAGCTTCCGAGGGAAGAAATGCATGTAATCCTCGGCCAGGCAAAGAGGCAAGGACCGACAGACGACAAGTGGCGTTGGCTAGAAGAACCGGTGCAGTGACATCTCCCCAATGTTTCGGATTTTCGCAAAAGAGAGACGAGAGGAAGAGAGAAAATACACTCGCGCAACCCGCACCCCAGTCGTTCGTGTTGAAAATCTGCCATCATCGTGTTCGTTGCAACCTTTCCCCGAACCCCCCGAATTCCTGCCCCCGTCCCGTCATGGCCCTCCGATCTAGTCGAGGATTTCCGCGCGGCCGACCCGAAATAAAAAATGTCGTCTTCCAAATGTCAAAGGGGGAAAGTGCCGTGATTTGCGTTGGATGGAGAGCGAGATCCAAGTGAACATGATTTGGTCTATGCGCAGAAGGGGGGGCGAAGAGCAAAGGGGAAAAGCAAAAGTCGTAATTGAACCCGTCCGATCATGTCCCTAGCATTGCCCTGTTCCGGCCGTACTCCGTCATCCTGCTTCGCCTCGAAATAGTGGTCGCTCAGGAGCGCTTAGCAGCAGCTGTTGTTGGCAGAAGAACCGACGCCCTGGCCCTGGCCGACTTGCACGCTGGGTTTCGTGTTGTTGGCCGTCGTGGTTCCCATGCGCTCCTTGATCTGGCGGGCCATGGTCAGGAAAGCCTGCTCGACGTTGCTGGCGTTCTTGGCCGAAGTCTCGAGGAAGGGGATGCCCAGGCTGTCGGCGAATTCCTAGACATGAAAGGTTAGCTACCGGGACCATGGTGCTGCAAGGCTTTGGCTGCGGAGGGTTGGTAGCCTTGCAGGGCTGAGGCACAGTTGCATGTGCCTGTCACGGGTGGTGCGGGCGTGAGCGCAGGCTGCCACATCAGGGACGACTCACTTTGGCCACTGAGTACTCGACAACCTTCTTGTCCGCCATATCGCTCTTGTTGCCGACCAGCAGCTTGTTGACACCCTCGGTGGCGTATCGGTCAATCTCCTGGAGCCATTGCTTAACGTTGTTGAAGGAGTCCATGTCGGTGACGTCGTAGACGACACAGATGCCGTGGGCACCACGGTAGTAGGAGGAGGTGATGGTTCGGAATCGTTCTTGACCGGCAGTATCCCACTGTAGAGAGCACCGTCAGTAAACCGGTGGCGAGGAGTTGATGCGCCTAGGACGAAACCTACAATCTGCAGCTTGACCGTCTTTCCATCGAGCTCTATCGTTCGGATTTTCTGAAACAAGGTATCAGCGATGGCGTGGTTCGGCGGGGGGAGGAAGAGATGGCGGGGAGGGAGGGCGTACGAAGTCGACACCGATGGTGGAGATGTAGGACTCAGTGTAGGTGTCATCGGCAAATCGCAGCAGCAAGCAAGACTTTCCTACACCGGAATCACCGATGAGGAGGAGCTTGAAGAGATAGTCGTATCTAGGCGAGAAGGGTTAGAAAAGACACGGGGGATCGCAAGCGGGCAGCAGCAGGCATATCGGCAGGCGGCGGGCGCGGCGGCGATGGGAGTTGGACTCTAGAGCGAGGGTCAGCAAGGGAGCGGATGTTGGGTCAGGAGGTTATCGCAAAGGAGGCGGAGTGGCGTACTACTCGGGGTTCATGGTGGCGGGAGCGGCGGTCGTCGCGGCGAGAAGGAGATTTGGGAGGGAAAAAAGACGAGATGGTGAGGTCGGCGAGGGCGGTTGGGATCGATAACGATGGGCGATGGGGAGACGAGGTCGTGGTGATGGAGATGGTGGAGGAGGTCAAGTGAGCGCAGGCTGCAGAGGCTCAAAGTACGTCAGGGTAAGTTAAGGGAAGACAAACGTAAACGTAGCGCAAGGCAACGCCAGCGCGGCAACCTCCTTCCCGCTGATCTGGGCCTGGGACAAGCCTGAGCGGTGGGTGGGCGGCAGGTGACGGGTCACGTGGTTCGGAGGACAAAGGATGCCCGGACGAAGGAAAAGAGGCTGTGCACTCCGTGTTCGTCATTGTTCCATACACAGTACAGGGCCCGGCCAGGGGACCTGTCGTACAGTGCAATATTTCCAGTGGATATTTCCAGTGGGTAATGGAGCCCGGCGAGTCGGTTCCAGGGTGCCTTCAGCGACTTACGTGTGCGCGCCATCGTAACTGTACGTGGTAGCCGTGAAAAGGAAATGAACCGCTGTCTATTTCAAGACGAGGCCTGTCAGTCAGCCTTGCCGCCCTTGCCTCCCCGGAGTCGAATTCTGCCTTGTCTCCTCTTGTCTTTTTTTATTTCATAGGTTCTCATCCTCTACCGCGGCAACGCCCCAGGTGCAGTATCAAAGCCGTTGCAAGGGACCAACGTTGGCTGTACACTGTGCTGCACATGGGTTATCTCACCCATACTATAGGCCTCCGGTGGGTATGCGATCCGTTTGGTGCATGTGACGAAACGCTGGCCTGTCCTCGAGACATGATGAACCACGCATCTCAACGTCCGCTGCCTAGTACCTTGCATGCGACGCTGTCATGTGGCTGGAGAGATTACACGCAGTCACGATTCATCGTCAATTCGCCTCGCTCAATAACCGAGACCCCCTGATGGCTCGCTGACGAGCCGTCACTGACAGCAACCGCCAGCCAAGCCGATCTCCTTCATACGTCTCATCCGATCCCGTGGCCTGTACGGCGTACCACAAGACTTGCTGGCCCCACTACAACGCCGGCATCCGCATCTGTGATTATCGTCAGGAGAATGCACCGTAAGGTAGATGCCGTCGAAACAATACAAGAGAAATACCATGCGAATAACTGCCAGAATCATATGTGCAGAGTCCACAGAATAGCTCTCAGTGGATCCCATCCTATACTTAGTATGTACGTTCGTCCCATCTCCTCACTGAATCCACCCTGCCTCGAATACAGCATTTTGCTGGTTCCCGTCCAGTGGACCTTGCCTTTGGCAGGGCCCGCCCCGCCACATCCGCCCTGTGGCAAAGCCAGCGTCAACAAAACCGACCAACCAGCTGTCAATCCAGCAGCTTGTTCAGTCCAAATGTACCATCCCTACCAGAATGCGACCAAATCGCACCCAAATCCTGCCTCGAGGTACTTCTTGCAGGCCCATCTCAACCTGCAGCCAACCCGGCTTTACCCATTAACTTGCCTTCTTCCCAAAAAGTTGCCCAAAGTGGACTGGACTCCAACATCATCGCTCCATTACGCATTTATTACAACCCGAAAACCTGCCCACTTGACCAAGCTTTGCCAAACTTTGCCTTGCCTTGGTCTACGAGCAGCGACGTCACAGTGCTTCCTCTTCTCCATTTTGCGAGATCCATGAAGCTCCCTAACCCGGTGCGCTGACCACCAATGGCCGCGCCCATCCGCTCCATCCTCCGCCGTCCCGGCCGTGCTCGCCCTCGTCATGGCGCCGCTGAGCTTCCCCGTCGCCGCCCTCTCTCCCGCTTCAGCCCGGCCAAGGCCCAGGTCGCCTCGCCTCAACCTCCGGCCGCCCGCGATCATGCCGGTCTCGCTGAGCGCAAGCCGTTGTCTCAGACCTACTTCGATGCGACAGGCCTGAGGTGGGTTGGTGCCGGCTCCGAGGGCCCGAACGACCCCAATAAGGCCAAACTGGGCAAGAGTATGTCGCTCCCACAAACACCACAAATCATGGCTACCGGGGATGCTAATTCGCCTCGTCTTCAGCTTTACGAGTCCTCCAAGAACGATTGCCGACCCTCCTCCAATCCCCGCTCCCTCACGAACTTCTCGCGCCGAATATCT
Source organism: Ilyonectria sp. MPI-CAGE-AT-0026 (assembly GCA_020744155.1). Lineage (NCBI taxonomy): Eukaryota > Fungi > Ascomycota > Sordariomycetes > Hypocreales > Nectriaceae > Ilyonectria > Ilyonectria sp. MPI-CAGE-AT-0026. The sequence continues at coordinate 1,197,651 of JAGPNQ010000018.1, forward strand.
CACTCCATCTCTTCCCCTCCACCCATCCCCATCTTCCCACCGTCTCCGGCCGTGTTGCCTATAATGCGGCCCTCTGGACTTCACCCATCGCCTGGAACCGAGTTCCCATCATTGGCAATGTCCGCATCGAGATCCTCGCTGAGCGCATGACCTCAGAACCGCTCACATTCCTGCCCCGCCGGCCTGGCGCCATCCCCGAGCAGCTGGTCGTCCGCTGGTGCGAGAAGCGCAAGGAATTGACGCCCTCCAGCGGTGGTGCTGTCAGCGCCATTGCCCGATCACTGCCCTTTGTCGGTCGCGGCGTCGACCCCAACAAAGCCTTCACCGGCCTGTTCATATTCGACTTCGATGGCGAGGGGCGCATCCTCAGTCACACCATTGAACAGGCCCACGCCGGCGGCGATTGGGAGGGCGGCGTAGGTGCAAAGTTCGTGGGGTTGACGGATTGGTTGCTTGGGGGCATGAAACCCAACGATACACCGATTCCCATGTTCGAGAGGCTAAGAAGACGACGGCTGGAATAGACCAAGGACTGGCAGACCCACCGAACCAAATGCCGAAGATAACAAGACAGACCGGTTAAAAACGGAGCAAGGAAGACGAGGCGGATACGATTCACATGAGAGGCGTTTTGGTTCCGATGACCTACTACACGAGGCTGTATTAACCCATGTATCAATGAGGTCCCCCGCTTGAGGGGGGCAGTGTACAACAGTGAGCCGAGACTCCACACATCAAAAACTATTATGCGAAGCTCTGTATTTTAATTAAGAGGCCCAGTTAATGATTGCAAGCGCTGAAGCAACGTTGTTAAATGTCAAATGTCCGTCAAGGGATTGCGAGTCAATGGTGAAGGAAGGTTGGCAAAGCTGGCTCAATTGCTAGGAAGATGACTCTTCCATAATATAGATGAGCGAAAACAGGCTTTCTTAGTTTCGGTTCTATCATACCAACTAGCTTGGTAGCCGCTTGGGGCATTCGAGTAAGTATGCTCACTATGACACTAACACACCAAGCTGTCGATAGCTCTACGAGTCTGCTTCAGTGAGAAGCCGGGACCTGCGTAAACTGAGAGTAGTGCAAATATAACAGATGGATATAGACATATGCCGTTCAAACAACGCCGCATTCAGACTAGGTATACATTTCTCCAATTGATAGCACATCAACGGTTCTCACTCACCTTGCCATAAAGCCTAGAATATTTATCTTCCCAGCTGCATCATATCTTCCTGATCAGCCATCCACCTTAGGTAGTTTGGAATTCCTTTCCCACGTGAAACTGGAGGATCAAGTCGGGCCAAGCACTTCATAGACACGGTAACCGTTGCGCCTCTAGATTCTAGCAAAGGTCATGAATAATCATGCTAAATCAACCAGTTAAATACCTCTCGGCCATGATCGCCTGCAAGGTCTCAGGTCCCAGGACCGACTCCTCAGTTAGAAAGTCGTCCTATTCGGGTTTCGGCTAAAGGGCATTTCACAATATTCTGCCCAGTAGCCCCCTGTTTCTAGCCGGAGTAACAACCGTAACCGCCACGACTACTCCCCGTCCCCTTCCTTTCCATTTCCTTCCATCTAAAATTTGGAACCAATAGTTGCGTTCTGCTAGCTCTAGAGCAGGATCTCTCCAAGGTTCTCTCCCTCAAATCCCAGCTTGGCGAGCTTCTTCAACCGCGCCTTCTCTCGCACCTTGTCCTCGGCCTTCTTCTCCTCAGCCAGGCGCTTGACGAGCTCGAGCTCGGCGGGCTCAAAGCCAGGTGGCGGGTCGTCATCTTTGTCCAGGTCAATCTCTCCGAGGAGCAAGACGTTCTCGCCGCGCACGAGGAAGATGCCGTGCGACACATCGGCGTAGATGCCAGTGGGTCGGTCGGTCTCTAGGGAGGCCGGGTTGGTGGCGAAGATGCGCTCTGTCGTTGATTGGAGGACCAGGTTGGCTGTTGGTGGCAGAGGAATTAGAACAGGGTCTTGAATTACGTTCCCCATGCCTCACTGATAGCTTCCTTCCCTTGATGAAAGCCAACAAGAGAAGCATGGGGAACGAGAATCTCCGAGGGATTGCGCAATCACCCACCGAATTGGTCCCAGCTTCGCAACACTCCAATAAGCTTCCTTCCATCGCGCAGAGCGACCATGAGTTTCTCTACAAGTTTGAGGCCTCCGTCAGCACACCACAGTCCCAATTCCGCAGGCGCTCCAACAGCGCCGAAACCAGAAAGATCAAAACATCACAGTGGAAGCCGTACTGTCGGTGAGGTCCAGCAGCTGCGCGGCCGTGGTAAACATCTGCGGCGGCAGCTGGGGCGGCGCCTGCGGGACGACGCCGCGTCCTTGGGATGGAGGGGCCCCCTGCGGAGGGGCATCGGAGATGGAGAGGTTCTCCATTATATCATGGGCGGTTCGTGTCGAGCTAGGGGAGGGCAGGTGTGGTCGTGTTAGGTTGGTTGGTTAGGGTCCATGAAATTCGCTCCACCGGGCTTGCACTTCATATGAACATGACTGACTGTCGGTCGTTGTCAGGAAAGGAATGGGGACCGGACTCGGTTGGTCTGTGTCGTCGATGCAATGCTTCCGTATCGAGCGAGCAGACGTTGCGGTGCGCGTTATCGATAAGGCCATGTCACGTGTCTTTTCAGGTGATTCGCGTCACTCGAACTTGAATCGTTAGGCCCTTTGATGCGGGGCAAGAAAAGTCAATGGAGGGGCGAATGAGGGGCAGCTTGGCGGGGCAAGTCCAAATCAAGGTGCAAGCGAAGCCTTTTAACTTAAGTAACTTACTACAAGCATCTGGAATCTGGAATCTGAATCTGGATAAGCAGCACTGTTGCATCGGTGACTTTAGCGATGCTTTACTTAGTCGAGCACGCAACAGAAAACGCCACGTCTATTCAATTCTGCCAAGCAGGCGGTTGCTTTTAGCCCTTCATTAAGCCTTTCCAAATCACTCACTGCACGCTCTCATAGCCAGACCGCCCTGATGAAATTACCAAATAATCCATTGAGTCGTGTTTCTTTTTCGCCCGCCCTCCAATATCCGTGTCCCTCTTGATGTATGCACCGTGCTATGCCGCTTGATTTACCGTCCCGCCTGAATTTATTGGATTTTGTAAATACTCTATCATAGTCCTGCCGAAAACGCCGTGGGATCAATGCACTTGTGATAGCCTCTGTCAAAGCAGAGCACAATTGAGGCAAAAGCAATGGAGGTTGATCCCCAAGCCCCATTCCCGAGACCTCCATGTTGGACCCAGATCTTTTTTTCCCTCTAATAACCCGATTCTTTGAGACTGGGGTTGGGGGAGGGTAAGAGCCCATCTCACTCGCGGCAGGTTGTGTGCGAGGATCATCCCAGGAGAGCCCGGGACGCGCTTCAAATGTAAAGAGGGCAAGTCAAAGGCCGGCCCCCGTAAAGTCATAAAATGTTTGTTTTGTTCGGCTACAGCCGGTTCATTGTACACCGGTTCAGAGCCTCCTGGAGCTCCGGCCGGGTGGTCAGGGCCTCCCATGCCTGGGTAAATGTGAACCACTGGCGTTCCCGCTTGTGTTTCTCAGGCCAGTCATCATACTCGTTGGTAACGGTACCTTCAAAGAAGTGATATCTTGATCGGTCTTTGGAAGATTTCTGCGGCCGCTTCTCCTCAATATCGCCCAGGTCATAGTTGATCTGGATGGCGATACCGGCCTCTTCCCAAGCTTCACGCTCGGCGGCCTCCTGGCACGTTTCGTCCGACTCCCAGCCGCCCTTGGGTAGAACCCAGCCTTTTCGCCGGGTAGACTGGATCAGCAGCACGTAATTTTGATCGGGGGTGAGGGGCACAATGCCGGCGACGAGACGCTCTCCTTTGGTGTTGTAGCCTATATCGGAGAGACAGTGTCAGTGGGTCTCGGCCTGCATGGTGATTGATCGAGCTGGGCGATTGAGAGGGACGGGATTTGGTGAATTGCGAAATACGGGCGGAGGTGCACACGAAATTCCGGGCGCAAGCGCGCAGGCGCGGGCAAGACACAGCTCGAGCCGCGGGGTTCAAGATTGGCAAAAAAAAAATAGCAAGGGACAGGAACTCACGTTGTTTGCTTCTGCCGGTCCGAGACTCCATTGACCGGCCACTCGAGTCGCCAGAAGCAGAACTCGACATGTTAGTGGGCAGTCGTTGCGGTCGGGATGGATCGGGAATTCGGATGGTCGGATTAGGGACGAGATGAAGGCTCGATGTGATGTGACGATGGGGAGGCTTTGCAGTCCGCGGCTGGAGCGGAAAGGAGCGGATTTTCCCCTGGGTCGAGAAGGAACCTACGACGGGCGGGCGGCGGCTCAGAGCTCCTTGCGATGCATCGTCGACGGGAGCAGGTTGCGGAGAATGACGGGGAGAAGTGTGGTTGTGGACTTGGGGGTTTGTGGTCCCAGGTCTATGGTCGAGGGGGGAGGACCCAGTCGCTCCGAGGAGCTGGCTGGCGATATAACGGTTTGGATGGAGGTGTGGACGCGCGCGCGCGAAACGTTCCCTGCTTTGGCTCGAGAGGGACTGAGACGGAGCGGACGAGACTCGGCGGGATTGGAATTGGGATTGGGACGTGGGGAGGGGCGCGACTAACAACCCGGAACTTGAGCCAGCAGCAGAGGCGGCGCAAGCGCAATTGCTGGGCCCCGTCGTCTAGAATGGGACAGCGAGTCGTTGGAGATGGATGGTGTGGAACCCGAGGGTTTTCGCTGGGTCAACCGGACGTGGAGTTATGCGTGCGAGGCAAACTCTGATGTGATGAAGTGCGCGGAGCCTTCTTTTGTTGGCTTCTGCCGGATGGCGGTGGAGAGGGTTTCGCCTCAACGAAAGCCTCAGAATCAAGCCGGGAACTCGGGGTGGGAACAAGCAGCAGCAGCGCAGGGAGAGGCGCTGGCACCACCGCTGGCAAGTTGGCAACAAAGGTTGACACCACAGAGGGCGGCTGGCGGCTGGCGGCGTCTTGCGTTGGTGGCCGGGGGGCTGAACCGAACCGGACGGTTCAAATTGGCGAAGGCGGCGGCGACGGCGATACGGGGATATCGGAGAGGCCCTGAAAGCTGGCAAACGGAGCGGCCAGAAATTGGATAGCAGCCGTCGACGGGCTATGGTTGGAAACGGTACAGGGTAAGGAACTTTTCTCAAAGCTCTATGCTGGCTGCTGGCTGCTGGCGGCGACCGGGGGGTGGTGCTAGGCGGCGGACACAGACTGTTTCTCTTTGAGAGTCTAGACAGTATAGCCGGAGGTGTGCGGGAGGTGTGCGGCGAGTCAGGCAATGTCGTCAGAGGGCAGAAGCTCGCGGCGGGGGAGCAGGAGGAGGCAGCGGGAGGGTCAATGGCAAGAAGCCGGGCTGGTGTAGAAGAAAAGAAGGCAGAGACGAGTTGCTCTGCGAGCTGGACGGCCGTTGCATGTCTCGTGCCATCGAGCAATAGACGGGAAGGGGGAGGCGCCAGCAGAGGAGGGCCAGTTGGTTTTATACTCAAACTAACCTAGCTGGATGGAGCAGGTCTGCCACCTCACCTCACCTGGGAGGCTCAGGGTTGGATGGCAAAGCTTCATTTAGCTACCGCCCACGAGGGCAAGGCCAGGCAACCTGGGAGGGTCGCGGTGATGGGATGGCGTGGGCGTGGGCGTGAGCGTGGACGCGGGCGTGGACTGGATGTGGATGTGGATGGGATGTGCCAGGCAGAGAGAGCATGGGGATAGCCATGTGTGGATGTGGATGCAGACACGGATGGGGGATGCGCAAGGTTGCTGAAAAGGTACATAGTTTGGATATATTTTTTCTTGGGATGATGCACGCCCCTCCCACCCCATCTCCATGTCTTCGTCTTAAGCTCGGAGCTGGAGGGGGACATGCCAGGGCTCCTGGAGAGGGATGGCGGATAGGGATGGTGGATAGGGATGGAGGTGGATAACTTAGGGACGGAGGTGGAGGGAAAAGGGAGGTGTGTGTGGAGGAAGCAAGGCGCAAGGCGCAAGACGGAAGCCGGAGACGACGGTGAGAGTGAGGACGGAAGCATACAGTAGACAGTAGATAAATCCCAGATCGGCCCAGGCCCCGGGCTGCTGCTTCTCGCTGCTCCGACTCTCTACTTTCTCTGTCGGCTTCGATTCACTTCCCGCTCGTCCCGCCCGTAGCCTGTTACTTAGCCCGTGGCCTGGGATGACGGATGGAGTGACACAGAGAAGCAGCAGCGTGCGTGGTGCCACTGGTAACGGAAGCTCCCAGCATGTGGGATGGGGGATGGATGTGCGATGCTGCGTCTGTTTGGAAGGCCTGCTTAGAGGTCCAGGCGGGGGCCAGACGATGGGATAACCAGGGGTGTCACAGCAGCAGCAGCACGCAGACGGAGCCAGAGCAGGAGAAGCAGCGGCGAAGGGATCGAAGAAAAAAAAACATTTAGGTCCCCCAAAGGAGACGGACATGCAGCGATGCGCAGGGTGTGTTCGGGCGTGCTCCTGCACAACAGCGCAGGCGACGGCCGTCATTCGCTCCAGGATGGTGGGCGCATCGAGTTTGCCCGTGGTGGGAGGCAGATGCTCGACCATTCTTGACCCAGGGCCTGTCCATGTCGGGAGCCATGCTCAACCATGCGATGGATGCCATGCTGGGGCCCGTTGGTCCTCTTTTCTTCTTCTCTTCCCTTTTCCAACCACGTCTCGAGTCGGTATATCAGCACGCGGACGACGCTTGCAGCGTGGGGTTGGCCATCGCCGCATCGGCCGGCGGCGTTTCACCGTCGTCGCCTTCGCCTCCAGCTTGTCCTCGCACTCACATGTTGCTAATGATAGGTTCATCGACGTCGACGAGCTCATGCGTCATGGGTATGCATGCTGGCCTGTCTTTGCGCCGCCGCGCTGCCGCCCTCGCGTGCAGCTGCCGGAGTGCCTTAGTTCCGTCCACACTCTGTCTACGGGTTTGCACCGTTCGCGGCCACTGGAGGCGGGGAGTATGAGAGATACTTGACGACGAGGGTAGGCAGGGCCCCCGGTCTGCCGTTGTTGTCATGGCCGATGCAATCCCTACGCTGTAGTAGGTCTCTTGTCACTCTGGGGTCCAATCGGGCTCGATGTGATTAATTCATGGCTCAGAGCCTTTCCGCAGACAGATAGCGGCTGTCACGCCTCTACATGATGATGGGCGCTACAAGCTCTCGCCGGTGTGCCTCTGACCAGCTTCACGCATCTCGGTGTCCAAGGGCACGGAGGGACATCATGCCGTGCGTTGGAAGTACATGGTAATATGATACTTGAGCCCTCAGGTACTTGGTGATTCATACAGCAGGAGGCCAGACGATTATGCCGGCCATGTTCCGTCTCAATCTGTTGTGCTCTGGGCGATCAACCCACTGGTCTCCATACTAGTCACCCGTACCGGTCAACTCGTAGCTCGTAGCTCGGCCCTCGTTAGCTCAGTTCCACAGTTCAAACGTCTGCTACCACCATGAGTGCTCCGGCGACCGTCCCGACGGCCAAACAAAAATTAGGAGGGTGAAAAGCCCTCAACAGTCGGACGACGTGGTGTGTCATGGTCTGTCGTCTATCAGATCTGCGGCGCGATGGAGCCCCCGGAGCGGATACCTTTCCAAACGTCCCAAACGCAACGCAGCTCGACACATCTCGACACAGCTTAACACGCCAGCTCGCCCAGTGGCATGGCGGGCGAGACAATGACGGCTTCCTATTTGGCTCGGTGCTGAGCAGGTCGGGTCGCACAGGAGGGAAGCTGCTGCACCATGCAAGGAAGCTCGCCATGTGCATTATTGGCCACCGTAAGCCAAGGCGATCGTGTTGCTGCGTGTTCCCCATCTCATCTTATTCCGCCCTGTGCAAGCTAGAACTGGGGAGGGGGGGCACGACGAAAGGTACGTACATGGTTGTCGGACCTGTGAGGTTTGAGTGTTGGCGCCCCATCAGACGAGGTGTGTCTCGGCTGAGAAACAAGCATCACACTCAGCTGGAACTCACATCTGATCCTAGATCTGAGTCTCTTGCAGAGAGTTTTTATCTACATGAAGTAACTACAGGGGGGCTTCGTGGGTGGTGGTGCAACAGCCAACAGCCAACACCGATGCTCCTCTCTCTGTCTCCCACCTAACATAGGGCCCAGTGGAGGACCCAGGACCCAAGATCCAATATCCAGGGCTTTTTGTTCAGGGTTACGGACACTCAAAGTAAGGTTAGTCCCTGGCAAACAGCACCCCCTGGTCCTTCTGTAATCGGGAAACTCAGTGCTCGGATCCGTTGAACTGGACCCTGGACCCCTCCCATCAGAGAGAGGGTCCGGCGGGGTCCAGAGAGCACAGCTGCAGAGACACTCACTCAGACAGACACAGGATGAAGGAACGCACGCACGCTGACAGAGACACTCTTGCACTGACGCAGAGGGTGGGGCGTCTCACTAGAAAACCAGCAGTGGTCAAAGGCCAAGTCGCCTAGCCCAGCCTAGCCAAGACTGAATAAGCCTCCAAAAGGCTTCGTGGGCTCTTGCTAAAGTGCCACAGCACGAGTCAAAGAGCCCGAGGAGGGACGCCTGTCGTATGCCACCCCGCAGTTGGCAATTTAGTTGGTTGCCAGTGTCTCGCTGTGTTTTACTGGATGCACAGGCCCTGCTGGCGCGTGCCTGCCTTCCCTAGAATCCCTCCCGTACCTTCCAGTTGGGCCCAGCCACTCACCACCCGTCAAAAAAAGCTGCATCCTCGTGGGTTGAAACAACGACGCACACTGCCCGGACATCCGAATCCTTATTCCTTTCCTTCTGTCATATCTTGCAAGCCCCATATTGCCTCGCCCTCGCTCTGCTGCAGCCTCCCGGTGGTGCAGCGGCCCTCCGAGACAATCCGCTGTCCTGGGCCTAGCATCTCTTCCCCTCCCCGAGAGAGAGGAGAACGGCCAGTCAGTGCCGTCATTGCACCAAGCCTCACCCTCACGCCTCAAGCTTCCCCGTTCCCGGCAACGTGCCCAGACCCCTGTTTGGTTGCTCCCTGTCTATCCTGCCTGTCGCCAGTTGCAGGTCGCAGGTCGCCCAGATCGCAAGCAGTACGCAGCACGCAGCACGCACCGCCCTAGACTCGATCACACCCTACTCTTCTGCCACCACCCGCGAGGCAGAAAGTTACTCGAGGCCTGGTCGGTTCATCTCACCAGTCACCAACCCAACCTCGACAATCCATCCCACGCACTCACTTCGACCCGGGTGCTGGAAAGCTGGCACGCGATCCCCATCGCTAATCGTCCACGCCCCCCTCTCCACCGAGGCCGCCCCTCCAACTCACCCCCGTCTCGCCGTCTGTTCCTCACGCACCAACTTGCCCGTCCTGGGTAGCCTCAACTTGGGTAGGCCGGCCCCCCTCGCCGTCTGCCGCCGCCGCGTCCTGCCATTGCCAGATCCAAAGCCAGAGCCAGAGCACCAAGAGTTGGCTTGGAGCTACGCCGCTCCAGTCACGCTGTCCTCAGGCCCACGATGGAACCAAGTGGCATGCGGATCCCTGGAGATGCGTCGTCCCAGTACGAGTATATGACGCCAATTGGTGAGTGCTTATTCTCAGGTCCTGCTCCAACCGTTTGCACCCGTGCCGCAATGCCCGCTTGTCGTTGGCTGCCCGGCGCCCTGCGGTCCAGTCCCGCCGCCGCCGCCTCCGTTGCGCCCCGTCCTCCCCGTCCCGGCCAAGCCCAGTCACTTGGTTCACTTCTCGTCGTTTCCTCCACCATCTCGGCCTCGGCCTCGACAATCCCACCTCGTCGTCGCCGTCCGCCGCACCAGTCCCAACACCAGTTTCAATGCTAACGCCCCTCCATCCACCACGTCCACCTCCTCCACTCTGCCCCCCTGCCAAGTCTGAGCACTCGTTGGCACATGTCCATCCCTCAACGTCATCCCTTCCCTTTCAATCCCAGCCCGCCTGTTGCTGCGTACGTACAGAGTATGTACATCGTACTTACGCACCACCACCGCCAGTGCCTCTCACCACAACCTCTCCCACCACCACCACTTTTCCCGCTCTACTCTGTATGGTTCGGCTCCCTGCCTTTGCTGCCTACCACCAACAGTACACCTCACATCACTTTACACCGGTCCCCTCTACTCGTCCAAGCTAGACATCGTGTACCCGAGGAGTTTTGGGTTCCGCCTCATCTCCTTCTTCCCCGGGCCTTCGCATAAATGTCTTAGACGTCGAGTTACCCCCAATATTTACGTCTTGTGACTTCCATCGGCCCTTTCTTATTCCATATTGCCTTGATGATGACTTCATAACTATCCGAAACGACCCTTCCGATATGTGATTGTGGCGACATGTGACTGCTGTGCTTCTCCCATACTCCATTCATTCATACACCCATTCGCCCCCACGCATCGACTCTCAACATTTTACCCAAGAGATCCACGATGCAACCAATCATCACCCACGCCAACTTCAATACACACTCCTACCTTGACCGAAGGCTGACTGGGGACCAGGATATTCAAACTCGTCAAGATGCGGCTACTGTGGAACCGTCGGCAAGAGTCAGTCAAAACGTGAATTTCCCTTGTTCGACACCCTTGAACTTCCACACCACTCGGCACACCAAGCCCCGTGTGTTCAACTCTCGTGACATGATTGTCCGGGTTGACACATTCTGGATCACCAGTCTTACTGGATTTGTCCTCCCATCCTCCCCCGCCACCGTTGGGCCTCGTGCCAGGGCTAACGAATTTATGGGATGGTAGGCTTCTCATACTACGCCAGAGTCACGTCGCTGAGCCCGAGCTTCTATCAGAGTCTCCTTGACAAGTGCTGGAGGCGCTCTGGGAGTCTCATGTACCGTCCAGATCAACGACGGTCTTGTTGTCCTCACTACACCATTCGACTGGACTCGAGCCAGTTCAAGCCGTCCAGAGCCCAGCGTCAGACCCTCAACCGTTTTAACAAATACGTCGTTGGCGATTCATACGGAAAGGAGGCTGCCCGCCTCCACCCCAAGTCGCGTGACCAGGCGAAAAAGCGAGACAACCACTTTGACTTAGTTGAGCGGATCCATGAGGCTGAGGATACCAAACTCCTAAAGCCCCCAGAGGCCACGCACAAGCTCGTGGTCACGCTCGAAAATGATGACTTTACCGAGGAGAAGTATACCGTCTACAAAAACTATCAGCAAGTTGTGCACAAAGATGACCCCGCGGAGATATCCCGGAAAGGCTTCAAGGGCTTTCTCTGCAACTCCCCGCTGAGACGCGAGACGATGATAGGCTCAAATGGACGCGAGCGCCGTCTGGGGTCGTATCACCATTGCTACAGATTGGACGGTAAACTTGTTGCTATGGGTGTTCTTGACCTGCTGCCAGATTGTGTAAGCTCTGTCTACTTTCTGTACGACGAAAGCATTCACAAACTCGCCCCCGGCAAACTTGGTGCGCTCTATGAGATTGCTCTGTCACTTGAAGAAGGGTATGGATGGTGGTATCCCGGCTTCTATATCCACAGCTGCCCCAAGATGCGGTACAAGATTGATTACTCGCCACAGTTTATTCTTGACCCGGTGGCGTTGAAATGGGACCCGCTAGATCGAGAGGTACTGGATCTCCTCGACAAGAGGCCCTTCGTCAGTCTGTCTCAGGAGAGACTAGGTGTTTCTGCTGCCGCAATTCAAGATGTCGACCCAAATGCGAAGATCAGCGACGTGCCAGAAGACTCAGGATCTGATGATGACGATGAGGTAGATGAAGACGATGGGGATGATGAGGATAATATTTGGCTCTTCAGCTCAGAGATGCCCGGCATACCATCTCTCTCATCTATTATCACCCTGGATATGGATCGCATTCTTCTGAAGATTACTCCCGATGGCCCGTTATATAAGACGTCAGATCTAGTGAGCTGGGAGCAACAAACCGTTGAGCAGTGGCCTGGGTTAAGAGCAGGAGTTGCCGAGCTTGTGGCGGCCATCGGTCCAGACTTGATGGACCAGATCTGCTTGGACTTTGTTTCCCGTTAGAGGTGTTATGTGGTAGCAGCTGGACCTTATAGAAAGCTCATGTTTCTTATATCCTCAATCATGGCTGTGCCCATTGTCTTGGTTTTACCAACAGTGGCTTGCAATTTACCATACTACCCGGGGGTGGATATTGGAGACGAGAACACCAAATCAACTATAAAAGAGACTTGGTCCACAGTAGCGCGCACTAGTAATTCCTATTTTGTTCTGATGAAGAGGTGATAACATTTAACAATTTAGTCCATCATGCACATGCCAGCAACTGTTTTGGTGCTACCTACAACTATAGGATTCGAAAAACGAGATAAATCAAGTTGAGAATAGAGATTAAGACGGATCTTGAAGGTTAATTGCAATACGAAGAGGCCAATAGTGAGAAGACCTGTGAGCCATCAATATCATTTCTGGTTGTCAATGCTTGTTCATAAATCATGTCCCTGGTCAATACGTACCTAGTGGGATGTCGAAACAAGCTCCCCACACCCCGCTTCATGAAATTTCCATATCTTATCGTTCACCTCGGTGAAGGCCCCAACTTGGTCCTCCAAAAAACTTTCAGCCTCGCATCGCAAGCCAAACGACGAAACGACCTCCCAGCGAAAAATCGATCGAGCTTCCCATCTCCGTCTGCGAACAGATTTCTCCACGGAATTACCCAGAGCCTGCCAATGGGTGCGCGCTGAACAAATGGCGTCCCAGCAGATCCTCTTCTCGCCCGCCGAGCTCGCCTACCTCCACCGCTCGCTCTCTCTCAAGCCGCCCATCCGCCCCGACGGCCGCTCGCCCGCGCAGTTCCGGCCGCTGACGGCCGAGACGGGCATCCTGCCCGGCACCAACGGCAGCGCGCGCGTGCACTTCTCCGACGGCACCGAGGCCATCGTGGGAGTCAAGGCCGAGATCGAGAAGACGGTCGAGGCGCCGCGCGCCGAGGAGCCGGACCGGCCACGACCGGAGGGCAAGGATGCCGACGGTGTGCGCACGAGGGGCGACTGGCTTGAATTGGCGGTGGAGATTCCCGGGCAGCGCGATGACGAGGCCTCGACGGTGTTTCTGGCCGAGATGTTGAGGGAGGCGTTGTTGGCCGACAAGGAGTTTGCCAAGAAGCTGTTCATCAACAGGCGGTTTCACTGGAGGTTGTACCTCGACGTATGTCCTATGCCCACTCCCATATTTAACTGCACCAGCTGGTTCACCAACGGAGACCTTCAACAAGACAATGCTAACAGGTTTCTCTCCGCGCAGGTTCTTCTCATCTCCCCGCCGCTATCATACCCCCTCCCCCTCCTCTCCCTCACCACCCACCTCGCCCTCCTAGCAACCCGACTCCCGCGACTCAAGTCCGAGGGCGACGAGGACCCCATGTTCGACGACGACTGGGAGGCATCGACGTTTCTGTATCCGCGAGAGGGCGCTGCGACTAGTGGATCCCGGCCGCCCATCACACTGCTCGTCGTGGCCGTCGGCGACAATGTCATCTTCGACCCCGCGAAGGAGGAGCTTGCCGTTGCCGAGACGGCGCTTGCCGTGTCCGTCGCCGAGTTTCGCCGGGCGCAGAAGGCTGGCGACATGGAGGTGGACTCGAAGGGACGCGAGCTCAGCCTGCTGTCGATCCGGACCATTGATCCGCCGTCGAGGCTGACGCCGCCCGGTGTGCCCCATACCAGTAACACCAGCTCATCGGCCTTTGCGCCTGCCAAGCAGCAAAAAGCGGGAGAGGAGGAGACGGAGGGAGTGTGGAAAGCACCTCTTGGCGGTACCAAGTTTGGGGTGCTGGATGGTATAATACAGGCCGTGCTGGAAAAGGGAGGCGTTGCGGACGAGGTTCTGGACGGATTGGAGGGCGTGGAATTGTCATAAAGGGACATGCAACAAAAATCTACTGCCATGGAGAGGAGGGTATAGAGGAGATTTACAGGTGTTCAAAGGGATGGATACCTAGTATTACATGCGGCGACCCGACGGTATAGGGTTTGCGCCGTGGCAATGGCCATGACCATGACCATGACCATGATACATATAGATGACAAATGCTTATGCTCAGAAGATACCAAACCACTTCTTCTTGGGTTCCTCGGCCGCGTGCTCTTCAACAGGCTTCGGGGGCAGCTCGCGGCCCATGGCGGCGGCCTCAAGCTCCTCCTCGGACTGGGGCGTGTCCTTGCCGAAGACGACAGTGACGGGGTCCTTGGCCTCGATGTTGTGCATCTTCATGAAGTAGCGGCGCTTGGCCACATCGTCGATGTGGCGGGTGCGGTGGTCCTGAGCCTTGGTGGCCTTGTCCTTTTCGTGCTCGACGATGACGTACTTCCAGGCTGTAAGGAAGTTGATGGGCTGGTCCCAGAGGTCGGAGATGGGCGGCACGAGGTCTTTGAAGGGGGAGTTGTAGGCATAGTTCATGAAGAAGGTGGCGATGCCGATGAAGAAGAGGGTGCCCTGTTATTGGTGGGATGGTTAGCAAATCCTGCGATGCTCATTGGACTTGCGGTGAAGGGAGGCTGTTGAAGGGAGGCTTTGGGAGGAGTCATACCATTGTGATCATGGTGTGCAGCAGGCGGCTGTGCCAGAACCAATGCGCCCAGGTGCCCTCGGGGGCCATCATGCCGGGGTAGTTCCGCTGGCTCTGGGCGAGGCGCTCGCCAGCCGTGAGCTCGGGGCCATAATGGCGAGGGACGTGGTTACGCTTGAGGCGGGAGCCGTGTGAAGGGGGGTTGAAGCGGGCGGGCTTCTCGAGGACGATGGGTTTCGCGGGGGAGGAGGGAGAATTAGGGCTCGATGCCTTGGAGCTGGACGAGGCGAAGCGGATGTGAACGTTCTGCGAGAGCGGGATGCGAACGCCGCGCCAGAGGGGGCCCTGGAGGGGGAGGAGGAAGCGTGGAATGATGGTACGAGACGCCATTGTGGGAGAGCGGCGGGCGGTGAAGCCGTGGGGAGGGCTGGTGGGAGGCAGGTGAAGGCGGAGGCGGAGATTGACGTTGTAAGTAGACGCGGTAAGCAAATCCGAAGCCTCGGTTCTGGGAATCTGTCAAAGTTGCAGCAGCTCGAACCCCGGCCGTTGGGGAACTGTGTACGATGGTTTTTTTCGTGCCAGCCGACGGGCCATGGACGGAGGACTTGCGGGCATGCGGGACGCTCGTTGTGGTTTAGCCTGGAATCTCGAGAGTGGACGCCGGTGTTGGTCGGCGACGGTTTTTCTTCTCTCCCGCAGGGCCGCGGCCGGAACGGAACAAGTGGACGGGCAGGCTTTGCGGCATCTCTGCGGCA
Source organism: Ilyonectria sp. MPI-CAGE-AT-0026 (assembly GCA_020744155.1). Classification (NCBI taxonomy): domain Eukaryota; kingdom Fungi; phylum Ascomycota; class Sordariomycetes; order Hypocreales; family Nectriaceae; genus Ilyonectria; species Ilyonectria sp. MPI-CAGE-AT-0026. The sequence continues at coordinate 1,212,888 of JAGPNQ010000018.1, forward strand.
CACTGCGGCGCTCCTTCCTGCTTGCTGCACTGATCGACTGATGCTCGTGGAGCCGATAAGCCACCCCGGAACAACCACCCCGCCGACCGACCAACCACAGGCGAGCCCCGCCATGACCCGACTTCTCCCGGAACGGCGGCCAGGCTGCTCCTGCGTCTGCGTAATTCTCGGGCGCTGATTGGCCGGCGCCCTGTGCCACTTGTGGCTGCCGAACGCCCGTCTGCCAACCATGCCCCATTCGCCCCCATTCGCCCCAACCCGCCCCAATCCGCCCCCGGGGGTTCGACGCCGTGTCATGCTGTCATAAAGATTTTGGAGCCGGCCCTGATTTTTTTGATTTTTCCTCTTCCTCCCTCTCACTCCTACTCACTGATCCAACTCTGCTCTCCAGACGATCTCGAGCCTCGCCCTCACGAACTCCTTCTCTCTACCCCGTTAATCTAATCATCAATCACTCACAATGGCTGGCGGTAAGTTTCGCCCTCTTTCCCGCGCACACACACGACGCGCGCGCATACCCCGAGCCTCCCTCCCAGGCGCCGCCCACCGCCGAGGTTGAGCGGTCATGTCCGGGGCTGCAGATGCCAATTGAGACTGCGAGAGAGGTCATCGTGCCCGTGCGACTGGAGGCGTGCTTTTCTGTGCCGTGTCTGAAGCTAGCGACGCTGTCCTGGTGCTGCTACGACCCTCGTGGCGCACACCGGGCCGCCCTGTCGCCTGCGTCATTTTCCCAGATCAGGGCCGCCAACGCCCTCGATTCCTCGACGAATGACCAAGACACTGCCTCTCTGACGCCTCTGAATCGCTTCGGGACGATCTCCTCGCAATCGCTCTCAATTCTTTCTCGCCCTGAATCACCACCCTCCAAGCCTCGGCAGGCGGCCACCGCTCCGGTCTGCAGCCAAAAGTAAAGCCCTTTGGCTAACTCACTCCTCCAGGCGACGTTAAGAAGGGAGCCAAGCTCTTCACCACCCGATGTGCCCAGTGCCACACCGTTGACAAGGATGGCGGCAACAAGATCGGCCCCGCCCTGCACGGCCTCTTCGGCCGCAAGAGCGGTTCCGTTGACGGCTACGCCTACACCGACGCCAACAAGAAGGCCGGCGTCACCTGGGAGGACAAGACTCTCTTCGACTACCTTGAGAACCCCAAGAAGTATCTCCCCGGCACCAAGATGGCCTTCGGTGGTCTCAAGAAGGCGGCAGACAGGGACAACCTGATTGCGTAAGTTTTTTGGTCTTTCACATGCAGCCAACACACTCTCGGAGCCTCTCGATGAGTGCCTTCCGTGAATTGCTGCTCCTCTTCCCACGACGCACCCGCTGACTCTTTCTCTCTCCCACAGCTACCTCAAGAAGGAGACCGCTTAAGCGACCTTAGACTCGCGTGTAACGTTACGACTTTGATAGACGGAGGCGCCAAGGGCGATTGTATTATAGACCACAAAGCACTAGAGTAGTCGGCGCACCACCATTGTGCTTGTACCTATTTCCATCTCCTCTTCATGCGCCTTGTCCCTCTGCAACCGGAGTGGGGGCCGGAGCCACGACCAGAATACCCATAGAAAAGGGGTTAGATCCAGCTCTTGCAATAAACAAACCTAGAAGAATTTCATGATATCAGCTTTCTTCTTCTTCTCTGCCAATTTATTCCACCAATCCCACCTTCAATCAATTGTCTCGCCGGCTCCTAGGTCTCTTTCCAGAACAGGAGCCGAGGACATGTGATTGCATTCCAGACCGATTCCCATCGTTGTGCATCGCTCGTCTCTCGTCTCTGCGTGGTTTTGAGTCGGTAAAGTGACATTGAATGTTTGGGGGGCGCTTGGCCGAGTTATTTCCGTTTCCCCGGGACAGTGGGGGGATTTTTTTCTTCTTCTTCTTTCAATGATCGGCGACAGTTGGGCTTGTTTTAGGCGGGACCCTGGCTAACGATGAGGCTTGACGATGAGGCTTGACGATGTGGCTCAAAGTCAAATTAAGCGTCAAGGCACCAGGGGTCCAGGGAGACGAAGGATTAAAAGCTTTGCAGTAGTTAGTTGTAAAATAGGGGAATGCAGCCAAAAAAAAAGAAAAAAAAAAGAGAAAAACAAAAAAGAGGCCAGCGCTGGAAGGTGAGTGGCTCATATGACATGGTCATTGTTTATTCACCTGGTACCGAAGTCCCTCATGCCAATTTCTAGTTGGAGAAAACTATTGAAGGTACTTGGTTTATTAGGCCCGATGCTTGTCTACCCTATGCTGCCTTCTGTGAACACCCCAGTCTTCGGACCCCCCCTCTTCGGTTCCCTCGTTTTGCTCCTCCCAAACCTATCAGCGCAGCTTCTGAGCCAGTTTGCGATATGTCTCCGGGTTCGATACACTACGATGAGTGTTGGCCAGAGCAAATTCCCAATCCGCCTTGCCGATCTCGAAATGTCGTTCCCCGTCCCCTTCGGTCTTGAAGTAACGCGCCAGGGCTCCTTGCGCTGCCTTTATGCGCAGCCCGTTGAGATCAGCGCCACTGAAACCGTCGCAGCGTGAATCAAGTGCTACACTTTCTAGTAATGAGAGCTCCTCCGGTCCTGCGTCTGGACGGTTGCTGCGATAAACGGCGTTGAGGATTTCGATTCGTTCATTAGACGTTGGCAAGTCAAGGAACAGTTTGACATCAAGACGACCTGGACGAAGAATGGCCTGGTCAATCATATCCGGTCGGTTCGTAGTGCCAATGACATAGACACCCTCACGACCCCGGGCACCGTCCAGTTCGGTGAGGAGAGCATTGACAACTCGAGTCCCGGCCTCGGTGGATGTGTTATCGCGCTTGGGGACGATCGCGTCCATCTCGTCGAAAAACAGGATACAAGGTGAAGATGCACGGGCTCGATTGAAAAGCTCTCGCACCGCACGCTCCGATTCACCGACATATTTGTTGAGCAGTTCTGGTCCGTTGATGAGAATGAAGCTGGCCTGAGCCTCGTTCGCCACAGCTTGGGCCACCAGAGTTTTACCGCAGCCTGGAGGGCCCCAGAGAAGGCAGCCTGCAGGGCGATTTACACCAGCACCTGCGTAGAGTCTTGGTTGCTTGATGGGTTTGATAATGGACATACTGAGTTGCTCCCGGGCGTCGTGGAGGGCGCCCACTTGGTTCCAGGTGATGTTGGGAATAGGGGTGAATCCTTCCTTGCGCAGAGATGGAGTGAAGTTCTTGATGGCGGTCCTGAAATCGCCGAGATTGAGTGGATGGGGAGGGGGCTGAAGAAAAGGCAAGGGTATGATTTCAGAAGTGATCTCCGTGGTTTCGGGGGCAAATATTTGGTGTCCTCCGTCTAGAACCTGACTCCAATCGTCATCCTGGGCCATCCGCGTCAAATTGATTTCCTGGGCTCGCGTCGTGACATCGACGATATCAGTACCCACAAACCCATGCGAGATCCTGGCCAGCTCGTCAAAGTCCACGTCTTCGGCGAGAGGCACACCCTCCGTAACAACCTTGAAGATGTCCCGCCTAGCCTCGATATCTGGTACTTTCATCTCGATTGTTCGCTCAAATAAGCCCAGCTTCCGCGCATCAGGGTCAACATCCTCGCTCCTCGATGTTGTAGCAATGGCTAGGATGGGCTTGTCTTTGGGCTGATCTTCTTGAATCTTCTTCATCTGTTGCCGGAACCTCCACAAAATGCGACGAGAACGTTCATTGTGTTGACTCCCTCCTGGACTCGGTATGTACCTGTCTAGGTCTTGGATGAAGATGACGCAAGGGGCCACCTGCATGGCTTCATCGATTGCATCGTTAAGGCTTTTCTCCATATGCTGAAGATCATCAAGTTCAAGGCATCCCATGAGAGAGATAATGGGAACTTCGAGATCAGACACCAGTTGACGGATCAATGTATTCTTTCCAAGACCGCTAGGCCCAGATATGAGGATGCCGGGGAGTCGTCGAAAGTTCTGCCACTCGAACAGCTTTGGACGTTTCAAGATGGTACGGACACGGTCCAGCAGGTCATTGTAAATTTCGTCCACGCCTCCTAGTTTTGGTATGTCGGATGGGCGTTCGACCATGTGCTGAATCCGCTTTTTAGGTTCCTTGCGACGTATTGATCCTGGCTTTGAAGTGGAGGGTGTCTGCGTTACAACCTCGCTATTGGAATCCGCTGGTGTTAATACAGCCGCGGAAGTAGAGAACTGCTTCCCACCCGCGCTCTCTTCGCCTTCTGCGTGGAGGCGACGCTTCTTGGCTGTGTGGCCCTCGCCTGGGTTAGACGTCTGCGGCGCGGAATCATCATGCCATAACTTCGTCATTTGCCTGTTGAGCAGAAATCTGTCGTCTTCGGGGTTCACGGGCGCGGCTTGATCTAGCTCGGCCTCTGAGTCGGATTCGTCCAATTCCTGCTTACGGAACTGGAGGACGCGGTCGATGGAGTCTTCGAGGGGCCGCTTCTTTTGCCGGCTCAGGCTCGAGTTGGAGCGCTTGATCGCATCGTATATCGCCGTAATGGTCTTGAAGGGCTTCCCGTCGTTGGCGTCTTCGAGTTTCTTGAGGATCTGGTAGACGTCTCGGTCAAGCCCCGGACGGAGGGTGATGGGTTTTCTTGCTGGCATTTTGACCGCCTGCGCTCGATTGACCAGGTCGCGTTGTGATGTGGAATATGCGAAAGGGAAAGTGAAGCGCCCAAGGGCGAAACGCCCGAATGCAATGTCTGTCAGGGTATATACGTGTAAGGAAAGAAAGAAAAAATCTCTGCAAAGGTAATGCGGCTGCAGAGGCAAAACGTTTGCGCAGTCGGCGCCGATTGACAAAAAAGTTATTGGTTTGAGTGGTGGTTGTTCGTAGACAAAATAGTTCAGAAAGTATTGGACAAAAGTACTGTAGCTAGTGTGTGCATAGTTGTGTCGCACTGTGGCGGGGCGTTTCCTTATCGATAAAGCTGACCCGCAGCCGTCCGGCCTCCGATGACGATTGTCCCTCGTGACAATCCCGACTCCTAACAGTCGCATTCGCAATCGCATATCGCTCTCTCAACAACCGATATACTCTCGACTGGCCACTCCACGGCGGGACCCGTGGCCGCGCTTTCACAATGGGGGGAAACGCAAGCAAAGTCACTGCCCAGGACAAGTAAGCATTCGTCCCGCGCCCATTTGCCTCCCTTCTCGCTGCTTCGTGCGCTCGTGACCGCCTAGACTGACCCCCTCCCCTCCGCCAGGGCGATCCTGGACATGAAGATCCAGCGCGATAAGCTCCACCAGTACCAGCGCCGCATCACCGTCCTCACAGACAAAGAGACCGACATTGCGAAGCAGATGCTGGCCAAGGGCGACAAGCAGCGCGCCCTGTTGGCCCTGCGGCGCAAGAAGTACCAGGAGTCGCTGCTCACCAAGACGGACGCCCAACTGGAGCAGCTCGAGAAGTTGACGTCCAGCGTCGAGTTTGCCCTGATACAGAAGGATGTCGTCTTTGGCTTGCAGCAGGGAACCAAGGTCCTCAAGGATATCCATACCGAGATGGGCGGCATTGAGCACGTGGAGAAGCTCATGGGCGAGACGGCGGATGCAATCGCATACCAGAAGGTAGGGGTTCCTAACGATGCCGCGAAGGCGCTCGACGAGCAGATGCTCACCGGTCGTGTAGGAAGTCAGCGAAATGCTTGGAGGTCGCATATCGAATCACGACGAGGAAGAGGTGGAAGACGAACTGGCAGCCCTCGAGGCCGAAATGTCCGGCCAACAACTCCCCGCCGTGCCCAATACCGAGTTGCCCGTGAGGCAGGCCGAAACCGAACCCGAGCCGCAAGCGGCGCGGACGAAGCAACCAGCGATGCTGGCGGCGTGAAGGTTTACATCGTACACCATCTTTTGTCCTGCATTTTGAATTCTCGAGGAGTCATTGCATTTTCTGGCGAGGTCTGGTGGGTTCAGTCAATTAGAGATGTTAGATACACAGCGATCACAATGGAGGCGTCGAGGCATATACATGTCCTGGGGTTGATGGAGTCTCAATCTCAAACCAATTGTTCTATTCTTTTACTCTCAGCTATTCAACATCCGTATTTGGAGATGAGCTTCCGCATAATGGACATCGCTCCTCCACGATAACCTCCCCCAAACATGGCAAAGTGATTCAGGTGGTGGTATCTTTACGAGCATCAATTAGCAGTTCAACGTCTCGATCACACACCAGAGGCGATGGGGACCACTTACAACTCATACAACCTCACACGGTCATCCCACTCGGCCACGGGCTCGGCTTTGGGCATCAGCTTATTGTACTCTTCCCAGAAGTGCGGACTGAACCCGCCAAACATCCTCATGATGCCCAGCTCGTACTCGGAGTGGCCGTACACGACAGCCGGATCATAAACGACTTCCTCGCATCCTCCACAGCCGGCGATCTGGCCTCGTGAGTGGTTGCCGCTCCAAAGGTCGCCATGGATCACAACTGGGACGATGCCTTTGACGACATCGTCGCCAATGAGCCGTGGGACCACCTTGTTCGCTACCGTCTCAACGGCCTTTGTCAATTCCGCATCAGAGCCATTGTTCAGAGCCGCCTTCTTCAAGACCCAGCGCAGACGATTGTCCGCATAAAACTCAGCCCACGAGGTCTTGAAGGAGTTGTCTTGGTCCGTGGAGCCGCAGCAGGTCGAAATCGGAAACCCGAAGACGGGCGTATCGTGGCCGTCGGGGATCGGTGCCGGAGTGGAGTGCAGCCGGGTGAGCTTCTCGGCGAAAGAGAGGCCCGAGCCGCCGGGGGCGGAGGATCCCAGATCGAGAAAGTCGGTCGCAAGGAAGAACTTATTCGGGATAGAGAGGGCACCGTAGGCGAAGGAACGGGGACAGAAGTTGGGGACGGTGTCGTGGATTGCGTTGAGGGAGGCGTGTTCGCCTGAGAGTGTTAGTTGACGTTGATATGTGGTTAGGGAATGGATGTGATGGTGATGGTGAGAATATGTGAGACGATATGAAATGGTCAGATGTCATGAGACGCGGACGACAGCTAGAGCTACGCACCACGGAACATGTCCTCAGCTTCTTTTCCCGAACCGGTCTTGACGAAGTAATTCACGGGCTTCCCATCCACCGTCGACGACAGCTTAAAGGTCGAGGAAAAGCCCGAGCCGCCGTGAGAATTGATGTCGCTGTTGGCGGGGTCCAGTCCGAGGGCCTCAAGCAGGGCTGGATCGACGCTGGCCGCCATGACGACGGTTTAAGAGAAGGAGCTTACGGGGATCCGATGCAGATCAGGTTTTGCTAAATAGAGACAGGTCCAGACGAGTGGAAGAACTGACCGTCGGTGATAGATTCATCGGTTCGCCGAGCATTTGTTGTTCTATGTCCGGATACAAGACGAGGCTGTGAGCTGGGTGGGATGAGGTGACGTCAAAAGCTGGGGATTACTAAAGAGAGCCCATGCGGCAGGCCGAAAGTTGGTCAAACGCACCAAATATGAAACAGACAAGGGCCAAGATAAAAAAGAGATTGGGATATCATGATTCATTGTGTTTCTAATGCTAATGTTGCTCTGCTTTTGCTTTATTTATGCGATTCAACGCCCCATGAAGCGGGAGGGTTGTTTATCCCGTCCTGTGAACTGGGATCGGAATCTATTTCGAGGCTCTCGGGCTCGTCTCCACTCTTCGCCGGGAGCCATCTCCACCAAAAACCAGGCTCTCGTCTCGGCCGCTGCATCGGCCACCGAGTCTTTCGTCCGAAGGACACCACGGCGGTGGAGAAGAATAGGTGAGCGAGAGATGGTCAGTGAGACAAGACGAGGCGAGACGAGAACGAGCCAGGTCAGCCCAGGTCAGCTCAGCGCACCCGGAGCCTTTCCGTCACAGCCTGACCTGATGGTCCCAGCGCGCTACAGCCCTGGTCCCAGCAATCAGGGCGGTTTGATTTCATGACAAGCATCGGATCGCAAAACAAAAGCGAGCGTTGTGTGAGAGCCACTTTTCTGCTGAGCAGACAGTGGCTGATTTCGTGCGTGTTGTGTTTGGTGTGTTCCTCCCAACAGGTTCCCTTTTTCCATCGCTGAATTCCGTCCCTTCCATAAAAAAACGCCAGGCTCGCAAGGGATAATAAAAAAGGCCATCAGATGCGGGTATATATATGCGTGCATGGTGTTCAGGAAAGGAATGCCGTTCCTCTCAAAGTGCGCATAAATCAACTAATCAAGGACTGTCATCCTTTCTACTGCTTGACGTGCTCGATGTGGGTCGTGGTGGTGGCCGTGGAGGCGCTGCTGAGGGAAGCGCTGTCCGACGAATTTGCGGAGCGAAGGCTGGCGGCGCGAGCTTCGACAGGTTGTGATGTTGAAGGGGCGTACGAGTAGGCGTATGGGTATGATGGGCCGCTGTGGGATGAGGAGTTGTTGCTGCCGACGTTGAAGCATGTGGCGCAGGGGCAGGCCGAGGTGTTGTTGAGGGGAGGAGGAGGAGCGCAGTGGCGGGCGAACCAACTCTTCTTTCCAGAAGGCATGATGATGGAGGTGAAGATGGGTTGTTTGAATAAGTGGCTTGGTGGTTTGGTGAAGGGTGCGTAAGATTTAGAGGAGTGGTGGAGGAGTGTTGGTGATGTGGTGTTGATGATAAGCCGAGTATGACAAGGGATCAAGTCCTTGATGAAGATGTGGAAGATGGATGGTGTATATGGCTGAACTGGGCAGTCTGCGACTTGATTCTTATTGCTCTTGTAGTCTCTGACTCAGAAACATTTCGGTATGGCCTCAAGCTGGAAGGGCGGCCCCTGGGTATTTATGTTCTCCTCACATCCTCGGCCTTCACACACTCCCCTGCGAACGAGCCGAAGCCCAACAGCCAGACCCATGTGGGACCCCCCCTGCGGCAACAAGCCGAACGCGTTGGAAGCTGCAAGTCCAGTCACTTCCCAAGCTTGGACGCTTGCTACCTTACTGCGCTGGACAGTCCCGGAACGCCTCTTCCTGCGGACACTTCCTCTCACACGCAGCGAGGCGCCTTGTGGGGAACGAGGCCGGCTGTGGGGGCGTATCCCCCTGCTGGCCGGATCGTGGGACCCTGGGCCTTGCTGCTGGTTGGGCATTTGTCGGTCTGAGAAGCCTGGGAGAGAGCGGTGCCTGCGGAAAGGCCAAACGACACGCCCCCCCGGGAATTCCGCTGCCCGAGGTCGACCGAGAGACGTCCGGACGGGGACCCTTTTCTTTGACAAAACTCGCCCCAGCGTGTGTCGTCTTATCCCATGTTGTCGTCACGGCTCCTTCGATGGTGATTTCCCTCTGAAAGCTCAGCAAGGTCTCGTGCCCCTTTTGGGTCTCATGGATGGCACACGGCGATGGCGTCCGCATGATAATGGTCCGGTTTCCCCTCCTTTCCTCATCTCCATTTCCCCGCGTTTTGCCAGCGCGCGAGTCCTGTTAGCCAAGGCCGGCCAAGACCAGCCAGTACTGTACCGCGCCTCGAACGAGCAGCAATAGCAGCCATTGAAAAACCAAGCGCTTAGGGCACAGGGGGGGGGGGGGTTGGAGGGATGGTTGGAGGGGTGAAGGGGTGAAGGGTGAAAGGGCATGGACGCACCAACGGCTGTGGCTGATGCTTCCCGTTCAGGGGCGTGACGAGTGGCGTCGAATTCCCCTAACGAAGTGTGCGCGCGCGTGTTACTACTACCTACTGTGTATGCGCGGGTATGGTGTGTCTTGGTAATGCGTTGGTGATGTGCTTCCTCCCATCTAGATTGTTGTGCCATGTTGGGCCAGACTCGTATCGCTTCAGCGCATCTTCATCTCATTCCCATGCCATGTCTATCTCCTTCTCGGTGCTCCGTCGGCATTCGCAAACTCGTCATCACGGTTTTCCCATCCCCATCCTCGCTACGTACTCGTTTCCCCTACCAAAGCGGATGCGGCTCCCTCCAAAACCTCGCCATGGCGCCCCAAAAGTGGAGCTAGGAATCGCCAGCGAGCCTGTATCCGACGCAATTCCCGTCGATGAGGCTCCATCTCCACCGCGGATCATCGCCGAGACACCACGACCCCCACTAATCCCTCCTGTGAGCCTCAAAACCAGGAACTGACAAGGCCTCACGGCGCTCCCTATTGGTTCCAGGGAGCCCCCCGTCCCGTTCCCGGATCAGCCCGGGCTTCCGAAGTCGCTGATTTTTTTTTCTTCCATTTCGTCTTAATCTTTTGCATTGCTTGTGCAGGGAACGGGAACGGCTTGGGACCCATTGAAGATCCCTGGGATCCATCGAAGTCAGGAGATTTGGGTTCTAGCGTGGGGACCACATTTACCAGCGTGGACCATTCAGCCACGTTGGAATAACCGAGGATAAGAAAAATCAACAATGGGTGAAGTATTTGGGGGTCAGAGGCAAGCCCTGGGTGGGTGTGTTCTCACACGTTACACGCATAGTGGTAGATAAGTCCAACATGTCCATGACTGACAAAGTTCTGATACTTGAGGCTGAGATAGACTGTGATGCAGCCACAGCTTCAAAAGTCTGAACCTTGAATTTGCGCCTCACCAACGTTTAGCGGCGTCTTAAAGTGTGGCTAGTGTGTGGCTAATGTCGCACTGGACTTGCGGCTCATTCATCGTCATCCACCGCCACCAACACGACCAAGTACGTACCTTTTTCAATGCGACATCGCTATCACTCAGCTTGGCCACTCTCTTGCCAACAGGACCCATGACATGAACTGCATCCCCTTTCTATCAATGCAAACGCCCGATGACGGCAAGGGAAAAAAACCACCGGGTCTCCCTATCAACCGCTCTCACCTCGTCTCTTGCACTCCCGTCACCTGTGCACTCCCGTCACCTCAAAAACCCACTCCTGCAGAGGTCCCCCATCTAGGACCCTCCCCTGTACCGTAGTGTTGCAGTGTGAGCCTTTGCTCCCTTACACCCGAACACTCGCAATAGCCGACCTGGACCGACACCCACCCTCATATCACTCGCCCCCTCGAAACCTCACGCCCCATGCTCAGCACATTTCTCATATACACAACCCGAGGAAATCTTGCCCAATTTTTTATGCCGTTATCTAAGAATATTGGATCTGGATTTCCTCTTGGCGGTTGTTTCTACTTCACATCAATCCACATGGCTGTTTCCTGCGGGTGTGCACACCATCTCCTCTCACTGTCATGGCTCTCTCTTCTCGACCTTGCTCTTGACCAGGGGTTGTTGGTTTCTGTCAGCCACCGTCCCATTTTGCCTTTCCCTTCCTCCATTTTCACCTTCTCCCTTGCTGCCGTTCCCTACTGCCGTTGGAGCAAGCGGAGGGACCAGCGGACGCAGGCCAGGAGCGTCATGCTCTCCGCTGGCCAAGACGATGCTAACCATCCTTTCACCCTTGTTTCGCCCAATCCAAGCTGAGAGGTTGAGCAACAAAACCACGCACCCCATCTTCATCCCCGCGTCTTCTCCGCCCGGTTGAGGGGAGATGGGTGAGATTGGCGTGATTTCTTCGCATTCGTACTCGAAAAACGAGGGGAAAAGTGCGGAGAAGGCTGCAAGCCATGCCGTGGCAGACAGGGGATAACGCCAACATGGGGCACATTGGCATCCAGTGGCTCCAATAATCCAATGGAAAAGCATCACATTCTGGAGACCAGCGCGTATCGAGGCAATGGATACATGGAAGTCATGGAAACATGGAACCGTGTTGTTTGAGGCCAGACCGCCTATCCATCTATCGACCCATCGACCCGTCGATGCATTTCGGTCCTCCTCGCTTCGCGAGTTCAGGTTTGATCGATGCATGCTAAATTAAACAGAAATCCCCGTTCCCCCGCCTTGGAAGTGCTCTTCCCTCGGCGCCGGAGCCTGGTTCTGTATCTTTGCAGACACTCAGACTCCACTCCCGCAAAATATTACACCGCAATGCCTTTATCCCTTCCCACGTCTAACCGTATTGCGTTCTTTAGATACCTAGGGTGAACTCGACACCAACATCGATGTCACGAGCTGCGAATGCGTTAGCGTCAGACACAAATATTTTTGCGGGGCATTTCCCCCACAACTTGGATGAGAGCAACTTACCCAACTTCACGACCTTCGACAGCTGCACAGCCTTCTCGGCAGCGCTTTGTAGGTCATCGATGGAGAAGATCTTAAGACCAGAGTCGTTGATGAGCTGGTGAGCCGCGTCGACGTTGGTACCCTGGAGACGGGCGATGATGGGGATCTTCAGGTTCATGCTCTCGACGGTCTTGATGAGACCAGTGGCAATGGCGTCACAGCGGACGATACCACCGAAGATGTTGACGAAGATGGCAGTGACCTTGGCGTCGCTGGTGATGAGCTCGAAAGCCTCACGGATGGCGGCGGGGGTGGCACCACCACCGACGTCGAGGAAGTTGGCGGGCTGACCACCGTTCAGCTTGATAATATCCATGGTGGCCATGGCGAGACCGGCACCGTTGACGAGGCAGCCAATATCACCATCGAGCTTGATGAAGTTGAGGCCGGACTCGGCGGCGCGAACCTCATCGGCGTCCTCCTGGGTGGTGTCACGCCACTCAAAGACGTCCTTCTGACGGAACTCGGCGTTGTCATCGAAACCGAACTTGGCGTCCATGCACAGCACCTGGTGGTCGGAAGTCTCGGACAGAGGGTTAATCTCAATCTGGGTAGAGTCCTTCTCGACGAAGATCTTGTAGAGCTTCTGGATGGTGTCCTTGGCATCCTCGATGCACTGCTCGCTGAAGCCGAGCTTAGTAGAGATGTCGAGGGCAATTTCGTCAGTCACGCCAGTGTTGATGTCAATGTAGTGGGTGTTGATGGCATCGGGGTTCTCCTTGGCGACGGTCTCAATGTCCATACCGCCCTGGGACGAGGACACGATGACGGGGCCCTGGGTAGCGCGATCCATGAGGATGGCGAGGTAGAACTCGCGACGAACGAACTTGCGCTCGCAAATGTAGACGGAACTGCAGAGACGACCAGCAGCGCCAGTCTGCTTGGTGATGAGGTTGTGGCCAATCATCTGCTCGGCGAACATCTCAGCCTCGTGGGGAGAGTAGATGACGCGAACACCACCCTTCAGGCCGTTGGTGAAGGTACCCTTTCCACGGCCACCGGCGAGGACCTGAGCCTTGATGACCATATCCTCGGTGCCGATTTGCTGGGCGACCTCGCGGGCCTCCTGGGCCGTCTTAGCGTTGGCACCCTTGGGAACGCCGACGCCATACTGTTGACATCATCGGTGGTTAGCAACGGGGAAGGGTCCTCGGCAGGTATAGATAGGTAGATAGGAGATAGGGGGGCCTTACCTGTCGCAGGAGGTCGGCAGAGAGGTACTCGTGGATGCTCAGGGCTCGTCGTTGTTGGGCAATGCCGGGGAATCTGACGGCGGGAGCGACCTGGAACTGTTGGAGGCGGAAGAATTAGCGTTGACGTTCTGGACAGTCGCATCGGCGGTCGAGGCAAAATCGAGCTTGGCGGGCCGTACCTTGGAGGCGTTCATGGCCGAGGCCATGGCGCGGCTGCGGCCGATGTTGAACATGATGGGCGATTTGGAGGGGACGGGAGGACAGGGAGGGAAGAAGAGGGGATCGTCGAGTCTTTTTGTTGCGTGGGAGTCGCAAGCAAGGAGGATTGGGAGGATGAGGGAGGATTTTCGGAGGTGATGGACCACGAAAGTAAAGCTGTCCCAAGTTGGAGACGCCGCTTAATCAGGAAACGGCTTCCCTCTGGTCCTCTGGTGACCGACCCAGCAGGACCAAGACCTAGCACGAGCCCCAGCGGCGCCCAGGTGGCCCCCGTTCTGGCACGGGATTTGTCGGGCCAGAGCGAGGCGGCGGAAAAAGTTTTTGGCCGAGGCGCTTTCGCGCAAGGTGAGTGGCCAAATTCCCGTTTGGTGGGGGTTCGTTAACCGGGAAGCCGACCTGTGACGACGATTGTGGCAGGGGTTTCGCTGAAGATGCCCTGGGGCGCTGGAACTGCATTCAGTGGCCGCCGCAGTTCCAGTTCCAGTTCCAAGTTGCAGGGCTGCAAGCCTGCTGCACAAGCAAGCAATGCAATGCAACGGGGGCAGTGACAGCGACAAAGCCACGAGTAGCCGCCAAGGTCAGGACGGCGTGGGTTCGCCTTGGCGTTAGCTCGCTCGGTGAATGGCAACGGCTTCAAACGTTGACTAAGAAAAAGAAGTTCCATACGCGGTATTATACAACTCAACTGTAGGTACTACTTTACACGCTTTTGCTCTTCTTTGTGTTTCTTTTGCTTCTCAACTTCACACGTCCATCTCAACTCATAGGCTTCCTCCCCTTGTCACTCACATCACATCCCCCTCCCTGCTGCAACTTCGAGTCCCGGCAGCCATCCTCGGCCTCCAAGCTCCAGCTCCTGACCTGCTGCCCACGATGCAGCATGCATATTGTTGCGCCCACTATTAGCAACCGCTTAGCCCCATTCGGCATCCCACGCCCCCTTGTGCCCCGGCACAACACCACCGAGGTAACGACCAAGATGAAAACCGAGAGGCTTTTCCCGGGCACCGGCGATGGAAGTCCGGCGCTGCTGAGGGCGGTTGGGACCGAATCGAAATGTGAATGGCCCTGTGTTTTCGCGCCCGCGGACTACTTGTTCACCGTTGCGAATTGCGCCGGGTTTCGGCTACGCGTGGGCGTCCTTGTCCGAGGCGTTTGGAATGGTTCCACACGGTCCGATCAATCTGCATAAGAGAGTTCCGTCATGTCATTCATCGACGGGGGTCAGGACAGCCAGGTGGCTCTATGGTAAAGGTCAATCTGCAAGGGGGACCAAAGAGCCGATTGCATTTTGGCATGTGGTGTGTCCAATGCAATCCTCACCTCACCTCATACGTTTGTTATCTTACACCGCTACGGACTCGATATTGTCCGCAGATCAGAAACGTAGCATACACGTCTTATATCCCGACCAAAGACAGTAGTCCTGGATACTCCCCAGATCCTTTGATGGCCCAAAAATCCCTTTAATACCAAACCCAGCCCCAAGCCCTCCTTTCCTCACACGAACCCACTATATGGAGTTCCAACCACCTTGCCCTTGCCATCCAGTCTGATCCCCTCGCCCCTCAACAGCTTCTTCTTCTCGTCGATCGTGATCCCCTCACCGTCTCTTGGCCACTTGCCCTTGAAGCCCCCCAGAGCACCTCCCGTCGCCACCACCCGGTGGCACGGCACTTCCGGGGCGAACGGGTTGCGCCGCAGCGCGTTGCCCACCGCCCGCGGTGACGATTGCAGATATGCCGCCAGCAGGCCGTACGTCGTAAAGTGGCCCCGCGGGATCTGGCACAGCGCGGTCCACACGCGCTTCTCGAACGGCGTGCGCTGAGAGGCGGTAATGCGGGCGAGTTGTGGGTGCATGCAGGCAGGGAAGTGGGATGGGATGAGCGAGGATTCACTCGGCGTAATTGGCTGTGAGCTTGGGGGAATGATCTTTGATATCTTGGATTTGACCTCTTCGGTAGGATCCTCTAGTCGTCGCTTCACTCCTGCCGTCATCGTGAATGACGATCTGCGTGGCGTGTGTTGGTTGACGTCAATGTTGCTTGATGAAAGATTAATGTTCCTCCCGGTGACGAGTTTATCAGTTGCCGAGAAATGGAGAGAAACACAATGTCTTGGATTACACGATAAGAAACAAGCGGGAACCCGCCATCTTTAAGCACGGGATAATTGCCATGCGTCAGACGAAAGGGCGTGGCGGACGTCAACATCTAAAGCAACACTCATCGTGAAGTCATGTGACATGCCGTCACCGCCATTGAAGCTTCAACAAGGGGCCGGACCAACAAGCCGAAGGGCTTCTGCAGTATGTGTAAGACTTACGATGACTATTTTAATTGGAATTTGTTACAGCTGGTAGAAATACGATTCGTAAAGCTAAGTACCGGTGAAAAAGGCCCATGAGCACTGTGATCAAAATGCCAAATGATCAAGACATGTTCAATTCGTACATCGGTATATGTATTCCAAGTCAAAAGTAGGTAGCTATCTCCATTCTAACCCAACGCCAATATATGCAGGACCTGGTCCCCAGTTTCCCCCATCCGGGAGCCCGCCAGTTCTCATTTTCGTGTTACAGAGGCACCAGCTGTAAATACCGCTTCCGCGTGCTGTTTCGTTGCCTAAGATGTTGTTGAAACGCAGTCCTCCCCTCCATGAGGGGATGAATGCTCTCGTAGTAGTTGCGCCGAGGTGAACATGTGGCAGAGTTGGTAGCATCCCTTTGTTTGGGTGCCGACTCGTGTCCATCTGGCATTGATATCATGTCTTTAAAAATAACGTCATCATTGTTTCCTCGGTTGCCGCCCGGCTGTATATGATGCCGAGCGCCTGCCATCGTTTATACCATGAATGACTCTCCACAGCCGCATTCTTCCTCTGTACGAACGTGTTAGCGACAAGCTTTGGGGTGGTCTCGTTAAGAGGGCGCAACATACTGATGTTCGGGTTCCGGAACACAAAGCGCTGGTTAAGCTTGTCCTCGGTCCAGTCCATCTCGCTGCCAATGATGCTAAACAGTGCCTTGCTGTCAATCAGGACCTTGACGCCGTCCTGCTCCACCGTCTCGTCGAACGTGCCGGGCTTGTCGACATATTCGAGGTGGTAGGCCAACCCGCTACAACCTCGGTTGCGCACGCCGACCTTGATTAGCTTCGGCTCGGGTTGGTCCAGCAGCGTCCTCAATTGCTCCACCGCCGAGGGCGTCAATTTCATCGCCGCTTTGCGAGCGCGCAGCTTCGATCGCGGCCGCACAGGCTTGGCCTTCTGGGCTTCCTTCTCGGCAACCTTGGGAGCCGGCGTCGGAAGCGGCTGGGGAGTAGCTGCCGGGCGGGAGGGAGTCGCCTCCTGTCGCCGAAGCTGTTGTTGCGGTTGTTGCGGCGGAGGTCTCGTCTCGTGGACCTTGGGGAGAGGCTCGGGCTGAGCTATCGAGGTTTCGGGGACGTCATCGCCCCTCGGCGGCGGAGAATTGAGGTTGGAGGGCAGTGAGTAGGAGTGGTATGCGATGGCGACGGGCTGGGACGAGGAGAAATGGCGCACGGCATTGCATCCGTGTCGCAGTGCGACTCTGGTCACCGATCGAGTGACGAACATGGCGAGATCATGGAGGAGGGATTCCGGGGCTGTCTAGGGTGCTGCGTGGTGTTGAGGTTGAAAATGGTAGGAACACTGCGGATTGCAAAGCAGAGCCAAAGCCGCTGGCATCTCGGTGCTAAAGGCGTTTGTGGCGGAGAACCGAAGGGGCGAGCTTGTATGTCATGGGGTGCCGTCCCGACATCCACCGAGCCAATCAGAGACCGAGAATTACTCAGAGATCCGAACTAGGTGGTGTGACTGACCAACTCTGCGTCACCCACTATGACAATTGCTCTATTTGGAAAATAGAGAGAAGCGCCTGACAAACACGAAGTCATTGGGACTTTGCAGTCAATCATATTCAACTGATTGCGCCTTCTCTGAGCACAATTTCTCAGTCCTTGATTATTCAAATGTCTCCATGAGGCGCATGACTAAGCCATCGGCACCATCCTCGTATCCAAGTGCCGTGCCCACTATGCCCACCATACAGATAACCTTGGTTGCCGGAGTATTCACTTGGCATGACTTGTTTTCTGTTTCTGAAGGCTCTTGAACTAGTAATAATATTTCGTCTAGAAGGCTACGAACATGTATGAGTTTAATTGTGTCTAGCATGGTACAACCTTTTCCCTTAAGGTTGAAGCCCGTGAGGAATCCAATATGTCGATGATACCTAGTTCCTCAAAGTGTCGCAGATTTCAAATTTCTTTGCATAAAATAAAATCGATTCGAAGGCTTGCACCCCATTAACCCTGCCTTCTATAATTTGGGGCGTTTGTCGGGTCTGTTTATGAATGCGCAGTTGAGGCTGAGGCCTAAACTCCTGAGCCACACAGTTGGCAACCCCAAGTTCACCATCGCCCAGGTGTGGGCAAATATGTGAAATTCCATAATGTTGCAGGGAATGATGACAACCGGATGTAGTGAAAGAATCACGAAGCGAAATGTATCTCAGGACCTAGGAGTGTTCCTGATGCTGCCTTGGATACTGAGATACACATTGCAGCCAGTGCGTTTGCATCTTTATGCTTACACGCATCACACACATGACGCACAATCACCGCGATATGGTCAACACCCCTGGAGGTTATATGTAGGTACTGCTCCTTGGTGGGTTGGGTCTATAACAGGGTTCACGAACCCGGTTCGTCCATTTGTGGTTCGGACATGGTGTAGCGACCCAACTGTAACCCTCGGTATGCTCCCATTGGAGTTGCAAGGCTGTCCAAATTGCGTGTAACGTAAAGAAGCTCATTGATAGCGTTCTGACCATGCCGGCGATCCACAAACCTCTCGTCTGTGGTGGTTAGCAAGCATTCAAGTAGCTGTCGAGAACCGGTGGTGACGAGCCGACGGCCATTATCACAGGCAAAGCACATCCTTCGACATTACTCTCCAGGTATGTGAACTCCAACTTTGCCTCCGCCAGACAGGTGGATATCATCTTGACAAAAGATGCATTCTTGGCCTCTCGGATCTCTCCGATCTCGCGGGAAACATTGGAATTGACCAATCGTCAGATTAGTTGCGCGTCTTGGATAACAGAGTTCATGAGAGATGCGAAGTCTTGGGGAGCTGAGCTCGAGGCCCGACAGAGTGGTGTCGTTTATCTTGGCCCATGACGATCTCCACATGGTTCACCCGCTGCTTGTTGCATACCCCTCCGCCCGTCCTTGACCCGATCGATAGCTGCGGCCGAGATTGATGGTGCCATTAGAGGGGTCGTCACTCGGGTCCGGTTGGTAGTATCTCAGTCCGAACTTGGAGCCTGATGAATGGTTATGGAGCCGGCCTAGCGACATCCGCATCTGAGTACGTACCGTGATGGTTGCGAGTGTAACCACAGGGAGGTCGGGGTATCACCAGGCAGTTATCGTTGCCATGCCGGAAGCCGGGCCTCGCAGCATGCGAGGTGATAGCGAAGCCCTCAATGTGGCCATCCACATGGTCAACGGAGGCTTCAATCAGGGTTACAAGCGGAGTTGAAAGCGTTGTGATGGCTGGGAGAATCCCCAGAAACTGGAGCTATGCACCTGGGGGCCATTCTATGGCTCCAGGTGGAAAGTCGTGGTGGGTAGGGGTAGGGGAGTGCAACGAAACGTTACATGGCCGGCAGCGGAGTCGCACAGGCCAGGCCGCAATCCCACAGTGCCTTCAACCCCGGTTCACTGGGCTGAAAGGGAGGGTACCAACCTGAGTCCTGGAACCATCGACAGTCGAACAGCGAACAGCGCCTGTACGAACAATTACGAAGGTTCAGTTCCCGAATTAGCTGAACCAGTACCGGTCCATGATTCATGAGCGGCAGATGCGATCCGTCATCATGGCATATACATACGGTGCTTTTAGTAGTCAGCACTTGGACGGGTCGTCGACTGGCACCGACTGTAGACTGCGGCGAAGCCCGAACTCCTAATTAGATCACACCAGTCAATTGTGAGAGCGCTGCCACCGACTCATGAAATATGAAAGTGGCACCTCGTATTGAAGATGGCCTCCAAAAGCGGTTGACCGGTTCTCGCGTGAGCCCAAACGCCCACAGCCGCCATTGTCCTCGTCTGAGTCATGAGACGATGCCAAAGGGTCGACGGAGATCATGGGATGTGATGAATGGCATGTATCGGTGGTGGCTGCCGTGCTCTCCATCTTTCGCATTGGATTGGCGACCCGTCCAACGGCACCTTCCTATTCGGAGCCCCTGAGAGGCATGAGAGGCACGGGACGGGAGGCAGCGATCGGGAAATACTACGTGCAGTACGGAGTACAGTGGACTGTCGGCGCCCTAAAAGGCCACTGTCGGCAGAGCACAGCACAGCTAAAACGCGCTGGCAACGGCCGGGCTGGTAGGGGACGTAGCGGGCACCAGAAGGCGGGTGTGACGGTTTCGACGCCAATCACGGGGACGCCCATTCGGGCCTTTCCTCTGAGGTGGGGGGAGGCTTATCGATCTGGGGAAGGGGGCTTGAAAGGGCGGACGGCGGACGGCGGACGGCAAATGCACTGTAGATGCACGGCGGCAGCCACATTTGTGCCCTCCAGTCATTCAATAAGCTTCTAATTCGAGGCGGTGCTCATTGATTCGTCTCCTTGTGCAAGCCGCATTTCAGTCTGACGTTTGGCGCTACGTATTGGAATTCCTTCGGTCGCGGTAGGTTTGCACATGCTGCCATTGCAAAAGCTGGTTCAGTCCGCGACCGACGGCTTGCGAGTGACGATCCCATGTCCGCTCGCTCGCTGCTGCATGCCGAGACAAGGAAAGATACCGCCGCCAGTTGTGCCACGAACCAATCAACTTCAAACTGGTGGCTTGAGGCCTTCTAGGCGTTCTGGTAGATTTCTTGGCTTTGTCTCTCTGATCACCAACCAGGCAGTTTCCGGACGATCTCCCTTGGCGGTTAAGTTATCCCATCACTTGACTCTCCAGACGTGCTCTTAATTAGTCCAACGGCAAACGGTCAACACCTATCAGCCAACGACCAAGCGGGAAAACAGGGCCAAACACAACTTACCCGTGCAATGGGGCGAGATTGTCCACCCAAATCACCCTATCACCTCACCAGTGACCCTAAGGCTCTCCGACTCCAGGGGATCCATGTTCGTCCACTCCTGAAGCAGAGGCTCTAGTGGAGCTCGGGTGCACAACTTTGATGTGCTCGGGCCTGGCCGCGGCTTTGCCATGCTCGATTTGCTGACGGGCTGAACTTGGGGCCTTGCCACGGACATCTCCATCGAGCCCCGGAGCCCAGGGATATGGTCCTGGAAATGGGCAATTAATGCAACGTCGGAAAAGTCTCTCCATATCGTGGACGAGTTGTGCCTCGCGGGTTTAACTCTGGTAGACCCAAATTGAATTGTTAGGGCGGTACCTCGATTGTCTGCGGAAGGCACGCCTCACTCACACCATCGAACTCCCTTCCTTCCCTCATTTCTGGGATCTGCGTGTCTCGTGCCTGTCCAACTCCAAGTCTTCAACTTCGTGTCCGTCTCCCTCCGTCTCTCGTATCTACATGCCCAGGTCTTCAATTTCTCACGCATCTTCGCCACCGTCACCAATTCTTCCGTGACATCTCTCGCGGGTCCTGGGCATCTCCCACACCCCATCGTCGCATCGCCCGACGCCCAGCTGCAGCACGGCAACCGCCAAGCACGCGTGTAACGGCGACTTCTGACCACGAGATCGGATAGAGAAGCATTCAGCGCAACACAGCATCGCACAGCACGGCAAAGCCACCACTCGTATCGTCTGGAACGAACCAAGGCCTGACCAGAGCTACCGGGCCTTGTCTGGTTGCGGTGCCCTGTCTCGTCCTTCTCCCTACTATCTCGCCTCTCGTCGTCCTCGTCCTCGTCGACGTCGAGTGCAACCAGCCAATCACTCCCGATATCCACCACCACCACCTACAGTATCGGTATCTCCTCTTCCCCCTCCCCCGCGCTGTCACGTAGCCTGTGTCGTGTGTCTTGTGTGGACCGACAACACTCCAGCACGGTACGTCACTCGTCAATGGTGGCTGATCGGCGGATCCCCATCGACCACCAGCTCGCCGCTACTACCACGTTATCCACCTCCACCTCGCCGTCGCTCTCACGCCGGCTGCCGCCTCGATAGCTGCCACGACCAGATTGCTACCTGCCATCGGCCCCTGGTCGCCTCTTTTGTTTCTTGATACCGTGCCGGCCTCCCACGGTAACCTCCCCTGTCTTGGGTCTTAGTGCAGGGTTTATTTTTGGGCTTCCCCAGTTCCAGCTTGGCCACAGCTACATTAAATTCAAACCCGGACCCCTACCTCCCGCTCACTCACCCACTCTCGCACTCTTCACTCGCCCCGTTCTCAGTTATATTAAACCATTGAGCCTCCCCACCCTTTCTCCTTAGGCCGGGTATCGCTTCAACTCTTTCTTCCTGGTCCGGACTTACCTTCGAGGTCGACTCCTCCATCGACTCAGTGGCGAATCGGGCCCTGCCTCACCTAACTCGATCCCTCAGCTACTACCCAACGACATCTTCATCATGTCTGAAGAAAAGCACACCCCCGACGCTACCAGTGACGTCCACGCCACGTCGGACGCCGCGCCCCCCTACACCGATTCCTCCTTCCGCCCCAAGGGTTGGATCTACAAGGGCTTCAACTTTAATGGTAGCGAGATCTGGTATGCCTCGCCTAAGATCCAGCTTCTCATGGTATCATTTGTGTGCTTCCTATGCCCGGGAATGTTCAATGCCTTGGGTGGTCTCGGTGGAGGTGGCCAGGTTAACGCCACCGCCCAGGATCACGCCAATACTGCCCTTTACAGCACGTTCGCCGTTGTCGGTTTCTTTGCTGGTACCTTCGCCAATCGACTGGGTCTGCGACTAACCCTCTCTTTTGGTGGGCTCGGTTATTGCATCTATGCTGCCTCTTTCCTCTGCTACTCGCACACTGAGAACATTGGCTTCGTTGTCTTCGCGGGAGCCCTGCTCGGCGTGTGCGCTGGTCTCCTCTGGACCGCCCAAGGTGCCATCATGATGTCCTACCCTCCGGAGGATAGCAAGGGTCGGTACATTTCGTACTTTTGGATGATTTTCAACATGGGCGCCGTCATCGGCTCTCTGGTGAGTTCTTATTCCTGAGCCACATGTAAACTGCCTTTAACCCTCTACCAGATTCCCTTAGGCCAGAACATCAACAAGGTCTCAGGCCCCGTGACCGATGGAACATACGCCGCTTTTATCGTCCTCATGTTCTTCGGTGCCGTTCTCGCCCTCTTCCTATGCGATGCCGACAAGGTCATTCGCGCAGATTCCACCAAAGTCATCTTGATGAAGAACCCCTCCTGGAAGACTGAGATCATTGGCCTTTGGGAGACCCTTCGAGACTCTCCCTGGATCCTGCTGCTCTTCCCCATGTTCTTTTCATCCAACATCTTCTACACCTACCAAAACAATGGCATGAACGGAGCCTTCTTCAATGTCCGCACTCGTGCTCTCAACAACACCCTGTACTGGGTTGCCCAGATCATTGGCGCCTTCATTTTCGGCCACGCTCTCGATTACTCCAAGGTTCGCCGAAGCGTCCGCGCCAAGGCCGCCCTCGGTGTCCTCTTCGTCCTCACCTTTGCCATTTGGGGTGGTGGCTACGCCTGGCAGAAGCAACAGGTACACCGCGAGGTTGCCAAGGCTGAAGGGTTTGTGACGGTCGACTGGGAAGACGGCAACAAAAAGTTCCTTGGTCCCATGTTTCTCTACTTCTTCTATGGCTTCTTTGACGCGGCATGGCAAACTTGCATGTACTGGTACATGGGTGCCCTGTCCAACAACGGGCGCAAGGCTGCCAACTTGGCTGGTAAGTAGATGGTCCCGATCTTGCATAATGATGTGTTTGAAACTGACTTGACGGGGCGTAGGATTCTACAAGGGCATCCAATCCGCCGGTGCCGCCATCTTCTGGCGTCTGGATGGCCTCGGCAAGCCCTACGATACCATTTTCGGCGCTACCTGGGGCTGCCTCGCCGCCTCGATCATCATTGGAGCTCCCGTCATCTTTATGCGCATCCAAGACTCTGTCTCTATTGAAGAGGATCTTAAGTTTAGTGACGAGACTATTACAGACGTCATCGCAGGGGGGGAGCCGAAGAAGGTGGACGCAGAGTCGTAAAGGGACTTGGTTTTGAACCAATGCATATGCGTTGCAGTTTGCGGTGGCTTAAGTAATGAAATGGCGGGTTCGAAGTGAATCGGGGATGACATAAAGTGAAATGAATGATACCTGGTTGAGATTCTCGAATTACGAGTAGTGCAATTCAAAGTCGTCAATATCAAGGCGGCGAGGAATGCCGGCAAATCGCTTCTCTCATTCAGAACACAGAAAGGGTACTATTATTAAATACAAATGCCGGGTTACTGCCTTGTACTTTACGCAACCCAATGCAACTAAACATAGCCGCAGGAACAAGGTGTGCTGGTGGCTGCAAATCAATATGCCATAGGTTCCGTATTATTATGGTCTCCAATTTCGGATCTCGTTGGCAACTAGCTTGGGACATGCATGCCCTCACAAACGGCCGCTCTGGCAGCAATTTGAGACTGTACGCGAGGCGCCATGGTGTTGCGACTGGGGGGTCGACCAACTATGGACGAGCAGCATGTCTTCTTCTAGAGATAGTTGAGTGTGGTGGCGTCAAGCAATTGAAGCCGCCGGCAGTTTCGGTAGTCTGTCCAGAGTCCTTTGTAACGTCTGTCCTATTTAGGGTGCTATTATCCGTAAGCACAACTGTTAATATCCAGCGCGACTGTATAAAGGTCGTCTCGACGCACGCAAAGGCAAGGGAGTCATTTGGCCAACTGCTTGGACGAATTGCAGGGTTTCATGGTGAGTTCATGCACGTTCAATATGACTTGCATACACAGTTTCTGACCAATCAAGGCTTGTCCTAGTGGAGTGTACGTATTGCCAGAGTCACCAGGGGGCGGTATTAGTATAGAAGTAAAACGCAGTGAGTTCATTGGCGTGCAGGTGTTGCGTACGAAGAGGAGAGATCCATGAAATGGAGATACAAATCGAATGAATATGGCTTCTACATAACCGAATCGTAGTCAAGCAGTACGAAGGTAACCGCCTGTAGTCCAGCATCAAAATCTCTCTGATGATCGAAACATCTCAGTTCTGAAAGCAGCCCCTCTCAGACCACGACTCGCCTTTGTTCGGGGCTGGCTCCCAGGAGGTATCCAACCACGTCCCGTCGAAGGTGGCGCAGATGCCTTTCCGGTGGAAGAAGGTCTTGCAGGCGGGCTGTTCGAGGCACAGGCTGATGCAGTCTTCCCAGTTGAGCCCGCTGGTGTCCCAGTGCAGGACGAAGCGGCTGCTGCGGTCGGTGTAACCACCCCGACCGCAGACCATCTCTGGCGCGGGGGGGTGTCTGGACGGGCGTGTATCTCGGGTGCTCGGGATGGGCGGGATAGTCGTGGTGGTCGGGATTGTTATAGGTACGGCAGATGCTCTTCCGACGACAGGCCTAAAGGCTCTAAAAGGGACAAATGGAACGGCATCAGCCCCAATGAAGCTCAGCCCAGCAAACGCAATCAACTTGATCCACATCATCTTGCTTGATTTGGTAAGGGCGAGTGTAACAGAGCTGGATGGACGCAGCTACCTCCATTTCCCAGGGCCTCTCTCTCTTATATAGTGACTCCTCCCATCGACAAGAAAAAGAAAAAAAATCAGCATCATCATTATGGCTTGATCTCGAGACTTCGCAACAACGATCCCCGTACTTCAAGGGTGAAAAGCCGACTTGAGTGGCTCATCACAGCCCGATCTCGAATCTCGTATTTGGATCATCGCGGGAGAGCCGTGGTTGCTGCCCTTGCAGGGGCGACCAATAAACATTTATTCGCCAGCATGGCCATGTCTGAGACAAGAATGTCACT
Source organism: Ilyonectria sp. MPI-CAGE-AT-0026 (assembly GCA_020744155.1). Lineage (NCBI taxonomy): Eukaryota > Fungi > Ascomycota > Sordariomycetes > Hypocreales > Nectriaceae > Ilyonectria > Ilyonectria sp. MPI-CAGE-AT-0026. Next base: position 1,238,329 of record JAGPNQ010000018.1, read on the forward strand.
TCAACTACGGGGGCATTCCAGGGAAGAAGAAAGGGTCGGCCTCCTTCCTGGTGGGCAAAACCGGGAGCTCGGCGTCGAGAGGCACCATGGTCAGCATCTCGATGTGTTTATTTGATCTTCGAGAGCCCTACGGAAGAGATCCCAGTGGTTTAGATAAGGCTTCAAGCAATACCTGACCCCATCGGAGATGTCTTGGTTCGGGGATCGCAGTTGATGAAGTGCCGATTGTCGTTATGGATTCGGCTGTCATAGACCTACCTACGCGCTGAATGATGGATCTCATTGTCAGCGTAGGTGCCATAGCCGTCTTGCTTTTTTCTTCCAGGCGCGATGTCAAACTCCAAGTGGCGCCGCTCCCACTGACAAGCTGACATTTTGTTCCAGCCGTCACAAATATTGAATGGTTTGACTATAAGGTGATGTTGGGACGTGGACATGTTCCGAGGATCCGAAGCCTGCGTCAGGAGAGGCCGCGTGGAACTCGACGATAGGAGCCCAGCAGAATTCAAAGCAATCTCAGAAGCAAGTCCTCCACAATACAAACAGGTTACACGTCATGTTGTTCCCAGAGGCTGTCCTTAACACGAATGCTATGACCAACCAGGAGAAGAATGATAGGCCAATGGAGCCGGCGGAGCATATGCCTCATCCCACCAAGTATCGGATACCAACCCCTTCCCAGTCCGGAGAGCAATAAAAACCCCGCTAACAAGGATGTTCCGTCTTATTCAGTACATTATAGCAAGTCTCATAGACTCTAGCCCCCAGCATGAGTGGGTGCTGGGATGTGAAGTTAACATCGCCAGGAAACGAAGACGAGGAATACACTAGGTTCATGATGTACGTTGATGGAGCTAACAGACACACACCGACACTCACCAACGACAATATTTCGATACTCAAGTAAATATTCTCTAGGCACTTGCATCAAACGGGTCACAGTCACATATGAATCAAGGCGAAACTTTGATGAACAATTATTGTCATTTTGTGTTGCGGGACGCTCCCGCATCTGGGCATCCAGCCAATCCTACAACTTAGATACATACAACAGTGCTGCCTGTGCAGCAGCACGAAAGGTATTCCGTCCCAAACAATTCCTGTTGTTCCGCGTGCTGAACGCTCCGCATTGGCTAGACAGCTTTCCGTTCTCTTTTCCCAGCAACTCAAGATTCCTGTCCGACCTGATAGTATAAAGAGAAATGGAATAAGCGCATAAAAAGACAAAGCCGCCTAACCCGTCCAACCGCCCAATCCATCGCGGACCTGGCCCTTGCCAATTTTTTCGACGCCTCGCCTTGTGTGGCTTGAGAGAAAGAATGAGGGTGAGAATGAGAGGAAGAAGGCGAGGCAAAAGTGAAAAAATGTAACTGTAACCAGAATTGCTGCGGCAAGCCAAGAACAGACCAAAGGGATGATGACAAAGTACCAAGATGGGTCGCGATTCCAACATGAAGGTATTTTCCGTTCCCTTTCCAGACTCCCTTAATCCCACACTGGCATCTTCCCAATTCCCTCGCGAGAGGGTTGCGTACAAAGAAACGAAGAGGTCGAAAAATAGGGCAGCTCGCTGCTGTGAAGTGCTGCTTCTTAGGCCCGTAATGTATCGACGTAAAACATAGAGTGAAAAGCCAAAATAATCCCAGTATATGAATAACGCCGTTGTGTTGATGTATATAGTAGTCATAAGGGACGTGTCGATGTTTTCCCATCTGCTGATGAAGACCGTGAAAAAAAATCGGGGTATCAAAGATGAATGTAGTTACTGATTGTGGTAATATGTGCGCGCGTGGTGAAATGATTTTGTTGACCCGAAGTCGGGTAATTCAGTGGCAAGTGGCGTCTACACTTGCGCTGGTGTAGGTGTAGGTGTAGGTGTAGGTGTTGGGTTGCCTCGATCTCGGGACATCCAGCCAAAGAGGTCGGTGCGGCTCGCATTCGAAATAGCACCGAGGGAAGTGGGTTGGGGCTCGGTAGGGATACGGAGAGCTGTCTCTCGGGGCTCAAGGAGAAGGCTCTTGCGGTAGTAGGTGACCTGGACATTGCCCTGGTCGCCCTCTCGGACTCGCCTGATCTGCTCCGTCATCCAGTCCTGCATATCAGGAATCTCAGTCAGACGGTAGGGAATCTGGAAGCGCTGGAGCTCGCCAATGATCTTGGCCGTGCGCGTGTGCTTGTCGAAGTTGATGACAGTGATGCCATTGGAGCCATCCTCCTCAGACTCATTGCCAAGGGCCATTTGCTTCGTGGCGGGGTTTCCAATGTCGACAAAGGTCAAGTCGGTGAGGTACATACCAAGGAAAGGCAGACAAGGAGGAACGTGGTCATGGAGGCGAGTGCGGAGGACCTTGTTGTTCTGGGAAGGCTCCACGAGAGCCTGGAGGGTTCGGAGCATCTCCTTACGCCTGGCAGACACGGCGTCCCAAGTCTTGCGGAGCCGGCTGATAGTGCTGCTGTTCAAGCTGCAGATGATAGCCATTAGGCCATCGTAGTTGTGAAGCTCGAGGCACTGGTGGGCAATCTTGATCCACTGCTTGATGACGGCAGCGCGCTTCTTGATCTCGGGGTGTTCGAGGATGGTCTCGGCCACGAGGTTGGAGAGATCAGTGGACAAGGACGACATAGCCTTTACGTTAGGAGCGGAAACGCCACCCTTTTTCATCCACTGAGAACCCAGGAGCTCCTCGGGGAGGATCGAGCAGAAGATGTTCATCTGCTTAATAGTCAACTGGCGGGCGAGCTCCACAGGGTCGAAGTCAAGAATGGTTGGGGCGCTAGTCCCGCTCTTGAATGAGGCGAGCAAGTTGATCTGACGGTTAGAGACAGCCAGCTGAGGAAGGGGAGTGTCGGCGGGGACATATTGAGCAATTGAGGTACTAGTCTTGCCCATAGAAGACACGAGACGGGGGACCAGGGAGCCGTCTCCAGAAACTCGCTGAGCAAGCTCCAAGAGTCGTCGGCCAGCTGAAGGGAGGACAGAGGCAAGCTTGATTTCGGAAAATGGCATGATAAGGTCGAGGGCATCGCGATCGGTCTCGTCCCTCCAGTGAGACTCCAGCCATCCTTTGAATGCATTGTATACTCTCAATCGCACGGGTCCGGTCATGTGAGGAGACTCGCTGACGTAGTCGAAGCGCTCGATGAGAGCCTCAGCCAAGCGCACTGGGGTGCAGAAAAGTCGGAAGGTAAGATAGAAGGTTGAGACGAACATGGCGTCGGGGGTAGACTCGTGGGTGGTGAGACGCTCGACCAATGCCTGGATGGAACCACCAGTCACCAGACCTTCCTTGTTGAACATGAGCTCGTGAGCAAACGTCTTCTCCATGAGCCTGGACTCAACTTCGTCAACTTCCTCGGCGTGGGAAGAGCTGTCAGTAGTGCTCAGCTCGGACATTGAAGGCTGATTCCTGGGGGCCATGGTGTGATCGGGGGTAGTAGCCCGAGTGGAGGACTGAGAAAGGATGCTGGACTCGGAGTCCCGGCTAAGATATGTGGCGCTACTGCCAGCGCTGGAGGCAACCATGCTATCGAATCGGGAAGTGGAGGCGAAATCGCTGTCGTGGTTGTCGACAGGGCTGTAGTCGTCGCTGGGAAGGAGGGTTGTAGATAGCTTAGGTAGAGGAGGAAGCGAGGGTCGGAGCGAGGAGATGGAGGAGGCCATGCTGGAGAGGTTGTCGTCATTTGCTGACGAGGGTCGGGACGAGGCGGGAGACGGGTTCTGGGGTGTCTGTTCCTCAGTCGGGGTGGTGGCGTCCTGAGGAACTTCGGGAAGAGGCTTGTCGACGCCAGTGAGCGTCAATCGTCGAGGAGCGGCGGGAGCGACGGTAGATGAGCCAGAAGAGCTTCGGTGTGACTCCTCGACAACGCTGGGGTTGCTGGAAGGCTCAGAAACGGGAGTCCTGGCCCTCTCCTCCGGTGCGATATCGAGGATGCTGAGGTCGATACCGAGGCTGCTGCTCTCTAATTCGAACTCGAAGTCACCGATACGCTCAATGGCGACCTTGGCCTTGGCGACGCAGTCACCAGCGGCCCTGACACAGCCAGTGGCCGAGTTCAGGAGGATGCTGTTGTCCTGGGGCATGATCACATCGGCCTCTTCAGACTCCGCGTTGGCAAGGGTGTCGCGAGCGGAGAAGACGAGGTCCTGGATACGTTCAAACATGGTCGCACGCGCCAGCGCCAGGACTTCGGAACTCGAGTTGATGTGCTCATAGACGCCGTCGACCACAGCCAGGAGCTCTCCGCCAGAGAGGGCGGATTGCTTGATAGCGGAGGCCAGTTCGGGGCGAGACTGCGACTGGAGATGCAGGCGGCCGATGAAGGAGCCGAGATGCGAGAGGAAGGTATCGTGGGTTCGGTTCAGGCGCTCCGAGACGAGGTGATGGGCACGCGATAGAGGTGAAGGGCCAGCTAGCGAAACTCTGTGGGAGATGGATGCGGACAAGCGGTGAGCTTGGACCAAGCTGGCCTGAGACAGCCGGTGGGAGCTTGGGCCGGTAGGCAAGCCCAAGGAGGACAGCCTCCTGTTGAAAATAGCCATTGTCGTTTGAGTGCTCTCACTGGACTCTGAGGTTGCTACACTCGTCGCTGCTTGAGAGTCGGTGTCATTTACTGAGCGTGGGGCTTGATCGTCAAATGTTGCCTGGTCTGCCGGTGGCGTTGGGGGCACGTAGGACTCCTCGAGCACTGTAGCCATGACGGTGACAGAGGCTGGCGCGCGGGCCCGGCGGTCTTCGTCCAGCACGTCGTAGAACCGAACGCCCTTCGTTACGATCCGGAACGCCTTGAGAATCATCTCGTCGACGATATCATTGACGTCTTCCACGGGAGTTAGTACTGGCCGTTGTGATTCTTGTAGCCGCTTGGCCGACTTGACCAGCGATGACAGTTCCGAGAGCAACGACTTGCGGCACTTGCGGAGGGTTTCGTTTCGCTGAATGAACGGGGATTCCCGGTTTAAGCAGTTCGTGCGTTCCTATTGAAAACATTAGCTCCTCCACTTGGTCGAATAGCCCAAACCCTCCGCGTCGACTCACCAATAGGAACCGCACGCCGGCGATGATGCCCTTCATGAACTCTTGATTGCCAAAGATTTCCCTGTCATTGACAGTGGTACTCCGCAGCAAGTCCCAGAAGTTCAATAGAGCTTTGAGTAGACTGCACATGTCGTCGGGCTCGTAAGCTTCGCAGTAGTTTGTGGGGAGCCATCCTCGGGCACCGGAAACGAGCAAAGTTCCGTCGGCCCAGCCGTTGGTGTGGATAGAGTGTACCAGAATAACGTCTCCTTCATTGAGCGGGAGCGTTACGCTCGTGTCGGACATGGCATAGCTAGGGTTGAAAGGATAGAAGGCTCGCAGAAAGTTGTGGAATACTGGAGGAGCCAGGTATTGTGGTGAGAGATCTTCCTGCGAGCCATTGGGAGTTGACGGGGGCGTCATGTGTGACTGCGAGTAAGGATTCGTGTCCGCGTCGGTTGTTGCTGATCCATCTCCAGTCGATTCAGTGTGAACCTTCGCAAATGATAGGGGAGCCACCTGGAGGCTAGCTCGCATCGATTGAGTGCTCAGCATCGCGATTGCCGCAGTCTAACGGCGTCGTTTAGATCATCGGTAGATAGCCAGGCAGGCGGGTTGTTACAACCACCCAAGCGAGGCTCTCTCAATTGTCCCAATAACCAATCGTGTCGTCGTATCCAAGAGTAGTGGACTGAGAATAGGCCCTTGGCGGAATCAGTTGGCTGGTGAGGAGCAACGGGAATACTGTGTAAGCGGAGAATCAAGAAGAAGAGTGAAGGTTGTGACAGTGGCGAATTCGAGATCGGGATGTCCCAAGCAAAGTGAAACCAGGGCTTGCCGTAGGAGCAATGGATTGGCTGGCAAGAAATGTCAGTGTCTGTGAGCGCGAACTTTCAATGTTTTGTGGTCATTGTTTGGATACAACAGGGAAAACGTCATGGAATGAAGGGAGAAGGCGTAGAGCGGACTTAAAGTCCTGCAAGCTGCTGCCCAGGAATGCGCGCGGCCGTGGCGAGGCAAGCCGCAGCAGTTCAGCGTTACAGCGGGCGGGGCAGGGCCGTTGTAGGCGCTGCACGGGCGCCGTTGGGGTAAATGTCAAGCCCTGTGCCCTGTAGTCGATCGCTTCCTTCCCTATGACGCCAGCTAAATGACGACTGCCTCTGCCAAACCGCGGACCCAATTCGCCTCGACTCAACTTGAGACGAGATGAATTGACCAAATAGCCGGTGGCCTGTCCTCGTCCCGTCTCACGTAGATGATTTTCGTGCGTGCGTGTGGTGCGTGCACCGGGGTGGACGTGCGTACATGCGAACAGTGGAGGAGTTGGTAGTGTATCTGAGTAGCGCTTACCTTTTCTTTTGGCAGGGACGGAGAGGAACAACTGAACCGGGGTTGTTGTTGATGCGTATGCGAGAGGAATGAACCACAGTAAGATCGGATCGAAGGGATTGCCTTTGGACGTCTTGCGTTGTCGATCGAGGACGGTCGGGGGGTCGTCGCGTGTAAGGTAGCGCTGAGTCAAGGTATGCAGAAAAGGAGAGTCCGGATGGAATGCCCGGGTCGACAAGTGGACTGGTCAGCGAAGACGAGACTCGAGAGCGAATGGCGGGACTAGTATGGATTGCCAAAGCGAAGGCGATTGTTGGCTGTTGTACAGGCGGGGAGCAAGGCTGGGAAATAATTCACACTCGAGGAGGATTAGAGACGTGGGAAAGAGAAGAGAGGAGATGGCCTACGCGACGTCGGGTCTGGGGATAGCGGTGGTGTTATCACCTTGTCCTCTGCTCTACGGTCTTGATTGCTGTGGCTCTCTTCTTGGGTCTTCGGTGGCCACACCCACTCTTTCGTCAGTGGATCCGACGCCAGGCCCCCCAGAAGCCATCCCAGGGCGTCTTTCCCCCCGAAAGGACACCCCAAGGACGCCTCAAGAGGGCAGCCGGAGAGCAGCTTTACAGTGGATAGCGGCACTCCCCACGTCGTCCCCACTGATGCTACATAGCAATGCACTGCTTCTTCCTCGACCCGGACAGCTTCACCCAGGGCGACAGGACAAGGGCAAGGTCAGGGGTTGAGGGAGCTGGTGTGGGTGTCTGTGGGTGACGAAAGGCGGGATCATGGTGGGCGACTGTGACGGGTGACGGGTGACGGGTGTTGGCGGCGTGGGCGTGTGGTCTCAATGGGGGGGCCTCCTTTCTGGCGGCACGCCTCACTAACCAACGACTTTTCCAGTGGGGAACGCGACTGGCTCCAGAAGCTAGTTCCAGGGGGGCCATGCCTAGCGCGATAGCCGGGGAGAAGCCATGGACAGGCCTGGGGCCCAGGAACCCGGCTAGCGGCAGGGATGGGCAGATGGACCCCTTTCGCTCCCAGAACTCGTTCAGACCCGGCGACTCATCGCTGTCAACTCTGTCCGGTCCCTCCCCAGCAACAGCAGCCCTGGGAGAGTGGGCTAACTCGATCCGCGGAGGGCGACGGCCGAGAGGCGATTGCACAGACAGAGACACAGACACAGCCAGTTGTGCGCCCCTTGCTCGGCGACGGGCCAAGCAAGGTCACCGAGCTGCCCCACCATTTTCACTCAGTACAGTAGTACGTGCGGTGCGATGCGGCTAGGTCTGCACAGAGGGTGGGTGACCTGCGTTGGTAGCTGCTGTCGGGGCTGCTACGGGGCGCTGTGAGTGGGAGAACCACAGCGGGTGGGCAAATTTGGGTTGCTGCCCGCCAGCCATAGGGACTCGTCCATTGCATATGTGCTGCTCTCTTCTGCGCATCACCCTCAGTGTAGACGCCCTGGATGCGCTTGAGCTCTTAGTATGCCCCCTTCTGTCTTCCAGAAGCGAGCTCATCAAATTCAGCAAATATCAAGGCCACTGGTTACGACGAGGCGCCTCCGGATTGGATGCCGCCGCCCGCCGCATCTTGCATGGACCACCTGTTGCTCTCGTCACCACAGCACAGGGCAAGCACTAACACGGTTGGTGTGCTGAATGGTGTAATTCGACATTGGACCAACGTCGACTTGCTGTGGCCATTACCAACCCGCCAGTAGCAATCAATAACTTGGCCCCAGATTTCAGTCGGCCGGGCCACAGCTGAGCCGCTACTATTTGGGCCGTCAACTGGCCGCCAACTGGCCGCCCAGAACGAGACCGTTCTCGATCATTTGCTCAATTTGGGGCATGTGTCATGTGTCAAGCTATTATTCCCAGCTCATCTACGTCGATCTTCCACCCTCTCGCCAGTTATTCATCGCCCTCGTGATATCATCAGGTAGGGGGTGCCAGAGAGGGAGACGACAGAAGGGGAACTGGAATTCTCTGATAATCCGTCGTCGAACCACGCCCTTCGTATTGGCTCTGTTGGTCCCTTTTGCCATCCATTAGCTGCCTCCTAGCTGCTTGTTCCTGAGCTGGCGTGCAGACGTAGACACACAGACAGTCTAGCGCTAGATGCGCTCTCCTGCGTCTCGCTTCAGCACCGCGTTGGAGCCCGCAGGTGCTCTCTGCGCTGCGCTGCATGCACCATTGTCCCGATCCTCGCTTGTAGCCACTGCAGTAGGGTAAACACACGGACCGTAGCGGAGGCAGACAGACAAAGGTTTTTCGCAACCGCATGAGTCGGGTATTGTGAGAAGTCCCGTCGCAGGATCCAATTGACTCTGATCCCCTCGTCATCCAGGCCGGCCTTGGCAACCCCTGTGGCCTCAGCCTCTGTCTATCCTCAGCCTTTACCCACAGTCTGGCTCAGCCCCAGGCGACCCTAAATCCCCAGGCCGCAGAGCCAACCTTTCCCCGCGAAGACCGGCCCCAAAGGGAGCCTCCTACGTAGGATGACACGACTTCAAGGGGCAGCCAAGTCCAGGCCTTCGCTCTCAGATCCAGCCTAATTAGTTGACCGGCTCCCTCGTGTGTGCACACTCACAATGTCATACAGAAGGGTTTTGATCTTTGCGGACGGGCCTCTCATGGCTCAGGGAAGGAGAGACAACGGCACAAGATGATGCGACTGATCGGAGACATTTGGCATCAGAGGGAGTCCCGCAGCTCGCTTCGCCAAAGCAAACCACTCCTCAAACAAGCACATCAACTCTCCCATCCAGTGCGATCGTCATCGGATCCCTCGGCCGCGTCCTGTCATCGGCCCTCCTCCACGTATGCCCCCGAGACCACCACCAGTGGCCCACAATCTTAGTCGCCCACCGAGCCAAATGATAACCGTACGGCGGCGCCTTGGTCTCGCAATGGTGCCGGCGCTGGCGGACGTTGGAGACGTTGGCCTCCTTTCTAGTATCGCCGTAGAACGCGCAGTAGACGCAACGAACTGTTCCCCTAGTAATCGGCCCCATTGGGGAGGGTGGCCAAAGTAGCAGCTCTGTCAAATGTCCACAAGCTGGCGCCGTCCGGTGATAACCCCACGTTGGTCATAGCCTACCTGTTCTCCCGATGATCATGTTGCTCTTGTTGCAGTCGTCTCCCTACAAGGGCAAACAAGCAAGTAGGCAAAGTGCTTATCAGGATGACACCTTACACACACACACCTGCCGGAGGCTTGAAGCACCGGGATTGAGATGTGGCGGTGCCATCAGTAAGAAGTGCCGACAGGGTTGATGCGACATCGAACGCCATCCGCGGCGGCGCCACCAACCCTCGCCAAGTTCTCTCTTCCCTGAGCCAACGCCCTGAACCAACGGGTATCGACGTGCTTGTGCGTGCTTGTGCGTGCTTGTGCGTGCTTTTGCGGTTGTGACGTTGTTGACGTTCTTGTGTGACGAGAAAAATGCCAGCCGCGGTGGCCCACATCGGCCGTCACGGCACCCTGTGCTTAAAGCCTAGACGTGGGTGTTGGTTGGTTCCTTCCAGCAGGTTTGCTGGAATCAGCACCCTGCTACCGTTGGTCAAGAAGGTACCGACTACGTAGTGTCTTCCGCCATCACTTGGTTGGCACCTTCCCCGGCAGTGGTTCCACACAAGCAGGTGTCTTCAGACATCCTCTTGCAGATCCGTTCTCGTCACCCACTTCATCACATCACATCACTCGCATGGGAGCATATCTCCAGCCGCAGAGATTCCTCCGCCGTCGCAGCAAGGCTCAGGTCACCTGGCCTTCAAGCTTCAAGGGACCCCGACCCTTCCGTCTCCGGCCCGCTGGACGCCCACGCCAATTGCCCCGTCGCCCCATTGCCTACGGTGCCTTTCCCGTCGGTTTTCTTGCTTTTTCGCGTCCACTCTCGCCCTCCGGAACGGGAACAACCCATCACCTTGCCCTGGCCAAAGCCTCCCCCCTCTATGGTACACTAAGGACTAGTGCCTTAATTGATGGGTTGCGCCCACTCCTCTCCAGGGACCACCTCCCACGGACAAGGGGGCCGCGCCCGTATCCTTGAATAATCCTTGCCTCAAGCAGCTTACCCTGGCTCCTCGTGTAAGAAATCCAGCCGCGGCTCACCCCTCACTATACCATCTTCACTATGCCGCGAAGGACCCTGGCATACATTATGCTCGCTCCGACCCGAGGAGTAGGTGAACGGAGGCTCACCGCTGGGAAAGCGGACTCGAATGAGATGGCCGGCCGGTGATGTAGAACGTTCAGATCGCTGGATAGTCAAAGCTTGTCTAAGCTTGACAGCTGGGTCAGCGGAAGTCACCGGCACCCAATCCTTCGCCCCAATCACGTTGGCATAATTACACCATGGTTTCCACTGGAAGTTATCCACAAGACAAGTTTGCATCCTTCAGCGAAGACAATCGCGAGTTCAAGTTTGCCATGTCTCGCAATCCTCTTGTTGAGTAAAAGCAAACGCCGATGCAACTATTTCGCACTCCACCTACACACTCCAAGGCTTGCAGATGGCATATGCACCTTACTGCACATACACTAGCGACATGCTGTCTTCGGATTCGCCCGTCACTTTAGTAAGCTTTCCTGATGGTAGGAGTTCCATAGCCTGGGCCTACCGATTCACAACCAACGCTAGGATACCAAGCATAATCATCCACCCAAACCAAACTTGGCCAGGGCACTGCGGTCCCGTCCACATTGCCGGGAGTCCCGGCTCGCCAAATCCATCAAACCTCAACGATGACTTCTTGGCGGTCTTCCTATCTTCCCGGCCCTTCCTGTCTCAAGTCCGGAATTTACCTCGGCCTTCAGCTGAGTTCTCAGGAGAAGCAGCTTGATAGGTCTCTCCAACTTCGGCGTTTCCAACAGACCCTCTGCGAAGGATGCATTAGCCTATAGGAAAAGCAAGCACACTGGGTCATCTGCCCAACGTCACCATGGACAGCAAACATACAGTAACCCAGTCATGCGTGCGTCAAGCCGCCAGTCACCCATGTTGGTGCAATGGTAGGCAACTGGATCGAAGATGACCCCACTCTTCAGAGGTACAGAGAATTGGATGTAGTCAAGCATAATGAATCCCTTCATATGCAGCATTGCCTTACCCTAGTCGGGGGCTTTTACCTCTACCCTGGTACTGGGGGCCCAATCTCCAGGACTAATATCTTGACGGAGCGAGAACTACACTACTCTACGTCGTATTGCGGAGGAAACGTCGATACTGTCACGCAATGATGATCATCCCCAGGCGACGATATCCGACCGATCAACGTTGAACTGGCTCCCTTATGTAGCAAACATGTTTGATGACGACTCGCGCTATCGATTCTCTGCACCTTTGCCAACCATAGCACCACCACTCTTCGTCCGATGTCATTCCCTTGAGGTTGGACATCGGTGGATTTTTCTGCTCGTGATGAGCTCCTGGAGCAAGCTTGACACGCACTCAAGCCTCAACCACTCACTATCCCCGCTCTGTGCGACTAACCACGACTACGCACCGACCACAGAAACGCACACCAACCATTAATGCCATCATATGCAAAGACAAAGTCTTTCAGAGTGCCCGCTGGCTCCTCACTGCGAGTCTCTCCTTCATTCCGAGATAATAATCTAAGAAACCCGCATGAGGATTTTCCGGCAGAATGACTAGTCAGTTCCAGGTCCGTTTTGGGCACTCAGCCCTCGACAAGTCGTCTCCTTGCAGACGGGAGGGATCACGTTATTACAAACAGCTACTCCCAGGTCTCAGGCGGATCTCGTTGGTGTGTCAAAGTCGTTCACGCCCCTCTAGGCAAACATCTCACGAATAGAGGCAGCAATTGGCGTGGGCGTAGTGTTTGCTTCAGCGCAACGCCACTCACTGGAATCTCTCCCTCTTATCAACCCCACTCCCGGACGGCTGGCCACCTTCAGGGAAAGAACTTGAACATCTTGACGAGGTGATTGAGCGCGCGCCGTCCCGTCGCCGGCGCTCTAAGGGGAGGATCCGGTGACCTGACCCAAGCCGTGGCGCTGGCCCTCCAGCCTGATAATGAAGACAAGGTGCTTTCCAATAATCATTTCTGAGCGTTTGATCATGTCTAAGAGATGGAACCAGGATCTCAGCGAATCCCACACGTGCACCATTGCGGATATTTCTCCACCTTAGCCGGGAATCCGCTACGTAGTAAGTAGGTTGATGTGGAGTAGAGGGGAAGACGCATTGTGAAAGTCTATTGAAGATTTTTCAACACTACGCGTCGGTCTTACTTGCAACTGTCCAAGCTATCGACGGTGGCTTTCATGAGGGGCCGTACGCCCGAGACGGGGCGTGGTACCTCGGGTGGTGAGCGGGAAAAAACACATGGGGTGGACTGCCCCAGTTCTCCTCCCCATACATCCATACATGCACTACAAAGTGCAGAGCGCATAAGGATGAATACAGGGGAGGACTCATAACTCGATGGGTTGTGAATGGGGATGCAATCCGTCAAGGTTCCCATTTGCATTATCGCGTTTTGCGCTTAAACCACCCCAGCGCCGCTCAATGGGCCGCGAGCAAGGGCCGACAGGTTATGCTGGTCGCTTGCACTGCGGCCCGGAATGCAACAGTCATGGATTTCCCAGACTTGCGGGCTTGCGGATCGGCCGCTCGTCGATCATGATCGCAGCTGTTGGGGTCAACATCGATCCTCCTCTAGCCTCCAAGCCAGGTGAGTCAACGTCACAACGCGAGTTGATTGATATCCCATGGCTCAGATCCCAATAAAGTTTGCTGCACAGAGGTAGTCCGAGGTTTGCAAGAGCTCAGGCCTTTTAACGCCGAACCGTATCGTCAACACCTCGGTCCGTGCTACGTGATACGCATTTAGTGCCGATCTTATCCATCATAGAGGTGCAAAGGCGACTTGGCAAGCGTTTTTGCTTGTTACGGATAGAAGAGAGAGACGCCAAAAGAAAAAGCTTCAGTTTGGTCCGCGCCGTCCCGCTTCACAAGACGGGATGGGAACCAGGCCCCGCTTACTAGAGGGTGTTGCCCCTACCCGACGCCAAAGCTGATGAAGAGACAACAAAAAGCAAGTTGGCATGGCCGCGTCGGCGTCGGGTACGTCATTTGGGCTTGATGAGGAAACGAGGTCAACGAATGGGGTGATGATGGCGGACGGCCACATCGGTCGCTTGTCGTACACACTCCACGAGGGTGGGTTTGTCTCACTAGGGCACGTTTTATTCTCCGGAAGCGTTGGAGAGCATCGCGTGAGAAGAATTCTAGAGTGCTCGAGTCCGAGCGATTCCGCTGAAGTCTCATGAGCAAAGCCTAGACTCGACGCCATGCTCTGACTGAACGAGCCATCAGCCGTCCCAATGGGCAGGAACGGGGACCAGGGCGCCGGGAACGAGATCTTGCTCAAGGTCTGTGCCGGAGATCTAGGAAAAAGTTAACTGATACTACGACTACTACGTAGTACGATGAGTGGTACTTAGCAGCCTGTGCTGAGGAACCTAGCTCCTGGCACTCAGATGAAGAGGGTGTGAAGGAACTCCATTAACCAACAGGCCAACAAGCTTGGCCGACGCTAGAGCGGTCGGGAATTTTGGGGCAGCTCTTCCGCCAGCGACGACGGCCGCGGGTCGACTTGGGCAGAGCCGTAGTGCGCGCCACGAGAGAGCGGCTCGTCGGTCTAGGGAACGGGAGCTGCCCCCATTGGAGAGTCTTGACCACGGTACCTGAAACTGCGAGGCGCCGCGCGTGGCGCTTGATTGTTGATGGGTTCGGCCCTCGACGAGGCGTGAGCCCGGTTTTCCTTTTTCAGTATCTTTACGGCCATCATTCTTCCGTGTTTGCTGATGACGAAGGGAGCCGGTAGTCACACACCCCCCCTCGTCAGAAGCGTTATTTGCCCAGAGTCATGGCGTCTGCCCTCGTAGTCCCATAGATCCATCCCCGTGGGGCGAGTGTGGCTGCGCTCAATATAGGCTGGCAATGGACAATCCAAGTCAAAACGCGTCTATCCTCAATGGCGGATGAAGATGGGTCGCAAGGTGGTCTGAGGGTTCTCGGGTTCGCTATCTCTATCCACAAGGACGAGTTCTGATGAGGTCGAGAAGGTCAATTGCCTATGGACACCAACTTTCTCACACACTGGCCAAATTGCAATTGCCGTCTCGGCACCGGCAGTCTCTGCATCCTCTCCTCTCTCCCGGGATCGCAGACCAAAAATATCCACTGCTCCGAGACCAGCAACCAGCAGCTCGGGTCGTTAGGCTACCAGCTTTCTTCAGCGCGTCGGCAGTGCGATGCTCCGGGCGGGTCTCAGTGTCGGCAGTAGCACCACGCCACTAACAAAAGCCTAGCCAAGTTGACGGAGTGATGCTGATCGCGGGATAAACCTCCCCTCTAAGCCGGAAAGGGAGGACACAAGAGCTGGCCAAGCGGCACAGCCTCCATCACCAACAATCACCCTGCTTGGTCTGGAGAAGGTTGGCCGGTTGCGGATCGGAGTTAGTCAACTAAGAAGTGATAGAATACCTCCACTGCAGAGCACACAATCTGGTCACCCGGATAGCCCCCCACGGCAACACGGTATTGACTAGTTAGCCAGCCATCCACAGCCGCAAAGTCGTGACGCCCATTGTCAATAGACGATTCATGCCCGACGTGCATTAACTAACACCGCGTGATAGAATAGCAGACCTCGCGGCCGTGTGATTGAGATCTAGATTGGATCGCTGCGCCGCCACAACGAATGGTAGATGGCGTTCTAATAGTAGGTACGGGAAGGCATCGGGATGTGGGAGCCGTGGTAGGCTAGTGGCAGGGAAACAATGAGACGCGCCTCGTGCTCTGATTCCTGAATGGCGAAACCATCGTGTGCCGTGGAGATAGTGTCACCCGTCTCCAGGCATAATATGTGACGGCGTTGCCGTCGCTCAGGGGAAGCTTTGAGCTACTATTGGTGCTAATGACAGACGCGGCTGAGGCGGAGCCGATCGATAATGGCGACAATAGCGCTCTCATGAGGTGCGAACACGAGGCATCTCTGGCGTCATGGTTTACATGGCTTGTGTGGGCTCGGCCAACGACACCTCCTCGTACGAGCTGATTCATGACGCTCATTAAGCCCGAAGCCCTTTTCTTTTTTAGGGACTTTCAAGCCTTTGTTCTAGCCCTGCTCCAATTATAACTATTATTCAGGCGTCATGTTGGATCAGCCCAAAAGGAAAACGCCTGCGTTGACGGGCGTAGATAGTCCGCTACGAAAGAGGTACCTCGCGCCAAGAGCGCGCCGACATCGGGTTGGGACTTGCGTTGTGACTCCCAGTAGCCGTTGATGGCCAAATAGGGAGATGGGACTTCCTCATCAGGACAAATGTGCATTTTCCTTATCAATCTAACGGACTGGTTTGATGATGACATGCGTGCGTGAGATTCCATAGATGAGGGTCTGGAGTGCATTTCGACGGTAAGTGACGCGACGATCATGTAGGCTTGAGACATTCAGAGACATTGTCTCTGCGCCTCGCGCTGCCAGATGTGCGTGCGCGGGGTCTGTGTTCCATTGCGTCGGGATCTCGCACATTGACTTGTACCGAGTTGAGTTTGGGCAGGCTACTTGGCGGAGGAGCCGGCTTCGTGGCGTCTCAACCACATCAAGAGCGAGCCACGGCTAACTCGTTGTTGACTCAGGTGAAGCCTAGTCGTCTCCAGACTGCTACGTTTTTCAGTCAAGCTACCCCATTGTTGACTCGACGCGTTTGATCCAACGTTTGACATGGCTGACAGCGATGCTTGACTGTTAGCTATTAGCCTCCATCAGTGATCACCGGTGGTCAGTGACCTTCCTCCGGTGAGTCTTCCGGAAGCGGGGTCCTGCCCCGGCAGACGGGTCGGCGCGATGTCACGGAGGAGCCGGCCGTGCTTTGAAACCCAAGGGCCCGGAGTGACGTGCAGTAAGGGTTTTGAATGCTCGAGGGTTGGTCGGCTGGTGACGATCCGCCCGGGTCATTTGGCAAGTGGAATTGATGCGCCTTCGGTAATCTTTCTTTGCCTGGGTATCCTCTTGTTCTGGAAAGTTCAGGATAACTAACGGTTGTCAGGTGGAAGGTGAAGGAGTGTCAATGATGGGCCTCGCCTCGACGCTCACGACGTGCACGTGCGAAAGGGTCTATAGAACACATGGGGTATAAGTCGCTGAGTAGAGCGATGCTACACGAGCGGGTCTATAGGTCAGAACTATGTTTCTATATCGACTCTTGCTTGCAGTCCATGCTCAAGGTGTCGATTGAGAAACGCTGGCC
Source organism: Ilyonectria sp. MPI-CAGE-AT-0026 (assembly GCA_020744155.1). Classification (NCBI taxonomy): domain Eukaryota; kingdom Fungi; phylum Ascomycota; class Sordariomycetes; order Hypocreales; family Nectriaceae; genus Ilyonectria; species Ilyonectria sp. MPI-CAGE-AT-0026. The sequence goes on from JAGPNQ010000018.1 coordinate 1,254,963, forward strand.
AACTACCCTAGAGCACCCACACCAGTTCACAGACCAGCTCGTGCCCCGACATTACATGTACCAGGCATGCCACAGGCAAGATCCCGGTCTCAGGAGATACCACGGGGGAATGTCTGTGGCCAATGTCGAACTCCTGCACCTTCACCAGCAGGTCCGAGCACTGTCGCGTGGGTGCATACGTGGGGGAAAATGAGGAGTGAAGCCGTCAATGGAAAGGGAGAGCTTCGCTCGTACCGACAGGAGTCAGGCGATTGCTATTCGGGATGTGCCCACACACGATAACGACGAGAAAAGGGACCCTTTGCGACCCGAGCATCGCATGATGTGGATGGCCTCCCCCGGACAGGCAAAAAGCAAGAAGCAGCAGCATGAAGCACCGCAAATCCCCCACCGAAAGGATGAATGCGGACGGGGACTGGGATTTGGAATTGCACTTCGGGAAAGGCGCACACCCCCCGAGACCATCCTGGGCTTTGCGTGTCCAGAAAGCTGGATTGAACCCATCCTCATCCAACATTCTAGGGATGAGGAATGGAATGAGGGCGAAGTGCAACGATCGACCTGCCACACGCATGAATTGGGCATCCCTTCTATCATGCCTACCAAAGAAACGACTTTGCCCTCTTGCCTGTAACGTCTCAGCAGGCCCGAATAGCTCGAGCGCTGGTCCCTGGCAGGTTACCATCCCTCGGACGTAGGCATGGTATCCATGTCATTGACAGTGATGGTCACTCCCACGTGGAGGGGGAAGTCGAAGAGGGGATACTACGTAAAGCCTGGAGAAAATGGACGGAAGATTCCGCTCTCTTCAACGGTCGTGCATAATGGATGCCAAGTGGAATAGGTGCACACAGACGTTATGCAGCCGATTGAAGGCAGACCACCGAGGGACGCGCAGACACGCAGACACACAGACACACACTGGTCTGGACTTACATGGACGTCTCCATTGCGTACGGAGTATCGGCTGGGGAGAAGGGCCAAGGACCCGCGTCAATCGCGTCAACAGGGTCGATTGAAGGGCGCGATTCGAGCTGTTTACGGAATGGAGGGCTGTGTATCTGCGCAGCGGTCGTGTGGGCATTGGCCCCATTGATCAACGTTGCACATATGCGTACCGGTACTGCACTCTATGCTTGCGAGGGCGCATGCGCAAATAGCATGACCTGTCAGTATTCCTGTGTGGAGAGGCTGTGTGTGAGTGGGTGCGGCGTGGGATGGTGTGGGATGGTGTGGGTGCGCGTGCGCGTGCGTGTTGGTGTCTGCGCACGATAGTCGGGTTCCTGCATTAAATTGAAGATGCGAGATGCAGGGGTTTATGCCTGGAGGAGGCGTCGCGTGCTCCATGCCGGTGAGCAAAGGTAGGGAGTGAAAGCATACTACGTACATACATAGAATGATCTGACCGATTGACGGGCAGAGTTTGCACCGGAGGGAGATCGGGATACGTAGCTTGGTGGTGAGGATCCTGTCACGTCAGGATAGAGGTTCCCAGGCGATGGTAAGTCAGGTTGATATGGACATGGTGGCCTATACGACGGGTGCTAATACTTACTCCACAGCGGATGAGTGTCAAAGCGATCGCTCGATTTTCATCCTCGCAAGCTAGTCTTGAATTACTCCCTGGAAAACTCTCCTCTGCAGCTTATGGAACACCCCCGCAATCCACAGCATCTACACAGTACTCCGTAAGTACTAACAGTATCGTCATCCGGTCAATACGTGCCGAACATCGGGATTTCTCGTCAGTGCCCGACGTTACGATGGCGTACAGCACGTGTCTGATGCCCGAGGAGCCGTTCCATCACCGACGGAGACAAGCCACCACGCGGCACGCGGCAACGTAGCACGCAGCACGCGGCGCGGGCAGAAGAGACGTAAGCCGCGTCTACGAATTGAAGATGTGTTGCCCATCTGCGGCGCCAATCGCCAATCGCGCTGCTGCAGCTAACTTTGTTGCGATGCGATGCACACCGACCAAGGCACGCACGTGAGGCACCCAAGGCACTCAAAGCACACGCCCTCTTTGCGAAAAGAAGACGACCGACTCGTAAAAACACGCCTCGTCACTCGTCACATCACATCGCATCCTCGTCACAGCGAACTTGCGCACGCACCCCCGGTCCGTCGCACATGCAATCGGCCCCCAGCTACTCTTTCGGGCGGTTTCCAGCTGGCCTCCGGTACCGATCCCGGAGGGGCCGGTGAGCGCAGAGCGGAACTCTCTCGAAAGCGACCGTTGCCGCTTCTGGATACACAAGCACGAGCACGGGTAATGGATGAACCGGTCATGAACCACGAGGGCCTGCTTATCTCGATTTGTGCACATGGCCAAAGGTGAGGCAGGGCAAAGTGACGCTTCGTCATGCTGCGGCTGCGCTCGTGTTTGCGTGGACGGTGGACCTGACGTCTTGACACTTCCTGCGTGGTAACAGAGTCGACGCTAATGAGGCCCACGTTTTGCATGCCCTTTGCAGGTTTGTTCGGAGTGCGGATACGGCGTACATGGAGCAGTAGCGACGGCTCGGATGCAAGCCAGCCGCAGCCGTTGAGTTTGAGCGTTGAATTGGGCTTGGCCTGGACAGCCCTGAACAGCCCTGAACAGCCCTGTGCGAGAGAGAATCAATCGCGCCCTCAGCGTCACACGCCATGTCGTGATGCCATGCGCTATGCCAGGATTTGTACGAAAGTACACGGCCTTTGCCGTGCTCTCGCTTCTCCGTTATCGTCCTTTCACCTCGCAAGCCACCGCCTCTTTCGCTGCTCACCTTTCTTTTGATTCCAGCCGTTTTGGGGATGGAGCTGTTGGGCAACGGCGCGACTTTTGGGACCGGGGTGACGCTTTACCGTGGCGTCGGGACATTCGATACGACCCCCATCCTTGCTGGGCCTTGGTGCGAGATCCCGTCGTCACCGACTGGACGGATTATTCAGACCGTTTGCCCCGACGTTCTAATGAATCTGATTCCGCTTCTCATCGTCCATGGACTCGCCGACACCGCCTCCCATGCCTGGTCTGGCTCCCTGGCTCCCTGGCTCGGCTCCCTGTATTTTACCCTGTCTGGTCTGCCTGTCAAAGATTCCCATATCCGTTTGCGGTGCAACCCATCCCGGCCGCTTCCCTGTCACACCCTGGTCATCCTGTCGCCATCCGCATTGGCTGTCCTTGTCTATCCCTGTTTATCCCTGTCCTGTACCTAGAATCCTTGCCCATCAAAAAAACCTCCAAGGGCCGGCCTTGATGCCTTCCCTCCGCTGTCTGCTGTCAGTGCGGGAATCTATCCGTCTAGACCGGGCCATCCCCCTGTTATACTAATCCCTCGGCCGGGCGAACAAGCTTCGATGGGCTCGACGGGGATAGTCGTCGGGATCCTCACTGCGGAAGTGCCGCCAGCTTGAGTATAGTCGCTTCGGCGAACGAGCCGTGACGGTGCGGAAGTGTGTTTTAGAATCGGCGAGGGTCGTGGTCGATTTGACAAGGCTCGCCTCCCCTTCATTCCCCAGACCGCTGCGACATGACGATCGCCCGTGCAAGACCCTCAAAGAGACACTGTATCCAACTACCTGGATGGGCTTGGCCCACTGATTCACTCGGGTCTACTTTGTACGGCGCAGCTTAGTCCAATTCTATCCATCCCAAGGCTGGCAGTAGCCCTTCTCCTCAATTGCCCAGGACCGCCGGACCCAAACCAGACTTTGCGCCTGAGTCCATCCCCAAAGGAGAGTACCGCTGCGGGGTTGGAGGCAGGCAGGAACCAACTCAGTGGGTTCGTTCGTATACGACCGATGACCAGTCAGTTATCGCCGGGGTGTTTGAGCGTGCGCGTTCCCAGCCTGGCGGCCACGACAAGATGACGACGGCGAGCCCGTGGCAAAGGAACCTTCCAAGAGCATGGGGGTGATCCTCTTTGGAAGCCCGCCATTTCGAGACCCCCAGACACATCCGGTCCTCTGGTTCCAAGTGTACCAAGTTTCGACGAAAGTTATGTGTACACCCTCCTGATTCGGATGGGAATATGCCCGGCGCGGCAGGGGGCTGGAAGTCCAACCCTCCGGTTTACAAGGCTGTCCTATGACATGTCCAATGTTTTACATCGACCGGTTGCGTGTTTGGTAACAGCCATCTAGTACTACGCTGTGAGCCTCAGAACTCGCCGGTAGTCTGGCCCGAGCAGTATGGCACGGCATCGGTTTCGGATCACTCACAGGCGGCCCTTGCGCAGACTGCCGGGCACGCAACAATCCGGCATCTTATCCACCACGTGCGGCAGTTATGGATGGACAGTTCTGGATGGACCAGCGTGCTTAGGCCTCCGGGGAGGATTCAGACTGCGAGCCGGCGATATAGACCAGCAATTTGTCATGGACCGTTGCCGGGACTCGTAGGATTTGTGACCACGCGATCGGGCGGCAGGGCATGTCAAGGTCTAGAATTGCCGATCGCACTGTCGGTCATAAGTGGGGTGTAAGCTTTCATATCACCGATCAACTAATTCTTGGCTATCATTGTCCGTGGTTTGTTTTTAGGGGCTGACAGGTTGTGTAAAGGCACTAAGAACTAGCTATACTACGTAATGACTTGACGGTATCAGATATGGTGGGTTGCCTCGGCTTCACCTGAGAGCCTAAGTGAATGTCTCCATTCAGAGAGTTAGATATCGATTGAGTTTGGGCTTAGTGTGTTCTCTACTTCATGTGAAGAACGAGAGGGGAAAGTAAAGTCTATCCGGACTCGGGGGTAAGCACTTGTCCCATGAATGCTAGTCTCGACGGCCTAGCTTCGAACGCTTACATTGCAGAACTTAGAATTCAACTGTCTGAAAGCGTAGGGTAGCTGGTATTGGGCCTAGTTGCAGAGTCGAGGTCGGGGGAACTCAGCCCCGTCTCTCATATCGACGAGTGGTTGAGCTGACAGCACCTTCCCTTGGCACCAAGTGTAGAATTGAGGTTGACAACATCGGTATTATTCATGTGTTGTATACAGGTTCGTGTGTTCGTGCTTTTGATACCTGCCGTACTGCCTCCAAGTGACATGTACAATGAGCTACTGGGTGGTTGCGATAGGCAAGGAGACCCGGCGCCTTCATTGGGACGACTATGAACCCACAAAGTGCTGTCGGATATCTGTGGGGGATATAAGAACGCAGGATTTTAAGTGATAAGTCTCTGGTACGAGGGGTATATGTATATGACTTGCGTACGGAGTCTTCGATTTAAAGAGTTTGTTACCATCTTGTGACAGAGCGTTGATATTGCACCTGACCAACCAACAACACTGGGACAGGGTTTCTGCAGGACAGTCCCTAAAGGATAAAGCAAGAACATAGAGTTATTCCGATACCATTTTAATGTATTTGAGATTCTCCGGATCAATTTATGTGCAATATGGTTTTGACGTGTTGTTATTTTGCACTGGTTGTGTCAGCTGTGGTATAGGGTAGTACGCTGCCTGGTATTCGTTCGATAAAGCTTCCATTTGTGCTCTTGTTATTTTCTCTCCGTGTTTCTTATATTGAGGCTGGAGATTGATCGGAATAAAATTGCGTCACTCTGTTTCAATCGTCGCACTCGTCTTGTCAATTCCTAGAATCTAGATCCTGGAGATCGACATGTTTCGCTCACGGACCGATCTAGGCATTCGGGCATTGAACGATTGACTGAGAACTAACACAGGGGCTGTACGACCTTTTGCTGTCCAATGTCTCTAAACACGGATGTATGAAAAGATGCAGTGCTTCTCCTTTTACTGCGTCCACTTCCAAATACTATGGGCCTATTGATTGATCATCACGTCTGCGGTAGAACAACTGCGGAGCTCGGGACAAGACAGGTTGGGAATCACGCCGACATTGACGCCACAAGTTAATAATAGGGGAGTGGTCTAATTGAGGAGTCTCTTGAAATGGCCGAGACATCTGACGGAGGACTATTACTTGGAAAGAGCTCACCCATGATAGAGTCTTAGTCCCAACTCCAATAAGCAACTGCCCCTAGTGTTGTGGGTTTGAGACAAACTGGAGGACACAAGTGCAAGACCACGTACACAAGACACAGAGCACACTATTGAGTAAACCAAAATTATACTCCGACGGCCCGAATTGTCGCCGCGAGTCTGAGACTTGGTGGGTTGTTCTGACGGCAATCGTACAATGGGACGACCCACGCGGTGGCCAGTAACACGATCCTGAGAATGTCACAATGAGATAATTTAGTGGCGTCGGTATTCATCCTGTTCGGTAGTTGTAAAAACCGGCAGTCTCTAGCGCGACCAAGGAAAGACAAAGAGATGAGATGACGCAAGCCCTGTTGATGGAGATGATAACGTGGTAAGATCCAGGAGGTTTTGCTAGTTTCGAGCAAGAAGTCTTGTTGGTACGAAGCTTGGTATGAAATCGGGTTCCTGTACGTGTGGCTTTACAACACGGAGTCACGTACTGGAAGCTCGAAGCGGAACTCGATTTCTGCGTTGAGAGCTGGCTGTTATGTTGAATAGGTCGTGAATACTGGGGCGGCAATTGGGGGGGTACCTAATTAGAGGACACTCGTCCAGAGGATACGCACAGTGCGCACGTGCTCATGGCAGCTCCTTGCAGGCGCGCGACAGTGACACAGTGCGTAATGAGACAGAAAACCCACAGTGTCAGCCCCTCGACGCGAATGCCCATTGCCTTTCTTGGATCGCGACTGCGCTGCGCTGGCAGCTCTCGAGACTCGAGACTCGGCCGCCGGTTCTCGATATCCCAGCTTCCCATGGAGGCTTCACCACTCACCCGCCAACTCCCCCCGGAGGTCTTTACCCCGAAGATCATCCAGCTCTACGACTCGCTGTTCAAGGTCAGCTCCCAGCCCTCCGCCTCCCCCTGCACTCCCCCTGCGCTCCCTTCCCAGGCTAATTGCATGTCTTGAAGGTATCTACACCCCCCGCGCTGCCGCCCACACAATCCCTCCCACCTGCCATGTGCCTCGGCTGATCGACTCTTCCCGGAAACAGTACGATGACGTCGACGAGAAGACGGACGGCTTCTGGGCCGAGTTCTTCCTCCTGCGACCCGACCGAGCTATCCTGAGGAGCACCTTGAGCAAGCTCAGCCCCAACGATGTCCTGCTTCTCGAGGACCGGACGAGGGAGCTGTTTGTGAGAGCGATAGCAACAGTCAAGACTGGACATGGAGTGGCGCCGCTACATGCGCTGGACGTGGGTGATCCTATGCCATGGAGCTCTGTCGCGACCTGCTGACCATGTCTAGACCCTGAGTGTCTTCCTGTCCTGCCTCCTGTGCAAGAGATACCCCCACCCGAGCTCCGATATCATGGTTGTACTGGCCGGCCTCGACCATATCGACAGTGTCTTTACTGAGTTCGTCGGAGCGCTGGACGGAATCGTCCGGAACGGCAAGACCTGTAAGACAGCAGCACGCGACCATGCGACGACCCAACGCTGATGATGGTGCATAGTGGAAATCCGGTATAGGGCTGTGGAAGTGCTCCTGGCAGTTACGGCGGGGGCCTATCAGACGACTCTCCTGACCTATCTGATCCAGAGGGATTTGTTCCCCTCAGTCATGAAGGTGTGTTGGTCAGTGTTCGGCTCGTGATCATCGACTGACCGTATCTAGCTGATCCAAGACTCCGACTCCTCAACCCATATCCTCGAGCCCTTTACCCTCATTGGCCTGCTTACCAACTACAACAAGTTCGAGTTTCAGAACCCCTACCAGCTCCGTCTGAATGACTTTGTGAACGAGGCCGCCATCCAGAAGATCATCAGATCCGTTGGCAACACCTGCCAAACCGTGCGATCACGGTATATCAAGATCCAGGATGACCTGCCTGAGGGCTGGACTTTTAGCGGCACTCTGAACATGATCGGACTGGGAGCTATCGCACCTGGGCCCAAGCCGGTCAAGAAGCCGGTCTACGATGTTGAGACCGCGAAGAGGCTATTCACTCAGCTGTATGTTTCCCTGTCACTTCCCCGTTGAGCCCATCTAATTGCCGAACTAGACCAGAAGAACAAGCCGCTGTCCTGTTGGCAACATATGACTTCGCTCATGCCAACAAACTATTTTGCTTCAATCTGGTGACAATGGCTGCTGAAAAGGACGAAGAGCAGCCCATCGCCAGCTACCTCTCCCTAACCTCCTATCTCCTGCAACACGCATACCTGTCTCCCCGTGCCACGTACTACGCCCACCTTAATATCATGGTGCTACGCCTTCTCATAGAGGACCCTGTGATCTGCAAGCGCATCTGCAGTGAAGACTCCAAGGTGCCGGTACGCCTGTGTAGGCAGCGCCAGCCCTTCTTGCCGCTGGTCAAGGGCGAGCGCGTCCTTGCCGTCTCGGTCCTTGACACAATGATCGACGCCATTAACCATAACCTCCGGAAGCGCCTCGATGTCAGCCTCTATACTCTCTGTTTTGGCATTATGATGCGCATCATCTCCTACCTCTCCCGCACACGCACACGCCTCGAATACCACTGGGGCGAGTTCTTTCGTTCTCTGCTTTCTATCATCCGCTTTCTCGCTACCTACACATCTGATCTTAAGGATCTGCCGCACATTGAAACCCTCCTCGACCACGTCGTCAATCTTATTGCCCTGTCTCTCTCTGCCGGCGAGGCCTTCCTCCCCACCCCCGCCGCCTACGACGACCTCTTCTATAAGGTCGTCGAATCGGGCGAGGTGCTTGTCAAGTTTAAGGAGAACTACCGCCTAGCGAACCGCGGCAGCAACTCCATCGACACCATCATCACCGTCAGCGCTCACTACAAGCAGATGCTCTCCGAGGGTGGCGGCCGACGGATCAGCTTGACCACCCAGGAGGTCACCGAGGTGATCCGCCAGGGTTACGAGACGCTGAGCATTCAGGCCAAGGAGGGGCTGGATACGTGGGAGCGGTATCGCGAGGCGGACGAGAGGACACTGCTGAAGAAGATGGCTAGGGCAGCTGTAGGGGATGTGCGCGCTATGGTTGAGCGATAGATTGAATACCGACATGTCTTTGCCGACTTATGTAGCAGCGTATCCGTGCTATGCATTGATGTTTTGGCTTGTTACGAACTCACGGCTCTGTGTAGTCGGGATCTACTTGGCTTTGGGAAAAGGATGGTATATCTCAGCCTGAGCGCCGTCAGGTCTCATTCCAACGATCACGACGGGGCATTGATGGCAAGGAGTAAAATTGAAAGATCATGAATGGAAATTTGCCAGAAATAAACGAAGAATCCTAGTCATTTTCAGCTCCGGGATAATTGATGGCGTTGGAACTTCTCAAGCTCTCTCATCATCTACCATTCCCTCCAGCACTATGAGAATGGATGTAGGAAAATGGAAAAGAAACCGAGAATAGACATTTAGCGTTGTTATATTTCCATTCATCTATTATTTTATGCTATTATCTCTCCTACTTGATGCCTGCTATTTGCTATACTCACCGGTCTTTGCTTGTCCGACCCGCAAAAAGGCACCCTCAGGGGTAAAAAAGAAAATATCATGTAACAAATGTGTTCGCATTGCGTAATCTGGGAATCGAACCCAGGGCTCCCCGACGTTGCTCGAATGGCAACGGAGAATTTTACCACTAAACCAATTACGCTGGTCTGTTGTTGTTGCATTCGACCCAGCAAAATGAGGATATTCACGCTGTGCCCGATGTGTGGGGTGGTGGATAAAGCGGGGCATTATGCCGACTAGCATTTTCTAGGGCGAGGTGCTGTGGTTAACATGAATCTTCCTCCTATCTTTGTCAATTTTGGGGAATGGTGTTGCTAAAGTGTTAGGTGAAAGACACACTGAATCTGTAATCATGTACGTGGGCTCTCCTGAGACTACTCCTCGCCGTGCTGTTGCTGGTTCGATTTAGATTTCCATCACCACTCCAATTTCTCTGAGAGCCCTCTTCTGGTCTTCATGTAAGTCTCCCGACCTGGCTTCCCGTACGTCTTCCATCCTCATTCTCCAGTAGCCTCGTAGGAACTGAACAAGTGAAACATTGAGGCGCGCGTACTCCTGTTCAAACTCGTCAACCAACTCCTCCAACTCCTCGATAAGTGAGCTATCCTCATCTAATATCTGTTCCCATTCTTCTTGCAATTCTCTCCACACCTCATATTCATATCCGCAGAGCTTCCAATCGGAACATAAATGACGTATGTCCAATTCATCCATAGTCATATACCGAAAAATGATCGACCGCATGGGAACCGAGGTATCGAAACCGCAAACTGTGTCAGACAGCCATTGGACTAGCCACAGAGTGTGCTCGAACCTATCCGAGCCGTGTATTTTGTGAAATTTCATAGTGGAATTGGCTTTAGTAAGAAGAATATTCAATGGCAAACACCCATCCCTGCTTCCACAAGCACAAGGAAGGTGAGCAAACACTTCGACGTTGCACACCACTGAACAGAGCTTCTTCGATTCTGGAGATAGGCTGTCAAGGTCGGTTTTGGAGAAAAAGCCAAATCGTCCAAATTGCCCTAATCTTCCGAAGCTCGATGCAACGTGGTGCGCAGCAGATATGTTGAACTGATTCAAGATGGCGTTGAGTTTTGCACCCTTCTCAATCAACCAATTACAGTACTGTAATTGTCGTTCATATGCCTCTAGATTCGAATCAAAAAATTCCACGACCATCAGGGGCGTCAAACCGAGGTTATTTGGGGTTTCGAAATCTCTGAATCCAATATTGAATGCCAACTCAGCGACCTTGCTACAGTCGATAGTGTGATACAAACTGCGTTCAGAAGTGTTTGGGTCCTCGAAGCGGGGAACTTCCAGGGCTTCTGGAATTTTCACGTCCTGCTGGCGTAGAGTTCGGAGCAATGCTGCCGCAGAAGTATCAGGGAATCTGCCTTGTGCCACGCCAAGTGTTGCTAATTGCATGGGGGAGAGAGTGAGTTCTGCGATATGTTGGAGCCGCTCTCGCCTATTCCCGAGGTGCTCGAGAAACATAGTTCTAGCTCTTAAAGAGCAGACTCGAAGGGTACTCGCATCATATAGATAGATGCTGCAGTCCATAGCCAAGAACAATTCGAGAGGAACATAGCAATCGCAGCCGTGGCACATTTTCCATTCATCGTCCGTATTGCAGGCGCGTCCACTCGACTCAAGAGCATATATTATCGGAGGTTTATCCGATATATCCGTTGTGTTGAGCAATTCATGGGTCTGTTTATGAGCGAAGAGAAGTCGCAACCCTGCTGCCCAATTGCTGCAGCAATGTAAAACTGTTTGATCGGACTCTCCTCTTTCGGATAGGTATTGGGGCAAAAGTTCGCTCTCAAGGAGGTCCCGTACTCCATTTTCTGATTGATAGAATATAGCCATGGAGAGGGTACCATAGCATTGCAAGGCTGTGACAATGTAAGCCTCTGCGTTTTTGAATAAGACATTGGGGATTGTTACATTCAGCTATATCCTGACGGTCATTGAAAAGCGCCACAAGACTCGACTTCAAATGGACAAACAGAAAGCCATTGGAGTTTGTTGTGATTGGGGCTGCTACTCCAGCTTCATCTAATATATCATGTACTCTCGTTAATGACCTGGTATTTGTGAACCTGCCAATATGAAATATTGTACTGAAAATCTTAGTGTTTTGTCTTTAACTTGGATGATAGGCTTGCATAGCTTACTTTTGGTTCATATCTGTGGCGTCGAAGCTGGCACCAATGTCGCGATGATAGTGAATAAGAGCGCGAAATACAGCTAAAAAGCTCTCTTCGTGACTTGGGAATCTACACCAAAGAAGCTACATGGCATAAACGGTGAAGCGTTGAGGGATAATGGGGCCTCACTTACTTCCATTAACCGATGGAGAAAGGTCCTGCCTTTCTCATCAACATCGAGCGGGGATGCGCTTCGTGACATATAAATCATGTGCAAGCGATGCTTCAACGCATGCAAAAGTTCCACTAGTCGGCTTGAATCGCGCGGATCGCGCGGATCGCTCGGATGAGTACGGATTAACTGATGTCCGATCTCAGTAGCATCGGTCAAGAGCTGAAATGCAGGACTGAACCGCGAATCAACAGTACGGTAGGCTTGCAAGGCTGGCGCAATAGTCCACTCTGTAGTTTTCCAGTTCAGCATCAGTGATACACCAACTACTCGAGAGAGGGTAGAGCGTAGTCCATTGAAAGAAAGGTTCAGGTTGGTTGATGATGTCAACTGGTCAGTGCTATGAAGTATACAGCCAGGGTGGTGTTGTCCACATATTTCCTTGCGAATTAAGAAGGCAAATGGGCCCCATGATTGGCGGTAAAAGTTGGATTTCTGATACCTCCGGCCACGGTGGAACTCTCGGCAGGTACAAGCTGATATCCACAGGTCATGGAAATCGCTTGATCCCATGTTACTCTGCGGTGTTTGTGCATTTCGAGAATATCGATGAGAGTTCGGGACTCCAAGCGGCGCTGTTGTGAAATCTGGGCTGACGATGGCCTTTTGTCCGATGTTCGATGGTTGCAAATTTTCAACGGCAGATGTGCATCCCTCGGAAACTAGAAGGTCTGGTTTGTGCGCCAACAACTGTCCAATACTGCTCAGCTGTACCGATTGCTCAGTGGATTTCATGACCAACTCGTGGAGGATCTCTCGAGGTGTGGAGGTGTCTTGCTTGGAACCCAACAACCCTTCGATTTGGGCTGAAATGGTGACGGTTTTCTGGTCTGTTCGCTCAACAGTTGAAGAAGCAGACTCCAGTTGGCATGTCATTTTCGTTAACGACTCCTGCATGGTGACAAAGGCGTCCCATATCGCGGCTGTGGACTTTTCAACATCGCTAACGACGCCAATATTGACATTGCTTCCCTAAAATTAGCTCTTTGCACACGAGAGAAGTAAACAGGGAATTCACAGTGTCAACGCTTGTACCGCAGTGTTCAAAATGCCAGTCACCCGCGAAAGCTGATCTTCCACCCGCAATAGATTCTGGCGGTTGAATGGGTACGCCAGTGCAAGTTTCCCTCTATCCAACTTGTTCATAATCGAATTCGATGGAGTGCTGGGCGGTTCGAGTGCCTTGATGGTGGTTTCAAGCGCCCGTAACTCATTCCCACAGAGTTGAAGGCAGACTGCTACAGTCGTAGCGGCTCTCTCGTACCGCCCGCCAAGTCTGCGTTCACAGTCTTGAAGGGCCTCAATAGTTGATTCGAGCAATCGGACCCTCTGAGTGACCTTTGTGATGTCCTCCTGGCGGCCTTTGACGGCATCGAGGTATCTGTGAAGGCCATTGCAGATAGAAATGCCGAGGGAGACAAGTCCGGCCACGCCGCTGGCGACGGAGAAAGGGTCAGCCATTTTGCAAGATGGTGATCGTTGAGAGAGTGGAGAGCGTTCTCAGGTTTCATTTCTAGTACGGAATGCAGTAGGCAGATTTTGGAGAAAGCTGCCTTGCTGTCTGCCCAAGTCCTGTCGGGCAGCAGTGCATTTTGCACTTTGGAAATGTTCTCTAATTCGCTAGCATCGCAACCTCGCAAGGCGGTGCTGCTGAGAGATACTTCGTCAAGCTCCATGAGGCATCGAATCCTCGGCTAATTAAGAGGCCGATTGAGGAGAGGTTAAAACTGTAGAGCTACTGACTTAGTCGGCATTGCCATGTCTATTTTGAAAAAGGGTTTGGCGGGGTATAATTTAGGTATCGACTCCGACAACTTGTGGCTTTTAGTCTCTGGTCGAGTTTCATCTGCGGGCGCAGTCACTCAAGGCAGAAAAATGAGGCGCTGGCGCAGCAAAATGGCTAATGCTGTGCTCACCTGACCGAGTAGTGACGGGTTGCACTCACATGGCCGCGGCACTGAGGCCGTTATTTTAATTCTTGGTTAACTTCTGAATTTCTTCTCCTTGATTTCTATTGATACAATATCTCCCATGCTCGACTGAGTAATCCCCACGGTTGTGTCGAGCGGAATTGCACATAATTTTAGGCTGTTTCACGTACCTCCCAGTCTGCGTCATTTCCATCTCGATTCTCCAACCACACATTGTCAAAAAGAAAAAGACACCATGAGGCTCATCAACGCACGTACCTTGAGGCTTGAAAGCTTCCACGATCCAGTGCAAAAGCCTTACGCAATTTTATCACACACATGGGAAGGCGAGGAGGTGACCTTTGAAGATATGAAAGACCTCACCGTCGCGCGAAATAAGACGGCCAGCTTCTCTAAGATTAAGGCAACTTGTCGAACAGCCCTTGGCCAAGGTCTTGAATACGTCTGGGTGGACACTTGCTGCATTGACAAGTCTTCCAGCGCCGAACTCTCGGAAGCCATCAACTCGATGTTTCGCTGGTATAAGAATGCTGCCTATTGCCTAGCGTTTCTCTCGGATCTACCGACCAGAAATCTATTATCGACGCAGGATAGTTTAAGAAATTGTCGTTGGCTTTCGAGAGGATGGACCCTCCAAGAGCTTATCGCGCCGGCTGATGTTGTCTTCTATGACGCCGATTGGAACCCTCTGGGAACGAAGAATGAAACTGCGGAAGAGCTCGAAGCCATTACCGGTATTGACCAGGACGTGCTGAAAGGGCACATGTCCTTGGAAGCAATTTCATTAGCGAAACGAATGTCTTGGGCTGCTCAGCGACAGACAACCCGCGTTGAAGACATGGCCTATTGCCTCTTGGGTATATTCGATGTGAATATGCCCATGCTCTATGGTGAAGGGTGCCGGGCATTTGCTAGGTTACAGGAAGAAATTCTGAAGAAAACTACTGATCTGTCACTCTTCGCATGGATAGCAAAAGACGACTCAGAATATCACGGGATATTAGCGGAAAGTCCCGCGGATTTTTCCCAATGCGGCAGAATTCATTTGAATGATGGCCAATTCAGTTTTCGAGACGAGATCAGCATCACGAACAAGGGGGTGAAGATCTACACACCTATTCATCACCTCATGGGAAGCATCTACACCATGAACTTGAGTTGTTACGAGAGAGGGAACGATGTGCCCATAAGACTAGCGATTTACCTGAAGCGAGTCATGGACACATACTTCCGGCATTGGCCGCAATCGTTTACGGGAACGACGCCCAAACTCGGAGATCGCAATCGGCCGATATATCTAGCTCTTACTTCGCAAAATAATTCGAGCCGTGCTATTGTCTATACTGGTACCAATCGCAAAATTAGTGTCAATTTCAAGAGAGACACCAAAGCATTCAGAATCCACAACATCAAGGCAGTCCCCGACGCATTCTGGCACGCCGACGAGCATACCTTTTCTATCAAACACTTTCGGCATTTCATGTGCTTTGTAAAGTTTTGTGTAACGCCGAAAGAGTTCAGGCAGCGGGGATGTGGGCAGAGCACAGTCTTTGTGCTGGTCTGCAAACTTGACAACTACAGAATGCATCTCACCCTGTACAAGGAGCGGGATGATAATATTTGGGAGCCAGGAGTTATCAACCCGTTCACTAACATTGAAGAGTACGGTCCTCTGGGCGACCCTTCCAGTCTCTACGCGCTCATTCCTGAGAGTCGAGAGGTTCGGAGTTTGTTGGTGAAACATGAAGACTCTGATCACAACTATGCAGTTGAAGCAAGTCTGGCGGTGCTTAATCCGCTCATGTTTCCCATCTGCATCCAGATCGAGCGCATAGGTTAGTGTTAGCATGATTATCATGGGAATTCGGTAACCATTTGGCCAGTCCGCTGTGCTGGTGCTATATCCACGTTGACATGGCGCCGTGAGCCGCAAAGCCGGGAATATTTTCTGCGGAACAGCTATCAGAGTAGACACGGAGATTTAAGGCGAGAAGTAAAACCCTAAAGAGTTAAGGCTGAATATATTGAAGCAAACTCTTACCGAAATCTCCTTCCGGAAAGGCGTCGAACTGATTTGATGTTTGGTAGTCGTCATTTTGTTCTTAGCGCACAAGGCTTTAGATCTAACATGATTTCAGCCTGGAAACAAATCAGCTACTGATGAGGTCTCATAACACGTATAATATGCACAATGAATGACTTGATTGTAACCGGGATATTCAAGACCCCCGACCTAGCTGGCTTTCTGTACTGCCACGAGCTGTATTACTCTAGGGCAACATAGGTCGGGCTGTGTCCGGATTGACTGAAAGTTGCCCTTATTTTCGAGGGTCTCGATAACCAAGGCGAGTAAATGACGTAGGGAACCCTGCTAAGTAATGGGAACGGCTGGAGAACACTGGGTGGTGTTCTCCATCACTGTTGACAGCTAGTGGTCGGAAATTTCGCCTGACAGCTGGTTGACAGCTGCCTGCCAGCAACCAGCAACCAGCCACCGCCAACCAGCAAACAGACAAAGGAAGAAAGCCTTATCATTCCTAATTCCTTCTGCTCACCATAATAACCTCTCTCGAGCCGACTGGACATACGGGATAGGGTTCGTCCCTAGGATTTCGGACCTTAAGCCCGGCAGGGGACCGTAGGTCCCTAGTTCGACGCCGCCAGGATGACGCTCGCCTCTTTTTTTGTCCTTTTTATCGCGAGTATCTTTGGATAGAGGCTATGCCCTGGAACATGACCGGTGTCTTTTGGGCATTTTCGAGCTTCTTTTGCGCGGTGCAGCGAAGGATTTATGTGCCGTGAGTTGTTGGGTTGGCGGTTGGTGAGGCTGATGATGTTGGTTCGCCACACACATTCCTTTGACAGCCACGCCAGTAGGCAGATGTGCGGCTTGTTTTAGCCTTTTCGCGGGGTGCAATCACCGACTTCATGGCATTCCCAACTTCAGCACTAATGTAAGCGTGTGCTGTCAGTTTCGCCAACAATGGTTCCGATTTCGTACGAAATAACTCTGTCTTTTGGATTGAAGGTGGTGAATTGAGCGATTGCGCTGTGATGCATGTGAACCTAAGGATTTAGCTCAATTTTCCCCCCATTGACTCAAGGTGAATTGGACACCTGATAGTGTGAAAGAATTCGAATTGAAATGATATCAATAATGCCACCGAAGGAGAAATAAATCAAGGTGAGCCAGTGAGCCTGAGTTGGCTGATTGTTTGTTGGTTGATATCCACTTCAAGGAGGGCCGAGATCTCGAGATTGTTGTCTTGAGATCATGGAAATCTCAAGGCAGCAGTCCCAACACTCCGTTTGGAGTGTCCCTACAGAATGACGAGCCGGTGGATGTCGAAGCGTGCAGAAACGAAATAGTATGATATCTCTGGTCCAAGTGAGTTCATTTTGTGGATCATGACTTCGATGATAAACGTTGGAAATCTAGCTTGGAAATGGAACACGGAAGCAGATTTAAAGGGATTCTAAACCAGCGTCTTCTACCCGTGTCCTTGCCCTGTTGATATTTGACATCACAGTCAATGGTTTTAAACGGCAACGCCGGTGGATCTTTTTCTTAGTATTTCCTGTTAGAATGATTGAATATTGTGAACGATTTCATAAGGGCACTGGTCGCCAGCCATCGTTAGCGGCCTTGAACAAAGTGAGAGAATTAACTACTAACAAGTCTACAATCCATGATGAAGTCTGCTGGATAGTTAAGGCCCTAGGCCCACCACTACTGCTTTGCCAGCCATACTGATAAAAAAGACAGCCACCAGACAGACTTACCAGCTCAAGGGGTGTATCAAACCTACGACGAAATCATTAAGCATTGAAGCTCATCGGGTGTCGCTAGCCTCTCTCCCGAGGCTAAGCTACGACTTAGTTCTCCAAGTCGCAACACCCAACAAGCCACGCTCACGAGCAGATGGGTCTGATCTGGTGGCCCCATAAAGAAAGACCCTGAACACACAGGGCCTCAATCTGATAGCCCCTGGATGTAATCAAAAGGTTGTGGGAGGCAGCCCATCAACGACACGTCCCGATTCAGCTTCCCCACACCAAGCCCAGCCGAGACGCCCACGGTGTCGTAGTCGGCAGTGATGCCATGCCCGAGACATCCGCCGAGTGCACCATCATGTCTCTCACCTGAACGCGGCGATTACACGCCGTATGCCTGCTTCACTTGGAACTCTATCCATGTGATGGTTTGAAACTCCCATGCACCTCCGCGGATGGCATCGGCACGAGGAAACCAGCCCCGGATTCTGGCCATCGCGTGGAGTCTTTCCCCGGATCTCCCACGCCGTTGTACGTAACAACTCGCGGCGACAGGGATTCGCACCGCGTCCCACGAGTCGTAGATCGCAGGAAGCAGGTGCCAGAAGTCGGCTTTCCACGGCTATAGCCCACAGGGACCCAGTTCAGGAGAATGGGGATTTTCTGGGGTACGTAGTACGGCGAGATGGGCGGCCCAGATCCGTCATTTCATTAAGTAATAGGTGACGGCGTGTTGGGTGAAGTAGTTCTAAAGCTGGAGGACAATGCTAGCAGAGCGCACGGGCGAGATGCTGTTCGGTCACTGGTCGACGGCGATGTGCAACGGAAGCGCGCGACTCGCCGGTAAGTAGGGATGGGAGCTGTCGACCGGACGCCATAGCTTCTGGAAGAACGACGCCGCGCCTGGCTTCACGGAAGCGGCGGGCCGTATCCTGAGCTAACGTAGCACGACGGATCATGGCCGACGTGCCTGGCGGACTACCCTCAATGAGGGAGGTGCTCTTGTAGCGCTGCCGTGTGTTCGCTGAGGCGTGCAAGCCAAACTTGACGACAAGGGGTAGGTACGTAGGGAGTCCGCCGCCGGCAAGGGTGGTTTGAGGCTGTGGATGGGGATCCGATTTGCCTACAAAGTGGATGTGAAGTCGATATTGGAGTGGACTGAGCCGATTGAGGCGACGTTTGGTGTTGGCGCCTTGGCTCGAAAGCGCCTAGCCGACACCTTATTGTGAGCCAACTCGCTTGGAGTGCCAGATTCGCTTGGCTCAGGGCACAGTGTGGTTGTCCCCAGAGTGACCTCAGCGGCCTCAACCCCAAAATGGACAGACGCCCTCCCTAAAAAAACGCGCTGGCCAACCACAGCGCAGCCGCTACAACCACTACAACCATAGGCCTGCAACCACTGCCACGAACCTGCGCTACGCCGCTTGTCCCCTGGCAGCCGGCGTTCTTCTAGAACGATCAAAGAAAACCTCCGACACTTGGCCATCATTTCCTCACAGCAATTCCCATCTAACGATTCCCAATTCTACCAGCTCCCCCTGCCATTTCCCCAGCCCAGCCGCCAATTCTCCAACGCTCCAACGCGTTCCCCGCACAAGCCCATGTAACCCCTACTTAATCTGTCAAACCGGTCCCCAAAAAAAACAAAACCACACAGCCTTTTTTCTTATGTAAAAATGCCCCATCGTACCCTGCCCCCGGATCGCCCTCCCCCGCATCCTCCAATTTTCATCAAGTAACTCGTACGTACTCGGTACTGCTAAACCACTGCATCTGCTCCCATCTACTCCGTTCAATTTGCACCTTATCTGCGTGGAGCCCCTATTGCCCCGTACGCGTAGATTGCGACGCAGCTCGGCCTGGGGTAATTGAGATTCCGCAGGGTCATCCGAGGTTGCGGACGGATGGGAGACCCCGAGGTCCTCGCTCACTGTAGGACACTGTGCTGTCGCGCCACGCTACCTCGCCCACCTTGGCACCGGGTCACCGTAGCCCATGGCATGACTCCTAACTGAACCGACCCATGCCTAGAAACGCGTGGCATGTAGCCGCAACATCGCCTCCATGCCCTTTGCTTCACCTAACATGCGAATAGCCGTGATTCGGTTTCACATCCATGGTTGTGGCAATGCAAGAGGCTGCACGAGAGACTGCCGACATTTCCACCGACTCCGCACCCCACCTCCCCGGATCAGGATCATGGCTACGCCTCCACTGTCTACACCTTTACGTACCTAAAACTAACAGCCGTGACTTGGCAGCAGTGCAAGGCCGTTGCAAGGTAACGGCGTAAGGAGGTTCCCAAACCATCTCATTGGCTCTGGCTGTTGCCGACTTGGAATGAGTCCAGAATGATGTTGGGTCGTAGCCCCACGCAGTCTCTCCAAACGTCATCACAACCACAACACAACCACCTACTTCCACATCCATCTCTTCAGGACCCTCGAATATATTGTGTTGGGTTAGACCCGCCTTACTCCTTCTGCCATCGGTTCATCGACGGTGTCTAATCTGTCCCGCCCCGTCCCGCTACGTTCAGTTAATCCACTCGTGGATCTAGTCTATTGACCTTGGTCACCAGCCGAACCCAATACTTGTCTCTCACAACCCATTAAACCATTAGACACTGATCCTACCTGTTACAATGTATTCATCTTACATAAGTCTCTCATCTTAACTTCCAATTCTACAAGGCCCGTATAGACTTCAGACTCAAAGGAGCCGTAAAGGCACTGGCTCAGCGGCGGCATCAGTCGATGGATCCACCTCATCTTCGGAAGGGCGCAGTCTCCACCGTACAAGGCGTGAATAACATGCTGCACAGCATTATATACAGGTAGTCTGCAGCTGGTGAATTTTCCGTTATTTCTCCATTTCTGACCAGTTTCCCATTATTTCTCAAGCTTCCCCAGCTTTTCCCCAACCTTTTCTTTCTTTCTGCATCTTGGTCAGTGACAACACCCTCCCCTTGGCCGTCTTTTCTCCGAGCCTCCTTTCCATTTTCGGAAAGACCCATCATACCACCCCGTCACTCCAGACCACACCTCACCCTGGCACGTAATGCGGCTGTACAAGGGGAAACCCTCACACTTCATGCAAGCCAGTCACGCAAGGTAAGTCCAGTGTAGAATGCGTCGGATTTATTTCCATTGCTAGAATACAGCTCACAACTCATGGTATCTAGCGCGAAATGGTATACAGGAGACTAAATAACAATAATGCCTGCCTCTCACTCATGTTACCTTTGGTCGTAGGACACTCCTGGCCAACATGTGTTTGAGAAGTCTCAATCTAGATGTGCACGCAACTGAAGGCCTAATTGTGGCCCTCAAACTAACTCAAATGCATTGTCTTACATGACCTTGTTGAGGGCACGACGCCACGCCGGCCACTTCGCGACCTCAGCACGGAAAGCGTTGATCTCGTCCCAGTCATGCTCACGTCGGCCAGTGTCGACATCGATCTCAGCGGTTCTGATGGGGCCCTGTCGCTTCCACAGGTAGCCGACAGCCCAGAAGAAGAGGACAACGGGGAAGGCGAGGTACGACTTGAAGAAGCCCTCGACCGTGCCCATACCGGGCTGACCAGGGCCAGCAATAATGGCCGTGTAGAACTGGAATTAATCGTTAGCGCAAATGGAACCAACATGGAAACATTCCACGGGGGCTTACCTGAGCAATCATGACAAGAGCAATGAGGATAAGACCGAGATAAGAGCCATAGACACCACCGACGGCCTGGAAGGGGATCTCATCGAGGGTATGGCCATGGTAGGCCCAGGCCTTACGGAAGCGAATGTGGGCCAAGCAAACTGAGCCCCACGTGAAGAGGGTCGACAAACCAGACAAGGCCAGGAGCCAGTCGAAGACAGTACCTCCATCGGCAGACAGGTTGACATAGGCTAGGGCGCCAAGGACGATGATGAGGAGAACTGAGAAGAGAGGTCGGCCGCTGCGGTCGACGTAGCTAAAGATCTTGGGGGCATATCCGGTCTGGGCCATCGCAGTCAGAGTTCGGGAGCCGCCGTAGACGGAGGAAACACCGATGGACAGGACCGAGACGAGAATAATGGCGTTCATGAAGTGATTGAAACCATTGAGACCAGAATACTCGGCGGCCAGCACGAAAGGAGAGGCCTTGGAGTTGGAATAGGAGCTCTCGCTAAGCAGTCTATCGTCATCGGCGCTGACAAGAAGACCGACGAAGAAAAGACCGAGGATGTAAAAGAGAGTGATACGCCAGAACACCTGCTTGATGGCGCCCGGGAGAGCCTGGGCAGGGTTGCGCGACTCAGCAGCGGCAAGACCAACGAGCTCAGTACCAGCGAAGGAGAAAGCCGCAGTGACAAAGACGGAGCAGAAGCCCTTGAAGCCGTTCTTGAAAGCACCGGAGCCCTCGTGCCATAGCTTGGCGCCCTGGTACTCTGAGTATCTCCCGTCTTCGGGGCCACCACCTAAGACGCAGACAAGCGCGATAATCATGAAGGCGATAGTAGCTCCAAGTTTGAGCACAGACGACCAGAACTCCTCTTCAGCATAACCAAGGGCACCAAAAACGTTGATGAAGACGATGGCGAGGAGGAAGAGGGTAATCCAGACTGCGGGAGAAACGGAGGTGGTCCAATATTCAATGGTGATGGCGCACACAGTTAGCTCCAACGGAAGGACTGCTCCCCACTGGAAGACGTAATTCCAGCCCATGGCGAAACCCCACGAGGGGTCGATGAAGCGAGCAGAGTAGGTATAGAAGCCACCGGTGACGGGATACATGACAGCGAGCTCACCAAGAGCAAAGACTATTTGGGAGAGCATGCGTCAGTGCTGTTGTCCAAGATCGGAATGCCAAAGATGGTATCTATGGCCGTCGACATGAAAAGGGAAAGGAATCATGACATACCGACGTTGAACATCATGATACCGATGATCATGAAGTCTACAAAGAGAGAACCGGGGCCCTATTGTTCACAGGGTTAGCCATCGCGCGCATCAGATGGGTATGAGGTCAACTTACACCCTTGTATAGGGCACCACCTGAGCCGACGAAGAAACCAGCTCCGATGGAACCACCGATGGCTATCATGTGGAGATGGCGAGGCTTCATCTTGCGGTCCATCTCGACGAGGCCATGACCATAGTCGCGGCGCTTGAAAGAGTTCAAGTTGAGGCCGTTGCGGGTGGCAAAGCTCTCCTGCTCATAGGCCATGCCGTCGCTGTTGTTGGGCACGGTAGTGCCTTGGTCATAGTCTGTGACCTGGGTACCCTTCTCGCCGCCGACATTGGCCGGGGTCTCGCCGGAAGATTTGGACTCCATGGTGGGCTATCGCAATGCCGTTGTTACTGTTAGAGTCGCGGCTGATGGGTGTGGAAGAGTTTGTGTGGAGAAAGAAGGAAGGATTAAAACAAAGTTATGGGGAGGTGCCAAGTGGAAGGAAGGAAAGACAACCTTGGCCGAGTGACCTTGGGGTAGAGGAGGGAGGAAGTGGGATAGCGAGGCGATGAATGGGAGAAAGGTAGAGGGGGAAGAGGCCCTACTTAAGGTCGAAGCTGAGGAGAGGAGAAGGAGACGATGGGATGTTGGGAAACAATGGGCCGAGGGAGAAGGCACGAGGGGAGAGGGTAGGAGTGTGAGCTGGGGCCAATTGAGACGGAGACGGAGACGGAGACGATATGCATGGAAGCTCAGGATGTTGCACTGGGTCCGTCGACTAGAACTCTAGTGCTGGTCGGGCCAGTTGGCTGGGATGTGTTGGTGGGGGGCGAGAGGGAGGAGGAAGGCAGCAGGAGTGGGAAGAAAAGCCAAGAGTTGAGAGCGGCGACGCGATACGGAGGGACATGGATGTATGGGGTAGGTCGAAGGCCCCAGGAAAGAGCAAGGACAAGACCAACGACGACAACACGACGACACGACAACACCAGCGGCGAAGAGGACGGGAGTCAGAGAGCCACTCGGAGAGTGCGAGCAACACGGACAGTAGTGAATCACACACACCGTCTCTGACTCCCCGCGCCGGTAAGTCTCACAGAGAGACAGTGGCAGAGACGATGACAGAGACGATGTAGCCGGAGAGAGACCCAAATGGATCCAAAACACCCAGCAAAAGACGAATGCGAGATTCGACTGCGCAGAGGACAGACCAAGTCTCACTCACCCTACGGGGTGGAAGGAGATATCGCCGTACTGTGCGAGGGAAATGTACCTTACACAGTACGTGGTTGCGTCCCGCATCAGCGTGCCAGGGGTAGCTTAGTAGCTCCCGGACACGACAAGGGAGAGAAGGCGCAGGGGTGTGTTGCTGGGGGCGGCGACGGCACAGGCCATCTGGACGATCTCTCGGACCGTCATGCTGGGCAGCTTGCCACTGGGATTGTTGGTGTGGATGGGTGGACTGCGCGGCTTGCAGATGGCGGCAAAGCAAAAAAAGCAAGTGCTCTGGACTCTCTGCCTGCCTATGGAACGTTGTGGGCTTGTTCCTTCCTCCTCTGCCCCCTCGTCCGGCCCCATCTCTCGCGCTCCCCCGGTGCTCAGTCTGACTCTCTTTTCTCTCCTCACACATCGGGCGCCCGACTCTCGTCTTGACCAGTAAATGTGGGAAGCCAGGGCATCGACGGCAACAAGGGCAGGAAGCAGACCTGGTCCTGGTGACGGACACCCGCGACCGCAAACCCACACATTTTCGATTTCCCATCTGAACGGAGCATACCCAAAAGTGAGTACAATTTAAGATCGTTGGCTTCGGAGCCCACTTATGTCCACACCCGGAATACACAGCCTCACCCACCCGCATACGCATTCGCACGCGGCCAAACAACCACTCACTCTGAGACCCCTCTCGCCTGTTGCTACCGGCCGGGGTGGCTGACACAGCGGGCCATGATGTCTCGCAATCACGGCTGAACCAACCCAGACACAATCGGCTGGCCTGAATCACTTCATTGTCCCGGAAGCGTATGAAAAACCAGGAAACCAACACGGACAACAAACCAGGCCATATTGAAAGCAGCCCTTCTTTGCTTACTCAAGTCCCATCGTCGACCCAAGTGACTGGTTTGTCATGTCTGTTTGCTGCGCTAAGAGGGAACGTCCCGCTTACCTTGTCATTATCAACCCGAATCAAGACTCTTGGCCTGCGATCCCTTCTCCAACTTCCGTGAAAGCCTACCCCAATACTCCACTTCAACACCCAAGCACAGTAAACACCACACCACAAACCCAATGCCGCATCACCTCACATGCTCGATCTGCTACACCCCACTGCCTTTACACTTCGCCACGCATATCACAGCTCCATCGCTATCGTTATCGTCTAAATAATAAGACACACATGTGCATCAAACTACTAATTGAATTGGCATCCCCTTGTCCCTAAGACCCTCCCCTCCAAAACACCCACGCCCCGGATCCCAACCTGCCATGGTGCGGACCTTGCTAAGAATGCGTACTCGGCCCTGGCTCGATATTCCCCCCTCAGGTGCCCCTGGTTGTTCTCCTCTTTCTTATTCTTGGCAGTCTCTTCTGTACCAATTGCGCCTCTGCACTCTCGTCACGGCCCATCACTTCAAACGGGCTTTCCTCTCACACGCCGCTCATCATCACCGTTCCTCACCTTCCGTATTGGGCATCCCCAGCTACCCTCTGCGCCCCATTGACCCAGATCAAGGCCAGTTTGTGGGCGTTAACTGGACAGACTCAAATGCCAATATCCCTACATTGGACGCACGTGCAGTCAAGCACCGGACAGCAAGAACCAAGAAATGTCCAGCCATCAGAGACCTCAGTCAACGAAACATGGTCAGACCAAGGACAGAAAGCGTTCTTCCTTACCTGTTGCCATGCGCCACCATTCCACGGCCATGTCACTCTCAATCAACCGTCCAGCATCCAGATACCCTAACATTAAGTTAGTCCTCGCCCGGTGACGAAAGCATGCCCCGTTAGTGCGAACCATATCACATTGCCACAGACCAGCAGGCTCCGGAAACGAAGATGCCCTTCAATCCATCTACGTCTTCCCTTCATGGTACCAATTTGTGGCACCGTTGGTCGGGCACTTTTATCGGCTTCAGCATTGTCGTCACACGAAACATCCATCCGGGCATTGCCGCGCTTGGTGGTGTGGGTGGGAGGATGGCATCCGAACGCCTACTGTCCGGGGTCATTACCAGAGGGCACGCTAGAATGCGATATTTTCTTCTGGAAGCCCCGCCACGTCGGGCGAGTGGTGAGCGCTACCCCCCCTAGCACTCATCACCACACCAAGCTGAGGGGAGCTTGCAGGCATTGATGCAGCCGATCGGACGAGGCAGCAAGCCAGGAACGGGGAAGCACCGATCTCCAACGCCGCCCTCTTGTCGAGCCTTCACCGGTTAGCCAAGACACAAGGTCCCCAAGCTAGCCTCCGATGTGGTGCGATGGCAACGAGGCCACACTTGCCCTTGGTGTTACCGTTGACAAGCCGCTTTCTCGCCCTTCTTGGACATGGGTTGACCCCGGCCATGCGGGTGTGGTAAGCCACGGCGGCAATCGTTCTGCCGAGAATCCGATGACGTTGGATTCCATCAGACGCACGCTTTTTTATACTACGAACACTAACTCCACGATTGTTGGATCTGATGGACAGACGCTATACGTAACAGTTTGCTCTTAACCCGCCTTTACCCCGTGGGCAAGATGTGTCCATCTGGGGAAGGCTCCATCGTCTCATAGCTCGAGCCATGCCTTGGGAGCCATTGAAGCTCAATCAAGCCATTTCCCCATACGTTTGTACGTAATGCAATAGTTCTTTGGCTTCTGAGGGTTCCAGCAGAAGAGTGGTCCCGCGCTGGAACCTGGAATCACCATGCGCTTTGGGCGTCGCAGACTCGCAGGGTTTGGGCATGGTTGACAACGGTGGGCTCGGACATGCCGGACCACTTCTCTTGGCAGACTCCGCTCCAATATCTCACCTCACCAGCTAAGACCTTGTACACGGAGATCTTCCATCACAAGGAAGAGCGATGTGTAAATTTGCGTTCGTCCTCCAATGCACACACCTCTACAGTGCTTCCTAAATGGACAGCGATCGACCGGCAAGCGGAAAGACGACCGAGACACTTCGACACCATGCTTACACAACAGTTGTGGGACCTGAAGGCAGGTGTCTAGTCTTTAACAGCCACTTGGACACAACAAAATGATTATGTCGTATTATTGTGCCCGGCATTTCCGTGCGGTACCAATACGGATCGAAGACATCGTGTCACCTCATGACAGAGCGGCTGCCATCGCCTTTCCAAGACGACCAGGGGACGGAAACATCGGGCGCTTGGGGGGGATGATGAAATGACCTGCTGCGCTAAATTGGCTGTGATGGCAACGACTTTTCGAAAGAGGCCGTGGAAAACCCCCGCAAGTGCGATCCCAGACTCAATTCGTTTGGTCAGCCAGCGCTCAGGGCATTTCATGGACCGGGGGAGCCTGTCCCTGGAGGCTTAGCTGGACACCAACAGAGAAGCTCCGGATGGCCTCAACCTAAAAACAGGTATCCATGAAAATACTCCAACTTGACATACCCTTTTGAGAACCCTCAGGCCAGCTGTGTAACGCATTCACCAGCGAGCGAAGGCATCGGTAACCAAGGACCAGCCTCGACCACATGGACCAGACCAAGGTTGTCGGTCGGTATCAAAACGCCGCTGGTTTATCATTGTCGCGTGAGTAGAGTGCTTTTACTTTCAACCTGAGAATCTCTGATGTGTAAGCAAATGTTAATGGTTGCTAATCTTAAACCTAAATCCTGAATCTGAAGAAGCGGCATTCACAACCGCTACCACGACTGCACCGTGGTGGTCTTGGGTCGTGACTTTTAGCTCAGTCGGGTCAGTCGCCTCATTGTATCTCTGTTGTAACTTACAATGCGAACCGTCTTCTCCTCTCTGACTCGAGGCGTCTTCCCTTGTTTGACAGGCCCAACCCCCTGTGCCTCGTTGATGAGATGGTTTGAGTCTTTCGGGTAGCTAAGGAGTGTCGGTATAGACGACGCCCCTAGCACCAGCCAATCGCCATGATGAGAGCGCAGTTAATGGGTCCAGCACTATCACATGAGAGGAGCTATGAGTCCCGTGCCTTTGCTTCCATCGTCCCAGAGCCTGGACTTGTCTGACAAGCAACCCTGCTGAGGCGCTTTGGCCTTTAATA
This sequence comes from Ilyonectria sp. MPI-CAGE-AT-0026, assembly GCA_020744155.1. Classification (NCBI taxonomy): domain Eukaryota; kingdom Fungi; phylum Ascomycota; class Sordariomycetes; order Hypocreales; family Nectriaceae; genus Ilyonectria; species Ilyonectria sp. MPI-CAGE-AT-0026. Next base: position 1,282,686 of record JAGPNQ010000018.1, read on the forward strand.
ATTGTGGTTCAGTGATGTCAAACCTCACAGTCACACAACTCGCGTCCCACGCCGAACCGCCGAACAACTGCCTGCTCAAAAACGCCCCATCTCTGTTGAAAACTGGGACATCAGATAAACTCTTCATATGTGGCTGGCTTCCCCAATGGGGCAGTCCCCGCTCAGCCGCTTGGGGTTTCAAGTATGATACGGCGGGTGCGTGCTGCTGACTTGAATCTTCTTGTCAGCGCTCGGGCAAGGGAGCGGTGCCGTCGTGTCAATGCAGGATTCTTGATGGCCTTTGTATTGGTCGCGGGCCTGGCTCTATGGGCACCAACCTGTCTGGTCATCTGCCACCGGGATCGGACTCGCCGTGATACACGAGGCATTTTGTCCTTTGCCCGGGAATGCCCCGACTCTTGGCCATGCCGAGGTAAAAGAGAAAGGGTAGCAGTACACGAAGCTTTGTGCTGTTGCCCGGACTCTTCGGGGTCCGATCTTCTACAGAAGGAGCACCATTGGATGCAGCTGGCAGGTCTATGTCGCTTCTAGTTCCGAAGTAGGTCAGATCAGAGCGGCCGAGCGTAGGTTCGACCCCTTGACCTTGCTTGGTGAGGATTCGATGTTGAAGTGCGGGCTTCTAGAAGACGTCCATGATGATGGACTAGGGTGGGTAGAGGAGATCTGAGCAGGGGATCCATCGAAGGCTACCCTACAGAATGTAGACATATAGTGCGGCCTCCAAGTCCGGGATACTTTATGCACAAGGCTGAATGCCCTACTCAATCGAGCAAGCTTTTGCCATTCACCACTACTGCGTTCGGCTGGTGCTATCAGCCGCTCGTCCGTTTTGTATTGTCGCGGTAGGACGTTGCTCCGACTTGTTGGTGCGCCCGCGGGGTGATGGCCAATAGGAGTGGAAAGATGGAGAGCTGAAGATGGTCTGACGACGCTGCTGACGACAGCCGCTAAATGGGCAGCTTTTTCTTGAATAAGGTCGCATCTTGTTCTGTCGCGTCATTTCTATATTTTGCCTCGCTCGCATGCACACGCACCCTATCTCGTACCCTATCTCAACTCCTTCCATATTGTCAGAGCGTCTGGGGCGTGGGTAACGCATCCACCAGCAACGCCAGAAGTTGAGTAAGACGTGGGACAAATCGCGCCAAAAAACCAGCACGTAACGGGCGCAAAACCCACTGCGCAAGGACCGTTCGTCAGGGAGTCGAGGGAACAAGGGCATCCGCCTCCACCGGTCCCAAACACTTTACACACCTTATTATTATCCTTATCTCACCTTCGGCCCTTTTCCCGGAGACAATGGGACAGCCCCACGTTCCTGCGGACGACGGGTTTGACGATCCCCCTCCGCCCTCCTACGAGGCATCCACCGCCGCCGTCTCCACCTCCGGGGCCCCGCCCGGCCAGCAGAGCCCCCGGAGCAGCGTCTCCAGCACCCGCTCCCACCACGGCCTTCTGCCCGTGTCGTCGCCTCCCGCGTCGCAGGCACAGCCAACAGCCAACTCAGCGGCATCGCCGGGACCCGAGAACACACGAGGCTACGCAAAGACCGACCCGATGGCGTGGGTGGACCGCACGTGGGACGACAATCGCGGCAAGCCCGGGTGCTGCGGGTCGTCGAGTGGCGGGTGCTGCTTCTCAAGCCGTGGAGGTTGCTGCTTCTCCGACCGGGGTGGGTGCTGTTTCTCCGACCGTGAGGGGTGCTGCTTTTCGGATCGTGGAGGGTGCTGCTGGGGCGATCTGGCGGGTGCTTGTTGTTCATCACGGGGAGCTTGTTGCTTCAGCTAGGGATCGACGCAGTAGTTGTGGAGGAAGCTTATTAAAGGAGATGGCTCCTCCGGACGAGATGAGGCGACTCTCGTGGCGTATTGTGATGATGTGGATCTATGGGCTCGCTGGTTTACGACTCTCTATCTTTTGGATACCCCCCTCATGTGTTGACGACATAGATGACGAGGACCGGGTTTGTGCTATACTCTTTGTACACTTTCAATACATATCACGTACTATTCGTCCTTCCTCCACCGGTCCTACGTACCCCCTCGCACAGCATTTGTGCCCAATCCCCTGCTGTCCAACAAACCCAGAACATCACTCAACAGATAGTTTGGACGCCCGACCTTGCCACACCATGACCACACATGGTCACGCGGTACACAAAGTCAGGAGCTACAAGAGTGGCGAAGTTTGTACGAGCGAGATGGCGATAGTTGTCTGGCAGATGTGTGACATGAGAATTGCCATGTGAGGCTCACATCGCCTCTCAGAGCTCGATACAACAAAGTCTTCGCGTTGAAAGACTTACCCCGTAGACATGCCGTACTATGCACTGCTATTACGGAGGTTAATTGCCTTGACGTTGTCGACTGCTTTTGATTCACGGTGGCCTGGTCTACCGGGTAGGTAACGTAAAGTGGTCGAAATCGACAGACATCCAACATCCCTTGCTAGCTAGAGTTCTGGAGATAACATGGACATCACGAGCGATCTGTGAGTGACTGTATCTTAGGTCAATTGTGGGGTTTGGCTACCTCAGTGAGGCATCTAACTATGAAGGCTTCTGATCCATCATTTCCTCCCCTTAATCCGGCACGAGATATGTGCCTTGTAAGGGAAGCCAACATTCCTGCCTCATAATCTTCATGCTCATAGCTAAGCCCATTATAAAACACTCGAAAGCTCCCTAAACCCGACCGTGATGCTTGTTCGCAGCTCTGGCACATTGGGTGCCGCCTGCTTAGCGTGATCGACGACTTGGCTCGGTTCTAGCTCGTGGATTGGATATCCAGGTAGTGGTTATGGCCCAAATACCAGAGATAATCCTCGATAGAGTCGCTGAGACTTGAAAACGGGCTGATGAATTTAGTGGCCAAGATTTCAACACGGGTCGGGATCGCGTCCTTGATTTGCTGAGTTGACACCAAACGTTTTTCGTGACGATCGATGATGGCCTGCCGCAAGGTATTCTTGACACGGTGAACAATGATCTCCTCCTGCTCGGGCCCGTTGAAATGATTGTAGATTATGGTGTGAACCTCACCATAGAGGCGAATGATTTGGTTGTTCTCATCACTCGTGTTAGAACTGGCGCAGTCACGGAAGTTCAACATGGTTTCCCACATGAGAATAGTGCATGCGTCTTGATATCCCCATCCCTCGGCCTCGCAAACCTCCTCAAAGTATCCCTGATCGCTTGGCAGTTGCCCTTTATCGGAAGTTCCGCCACCGGTTTTGTCGGCACCCGAGTCGTCAGAGTCATACAGAGCGTCCACCTTGTTCCTAATCCGCACCCACTTGCGGTGACTGGGACTGATGTTTTTAATCGAAGCCATGTCGGGTGCAACTGTGCTTTCGGATGTATGCGCAGATGAACTGGTTTCTTCCAACGTGACACAGTTGAGAGCAGATGTGTTTGCCAATGTATAGAGAGATGGGTTGTTTGGCTAGGTCGGGAGTAAAAGTTGACAGTGGAAGACCAAGCCAACGGTTGCGGCAGAATCTGAAGGCGCAACACTTATGTTGCCTTGAAAAAAAGATGTAAGGTTGAGATTGATTGGGGCGAGTAATTGGCTGGAGATTCTAAATTTGTAGGTGAATTATTTTGACAGCGATTCATGGGGAACGGGACAAAGTTGGGCTTGCTCGTTATTCCTCTATCCTTCTCTTAGAACATGTGCCTACAACTAAACAGAGCGGCTAGCCTCCTATCTTCATGCATACAAACCTAAGTCTGATCCCTCATTCTTGTTGTCGCTCTTTTCATCCAGATGTGACAAAAGCCCCGGAGCTCGAATGCGTTTGTGTGGACGATAGGGTTTCAAATTGCCTCGCTGTCGATTGATTTGGGGAGAGTTTGTCTGCCTGAAGCCTCTCTAAAACTCCCGATGGTAACGTCGATGATGAAGTGTAATCAGCCTCAGTCAACACCTGCGCTTTCCTGTCTCTTCCGTCCCTGCCCATAACCCGCAGACTGGAGTGCTTCGGCTAAGATCATGCGTTAGGTCTTTGCGTTGGCGATCTCTGGAGTTCTGTCTTTCCGGCGATATTATTTGTGATGGAGGTGTAGGTATTGGCAGTTGGATATGATAAACTAACGTCATTGTTTGGCCCTGGTGCTGGGACTTGAAGGAGGTGTGCCTGGCGCATAGCCGCAAGGTTTCCAGCAATGGAACCATATGCTCTTCCATACGGGCAGATGAACCGAACAGCCAAGACTTCAGAGTGAGACGGGAGCGCGTTGGCAATTTCTTGGGGCGTCTGGATCTCCTTTCTATAAAAGGCGATAGCAGCCGCGTTCGCGGACTTGTAGACGCGGGCTAAAATCTCTCTCCCATCCCCTTGATCGTAGAAGTAATGGTTTATTAGCTTCAAGACATCGCGGTACAGGTCTAGGAGTGCGTCGTCAAAAACCTCTAGCTGACTGGGATAGTGGATGTCGAATTCCTGACACAAGGCCCCGTGCGCCTCCGCGATGCCCCATTCATCCTAGGATAGGGTGTCAGTACTTAGATATGGTTTATAGCAAATGGAGATATCGTTGAAATCGATATTGAAGTTGGTGTTGAGGTGAGTTGCACTGACTATGAGGTGATTAAGTGTGGCTGGGTCCATTATGCTGTAGTGAATTGTGGGTTTTTTTTCGTAAGGATAGAGGATATGATGATGAGGTTAGAAATGACTGATTTAGTCAGTCCGTCAGGCAGCGAGAGGTGACAGCGCAAGGCTAAATATGAAGAGACGACGCTTGTCGCTCAGTTCAAGTTGCAAAGTTGAGTTTTGCTGAGGCCCATCAGAGGATGCTTGAGGATTTGGATGAGGGTCTGAAGAAGAGTCAAGATGTAGAGATATACATATTCAGATCCGCTGTTTGCTTTTGAAGTTTGCGGTCTTGTGTTTGCTGCCTGCTAACTGCATCTGTGTGTTTGTGATTCAATTTTAGCTCATTCGTTGCCCCTCGTTAACTCGTACTCAGTTCGGCCTCGAATGAGCCGAGATCAAACCTCCACATAATCCTTGGGACTCATTTGATGTAGTGGATCAAAGAAGCACATACATGCTTGTCAGTTATATCACATGGGTTTTCACTCTGGTCCTTGTTCCATAAGTGGCCTACCAACACTACTGATTGCCTTCGAAACTTGAGCTCAAAGACGTAGTAAGGGACTTGGTGACACTGTAGGCACTGATGTAAAACACAGTCTATTTGAGCTGAGTTTTGCGTACGAGGAATATTACGATGTAGAAGGAGATGCACTTTCAGCTCAGTGATTGTAATTCAGAAAATATATCGAATCTTGTTCGCCGTATTGCAAGTGAGCTTCGGCTTGCCGCCACTCTAACCAACTAACTGCCATTTTGACGAATGACAAACACCAGAAGACACTAGAAAAATTGGAATTGGGAATGCATGTAGCGCCTTGAGATGCCTTGAATTATAGTTTCGATGCCATTTATTCGAAAAATCTCCGCCATTTGTGGCTGTACTCTCATGCCATCGATGGCATGTCGGTGGGTGAAGGAACGTCGGCTCTCGCTACATCCTCAACCACGTGAAAGACATTTCGACAAGGCATAGGACTGGAGGACAACTTCTGAGCATTTTACCACCCGCTCTATCTCGTAGAACCCTGATATTATCTTCAGCCGAGTTGCTGTGCCGCTCGCGTGGTATAATGGCTCAGCCGAGAGGAGAAGCCACATTGCCGAGGGACAACAGTACTGCCTTGGCTAAATATCAGCTGTTATTTATCCTGGCCGCGGTATCAGGACATTTTGCAGAGTAGAAACCCCTCGTAACGGTTAAGCTAGTGCCCCGAACCTCGGAAAACATTGTTGTTTGGTTCCAAGAAGCCGAAGCGTCCACATTGACACCATCTTGGGTAGCATTGCTGTTCGATATTGGTTTCAAGCCTGCTATAGCTTGTTACTATAGATTCTCTTGCTGATGGGATCTTCAAAAGTGCATGCAAAACTGCATCAAATGCATACGCAAATTCGACTGAAGAAATCTAGATGGTCCATCGATCTCCTCATCTCCCACGTTACCTTCAAGCAAATCCGATATCCTATGATGACCATCACAAGGCATCCCGTTCCTCGCCCCCAAAACATCCCACACCCTCACGCCCACCCATGTAAACATCATATGAACCATCCCACGATACCGCTCGGCACTTACGCCGCCCCTGACGCTGTTCTGCTGCACCCCTCGCCTGATCTATCATACGACACCTCTACCACCGTAGGCCCTCGCCCACCACCACAGGGCTGAGTACCACCCAACCCTTACCTTGCCCACGGGTACTGTCGTGAAACTCTCCGATGGGACAGCGCCCGTGTGAGTCGTACACACAGCAGCTTGACCTGCAGGAGGCTGCTCCCTGGTTCCCTGTACCGACAACCCGACCAGGGGCTTTGGGCTTTATTTTCGCATACCGCCTCATTGATTCGAAGCACCCCCATTTGCTCACCGTCCTGGCCTGGGTCCTATCATGTCGCTCGGGTCTGATGCCAGGTCCCCAGTGTAAATCGCGGTCGGGAAAGGTCGGAGCTTGGCTCGAACCACGACATTTCGGAAAGGATCGGAATCACAGGCCCCGGCCGCGGACATTGTAGGAAAATACTACAGAACAGCCAAGCAATTTCTGGAAAGCACGTACGTTTCTCTTGGTTACGTACAAGTCAAGGCGCGCAAGTGAAGCGCCAATGACACCACCTGGAGTGGACGCCGCACTCGCTCTGTGCCTAGCTCGAATCCCGTCTAAGTCAACCCGGTCCCGGCGCCGGCCCGGCTCGCCGCCTCTCAAAATCGGCGCCTAAAACATAGTTTTGTCTGGAAAACTGTGCGCTGCAGCAGACGCGCAGTGGGGATTTGACCCAAGTCGGCTCTCATTTTGACCCGACGACGCGGCCGGCGTGGACAGAGAAATGTGTGTGTGTGAGCGTGCCGGGTGGGTGGGTGGGTGGCGAGAGAAGCCGATGCCGACGACGGGAACGGGCGATACTGCCGGGGCCGGCAAGAAGCCGACTGGGCAGAAATTCAAGGTGTTCTGGACCGGCCGAGTCGGGGGCTGACTGGGTGTTAATGAACAGCTCCGGCGCCGGGGGGGCAGAACGTGGCGTGAATGCTGGTTTCGGAGTCATCTAGAACCTCAGGGGATGGGTAAGTGGTGAATCGAGGTTGAGTTTAGACACAAGAGTCAATCAATAGACTTGTTCAGATTTTGGAACTTTTTTTGGTCAATTCAATATTTGAAGTCTCCATGCTTAACGCCATGCTCCTCGCGTGCTGTTAAAGCACCCAGGTAGGTATACATCTATGCAGAGAAAGGCGTTGATGCCAGTCAAGTTAACAGAAAAGAACGGAGTTCGAACCGGTCTCCGTTATCCAAGGATACTCGCTTTTGACACCCTGGGTTTCCACCCTCTCATCACTTCTGGTCTTCTCCAGAGCCTCTTATAGCTGTCTGACCAAGACCAACCCTTGTTTTGCCTCCCCCGGGATGGTCCTGTAGTTAACCCCCGTTGGCCGATGGAGAAGAACAGCTAGCCATGCCGCGGAGGATACTTCGCTTCCTCCAGCTGGTCAACCGGGAGAGTCCTGCGTAGTTGTCCCCGAACATCATGCACTATTCAGTGCATGTGGCCGCCTCCGCTGTGACGCGGTGTCTTCATACTCGTCGCCTTGGGGGGTTGTGCTCCAGGCAGTGTCATCCCCCGCCTCATCGCTTTTCAGCGTGATTGTGTGTTATCGTTCGTTCAGCCCATTCGTCCCGCCTCCGCCGTGTCCCCATCATCCATAGATGGGGCATTTAGCCGACGAGAGCAGCACCGCCGGACTCAATGGCCTCGATCTCAGCGGCGCTGAGGGCAGCACGGCGGAAGCGAGCGGGGAGCTCAGAGACGTCGAAAGCAATGCCAGAGGGAGCGTTGACGGGGCCAAGGCTGGCGCCGGAGGCACCGCCAATGCCATCCTCAAGACGGATGGTCTTCTGGAGAGGACCGTGCTGCTGGGCATGGTCTCGGTAGGAGCTGAAGGAGGTGTGTCGGGAGGAAGCTGAGCCGTCACCGTAGTGGGTGAAGTTCTCGGGGAGGCTGCCAGTAGGAGAAGCGGGGTGAGGCTTGGCAGAGTGGTCGAGGTTGGCTGTGAGGAGTCGTGTTAGCAGTGTACGAGGCGAGGTTGGATTCTTGTTCGGCTGTTGGCCAGGCAGGTTAGCCGCGGGAGTGGGTGTGACGTACCAGGGATGGTGCGAGGACCCAGGAACTTGATGAGAGGAGTGCGCTCGGCGTGCACAGCAGCCTGGCGGAGAGCTCGAGTAGCGGAGAACATGGCGACGGTTGGTGGTTGAGTGGTGGATTTGCGGTGGTTGGTGGTTGAGGAAGTGAGGGTGGGAGAAGCCGGGAGATGCGGGAAAGCTAGGTTGAGTCGGCTTAATCGAGTGCGGGCGAGCAGAGGCGACGGGAGCCGGATTTGGAATTGGGAATTGGGGATTGGATGAGTGGACAAAGGAGTAGCAATGAATCGATCTAAGCCCGTTGGCTTGCTGTAGGATGGCTGGCTTGAGTGAGGGAGAGAGTGAGTGAGGAAGAAAGAAGAGCGAGAAAAGGATGTCGTGGGGTGGACGGGAATGGGCGTGATTTGTATATGAGGAATTTTTCCCGCGGCGGACGCCTCGAGGAGCTCACCTCGCCATATTTTTCTGCTTCGGTTGGGCTGGCCGAGCTAAAAAGGCTGGAGCCACTCCTCCTTCACACTGAACTACGTAGTAGTTCGGCGGTCCCCAGCCCAGTTCCCAGCCCGGTGCCCACTACAATGACCTCCCCAAGCAGCCCCAAAACGCCAACAGCGCCTGAAAGTCCAGGGCCAATGCAGGGCTTACAGGGGACGTCACCCCAGCCCACCCACTGCCAGCCCACCCCCGGCCACCCACCACGTTTACCCACTCTTGCTTGACGCCGCCGCTCTGTGCCACGCTGCTCTCCCAAACCTCATCCACCTTGCCCACCTCCCCACGCGTCCACCTCCAACCACGCAGCAAAACACGCACGAAGCCCAAAGGTGCGGGTGGAGCTCCTCTGCCAGGCAGCGCTGCACCGAGTGCGACTCCATTGGCAAGCAACCACATCCGGAGACGGAGCGGAGCGGAGCGGACCAGGGATGGGGGCCGCCGCCATGGGCACGCAGCGGCAGAGCGAATGGCGTGTAATCGGCGGGCAGCACCGAACCTGCATCGGGGAGTCTGGAACTGCAACTTGCATGTGGGATGAGATGGGCCTGCGATGGGCCTGCATCCTGGCAGCTGGGCGACGTCTGCCGATTCGACGAGGAAGCATCCCATGATTCCTGGTTCGGGCAGACATGTGTGATGGATGCCATGCCCTGACGCCCAAGGGCAGTCCGAGTGCACATGGGAAACATACACTCACACCTCCACGTCCACGCGCATGTACAGACGCAACGCACCACATCATGGGCCTGTCCTACGTAGCAAGATGCTCCGCGAGCCGAACCTCGGAGCAGCCCCTGGGCCGCCCGCCCACGCCTTACGCCCATGATGCCATTTCCGTGCCGCCGTCAAACAACGCAACCCACCGTCGAGACCTTGCGCGCTTCTACCGTGAATCGTAGTGCTCATTTTTGCGTTCCGCCATCCCCGGTCCGAACCTTTTGGTTGTGAGCTAGAAGGCGTGTGGTAGCAGACTTTTTTTTTTCTTCCCCGTGCTAATGGACCGATGGAGAGGTGAATTAATGGATGGATGGGTGAATGGGTGGTGCACTGACGGACTGGCCGTTCTTAGTCCACACACACACACACTTGCTCACACCTCATCCCCATGTCCTGGCCACCCACCCCCTCGTAACCCCTCCTCCTGCTCCTCATCACAGACCTACAGTACTAGCACTCCCGTTCCTGCGGGAATGTTGGCTACAGACGCCTCCGTTGTAAAGGTGCAGGGTGTTTCGCGGGGAGAATTATTGCCGTATCCAGCAAGCGCACTCTCAGCTCGCTGGGGGTGGTTGGCTTGCGGGCGGGCGGGCGATTTTCGACGGGCATATGGGCGTCTGTCATTGCCTTCAGCGCCACCAAACTCTGGGGAACAGGCTTCCGTCCGGCTGATGGGAATGTCAATGATGGATGAAAGGCTATCTAATTGCATCTGCCGTCGTCTCACCTAGATGCTGCTGCGTTGCGTGGATGTAAAGGTAGATTCGGCTCGGAGGACGTCCGCCAACATTCACATCCCCAATCACATTCCCAATTCACTGCCTGGCCACCGACGTAATTACCCACCGACGTAATTACCCACCTACGTAACATTCGTTAGTACTACGGAGGACTGTACTTTGCTTTAGTTGCCGCCGCATGCGGAGACTAGACCCTGCTCCCCTAGTCCCGTACGTTCGAACTGCTGCTAACGTTCCAGAGCTCGCGCGCCGGACATCCGAACGAGGCGATTCATGTTGTCGTGGACACACCTTGGCCTGGAGGGTCTTAGTGCAGGTCGGGTGTACGGGGTAATAAGCTTCGGCGACTGCAGCGAGTTAGGGAGTGACGGGCCCAAGATGATTGATAATCTGGTTGATGAATACTTTTCGATCGCCCATCAACCCTATCTCCAGACTCCACCGAAAAAGCGAGCCCCGTAGTTTGTAGATGGGTCCAAGACGAGACGACGACGGGCAGACGGAGGGATTGCTGATCATACTATGTAAAGTGGCTTGCGTCCCTCTCTTGGATTCAATTGAATTGGCGGAGGGCTCCGAGACGCAACATGAGAGCGCGCTGTAGCCTCGCGCGGACCCCCCGCTCATCCGACAACAATGCAATTGCAATAGCTTCGAGACATGCCGTCTGATTTTCCCCTGGCACGACTCTGATATCTCTGCAGTCCGCAACGCGGTCGCCCGGATCTGGACCAATCCCAGCGCCGGTGGAGGCTATGACAGATGAGCATTACCACAGCAGCGTTGAGCGACTATCTCCACCTCCACACACACCTCACACCTCGCGAACCCACACGGACGCCTCACCGGGGGACACGACAAGGCGCCGCAGCGGCTCTGGAAGCAGAGCAACAGACAACAAACGACGGAGCTGCGACTTTGAGCAACCGCGCCGCATCCATGCCCACACATGCAGAGTCCCCACCACGTGAACACCACTGATGCTACAGCGACCACACCTCCCGCCCGCAAGCCCAGGAACGCCGGCGGCGACACAACCTCCGCCGGGGATTTATCGGGGAGGCACATGCTTTTCTCCCGTTTGTTCTCCTGGAACTCGGGATTCACAGAAATGCACCCCACGACGCACAAGCACGGAAGCATAAGCAAGAACGAGCACATGCCATGTCTGCTCTACACCCTCACGCCCGACGCACACATGCAGGATGACGACGGGGGGGGGGGGGGGGGGGGAGAAAGAAAAAACCAACACCCACCGTGCCCTTCCGGACCTGGACCGTTTCGCCCGCTTTTGCCCTTTCCACTCTCCGGTCGGCGGTCGGTCAGCACCGGCATCGGGGGACCCTTCACGGCACGGAGGTTTTTTTTTTTTTTTTTGCAACTCTGACATGACTGCATAGAAGGTCTGCGATGGCTCGTGCCCCTAAACCCGCCCTAGTAATCCCCGTCCACTTAGTAGCTGACGGGATGACGGGAAGGCATGGAGACCAACTATCTAATTGATAGAGCGGACATCATGGGCAGGAAAGAGATGTTTGCGCTTGCGTGGGTGGTCCTCTGTTTAACCCAGAAGGAAAGTACATTCTCAACGGCCAGTGTCGGCATTCCTTCCCTTCCAGTGTTCCCCAAGAGACGCTCACCTAGACGCACCCGCGCAGACTTGTATGTGTGTCTCTGTCCTCCCTGCCTTTAATGTCTGATTATCCCCGCGATAAGTCAAAGACATCCCCTAGATGGCCAATCATATCCCCCCAAGCTACAGCTACCCGTCGTTCTCTGGGGAAGAAATGTTTGATACAACCAATGGAACCAATGGAATCAATCCCAACACCTTGAGAATTCCTCACCCGGGTGGTCCGTGACTCACTCCTTGACGGGATGTGTGACGCATCGCACCGCATCTCGCATCTCACATCTCGCTCTGATAGGGACCAGACCTTTTTGCCCAAAACATTTGCCCAACCTCACCTGCAACCTCCAATTCGTCTCACGCGCATATTCCCGCCCTAGCCCGTCCCTCGTTCTATTCGCAAACATAATCTGCAGCCATGGCCTCTAGCTCCAAGCCAGAGGGCAGCATGCTCTGGGGTGGTCGATTCACCGGTATGTCTCCCTTTGGTCCCGTGCCGTCATGGTAGCATCTTCAAGGGCGGCACTCTGACACGTCACTCCGTAGGTGGCCTCGATCCTCTTATGGTCAAGTACAACGAGAGCATCTTCTTCGATCGTGTGCTCTACAAGCAGGACATCCTTGGCAGCATTGCCTTTGCCCGCGCCAACGCCAAGAACGGCATCATCACCCAGGAGGAGTTCGAGGAGCTCGAGAAGGGTCTTCTCCAGGTCCAAAACGAGTGGGAGACTGGCACCTTCACCATCATCTCCGGCGTCGACGTACGTCGTTTCCCATTGCGCCTCGGCGTTATCTCTGCCATCTTCCCACAGTCTAACAGATAACAGGAGGACATTCACACTGCCAACGAGCGCCGACTGGGCGAGATCATTGGCAAGAATGTCGCCGGCAAGCTCCACACCGGCCGCAGCCGCAACGAGCAGGTTGTCTGCGACATGCGCATGTGGCTCCGCGACGAGCTTCGCAAGATTGACGACCAGCTCACCAGCTTCTTGAAGTTGACTGCTGCCCGTGCCGAGAGCGAGATCAATTACATCATGCCCGGGTACACCCACCTGCAGCGCGCTCAGCCCGTCCGCTGGAGCCACTGGATGCTCTCCTACGGCTTCGCCTTTGCCAACGATCTCGAGCGCCTCCGTGAGGTTATCAAGCGCATCAACCGAAGCCCTCTCGGGTGCGGTGCCCTCGCTGGCAACCCCTTCGGCATCGACCGTGACATGATGGCCGAGGAGCTGGGCTTCGAGGGTATCCTGTGGAACTCCATGGGCGCCGTTGCCGACCGTGACTTCGTCTCCGAGACTCTCCAGTGGGGCGCCATGCTCATGCAGCACATCTCCCGATGGGCTGAGGATCTGATTCTCTACTCTACCGCCGAGTTCGGTTTCGTCCGCCTCGCCGATGCCTACTCCACGGGTAGCTCGCTCATGCCCCAGAAAAAGAACGCTGACAGCCTAGAGCTTCTCCGTGGAAAGAGTGGCCGTGCCTTCGGCCAAATGGCCGGCCTCATGATGACCCAGAAGGGTCTCCCTAGCACCTACAACAAGGATCTCCAGGAGTCTCTCGAGCCCATGATGGACCACGTCAAGACCGTCTCCGACAGCATCCAGATCGCCAACGGTGTTCTGTCCACCCTCACCGCCCTCCCCGAGAAGATGAAGGCCTCCCTTGACCCCTTCATGCTCGCCACTGATGTCGCTGACTACCTCGTCCGCAAGGGAGTTCCCTTCCGTGAGACCCACCACATCTCTGGCCGCTGTGTCGCTAAGTCCGAGGAGACCGGCATCCCCATGAACGAGCTCTCCTACGAGACGCTCAAGGCCATTGATGAGCGCTTCGAGAAGGATATTGCTGATGTCTTCAACTACGAGGCCAGCGTCGAGAGCCGAACTGCCAAGGGCGGCGCCAGCAAAGCTGCTGTTCTCGAGCAGATCGAGGTTATCAGGAAAATTATTGGTTAAAGGGCGTGTTAGGCCTTGGTGGATGAATGATTTGGCGTTTTAGGTTTGTCGAATCTGGTAACCCTGGAAGGGAGGATATGTGAAAGAATTGGAAAAAGAGTCTCAAGCTTAGAGAACAATAGAACAGGCGCGGGTACCCTGGAAAACGTGCGTTTACGTAAACCCAGTCAACGAGGTCTGAGTTCCAAAAGGAGCAACTTGACTTTAATTCAACTCGTGTTCTTTCGCTGTCGCACAGAATGTAGTCTTGAAATATTACCGGTTGTGTAGATTGATAGTTATTTTGAACTATGGATCTTCCGTCCTGTACAGAGCATTGCTATCCACACACGTCAATATCTTTTTTTGCACATAGTTAGTGGAGCAGGGTCAGAACGAGGACTCGAGACAAACATGACTGTGCAACTCCACTATTAATTACTGCGATTCCAAACACTGAGTATGGTGTCTAGTTTGCCCAATTGTTTGCTGCTTTATTGCCGTGATCCATCTGATAAAGACAAAGGCTATGAACCCTGAAGATATGTGGTAGCCTGATGCGTGCGTGGAAGAGCTCGGCTCGCGTGGCTGTGAACCTCCATGAAAATCTGCGAAACGAACTCGCTGAGTTACGGGCCAAGTTGCAGGACGCGGGTTACGGACCAATTGACCATATATTGGATCACCCCTGGGGAGTTGGTTCCGTTGGATGGGCTTACGATAGCCTCTATATAACCAACCAAAGAACCTGGCGTTTGGGTCAATGTCGAGGATGAGGAACCGGAAAGACAGCCTTGAGCCTGACCAGATGTCTGCCTGCGGCACTCCTGTTTGCTTGCTGCTAGTTACTAACCTGAGAGGTCACCGCCTATAAAGGCTTTCAATCTTATATATGTCTCCCTTCACTCACTCTCTTCCTTTTTCAATCTTTCTTCCCCATTTGCAACCTCAAGACCCAACAATATCTCAAGTTTGCGCCATGATAACGAACAGGTTTAGTAATGGATCTGCACAAGATGTGTGCCCATTCTTCAGAAACCTAAACTGGGATATCCGTCGCCTCATCTACATCGAACTCTTTGGTGAATCTCTCGTCCATATCGGCTTTTCTCAGCCGACAAAGGCATTTATGACAACCAAGACCCCCAAGCTTCCTGGCCTGTGGCATTGCATTTGTCGAAAATCACGCGAGGAAGCCCCCGATATGTACCGCGAGTGTGATTATGAGTGGTGCTCTCGGGCTTGCTGGTTGCTAGCAGTGGGTGCTCAGGAGGAGGTTAAGAGACACAGGGGAAGGGAATGTTATCTGTCCACTGGTCTTCTTTTCACTTGCAAGTTTGCGTAAGTTGTGCCTGTGCTTGAACATGTAACCATGGCTTTTGAATAAGCGAACCTGACAAATGATAGTTTTGAAGAAGGCATTGGCATCCTCTACGCGACAAACTCGTTTATATTCCACAGCCCGCGAGACTTTTCCACTTTCCATTCCTACGCGATGCCATACCTCCACTCCGTCAGGTTTATTGACGTCGTCGTGGGCGATGGACCTCGTCGACACCAAGGTGACTGGCTTCCAGAGCTCAAGGCCTTGTGCACGACCATCCGTGAGCCTTTCCACCGTCTCAACCTGCGGATTCGGGTTTTAGAAAAGTATGGCTCCTCGGTGGGGAAGAGATCCGTCGTATCAGCTATAGCACGAGCTGTGCAAAAACTGCTACGGAGCGATGACGATTTTGTCCGGCATATTGAGCTCTTCTTGTCGGAAAACCTCCTGTCGGCCGTTCAGTCCAAGGTAAAGAGACTGATCGAAAGAGATTTGCTCGCACTGATGCCATGTTCGCCCACGGACAGCAGTGACGAGGGCTCCGAGTGTGAGGAAACTAAATCTCGGGGTTTCCTGAAATATCCCAGGCTTTGACTTTGGCCGTGACTTCAGCGGCCATATTCGCTCTCGCACCGATGATGTCCGAACTTATTACTCGCAACACCTTTTGTAAGCGCATGGCTCTTATGACTCTGACCCCGAGATGATAACAGCTTTGGCGGCCTTCACAATGCCTCTTGAGCTTGTCAAGTGGACGGAAGTCTGGCGAGAACTGAGGGGGTGGACAAGGGTGGCCAAGGGTGGCCAAGGTGACAGCGTTTTGCTCTAAGGGCGATTTGGGACTGGTTTGTGTACCCGCTAAGAGCTGGAGCATGGAGTTTTCATATTTTTCAAGCAAGGCAGCCGAGATTTTCTTGTGATGGTTGTACTTGCACTTCATCAGGGGAAAAAGGCGGGCGATTGCCACAGCTGAGTCGGTAGTGGTAATGAAAAGTGTATTCTACATAATTCTGGACTGGTGATAAGTGAGGGCTGCTCCGTGAATGAACCTGCTCAGGCGTAGAACCTCCAACTTGAGCACATCGCAGAATGGCCGTGATGATTCACTGACCAGTGCTTGCGCAAGATTCTTCCGCCAGCTGGCCACCAGCTGCACCTCAGGTTTGCAGCCGCTCGTGACTTGTATCCCCTAAGCTCATTTCATCGCCCGCCTCTAATTTTCACCTTTTCGCCTTTTCACCTTTTCACCTTTTTATCTTTTCACCATCTGCGCCTCACTTCCACAACTTCCTCGGGCCTCTCTCTTCCGCCAGTTCACCGTCTCTCAGACCTTGCTCTCGTGTGCCACACCTACACCGCCAATATGGACATGATATTCGCTGGAGGTCGCGACCAGGCACAGTCGCCATTCTTCAAGATGCTCAATGAAGACGTCCGGCGCCTCATCTACCTGGAACTCTGCGGTGGACGCTATTTACATATCAAATTCCGCAGAACATCTCCCTGGTTCCGCCAACAAGGCCATCCTGCCGGTCGCCGACCAGGTTGGCGGCATAGCGTCTGTCCAAGAAATGACACGGAGCCACGCCATCAGGTTGCGTCCGTCTTCCACAGGTGGTGTTTTCTCTCAACGAGTTTGCTTCGCACTTGCAAACGAGCGTAAGTCCC
Organism: Ilyonectria sp. MPI-CAGE-AT-0026; assembly: GCA_020744155.1. NCBI lineage: Eukaryota > Fungi > Ascomycota > Sordariomycetes > Hypocreales > Nectriaceae > Ilyonectria > Ilyonectria sp. MPI-CAGE-AT-0026. The sequence continues at coordinate 1,299,431 of JAGPNQ010000018.1, forward strand.
CCAACGTCGCTACAAACCCACAATCTTCACCGCACCAGGATTCTAACGTGACCTAAGTGCCGAGGAAGGCCTTCCAATGCTATATGGCACTAACTCGTTAGAATTCGATAGCTCGAGTGACCTACTTCACTTCAAAGCTCAGTTCGAGCCATGTTTCAAACTCATCAAACATTTAGATATTATTCTCAGCGTTGTCCGGGTTTCAATCGAACCCGGTTACTCTTTTCGGGAATTTGACACTCTACTCCATGTCATGACAGGATATGGCCACCGATCTTCAATCAATCTGCGGATCCGAATGTCCGACTCCATTGTTTGGTTCCACCACACCCCAATCACTACATTTTTGAAAAAGATTAAGGGTCTTCGCATTAAATCCGAAATTTTCTTGCCGAGCGATCTGAAAGCAGTGGCGGAGGAGTTACGCACTGAAGCCGAGTACCTGACGTTCAATATCCATTCGGCTTGGGATTTTTCCCTCCACCATATCATAGCTTCTGACTATGAGAACTACAGCGATGGAGGTTTTGACTCAAATGAATCGGATTGAGAACTCTCATATGATTCGGATTGAAGCAGCAAAGGCAGTGGCACCCAAGTACTTGCACAGGTTGTTCAGATGTTTGGACTTGGCGTAGGCTCATCTGGCCGAGGATTGCAGGAGGACACTGAAACAAGGTTTAAGGGTGCATGAAGCAAATATGAAGGAGGGTCATGGGTCTGGAGGATGCCTATTACGCTGTGGCATGGTTGCGGGGGGTCACTCTCGCCACATGCACGAAACCAACAGTTCTTGGTATCTATTGATTGCATGCTAGGGAAGTTCAAGACAGTGTACACACAAATTTCGCTTATTCTACCATCACCTCCCAAGTGTCTTGCAATAATTTGGTCCATGGTATTATATCCATCTACATACTACATGGCTATCCACATTATGCTGAGTAGAAGGATATGCTAGACCTCGGTCTTGCTGTTTACGTTGTCGATGATTCTCTTCCGAGCTGTGGCATGGACTTGAATATGTAAATAACATTGTGAGCGCATTGAATGACAATACTCGTCAAAAATGAATCTATGTGTACCCAGTAACCCAAAACCGTGTGAAACCGCATTGCCCCGACCGTACCTAATTCGCTATGCACCGTAAGTCATCGTAAACAGAACACCCAAAGCAACGCCCGTACAACCAGTAACCATAGTTCAAGCGGGAGCAAAAACAACTACTAAAACGACCTTGATGCCCTTATTTACCGCCCCTGCGGACCAGTTTCCTCACGATCAAGCTGCACTCGCTCGGGTCCTCGAAGACATGCCAAGCCTCTGGAGGTATGCCCTTGAAAGCCTTTTCGAAACGTTGGAGTTGGTTCTTCTCATCGATGCCGTAAGAGGAAATGTCGGTAGCCTTGCGGATCAGGATCATCTTGACCCAACCAGGCTTAGCCCGGTAGCTATATCTATGTTAGAATATGAAGGTAACAAGAGTGTAGTTGAACGTGGTAAAACTTACATCTCACCATAGGCCTCCGGATCCGACTGAGTGGAATCACCAATGAGAATCATCTTCCTTTCGGGCAGCCACGAGTAAATCTTCTTTATGCGATCAGTCTTGTACTCTTCCGTGGCCACGGTCAGGGCCGTGAGTAGACCAGCGACGCTCCGCCAGTTTGAGTCGCGCAGGATCATGGTACCAGGGGGGAAGTAGCGGGTGCGAAACTCGTGGAGCAGCGGGTATAGGTTGTAGGGAGAGGCAGAGAGGTAGAACCATGGGGTGTCGCGCGGGAGAAGGGACTTGAGGTCGGCGTAGAGCTCGGGCATACCCGGGACTGGTCTGGGTTTCTCAACAAATGTCTCGCGCAGGATGCCGAGGGGGTCGCTTGTGAGTGTGATCTTGATTGTATCGTCGATGTCTAATGCGACATATGTTAGCGATGGCTCGTTGAAGTCCAACAGGAAGAGAAGATACATACCCGAGATTATCGACCAACCCTCCGAACCGGCATAACATGTCTGCATCTGGAGGATCCCCTTGACGCTGCTAGGCACCTTGGCTGTCCCTTTGGCAAACGATCCCTTATGATGGCGCTTAACGGGCAGCACTTGGGAAGTGATTCCATTCATGCTTGTCGGGCCCAACTTGAGTTCCTTCCCTAGATGGTCCACCTTGAACACTCGCACAGTCTGGATGTCCCACAGGAACGGGATAAGGCGCTCCTCGATGGTGTCTCGCTCGTCAGCATCGTCGGCGAGCCCCAGCATCTTAGCGATACTCGACACGACATCTGCAAGGTGGTACTTCAGATCAGGCTCGAAGACAGCGGCAATAAACTCTGCCTCCCATTCGCCCTTCTCTGGGGACTTGTATGCGGTGTTGTCGAACAGCCAGACGACATCCTCGCCGTCGACTGGCTTCCCAAAGCGAGGAAAGCTGCCTATGCGAGACAGCCAGCCACTGAAGTTGAGGGACGACAGCGGGCGCTGCAGGGACGAGGTCTTGGGGTCGGGCAGGCTGGCCTCGACTTCTTCGAACTTCTTCTCTTTGCGGGTGCGCAACTGCATGGCGTTGGCGTCAGATGAAGGCTTTGGATCGGGGACTGCCATTGTGAAAGAAGGGAACGGCGTGCCGTGTGCCTGGGGTTGGGTATAGGTATTGGTGCGAGGTGCTGCCTGGAACAATGTCCTCGCGGCTGAGGACTCTGGATGGCGATGCCGGGGTCGCGTGGCCTGACGGGTTGTATGGCGGTTGTATCAGCGGTCTCGAGTCTCGTGCCCGTTAGGTGAGGTCAGGTCGGGGAGAGAGGCGGTTGTTATAGGTAAGTGTATAAAAGACAAGACAGCCCGTGTCGACGACATGGCGGGCGATAGGCTAATGTGCAACCGTGCAACCGCGGCGACCCCGCGCATCTGGAAAGAGCTGAAAAAGCCCTGCAGCAGCTGAATGGCTGAGGGACAACCTCGACAAGTCTTGGCTCCAGGGGACCTGTGACCTTCCGAGTTGGAGTTATGGGATTTGCGTCGGGGAAGTCAGAGTGTCGCACACCACATCGGACCAGGGGGCGTGACGTTGCTGCATGATGAGGGTCACGGACTGGAACAACCTAAACCAAACGCCCATATTCCTTCTGCGTCGCAGGTCGCATAAGGCCTCAACCCCGTGTCCGTCTCGTCGCGTCGCACCGATCCGCCTCCGCGGGTGGATCTCGAGCGACGGCTTTTGTTTCGGAAGGGAAGGCATCGACAAGTTCGACGAGAATGGTGCTGCACTTGACCGTCCCACGTCGCGACGATGCCGTCATCGCCAGCCCTAAGCCCGCTCAGGTGACCCGCTAACAGCGTTTAGGCTGCTGGCCGGTCACCTGCCAGCCTGCGCGGCGCTGTGCGGTAGTGCACGTTTGCCCTGTGAGGCGCCGGGATCATGAGCGACGGGCTGTGGACAGGCGCTATTGGACGCGCTACGGGACCCGCCCGCCCGAAGTTGGGTGTTAATTAGAGGGCGATCTCATCTCGGAAGCCGACGCCACAAAGCTTGGCGCAGGCAAGACGCGGTTGCGGACGGGGAGGGTGGTCGGCGCGCTGACGGGGCCGGCGGGTGAGGCCGGTGGCATCTCGAAAGAATTGAACGAAGCGGCATTCCCGTAAAGACTGGTCCTCGGGCCGCGTACCTTGCCGTCCGCCGTGTCTGAGAGTGGACCGGCCGAGTCTCTCTGACCAGGCTTATCTGATCCGCGTTCTCTCCTGATATCGCCGTATCTGGCAGTCAGAATCAACTGCCGGGGTTCTATTTTCGGCATCCAACCCCCAGCGAGCTAAGAACCAGGACCAGGAAACCCGTATTTGACTTTAAATATCCACAACTCGATTCATCATGCAGAATTGATCAAATCAACTCTGAGGGTAACAAAGTAGCTCTCTACGGCTACTGATATATCCTACACTCCCCATTCAACAAATAAAAGCATCCTCTATAAAACGCCTGTGTCGGTTCAAACCCACTTGATGCAACTCTGTATGCGTGCGTCCCTTGGTATACAACAAGAAATCCACAATTGTCCCAGACCCCAAACTCCCAAAATCATTTGGTTTTGCCGCAACATACCGCCCACGGTTCTAGTAGAACCAGCTGGACTTTGGTTGACGCACAAACAGGCTCTCCAGTACGGATTCCAGTACAGGCTTCGTCACCTCCACAATGGCTCGCTGGCCGATGGTGAAGGCATCATAAAATAGGTGGTCGTGTGGGATCGAGCACTCTTCCGTCACTTCGTCCATGTCGACGGACAAGTCCTCTGTTATGGCCCTAACGCAGGGGGTCCACACGTCCAGAAATCGCAACGAGTCGTTGGCAGACAGTGTTCCAAAGCCTTTGGAGTCCTTGACCGCAGCCCGCTGCATATCCTCCTCGGTCATTGCGTTTAGGATGGTCTTGGCCGGGTCGATTTGCAGACCGTTGCGGAGAGGATACGGTGCATAGATGATTCGCTCGTTTTTGGCCTCGGTGGCATTCAGAGCTTTGGATCGCATGGACGCCGGCAGGTAATCGAACAACGAGTGGGACTGATTGTTGTCACTCTCTTCACCCTCTTCGTTCCTCCTCTTTACCACATGCTCATCCGTCTCGTCGATTACGCCATCAGGCTTCTTGGTCCTCTTCTCCTTCCACCTCATGAGTCCCAAATCCATTGCTTGGTCCCAGTACCTGGTCAGCCACACGGCATTGCGGGTCTGTTCGGCTTGGGTGTTGGGAAAGGGAGGCGAGGGGCGACCGCGCCAGCCTGGGGTGAGGGTGATGTCAAAGAGCTTAGGGATCAGAACTCGGAAGTTCTCCAACTTGCGATCGTCGACGTCGGAAGCAGCGTTGGGTGCTGTCAGTTCCTGGACCTGGGACTCGGTGGCATTAGACCAGAAATCGGAAAAGGCAACCGAGTTGGGGTAAAGCGAGTGCTTGTACAGGTGCTCGATCTGGGCGAAGATGTGGGTGGTCATGGAGTCAATCAGATCCTCTGCCGTGCCGAGGGGGAGCGCAGCCATGTTCCAGATTTCCCAAGTACCAAAGGTGAAGATCCAGAGCGTTTCGTGTGGCACGGCGTCGGGTGGCGGCATGGCAAGGAACTGCTTGATCTGATCGGTCAAATCAGGCGTGCCAACCGGGACAGGGTACTGCTCGCCAATGAAGTCGTAATCAAGGGCAGGTTGGTCGGTGATGTTGGTTTCCCTGGTGATCTGGTTCAGGGCGCTGAGTTCGTGAGCATAGAGGGCGTGAGATGCCATTCCATGACTGGAGTCGCCTGTGGGAACAAGGGAAATATGCGATGTGCAGTTCATCTGGCCAGTGTGAGACAGTTGCTTGGGGATATTGTGAGTCAAAGGGCGGATATCTCTTACCTGCTTGCAAAGCTCCTCGGTCCAGGTTGTGCGCACATGGACTTGATCGGCAGCGCTGCCAGCTACATCGGGGGAACCAAAGACGACAATTCTGAGGTTGGACTGCTGTTCGGGCTCGGCTTTCCATGACAACATGTCCTTGTAGCCTATCAAGTTGCTACTGACGCCCATCCGTTCAGGCAACAGGCCAAAGAGAATGAAGATGGTGAGCAGAACGGCGCTAATCTGGAGGAGAACTCGGAAGCCGCCACGCCAAGCGCGGGTGGAACAAAAGACGAGGGTCCTCGCCAGCGAGTTGCCTCCATTACTGTGGTCCATTGAGGTGGGTGATTGCCACCCTGAGGTGATCATGATGCGGCGGAGGGGAAGTAAGTGAAGAAAAGATAAGAAATCGATGCCGATCGAGAAAGTGATGATGGGATTTTTCAATGAGAGGGCGAGAGGGCCTGATAGGTAGGTCACTGGGCTGGGTTGAGAGGTCGTTGTTGAACCAGTCCGACCGAAGGTGACAGAGAAGCGGTGGAGTGAAACAATATTGAAGCCAGGTTTGGCCCTTGGGAGATGACGTGGGCAGGAGTGACGCGCGGTGGACGGTTTAGAGTGGATGCCAAGCAAGGAGCCAAATGAGGAGCCGAAAAGGATAACGGATGGGGAAGAGGCGAAGGGCGGAGACAAGTGAGGAAAGAGAGTATCGGAGACGATCGGAGACCAGATGGAAAAGAGCGTCGGGATATGAAAACGAACAAATAAAAGAAAGACAAAGTTGGTCCAGCGGAGCGGGCTAGGAGAGAGAAGTTTGATCGAGACAGAAGCAGGTCCTGGAGGCTGCACGTCAGGAGAGGTCGCACATAACGTACGCGTAGCTTCATCAGTAGCGCATACGGAGTACAAGTTACAAGCTACAACAAGGCGAAAAAAGGGACAAGGCCGGGGCAATTACGCGGATCCCCAGCCATCGGCCTCCTAACGCACGGCAGAGGGATGAGGAGGGATGAGGCATGGGTCCAGGACGCCTCAGCTCCATCCGCCCCCCAGAGAGCCAAGCCGGCCAAGAGCCAACCATCATCCAGCGTACGGCGGGTTTGGGCATGTCCCACTTGCTTGCACTGAACTTCCTCAGTTCCCTGATCCCTGGGATGAGCATTGGAGGTGCCCTGTGCATGGAAGAGCCCACCTCCGGTCTCCGCTCTGATGCCTCTGTACGCGCAATCCACGGCTGGTGGTTGCAAAGGAGCAGAGGAGCCGCGTGCAAAATGCCCACTTCCCGGCCAGCGAGCACGCGACACCACGTCTCGCTGGGCTTTCTCTGCCTCGGGCTGTTTGAAAAACTGGATTGTTGCAATGTGCAATCTGCAATGCTGGCGCAGTTTCCAACGCAAGGCCCCCGGTCCTCCTTTTTCTCGGCAACACGGCCATTCCATGTCGCTTTGCAGTGACGCTTAGCGTCGTCAGCTGGTGGGCCGGGTTCTAGGTCCGCCATGGTGGTGCCGAATTGCGGTTGGCGGCGCCGCATCGCCGCATCGCCACCGAGTCGCCGCCACGCCTGCAACTGACAGGTTCGGTCCATTGTCATCGGGTCGAGTGCTCTGTGGCAGACCCTTTCCCTCCGATTGCCAACGCGCCAAGATGCCCTACAGGGATGCACCACATGGGCGGCTGCGGAGAAGGAGACGAATATATCCGGATTTAAGAGTCTCATCTTGAGCCGTCCAGAAACAGCTGTGAGGCACAAGACAGGTACCTCAACGCCTCTCTCTCTGAGTCCCTGACTTGGCCCCAGTACTGCAACTACTAACTTGGTCCGGTGCTACTGTTATTGATTTAGCTCCGAGACTATCAGCCTTGTTCGGACCGGGAGAAAAGTCGAGGCACAGATAGCCACCACTGTTGATAACTTCTGCCCCTGGGAGCCACGCCGTTGCGGCTCAGGTCACCTTTCTTTCATCCTCTTATTCCCGACACATCATGTACGTCAGCCCTGTATCAATTGACTGAGCCCGACTTGAAGCCCAATTCTGTCCCTTTGGTCTTCCCAATTTCGCTCTGTCTTGACCAACTCTCATATAATCCTTTCCCGGGTGAGTCGGATTAGTTGTGGCTTTTATTGGCGGTGGCTTTTGTTTACGATGCCGATATTCCGCTGCAATGCTGCTATAAAATGCGAAACTGGACGAGACTGGCCGTATGCGTCATGGCGTCCTCCAATCCCCTTCGATTTCCCCGCTACGTTGCCGTGTTAAGCGCTCTCTGGCCCGGCCGTGTAGCCGTTCAGGCGCCCATCGGCACCAAGAACGGCCTCTAATCATGGTTAATTCAAGAAATCCCAGCCGACGTGCCGACAAAGTACGGAGCAAGATCAATCAATTCATGGGTTGACTGGCCATCCACATGCCAGCAGCTACGCTTTGGTTCGTGCATCCAGACTCAAACCCAAGTGCAGCCACACATGCTCCCAACCAAACACACTCACAACTCTCTAACTTAGTTGGTAGTAATACCCCAGCCAAGCCAATGATACTCCCAACTCTGCGACGCCGCAACAGCACGTCGCCCCTCTGCAATCCAACCATGATTGGCATGTCCCTGCGACCTACCCTCCCAGTGCAGAGAAGGATGCACACGGTGATCTGAGCAACTCAGCCCTTTTTTGATATTGCACTACTACGCAGTAATGTAAACAAATAGCACCAAGCTTTGGGATGTGGATATTTTGTGGATCGGTCTGTGAATCTTAACCAAGGGAGTCTCTCCATGTCATTACATTACCTTCATGATTTTATCTAAAGAACCTCCCACCTTACCTTGTAGTTAATTCTAACTGATGCTTTTTGTATATCTGGCTCCGGCAGGTATCTTGGTCCACCCCGCAAAAAAGCGCACAGTGATCATCCTGATGGGGAGACATCAATGTGTGTCAGATTTTGGTGGCAACCCTCAGTCCTCTCAGCCCCGAATCAAGGCGGTTCGGTGTGATCGATGATGGAGACGCAGAGTAAACTACAACTGGTCGGTCATCACAAATTTGACCTTTGGGTGGGGGGGTCAGTAGTGATGAGGCCCTGAGCCTCAGCCTTATCTCGGTTCTTGGTCAAGAGGGTGAGGGAGAGGGAAGGGGGGACTGAGGACTCGGAGTCAATTCCAGTCCTAATAAGCCCTAGCAATATGGCCTTATTTCCACCAATTCATGCCTGCCTTCCACGACTGCGCTTGCTAAGAGAGGACATGCTAGGGGCTTCAGTGAGGACTCCTTTTTTCAATCACGTGGTGCCTGCTTTCGTTGGCCGATCCATATCAGCTGACAGCTCACTGGGAGTTCCCTCGACATCGTCGCCTTAGCATACTCCTTCCAGGCAGCACCCTTCGCCGGGCGGCGGTACCAAGGAATGCATGGCAGACCACTGGCATATTTTTAGGCCAATGATGGATGGTTTTCTGAGACAAAATACGGCTGCACCATCACAACAGCGGTCAAGCGTTGCCCTATCTGCAGTCTGCGGCTCGTGGTGTAGATTCTGTCTTAGACGGCGAGGAGGGGTCAAGCTCATCGTGAATAAGTCATGCGTGAGACCGTGAGGGAGGACGACCAGGGACATTCGTCAAGGGCAACGAAAGGGGACGAGAAACTCAATGCTTTAGCAGATTGTCCTACAGGACCCTGAAGAAGGAGGCCATTCATTGCAGCCAGTGAGAATAAGGTTGATCAACTCCCTCGAGTGGATTTGATGCTCTTTTGGTCATCGTCGTTGTCCTACCTGAGCCCCACGTAGTCCTGCTAAGACTGAGGGTCACGCCCCACCATCACAAGGCTGGTTCCATCCTCACCAGAGATCGAAGGGTCGCCAAAACTCAATCAGATCTGCCGGGGGAGACTTACTTTCTATTTCGGTAGAGATAAACATTGCAACAACATAAAGGAAGGCCAGATCGCCTTGTGCTGGTATCAGCCAAGCATTATCCATCCCGGTCGTGTTCCAGGTTTCCCAGTTTCTCACAGGTGCTATCAGGCAAGTAGCTCGCGCACGTGCTGCGAACCCCGGCACTTTCTACTTTGAAACGTCACGACGACCAGCCTCACCCAGCCCGTCCGAATCGATTCATCTTCCCGCAAACCACAAACGTCCCATGTACATGTCCCGACCCGTCAAAGTAGAGGATCGTCCGTCGCACCGCTCCCCCGGTGTCAGCAATTCGCGCGCCCGAGACTTTACCTGGAACAGCGACCTATCCGCAAGCACCGCCCCCGAATCCGTCCGCGCCTCTCTCACCCGAGCCGCCAGCGATGATGCGCGTGCGCCTACACTTTGAGTCATGACCGTGTCTGGATCGCTTCGCCCACCACAACATCGCCCACTGTCGAGTTTGCCCCACGCACCGCTCCCGTTCGATTCTGCTCCCCACCAGCCGCTGCGGCCCGTTGAGTCGCGGACCCGTCTTGGGCCGACCTAGCCCGGTATGCTGTCCCATCTGCGATTTCACCGGCGAGGGCATTCGAATCCTCCCTCGCCGCTTCCCGACCAGCATCCAACTTCTCCTCCCTCCTCGCTCCTCTCGCCCTATTCTCCAGACGCCTTCTCGCCCGACCTACGCCAGGCCTCCTCCAACCCCGTCGCTCAGGCGCCCACATTACCCCCCATCACCCGAGTTACGTCAGCCGAATCTGAACGGGAGCCTCGACGAGATGCCGATATGACGATCCAACCGGACCCTCGAGCGCCGCCGCCGCGGTCGCCATACAACAGCGAGTCCAGCTTCATAGGGGGCGTTGCCCTCAGGAAGTATCGGCGGGACATGGCAGCTCAATCCACTGACACCATAGACTCTGCCAGAGGGACTCCCCAGTCGACACTGGCCCCCGTCAATCCTCCTGCGCCCTCAAGGCCACCTCCTCAACCCGTGAGGAACAGCAAGCAGCCAGCGTCTTTCAGTACTCCTACCGATCTCCACAACTCAGCAGCCTCCCCAACGGGTCGTCGTCCTGCTGGCACCCGCCTCCATACCGAACTGCCAACACTTTCCACAACGAGCAGCAACAGCGACAACCCTAAGCCCAAAAAGGGACTGCCATTCCTAAAGAACCCCATGTCGACCTTATTGATGAGGAGGAAGAACAGCCAACAAGTCCCGAACCTTGTTCCTCTCCCGCTTAAAAACCGTCCAGAGGAGCCCATGTACGACCCTCGTATCAAAGGCACGCGTGTTCACGATTTCAGTGCGCCGAGACCCAAGAGAGTCATTCCCAGCACCAACAGGGATCCAGCCTACGCCCTCTCTCCATCCCAATCTGGCACCTTGCCTGAGCTGGAGAGGTTTCCAAATACAATAGCTTCCCCAGTCGAGAGTGGTCAGGCGTCTGCCACAAGCGAACGGAACCCAAGTAATGCCTCAGCGTCTGTGTACTCACAAGACTCGCTCAAACCCACCCTGAGCAACACATCTGATATGATGAATGGGACTGCAAATGCAATATTGTCCCCTCCTCAACATGCTCCTCCGGTGCCTCCAAAGAACGAGGGACCCATCTCGGTCCAGCCGAGGTCATCTCAGGCATCCCGTCTCATCGATGACGCCGGGTCAGTACACTCGAAATCATCTACGCGTGTCGGTCGTTCAAGAGGACCTTCTCTATCTGGTCTTGCAGGGAAAGACATACCATCTGCATTACCCCGTCACATGAAAAGTACATCTTCAAGATTCAGCTTCGATATGGTTGGCGCTGCAAAGCAAGAAAAGCTGCTCGAAGACAGGCACCGCCAGCGAGAGCTGGAAAAGCAGACAACTGAGCCCGACCCCCCGTCCAACCGAGATTCTCGATATGACGATTTTGACGAAGATGCATTTGACTATGATGCCATGATGGATGACGACGAATACCCCGAGGAAGAAATCAACATGGTAGGGGATGATATCGACTATCTCAACAGCAGTCTTGGAGGCGGTCTTGGAAGCGGTCTTGGAGGTGTTCTTGACGATGAGCTTGACCCTGACGACGACCAGGAGAATTTCTCAGGCTTTGTGTTCCAAAGATCCAATCCGACATCTAGTTTGACCAGCCCACTCAGCGCTGGATTCATCGCAACGCCACGGGATGCGGAAGGGAATGCTATCGGCTTCGCCATGAGCAAAAACAGCCCCGGACTTCCTAATTCTATATCGCCCAATCTCCTTTCGCCACATATGCTGCCAAATTCTGACCTACAGGCTGCTGGGTTAGGAATTCAAGGCCTCGACATTCCGGGACTAACCAATCTTGAGAGCGTCACTGCATTCCAGCAACATCAACAGCTCCCCACTACCAATGCGCCTCAGCCTGGGAGGGAGGATGACACCTATTACGACGATGAACTGATGAGATACGAAAACCAGGAGTTCGCTGAGGATCTCGCTGCCCCTCCAGAATGGGATGACACCCCTTTCGATGAGTCTATCTTTGACAACAACGACACTGACCAGTTTGGTCGGCCAATTGCAGGAGCATTTGCGCAGGCACAGGAGGATCGGCGTGCAGGTCAACAGGATGTCCAAAAGCGGGAATCTGATGACATAACGTCTCGGTTCTCTGCCCATTCTGACGTTTCTCAGTCAACTGCCCATACTTCACTAAGTGTCAACGGTCAAAAACCCGCCGACGATAAACAGCCTGAAGAAAGCACCCCATCGTTGCATTCGTCACAGAGCCCTGTTGCATCCAAGGGAGAAGAACTTGATGGTGATTCTGTGGCTGCCTACCAAGCTGCTCTCGCTGCTGCTGCAAACAAAGCTGCTCTCTCCGGCAAATTCCAACGCACCTCATCACCCCGGTTGGATGAGCCTCCTTCGTCCGAAATGGGACAATCACCAGACACACCTGACCATGGGACATCCTTTGAGGACGATATCTATGAGGATGACGGATACTCATACGAGAACATGGCCGATTTCGAACTCGATGACGATGCCATTATTGCAGAGGCAAATGCTAGTGCCTTGGCCAATGATTCGGATGGATGGTACGGCCAGGAATTTGGCTTTTACTCCGCGCCAGGTCAGCAGTACGGATCACACAATCCAAACCAGTCGGTCGAATACGAGTTTTCCAACGGCGGATTCTTTGGACCCAAGGGTGGTGTCGACCGATCGACCAGTGGTCGCATGGTGTCTCGGGAACCAAACCTTACGCCCATCACGGAACGGTCCGAATACTCTAACCGCAACTCAATGATGAGTCTCAACATGCCAGGCTTCAGCTCAGGGACCCCAATCCAGAGCCCCGGTCTTGCCCAGCTTGCCCTCTTGGGCTTGGGCGATCGCGGTGACGAGATGAGCCTATCAGCACTTCTTCGACTCCGGTCTAAGGCTTGGGGCAGCTCTCAAGTCAGCCTGGCTTCCAGCCAAGGTTCTCCCCGGTCAGAAAGGGGAGATGCTCCCAACTCACCATGGGGAGCCACATTCTCAAGCCCAACTAGCTACCACGCTCGGAAGAACTCGGTCCTGTCCACCGTCAGCCAGGACTCGGATGACAATTGCAGCGTATCAGGAAGTCCCACGTTGACGGGGGGGATTCCCGGTTTTACGCCCTCTTTACCACCCGTTCCGCCGTTAATGAGCCCTGGTGCTGAATCACCAGTGAATATGGGGGCTTCAACTTGGAACATGGCATCAAGCACGCCGTCTCAGTTGAATACAGTCGTTTCGCCGCTTACGGACTCGGTGGGTACGCCGTTTTCACCCTCCGCGATGAGCCCGCTCGAACGTCACAAGAGTTCTGACAGCTCGGGCTCCAACGGCCCTTCTCGACACGTCAAGTTGGGTCATCGGCACAACGCATCAGCTGATAGTATATCATACACAAAAGAGGAGGAGGATAGCGGGGCTACTCGTTGGGTCCTAGAACGACGTCGGACAGGCGAGGCAGGACAAGAGATTCTCGAGAGAGAAGTTGTCGAAGGCGGACGGATTTAGAGCATTCCCCTCCGCCAATGGATGAATCACGAATAATGGGAATCACAACATTACCCATACACCTTACACCGCAGGGAGGAGTTTGTGACTGGGACAGGATATTATATATACACTTTGGGATGTGAGTCGGAAGCGCTCAACTGCACCGGCTCCGGTACGCTTTTTTTCTAGACGGGCAGCTCTTGAGGGCAAACTTGTGTTGAAAAGTTTTGTTTGGTGTTTGGGAACATACCTAGGGATTCTTGGATAAATGGAGGAGTGGCGATGGTCACAGTTCATTCTTCAAGCCTGTAGCAGGAGCTCGGGGGCTGTGAATATTTGACGAGGTTCGGATAATGAGGACCATTGATACCATAAAACACTTGAATTTCTTCCGCATCTTCAATTTCCAGGAGCCATGTTGTGAAGATCTAAGTGTGAGTTGGCAGGGAGAACGAAGGAGCAACCGTCATAGTTACTCTTTGCGCATCGACAACGTTCAGGGGCCATCCACATCCCTACACTCATGCGTCATACCTTCACAACGGGGAGGACTCAGTGCACCTGCTATTCGGGATCAAGTAGGCAATGGTCATTTGTCCCTCCAGAGAAAGGGGCCATCGCAACTCTCTTCAACCACCGTGACAGCGTCGTCTTGGAACAACTTTGGAACACGCACCTTTCTTTGACTTCTCTTTGGTCACATCTTCGGATGTCTTTTGCTCCAAGTGTGAAAACTATCCTCACCATGCACACTCGTTTTCTTTTGCTGGCCGCGGCCTCGTTAATGGGCGCTTGCCTCGTCTCTGCCGACAGGCCCTTTTTCAACGACCTCAACGGCTTCAATCAAGGACTACTAGGCCGGTTCCCCAATCAAACATTCCGCTCCACTGATATAATTGCACCGCTGTTCCAGGTCAACACTTTCCGCCCAGATCTCGTCGATGAGGCTGGTTACATCTTCTTAACAATTGAATTTGACGGTAGAGGGGGCCCAGCGATATTCTCCAGCAAGGACCTGAGCCTCGTCTACGCTGACCTCAACTATGCCCGGAGCTTCGACGCCCGCGCCCAAGATCGGGATGGTATCACACACCTCACCTTTATCGAAAACGGTGACTGTCACGTCTTCAACGATTCTTACCAGAAGCAATTTTCGGTTACAGCCAAGGGCCTCGGTCGCACTACCAGGGCCGATCTCCACGAGTTTCAGTTCACTGGCCAAGGAACCGCCATCATGTCGGTGTACCAAGACATCAAATACAATATGACTGCTGTAGGCGGCGATGACAACGGTCTCTTAACCGATGCGGTATTTGAAGAGGTCGAACTCGAAAACAACCAGGTCCTCAATCTGTGGAGAGCTTCGAACCATTTCAACCTCAGCGATACGTACGTCAAGTATGGCCCTGACAAGGGTTTCATGGACTCGGACGGCTTCGATTGGTTTCACATCGACAGTATTTACAAAGTAAGGCTCCCTTCCGCTGCTGCAGGTGGATCATTCTCTTACTTGTTTGAACAGTCGAGGTACGGCGACTACCTCATATCATCCCGAGCCCTGTCGATGATTGCTCTTCTTAATGCTGAGAGCGGCAATCCGAAATGGATTCTTGGGGGTAAGCACAACCAGTTCAAGGACCTCAGTGGTGGCAATGCGACCAAGTTTGCAAATCAGCACAACGCGCGGTTCGTCCAGCGAAACGAGAGCCAGGTCAGTTTCTTCGACAACCACGTCCTAGAGACTGGGCCATGCAACCACACAAACTGCTCCCGAGGAGTGGTAGTGGAACTCGACTACGACGCCATGACGGCTCAGCTCTTGGGGGAATTTCGCCACCCGCAAAAGGTTTCTTCTGGGTCTCAGGGCAGTGTCCAGGCGTTGAAGAATGGCAACTTCCTCGTAGGATGGGGTTTGAACCCCGGGTTCACGGAACACTTCCCCAACGGAACGGTGGTGATGGATGTGCAGCGAGGCGCCTTTCCAAATGTTGCTGGAGTCGAGCCAGGCGCTGACATGACGGTGTACCGGGCCTGGAAAATGAATTGGGTTGGCCGGCCTCAATGGGGTCCTGATATCGCATCGGTATCGCAACACAATATGACGGCCAATGCCACCATCTACGTCTCTTGGAATGGTAACACCGAGGTTGATAGATGGGAAGTGGTATGTCCTAACATGGTGTGAGGACAAATACTTGACACTAACGCTCCATCGCAGTATGTCGGCAACGACCCAATGAACATCACCCTCTCTCATGAACGAGTGGGCAACTCAACCCGCATGGGATTCGAAACCATGATAGTTCTTGATGGGAAGCATATTCCAAGATACGCCAGAGCAGCGGCCTTCGATAAACATGGGGAAGTGCAGGGACTAACGGCCTCGGTTGACATCGTGAGCGGCAAGATCCTTGGAAAGAGCAGCAGTATTTGGAGGTTGACCACTGATACGGACGAGGATAATAGGGAGGGCGACTTTGACGGGCATGGCTACGAAGACGAAGAAGACGCGGCAACACATCCCAGTATGTCGTTGACTTCAGTCGTAGCGCTGTTGGTGATCATGGGGCATATGTTATAGGGTAAGGGAGGCCAGAGCAACCTATAAAATTTGGCACTAATGATTCGCAAAACCGGGTTATTGTTCGGATGGAGTAATGGGTTTCTTATTTTATGTAAATAGGGCTGTTCTCTGAAATATATTGTTGCAAGTCTCCAAGCTTGAGCTGCGTATGTGAGGCATCGAATTGTGTTTCCCCAGCTTATTGACTTGAGGTCAGGATGGTCCAAAGGCTGACTAAGCCTTCATCATTCTCATCGGACCGTCGGCTCGCCACTTTCATCTTCACCACCAGCTTCAGGACTCGGGGCTGATCTCCACTTTCGGCTTTTTGCCTCCCCTTTACATAAAACTATAGTGGAGGATCGAATTATGGCGCTGCATCTGGCGAGAACGTCGTTTGTTTGCCGGCGTTGTCTTCAGGGGACTCACCAGACCAGAGTGCTCCCGGTTGTCCACTACTCATCACAGCCCTCACAGGCAGGTAAAGAGCAGAGCGGAAGCAAAAAAGCAGAGGAGCGGAAACCAAAGGATGGAAAATCGACTGCTGTGAAGGAACCGGGGCCATTGGCCCGTCGACTGGAGGAAGCTACAGAGGAGGCCCTTTTCACAGGAGGGAGAGCTGGGCGGCGTGCCATCGAGGACGCGGGATTTTCAAAGGAACTCAAGGAGAAGCTACTAAGCAAGATTGCGGACGCCAATTTCAGGACGCAATACTCCGGGGCTTTCACCGAGGCGGACATGCCAGCGGCCGCGGGAGAGGGCACACGACACATAGCCACCGGACAACCATGGACTGGCCAGGAACCAATAGGGGATGGAGTTCTACGGATGTTGGACGACGCCAAGAAGCCCCTAGGGCCAGGCCTGCGAAGCAAGTTCCAGCCGCCACCTGTGGACATGCGGTTACAGAGGGGACCTTCTAAGTCAGCCGGAGAGAAGGTGGCCACGGCGAGGGATCGAGCGTCGACGTACACGGGCATGGACATGAAGAGCAAGAATGGACTGACTGAGGAGGAGAGGGAGAGGTACCGAAAGGAGCTTAAGGAGCGGTTCGAGCCTGGATTCCGGGCGATGCCCAACACAATATCCGGGCTTGCTGGGCTGGCCAACGAGCGGATCGAGAACGCCATAGCTCGAGGCCAGTTTAAGAATATCCCGCGGGGCCCTGGCATTGAGCGAGACGCACGGGCAGACAACCCATTCATTGACACGACGGAATACATTATGAACAAGATGATCCAACGTCAGGACCTAGTGCCGCCATGGATCGAAAAGCAACAAGAGCTGGTCAAGGCCGTGAGAGTGTTCAGGGCGAGACTACGATACGACTGGAAGAGGCACGCAGCAAGAATGATAGCGTTAAAGGGGGGCTCTTTGTTGGACCAGATGCGGAGGGCAGAAGCATATGCAGCAGCAGAGCAAGTACATAACCCAAGGGGGCGGAGCCAGAAGAAGGAGCAGGCGACGACGAGTACGCCGGTGGTATCCGACACAACGGAGGAGTCAAATAAGAATAAAGCACGGCAAACGAGTAGCTCAGCGGCGAGCGAGAACGAGGCCCCAGCTTTATTGGAGGCATCGACAACGCCCGCATCGAATCCGGGGATTGCATCGGAACGTCCCCCACCGCCTTTCCGGGACCCGGCGTGGGAACAGGCGGAGAAATCATACTTGGGACTGGCGGTCGAGGAGCTCAACCGGCTGACGCGGAGCTACAACCTGATGGCGCCAGACCTGGCCAAGAAGGGGTACTTCTCACTGGACCGAGAGCTGCGGGCGTGCTTCGCGGACGTGGCGCCTGAGGTAGCAAAGGAGATTCAGGTGCGGGCGCTAGGGGGAACTGTGCGGAGCCGTGGGCTGCGGGGGGGCCTTGAGGGGAGGGATGGGGATGGGGATGGGGACTCGATTGGGGGGAGTGGAGGCATTCTGGAGCGCATGTCTGGGGGGAAGAGGACTCAAGTGCATGTAGAGGCGGAGAAAAAGGCGTATGGGCTGAAAGAGTGGTGGAATGATGTGTGGAAGAAGGATTAGCAAGTGGTTAATGTCTTCCGGGGGTTGGGTTGTACTATAGCTGTGTTCGTAGTATGGTGTTGATATGATCTTCCAGATATGTGTAGTTTGTTGATGGGCATCACTGTCATATATCACATACCGCAACTGACTGGGCGGCCCTGTCTGTCATGTTGCAACGCAGATTCTTCCCCAGCATTACCCGTTCTCTGGGGAAAATCTCTGGGGACATGCTGGCCTGCTCTTACACCCATTCGTCCGACGGATGCCGAGACGCTGCTTGGTCCACGTGCTCATCCTACGCGAACCCAACAAACGAGAGAATGTCATTAATCAGAAGAAGGAAAGAGGGAATCAGGGATTGGATGATTCGGGGGGGGCGCTTGTCAGGGAGGGAGGAGAACCCATCGCCAGCCGTCGGAGAGAAGGCCGTAGATATAGTGTGCTGTGTCAGACGTGGTAGTGCCAAATCAGCTGACACCATGCCAGAAAGGGCTTCACTTCCTCACCCTCGGTGCTGTTTTTTTGGCCGGTGGTGTCCTCGTGATGGCCTGGAACGACGGTAGAATCAGGAACCCTTGCTGCGAGTGACGGCTAACGGGTGGTTTGAGTCCTTTGGGATAAGTCCTCTGCCACGATCCCCGGCCGAGTGAGTTGCCGTTGACGCTGGGGACTTGGGGTTTTCGATGTGGTCCCCGGTGAGTTCCCCGGTGTTTTCCCCGGTTCTACCCTCCAAAACTCCCCACCTCCCATCTCCACCTGCGTGCTGGAGCTGAGCTAACCTCCACTCGCTCTCCTCCTCCGCCTTTTTTCTTCCGGGCTGGTCCTCCCTGGTTCCCCCAGACCACTCTCGTGTAAGTTTTTTTCTTTCTTTCACGGAGTACCCCGCGCGGAGAAGGATGGTTGGCTGGTTTCCCCGGTCGCAGCCTGGCAGGGCGGGGGCCTTGGTCTAATTAGTTGCTTGGCCTGGCTAGGTGTGAGTGGCCGGCTGCGATATCGTTACTGCGTAGTACTTCTTGCATGCAATTGTTTTTTAGACTACGGCTGCCTTGCCGGGGCACAAGCTGAAGGGATTAATCGAGGAAGCACACTAGCGGTTAATTAGTGAGCAGATATTCCGTCATGAAAAGACGGCACAGTGGGATGCAGACACATTTCAGGTCGGAAAACTTCCGATGGTCCTGGCCCGATTTGTGTGATTGTTAGTCCACAATATGTCGTCGCGGCGAGGGCACGTAACAGGGGATACCCCAACCCTGGGTCGCGTTCAGAAACATGCCATTGTACGTGTGTATCGGAATTTTGGGTTGCAATTCCATTTCCACGACCCTGTCCTGTAATCCCGGGGTGGAGTTTTCGGGTCTGGCCTACGTAGTGTTGACTACGCTTAGTACATAGCGTTGGGAGGCAGTGGTCTTTAACATGGCTTCAGATAGCGACAGACGATATGCCGTCCCCGGTCCCTCGGATTCTGTCAAGACCCGAGTCGACAGGCCGCGATTTTTTGGCTTTTCGGGGGGACTAGAATAGCGTGTTAGAAGAGGGCAAATAGCGTCCAATAACAACCGAGGCAAACCGGAGCAGCGAGTAAGGGATTTGCCATGCCACCGTTGAAGCCGTTTGAAGCGTCGTCGTCGTTGATCGGGCTTCTCGCCGGGTGGCGTCCCCCCCTCAGGCACGCCGAGCAAGCCACTAAGAATGGATCAAGATTGATCGAGGCGCCTTCCTCGCACCTTTCTTTTTCGCTGCTGGTCTGCAGGTGGTGTGGGCAAGCGCAGCGGCAGAGCCGCAACCTAATACCAATCCACTTCAAACTCCAACAAGCCGGTCCCCCAAGTTTTCTCTCCAACGTCGGGGGAGGGTCCTGGTGGGGAGACGGAGGGGGAAGCGGAAGCGGGAGACGGTCTGTGTTTTCATACACTTCAACCATCTCAGGTGGGATGCAACGGCGATGATCTGCACCGTTGATGCCATTCTGCGTCTCATCCATGCTCCCTCTCGCGCTGCCTCCCCCGTCCCTTGGCAAGACGAAGAGGGTGGTGAGGTGGTAACAGAGTGTAAAGTTACTCTCCCCTCCAAGACGCATCTCCACTCTGCGTCCCAGTCCAGGAAGGTCTACAGTCTTGTTAGCGGCCTAGTGCGCAATTTCCCCACATGGCCCGGGAGGCATTCCATCCTCGGCCATGCGAGACGCACGCGGAGAGTCATGAATTCGTTTCGAAGCCACCCAATCACCGCGCGGCCATCACTCATCCTCCGCTCCATCACCCATCCTTCGGCCATGGCACAAACACCAGGCCCATCAATGCTACCCCGGTTCCCCCAGCCTGTTCATCCATGTCGCCCTGGCCGGCCCTGGCCCAAACTGGGGTTAGCAGCAACCCGTCGTCCAACCCCCCGTCGTTGACGCCCTTCCCCCGCGCGCCCGAACTAGACCCCCTACGGCTATCAAATGGCGTTTCTCTGAGAATGGCTCAGGTGTGGTCGCCGCTGCTACTGTCCCGTCGAAATCCCCGTCTTGGTCGTCGCCAGAAGCACACTAACGGGAGTCTGGTCAGTGCCCAGCATGGCATACGCCCGAGCCATGTCTCGTTCTCGTTCGCGCCGCCGACTATCAGAATGTCTCCCCTTCTCGGCTCCCCGTTCACTCCCCCCCCCACACTGCCGGCTCGTCCAAGCAGTTGCCGAAGTTGGGGTCGTTGGATAAGTATAAAGCAACCGCCCCGGATCCCCATCTTCGCCGTTTTCCTCCCCCTTCCCTACCCCTCACACTCTTCTCTCATCTTCACCTACAACCCTCTCAATCCCCTTGGGAATCTCGCTGCAGTCTGCAATTCACTTGCTGCTGCCGCCCTGATCCCTTTGCTGCGTGTGCTTTCAGTAGTACACTGCAAAAAGTCTGCTCCTTTTCGGCATCCCCGTTGAGAGCGACTGTGTGACGTCCGTCGAGTGGGGACAATTAGACCGAGAAAACCCCACACCAGCCCGAGTCACAATTCTCCAATCTCCATCCTCCACCATCCTCCTGAATCTCATCAGGCCCAATTGCACTCTCACTCACTCCTAATCCGCTGCAAAACCGCCATCATGGCCGACGACGACAAGGTCTCGCCGGCTGCCGCTGCCGCTGCCACCTCTGACCTCAAGGCCACCGACTCAGCTGGCTTCGATGGCTCCGATCCTAGCAAGACCCACGCGACCATCATCGAGCATGCCAAGGCTGCTGCCGATAAGGAGCACAACATGACCCTCATGCAGGGTATCCGCCTCTATCCCAAGGCCATCTTCTGGAGCTTCCTCATCTCCACGTGCATTGTCATGGAGGGCTTCGACATCAGCTTGGTCAACAACTTCTGTGCGTTTCGCCACTCCAATCTCCCTATTGCTGTGGGTCTACTAACACTGGGCAATTAGACGCGTTCCCCCAGTTCAACAAGAAATATGGTGAACTAACTGCTGATGGCACTTATGAGATTCCCGCCCCCTGGCAGGCTGGTCTGAGCAACGTAGGTTCTTGGATAGAAATCCACACACAAGACAAACACTAACCTCTAGTAGGGTGCCAACTGTGGTTCCATTATCGGTCTCTTCATCAACGGCTGGATCTCCGAACGCTTCGGTTACCGTTACACTATCATAGGCTGCCTCATCTGGTTGACTGGCTGCATCACCATCTTCTTCACTGCTCAGAATGTCCAGGCCCTGCTCGCCGCTGAGATTCTCTGCGGTGTCCCGTGGGGTATCTTCCAGACCATCACCATCACCTACGCCTCAGAGGTCTGCCCCGTCGCCCTCCGTGGTTACCTCACCACCTATGTCAACTTCTGCTGGGGTGTCGGCCAGGAGATTGGTATCGGAATCATCTACGCCATGCTGGACCGTGAGGATGAGTGGGCCTACCGAATTCCCTACGCCCTCCAGTGGATCTGGCCCCTTCCTCTCGCCATTGGCATCTACTTCGCTCCCGAGTCTCCTTGGTGGTTGGTGCGTAAGGGCCGCCTGGATGAGGCCAAGCAGTCCCTAGTTCGCCTAACCAGCGTCGACCGTGAGACCGACTTTGACGCCGATGAGACCATTGCCATGATGGTTCACACCACCGCCCTCGAAGAGAAGATCACCGCCGGTGCTTCGTACTGGGATTGCTTCAAGGGTGTCGACCGCCGCCGAACTGAGATTGTGTGCATGGTTTGGGCCATTCAGAACCTCAGCGGCAACTCCTTCTCCAACTATTCCACCTATTTCCTCAAGCAGGCCGGTCTTTCTGAGAACAAGTCGTATGCTTTCGCTCTTGGCCAGTACGCCATCAACATGGTCGGTGTTTTCGGTGCCTGGGGTCTGATGACTCTTGGCCTCGGTCGTCGAACTCTGTACATTTACGGTCTCTGCGGTCTCTGCACCATGCTCTTCATCCTCGGTTTCCTGGGTCTGGTGCCCGACACTCACCGTGAGCAGGCTGCGCTCGCTACTGGCAGCATCATGATCGGATGGGCCCTCGTTTACCAACTGACCGTCGGTACCGTCGCCTACTCGCTCGTTGGAGAGATGTCGTCTCGTCGTCTGCAGATCAAGACTGTTGTGCTCGGCCGTAACCTTTAGTAAGTTGACCCATCCCCTATGCCCTACGTCCTGGCTCGTTTTAGTTCATATTGCTAACACGCCTCACAGCAACGTCGTCGGTATTATCAACGGTGTTCTTACCCCGTACATGCTCAACCCCACGGCTTGGAACTGGAGCAACTTCACTGGATTCTTTTGGGTAAGCACATACTCCAATTCCCAGCAACTGCACGTATGTGCAAGAAAAGAGAACGTAAATACTAACCAGGTCAATGTAGGGTGGTATTGCCTTCTGCTGCATCGTGTACACCTACTTCCGACTTCCCGAGCCCAACGGCCGAACCTTCGCCGAGCTCGACGTCCTGTTTGAGCGACGCATCAGCGCACGCAAGTTTGCCGAGACCGAGGTCAACGTGTTCCACGAGTCGGTTGAGGAGAAGGTCATGGACGAGTATGAGAAAGTTGGCGTCACGACTTTGGAGAAGACACAGGGCACTGCGTAAATATTGGACGGTCCAACGAGACCTGGGTTCGCAAGGAAGCGAGGAATACCCTCTGCATAGGCGTTGAATGATGGGGTACGACACGATCGATGCACTCGGGGTTACATCATGGCGATATCTCGGATCTTACTCGGGATTGATGAGTGGTCACGTGGTCGCACGCATCCCAATCAACAACGCTGTACGCTGTACATATGTACGATGATGGAGGGTAGTTAATTAAATATGATGATGATAAAGAGATATTTACTACACCATATCGCCGATGCCATGTGCATGCTGCATCATGTGTGACCCCCACAGCAGGCCTTCGCTAAGCCACGCAATCTCGAGTCGCGCATCCAACAAGCGCGGCATGTTCGCCAGGGCGCCTGATCGGATTTACGAAAAAGCTTCCACTGCTGAGGCTTACATATAGCACGGATTCTACGTTCGCCGTTCCACAGGACCGGGCCGGTCAGGGGAAGGGACGGGACCGGCAGGAGCGCGGCGGACTTGGAGGCGTTCCAGGGGTGGGCGGTCTGATGGGTGCCAGCGGCGGAAAGGCTGAGACAAGGGCCAGATGATGCAAGACGAGGGCGCTAACGAGGCTTGGTCGCGGTAGCGGAAGAGGATGATTTTGGGCTCCAGTTTGGCTGGAGAAGCGGAGGAGGAGCCAAGAGGGTCCAGCTTTGGAGGTTGAAGACGGGTGACCTGGGGTCCGGCGCTTCCCGGAGCAGACCGGAGGTGGTGTGAAGAATCAAGTGAGAGGAAGAAGAAAAGAGAATGGATCGGGATTTACACTCCGGTGGGAGTGGAAGTGGAAGTGGAAGCGGACACGAGAGTGGAAAGGTCAGTGCAGATGGAAGAGGATCGATGAGAATTATGGTGTGTTGTGAATATAGAACCAGGAGGAGAAGATGGGGATTGGCGCGGGAATTGATGGTCATGACAGATCTGGTTTGTCCTTCCCCATTGTCTCCAGCCACGACTCAGTGCCGGCCGATACTCGCACTGACGGCTGTTTCGATCAAACGGGACGGGTGCCTGAAACGCAGCCTTGATCGGGGTGATCGGGGAATGTGCGGCACTTGTACGGACGCCTTGACGTAGACAACGGTATTTGACAGGGCATTTAACAGGGCATTTGGACTGCAAGCATCTAAGCACACGAAGCACATCGTAATGCACTGGACAAAAGGAACCCCTCCAAGGTGGATGGAAGGAGAGCACTCGGCCGGCCGGCCGCCTCAGGCGCGCCACTCAGCGGCCCTGCTCCAGCATAGAGCGGTTAGAACTGACGTTCTGAGTCTGGCTGCGGACCTCAGTCGTCACGGCGTCTTTCTTTTTTTTTTGTCCGTTTTTTTTTGTGCAGCGACCAGCGCCGATGTCCGGGGTAGCCCCACTAAAATTTCCCTCCTGCCCGCCGTCAACTCCTCCTGCCACCCGTCAACCGCGCACCCTTGCGGGTGGTGAGTCCTGACTGGGGAAAAAAAGCGAAGGAGCGGCCTGCGCTGTATCCCACGCTGTATCCCGCGCCCTTTGCCCACGCTGGGAATTGGCGGTTCCCGCTGGCGCAAACCCTGGCACCCTGGGGGCCACATGCTTTTTGGTGCATGCCGCGCTGGGGGGTGGGGTCCCGTTCAAGAGGGCCTCGCACCACATGCCGCCCTCTGGTTGGTCGCAGCTCCCTGCCCTGGTTTCCGTGCAGCTCCGATCGCCCAGATGTCCGACGCTGGAGCGCCAGCCCGCAGGGAAGGAAGCACTGGCTGTGTGGGCAAGTGTGGGCAAGTGAGCACAGTGACCACACTCTGTTGCTCACCTCCGCGCATCGCATTGCCTCACAGCCCTCACCTTACCCACCTTCCCACCTTCCCGTCTGCTGCCACTACCACCACCACCACCACCTCCCTCCTCCTTCTTCTTCTCCTCCCCTCCCTCTCCCCTTCTTCCTTCCCTTCTCTTCCTCCCCATCCACCTCGCTCACCACCAGAATCATCTCCTCTCCCTCACAATGCTGTCCACCCTCCGAGTCGCCAGCCGCCAGGCTGCCTTCCGCCCCGCCCAGCTCAGCGTCATCCGCGCTGCTTCTACTTGGGCCAACGTTGCCCAGGGCCCTCCTGTATGAAGCTCCCCCGTGCCAATTGAGCACCTCCTTCTTCGTGCAGTGCTAACCTCTTCACAGGATGTAAGTCCATCTACTTGTCCACGAGCTTCACGCGAGCTACGTAACTGATCAACTGGCTGTTTTTCTCGACTACAGGCCATTCTGGGTACGTCTCATACCAATTGTCTTTTCCTCCGTTCCCCCGATCCAACGAGTGGAGGAGAAACAAAACACCTCATTTCACCGACATCGACACTAACCCCTCGTCTACAGGTATCACCGAAGCCTTCAAGGCCGACAAGTTCGAGAAGAAGATCAACCTGGGTATGTCCGCCCCCTCCGCTACCTCATGCCATGCTCGCCGTTGCCCGTCCACGACATCATGACATGAGTCAACCCCGGCTCCCTTGCTCCACTCATGATCTGACTCTCCTGACCCACAGGTGTCGGTGCCTACCGTGACGATGCTGGCAAGCCCTACGTCCTCCCCTCCGTCCGCGAGGCCGAGCAGAAGGTTGTCGACAGCAAGCTGAACAAGGAGTACGCTGGCATCACCGGTGTCCCCGAGTTCGCCCCCGCTGCCGCCAAGCTCGCCTACGGTGACAGCGTCTCCCTCGACCGTGTCGCCATCACCCAGACCATCTCCGGCACTGGTGCCCTCCGCATCGGCGCTGCCTTCCTCGCCAAGTTCTTCCCCGGCGAGAAGAAGATCTACATCCCCAGCCCTTCGTGGGCTAACCACAAGGCCGTCTTCAGCCATGCCGGTCTCGAGGTTGAGCAGTACAGCTACTACGACAAGAAGACCATTGGCCTCGACTTCGAGGGCCTCATCGCCGACGTCAAGGCCGCCCCCAACGGCAGCGTCTTCCTCTGGCACGCCTGCGCCCACAACCCTACTGGCGTTGACCCCACCCCTGAGCAGTGGAGGCAGATCTCCGATGTTGTCAAGGAGAAGGGCCACTTCTCCTTCTTCGACATGGCCTACCAGGGCTTCGCCAGTGGTAACACTGATAAGGATGCCTTTGCCGTCCGTCACTTCGTGAAGGAGGGCCACAACATTGCCCTCTGCCAGTCTTTCGCCAAGAACATGGTGAGTCGCATTCGCACCCTGAGCCTTATGCATCTCAATGACTAACTGAATCTCCAGGGTCTCTACGGCGAGCGTATTGGTGCCTTCTCTTTCGTCTGCGAGGATGCCGCTGAGAAGAAGCGCGTCGACTCCCAGCTCAAGATCATCATCCGCCCCCTGTACTCCAACCCCCCCATCCACGGTGCCCGCATCGCTTCTGAGATCCTCAACGACCCCACTCTGTACAAGCAGTGGCTCGGCGAGGTCAAGGAGATGGCCGACCGCATCATCACCATGCGCGCCCTCCTCAAGGACAATCTCGAGAAGCTCGGCTCCAAGCAGGACTGGTCTCACATCACCAGCCAGATTGGCATGTTCGCCTACACTGGCCTCTCCCCTGAGGAGATGGACCGTCTCGCCCAGGAGTTTTCCGTCTACGCCACCAAGGACGGACGTATCTCCGTTGCCGGTATCACCTCCGACAACGTCGGCCGCCTGGCCGAGGCCATCTACGCCGTCCGGGGTTAAGTGGTGTCGAGGCAGATTAGTGAGTGCACGGGTACCGGAGTGGCCCTGGCGGTTCGAATGATGTCGTTTTTGGTTCTCCTCCAGGATAGGTAGATCGGAACAGCTTCGCAGGAATCTAATGAACCAGGAGTGTTGGTCTGGGATGGACTGCAAATACCCAAGTCTCGGGTCTGGGTCGGAAGCAAATTCTTGGCTTAGAAAGAACAGAGACAACCCCCAAAATCAAATGTACGATGATATGAATTATAAACATGTGTCTTCAATGCGTCTGAATCTGCTCTGGCGATGTGATTAGAAGGGTATAAGTCGTAGACAACAACACTTCGCCAAGCGTATGTACAAAAACCTCTGGTATTACCGTCACATCTCCGTCATATCCTGTCATGTCTCGTATAAATACCCCAAGACTGTTGTTTGCACTGCTATTTAGCTGTGATGCAGCCGCTCGAGGTCACCCCTGACGTCGTCCATTTGTCGTCCCATGTCGCGATATACGCGGGACATCTCCTTCATCATCTTCTGCTTGCCCTCACCGCCGTCGACACCAACGCCGTACTCTGATAGCTCGGCCTTGAGCCCGCGAATGCGCTCCTCGCTGCGAATCCGCGCATCTCGGAGGTGTGTAGCGTAGTTCTTAAGCGCAGCCAGAGCCTCAGGGGTGTAGACATCGCGGCGGACAGCGGCCACGGCGAGGGCGGCATCTGCATCGTGTCGCTGAGCCTGTAGGCTGACCTCTGCGGCGCGGAGCTCGAGGCTACGAGCAACGACGCCATGCTTGACCTCGAGGGCGCGGACGAGGTGGGCCAGCGCCTGTGTGGATGCGTGGAGAACCGTGGTCAGGGCGGTGAGGCTGCGGAGGCGGTCGGCAACGAGGGCGGACTGGGCAGCGGCAAGGTCGGTGCGGAGAGTAGCCAGGGTCTGCGGGAGGGCGGCAATGTGTCGGTGGAGGTAGGATGGGTTTGTAGAGGGGTGGGCGATTCGAGCGAGACTGAGGGCGGAGGAGCGCAGAGAAGAGGCGAGGAGGGGCGCCAGAGCTGGGAGGAGGGATTCGATATCGGACAGGGGCGGGTGGGCAAAGAGAAGCTCGAGGGAGGCTTGCGGGAGCGGCGGGGAGTCGGGGTTCAGCAGCGGCGGGAGAATTAGGAGCAGGTCGACGAGGGGCTCGGAGAGGCTCGATTGTTGCTGCTGCGCGGGTGGCTGTGATGGCTGTTGTTGGTGTTGAGGCCGGAGCCGTGATGTCCTTGGCGCCGAGGCTGGGTCTGCGGGAGTAGCCGTGGCAATGGCGCGGGCGAGGATGTGGTTTTTGGCAGCTGCTAGCCGACGACGGTCGAGTTCCTAGACGCCGAGAAGTCGCATGTCAGTCGAGCTATCCGTCGTCATGATAGCGAGCCATTGTTAGCCGCGGCTGTCTGCGAACCCACCTCGCGAACCGCAGCCCGCTCCTTCGCCGCGGGGTCCTCCTTGGTCGAGCCATCGGGATTGAGAACGACGTGGGTGAGTTTCCCGTAGAGGATGGCAAAGTCCGGGTTGTTCTGCAGGACGGCGGCGTCCACGGGTGGAAACGTTGACATGGCGGTTGTGCTCAGCCGCAGTCGGGATATGATTTATCGGAGAGGAAATAATTACAGCGAGGGAGCTACAGCATGACGCTGGTGGTGGGGGTTTCGCGAACAGCACACGCAGTCACCTGATTGGCAGAGCCACAAACAGAGGTGTCGTACGTGCACCCACCACCCACCACCCGGGACCGGAAGATCACGCGCTTCCGAACCTCACGATGCCAAAATTCTCCCCAAAACCTCTCGTCACCGGAGAGAGGGAAAGCGACGAAGCGACCGACGATCAGCGCATTCTGGACGGGAGCTGGACCGCGCCCAATTACGCCTTCCGCCGCCATCCCCCGACGCCAATTGAGGCCAATGCCTCGCCCATAACCCGGAAGAACCCATCCACCACCCCGAACCTCGCCGCCTAGTCGCTCGTCCGACGGCAAAAACCAAACCCTCACGAAACACCATCGCCATGGCGTCCTTCGCCGCCCGACGGCCGTTCGCTGCCGCCTCGGCATTCTCCTCCCTCCTCGCCCAGCCTGCCGCCGCCGCCGCTCGCCCCTTCAGCACCACCCTCCCCCAGCAGACCAAGACCGTCAAGGCGCACCGCCTGCCCGACCGCCTGATCCCGCCGTACCCCTACGGCGAGCGCCGCATCTACAAGCAGTCCAACCGCGGGCTATACGGCGCCGCGCGCATCCGCTTCGGCAACAACGTCGCCGAGAAGTGGGGCAACAAGAGCCGCCGCTTCTGGCGGCCCAACGTCCATGTCAAGAGCTTCTACCTGCCGGCCCTCGACGCCAACATCAAGACCCGCCTCACCCTCCGCGTCCTCAAGACCATCCGCCGCGAGGGCGGCCTCCAGGAGTACCTCCTCAAGAGCAAGCCCGCCCGCCTAAAGGAGCTCGGCCCCGGCGGCTGGAACATGCGCTGGCTGCTCATGCAGAGCCGAGCCATCCAGGAGCGCTTCAACGAGGAGCGCATCGCCCTCGGCATGGAGCCCAAGCCCATTGAGAACCGCGACGATGTCATCCAGTACGCTCTCGACTTTGCCACACCTGGTCCTCTGAGCATGCGAAGTCGCTCGACACTCGAGGAGCTCAAAGCGGCCGCCACTGCTGAGCACGAGGCCTTCACTCTGGGCGATTTAGATTTGGCCGATCTAGAGGGAATTGAGGAGCTGTCAGACGAAGAGGAGGCTCGCTTGTTTAAAGAGCTTGATATGGCCGAGGCTCAGGCCAGCAAGACTAAGAACAAGGACACCGTCACTGTGTAATATCTCTGTGTATTATATGTACCAAAAGCCCTTTTTCTCAGATAAACGCCAACCAGCCTTGTATCATCACCACAAAAATCAACACACAAAAAGTGTCATGAGTATGCTGCTGCTATCCCACTTTCCAAGGTGCCTGCATGTCGTCGTTTCACTTCATAATTCCTGTCTCTTGCCTTAAAATCGAAGATCCCATCCAATTTGGGGACCCAACTTGGGAAGCTCGTCGGCCACACTCTGCACATCCTTGTCTCCTCGGCCGCTCAGGCAGATGACCAGGTCCTCGTCCTTCTTCATCGTCTTGGCCAGCTCAATGGCACCGTAGATGCCGTGCGCCGACTCCAGTGCCGGGATGATACCCTCCATCTGGCTCATCAGCTTGAAACCCAGGAACGCCTGGGCATCAGTGGCCGCGACGAACTTGGCACGTTCGTTATCCTTCCACGAGCTCAGCTCGGGACCGACACCAGGGTAGTCGAGACCGGCCGACACTGAGTGAGTCTCGGAGATCTGACCATGCTTGTCCTGGAGGACGTAAGTCCTCACACCGTGCAGAACACCCTTGGAACCGCCAGTAAGGGTAGCGCTGTGTCGCTCTGTGTCAACACCATCACCGCCTGCCTCAACACCCAGAAGCTTGACCGACGGGTCGTTGGCAAAGGGGTAGAACATGCCGACGGCGTTGCTGCCACCACCGACACAGGCCACGACAGCGTCAGGTAGCTTGCCACGCTTCTCCATCATCTGCTGCTTGGTCTCGTCTCCAATGACAGATTGGAAGGTTCGCACAATGGTAGGGAAGGGGTGGGGACCAATAGCAGAACCGATAATGTAGTGAGTGGTGTCGAGATCGACAACCCAGGCGCGGAGAGCCTCGTTGACGGCATCTCGGAGAGTCTTGCTGCCAGCCTCGACAGCAACGACCTTGGCGCCGAGTAGTCGCATTCGGAAGACGTTGAGGGATTGTCGTCGGACATCCTCCTGTTGTATTGTCAGTTATTGGTCGGGAATCTAGCTTGGTTGGTAAAACTTACGGCTCCCATGTAGACGGTACACTCCATGCCAAACTTGGCACAAACAGTGGCGGTAGCAACACCGTGCTGGCCAGCGCCAGTCTCGGCAATGATGCGAGTCTTTCCGAGACGACGGGCCAGGAGAAGCTGGCCCAGGGCATTGTTGATCTTGTGGCTACCAGTGTGGTTAAGATCCTCACGCTTGAGCCAGATGTTGGCGCCGCCAGCATACTCGGTCAGCCGCTCTGCCAGGTGCAGGTGGCCGGGTCGTCCCATATACTCGTAGTAGCCTCGGTACTCCTCCCAGAACGAGGGGTCGTCCTTAATCTTGTTGAAGCCGTCCTCGAGCTGCGACAGGCAGTCCATCAAGCTCTCGGGGACGTACTGGCCACCGAACTCGCCGAATCGCTCAGGGATCTTGCCGTGCAGGGCAGCCAGCTGAGCCACCAGGGCGCTGTCCTCCTCAGCACTGATGACATCATTGACAGTAACGTTGGTGAGCTCGGGCTCCTGGGCTCCCACGGCAGCCTCAATAATGCTGACCTCCCTGGTGGCCTCACCCTCTCCTCGTCCGGAAAGGTAGGCGGCGTACTTCTCGACGTCGTTGAAGGCCTCACCAGGGGCAGCGTTCTTAATGGTAGTGATGATCTGGCTTCCAACAACGACACCATCGGCCATGTTAGCGACACTCAGGAAGTGCTCGCGGGTGCTAACACCAAAGCCAACAGCGGCGGGCTTGTTGCCGCTGTACTTCTTAACTCGCTCCAGCAGTTCGGGGAGGTTGGCGTTCATGGTGCCGGTGGCGCCGGTGACACCCATTCTGGAAACGACGTAGATGAAGGAATCGGCCAACTGGCAGAGAATTCTCATTCGGGTATCCGAGGTGGCCGGGGCAATGAGAGGGACGTAGGACAGGCCGCCCTTGGTGCAGAGGCTGCGGAAGGAAATGGCCTCCTCAGGAGGGAGATCGACGACGATAAAGCCATTGACGCCAGACTGCTTGCAGTCCTTGAGCAGACGCTCCTCTCCGTAGCTCAACAGGGGGTTGTAGTATCCCATGAGCATAACAGGGGCCTTAAGGCCGCGGGATCGGGCCTCCTTGACCATGCCCAGGGTCGACTCGATGGTAACGCCATTCGCGAGAGCAATCTATACGGTGTCAATGCTGCATTGAAGCGCAATGGGGAGAGTTATGATAGTCGTCACATACCGTGTTGGCAGTTTGGATGGTCGGGCCGTCGGCAATGGGGTCGGTGAAGGGGGCACCGAGTTCGAGGACGTCTATGGAAAAGGTTAGAAGCGATTTCGCCACCGAAACCTGAACGGGGACTCACCAGCACCACCCTTCTCCAGAGAGAGGAGAATATCGGGAGTGTCCTCGGGTCGAGGATAACCGGCAGTAACGTATGCTACAAGTGCCGACTGCAACGCATTGAAGCCATCATCAGCCTTCACATCTTGTGGAATGTGCAACCGCCCGCCTCGCTACCCCGCGGTGTGGGCGAGTGGGCGAGGAGGGGCAATTGCGGCGGGGTGAGTAAAACCGACCTTGTTCTGCGCCTTGCAGCGCTGGAAAGTCTGCTTGATGGCCTCCATATTGTCGTCGTTGTCGTCGTCAAACGGGAGGGTGGCGTGTTGAGTGAGGAAGCGTGTCGAGGAGAAAGAAAGTCGAGGCGGGCGATGGCAACGGTTTTATGACTAGAGTTGCTGGCGCCCATCCGACCTTTTTTTGTGAAAGCGAGGCGGATGCACGCCACCGATTCCGGAAGAATGCTCTCCGCCACACCTGCTCCTGCATGAGTTCCCGCCTTGCAGCAGACAACCCCACCTCCGCAGCCGGACTTGCCCAATGCAGTAATGTGCTTTGCCTCCCCTGGGGGACGGTTGGGAGTCGGCTGGGACTCCCCGCAAAACACCACGTTCCACCAACAGGACAAGTCATGACACTCTCTAGAATCACCCATGGTCGTCGTCATCCTGACTCAGTCGTGTATCACCAGACCTAATTTGTCCCTCCGCACCGACACTATGCAACAGTCGCTGGCTTGATACATGACGCATCCGCAGACTGCAGAACACGGACCGCGGAATGCGGAATACGGAACACGAAACAGTCACAAAGGATCAGTCAAGTTTGTAGCCACCATTTTTGTTCTTGTTATCGCTGTCTCAATCTAGCTTCATCGATAAGTTTGCCATGGAGGCTACAAAGTCCAATCTGTGTAGACCGCAACCTAGACTCAGGACGTCTATCCGACAACTGTGAGAATACATCAAACCACTATGGTATCTTGTTTGACCTCCCTCCTATTCAATAACTCAAATTCCAAACCTAAATAGTAACAAAGGAAAATAACCAAATGTGGTTCGAGTTGCCTCCTTTCCAAGATTGTCTCAACGCCAGTCCATGCGGATCAAAATCATAGCTTCCGTCGCTTCCATAATTTCATGCAGTCAGCAGGGAGAGAATCTCTCGGCACGGTCCAGCCAGGCCGGAGTAACACTGCAATCAACACCGTCCCCTTGTCACATAAAGCCAGCCATTGCGGTTTTGTTCCGCTCATGCAGGTTAATACTTGCCCGCGGACTCAAATTGCCCATACGAGCTGCTCCGCTGGTGTCCATCCACTTCCATAGCTCGGCCGCCTTGCGCGCCCGACATAACCTTTTCGACTCCTCCGCTGGGAGCAGCACTGTAGCGCTCGAGCTCGCCGGAGGATGATCCAAAGCGAGGGAATGTCGTGCCTTGGCCCGCATCATGTCCCTCATGCCCCATGCGAGGAGTCATGGCGGGCCGCTCGTCTCCAGTGTACCGCATACCGCCCTCGGCTCTACCGCGGTCGGGAGTTGCCATGCCGGCCAGTGTTCGGACGACCCCCAATAGGATGACGATGAAGTAAAGGAGGATCAGGCCGGTGGATATCAACGCTTCCTTGACCAAGTGGTTGTGAAGCCAGTCGGTAACAGACTTGACGGCTCCCGTGACTTCATCAGTAGTGACAGACGACGGGGACGCCAAAAATGTGTTGAGGCCCGAGTCGCCCTCAACTGAGTCCTTGGCTCCCAGACTGAAGGTGTCGTTGGCGAAGAGTGGGAAGTTGACATTAGCATTGTCGTGTACCCACGTCAGACCCTTCTGCACACTCTCGATCTTGATACCGATAACACAGTGCAAGACTGTCTTGATCGGATCCAAGAGGATAGTACCATTGAAGACAGTGTTGAGGCCGTCGTCCATGGTATCGAGGAATGTCGTCAGGGTGTCGTTGACGGCATCTGTTGCGTTGGTAACGTAGCCAAGAACGTCGTTGTTGATTTCGTCGTTCAGTCCCTTGACCACAGAGTTGGCATCTGTGGCCCAGTTGTCTGAGACGTTCTCCAAGGTCTTGACAACGTCATCGGCAAAGTTTCCGACCTCCGCAGCCAGAGCTGGGACCTCGTCATTTACCGCCTTGATGAGAAGCCACTGGCAAAAGCAAGAGAAGAACCCAGCCAGTGCGAGAGACAGGACGAATAGAGCCATAGGGGACGTAGCATAGGCAATGCACCAACGAACGAGAATCTGTCGCTTGCCTTTGAATCGTGAGGCAATCTTAATGCCATAGGTAGCAGTCATCGGGCGCGATGCGATGTACACCACATCCATAGGGTCGTAAGCGTTCTTGGAAATGAGCTTAGCATGACGCTGCTCGCGTCGCCAGCGCATAATCTCGAGCCAAGCCATGGGAACGATGACCAAAACCGCCAGGATGATGAGGACGACAAGGAAAATGGTCTTGGCCTTCTGAATGAGGTCAAACAGCTTGGTGAAAAAGTCGTTGATAGTGCTGTTATCGGAGCAGAACGACAGCTCCTGCTTTTGAGCTAGGGGGAAGCTGTTCCGGTCAAACTTGTAGCTTCCGTAGCTTTCGTTGAGAAGATTGCGAACCAACTCAAACGGAATGGAGATGGCCTGCTTCGTCAGGTTCTGGACTTCTTCGAACGTTGGAAGGTCTTCGTCGAGCTGTCGGACGTCCTTGACAAAGTCCTTTGCGTCCAGCTTAAAGTCCTGGAGGTCCTGGATGGGGGCGGTAAAGTTCACCTCGGGGATATCGGGAATCAAATCACCGAAGACAGAGTCTTCGATGTCTTTTGCGACCTTGTTGATTCCGTCTTCCAAGGTACCAGCAATGTCCTTGATCTCCTTGACGACTTTTCCGATCACCTCGTTGAAGGCACTCGTGGCATCTGAGGTGACATCGGCGACAACATCGAGACTGCCATGGATCATTGCTGCGATGAGGCAGGTATATGTAGCCGTGAGGAAGTTGATGTAGAAGATGATCATGGATTCCACGCCCGTGATGATCAGGCCCAGCATGAACACCATGGCTTCGACGGACTTTTCGATTCCCGAAGCCGCCATATCATTGACTCCCACGGACAAGTAGTGGGGCATGGAAGCCATAGTGCTGCCGATGTCTTCAACTTTAGTGCAAGCCGAAAGGGCCTTGGTCTTGGCGTCGCCAACGTTGTCGTTGAGGTCAGCGACCAGTAACATAAGTCGGATAAGTACAAGGATGAGAAGGACGGTCCAGCGGTTTATCCATATCTGTGAGAGCCTTGAGCGGAGGCTGAGGTAGGGTGTGAAGGTTGGCGCAGTGTCAGCGCGAGCCTCCTGTGTTTTGCGCATCTCGGTCATCTCGAATGAGTCTGTCCGGAGGGAGTCGGGGACGGCCGGGTAGACCGCCGAGTCTTCGTTTTTTCGTGAGAATAACATCTTGAGTCTGTCTGTGTTGGTAAGTGACGTCTAAGGGCGTGCTGAGAGTATCCGAATGAAAAGGAAGTGTAAATGGTGAAGAGGGCGGCGGCGAAGTGCGACGCAGGGAAAATAATATTAGGTGAGAAGTTCAGACATAGAAAAGATTACAAAGGAAAACAATGGCCGTCAATATGGGTGCCTGATCTAGCCTTCTATGATTCCATGGTGTCTAGATGGTTTGCGATTGTGTGTGCAGGTGCATGCAGAAAAGGGAAGACAATAGGAAAAATGAGAGGGGAACAAAGACAATAAGAAGCGCCGGTGATTGTATGAATACGGCAAGCACTCACCTGAGTCACTCCACAATTAGAGTGTCCAATAAAAGAACCTCTCAGTTTGAAATCACTTCAATGCGCAAACGCTCTCCAAGGCCCTTTGTTCGTTGCGGGCGGCAGCGCTTAGAGAGGGTCCGGTTGGCTAAGCGCCTAGCCAAACGAGACCAGTCACGATGCTGGTTGAGTCTCGGGCACGGATGGTCCAAAACAAAGCCAAGAGACAAGGTCGCTTTATTTGGCCCGGAGAGTGCGAGCTGGGGAGTTCGAAGTGACGTTGCAAGTGAGATCAGTTGAGGCTTCGCGGTGAGCTGAGGTTGGGGTGAGGTTCAGGTTGTCGCTTGGGCACAGCCGCAAGCATGGATGTAGTCGCTCCGGGTTAACTTGACTTGTAATACTCGCGCAATGGCGGGTCACGATCTTGAGCAATTGCAGCGACCAAATGAATGGAGTGCAGGTTGCGTAGATATATAGTGACTCACTCAGAGGGCAAGGGGAACACCGGCGGAGCGACTGGTGAATGGTGCCCATCTTTCCAAATCTCACCATCAGGTCGGCAGCGAAGAGCAGTGGCATATATTCGATAGGAAAACAAGTCGTCTTGGACCGGGGCCGAGAATGCACTCTGACGCCATTGCGAGCCCACCAGCAAGCCCCCGGATACGTCCACCTTGGGGCATCCAGGCCGGGATGGTCAGCCGAGATGGTGAGTTGGACCGAAGCTTGACTGGCGACAACAGGGCTGGATGAGAAACGCAAGGAAACGAGGGGATCCAAAGAGGGACGATCATCGGTAGGCGCCCTGCAAGCGGCGGTCTTGCGGTGGCTGGAGGTGGCCGTGGCGACCAGGATGTGGTCGTCGGTGACGATGACTGATGTCCAATCAAGCCTCTGAAAGACGCTCGCCATGGTAGAAACCCCTGTCACCGCAGTCCCAAAATGGCACTGGAAAAGAAGGGTCCTAGACAGACCAGGGTTCGCGTGGGGACCTTCTTACAGCACATAACCGCCGATCTCA
The DNA here is from genome assembly GCA_020744155.1 of Ilyonectria sp. MPI-CAGE-AT-0026. Lineage (NCBI taxonomy): Eukaryota > Fungi > Ascomycota > Sordariomycetes > Hypocreales > Nectriaceae > Ilyonectria > Ilyonectria sp. MPI-CAGE-AT-0026. The sequence continues at coordinate 1,335,976 of JAGPNQ010000018.1, forward strand.
TCCAACGAACCCCAGAAACATCGCCACTTTGCAGACTGGGATGTGGATGAAAGCGAAACCGGTTTTCTGGAAGCCGTCGCAGGTTTTTATTCTGAAACTTGGACCCTTCGAGCCAAGCTTTAAAGATAGGCTCGTTCCGTTGACCGTTAGTGGGTTTAGTTAGTGACTGAGGCGGCGCAGGGCTGTGATTCTTGTTCCGGGCTCTGACGTCATCCCTGCTACCAGCCAGGAACCAGGAAACCAACAACGAATAACGGACGGTGCGAATGACTGAACGAATCGCTCCGACATTCCGCCAGTAATATTGCAGACGCGGTGTTGCCAATCATCAGCCCACCAGAGCGAAAATGGTATTTTCCGTGTTTGAGGTTCTGCACAGCGCTGGGTTGTCCGAATAATTGGTTAAGCGCCCATATTACCTGTTGGCGGGCGCGTATGGAAACCCGATGGGGCGTCCCTCCCGCCCAGAGCGCGTCCTCACCAACCATCCGCACGGCACCTAAAATAGCGAAAACGCCCTGTAACCGGTAGCTGGGGCGATGGGGCGATGGGGTCAACCCGACCGCGAGTTCGTCTGGCGTGTCTTCTTTGAGCCGCGAATGCCTATGTTGAGGGCGGGCTCCGTCATGAGAGCTTACGAGGTAAAACAGAGCGCAGTGAAGGCTCGCTCTAGGCCAAGCCCACCCACCACGCGGGGGAGAGCCACAGTAAGCTACGGTGGCGATTCCATAGCTTCTCAGGTGACCAAGTTTATAGGCGACATCGCAGTCAACCACCCACCACCGTCGGTCCTTTGCGGTGATCGACAAATAGCTATCTCTTTCTAGAATAAGAATGCTGTGCCTTGAGGCTTTTTTAAGCTTTGAACAGAGATAGACACACCTGAAACGTCCTAAATAGCGGTAGGCAATTCAAGTCTCTGACTCTTACACACCTACCTGAATAGTCCCAATCCGTTTGTGGCGAGGGGCTGGACTGGCGCGCAGTTCATCACCGACCAGGGCTATTCCAGAAAGCAGCTCACGGGACAGTCTGCGTGGGTTGACTGCTGACTGCCGATACTGACGACAACCTGCTTGATGCGTTTGTCTAGGTGAACTGGTGAAGCCTGGTGGCGAGTCTGACGACTTGGAGAACCATGCTTTATCCTCCCGCACGAGAAACAGACGGAACATTGGGTTCTGTGAAACGCCGTCATCGAATAAATGTACTAGAATTATAGACTTCTAGGTATGACCAACAAGTGCGAGAGGCCCGGGCGGTAACTTTCATCTCCTAGGTACCTCCCTACCTCTCCATCTGGTTGTCGCCAACTCATTCTCTCAATCCTGAACCTCCAGCGGAGTACCCATTCTTAACTAGATATCACCCCCCCCCCCCCCCCCAATTCACCCTACATTCTCGAATCAAATCCGTCTACACATCGTCAGCAATCTCTACACACGTTCAGAAGGGAAACAACATACTGATACACCGTTCCATCCCGGTACGTAGGACACCCGTTCCAACCCGTGCCAATGCCGCACTGCAGCTTGCCAGCGACCCAGGTATTCGCCGAGGCGAGGCAGTAGACGTAGTCCCCGTTTGGCGCGCAAGGCGGGAAGTCGTTCATGCCAAACGTCTTGCAGTTGGCTACGGTATCGCACCACGCGGCGCAGAAGGCGACTCGGTCGGCGTGGGTGGATCCAACGGGCATGTTCGAGCCGGTTTGGTCGATCCAAGAGCTACGAGAATGGTTAGCTTGCTCCGCCTTTGCCGGTTTACTACGGGCCAGCACGAAGAGGCATGGGCACGGGGCGCAGCTTACTCTGGAGAATAGGCACATCCATCCAACGGGCCGGAGACGAGCGAATAATGGAAGTCGACGACCACAGTGGTCGTGGTGACGGGGACTGTTTGGCTAGCCGTGGACGTGGTGGTGAAAGTGGTGGTGGTCACGATGTTAGTGGTGGAATACGCCGTCACGGATGTGCTCGTTACGGTGTTAGTCGGTAGAGTAGTCGTAGTGTCTGTGGATACGGTCGAGACATATTCAATAGAGGTGGTGTCGATTTGCAACAGTTCTTTGGTGGTTGTGTACCCAACTGAAGTTGTAGTCGTCTGAGAGAAATATTAGCATAGACGTGGTCGAAAGGCACAATGGCTGATTGAGCACTTACGGTATCGGTAGTGATGAGCTCCGTGTAAACGTCGTCAACTGTCTTCACTCCACCAACGGGCTGGGTCTTGGCAGTCGTGACCGTAGTGTATGACTTCGCGGTGAATGTTCGCGTCGACGTAACTGTTTTGCATGTAGGGTGCGGCTCCAGGCACTAAATTTATTTAAAAACGTTGGTTAGCCTTGGCTTCTCGTTGTCGCTCGCTTTGCCGTGACCAAGAGGCCGAGGAGGAACCCGACAAGAACTTACCGAGCAAGCTTTCTCAATCTTGCGAGGCTCAAGGCGCTTCAGCTTCTTGAACAAATCCGACGGCTTGGGAGGAGGAGGGTATCCACGCCGGCAAGGACCACTCGTAGGCTCGTTGGTCTCCTCGGGGGCCGCCGTACGCTTTCTCAGGCCGTGGTCGACATTGGTCGTCACCGTCTTCGTTCCGGAAGACACCGTCGTCGTGGTCTTAATCGTCGACGTAGATGTGGCCGTGCTTGTGATGACGGTAGTCGGAAGAGTCGTGACTGTGACCGTCCTGCGTCTTGTTAGTCGTTCCTCCGAACCATTGTTTTCGTGAAGCGCTTACTGGACGTCTGTCCCCGTGACCGTGTACTCGGTAAACGTCTTCGTGTACTCGACGGGGTATCGTGAGTTGGTGTAAACGGTCTGGACGGAAGTCGCCGTGTAGGTCGTTGCGGTCTGTGGGCACCAACATGTTAGCGGCGATACGCTACTTGTATCCAAAAACCTACCGAGGTAGTAGTGGTTGAAGTCTTAACAACGGTCGTCGTATAAATATACGAGACAGTGGTCGCAGTGTGGACGAGGTCCGTCGAGTATCCAGTCGTCACCGTGGCCGTTTGGGTGGCATGGCGAGTGATAGTCTTTGTCGTCTTGGCCGTGGCATGTTTCGTGGAAGTACAAGGCGGCTTGGGATCTAGACAACCGTCAACCAAAGCACCGCGATTCCCACTCTCCCTCGGTATATAGTTACATTTCGCCTCGCAGTACGACTGTGCAGGCGGGTAGTTAGACAAAGGCAGCAGCTCTTTGTAGGGATGGTCGTAGCAGACGTTGTATCCGTATCCGTATCCGTAGGGGTGGGCGAGAACGAGCCCAAGGTTCAGGAGAACGGCCCCGACGAGGAGCTTGACCGACATGCTAGGCAACGGTTCCTGGCAACGGTTCCTGGAAACCAGCGGCCAGATCTGGGGAAGAGACTTGCTTGGCAGTGTGGAGCGAAGGAGGCAAAGATCAACGGTCGTGTGGTGTCATCATGCCCAGCAACGGGCTATATATTTCGAGGTTGCAGTTCCCATGATTGAAATGTCCCTTTTCTCCTCGATTAGACTCCGAGATCAGCCCTAGTTCCCCTCGCATGTATGAAGCCCATGATTGCGTCTTTCATAGGCCGCACTTGCAGGGCTAAGCTTCAGCTCCCAACGTTCTAAAAACGCCTCCCCGACGCTGCTTTCTCAGCTGGCCTCGCCAATGCTGCCAGACGGGCTAGGGGGCTCCAAACTTTCCACAAAACATGTCCGTGGCTCCATATCAAATGAGGTGGCGCCTGCGCGAATAATCACTACTCCACAACTAAGCGTTGTGGCCGTTGTGGGAGGTCCCCGAAGTTTGCATCTTTTCGTATTCTCGGGTGTCGTTGGCCGAGGGGATGAGAGTAAGCGGTTCAGATACGAGCACTGCGAGTAACTAGGTCTGACAGAGTATCCGGTCCGAGTCCATCACCTCGACCGACGATATTCTCTGTTTTCTGTCCTCTCTCTTCACTCATCTCTGCATATCCGTACAGAGTACCACGATACCCTCATCCCTCTTACCGACTCTTTGCGCCTCAAGCCATATGTCCCCCCGACGCTATTCTAGCCACACGGCAAGGAAACTGAGACCTGCTACGGTCTAGAGACGTGGATCCAGCGATACACTAGGTATAAGGACGGACTCATGTGTTGCGAAGGATATAATGGGGGGCAGGCGGTCCCACAAGGGACGTTCGTCTTTTTGTGACAGCAGGCTAAATAATCGAGTATTACCGGCCCAGCTGCTTCTAACGGGCTGTTGGGTGCTTGGCAAAAGAGTTTATCTTGACAGCGATCCGATACCAGAGGTCCCCGACTAGGAGGAATCAGGGTCTGCACGCTAATGCGTTAGTTTCTCCCTGGTGCCACTCACGAGCCTAGACCCTGAGAGATGACACTCAGAGGTGGTAAAGCAAATGGACCCGGTGAAGTAGCTGAAGGGCACCCCTTTGTCAGTGTACGGATACAAATACTCGTCTAGATCAAATCCAAGCCCGGAGGCACTAAGAACCAGGCTGCTGGTGACGGAGCGCCTCCTCGAAACGAAGTCGCCTTCGCGCTTCACGCTTGAGATGATACGGATCTCCCCGCCACTAGTAGAATAACATTGGGGTAGCGCGCACGAGTCGAGCGAATGGCCCTTTACGGAGTACAGATGAACAAAGACGTGGGTTTATTGACGAGCTGAGGTATGGAGAATTCTCAACCATACAGACTCTGTACTCCGTACTGCGAATCGGGATATGCCCTCAAGTAAAGCACCTATTGTTCACCCCAACTCGTAGCAAATGAAACGTCATTACTACTTCATCAACGCCATAGTATGTAAGGTGGATAGCTCTCTGGGGTACAGCTGCACTCCCAAGCCACAACCAGCCTAGTCGCGGTGTGCCACACCAAAGGAAAGGGGTCTCATATGTCTCAGTGGACGGTCGTTTTTTGTCCCATCATCTGCGTCTTGTGACTCCTACTAGCTAGCAACAGAATCATTGCAGCCAAGCCCGTGCTCACTCTCTCGGCTTCCTCCCATAAATCGAACAATGGCAACGAGAATTAGCCCGCAGAACCCCCCAAATCAAGGTCGGATATCGGCATACATAGGCCAGTAGGCGTGGATGTCCGCGTCGTTTAGGTTCTTCCTCACATCCGCCAGCATCACCGCCACCTCCTCACGCGTCCAACCGTGCGCCCTCGTGGACGGCGTCAGGTTGACCGACTCGAGCGCCACGCTGCTGTTCTCGTTGTTCCAGGCCAGCGGTTGGTCGGCCACTTGAATTGGCGGTCCGCGATATCCGTGAAGCCCACGTCGGCCATGCACTCATTCATGATTTCGAAGGCCGTGAAGGCCGGCAGAGCTTGACGGAGGCGTCTTTGAGGGGCCATCTTTGAGCAGCTGGGACCATTTGTACCGCGCGTGCTGCTCCGTGAGGGAGCCGTCGTCGGAGGTGATGTCGACGCCGATATCTTGGACCTCGACGTACTCGTCCGGTGAGATTGCTCATCACTTTAGTATACGCGACGGCTGCACAGTAATTCATGGCCTCATCCTCTGCCGACTTACTCAAAGATCTTGCGAAAATACAAGGTCCCGTCCTGGATGCTTAAATTCATCATCCTACTGTGCATGTAGTCAAAAGGCTCGGAATAATTACATTCTTCGTCAATGTCGTCGATGATGAACCGGACGTTGGTCGGGACACTTTGCGCCGTCAGTTAATGTGGTGATCCATCAAACCGAATCGGAATCTTACAAGCTGGGCAGAATTGGAGAAAGATCAAAACCAGTCACCTATGACTCTCATTAGCACCCCACAACGAAGCCAAGTTGCAGCGTTGCAATACCTCACCTCCGAGTGCTCATCGCCAAAGTCCATGGGGTGGTCCAATGGTCGCGGGGCCTCATGGGGTAATGATCTACACTTGGTGGTTAGGTCTGGTGATGAAGGTTTCAATGAAGTTGCTTCAGGAAATCATAGGGCTTCTCATATGATAGCTACATGGCCTTTGTCAATTTTATTTACGAAGGAACTACACAGCAGTGAAGACGTCATTCGGGACGGCCCGTCGAGGGTGGTGGAGGCGGCGGGAACTGTCAGATTGCGGTATATCGACTTGGATGCATAAAAGTCACCACTATAACTACATTTTTTGGACTGACGGTGCAATCTAACAGGAATCGCAGTCATCATTATAGATGAGCCTGATTGGACATGACCGCGTTGCTAACCAACTGTAGCTGGGTGCGACGTCACGGGGTAAGCCCGCCTCCATATTCCCCGCCATCTCAACCGCACCCATCTCTTTGCCACGCTTCTAGTCGACATTGGCATTCGAAAGGGCGTCGAAATCCCTGACCATCCCCTCCTCTCAATTCCAGACCGAACGAGGCTGTGCACATTTGCCTTTTGCCTCATTCATGCTGTCCAAATACCACTCGCAATGACGACTGCTACAGCTTCAATGGCCACGGCGGACCAGGCCACCGACCTAGCCAAGCAATATGACACTCCACTTGGAATGGCCCACTCAACTATGCAAGCTCTCAAAGATAGAATCAAGCTCCACTATGATCTTGCCAGTGACTACTACCTCAGTCTGTGGTGCGTACATTCAAAGCATCACAATAAAATCCTTGTGCAACAACCTGTAGTTTGTAGCATCCTGCTGACTGACGATCTCCTTGGGTCATCAGGGGCGAGCACATCCACCACGGCTACTGGCCAACCGAAGAGTCCCAGGCCATTATCACAAAGGAGGAGGCCCAGACTAACCTCATCCAACTCCTCCTCGATGTCTCGGAATGTCCTGCCAACGGTGTCGTCCTTGATGTTGGATGTGGCGTCGGTGGCACGTCTCGGTATCTCGCCTCCAAGCATGGATGCACCGTGACTGGGATCACCATATCTTCCAAGCAAGTCGAAATCGCCAACCGACTAACCAAGGCTGCCGCAGAAGGCGGGAGCCAAAAAGCCGCTGAGTCGGCGTCCGCCGAAGCTCCCGGAATCCCAGATGCCGACGGCTTCATCCGACTTGGCTCCGGTAAGGTCCGCTTCCTTGAACTAGACGCAGAGAAGATGGCAGACTTCTTTGTCGGGCAAGAGGGCACGTTTGGCACCGTTTGGATCAGCGAGGCTCTGAGTCACTTTCCCAACAAACCCTTGTTCTTTGAGAATGCAAAGAGGGTCTTGAACCCAGGAGGAAAACTAGTACTAGCGGACTGGTTCAAGGCCGAGAACTTAGACGAGACAACTTTTGTCAACGACATCAAACCAATCGAAGGCAAGAGCTTTGATAACTACCCCCAAATATGCATACTAACCAAACACAGATGGCATGCTTCTGCCTCCTCTTTGTACGCAACGGGGATATGTAGATTTAGCTACCCAAGCCGGACTCCAGGTGTTCGCGGAGCCGAAAGATATCAGCCAAGAAGTCCGGAAAACATGGCAAGTCCCAGATGCCCTAGACGCCATCAGGTCAAACGCTGACAGAACCCAGGGACATTACATGGTCACTCGTACAGAACCCCTCACTGTGGGCGTTCGCTTTCGCCCAAGGCCGCGATGGCATTGCCTTTCTGCAGTCGTTCCGGGCCATGAGACGGGGATACGCCAATGGAAGCTTCCGGTACGCTGTTATGGCTTTCAACAAGTGCTCGGTTTAGACAGGATGTTTCTATGCTGCCTGTTGAACTGGTTGGACTTCAGCCCTCATTCACTTATGCGTGGTTGTGGATTGAAAGAACTCAAGTCAGAGTATAGCAAACGCTTGAGGACAAACATAGTCTCAAACATATTTCACAGCTAACTAATCCCGATGCCTTCTTTCCCTCGTCTATTTATTCAGAGCCCTCTGCTTGGGAGATCCTAAATCATCCTTCCATCATATCTCACTCACTCACTCGTCCACATTTCACCAAATCACGACACTTCTTACCAAAGCTTACTACACTCACCATGTGTGTTCTAATTATGGCGCTCGCTCACTGCTGCCTGCCTGCCCCCCATAGGTGTAAGAACATATTCCTCTACCTCACACAGAATGTACGATGCAACCAGTACCGAGGAGGATTCTGTCCATCTACCACGATTCACGTCCCTCAAAGAACGCTACAGGCACAGTCTCTTTTCAGGTTGCGATGCCCGTCCTGTGTTAAGAAGGCTGCATCGTCACTTTCGCAACTGCCTGGGAATAGCATCCAATCTGGCAAATAGCGGCTGCATATCCGTTGTCAGTTCACGGAACGGTATCAAACGCCTTCGTCTCACATGGCCAATTTTACAGGTCCTACCAAATCCCAAGAAGGATGGGTGCGGGAAAACAGGGCATAGAAGGGTAACATAGTTATTGTGCTTCATTCGATAAGTCGATAGACCGTTCACTTTGGCCATCCCGTCCTCTGAACCAAAATGAACTATGATCCTGACCCATCCATGACATTGTGGCAGAGTTAAGCCAATGATTTGCATCTGCGAGATGAAACGCGATGAATCGTCAAGTTTGAAAAAGGTGCATTCTAGGGAAACCGTCACTAACATCACCAGAACCAAGTCTTCTCGCGTAAGATCCAATGAAGCTTCTTCGCCTGGCAACGATCCTTTATCACGCACGCAGAGGCGCACCCAGGTCCAGTTCCAGACAAGCCAAGAATGGAGCTTGCCTATCGCAGACAATAGTGCAAGATTCTATTCCATTCCAAAGCCTCACGGTTCGAAATTACCGTAACATCAAAAAGTGCCAGTGCCCTCCAACAAATAGATTCCCCCACGTACGACCATAACGCCCGCATCATTCGCAACATGGAATGGATGACTGATCAAATACACATCACTCAAGCGGTACCGAAGGTGTTCTCGCCGGAGTAGGTGATGTAGAGGAAGCTGTGAAACCAGTTAGCAATGTGATTCGAGCCTCGATGGTGCGGAGGGAGCAACGTACCCATCCTCGTCCTTGTGCTCCTCATAGATGCTGCTCATGAGGGCGGCGGTCGGGGGGAGGACCTCATCGACGAAGATGAAGATGGCCTTCTCGGGGGAGAGCTTAATTCGCTTGCGGATGACGTAGACGAACTGACCGACGGTCAGGTCGGCGGGAACCAGGTACTTCTTCTTGTCGATCGTGGCAATGTCGCTCTTCTCGACCTTCTCGCAGATGACCTATTGAAACATCATTGTTAGCAGGAAGCCCGTTTGGCTGAGGTTGGTGGGCAAGAAGGCTGGCAGCATGGCGAGAGAGTAAGGCGGTCACCCCGCCAAGGTACCTCTCCCTCGCTGCATTTGCTGGTTGCTGACTGCTGACTGTTTGCCCGCCCTCGCGACGCAGAGACGATGGACGAGCTGAGAGGAAATGAAGGCGAGAGAGAAATACTCACAGGAATGCGGTCCGCGTACTTCTGTCGGATACGTTCGGCCTCGGCCTTGCGCTTCTCGAAGGGGTGCTCGTCCTTGAACTTGCTGCGCATAGTGGCGGTGGGAGGTGTGATTACCGATAGGAGCGAAGGCAAGATACGGGATGCGAGGACTCGAGAGGGGGGGGGTTGTGGATGTTACTTTGGGGATGTTTTGGGAGAAATGGTTTGCGGAGATGGAAGTGGAAATGGAGATGGAAGATGAGAAACGGATTAGGTTGCGATCAATTTGCGTCAGGAGCAGGAGAATGGCCGGATCAGTCAGAAGGTGGCACCCGGACGGCACAGATGAGCGGTCGACGAGGGAGGCACCTGCCTACGAGTGGCGGGCGGACAGTGGGCGGAGGCAGCGGAGGCGGAGGGCGCTGGAGGCACTGTGAGCAGCAGGCAGACGAGACAGTGACAGGGCAGGCAGGCGCGGGGCTGTTGCGCTAGTCTTTATAGGAACTAGCGCCGCCCGGTGCAATGAATCACAAGAGGCGCTCAGGGCCAGCTGCAGGCCAGCCAGGTGATTATGGCGGGGAAGTCGCAGCAAGTCAGGCGTCGCACTGTATCATTCCAAGGGCCCGTGACCGTGAACTGCATCAAGCCGATGGGTCTGCCCTCCTCTGCGACGAGAGGGAGGTCGGGTTATAGGTGCTGTTCCATCCTTCAGCTGGTACCTACATGAGCTATGTGCGGCATCGTAGCTAGGTGGACAGGCGGACAACTAGATGCCGGGCCCCTAGCTCCTCTCATCTAAGTGACTCAGTGGGCAGGCAGCCAGTCAGTCAGCAGGGCTGGTCCGATGGGAGGTGACACACGTTGGCTTTGTGAATCTCTGCATACTCGGCAAGGTGCAGAACGTGCTCGTGCTCTCTAGAAGCATCCACTACAAGCCATCCCGCCTCCTCGCCTGTTTCCTCTGGCTCTTGCGTGCTTGCTTGCTTACATGGCAGGGGCAAGTAGCATACCAGCCTGTGAGGAAGGGCAGTGATGGATAGCTTGCCTGCACACGAATCAAGCCCCTGTCCAAGCGCGTCACCGAGGACGGCCCCCTCACAGTTTTATCTTGGCTTTCACACTGTTCTCGCAATATCTGTCTCTCCGTGTCCCGAAGGCGGCAGTGTTAGTCACGGGAAGTGTCACGGGAAATATCACGGGAGATGTCACGGGAGATAGCACATGGACAATCGGCTGACCAAAAGAAAGAAAATCCGAGGACGACATCAAGAGCCGAGAGGTACGTACCAGGTACCATGTACCGACGACCGACGTCAGCCGATTTGTCCGAGCACCGCAAGCCCGACATCCCAGCCAAGGACAGCGCGGTCCAGAATCCCCAGTCCCAAGTGCCGCGCCAGAAAAGCCAATTGCTGAACATTCGATTCTGACCATCACACGAGTCAATTCGGCCCTGACCGCTCCCCAACTGGTTGCGCAAGTGGCCTCATGCACGTCGCATAGCACCACCTTGCGACGATCAGTCAGTTCCTGTGCCTCTCGGCCTATACTCCCTGGTCCGGCCGGTCCTCGTCCCAGATATTTAGTCGCAATGGCTGCCAGCCGGTATGCCCAACGCCTTACCGCGCATCTCGGGTCTCCCTCTACACGCCTTACACACCTCTCCCAGACCCAATTGAAGTCTTCCAGGCGCTGGTTGTCGAGTTCGACCACTTCCGGCTCCTCCAAGAGCGCTCCGCCCTTCAACCCTCTCCCTGTGTGGCTTGCCGCGGCTGCCGTAGCCGTCGCAGCCCCTCTGGCCTACAAGATGGTATGACTCCTTACAAGCTCTGTTCGCCCCCGCCAGAGCTCTCTTTACCTTCTCCGAGTTGGATAAAGGCCAATTGCTCACGGATCTTCCATTCAGGCTGAAAATGACACCATTGCCCTCGACGCGGCCAGTCTCGCCGACCGAGATGCCCAGAAGAAGCGAGAGTCCGGTGTCGGCACCGAGTCGCCCATGCGCCTCCGCATGGAGAAGTTTATTAAGGAGCAACAGAAGTTGATCGTTGAGGGCCTCGAGCAAGCCGATGGCATGAAGTTCCGCAAGGATGAGTGGGAGCGCCCCAATGGCGGCGGCGGCATCACCTGCGTCCTCCAGGAGGGCAAGGTCTTCGAGAAGGCTGGTGTCGGTGTCAGCGTTGTCTACGGCTCCCTACCCAAGCCTGCCATTGAGAAGATGCGTGCCAACCACAAGACCCTCGACCCCAATGTCGAGTCTCTCGACTTCTTCGCCGCTGGTCTGAGCATGGTGCTCCACCCTTACAACCCCATGGCCCCCACCGTCCACCTCAACTACCGATACTTTGAGACGGCCAACCCCGACGGCACATCGCAGGCCTGGTGGTTCGGCGGCGGCAGCGATCTGACCCCGTCCTACCTCTTTGACGAGGATGCCATTCACTTCCACAAGACTCTCAAGGATGCCTGCGACTCTCACGACAAGGAGTACTACCCTCGATTCAAGAAGTGGTGCGATGAGTACTTCTACAACAAGCACCGAGGTGAGTGCCGTGGCATCGGCGGCATCTTCTTTGATGACCTCGACGAGAGCGAGCGCGATCAGGAGAACACCTTTGCCTTCATCCAGGACTGCCTCAAATCCTTCCTGCCCTCATACATCCCCATTCTCGAGAAGCGCAAGAACATGCCCTACACTGAGGAGGAGAAGGACTGGCAGCAGATCCGCCGCGGCAAGTACGTCGAGTTCAACTTGGTCCACGACCGCGGTACCGCCTTTGGTCTCAACACACCCGGATCTCGCGTCGAGAGCATCCTCATGAGCCTGCCCCTGACGGCGAGCTGGAAGTACATGCACGAGCCCGAACCCAAGAGCCGCGAGCAGCGTCTCGTGGAAGTGTTGAGGGACCCCAAGGAATGGGTGTAAGCGAATATTTGGGCTAATGTTGTACTGCCCACGCATGAAGTCCAAGGTCACGATATCAGATGAAGTGTAAAATATGGTGTGGTATAATAGATGGATGCCAGGGCTGTATAAATAAAAATCACACAAGAAAGCGGGCAGCACGAAGGATAGTAAAATAAAATAAAATACCGTTATATCCACCAATGGTTTGTTATGTCGGTGGTGCTGGAAGCTGAGAGAGGGGATTAGCAAGTCATGAACTGGAGTGGACCGTGAAGTCATCAACACCCAATGCCCACTCCGGCATCGTCAAAAGAACCAAACCTCTTCTCTTCACTCCTCCATCTACAAACACAATGACACCCTGCCCAAGCTGCCGGCAATGGAGAGTCTCCCCTCCCATCGCCAGTTCCTAACAACTCTTATCAATTCCGTCTCCGACATCGCTCCGCCCGCCCACGCCGCATCGTCACCACCAGCCCCTCCATCCTCGACTACTGCGTCGCCCCTGCAAGCCATCGCGCAGGCCCAGCGCCCCCTGCTGCTGACCCTGCACGTGCTTTTCCCAAGCCTCCTCCTCCCGGCGCTCGACCTTCTTGACCGCGGGCTCGTCACGCGGCTGCGTCGTGCGGAGGCGGGCGCCTTGGGCAACGACGCCGAACAGGATGGATCTGTAGACGGGGCCAAGGACGCCGCCGCTGGAGGATCAAGCGATGGCATTTTCCTCGTGCGGTCACTGGCCACGACGCTGACGCGCCGGAATCGCGATGTCGCCCTCTCGTCGCAGCGTTACATCGTCCACCTCGGCGTGTGGAACTGCTCCTGCGCGAGCTTCACGTTTGACGCCTTCCCGAGCCATCCAGGACCAGCCTCAGAACAGGAGGACGCGCCGCAGCTTTCGGGGGAGTGGTCGTTTGGCGGAGCGAGCCGAGACGGGCTGAGTGTATCCGCTGGCGATGTGCCATGCTGTAAGCATCTCCTCGCGTGTCTACTGGTTGAGAGGTGGCCGAGCATGCTAGGACAGTACATTGAGGACCGGGATACCTCGAGGGAAGACATGGCGGGCATCGCTGCGGAAATGTAACGAGGCACCGGATGCGTTGTGAGATGGACGTCAAGGCGGTGGCTGGCATGTATTATCCCCGCGACCTCATCTAGTAATCCGACATGATATGCTCAATGTACAAAGGCTTTTGCCCTCCCCCTCCGGCAACCATGCCGCCCTGATTGCATCCTCCAGACGCCGAGAACCTCCGCGATCAAGTCTACGTTCCTCTACCGGGTCTGCTGACCTATTTCTTGCTCTCCTTGCTATCCTTGCCGTCCTTATCCTTGTCACCATCCTTGGCCTCGCCATTCACACCGTTGGCGCCGTCCTTCTTGTCGGCCTTGGCGTCGTCCTTCTTGCCCTCCTTCTCCTCTTGCTGTTGTCGGTTCTGGATTTTGTTCTCAATCAAATCGTGGAAGGCCGTGATAGCGCGTATCAGACTGCTCAAGTAGATGGTCATGAGCTGATCGTTGGTCTTGATGCTCATGGCATTGGATAGCTCGCCAGCGCCAGACTTGCCGTCTCCTTCAGGAGTTGACAGGTTGGGGAGCAGGTTGAAGACATCCTGCAGATTTCCGAGGATGGCGTGGTTGACGGGTAGCTGGCCGTCGAGGACTTTTTGAAGGTAAGCACCAATGTCTCGCAGGCGCAGGTGTAGGCCCTGGAGTGACTGGAGCTGGTTGGTGATTCGGGTAGACAGTGTTCCCGCGGCCACATCGCGGATGTCTCTTAGCAGGTGCTCAACACCAATCTCCTCTGCTTCCTCGGCCTCGATAATCGACGGGGTGTGTACAAAAGTTCGCGACGTTGTCGTACCATCCTGTTCGGTCGCGTTAGCTATTTAATGTGCCCTTTTCGAAATGGGCACGGCGCAACTCACATCCTTGATCTCCTCGACAGCAAAGTAAGCGTCAGTGGGAACGCCAGACTCCTTTGGTTGAACGTCAATGATGACGAGAAGAGGGTTGGGGGTATATCGCTTGAAGAGTTCGTTGATCTCCAGATCGGAAGCACGCAGCTTGGGGCCGGTGTGGTACCATCCTATCAACTTCTCCCGGGCGTTGACTTTCTTGAACATATCGTTCATGGACTCGACGTAGTTGTGGTCGAGGAACCACACTGAGGGGTCCTTGTCATCCTCCTCGAAGGGAACTGTGATAGGTTTGTAAGCGCCCGACCTGCTGGCGGTTTCTCGAGAGCATCAGGCAACGCACCAGCAAAGCTGTTAGATACTCTCACGTTCTTTCCATCGTTCTGGCCAAGGAGAACACCGACTACTCGCCGCTTTGTCTTGGTAGAGACAGTGCGGTTGTAATGGTCGACGGCGGAGAGGAGGACGAGAGGCGCAACGGTGACGTTTCGGGTGAGGAGGGAGAGGGTTTCTGCGGTCGTGGTAGGCATCGTAGAGTCGTTGCGGTGGGGGGGTCACAGCGTCGGCGTATCTTCTGAGGGGAGTGCGATTGATTTCATGCGAGAGCGGCGAAGAAGAGGGCGAAAATGGGAATTTGTCGTCGTGGTGGATGATGTGTGGTTGCACGTACGTACACTTGAGGCTGCCTTCGTCCTGGAGCTTAGCTCCCGATTGGGTCAGGCTGGCGGGCACAAGCGCTGGAGCCTCGTAGAATGCAGTCACGTGCATTGAATACCTAGCCACAACTTCCAGGTCCTCAGCCACACGCCACAACAATAGATGACAACCAAGCGAATCCCCACTGAGTGAGTGGCTGGCTCAGTTCGGCAGGTGGGAAGCGGTGTGGCTTCTTGTCTCCCAGTTTAGGTATTCAGCTGACATCATTGTTCGGTGAGAGAGACACATGCTAGAATGCGGCTGGAGTTGGATTCAAGAATGCACTTAATTACTTCCGAAGGGGTGGAAAGGCGATCTTGTGCCAAAAGGCAAGCCGGCGGTATTCCCAACATGTGCACTCCGACTCGAAAACCGGGTCCGAAGGAGGCAAAGTTGGGAGCATTTCCGTTTCTCGATACCGATAGTGCATTGTGCTAAGGCGCGGATGTTCTGTTTTTGGGCCCGAATCCACACCTTGGACCTCGGCGCCGGACGCCAGGGGAAGGGATACCATGGCTGGCTGCAGACCGCAACGAGTACGGTACACGAGTCTTAAGAGGCGGAAAGATGGAGGCTAAACGGAGCGAATTGAAATCCAGCCGGCTATGGGCACACCTGTCTTCGGTCCGCTTCCGCACCCCTTTGCGCGATGCCGACCGAACCAGTGTCGGCATTGCTGAGTTCTGGCCGCAGACAACGGCCGGCGTTGCGACATTCGGATCAAGGGACCTGGGCACTCGCTCGGTGCTTCCTTACAACCAGCCTCGGCCCTGATGACCGCACGTTTGATATGAACATGCTCGAGGATGCGATTGCACAAACGGCCTCTATTGGCCCTGATCAGGTCTATTGCCGGCTGCCAATGCTGGACATCTGTGTCCCGAACTATTGCTTGATCGGTCGTGCTCCGGGAGGATCTGCTTACCCTGGAACCGTCGGTAGTTGGGAAAAAGGAAAGCCAGGAGGTGGAACGAGCGTCTCCATGGGTCAAATTCAATGGTGTACTTCTGGGGCTCGTAATCAAATCCAGGTATTCGGATTTGATCATTACTTAAGGTGTTGGGATCAAGGGTTCCTTTGCTACTCTTGTCATGTAAATCAATGAGTGAGGTATGCTTGCTAGATCGACGTAGCACCAGCACGGGGGGCAAAGAACACGGAGCAGGTCAGGCCTTGCAAGAACAGGCACAATGCTCTAGCCACGCCACCATCATCAGTATAGTCGGTACTAGAACCAATTAATACCTAAGTAAAATACAATTTATCGCTTCCTGCAGCTACCTACTGGAGACGACAGGTGCAACTATTCCGACGGATACGTAGACAGAAGCCGGAAAAAAAGCCGCGCTCTAAAGTGCAAAGACGCTCAGACCTGAGATGCGGCGTGTCCATAGCTGTCCCGTGCCGTGGCCCTATCGCGATCCCTGGGAACGATTGCGCCGAGCCAATCACCAACCGCCGAAGCTCCCCCCAAAAACCTCCCATCCTCCGGCTACGCACCAAGATTTCCTGTCTCGCCCGTCTCGACTTTGCCCTCTCTTTTCCTCCTCCTGGTATCTCGCTCAGCTTTCCCTCTCACCACCACCTGCGCTGCCGCCTCCCCATCCTCACTTCCTCCGCCATCTCCCCTCCAATTGCCACCGCCTCGCCTCGCAATTCTCGCTCCCGCCTCGCCGCCGCCGCCGCCGCAACCATGGGTTTCGTTGAGGATGAACTGAAGCAGCTCAAGGGTGTCTTGGGCAACCTCGATGCGCGCATCAAGAAGCTCGAGTCGCGAGCCACCGGCTCTGCCGCCACCACCGAGGACATTCGCATGATCCTCATCGGCCCTCCTGGCGCTGGTTCGTATTCCGCTCCGGTTTCCCGCCGTCTTGTGGGTGTTCGTAGTTGCTGACCACGCCTTTTCGCAGGCAAGGGAACTCAGGCTCCCAAGATCAAGGAGCGCTTTTCCTGCTGCCATCTGGTATGTCAATCCGTGTCGCACGCACCACCCAATTGCGAAGCCGTGCCTCTAACCAGAATTCCCCAATGCGCAGGCCACCGGTGACATGCTGCGCTCGCAGGTCGCCAAGAAGACCCCCCTCGGTGTTGAGGCCAAGAAGATCATGGACCAGGGTGGCCTGGTCAGCGACGAGATCGTCATCGGCATGATCAAGGAGGAGCTCACCAACAACCAGGAGTGCCAGGGCGGGTAGGTCTATTGTTTTACCCTACAGTTTCCCCGGAAGCCGAGTCTTAACCAAAACGCCGCATACTGATTATTCGCGCCCTGCAGTTTCATTCTGGATGGTTTCCCCCGAACCGTCCCTCAGGCCGAGGGCCTCGACGCCATGCTCCAAGAGCGAAACCAGAAGCTCCAGCATGCTGTCCAGCTTGAGATCGACGATTCCCTCCTCGTCGCCCGAATTACTGGCCGCCTGGTCCACCCCGCCTCCGGCCGCTCATACCACACCACCTTCAACCCCCCCAAGCAGCATATGAAGGATGACATCACTGGCGAGCCCCTCATCCAGCGAAGCGACGACAACGCCGAGGCCCTCAAGAAGCGCCTTGTCACCTACCACAAGCAGACGTCCCCTGTTGTGGATTACTACAAGAAGCACAACATCTGGAGTGGTATCGACGCCAGCCAGCAGCCTGGCCAGGTGTGGAAGAATATGTTGAACATTCTCACCAAGAACTAAGGACCGGGAGCTAGGGGCTACGGGCTACGGGACCAGGTCGCTAACAAGACCTGCAGCGTCTTGGATATGAATGGTATGACTGGCATGAAGGAGAGTCCTCCAGGCCATGGGGCGTTACGGTAGAGGTTTCCATGTGGTCATGGGGTCCTGTGTAAAAAAAAGCTACACGACGACGCTTGTTTGTATCGCTGTTCTACTACCTAGTTTAAAAAGTGGCCATCCAAAGCGCCGAGCTTTTATTTTTCACCCATTCTCATACCTCCATCCTGACGCGGGTCATGTAACCAAATCGTCAGATTTTTCACATACAAACTCATTTTCACAGTCACTGGGACAGACAATTCGCGGGACACTATTGATTGAATTCGATCAATCACTGGATGCCCGCGAAAAATAATTACGAAACGTAGGGTATATATTGATGCACCCGCAAAGCCAGTTCATCCGATCTCCAGGAATGCAGTTTCCCTCCTTCCCATGGCGACATATCTTCCGTCACCCATTCTAGGGATGCCCTTGAAACGAAACTCCCCAAGCTCCCTCGCAATGCGTGGAAAACAGAATAATGAAAAAAAAGGAGCAGAGCCAGGTAACGCGGTGCTTCTGAGGTTGGCCCCGACACCTAGCTCAAAAAGGGATTATAAAAAGAAAATGGAAGATGGCAGAGCATCATGTAATAAGGTCACCGGCCGCAGGCAGGCATATTGCAGGTTACGGAGGGATTGTTGTTGACTTGAGGCTCCGGCTTCGAGCCTGAAGCCCCCCGGGACATTTCGATGCTCGCCGAGCGAGGAGCATAGGTCAAGCCCATCTTGATCGGCGGGGGGTTTCACCCCACGAGTTCCTATCGCCGCGGGGTGGCTGGCGAGGGACGTCAGTAGAGGTAGAGCGAGTTGCGGTGGCGCAACTGACCATTGACCATCTGCCTCTGTTTATTGAGCCAACTCCTCGGAGCGTCGTGCCGCCTCTGGAGGACGACGTGGTTGCTCTGGAGTCGGCTCGTGAGATCATACCATGCCGTTGCGATGAGACCGTTTTCTCTCTCGAGGTTTCGGATGATTTGGTCGCTCGCAGCCTTTGTTTTACAGTTAGTTACCATTAACGACGAATGAGAAGGGGGGCGGGGATGTGTATATGCGGATATGATTCCTGCTCATGACATCGATTGCAGCATCGCAATGGCGAAAGTAGCGAGCGAGGGAAAAACAAATAAAATGTACCTTCTGCGCTGCTGCCGCCTCTCCATCATGAGCAGCTTTGAGTTTGCGTTGTAAATCGATCTTGTCTTGTTCGGATGTCTCGAGTTGCTGGAGTATCCAAAGGTTAGCAACCACCTCGGACTATCAAGAAACGAGCATCCTATTTGAGAACTAGGTCTCGAAATGAGGCGGAGTTCCTCTAAGCACTGCGCGCTTGGGACCTTGGAGCTCCGTGGGTTGACCCAGGTCCTGGGGCTTGCTGCGTTCAAGCGGCGTCTCATTTAGACGTCGCCTCTTGGTCGGCTTGGAGCTGAAGAACTCCAAGTCGTCATCATCCGTCTCGCCAACTTTGGCGCTGGTTTCTGAACTGTTGACTTGGACGCCTCGTCCCTCATCACCACTCCCGGCCGCTTGGTCGAAGTCGCCATCTCCTTCCATCAAATCTTCACAGTCGTCGCCTCCTTTTATCACAGCATCGAGGAGACTGGAACACACCTTGCGAATTTCGATGAGACGAGCGCGGAGTTTCTCGACCTTCTCAGCGTTCTTTTTGCCAGCCTCGGAATTATCCGCGTCAGAAGGAGTGGCGTCTTGAAGTTCCTTGCTCTCCTCAACTGCCTTTCGAAGCTTGTCCTTCTCTAGGAGAGCCTCGACAAGCTGGGTTTCTCGGGCATCTCGCTCAGCACCGGAGTAGCCTAATTCTTGGCGGACACGATCCAGCTCAGCCTTGAGCGACTCACGAATCAACCTATCAGTGTTCTTAAGCTCATTTAGTGCCTCGATACTATCCTTTCCGAGAGCAGATAGCTGTGTCCTAGCATCGAGGAGTTCCCGACCTTGATCGGCCACCTGAGCCTCAAGGTCCTTTACTTGCTTCCTGCATTGCTCGAGCTCGAAGTTGGATTGCATACACTGGGTCCTAAGGTTAACGAAGGCTTGTGTCCTGTAGTATTCGCCAGTGAGTATATTTGTCCCTGCAGACTCTTCGAGAGCTCTGACTAACCCTTCGTTGGTCATATTCTTGATCAAGGCTTCGATTTGGTCCTGTGCAACAGCATGCTTTTCGAATACATCGTTGAAACTTTGTTGCAGGTGTGCACGTTGGCGCTTTTCCTCGTCTAGTTCTTTTCGAAGCGTCATGGTGTCACCGGTGGAACCGACGGTGCTGCGCAACAGAGCGTTTTCGGCCTTGAGGCGGGATAGCTCCAAAGGGAGGTTAACCTGGCCATCCTCGGTTGCGCTGTTCAACTCGTCCTCTAGGTTGAAGGTTGCACCTGAGTCGCCCGGAATTCCACCTTGAGGTTCAGAGTTGTTCTGCAGTTGCTCTTGGAGATCCTTGATGAAGTTCTCATCGTGACTTTGGCGAGCCCGAAGGCGGACTACCTCCTCCTCTAGGGCTGTCATGTCCTTCATCAGCTGTGTCTTTTGGTGGCGCTCGTCCCACAGATGCTGCTCTGACTGGGTTATCATCTTGGTCAGTTCATCCTCAGCCTTCCTAGTGCGATCGCTTCGTTCATGGTCACTTGTGAGAGATCTGAGCTGGTCTTGCAGCTCGGCCTTTTCGTACTGCAGATTCTGGACTTCCCTGACAAGGTGCTGTTGGGACTCTAGCTTCTGCTTGTATCGCTCTGCGGTGTTGGCCTTCTTCTCCAACTCCTCAGACTTGTGTTTCCACTCCATCACTTGGTCGCGGAGCTCGTCAGCTTCGATGCTCTTCTGGGTTAGCCTTTGAACCTCGCTGTCGAGGTGCGCTAAGTTTCTTTCGTATTTACGAATCAGCTCCTCGTTCCGCGCGATGATCTCCATCTGCTCATGGACCTGGGCTTCGAGGACCTTGATCGACTCGGCGCTGTTGGCGCCATCTTGGGTTGCTTTTCGCAAGACCTCGAGCTCGCGGTCGTTCTTTTCCTTTTCGTACTTGAGCTCTTCGTGGCTTTGTTGTAGGTATTCGAGTCGGGTGATGTAGTCTGAGAGATTCTTCTTGGTCAGATCTAGTTGTTGCCTCAATGCCGCATTCTGCTCCTCGACGAGGAGATCAATGTCACGGGCCTCCATGACAGCGTCAATGGCCTCGTCGAGATCATCGTCGCCCCTGGAATTGTTGATATCTAGTTGCATGGTCCGGATGATCTGCATAATTTCTGCCTGCGTCTGCTTGTCAAGACCATTCTGGATTCGGGGAACAAATCTCTGATTATCAGGGCCCATGGCAGCAGCGGAGAGCATGACTGCTAGCAACTGGAGTGCGTATCCTGTTAGCAATGGATATCGTGGTCGGATGTGGACAGGTAGATATACCTGGCTGATGCCCTGGGGCTCGGGATTTTCGGCAATGCCATGATAGTCGAACTTCTTGGCCTGGCACCCAAGCTCAGGAACCTGGCGTCGGATGAACCTGAAGAGGCCCTTGTAGACCATTTGAATATTTCTCTTGTTGGTGAGGTATCTGGTTGTGCTGGGGCTTTGATCGAGCTCGGAAGGATTAAACTCCGGATCGAGCTCATGGAGGATATGCCCGAGGACGATTCCATCGGCAAGTTCGGCAAGGGAGTCGGCGGTGGTCTTGGGCTCAAAGACTCGGTTGGACTGGAAAGAGTCAGGACTCGGTAATAGACAGAGAGACGGGGGTTTATCGGGCGGGGGGAAGATACTGACAGCTCTGAGCAGCGCGGCCTGCGCGCTGGGACTGTAGGTCGGCATTGTGCAGGTTGATGATGATGGTGTTGGAGCTTGGAACAATCAGCACGTAGCAGTCGTCGATGTGGTCGCAGTTGGCCAAGGGCGGTGATAGTGTAGGGGGTCGCGTCGCGTGTCGAGTACAGGGGAATAAGTGGAGGATGGCAACGGCATAGCGAGCGGGCAGAGTCCGGCGGGTTGTGATTTATAGGGAAGCGTCAGGGTAATGTCGATGGAGCTGGCCGTGTTTCCATCCTGGGGCGGGTTGGTGGTTGTTCGAGCGTTCTGAATCACAAGTTGAAAGCCGCAGTGGACATTCTTCTGAACATCAGAACGTAGTCCCTTGAGGGGGTGAGCTTGGGCTTATCGATTCCACCCGGCGCCCTGAGCACAGGGCACAGGGGCCACATGTAGTGAGCCAGGGGGGCATTGCAGCGGAGTCTACGGAGGACGGAATGCATTGATAGTGAGCTGCCACTGCAGAGCGACCCCACTGACGGCGAATCTAGGGTGCCCCAGTGGGCTCTCGATGCGCGCTGACTGACCTCCACTGTCCTGTAGGCTGGGGTGCGCATGACATAGCCAGCACATTCAGACACTTTCTCGCTCACGACGTGTTTCGACATCTGTACATATCCTTGACTCTATTCCGCAGCGTCTCCGAAGAAGCAAATGAGGCACACCTAGTCAACACCTAGTCAACAACCCCAATTTGATGCGTACGCCTCGATGCACCAATCGACAGCCACAAAAGGCAATGCAGCCACCTCAAGACTGCGCTAGTGCCGGGCTGGCCTTTTGTTCCTTGCTTCCATGCATGTTCTGCAAAGAACGTTCCCAAAGTCCTGAATACACTTGACGGAACACTCGAACCGAGTCATGCACCAAAGCGAGACAGTTGGAAGAGTTCTGTCCTGTCGAGTTCTTTGGCTTTGGCTCGAGGGAAAAGCCGGAGGCACTGAAGAACCTCGCGGGTTGACCGCTGGTAAACCGACTGGTGACATCACCGGTTCCCCAAATCTGCTGCTTCACATTGCGCCCAGGCCGCGAGGCAGTCTCATGCACCCGCTTCGGCCAGGAGAGCACAATAAAGGACTCATCCCCCTTTGGAAGATTCATGCAGTCGATGCATGTCTTTACCTAAGAGCCACAACGCTGTCTGGAACAAGTTGGAGATCTGGCAAGCCATATTCCTTGTACATCGTCACGGGAATATTGGTAGCGGATAGTGTAGGGTCTCAAGTTTTGACTCTACGAATGCAGAATGAGATATGTACACAACGCAATGATTCCGCGACCGATCCAGCCCGTGCGGCACTGCTCCTTCTGAGTTCAAACAAACCCATGCTCTGTTAACGAGTGTTTCCTCTTCTTTCGCTCCCTGTTGAGGAACTTGTCTCTAAACGCCGAACAGTTCTGGCCGCCAAAGTGGCAGTTGTCAATTCCCAGGCCGCGCTCCATCAAATTCGAAATAATCGCCGGTTCCTTTGTTCATGTCTCCGTGACATCAGTCCGTAGAGACGACCTCGTCATCCTCAATGTGGACTTCGTATTTGTTGCCCCAGGTCTGAACCTGCTCCAGCGCCTTCTCTGTGGAGATGGCAGCGAATCCCCTGAAAGTGGTCAGCAAACTATTCATTCATGGCAGATGCCATATCCTTTGGGAGCGACGGGCGTACTTGATGAGGGTGTAGATGTGGGTAATCTTGCCACCGGCATCGAGGATGGACTGCTTGGCATCGTTGATGGCGGAGTCAGGTGTAGATTCGTCCTCAAACCAGACGATAACCGACTTCTTTTGGTCAACGGCAAGAGCGCCGGGGAGGATGGCGAGAGTCGCGGCGAGGATGGTGAAGGGCTTCATGGTGATCAAAGGGGTCTGACAACAAGGGTGGCTGCAGCAGTTGCGATGGTTTCGATGATTGTCGTGTTGATTGTCGGTGAAGCGAGTTGAATGGGTGTTGGATCACGGAGCGAATCGGTGGTATGTTATAGGGACGTCGTTGGGGAACGCAAGTTGAGGGAGCCTGAGTCAAGGTCGCATGCGATCAGGTAAAGGCTGGCAACGGGCACTGGGCGGCGGAAGCGAAGGCACGGGTCTGTCCACTGGACGCATTGTCACGCGGAAACCGAGGCACCCGAGGAATAACCGCTCCATTTCAGGCACACCACCCAACCATGAAGGGACTAATGCATTAAGTTAAAGGGGTGCCTGAAGTCCTTCACCAGTTGTGGCACCACCCATGAACCAAAGTGCGTGCAACCTTCCAGTGCGGTCTCGCCGAGAGCATACGCCTCGCATTCCAACCTAATAAATGCGGATAGATGCGATGGATCTGGTTGTGCGGGACGTACCCACTACCTTGGTTCCTCCTCCCTTGTTAATTTGACAACACGGAAGCTGAATGCGGGGAATATTTCGGAAAGACTGTGGAGTAATGGGGGCTGTGTAAGCGCCCAAGAGTATCTAGTGTTATATTTGAGCAATAATCCATACACAGGAATAAGCGGCCATGGTGTAACGGTTAGCATTATCGCCTTCCATCTTACCGTGGATTGTTAGCGATAGATTCGGGTTCGACTCCCGATGGTCGCATTGCGACAGAATGCCAGATTTCCTTTTTGCGTGGCGAGATTGTTCTCCTCATTGGTCGGTCTGCGTTCCAATTTTTTTTGCGTTATGCTCTAGTGATCTCGGCAATGATTTTTTTGTGAACCTGAGGTAGTTAGTAGCTCTTATTATTTTTGTGTATTCCCGCTTAAATCTATATCCTCTTGTGACTTCTGATATATATTTGTGTTCCGCATCCGATGCTATATAAGCTTTCTTAGGACAGATAACTTTTTCTTAGCTTAATAACTACTATATTTGTTTTAACTGGAGTCTTAAAGAAACCTTCTTAGTGTGAAAAAGAGGTATACACCGACGTTTGCTAGTCTGCGTTTCTTGAACACCTTCCCATCTTATCATTCTCGCCGTCGGAATGATTTGGCATTTATCACTCTTCGTCACTTCCGTCTCTCAGACGTGATGATCCCGGATAGAGCCTCACCTTTCATCAATTAGTCAGCGACCATGGTGTAACGGTTAGCATTATCGCCTTCCATCTGACAGTGGATTGCTAGCGATAGATTGGGGTTCGACTCCCCATGGCCGCAATGCTTTAATCACCTACTCTTTCTTTTTGTTCCGCTTGGTACCTCTTATGCGGTATCCATGCCCAGTCGTTGAGCCAGCTGTGGCTGCTCAACTTGGGAAGCCTGGGTCGGCGAGTGGGGCTCAGGATGACAGAGGATCCAGGAACCCTGGAGATGGATCGAATGCTGTGGGTTCGCCGTTAACCATGACACCAACTGTTTTAGGTGTATCGAACATTCTCCTACCAAGTCATGGTATTTCAAACGTGGGATACTCAAATAATTTACATTGCCACCTAGAAACCATATGAAATTTGTGTGTTATCCACATAACATGGTATTCATGAGGCTGGACACAGACCCCGAATGCTCTATTAAACCAGATAGGAATAAGACTTGCCCCAAACGCCGAGCTGAATGTGAAAGTAAGAAGTTTTCCTAATCCGGAATTTTCATCCTCTGGCGATCCCTGCGATGCTATCGTGGTCGCTCCATACATCCTTGCTTTCTTGCTCAACGGCACGCATAGCGACCGCAACATCCTCCAGCCTAGTAACGACATCAATGACTCCCTGGTTGACTCGTTGAAAGTATCGGTCATTCGCTTCACGTCGCTTTCTAGCGAGGAGGATGTCCACTTCTGTCTCCTCCTCCAGTTTGGCGCCCAGTCCCTCAACACCTGTCCCACTGCTCCCAGGGCGAGGGATACTACCGGTACCAGCCGTGCTCTTCCCAGCTTCAGTCCCTTCGGCAACGCCAGACTTTGATGTATCTCCCAAAGCGCCTTTCAAGTTGCGAACTTCGTCACCGGCGGCGGAAGTACCGAGGTCCCGGTGTCCAGTCTCGATAGCCTCGTCAGCCTCGCTCCTGGCCCAGGCTTGAGCCAATGCAATTTGGGCAGCTCGTAGATCCGCCAACTTGCGATCATGTTCAGCGCCAAATACGTGAGTTCCGCCAGAGGCCGACAACTCCACCTCTTCCAGAGTTGCTTGCATTTCCGCCCACAGGGCATCCGTCCTGTCAGCACTGCGCGTGCTCTCCTCCGCAAGGAACCTACGGCCTGGTCGTTGCATATGAGGGGACACGACGGTGCCGGACCGGTTTGAAGGGGTGCGTTCGAGGTTGGTGCGGTTCAAGCTTGAATGACCTGGGAACACAGCCCCTGATGCTGGGACACCGGGAAGTGAGATATTGGACACATTTGGCGATGGATGGAGAAACAGGGCGGGAGGTGGATCACGCTGCATGCTCTGTGGTCGAGGATTTTGAGACATGGTGAACTGTTCGTCTTCCACGATGATGTAGATGACCGGAATACTGTTGAACTCAGGAGCTTCCTACCGTCGCCTCATTGGACATGCCATGAGCTCCAGCAAAGCCTCGGTGGAACCCGCTAAACCAACGCTAAGAGTACGGTGGAGCAATGTGTGGTGGTTCGATGATGCACGTGACACATCATGTGGTTTCCCCCCACAACTTGCCCAGCACCCTCTCTAGGGCCTTCAAACCCTACCTACAATTTTCGTTGGCCGACATTCCAACTTTTCGCCGTCTCCGCTAAATCACATCACCAACCGTCGTCGCGATACACAGATAAGTCGGTAGGTGCTCCTTCAACCCATTCCGTCTGCCGAACCCATTTTGGCCGTCTACGATCCTCGACATCCAACTAACGACACATAGCAAAAATGGCTGGAGGCAAACCCCGTGGTCTTAACGCCGCGCGAAAGCTGCGAACGAACCGAAAGGACCAGAAATGGGCCGACCTTGCCTACAAGAAGCGTGCCCTGGGCACTGCCTTTAAGTCCTCTCCTTTCGGTGGCTCCTCGCACGCCAAGGGCATCGTCCTCGAGAAGGTCGGTGTCGAGGCCAAGCAGCCCAACTCCGCCATCCGAAAGTGTGTCCGAGTCCAGTTGATCAAGAACGGCAAGAAGGTCACTGCTTTCGGTACGAGAAACCCCAATGACCACGCACCGACGACCAAATACTAACGATTGCTTGCAGTCCCCAATGACGGTTGCCTCAACTTCGTGGACGAGAACGACGAGGTCCTCCTGGCTGGTTTCGGTCGCAAGGGCAAGGCCAAGGGTGATATTCCCGGTGTGCGATTCAAGGTCGTCAAGGTCTCTGGTGTCGGTCTGCTCGCTCTGTGGAAGGAGAAGAAGGAGAAGCCCCGATCTTAAAAACGGAGCTCTGGGAAGGAAACGAAGTCATATTTCGGCACGAGGAGTCAAATCGGCTTGCTTGCATCGGCATTACAGGTTAGGGTTCTGATCATGGGAGACGAGGTCTGAGGAAAATAGATCAAAAGTCTTCACCAATATGTGTACATGCTGTGTGACGAACAGTCCGGGGTCTAATCCCCAATCTCAATGTATGATGTATGACTTATGGCACAGTATTTTACATCGTCCTGGTACCTGGTCCACTAGCTACGTTCCTCAGGTTCTTGGATGTACTTGACGCCATAGTCGGCCGCCATTCCGAGACTGATTACGCCGCCAGTGATCCAACAACCATTGATAAACCACCACCAACAATCCTTGACATTCTTGAGGTTGACTCGCTTGATCATTACCCCAAGTGCGACCAAGGCTCCTCCACAACTTCCAATGAAGAACGTTGGCCCAGCACTAGCAGCCACACCCGCTGCCGCCAGCAGACTTACTTGAGTAACGGCAAGCCCAGCCAAGACTTGCTTGGTTTCGGCGTCGTGTTTCAGCGCAATGCTCTTGATTCCTGCCTTGACGTCGTCCTTGATATCCATGTGGGCATAAATCATATCATAGAGCACTGTCCATGCAACGTTGGAGGCGTAGAGAAAACCAGCGGCAGCCAAAGCTGACGAGTGTGTCAACAGGTCGACTCCGAGAGCGGGAAATCCCATGATTGCGCCCCACGAAAACGTCAGTCCCAGAACGAACTGAGGGTAATAGGTGACCCTCTTCGCAAGCGGGTAGCTAGCGACGAAGAGCAAGCTTGGAACAGCATAAAAGAAGCAGGGGAGGGGAAACTGAAGCAGTACGACTAGTCCAGCAAGGAGTTGGCCTCCCGTGTAGACAAGGCCTTTGAATGGTGTGATGGCACCGCGGGCGATCGGCCTTAGGCGAGTTCTGGTGACATGGGGATCTAGGTTTCTGTCCCAGAGGTCGTTGATTGAGCACCCTGCACTCCGCATTATCAGAGCGCCTGAGAAGAACAACAGGGAAGTGCCAATGACGGATCCAGGACTCGCCATCGGGGCGGCCATCGGAGCAGCCAAGAGAGTTGAGAAGAGACATGGGAAGAACAAATAGTAGGTTCCGGCCGGCTTGTCAAGGCGAATCAATTCAGCGTACGGAACCCATGAGGCTGGAAGCTTCGATAGAATGCCAGATTGTGGTGGTTGATAGGGCGCCAACGTCGGTATGGCGATTTCCGGCGTTGGTGTTTCACCAACAAGCGGCGAGGACTTCTTGCCTGCCTCGTGGAACCCAAGCACCCGTTCATGGCTGGGCCGTGACTGGCTCAAGGCCTTCGACAGTTGAGTGAGAGATGGACGAGTGGTTCTTCGCCCCAGGGCTCTGGAGGTCTGCCCAGATATGGCTCGGCATTGCGCCCATACCGAAGGCCGAGGAAGAACTGTGAGTCTCATTGATGGCCAATATTCTGAACGGAGATGAGTTTTTATTCACTTTGCAACGAAAGGCATGGGATTTCTACTTACAATTGAATATATCTGAGGCGAATCCAGCCGAACCGCGTGCTTGACACCCAGTCCTCCAGCCATAAGAGTGAGAAGTGCTGTGAGTCCGAAATCTTGAAGGCCGGGATTCCGAGACTCCGGGACAGGAATGCTAAGCTCATTCGCCAGAACTGCCTTCGGTAAGATCACGTGATGACCACCTGCACAATTGCACGGACATCTGCCTCTTTAAGTGGCGTGTGCTCTCCCTCTGATTGGCTGCGCATTTAATGCACGTTGAGACGCGCCGAGTTGACGTTGGAAGGGCCGCCTCTTGACCAATCCAACGAGGCTGTTGTTGCAATTCACAACCAAACACGAACACCTCTGCCATCTGAATGGCCGGGGCGTTTGAACAGCAGGTTGCACAACCCGCGCCGCCATCAGTGATTGCTACTACTCTAAATCGATTTCATCACGTCTGCTGTTCCTCATGATTACCCGACCTTCCTAAGGCCCCGCCATCA
This sequence comes from Ilyonectria sp. MPI-CAGE-AT-0026, assembly GCA_020744155.1. NCBI lineage: Eukaryota > Fungi > Ascomycota > Sordariomycetes > Hypocreales > Nectriaceae > Ilyonectria > Ilyonectria sp. MPI-CAGE-AT-0026. Next base: position 1,364,695 of record JAGPNQ010000018.1, read on the forward strand.
CGTCCCTCGAAGTCGTATCGAACGCAACGCTCCCGAGACACTCGACAAGATGCCGACCTCACTCCATCCACAAGCCAAATTCGATCCAATACCCCCGGACCTTGACTTGGCTGGTCTAGTCGATCGAACGCCCAACTTCAAGTGGGTTCAGCGGGTGTCGAGAGCGCAGATTCGCAGTCTGGGGCAACAGGAGTTTGAGAAGCTCGTGCTGATCCACGTTGTCGCTGGAGGCAAGCCTCTGGTTATTGACGGCTGGGATGCCGTGCTGCCAAAATGGCTCTTCGACTCTAGTTGGTTAGAGAAGACATACGACAAGAAACGTAGGTGCTCCTCTTGGCAACCTTGGTTCCCAAGTCGCTAACGTTGATTCTTCATAGAGGAGACCGTCAGGGACATCACCGCTGCGAACGACATTCCCATGACGACTGGGCACTACTTGCGATCGATGAAGCAGCTCACCGACCAGTGGACACCGAACAACTTTCGCGACGAGCGCCGTCAGCGCCTGTATCTCAAGGACATCGACTGCCCGCCCGAATGGCACGATGCGCTACAGAGGGCCATTCACCCAAACCTCTTCTACCTAAATGAAAACGCAAGCGAACACGGAGGCGCGAAAACCCAAGAAGACGATGTCTTCAGGGAAGAGGCAACAACTGCACCGGCCGGCGACCTCATGTCTAGTCTACCCCATGATATGCGAGCCCAGAATCTGATGTGTTACATCGGGCATGAGGGAACATACACTCCAGCCCATCGTGAGATGTGCGCTTCTTTGGGCCAGAATATTATGGTCGACGCCTCTGGTGACAAGAACGGAGAGAAACCTGGCAGCTCCATTTGGTTCATGACTGAGAGCAAGGACCGTGAGGTCGTCCGTGAATACTTCCTCTCTATGCTTGGGCACGACATTGAGATTGAGAAGCACTTTGCTCAGGTCAATGCGTGGAAGAAAGCTCCGTTTGATGTTTACGTTGTTGAACAAAAGGCTGGTGATTTCATCTTGGTGCCCCCCCTAGCTGCTCATCAGGTGTGGAATCGGGGAACGAGGACGGTAAAGGTCGCTTGGAACCGCACCACAGCTGAGACGCTCGAGATGGCGCTCCACGAAGCACTCCCCAAAGCACGACTTGTCTGTCGCGACGAACAGTACAAAAACAAAGCCATTATCTACTTCACCCTCGAAAAGTACTATCGCCAGCTGCAGGAAATGGAAGAGAACGCAGAACTGGCCCAGATGAGTTTCCTGGGCCTCGGCCAGGAAATCATGCGCAACTCGCCGCGCGCAAAACAACTAGCTGGTGACTTCAAGAAGTTATTCAGTCTCTTCACAGAAATCCTCTTAGATGAAATGTTTGGCTACAAGGAAAAGGATGTGGAGCTAATTCCGTTCGACTCTTGCATCACCTGCTCCTACTGCCGGTCAAACATCTTCAATCGGTTCCTGACCTGCAAGCATTGCGCCCGTACCTTGGTCGACGGGGATGAGGACGCATACGACGTGTGTATGGAATGCTATGCGATGGGACGATCCTGTGCATGCATGTCGGGTCTCCAGTGGTGCGAGCAGTGGTCGTGGTCTGAGCTGGTTACCAACTATGAGGCGTGGCGATCCATGATTATCCTCAATGATGGGTTTGTGGACTTTCAGTCGTCCCCCCAACCACTCGAGGTCGCACGCCTGAGGGCAGGGAAGAAGGCGGTGGCCCAAATCTGCCAAGAAGCGTTGCGAAGAAGGCCGTGGAAGGACATTACGAAGCAGGAACGTGAAAACACACCAAGCGAATCAGAGGTAGAAGGCGAGGACAAGCCCAAGAAGCGAAAACGGAAGAAGAAGAGAGGCGAGCTCCGACGATGCCACGTTTGCTGTCACAAGGACTATAGCTACAGGGTTCACTCGTGCACAAACCCTGGTTGTACCGAGTCCTACTGCTATGGTGTTCTTTACAGGGCGTTCGACATGATGCCCCAGAAGGTGCTCGAGGACGAGCAGTGGCAATGCCCGAAGTGTCTAGGCATTTGCAACTGTGCATATTGCCGACGTGTAGGTCACACAGATCCTTACACTCCCAAGAACACACTACTCGGACATGACACGAGGCCGATTGCCGATGATCGTAGCGTAGAAGCGCTAGTTGATTTCCGCGTTCACAACCTGTCCTGGCTCAAGGCTGCCGGAGAAGAGAGTCGCAGTAAGGACAGCAAGCGGATGAAGGCGCTACGGGAGCAAGCTGATAATGCCAAAGCCCAGGATATCACCGAACAGGTGGAGGCAGAGCGGACCATGCAGAATCAGCCCGAGGCACAGGATGGCTCTGGCAACCCCCTCCATTCTCCTGTCATGAATGGGTATGGAGACCAAAGCCATGTCCTGGGGCTGGACGATCCTCCCGCGGTGGAAGCTCCTGTCGATGGGCCATTCCAACCTTACCCTGAAGGGGTTCATGGTTCTACAAACGACGGCTTGGCCAATGCGGACATGTCGCAGATGGCAGATCTTGATACATCCATGTATCCTGATCCATCTTTGATCAGTCGGCAGCGCATTGGCATGGGCTACTATGAACAAGATGACACGCCTGACAAGATTCTCTTCGACCCTTTCCAGGCTCCTTCCGATGAGGCCATGCGATTACCAGAATCAGATGTACCAGAGTTCGTCAAGAAGTCCATCCGAGCGGCAAAGAGGAAGGCGAAGCGAGCGAACGAGGACCCAGACTTCGTCGTCGGGAAGAGTCACCATAAAAGACCTCGTCTTACAGCTGAGCCGGACTTCCTGGAAAGCATGGACCCGGCATTGTTCGGTGGTACCCCAACTACTGCTCCCGAGGCTCTGATGCATGATCCTGTCCAGGACAATGATGACGAGCCTGTGATTGAGGAAGAAAGGGACTCGGAAGTTGTGGAGAAAAGTCCGGAGAAGCCCATTGAGAAGAAAACGACAATGGCTCGGTTTTTCGACGCAAATGAGCCAGAGTTGCGACACGCCAAGCCCAGAGCGTCTTACGTAGAACTCGAATATGTCGATTCCGATGAATTCGAGGAAGAGGATTCGCTACACCCGGTCGGTTCACCATCACATGAACCTACGGAAATCGGTAGGACAGCAGTCGATCTAGCTGCGGATGCAGTCCGCGCCCTGTTTGGAGGAGCTGGGAGTGAGGAGAAGTTGTCCACGCAAAATGGGTCACCAGTTGAACCCAAGATACCCAAAAGACGTGGCCGCCCTCCCAAGAATGCATTGTCAGCAGTGTCTTCTCCGGCAAAGACTTCAACATCGCAGAATTCTTCCACGCCCAATGGGTCAGTGAAACGACCAAGAGGTCGGCCAAGGAAGTCGAACCTGGTCCAAGTCAGTGCTGCAGATGAGGATACTCAAAATAAACAGGGCGACATGGGGAATGCAGACGAAAGCGACCAGGCCGAACCAGAATTACACGATAGCGATGACGAACATGATAAGGCTGTTCAGGAACTAGAGGCACAGCTTTCAAAGGACCTGGCCGCAGAGATTGTTGCGGCGGACGCAGAAGGTAATAAGGAGCCACGACGACGAGGACGACCTCGGAAGTCCGGAGTTACCACGATCTCTGCTGCCACAGCGTCCTTGCATGATTCTAGTGACGAGCCTAAAGTCACAGCGCCAACCCTTCAGGATAGTCGAGCCTCCAGAACCGCTCGCCGAGCGAAACAGTCAAAGGCGGTGACGCCAGAGCCACCTGTCGCTGAGAGCACAAGCCTGGGTAGCACCCAGCTTTTATCCATGGCGGAGCGCATGGCACTCAGGGGCAAGAAATTCAAGATGGGCAAGCGAAGGTCTCAGCCTTTTTCTGACACCATCATAGCAGCTTCGCCTGCACCCCCAAATCGAGCAGCCAACACACCCTCCACTCGAGGCGGTCGTACGGGTTCGGCCAGTGCAGTGCGACAACGTCCCAGTCGCCGGTCGAGCTCGGACACTGAATACCAGAGTCAATCCAAACAGACGCCCTCATCAGAATCATCGGGAGAGAAAGAAAGCTCGCGAAGTCCATCGCCTCCACGAGCGAGAAGACAAACTGGCCAGCCAACCGTCGTTCGACTCGTTGAATCGGACTCGGAGGCGGACAGTGAAGTCAACAGCTCAGACTCGGATTCTAGTAGTGCGGAGGACATCCCTGCCCGAGGCCCTGTTGCCAGTAAGGGGGCTTCTGGCCGAGGACGAGGACAAGGACGTGGACGTGGCAGGGGGAGAGGACGGCCCCGTGGTCGAGGGAGGTAATTTTGACGAGCTACTTAGTATGCTTTGAGGCGTGAGCAGGTAGTGAACGAGCTCTCTTGATGTAACAGCTCGGGGATTGTAGACAGGACAGTTGTTAGGACTGTTATTGTAATGAACATATTCATCTCACATTAATATGTACATGTTGCTGTATTGGATTGACTCGACTGCTTGTGCATGTGATGCGGCTATGCCCGGATTTACAGCCAGTCTAGTCATAAATCCCAGTTCCTAATAACTAGGTGAAGTGAGTATTTTATCATGAGACCCAAAATAAAAGGTTGTTGCTCGCCATAGCGAGCTACATGCAAGTGATGTGTATAATACAGTAGACATCCATCTTGTGGCCGGAAACTTCTCCTTGCTACCTCCGTACACGACTACACACCCCAGATACTGCACTCAACCCGTAGAAAATGCCTGTCAGGTTATGTACGTTTAGAGCTGTTCCACGAGAACCATGATGACCTGGTCTTATGACGTTTCGCTGCTTCGTCGGGCTCTTGGTGAACTCGGATAGGGGTCGGAGCAGTCCCTGGTCGGCCAGGAAGCAAATTTTCGAACCGAAACTCATCGCCGTCAATGAAGATATCCAGATGCTCGATAACCGCTCCTGTGTTGCGGACCACAACGCACGAAACAACTCCAGAAACCGGTATTTGGTGAGCGTCCCAGAGTAGCCGCGCACACTCCAAGTGACCATTTGCGACAGCAAGAGTAATGGCAGTGAATGGAGGCGAATCTGCATCATCGTTCCAATCCATCTTTGCCCCTTGTTCCACGAGGAGCTTTAGGCAGTCTAGGTTCCCGTAAATCGAAGCCAAGTGCGACGGAAGAAGCAGTAGGTCACTTGTTGGAACATTGATATTGGCGCCCAGTTCCAGCAGCTTGTTCAGACTCGAGACATTCCCGAGACAGCAAGCAATATGTATTGGGGCGAAGCCATTGTCATCGGCCAGGTCAAGGGGCGCATCCTCGGAAAAAATCAAGTTGATGATTTCTGGCGAGTCACTATACGCGGCGTACCAGGCGCATGACCGTCCCATGTCGTCCACGCTGTGGGCTCTGTCATGACACATCCTTGCTACCTTATCCTTCCCCCAGTTATGGGAGACCTGGATCTCTTCATCTCGCCAAAACTTTAGGATGGCCATCCCAGCGGCCAGGTTCCCCGTAAATGCTGCGAGGTGAAGAGGTGTCGCTCCCCATTTGTTTCGGGCGACTCTCGACCCGGAGACGAAGTAATCCCAAGCTCCTGTGTCCAGCCCGTGCCAGAATCCAATATTGGTTGCAAACGCCGCGGCCATGTGCAACGGCGTGTCATGGGTCGACTCTGAAGCTGCCATGAGCATATTCTCTCTGAGTTCATGGCTCATGTATCTGGCAACGAGGGACTCTTCGTCCAGAATAAACTTGACCAGGTCGCATATCGCAGTCGATTGTCCTAGCCCAGCCGCAACATGAACTGCTGAGAATCCCCCGGCCGCTAGTTTGGTTAATTGATACGGGTTGTGTTTTAACAGAAACATGGCTTGGTCTAGGTGACTTCCAGCCAAGGCCCAGGCAAAAGGAGTCAACCCGATCCAGGTGTCCCGGTTCATACGAATAGCCACTTCAGATTCGCTGGAGAACAAAGCCTCGGCCACGTCACCACTATAACACAACTCATGAAAAGAGCCAGAGGGAGGGGGCGGGAAGCTACTTTCCTTCAGACACACGTACAGCAGCTCAGTTCTTGGCGCCCAACCCGACCATATTTCTGTATGACTAGGCGTCTCCTGAGGCAAGTAGATGTGGTTTAATTCGTCCATGCCCTTCAGTGGCCTTAAATTAATCCTTTGAGTCGGGAATGAGAGCCCCCAAACCGGGCGTTGGGGTTCCCGCCGTACGCAAGTCGCAATCGAGGTGACGCCCCTTACATCCACCTCAAGACTTGAGGCCTTTTGAAAAGGCAAGTCGTCTTCCATAGCCTCCTCGGTCTCGAAACCATTCCCAACAGGCGATAGCCTCTCAACGCTGAGAACCAGATCTATGTTTCGAACTCCGTGCCGTTCCACCACGGTGATCGACACGGGCATTCTTCTTCCGTTAATATCCTCCGTTGACGTCGACTCGAGGCCTTCAAGATCCGGTCGTTTTTTAAGAATTTGACTGATGATCCAAAAGTTGTCCTCGGCGGTCCATGCCGCTGATTCGGAGCGGAACTGAACACACCAGCTCCTGATTTGCCGCTGGTTGTGCACCTTCAAGCCGACTGCAATATCAATCGTCCCACACTCGTCGACCCGGATCCGCAACAACGCAAACGCCTGGCCTATGCGAAAGTCGCTAGGCCTCAACTCTAAACCCGACTCGGACCAACCTGTCTTCGGATAAACGTCGAGGATGTCCCATCCGGGGCTGTAAGAAGTGGCAGCATTCGTCTTCTCGGCGATGATACGAATGAATTTGGGTTTCCGCGAGGGCTTCTGTTTTACAAAGACAGTTTCGGGTACACCCTCCGCAGACTGCAACCCTCTACTTACGACCTTGTGTGGAAAGACTCGTGCAAACTCATCAACCCATATTCGCTTGAGGTAAATGACTGGAGACTCCTCGTCAAGACTCGGTGGTTTACAGTGCAGGATAACGAAGCAATCGGCACCGGGGGTGTCGGTGCATGGATGCAGGCTGAAGTCTACCTTTAGTCCCTTGCTTGTCATGACCCCACGCTCACCAAGAGTTAGGCGGGAAACTGGCTCCAAGTTGTATGAGTTGCCAAAGTATGAGGGTCGCTCTGCAAGCAAGCCATAGAAGGCACCGTTCGAGGGCACTTCAGTGTGCCAAGCAAAGATTGTCTCGTCGTCATTTTGAGACAAGATTTGCTCTTGCAGCCGAGTGAAAGCCTTCTCGCCTTCGCCGTAGAGTGGCGGCATATTAACGTCGAAGAGCCCGAGGAGGCAATAGGCCAAGTCCTCGACTCGAGTCGTCTCCCGGGTTGCGGCCCAGCTCATCCGCGAGGCGACACTGGCTTCCGACGGGTGGGTGTCGCCCCAAAGAACTTCATTCGGAATGCGGGTGATGGCCGTGAGGAGGTCGGTAAACTGCTTCATCTCCCGCTTGTTTCCAAGGTAGCTCCAGTCCCAGGCAAAGAACTCAACCTCGCTGGGAGCAATCAACTCCTGGAGAGTCCAACCTCGCCGAAACCAGAGGCTTTGCCGAAAGCTTGACGGATTCGCATGCATGTCCTCTTCGAAAGCGGGCCTCACATCGGCAAGGTAGACGTAGCAGACATCTGCCGTCTCGTACCACTGATACATGGAGTTGATAGCCTCAGTCAACTCGGCACTGTTCGTTTTGTCGATGCAACAGGTATCGAGCCAGATGTACTCAAACCCACTGCGCTGTGCTAGCTGGACCGACTTGACCAGCTTGTCAAATCCCTTCTTGGACGTGATGAGGGCGTTTTCCTGTTCTTCGTCCAGCGCGGCAGCCCAGTACTTGCCCCGCATGGCCTGGACATCCTGGAAGCTGATCTCGTCGTCACCCCATCGATGCGATAAAATCGCATACGGCGGCCGGTCAGAACCCTCAAAGTTGCATGTCTTGACTTCTCTTGTGTGCAACAGCCGCATTTTTGGCGCGAGGTTGAATGGGAGAGAAGCACCATGCGTCGGATCGCTGAGCTGAACCTTGATTATGAGGCTTGTCAGCTGGTGAGGCGGCTATGTCTTATGTACACCCAGTTGCTGACGGGTGGACAGCGAGAGGCAGCAAGATCCAGCAACGACAGACAAAAATATGAAAGGCGTATCCAAACTTGATTGTTTTGCAATTTGGTTGTAGTTGTAGCTTTATTCATTCGTTTCCACTCTTCTAATACTGCATGAAGATGTAGAACACCAGCTGATCCAACGAGTGCACAGTAAGTACAAGCCAGTTGCATGACGACTACGTATTCCTGTTGGTGTTCAGGGCCAGGTAGTCATTCACAATGTGGTGGAATCGTTTATTTCTACAATATACAAGCAATGCTCATATACACGAGTGCTTGTTTGTATGGCGAACTGGCCCAACACTGGTTCACTCCGTGGGAATCCCTGTGAGATCAAGCTGCGTCTCCAAGTCATTCCATCGTCCGTTTCGCATGGGATCCAGCTCTCTAAGTCTTGCAAGCCAGACCCCCACATCCCGTTGTTCCTGTTGTTCTCGAACCTGGCCTGTCAACTGCCAGAGGGCGGTAGTGTACTCCACAAGCGCCTCGTATATCCACTTAATATCGTCGTAGTCTTCTAATAGGTCTTTGATGTCGACGATTTCGCGGAGGATGTACGACTTCCGCTCGTCCACTGTCAAATGCGGTGCTATTGGCGAACTGCCAGCTCGCTCAACAAGATTCAGGACCAAGTACTGGTGATAGAACCAGAGGGACTGGTCTTCGGGGCCAACATTCAGGGCTTCACGGACAAGGTCGAGTTCTATATGCATGCGTAAGCGACGATATATCACCAGCAATAGAGTCATAGAAACCTTTATCGAGGAACGCCTTGCGGGAATCATCGTCCGACTTACGCTCGGCGAGGAGTTGGGGAATCAGCTGGCTGCGGTTATGCCATGCCGAGAAATTCGAAAGATCCACGTGGATCATCTTGGTCGTGTACTCAAACTCAGGCTCAACCATGCTTCGCCCGTCCAGCACTGGGCTTTCTAATTGCGTCACGACATGGCGGCGATAGCCCCAGGCATGGAAGTTGCGGCGGTCCTTGGTCAACATTTTGCTTACAAGGCCCAGCTCTTCCTCCCAGATTCGACGGGCGGCGGCGACGTCGAGTCTCTCATTCGCTTGCTGTAGGACCCATAATCGATAGTTCCATATCCAGTAGCACTTGGGAAACTCCATGAGCAGCGGGATCGTGAAGCCCAGTTCCGCGCGAATCACGCCTGTATCTTGCTCCTGTTGCGAAACATGATCTGCGGTCGCTGCGCATTCTTGATCAACTGTTGTACCAGTCCTCCCAGCTGTCGGGGGGTCGGGGACTCGCGGGGTCTCGGTCGAGGATGAGGGCAACGAGGCGGCGGAAGAGGTTGTGGGAATGCCGGTCGCTGAAGTACTCGGCGACGCCTTCGAGGGCAACGACCCAGCCGATGGTTTGGATAATAAGCCAGATATTAGACAGCGCCTGCGGGCGTTCCATATTGTGTAGTACTCGGGATTAAGACGAAGGATTTTAGAGGTAAGTTGGAATGCCTCCAGGCCGTATTGGCTCTCGGTGATCTGTGTCGTGTCGGGTCAGAGGGTGTTCTTCCTACCGCCTCTCGAAGCTGGGAGGGAGCATATCTGACCTGGTGGCGAACTTGGTCTTCCAAGGATCGGTATTTCTGGATCTTTTCGAGGTCTTGTTGGCGCTGCTCGTCAGTTCGGAACCGCGCGGTGCGGGCTACGCCGTGCTAGCCGCCTTGTATCAGTCAATAATGTTGCTGAATAGCGGACTGAGGGGCGGGAGGACTCACGCTGGTCATCCTGCAAGCTGCGCAAAGGCTTGAGTTGAGCGATTGGCGACGGAGCTCGCTCGGAACGTTGTGCACTCAGGTTGAGCTTCAATCTGGAATGCGGTGGGATGACGTTATGAGGGGATACGTGGGGGACGGCGCAGTCCAGTATAGGGTAGGTAGGTAGGCAACAGTTTTAGAATAGGCCGTTCAACCTCGGCCATCCACATTCAACACATGTTGCGAACTCGGTGAGCTCGGAAGTTGTGCATGGATGCCTTGTCATTCGCGACTCTTGTTCTGCAGTTGTTGGTTTTTTAGGGTCGGGTTTGGGGCTGGGCCTCCCTCGACGACTTTTTGGCTCCTAATTCCCACAGCACCAAGCCAGTTGAACCTATCCAACATGAACTACGACACAAGAGAAGCGATATAGACGAGGCGTTGATACCCCCGCTATGCCCAGTCGGCATAATCTCCCAAATTATTTGAAATTACCAGGATCGGAAGGTGGCTTGGTTTCCCGAATGAGGCAGGTATCAGTCTAGGATGCCAATGCTACAGCATATGATATCCCTCCCTGGTAACGTGCCACCCAAGGCTCCCCAACTCAAGCTTGACTGCGCCATCAAGATGATCGACATGGACCCGGAACTCCTCGATTTCCCCCCGATTGTGTTTCAAGATACCCCGGTTCGTTGGTCCCGTGGACCACGATCATCCATAACCTTATCGCATGTCGAACTTCCGTTGGCAGAGGCTCGTCAAACAATGATAATATACCAAAACCACCGAATGGTTGTATTTGAGAGCCTTTCGTTTCGGTCTTCAAAAGGATCCTCCCTATACAATGTAATGAATAAGATGATGAATATTGAGCATTCGTATTATTAAGAAAAAAAACCATTCCTAAACTAATATCTCGGGTGCATTCTCGATAATTATCTTTAGGATCGGCGTATCTTCCGGTTTGTGTAAATACCTCAACATGTGTGCTAAAAATCTCACATACATAGATACTGAGAGTTCGGACGAACCAAGACCGTGTCGAAAAAGGACACTTCTCCATGATCATGTTATATAGCGTCGTGACCAGGGTCGTCTGCTGAGCGTGTCACGCCCGGGCCAGGAGTCTCATATGACAACCATGTCTCTCGCGAACATCCTGGCCTAGTGTGCTTGATCTACGACCCCTGATGGCAGCCTCACCAATGCCATGCATCATCTCATCACGCCCGTTATCTCCATCTCGCCGTCGGAGTTGCAAGTGAACTTGATTAGATAGTTTGACCAATGAAAGACTTTAGCAAAACAATGTCTCTCCTTCAACTTCCGGAATGACCAAGCTGGAAGCATTCCTCGACCAGCTACCTTGAATGGCATCACACGTTTCGTTCCATACATCAAACCGTAAGGAAGGTCCAGGAGAGAAATTGACATGCGCAACGTTGCAGATAAACGTGCCCACGACTGACGAGCTGGGGTTTAGCATCCTCTCCATCATGGTTTCCCACCACAGCCATGATGCTAGATGGATGGGACCAAGCTGCGCAGCAACATGACACACCCACTGTTAGGAAGTGGAACGATCCAGTTGCTCGAGTAGAGTCCTACGAAAACAACTCGTAAGGTGAAGTTTTAGACTGGCTGCCTCCAACATATGTCCTCGATGTTATCGTGACTGACAGATATAATCATGGCTTTCTCCCGTGGTGTTGAGTGTTCCCCTGTCTTCAACCACTTTACATTCCTCTGTCGCATTCCTTCCTTGCGCTGCCTGATACTTGGATTATCCCACTCATTAGACTATTCACTCCTTCATCCATTGACTTCCTTTTCCTTCCAAATTCAGCATGCTCACTCCTCTTGCCCTAGTGTTGGCAATTTTCGTCTTGGTTCAGGCTCCGCTAAGTTTGGCGACCCCAATCACCAAGCACAAACACCAGTCTGTCGTGTCTAAGCGAGGGGATGGTTATGTTAACGCCGTTTACTTTACAAACTGGTTTGTGAATTCTCAGTCGCCCATGCATGTCCCTAATCTAATACATTCCAGGGGTATCTATGGAAGGAACTACCAACCTCAAGACCTCCCTGCCTCTGAGATCTCTCACGTGCTTTATTCCTTCATGAATCTTCGAGCTGACGGAACTGTGTGAGTGAGACAAGCTGAGCTTTGGTTGAGTAACTCGCTGATTTCTTCTCCAAGGTACACGGGGGACTCTTATGCCGACCTGGAGAAGCATTATGCAGGCGATTGTAAGAATCACCCCCTCTATGCAGCTTGGACATCCGCTTATAGATGACTAGCCTGGAGTGATTCTGGAACCAACGCATACGGCTGCGTCAAGCAATTATACCTCCTGAAAAAGGCCAACCGCCATCTCAAGGTCATGCTGTCCATTGGGGGATGGACGTGGTCCAGCAATTTTCCAGCCGCCGCAAGCACTGCTGCAACGCGTGCTATATTTGCCAAGTCGTCAGTCACGCTTATGAAAGACTGGGGTTTTGATGGCATCGACGTCGACTGGGAGTACCCTGGGGATGAAACGCAGGCAGCCAATATGGTACTTCTCCTTCAGGCTGTTCGGGATGAGCTGGATTCGTACGCGACACAATACGCCCCTGGTCACCACTTCCAGTTGTCAATCGCAGCCCCTGCTGGTGCTACGAACTACGCAAAACTTCATCTGGCCCAACTCGGGAGTGTTTTAGATCACGTCAACTTGATGGCCTATGACTACGCTGGTTCTTGGGATACCTACTCCGGCCACTCTGCAAACCTATATCCCAACGCCGCGAAGCCACACTCGACGCCCTTCGATACCGATAGCGCTGTAAAGGCTTACATTAACGGCGGTGTTTCCGCAGGGAAACTTGTTCTTGGTATGCCAATTTACGGCCGTTCGTTTGAGGCGACCTCCGGCATTGGTCAGCCGTTCTCTGGAGTTGGTTCTGGCTCCTGGGAGGCCGGGGTGTGGGACTACAAGGCATTGCCCAAAGCCGGTGCCACAATACAGTACGACGATGTTGCGCAGGCTTACTACAGCTACGACTCAAGTGCACAGGAGCTCATCTCCTTCGACACCCCTGATGTGGTCCAGAAGAAGGTATCATACCTCCAGAATCTGAGCTTAGGTGGCAGCATGTTCTGGGAGGCCTCAGCCGACAAGACTGGTACAGATTCACTCATCCGCACCAGTTTCGAGTCTCTTGGGTCGTTGGATACAACTGAGAATTGGCTTGATTATCCGAACTCACAGTACGCGAACATTGTCGCAGGAATGTCGTAACGGGAGTGGTGGTCAACCCAAGGACTTTGTGACGAAATGGTGGAAATAACGTTGTACATCATTCTTCCTCTTTCACCGAGATGCCCATTGTATTTCTTCTTCAACAGCAGAGATTCTATGGATTTTAGTAACGCAGTGGCCTAGCGAGGGAGATGCTGTTGGCTACCGGTCCGCCGAATACTGCTTCTGAGCTCATCTGCTTTAACGACATCACCGCGCCTTCCGACCCTGCAACAGTGACATCACCACCTGGCAGATTTGATCTTTCCTAATGCCGCGGATGTTTATTTCAGGCATCATAAAGCCTTGTCAGTGATTAAAACAGCGAATCTCACGTGCATGCCGCTCTCCACCAAGTAGCTGGGTGTTACTGCTGTAACTCCTTCCCCTGAACATATATCGTCCCCCTACCTAAGACCCGTCCTCCCTACAACAACCATCGACAAGTATCCATACCGTTTCTCAAACACGTCGACAGATCCGGTCTCTGTGGATTTCATCATACCAATTACTCATTAGGCCCATTTGTCATTGTCTCTGTCAATATTCCTGTCCATTCGTTCCCATTTCTTCTCCATGAGCCGAAGCAGCCACGACCAATTTTGCCACGCCTTGACGGCCAGGCTCACCTCAATCACTACCGTCCCCCAAATCTGCCAATATAGATGAGAAGGCTGTTGCCTCTCTGAGAGATACCCGAATGATGCGACGACCGACTCGTTCACACAAGGCGCTTCGACAAATCCGATGTGCTAGTCCTCAGCCACACAGTCCCGCAGACTCTGGTTACGACTCGCTTGAAAACTCCCCCACGTTGTCACCAACGGTGAAACATTTACAGATATCTCTTTTCGATGGGTCGGGATCCTACGATGGCGCAGATCAATTGATCGAAGAGGCAGAACCAGAAACTCCCTGCCGCAAACCGTCAAAGTCCACCAGAGCCACGTCAGCTCCAAGACGTCCACTTAGTGAATAGGAAGCAAACAGTGCCTTTACGTCTCTTCGTCGAACCTCACCCATCTCTCCATCTCTTCGGAGAAAGCAGTTCGATGCGAATGGGCGGGCTCTGGACCGATACGTCCCAAGGCGAGACCCCATGTCACCCCTCGCAGAGAGATATCGAACGACCAAGACATCCCATCATCTTTCGGTGCAGGAAAGAATAATGAGGAACGACAGTGTCTCTGTAGATCCCTTTTCTGTCCAAAGGGGTGCTGTGGTACCGGATCGGGATTCCCTATCTCAGACCGACGATAGGGCCCTGAACAGAGGTTCGTAGATCCATTCCCTCATGTGGACCTTATCTAACATACTGCATCAGTTGGCGCCATACTGGGTCCTGTGCCGCAGAACCATGGAAGCAGAAGACAAGTAAGCCGAGGCGCAGTCTGGTCGGTTGGAGGGCTGCTCCCCGGACCAACTCGCATCGACGAAATACAAGGAAATACGTATCAACGCGGCACCAACTCCCGCGTTTTCTCGACTTCGTTTTATGCCATCAAGCCAGGCACACAAGATGAACTAGAGAAGCATGAGGGCCGAATCGCTACTGCCTTAGATATTGACAGGGTGCGAAAGATCTTTGACTTTGACCAGAGGCTCGCATTTCCACGATCTTTCCCGAGCGTCCAGAAATATGAGGTCAAAGACAAGACCCGAACAGCCTGGAATGGGTATCAATGGGTGAATCAAGGATGGACCTCAAGTATGAGGACAAGAAATGCGTTAGTCCCCGAGAAATAGCTGACGCAGTACATAGTGTCTTCAATGCCAACAAAGAACCGGATCATTCCTGCGGCACCGTTCAGGTACGTGGTGACTCGAAGACGTACTAGACCACGGTTCTAACAAAACTTAGGATTCTCGATGCGCCAAACCTGAAGGATGACTTCTACTGTTCACCCTTGGCATACTCTTTCGTATCCCAAACTCTTGCTATCTGCCTGGGTAATATTTTGTATGCTTGGACCGAAGAAGGTGGTGTCAACATGATACATGGTGCTCATTCACAGACCTGGTTGACATCCATCTCATTCTCGTCCGAACAGGGTGCCAGGGCCATACTTGGGATCGGGCAGTCGGACGGCTCGCTAGTCCTCAGATCAATCTATGATGGGTTGCCTCGTTTTGAGGTACAGCAACCCTTCCCGATCGCTTGTGTGGGTTGGCGCCCAACATGCACGTTGCGTCAGTCCAAGAACCCCTTCAACCCCGGCGTGCTTGTGCAGACGGAGGACCTCGTTGTTGGGGATGAGATGGGAACTCTGTACTACTATGTGGTTGAATGGCCCATGGGTTGGGAAGTCTCGGCAAACGCCTGGCCAGGAGCCGTATCACTTGTTGCCAAGATCACCATCCACAGCCAGCAGATATGCGGCCTCGCATGGGCACCTGATGGGAAGCTCTTCACATCTGGGGGCAATGACAACCTCTGTTGTCTCTTCGAGGTGGATCGCATCCTGGAACAGAGCCTGATTTATCCAGCCCAGAACGAAAACGACAATCCACCGCGGCCAGAACCATTCAGTATTGGCGTTGGATCAGACGCAGGAGAGGAGGCAAGCCTTTACAGCTACAATACGGCGGCGCCCAATCCGAATATAAGGGCGGACGAGAACATTTCCGAGGTCGAGACGTTTCGAACTTCGCTCGACTCTCTCCGCCACCTCGGGTCTGGCCTTGAACGACACCGTTGGGTCCACGGTGCTGCTGTCAAGGCAATGGCTTTCTGTCCCTGGCGGCGAGGATTGCTTGCTACAGGAGGCGGCTCCAACGACAAGTGCATCCATTTCTTCCACACTACCTCCGGCACGGCTCTCGCTACCATCTCTGTTTCGGCGCAGGTCACGTCACTCATCTGGTCAACAACGCGACGCGAAATTGCGGCCACATTTGGGTACGCTCAGCCGGAGCATCCATACCGAATCGCCATATTCAGTTGGCCTGATTGCAAGCAGGTGGCGGCAATTCCCTGGGAGGGCGAGTTGAGAGCTCTCTACGCCATTCCGTATCCTCATGGGCCAGCGTACAAAAAGAACCAGAAGAGTGGTTCGGTCGGCCAAGAGGGTTGCATTGTCGTCGCGTCCAGTGATAAAAGCATCAAGTTTCACGAAGTCTGGTCGCGTGAGAGGGGAGCAACGGTAGGCGGGAGGGGGATGTTGGGCGGCAGCGATATTCTAGAAGGACTGGAGGGTATCGACAAGGAAGGGGACGTTATTCGCTAATGAGTAACGCAAAGGGGAGCGGATAGAGGTTGCTCGTGATGGCAAACAAAGACAAGCTATAGGGCTGCAGAGTCAAACTTGGGGTTTAGAGAATGGTAGCATGATAGCTAGCCTCCCGAGGCTGCTAAATACTCATTCCTACGTGCGATATGTACAAGCAAGTAATTAATGCATGGCTTTCGTCTGATTGTAGACAAGGGATGATTTGACTCAAGAAGATTGTTGAATTCCCAAAATGGGGCAGAATGATTGTGTGAATGACGCCAAACGAACAACTCCGAAACACCGACCATGCGATTTGCGCCCGCTGCCCTTGAACGAAGACGGACGACTATTTCAAGATGGCGATGAGAAGAATGAGGATGATTATAAGAACGACGATGGCTGTCATTTGCGAGTTCTCCTTAGCACCGCGAGCAACCTTGCCCAGGGTACGGCTGGCGCGGTCCAGGCGGCTCTGGTGGCGATCGGTGACGCCCTCGACCTCGTCAAGCATTGCAACGTGGCTGTCGAGCTCATCGCCAATCTGCATGCTCAGCTCTCTTTGGCGGCTGATTGACACGCCCAGTTGATCGAGCTGCTCATCCTGCTGGTCCAGGATCTGCGAATGGTACTCGTGGATCTGCTGGTTGGACATGCCGGCGGCTTCGTCCTGGTAGCCGGCCGTGTCGGCAGTGGCCGGGTCATCACGGTAGCGGCCGAAGAGTTCGTCGGACGGGGACGGTGGCGTATCGCTGAAGCGCACCGTCTTGGGCTTGCGGCCGGAGGGTGATGTTGAGGCAGCATGGGCGAAGTCCTCGGCGAGGGCCTCCGAGTTGGGCTGAATGAGAGTGGCCGTGGTCGAGGGGTTGGCGAAGCCGTGGAACTGAGCTGTCAAGTCGTCCAGCTGCTTCTGGAGGGTTGCGATGGACTCTGCCATGTTCGAGGCACCACTAAGAGTGTGTGTTAGCGGATAGGAAAGGCGGAAGAGAGATATGCAATTCCCCAGAGCCAGGCTTGGGGAGGCGGGACGACGTACGTCGCATCACCGGCGTCGGCCAGGCGTTGTCGCTCGTCACCGAGACTTGCGACGCCGTCGCGGAACTGGTCCAGAGAGCGGGAGATGTGGCCATCCTGGGTATCGTCCTCGAGGTTCAGGCTCTGCGCACGCTTCCGCTCCAGCAGCGACAGCTTGATGTGGTCGGAGAGGAGGAAGAGCTGGCTCGGCGTCGACATGGCGGGCGATTCGATGGGCGAATGGAACGGATTGGCGGACGGTTTTTGGGGAGGATGGAAGACCACCTGCGACACCGAGGGCGGGAAAGCACAAGTACAATGGAGTCGAGACACACGCGACAGCGCAGGCAGCAGTGGATGGAGAGCTGGAAGGGGGGCTCCCGATGCGATGGACTGAGTGGTTGCGAAGCTGGGATTGACGCAGTCGCTGTGTCGTTGATGGTTACCTAGGTAGGTATTCAGTGACTACGTAACCGTGGGCCGCTCGAGTGGATAGGTGAGCCAGCCGCCAAGAGGGGAGGTCGGATACCATTTGGGTCATGGCAGAGGTGCAATTCGGTACCTAGGATAACGTATGTAGGTCCGGCTATCTACAAGTACCTACCCACGGGAACAAGGTCCCCTGTGGTTAGCATCCCGCTGGTGGTGAAATGTCGGTACAGGGTAGGTTAAGCGATTCTATTTGGTACTTGTATCCATCACCACTGCTCCAGTACGTCTCCCCAGCACACGCCAAATCGTTCCGTCTTGGGCTAATTGAAGGGCGTCGCCTTTCAACAAAGCGGAACTAGTAAATCAATCAATACAATCCATTGTCTCTTACCATCCAATTTCCACCTTACTAACCCACATAACCCCCGACTGTCCCGGACAACGCCACGCCCAATAAGGCAAAATGCCATGTTCCTACACTTTCCTTGAAAGGAATCAATGAGACCCTCTAAGCTACCATGCCCGCCCATTTAATTAATCGCACATAGACTACTTTCTTTCTAACTAGGGTCAGCCGACAAGAATGAAAAGCCCGGAGGTGACTGCTTTCCGGTAGTGCCGAAATGCTTGGTCCAGTCCAGTGCCAGGCAACCACCCTACCGAGGCTGGCGCGGTTACCACGACACGACGCCGGCTTCGGGCGCAACGAAAGATGGCGCTCGACAAGTTTCACAATCACGGTGGCTCTTTGCGAAGTATTACTAGTGCAGAGAACCAGTGCTTAGTTGCGGTCTTCGAGACCCAACAAGTAGATGAATGAATAAACCCGAGATACGTGTTTGGTACACGGCCATGATAAAAACTCCCCGTTCATGGCGATTGCCCCCTTGTAAAATTTCCCAATCCGATAGTACCGAAGCCCTTCTCCCTCCCCAGACCAGTCCTCCAAGCATGGCAAACACACAAAACTCCAAAAACATTAAATATCATGATTTTAATAGGTTTCCGTTCGACGGGGGCTTAGTCCATCCTCATTTCCGTGTCAGCCAGGGCGACGACGGGACGCATGTCAACGGGCTTCGGCGACTCAGCAGCTGAGAGCGTCTCAGCGCCGTCAAATTTGGGGGGCGAGCACTGAAGGTTGCTGAGTGTGCCCTCGACAGTTTGGCTGACAAGTTGGCCTTGGCGGAGGTTTTCGGCGAATAGAAAAAAGCCCTCGGATGTTTCGACGAGGTACGACTGAAGACCGTTGCTTTCCAGAACTACGCGAACGTTGGAGAGGGCGAAATGGTTCTCAATGAAACGAGCCCAGCCGCGAGCAGCAGCCTGAATGTGCTCGTCATTGCTGATTCTTCTCCAGCCGATGCCGAGATGCAGGGTGAAGTCGTCAATGACAGGAGCTTGGCGACCTTCAGGAGATGAAGGCGCGAGGTTGACTTTGAGAGGGGAGGTGGTTGCCGGGGCGGGCAGAGATGATAGAACACCAGAGCTGCGCTCGGTGCGTTGCGACTTGTGGTTTCTCTTGAGGGCTCGCAGCTCCTGGATAGTGGACTCCTCAATAGCCTTCTTCTCCTCAAGCCAAGTTCCGGATTGGGTGCCGGCATCGGCGACATATTGCGTCTTCGATTTGATGAGAGTCATGCCAGGTCCATACACCCATTCAGTTTCTGGCTCCTCGACTGGCAGAGCAGAGACGTCGGGCTCCAGGTTGACGGATGCCTCATCACGGGAGCGCTTTCTTCCAGCCGCGGCAGGTCGTGCTGACTGAAAGGACGCGAACTGATTGGGTCCTGAGCCAAAGGATCGCGGTGATGCATGGCGGTTTGCGAAGCTTGACATGCCGAGAGGTGTCTGGTGGGGAGGTTGTGGGGACATGATGAGGACGGGAGAGGAAGACGAGAACTGGGGGCTGAAGTAGGCCATCTTGGGAGGCGGTTGGAAGGTGGATGAACTGGAAATGATGAGAGGTTAGTAGTCAACGCTGTCACAAACCATCAATTTAGTTCCAGGAACGTTGTAGGGTTGTCGACAAGGTCCACGAGTCGTGTGTAAGTACGTGAGTGAAGGAAGGCGAAGATGATAGTCGGCGCCGGGGAAGTCGTCAGGAGGAAGCGTGTCGAGAAGGATGGCAGGTGGTCAATTGACGAAAGGTGTCGAGCGCCTGGTGATGACGAGGTAGACGAGAGTGTGGAGGGTAGAAGCGACGGGTGAGGCTTGATGGATGGTTGATGGTCAAGGTCGGAGTAGAAGAATCGACCTGGGGCAACGACGTGAGTGTGAGGTGCCCAGAGTGTGATGCGTGTCTGGCTGTGTGGGTGTAGGAAGGAGAGATTTAGATGCGAGAGAGAGAAGGGAAACGAGAGGAAGGTAGAGTGTGAGAGGAAGGGGCACGAGTGGCTCTTGGCTCTAGCTGCAGGAGATCGGAGTGAGGCTGCATGGGCAACCTGGGGTAAAAAAGACTTTGGCACTGTGTGTTGGTCGCGCAGACGGCGAACTCCGAGTCACAGTACTTGTCCCACGATAGCCGAATCTTACTTTTGATTGCGTTTCGCTATGAGGTGGGGAGGGACGTGCCGAGCGAGGGCCTTCTGGGCGCGTGCGAATAACTCCCGCACTGTCTGCACGGCATCAGCTTATCGGCCGCTTGTTGCAAACGTGCCGGCCCTAAAAACGGTCTAGCGCGGAACTAAATCACCCTGCACAGCATGGTACGTACCTCCCGACGCACTCGCCCACTTCTGGTTTGCGTAATTGTTAGGGTCCCTGCCCACTAGGCCCATATTAGGCATAACCCTGGAGGGAACATCCCGAGTCGCCGTCTGGTTGGATGGTCAACGTCCAGCGGGCTGGCTGACTTGCTTGTTCGGCGCTCTGCCCAGGTCAACGCGACAGCCCACCATCTCAGGTCAGACATGACTCGACTGATTTCATTGGAAGTGTCACAGCGCCGCGGTGCCCGCAAAGGCTCGTCTGGCAAGGGGTTCCCTTTCTCCCCGAGCCGGGACAGGCGTCCTCAAAAGCAGTTTCGGACCAGGAATGACGGGGTGCTCTCAATTTAGTAGCTAGAAAAGGCACCCGTAATTATGTCGTCGAGGTGATTTACCGGATATCATACCAGTCAAATGAATTTTCCCGCTGACATGAGTCCTGAGCAAACCGGCGACCAGCAACCCTGGATGCCTCGCACCAACTCCGCCATCCGCCATTGAGACTTCTCATCAGGCCAGTGCTCTTCCAGCTCTCTCCCTGTCTCTCTGTCTGCATCTGCCTCCTACCATGGGTCATTCTTCCTCCGCATTCTCTCTTCCACCGTACAATCCCTGGAACCCGGGCCTCCTCGACCCCGAGGGACTGCCACCGCGCCTTGCTTGCACTCCCCGTCCATAGGCGCCCGTGGTCTCCATTCCAGGTCGCCCACGAAGTTCTCCTGCCGGTGCCGTGTAAGACCCGTCGAATATGCTCTGGTGACGGGCTTCTGGTAGGTGCCGTGGTGTCTGTGGCTGCTCAGTCGCCAAAGATCCGTCGTTGTACACAGGCAGCCTTCGTGGCGTGGTGGCTCTGGCGTTTGACTCGGCCGCGATTCCTTCTGCAGGTCGCAGCGACGGTGTTGTACGAGGTCTTTCTAGTGTCGCGGACCGTCTCCTGTATCTCCGTGCCTGTGTAATGGGGGGGTGGGCGGCTGGGATCATATGCTCAATCCGTGGTTGAATTTGCCGGGCGTCACTGACCACCGTGGTCCCAAGGCGACCTTCGCCATCGTGGGATGGTAGGTTATTGACGTGCCCCGGAAAGCGACCAGTCCCCGATTGCAACTGGTCGGTTGATTGCGGCGTCTCGACCTGTACACCGTTGTTGTCAGTTGATGAGCTGGAAAGAGTGGTGAAGGCCTCGACTCACAGGCATTGTCCTAGGTGCCGCCGGGGGTACTGACGGAACTACCCCTCGCAGTGGTAGATCGAAAGTAAACGGCTCATTTTGCCTATCCTGCAGGCCGTCTCGAAGCCCTCGTCGCGCGTCGTTTTGGGTCACTGCCTCTACCGCGGTACCATCATACTCTCCTATGATTTTGTTGATACATTATCTGAGAGTGCATCTCTTGCGACTCACCTGTAATGGATCGGTTATGGATCGAGACGCCATGCCGCATGGAACGTAGCGGTGGTAGATTCAGATCAAAGTTTGTCATCGATCTTGGGTCTTGGGGGCTAGTCGGATCAAGATATTCGTGGTTGGGGACGGATTCTGAGTATCTCCATCTGTCCCCATCATCCCGCCCAGCAGCTGACAACTCATCCTCACCAACGGCTGCCATCTGTAGTCTGAAGGAGTCAACCAATGCATGGCTATCTGATGCGTGAGTACTCCCACGGGTCGCTGACGAGTGGTCTTCGCTTGTCCGGTAATGCTTGTACCTTCTTCGGTGTTCGAAATCCTTCAGCTCGGCATGTGTTAATGTGATAATCGATGGATTAAGTCGAAACATTTTGTGATGTTGGGTGATGGACGTCACGAGCGAGCCAGGAGACTTGACGAAACAGTGTCATTTCTTCCTGAGAGCCTTGGGCTTTCCTGTATGATAATATATTTAACTGTCACCTTTACCTACGCATCGTACCTACCATCCTAATCACCTCGACGTGCCCACCTACAGACCAGAATATGGACATGTAACTAGGTAGGTATGGAAGCGATCATGGGCTAAGAAACTGCACAGGGTAGGTGCACCACTTTCGAGAACTGGGCAGGAAACGGATTGCTACCTACCTAGCCATGAAGAAGTGCCATAATGCCACCTAGGCACCTACCTACCATCTACCACGTAGTGCAATCGGACGCATAAAGTCCTCATCCAAAGTTTGCACTAGGTTAAGATCTTTGAACTGTTCCCCGAAAAGGATAGTATATAGATAAATAAACAAATAATATATTTACCTTTGAGATTAAAGATAAATATTAATATAATTTATCCTTCTATTTAGAGTAGAACAAAGAGTAAAGCGGCCAAGTGCGCTAGCTGTGTCAAGTACCTAAGCAAGCGATACAGTACATGATATGGATCAGGACTTTATGCTTCTCCTGTATGCTCGCTGGTCCACCAGGCCAGGTGCTTGCCAAACGAATCCAGCTTCTGATCATCTCTCGGCAATGGATGAGTGAGCACGACTTCCTGGGCCGTTGTGACAGAGTTAGAACGCGCTCCGGAGCTGACGCTCTAATAATAAGTGGATTCGTAGGAGTGGGTGGTTCCTCGTATGGAGGACGTGAAGAGGTGGCATGATTTGCTCTGGACCTGAGCCAGGATCCACGGTAAGGACCCGTCTACTCATCTCCCCCAGGCGAGACTGGCTCAGAACGGGGTGTGAAGGCTCCAGTTCCGTACTAGACGGTGTTTAGCAAGAAACGGAATCCTCAGTCATCAAGTGAGCGAGTGGTTGGTCGCGTTGGGAGCCATTAACGCGTGCGCGCTGGCTCTGGGTACATTACGGGGTGCCACAATAGGAACCTGGTGCCGGGGGCAATTAGAATGGCATAGTACATAGGTACGGAGTACTACGCGTAGTAGTACTGAAGCTGGGATGGAATGAGCGGGTCGACGGCGAAAACGGCCGGAGGATATTCGTAATCTCTCGCCTCTGACCTCACTCAGGATGCAGCGGATGTGTGGCGGTCCCAGCTTGACACACGAGGCGGGCTTCTCAGTTCCAGGAAAGGTTCCCGTCCATGTTTGGGGGTGCGACGCCTCGCCTCAGTGGTGGCAACTCCAACTAAGCTGTGGCCCAGCAGTGCCAACAGTGTGCCACCAGCCGCCTAAACGAGGAACCATTAATAGCCTGCTACAGGACAGGAGTGCAACGCGTCGTCCCAGCCCTCCGAGCTTCCACCCAGACACGACGAGTGCACGCTGTACGAAGTACGGAGTATTATGGAGTACCCCGTACGGAGTAGCAGTAATCTGATGGTAAAATTAAAACGAATACGTTGAGCACGCTATTGACGCTACCCGGCCGTGGTCACTGACACCTTCACGGTTGGCTGTTGGATGCAGTACGAGACTTTGTTGGCCTGGTGGGAGAAGGAAGGCTGGAATTAATTACCAGGGGACCCCAAGCAGGCTCCTTGATGGCTCACCCAGCAGCCGCACGCACTGCCCGAACTTTGGTACGCTGGCAGGGTGCCTGACTGCCTGTTGCTCGGCTGGCTGAGTCGTACTTTTAAGCTGGCCCCATCGAGTTGAACAGGCTGGACAGTTGGGTACGTTGTGGTAAGCCAGGCAAGCTAAGGTAAATTTAGGTAGTCCAGGTACCTCATCTCGCAGGCTCACCTCACTCGCCAGCCACGCCAGGGTACCAACACACCCAGCAGCACTCTGCGGACAAAGTACCTTTCCCCGACCAACATTTGTGCATTCTCTCCAGCATTTACGCTGTACAGAACATCCTGGCTGGAGATCCGGCAGCCTGAGGCGTCCCTCGTACAGCAGCGCTCCTGGGCTCCGTCCCTACCAGAGAGAGAAAGGTACAGCCCCCCAGACGCCCGTGGGCCGCGGGCCCAGTTGGACTGTCACTCCCGTCCCAGCAGGCGTTGCTGCTAACCAATTTCCCCGACAGCACCACCACCTGTGATGCTCCATGGTCTACGGATACGCCGTCGTCAGTGGCCGACCGTCCCTCGTCCACGTCCACGACCCGCGCTTCTCTCCTCGAGCGACTCTCTCTGAGCGCTCCTCCTCCTCTCATCCCACTGTCCTTGAGGACGACTCCGGGGCTCCTCCATCACATTGTCACCATGAATGGGGACCTGAGCCTTTCCCAGGCCCTGGGCGGCCTGCGCATCGCTAACCCCGACGATGGTGCTGAGGCTGTCTCTGCTTCTGCCTCTGCATCCGCCTCTCATCCTCAAACCGAATCCCTCGCCCATACCATTCATCTCGAACCCATCGATGCTAGTATCGAACCTCTCCTCAACGACCCCCGGTTCGCCCCGGCCACCCGGCAGCCCGATCTCACCCCAGACACTGGGGCTAGCGACACATTCCAGCAATCCCCTCAGCCTGACCTGTCGAGATTATCCATCTACGGCCTGCCCAATATTCCCGAACCCGGCCCAACCTATCCTACCCGCGAGCGCAGCCAGAGAGACCCCCAGTCGGCCTACAACTCGAACCGTCAAGCACCTCTCCCACCGACCAGTGCCCCGTTACCGCCCCGAAGGAGCTCCAGAGGGATGGGCGGTGGCTACGCATCAGCGCCGGGCGGCTCCCAATCGAACCCCCCTTATGCCGGCGAGGTCGCAGTGCCCGCCAGCAGCGAGGAATGGAAGGACCGCGGTGCTGCAGTAGGTGTCCGTCGGGAGGTCGACGCAACAGGTCGAACTGTTGTTCGACAGGTTAAGAAGGGCGTCCGCGACTTCAACTTTGGTCGCGTCCTTGGTGAAGGCTCCTACAGCAGTGTATACCTCGCCACCGACCGTCAGACCCTCAAAGAATATGCCATTAAGGTCCTTGAGAAGAGACACATCATCAAGGAGAAGAAGATCAAATACGTCAACATCGAGAAGAACACTCTCAACCGTCTCACAGAGCACCCGGGTATTGTCCGACTATACTACACCTTCCAGGATGAGACATCTCTCTACTATGTCCTCGATTTGTGCAATGGCGGCGAGCTACTAGGCGTGTTGAAGAAGACAGGCACCTTCGACGTCGAATGTACCAGATTCTACGGCGCCCAGATCCTCGACGCCATTGACTACATGCACTCAAGGGGTGTAATCCATCGGGACCTGAAACCAGAAAACGTTCTCCTCGACGACCAGATGAATGTCAAGATCACAGACTTTGGAACCGCCAAATTACTGAAAGACCCTCGTGACACCAGGAACCCGGACTCGACCGACCGTGGGGTGCCCGATCCGGGGCGAGATGACGAAGATGACAACCGCGCGGCATCCTTTGTGGGAACTGCCGAGTACGTGAGCCCCGAGCTCCTGACACACAAGAATGCCTGCAAGGCTAGTGATTTGTGGGCTTTTGGGTGCATAATTTACCAGCTCCTGGCCGGACGGCCTCCATTCAAAGGGGGCAGCGAGTACCTGACCTTCCAGAAGATTGTCAACCTCGAGTACGAGTTCCCCGCAGGCTTCCCCCCGGCGGCACGCGATCTCGTGGATCGATGTCTGGTCCTCGACCCAGCCCGACGACTCACCATAGAGCACATCAAGAACCACGAATTCTTTGACGGCCAGTCATTTGGAAAGGGACTGTGGAGATCTAAGGCGCCGAGACTTCGCCCATATATCCCGCCCGCCCAGGAGCCGAACGTCATTCAGCTCAATGGCTTCTCTAGTACGCCAATGGCAACCTCGAACTCGAGAGGCCCCCCTCAGTCACAAACCAACACTACCAATGGAAGCAGTCGGCCAGCACGGATCATCACTGAGCTGCCTCCTCCCACGCAACTGGACATTGAGTGGTCACCAGTCCTGACAAGGAATAATGAGCGCATCCTAAAGTTAGGCGACCTGATGGTTGTATCAACACCATTGCCCTCGAGTCCACACGGTAAAGGTTCGGATGAGGGACATAAGAAGCTATCCCGATTCTTTGGAGGAAGCACGACCAAAAAACGGCAGCGGCTGGTAATGATAACGTCTAGCGGTCGTATTGTGCTTGCTCCAGCGGGTGGAGAAGAGAAACGCGCTAAGCAGGAGATCTCGCTCATGGCTCAAGACTGCTCGTGGAGAAGCCAAAAAGACGCAAAGGGCCAAATTGTTTGGTGTGTGGACACGGTAAGCTTCCCTGTGTTCTTCTTTTGGGACGCGTGTTAATGATTTGTCAACAGGGTGGACAGCACTACACCTTTGAGGAAGTGAAGTCCTCATCACCACCCCTCGAAGGTGGATCATCCTCGGCAGCCGAATGGATTGAATGCTTAGAACGGGCGAGAGATCTCGCCATGTCTCAGAGCATGCCTTCAGGTTACGGCGGTGATAACGGGTTTGCTGACATGTCATCCACCGTGTCCAGCCCTGCTAGCACTCTCGGAGGCCGAGCCAATTATCCCGATGGCTTTGGTGTCAGTGATCGACAAGGTCGCAATCATCTGAGCAAAAACCAGGCCGCCGAAGATCCAGCGCCGAAAAGGAATCGCTTCAGCAAGAGACAATCGAGGAGTGGACTGGGCTCCGCGTTTTGAAGAGGCATCAAAGCATGAGTAATACACAGGTAGACTTGACTGATGCACGGTCGCTTAGGCTGTGGGACTGATCCCCTTAACATTTTGCCTCTTACCTATCACATTCAGTACGGTTATGGGCATTGGCAGCGAGGCGCACTACTGTGGAGTTTTATTTCTTGTGGGGTGGTGGATGCATTTCTTGGTGCATTTTTAAGCATTCAAGGGGGCATGGGAGTCGGAAGGACTAGATGCCATAGGTGCTACAAACTGCAGCAGAGTGGATATCTCTTGGGTATGCATCGAGCAACTTGGACCGCTGTAAACGGAAAGCAGACGGCCTAATGCAAAGGTGTATACAGGCCGCATGCGGTCTCGGGAGACAAGACCAATATTAACAATGGGTTTGCCGACCTTGAAGATCAAATCAAAGGAAGTGGCTCACGCAAAAGTCGGTGATTAGAAGGCGGGATAATGTTGTCTTGTGTTGGACAGGACAGGACAGGACAGGACACGGGAGGAGGTTGGCTAGGAGACTACTAGTCACTCTCAACCACAACCTCCTACTAAACATCAGTATCTACGAACAGGCAATGTCCTACATATATAGTCACACAGTCGAAAAACGGTATCCCTGTGGTTTTTGGTACCAGGGCTCTGACTGTCGGCAACATTAATATCGAACCCCTCGGACTGGATGCATCGCTTGGGGTGTGATGAATGAGAATAAAATTTTCCCTTTTACCCCTGTTAACGTGCAAGAATGAATGTGAAGCGGTCTCCTTGTATCTCAACGGGGTTATTATCGTGTACAAAAAGAGGTCCTAATGTGCTCTCTGGAATGTTGTAATACCCATGTCGAACGACCATGAAATAAGGTAGGCATGCTCATCTCTTATCTTATCGGACATGTGCCGGGTGAATAACACGTGACGAGCGCCCAGAGGATTAGCGTTTTCCCGCGTCGCAGCGCAATGCGATGCGACGCGACACGCCCATTCCTCAAACTTCCTATGTTAACTGACCCCCAACGGAGGCCGCAATTGATCCTTGTTCAACGACCGAAAAAAGCACTTCGAAAATGCAGCAGCAGTACCGTTCCTATGCACAACAAGTGCCTCAGCGGTCGCCTCATGCGACTAACCAGCGGCGAGGCGGAATCGGTAAATCAATCCACGACTCCAAAACCGTCAACTCCAACCCATCTGCTAACACCCGGTGTCTATCCAGGGCCCATGATGTCTTCAGGACCCCACCCCTCCGTCCCTCTTACTCAAGCCCAGATTGCCCAGCAACAACAAGCTCAGGCGCATGCTAGTGAGCTTGCTAAGAGACGCAGCCGCAGGCCTACCGACAAGAACATGCCTGACGGCGTCGAGGACAGCATTGTTGATACCGAGGGTGTTCAACGGTATAAGGACCTGAAGGATGTCGAGCGCCGACTCGATGCCACCATGACGCGCAAGCGCCTCGACATTGTCGACAACGCGAGCCGTACCTCCAAGGTCAGTTGCCTGTTCAGTCACCAAGTAGAAGTATGCTGACCAGAGCGCCTCCGAATAGCGATACAAGACTCTTCGGGTCTGGATCAGTAACACGGTCGAGGATCAGATTTGGCAGAGCAACGGACTTAACGTTGACGCCTTCGACTTCGCCCCTAGCATGGAAGCCTCGTATCGCGTTAAGATCGAGGGCCGCCTGCTCGATGACGAGGATGGCCTAGTCACCAAGAACGAGACTGGGGATAAGGCAGAACAGGATGTTGCAGGCCCTTCGCCACAGAAGGCTAAGACACAAACGCCGCAGAAACATCGGTTCTCGCACTTCTTCAAGGCACTAACCGTTGACTTTGACCGTTCACGATTCCGAAACGGTGCCGAACAGACCGTGGAGTGGAAGAAACCAGATGCTACATCCAGGAACCAACCTCCCACGAACTTGCCCGCCGCGGCTGACTTTGATGAACTCACATTCAAGCGCAATGGAGACGAGAACTCGAACATCACCATCAACCTCCACCGACAGGAGTCCCCCGAGACGTATCAACTCAGCCCAGAGCTTGCCGAAGTGGTCGACATGACCGAGGCGACGCAGCAAGAAGCTGTTATGGGGCTGTGGGAATATATCAAGCTTCTGGGTTTGCAGGAGGACGAGGAGAAGCGCAACTTCCGCTGCGACGAGCTGTTGAAGAAGGTTGGTCTCATTTTGCACACCGTTTCTAGGCCGGACTAACTCTCGGCTAGGTCGTGAAACGCGGAGATGTTGGATACATCCCCATGCTTAACGAATACGTTACACAGCACCTTCGTCCCCTTCCCCCTATCAGCCTCCCTTACACTATCCGAATCGACCAAGAATTCCATAAAGACCCCCAACCGACCATCTATGATATCCAGGTTTCGGTGGAAGACTCATTCCGGGATTCTTTGTTGCCTCTAATCAACAACCCGCAGTACGCCGCCATGCTTAAGGATGTGACAACTCTTGACGATCAGCTCGCGCGTGTCATCCAGGCCATCGCCGTCTCCAAGGCCAAGCACTCATTCTTCACGTCGCTAAGTGAAGATCCCGCCAACTTCGTCAAGAACTGGTTGAGTTCGCAGAAGAGAGATCTCGAGGTGATTATGGGAGAAGCCTCGAGGGGTGGTGGTGAGCATGCCTCTGGCGACGAATGGCGTCGGGGCGGCAAGGATAGCGTGTGGGGTACACAGAATGCCCGGGAGAGTGTCAACGTCTTGCTCTCTAAGCAGCGCTGATATGATAGCGAGGACTCTGAGTTCAGGGTTGGCAGGGCATTCAGGAGTTAGGATTATGAGTCAATTTGACCCAAGTATGTAGGACTCGATCGGCGTTGGCTGGGAGCGCGTCTGGTGTACAATAATATCATGAGCCACAACATTGGCACGGTCAGGGAGCTTCCCATCGTATTTTTATGTGTCCGCTGCTTATGCATGTGAGGTTTTGTGTTCCAAAAAACTCCTTACTTTGTGATGACCGAGTTTGAAGACGCCCCATCCATGGGCCTAGACTGACGCTCGATGATGGAAAAAAAGACAACGCCGGTGTGAATGATAATCTTGGTAGGTGGAAGTGGAGACATGGCAAGGAAAGAACCTGAAGAACATAAGGATGAAGCATTGGCCTAGCCATGTGTCTATTACCGCTGGGGTGGCACGGGAACTGCTGGCATATTGCGAATCTGCTTGATCAAAAATTCTCTCTCATCGATGAACTGCTCATCATCGGTGCGATCCTCCAAAAAGTGGGAGAGGAAGGTGAGGAGTTTTTCGCGGTTCATGAGGAGGATTTTCTGGACGGCAATCGACTTGTGGGGATTCGCAACAAAGACCTTGAAGACGTGGAAGCCTTCGTACTGGACCATTTTTCTGTCGTCGCGGAGGAGATTCATACAAATTTTTAGGTGCTCGCCGCGATCGACGTAGGCAGTCATAACGCTGTAGTTGGAACGGTCCAGGAGGATCTCACCAAGCAGTTTGATAGATTGGCGCTTGGTGACGTAACTGTTGGACTGAACCAAAATGTTGTTGTATTTGTCGAAGAAGAGATCGAAATTGGCAGATAGATATCTGGGTACTAACTCCTTGTGTCGAGTTAAGAGTTCCTAGGAAGTCATGAGTTCACCTTTTCTTTGAGCATTTGGCTGTATGGCTCTGTCTTACCCGAAAGGTAGTGAACGCATCGGCGGCAACCTCAAATGAGCTCTTGTCGACCCAGTCAAAGAACCTCCAGAAGACACCCCTGCCACTCTGGGGGCGATCGCGATCGATAGCATTGAGGCCCTTGGAACTGGATCCGGGCTCATCTCCGTCATCGTATAGAATGATGGCGGCAGCTGCTTCATTCTTTAGCAGTTCTCGGAGGACGGAGCCGGCGGGGGTGGCGCTTTCTTTGTGGTCATATCCGCGGCACAGCTCGACGAGGACTTGCGGTCGGTTGCAGACAACGTATGATAGGGCGATGGGGTCGCTTTTGGGGGCAGCGGTAGCGGGGCGGAATCGAAAGACGTAGGAGAAGATGACCTGGGTGTCCTTGCGGGACTCGAAGGGTAGGCGGAAGAGGTTTACGGCGAGAAGATGGAGGAGGTCTTCGTCGATCAGGCCGGTAACGAGCTGGTAGATTTGCTCGGGGGAGCTGTCGGCTTCTGAGACACATGTTAGCGATTCCATTTGTACGGAAGCAGGGGCAAAGTGAGCTAGATCGAGGAAGAGATGCGTGATGGCCAGAGGCGGTATGGGAGGCGCAAAGTCGTACCGTGAGTTCCCTGGAGAATGACCTTCATCTGGCTCAGGACTCGGGCCAACTCCTCAGCCTGAGACGGTCGGTTAGTCTTGGGTACTGGATCATGACGTCCTGGGGTTACAACCTTGGAAGTACCATTAGGACCTTCGAGCTTCAAGATGTGTTCGCGAGCCTGCTTGGGCAAGTCGGTGACGGTTCGTGTCCGGGCCCTCCCAAATAAGAAGGACATGGTGGTAAGGCGTGTCGCGACGGATAGAGGTACAAGGTCTTATGGCGCAAGACGAGGTGGCTGGCGAAGGACTTTCCGAATGGTTGTGTTGCGATATTGTAGTCTGGTAAGACGATGGTGGAGGTCGGACCAGCTCGAGCTATGGGGTCGTGAAGGAAGTAACTCCAACGTATGGGTGGGGTCTGCAGACAATTACGGAAGCTAGCACAAGTCGATCGAGCACCTCGGGTAAAAGCAGGGCAGGCAAGTCGACTTGCAAGCAAATGAAGTTCAAATGTAAGTATGGGCTGCGGAAACCTCCAGTTCCTTAGTTGGGCGAGTTGTTGTTGGTTACGTGACGGCCGGCAGGGGCAACGGGAGTGGCCAGCGCACCGTGGAAACCATTCCGCTAGCTCCAGACCTCGGGGGGTCGTCCAGTAACAGACCTTAACAGCGTGGAAAAGACAGGCTTCTTAGTACCTACCTACCTTCCTAGGTGCCTATGCATATGCTAACTAAAGGTGCGATGATATGAGGAATACACGCCGTTGGCGCTTGAGCAAAGGCAGTATGCCTCATCTCCATACTCATATCATTGGTATCGAGGTGATGGTGGGGGGGGGGGGGGGGATCTCATTGCTTACTTATCGGCGGCTTGTTTTTATTATTGTTGTTGTTTGATGTTGTTTCAATCCAACGGCGGCGCACTATGCGGTAGGGCCATCAGCGTTAGGGGGTACTTTGAGTAGCAGGCTAGTGCTTCATCGCACCTAAAAGTTTGGACCGGAACCCCATCGCGCCGCTGGGCGGGCAGCTGTTGGAGGGGTAGCGGCCGACTCAGGGGGCTGTCTTGAGGTACCCTCTACCTGACCGCTGGCTAGAGCCCTGTGCGGGGCTGCTTCAACCAGCGACGCAATGCATGTCACTTTGACCCAGCATATCCCACCAAAAGCCATCACCAACGAGCGATGGCGGGGCACACTTTTTCCCCCACCTCACCTTGACTCACCCGCCATCCCACCATCCAGCCCACCATCGCGAGGTGCCCTTTTCCTTTGAAATCCGCCCCTCCATAAAATCCTCGATCGAAGCTGGGGGACCCTGCTTCCAAGGCTTTCCGCGTGCTGACCAGACGTGACAGTCATTGAAAGTGAGTCACGCTCCTGCTCCTCGATACAAATTCGCTTTCACCCTCCATCCTCGATGTCCGATTTCCCTCGGTTTGTTTCCGACTAACGTCAAGTCTCCTCGCAGCCACCGGCATCATGTCCATCAACTTTCCCAAGGAAGAGGAGGCCACTATCGAGCGATGGCGCGAGATCAATGCCTTTCAACGTCAGGTCCGTTACCCTCTCCAACTCTACGGTCCCTTCGGTTCCCTTGCCCCTCGTGCACCCCGCATCGCTCGATCGAGCCATCTCTCTAATACTCAAGCAACAATAGGTTGAACTCTCCGAGGGCCGCCCGCGATACACCTTCTACGATGGACCTCCCTTTGCAACCGGATTGCCACACTATGGCCATCTTTTGGCTTCCACAATCAAGGATGTCATCCCTCGTTATTGGTCCATGAAGGGCTTCCATGTTGAGCGTCGCTTCGGCTGGGACACTCATGGACTGCCCATCGAGCACGAAATTGACAAGAAGCTGGGGATCTCCGGCAAGGCAGCTGTCATGGAACTCGGCATTGCCAAGTACAACGAGGAGTGTCGCGCTATTGTCATGCGCTACGCAGCTGAATGGCGTCACACTATTGAGCGTCTTGGACGCTGGATTGACTTTGACAATGATTACAAGGTGTCTAGCCCCCCTTTCTTACGTTGGCCATTCTAGAGACTGACCTGTACCGTCAAAGACTATGGACCCCAGGTTCATGGAATCCGAGTGGTGGGTCTTCAAGCAGCTTTTCGACAAGGGCCAAGTCTACCAAGGCCACCGAGTTATGCCCTACTCGACTGCCCTCACCACGGCGCTGAGTAACTTTGAGGCCAACCAGA
Organism: Ilyonectria sp. MPI-CAGE-AT-0026; assembly: GCA_020744155.1. Lineage (NCBI taxonomy): Eukaryota > Fungi > Ascomycota > Sordariomycetes > Hypocreales > Nectriaceae > Ilyonectria > Ilyonectria sp. MPI-CAGE-AT-0026. Next base: position 1,398,005 of record JAGPNQ010000018.1, read on the forward strand.
ACTACCAGGACGTCACCGACCCTGCCGTTGTTGTCTCTTTCCCCCTTGTGGACGATCCCAACACCAACCTCCTCGCGTGGACGACAACGCCGTGGACCCTCCCCTCGCATCTTGGCCTCGCCGCCCACCCCAACTTTGAATACATCAAGATCCTCGACGAAAAGACCGGCAAGGTTTTCATTCTCCTGGAGAAGTTGCTCGGCACCCTCTACAAGGACCCCAAGAAGGCCAAGTTCACCATCGTTGGCAAGCTTTCGGGTAAGGACATGCTTGGATGGAAGTACTTGCCTCCTTTCGATTACTACTACGAGGAATTCAAGGAGTTTGCCTTCAAGGTTCTCAACGCCGAATACGTGACGGCAGATAGTGGTGTTGGAATTGTTCATCAAGCTCCGGCCTTTGGTGAGGATGATTATAACGTCGCTATGGCCGCAGGCGTCATCAACGAGCAGCGCCCGCCCCCCGACCCGGTCAATGATACCGGCCATTTCTCAGCACGTATCCGTGATTTTGCGGGAATGCATGTCAAGGAGGCCGACAAGCACATCATCAAGCACCTCAAGGGCACGGGCCGTATCGTCGCCGAGTCACAGCTTAGGCATTCATACCCCATGTGCCCTCGCTCCGATACGCCCCTGATCTATAAAGCCGTCCCATCCTGGTTCATCCGCATCCCCGACATCATCCCGGATATGCTAAAGAACATTGAGGGTACGCATTGGGTTCCTACATCTGTCAAGGAGAAGCGATTCGCCAGTTGGATTGCCAATGCTCGAGACTGGAACGTCAGCCGTAACCGATACTGGGGTACCCCGATCCCCCTCTGGGTCAGTGAAGACATGGAGGAGAGAGTGTGCATTGGTAGCGTCGCCGAGCTGCGTGAGCTGAGTGGATACGAGGGAGACCTCACAGACCTTCACCGCGACAAGATCGATCACATCACCATTCCCAGCAAGATGGGCAAGGGCAAGCTGAAGCGTATCGACGAGGTGTTTGACTGTTGGTTTGAATCCGGCAGTATGCCTTACGCCAGTCAACATTACCCCTTTGAGAATGTCGAGAAGTTCAACGAATCCTTCCCCGGAGACTTCATTGCCGAGGGACTCGATCAAACTCGAGGCTGGTTCTACACTCTTCTCGTGTTGGGTACCCACCTGTTCGGGTGCTCCCCCTTCAAAAACTGTGTTGTCAACGGTATTGTTCTTGCTGAGGATGGTAAGAAGATGTCGAAGAGACTCAAGAACTTCCCCGATCCCAAAATTGTCCTTTCGAAATATGGCTCGGACGCTCTCCGTCTTTACCTCATCAGTTCGCCGGTCGTCCGTGCCGAACCCTTGCGTTTCAAGGAGACCGGTGTTAAAGAAGTTGTGCAGAAGGTGCTATTGCCACTGTGGAACAGCTACAAGTTCTTCGAGGGCCAGGTCGAACTTCTGAAGAAGGTGGAGAATATTGACTACAAGTGGGACCCAAGCATGGAGTCCAGCAACACCAACGTCATGGATCGGTGGATCTTGGCAAGCTGCCAGAGCTTGCTACAGTTTGTCAATGAGGAAATGAAGAGTAAGATGACTGTTCTTAGTTCTGGATATCAGTGGGGCTAACGTGACTTGCTTAGGCTACCGCCTTTACACCGTCGTCCCCCGACTACTCGGACTCATTGATAACACAACCAACTGGTATATTCGGTTCAACCGAAAGCGACTCAAGGGTGAGAACGGTTTGAACGACACCCTGCACGCGTTGAATTCCCTCTTCGAGGTTCTTTTCACTCTGTGCCGTGGACTGGCTCCCTTCACTCCTTTCCTCACCGATGAGATCTACCTGAAGCTCCTTCCCCACATCCCGAAGGAGTTGCAAGGCGAGGATGCCCGAAGTGTGCACTTCCTTCCATTCCCCGATGTTCGACAGGAATTGTTCGACGTCGATGTTGAGCGCCGAGTGGGACGCATGCAGAAGGTCATCGAACTTGCCCGAGTGTCGCGTGAACGTCGCACGATCGGTCTCAAGACCCCTCTCAAGACGCTGGTGGTTCTTCACCACGACCCTCAGTACTTGGAGGATGTCAAGTCACTTGAGTCTTACATTACCGAGGAGCTGAACGTCCGGGACTTGGTGTTCTCTGGCGACGAGGCCAAGTACAACGTCCAGTACAGCGTCACCGCTGACTGGCCTGTGTTGGGTAAGAAGTTGAAGAAGGACATGATACGTGTCAAGAAGGCCCTGCCCGGTCTCACTAGCGAGGATGTGCAGGCCTACGTGCGAGACAAGTACATCCTGGTAGATGGCATCCGCCTTGAGGAAGGTGACCTGGTTGTGCGCCGAGGTGTCTTGGAAGATGAGTCGTCCAAGAACCTCGAGACCAATACGGATAGCGATGTTCTCACAATTCTGGACACTGAGCTGCACCCAGAGCTGGCTCAGGAAGGCCTCGCTCGTGAAATCATCAACCGAGTCCAGCGGCTTCGAAAGAAGGCCTGTCTGAAGCCAACGGATGATGTGAGGATGGAGTACCGTGTACTCTCGGACCCTGAGAACTTGGGACTCGAGGAGGCTTTCACGTCGCAAGGCACAATCTTTGACAAGGCGCTGCGCCGCCCTCTGGAGAAGGTGGGCGAGGAACCACAGCCAGAGTCCGTCATTGTGGAGGAGGAGCAGGAGGTGCAGCAAGCTGTTTTCTTGCTGCGCCTATTAAAGCTATGATGGCTAGCTAGGCCGCGAAAAGTAGAAATGACATTGAGTGGATGACTGCAATGTAGAACATGTCTTTTTTTTATATTCCAGATATGGGTTGCTCCCTATTTTCTTGAGGCCGCCTATACATGAAGATCGAGTTAGGGCATGTGAAACGTGCGCATGGTGGGGAGAACAGGGCAGAGAACAAACCAAATAACAGTCCTTAAGCTTCATAAACTCCTTGGCACACTTGTCCTTGTGGATAGAGTTGTAGTCGGCTACAATGCACTTACCGTACACCGCAGCCTGGATTGTTTGTGCCTGTTAGTAAAGTGGGAGCTTGGGAATGTGGCATGGTGAAGCTGGCACGGTGAAGCCTCGATCACTGACCTCGGCCGAGCACTGAGACACCGCCTTGGCGAACTTCTGGATGGGACGGGTTTTTGAACGAGTCATGGTGACATGGGCCGTGGCGGGGATGGCAATTGAGAGAACTAACAGGAGAGGAAGATTCTGATAACACCAAGCCAAGATACTTTCTGGAGTGGGAATGGCGATACAGTGTGACTAAGCCGTGCGTCGCACACGGCCAGGACCAATGTACTTTGTACTTCGACCTCGCGGCCCCACTCGGCTTGCCCTCGTTGAAACTGAACCAGCCACCCACTTTACGCGCGAAGCACCCCCAGCAACCTGGACGCGATCCGCGAAGCTTGGTGTTTTCCTTGGACTGGTGCTGGATTTGCGCTTGTTCCGCTTCGTTCCCACATCCCCTTTGGCTATACACTTGTTCGTCGCTGTGCTGCGCGCGCATCTCACCCACCCTTGCGGCTTCCTTTTCCTTTTCCTCCACGCGGCCACCCGAACCGTTTGATTCCACACTCTCTGCGCGCGGGCATCTCGTCTCTATAGCTGTCGCAAACGCCTCACCCAGCTCCCGAGACGGCAACCCGCTCCAGCGACTGCGCGCCTCCCTCTCTCGACTATGGATCAATGACGGAACTGGGCAACCTGCCAACAGTACGCCGCTGATGTCCCTCGACCGATTGCCTTCAGATGCGGACCATCTCGTGGCACATATGCAACCGCAGATCCATCGACCTCCCTCGCCATCCGACGACGACGATGACCACTCTAGCAATGCCAGCCGAGCGCCCTCAAGCCAAGACCCCTACTACTCCAACGATGGTCCGTCTCCTGGTCTCAATCTGCCTGTGATGTGTACTAATGATTGTAGACATCGCTACACTGCATGCAGTTGCCGCCGCCGCCCAGAAATTGCTCGATTCCTCTGCAGAACCAAAACCCTTGCCTGTCGCTGCTCTCTTCAAGGCATACGATGTTGTACTTCCCAGCTATGGCATCGACCCCGACACTGATCACCACCTCTCCGCACTCCTCTTCAGAATAAGCGGCGAGAAAGGCGATGGCAGTCTGGTCGACAAGTTCCAGGCGATCCTCAGTCGGATGGGGATTGTGCTCGAATTCGGTGACCACACCTCTGGGTCATCTCGGGCTTCTCCGCACACATCCCCGGCATTCTCTTCTTCCAGCCCGCAAGCATATGCCCGTCGGCGACGAGAGGCCGACGACCAAATGACTGACGAGATCGACTTCCCCAACCCGCCTATTGTCCCAGCTAGAACCTCACCTCGGGAAGCAAATACATCTTCCCACCCAATATCAGCCGAGAATGAAGTCGCTCGACGGGCTGCTTTGTCTGCTGTTATGGCGCGTTGGCGTGGGTTGGCTTTGAGACGAAGAGAACGACAGGCCCAGGAAGAGGCATCCAGCAAGATCACCACCGAGAAGGCGCCCCAAGTCAGCGATGTAGGAAAGCCTCTTAGCCAGGATCATCTGGATCGAGAGGATCCCGACATGCCGACTTCTGGTACCCGGGAGGAAGAACCAGAACCAGAACCCCAAACTTCGATCAAGCCAGCAATCCTTGGCCAAAGCTCGCATCACGATTCCTTGCGTTCCTTGCTGGACCCTGCCCGCCTGCCCGGTATCAGCCTTGAAGGCCTACCTATTGATCAGGCCCAAGGAGCTGAGGGTGCCGAATGGCCATTGCAGTCCGAGGAGGGAGTACCTCAGGTTGAGCAGGCACACTTAGTCGAGCACCCCGAAAATAGAGTGATACAAGGAATCTTTCCACCCGTTATTCCCCATGGACCGGAAGACGTTTCTCCAAGAATCGCGCTGGAGGCAGACGCGACGAGAGAAAATGAGGAACAAGATCTGACGCAACGTCCTTTCACACCCACTGAGCAACCGAACGTTAGCCCTCCTCATCATACTCCTACTCAAACCCGGAAAGAAGCCAACGCAGCCGAGCTAGAAGCGAGGCATCAGAAACTCATGAGACAGGCGAGTCGCGCTCGTGAGCTCTATCTTGCAAGCAAAGTTTTTAACCACTGGGCTGATCGTACTGCCCGCCGACTTGAACGAGATGCCGTCGCAAGACGACACATGATCCGATTTCGTTGCTTTCGGACATGGAGCCAAGCTCCAGCTTTCCGGGAACCTACAGCCAACCACATGAGAAGCGCCTTGACCGTCAAAAAGTGGCAACGCATTGCAACGCAAAACGAAAACCTCGAACGCATCGCTAAGGAGGCTGCTGAAGCATATCGCCTGAAGACAATGCAACGAGTGCTGAACCAGTGGTCATATCATCGCCTTCAGCACGTTGGTCGCGATATCACAGCCTTGCGGAGTAAGACCAAGGCGGTTTCAACCTGGATGTCCTTGGTCTCTGCCACTTTGGTCCTCTCGGAAGCTACTACAACCCAGTCGAGACATCGATATGAGCTAAGTGCTCTAACCAAGTGGCAGGCTCACACTGACCAGGAGTTGAAGCGAGCGGCTGCTTCCAGACGTATTGGTATTGTTCAGCAATCTTTCACGTATCTACAGGAGTGGTGGGACCAAACGGAAATTCGACGGCGTGCTGCAGCCTATCGTCAGTATCTTTTGATAAATAGGGCGTGCTTTGCTTTTGATCAGTGGAACCTGCAGGCAAGAGCTCAGGCATTCATTTGGCGGCGTGAGTATGTCTCTGTTACTCGTGTATTTGAGACATGGTGCCAAAGCCTTGTTCAAAGGGAAGAACTCCAACGCAAAGCCGTCGGCTACTATCGAAACCGAACACAGTCCAAGGTTCTACGATGCATGCGCCATCTACACGAGGAATCATCACAATTGTCGCACTTGGAGAGTCGAGCACGTCTTTACATCAGGGGAACTCGCTTGCTGAGTGTTTTTAATAAGGCAATACAGCAACGTCAGGATCAGGACAAGGAGCATGTCAAGCGATATCTCATGGCAAGATACACCGAAATGTCATCCACGAGAAAGAAGCGAAATTTCTTTGCTGCTCTTGATAAATGGAGGGCGTTCACTCTTCAGGACCAGGGGCACACTCGAATTGCTTCCGAGCTCAAAGCAAGAAACCAGTCCCAGAGGCAGATGGCTTTGTTGCAACTGTGGAACGAACGGGCGGAGGTGGAGGGGAAACATCTACGCGAAGCCCAGCTTCATCACGTTCAAGGCTGGTTGGAGGTCTGGAGGAACCATGCTGGAGATCTTGAGCAGCGAGATATGGAAGCCTGGCAGTTGTGGGCAGTCGAAAGGCAGCGTAATTGTTTGAAGGAATGGTCGATCTCATCACTACAACAAAGCGGACAAGCGCATACGGCCTCGGAGGTTCACAAAAAGCACAACCGAGAGAGACGGAACCGGTATTTGCAACTATGGAGGCAAATTGGTGACCGGCCTCGATCACACATCACCGGAGTTGACTCTCAACGTGTTTCAACGACACAGCCCCCCGGAAGCTATAGGGGTAGCTGGATAGCGCTCTCTGGAAGGCGTTCTGTTATTAGACGCAACGACAAAGGCCAAGACTTCCCTACAAGCCTAGTCGAGACACCGACTCGGTGGACTGGACAGCCCATTATAATGTCGGGCATCTTGCCTGAGACTTTAATGGCTCCTGTTAGGGAAGCAGATGAGGATGACGATGCATCTTCCACAACTGGCGATGATCTGGGAATGATGACGTCCCCTTCGAAACGACCTCAGGATCGGAGAGCTGATCGGTTCTCGTCTTTGTCTTCGACAACTCCAAGAGCTCCGGTGCCATTGCATCTCGAGCATGACTTTCAGGAGCAAACCAGCGAGCCCGAGTCAATCGTGAGGAGCAAGATGGGCCGACCCCGCCAGCGCATGCCAACTGGGATACCGCAGCGAATGGCCCCGAGCTTTTCACTACAACCCGAGTCAGCCATGCCTGAAATCCCTGAGCCTTCTACCTCTTTCTTGCATCCTTCCGCGTCAATGAAGCCTGTCGGGTATCGTCCGATGAATGAGAGATTGTTGGGGTCGCAACCATCCTCACAATCACGTTCTCGGGGCGTTGCGAGTAAGTCCGTTGGGGGAAGGCCATCAGGGTTGCGCCACGGTGTCAGTCAATCGTCCCGACTCACACCTCCGACTAGTTCTGTACGATTCCAGTCGCCTAAGTCATTTTCTGTCACACCGCAACTGTCAACAATTGCCCCGACAGCGGAAATGCCTCGAAACGGCCAACGACTTAATCATAATGCTATGAATGGATAAATTATGTAAATGGGACTTTTAGCCTCTGCACATGAAAATGGGGGAATGAGGAGGGGATTTGGTTCAAGCAATCGAGCTACGCTGGCTGGGAAGAGTTGGATGCACTTTTTGATGTTGGATGACGGGCTCACAGGGATACCCTTACTATTGATATATACTACATGGCAAGGAGCTGGTGGCGTTTTTTCTTTCTTTCTTTTTCGGTAGGAGATATGAAGCAATTCACCCTTTCCCGGGAGAGGCAAAGACATTTGAGAACATGTCCTATTTTCCTTGGCATTGTGACGAATTTTTGGGAATCCTCGTTTAATGAGGAGCTTGAGGATCTTGTGATCAATGCTACTCCTGCTAGTTGGACGAATGCAAGCCTTGTATTATTCTTGTTGCCACAGTATCTGCTCGTCACCAGGGAGAGTGTCTGTACCACCTTAATACCGGTGATATACAAAGCAAAAGCGATCCTTGTGAGTCTGTATTTAGTGGGGCGTGTAGAGCGCACGTCACGTCACGTCGTCACGCTACGGTGGTGGCCTGCGGCTACGTAGTAGGTACCTGTAGTCCCGTTTACTGCATGATTCCCAGGCGCTCCGATGACCTCAACCACAGCAAACAAGCGCAGCTCTTACGAATCCAATCCAAACCGTCTCACCCGCCATATCGGGCTGCCCGACTCCTTATTCCACCTCCTGGAGATGCGCGATCCGTGATTTTTTTTGGTAGCATGAAAGCCGTCCTGCCTGGTAAGCCGCAGTCGAGGCTCCAAGGTCTGGCCTCGGGCTACTGGGACGCCAGACACATCAACGTAGGTGCCACGACGACTCCTACCCCGACTCTAGCTAAATGCGCATCCCCTCACAGGCATACATCACCGGTAGCGCTTTCGCAATCCTCGATGGATCCTACGGGGTCCTCCAGACAATCTACGATGACGACCCGCAGCCCCTGGAAGCCATCGCCTTCGACGAAGCCTCGGGCAAGATAGCTACCTGCACTGCGACACAAGTCCGAATCTACCGGCCGTTTGGATCTCGCGAAGATGCGCTGAAGGTTCGTCCATCTCGCCAATGCTGATGTGACTTATAAAGTGGATGGGAGTGCTCACAGCTGGTAGTGGGCGCTGGAATCGACCTTCGACATCCCCCACCCGAACCCTGAATCGACATGCGCCTTATCCTGGGGCGGCTCGGAGGAGCTTCTCGTCGCCACCAGCTCCCTCTCTCTGTACGGAACGAAAGCCGAGCCGAAATGCATATGGCAGAAGAAGCTCCCGAGCCCTGTCAAGTACGCCTCGCTCTCCTACGATTCCGCATATATTGCCTCTGCTGGTCAACACGATCGCCTCGTCAAGGTCTGGCGCCGGTTGACATATGGCTCCGATGAAGTCCGATTCGACTTGACATACCTCCGTCACCCGGCCGTCGTGACCTCAGCCAGGTGGCGCAAGCCATTCCACATCGAACAGACCGCCGACAATGTTCTGTATACTATTTGCCTCGACAAGTGTGTTCGCGTTTGGATACCGACGGAGAGCCCTGACGGGAAGCATTGGCAGCTTTGGGGCCGGGTTGATATTTGTGCGCCGTCTCGGGACTACCCTAACCCGCAAGATATGCGCTGGGCCTTCATTATTGATGGTCGAGACTTCACTGCATCTGTGGAGAAGGCAGTGGAAGACCGCATGTCTGATGATCCCAGTACTGACGAAGTCGCACTGGATCATCTGGTCGCCATTGCAAACAAAAACCCGGAGATATGTATTGCCCTTGATGGCCGAGGAATGATGTCTGCCTGGGCCCTTGAGAATGTCTCCAGCAGCTCTGCTGGCACGCCAACCATCTTCAATGTCGCACAGGTCAAATCCCCCCATTTCGAGCTCCTCGGCCAGTTTCTGGCATCCCAAAAGACCCCTCACACCGAAGTACAGACTTACTGTGACAGGAAGAGTGGTAAGGTTCACATCTTGTTGCATTCCTTCGATGGAAGAATAGGGGTCTTCACAGGGAGCGTTGCAGATCTTTTTGATCCGACCACGAATGACAGGCGTCTTGCCCTACATGCCGTCTGGTCCGGCCACTCAAGCTCTATTACAAAAATCGTGCGAAATTTCAGTGGGCGAGCTGTCGTTTCACGGACCCGAGATGGCGAGAGCATTGTATGGAAGCACGTCTTGAATCCACGAAAGAATCCCGGCCTCGGCTTGTCTCGTGCCAGTGTCATCCCAGAGAAGCGCCATATTCATCGCATATGCGTTCTGCGGAAGGGCAGATTCGTTGTCTTCCTCTGCCAAGATACTATCTCGCTTTGGGACTGTCGGTCAGCTCAGGCTCGCTCCATTGCCGAATGCGACTACCAAGCATCGGGGAAGCCTCTGTGCCTCATTCTTCTACCACGGCGACAAGTCAAAGAATATACTGTCGCACACATTGCCACTGTGACGTCAGAGCGACAGGGAATTGTGTGGGAAATCAAGCTACCCCGATACTTCGATGACCCAAACACAACTACCGGGGCTAATATAAAGGAGTTCTGTCGGTTTGAGCTGGAAGATGCCGAAGGTTTGGCCTATGTTCTTCCAGTAGATCCTGCAGGCTCGTCCCCGGTTGTCTCTGGGTTTCTGGACATATTCGCTCGTGACGTTGCCATCTCGTATAGTCAGACCGGCCGGGTTGACTTTTGGACCGCACGAGTCGATCCCGAACAGAACAAGGTTGGGTGGCTGTCTACATGTTCCACAGAAACTGGGCTGTCTGAACCTGCCCTGGTCAGCGGGAGCACCCTGAAAAAGGCCGCCTTGGTGAACTCGACAAGGTCACAACTCACAATATGGGACGGAGGGAGCTCCAGACTTGAGTACGAAAACGACTTCAAGACACACAATATGATCCGAGACCTCGATTGGACATCAACGCCTGACTCGCAATCTATTTTGGCCGTTGGCTTCCAATATCGAGTGATTCTCCTGTCACAGATGCGGTTTGATTATCTCAACAAGGGTCCGGCCTGGGCCCAGATACGGGAGATTAGTATCCGTGAACTTACTCCACATCCTATTGGCGACTCAACTTGGTTAGGTGATGGCCATTTGGTCATTGGAGCAGGCAACCAGATGTTTGTACAGGACAGACAGGTTGGTGTTGCCGAGTCTCATCGGGCGGACCTTCGTCTACCGCCTCGCAAGGATGGAGCATGGGACATATTCGAGGCAGTTCAACGATTCAACGGTCCTCTGCCGGTATTCCACCCACAATTTCTCAGTCAATGCATACTGTCGGGGAAGACTACCTTAGTGAGACGGACTCTCGTGGCTCTTCATAAGATATTGAAGTACCACATTCAAGGCGAGACTATTGACAACTACTTGGGAATGGATGAGGGGGAGTTTTATGACCCGATGGTAAGTGAATTGAAGCGTCGCATCCATTTACAGACGCTCACATTGCCCAATAGCAATCCCATACTCGGGCCATCGAGAAGGCCTCGGGTTCGTACCTAAGCGGTTCCGAAGATGATGGTGAAGACGATGATATTTTCACTGAACAAACCGCGGTTGCCATCAACGACAAGCTGACCAAGCTGGGAATTCCCCAATTGTCCGGCCACGAACAGATCCAGCTGGCGGACATCATCGAATGTGTATCTCTAGTGGAGCGACATCGTCGGTCCATGGATGAGAATGGCGCTCGATTCATGCTCTTCTTCCGTCAGCATGCACTCCGCAAGGGGAGAACCAACGAAATGCATCTGTCATGGCGTGAGATCAATTGGGCGTATCACTCGAACAGCCAAGACATTTTGGTGGACTTTGTGTCTCGACAGAACCACGGGACCATGCTTTGGGAACACGCTCGTGAAAGCGGCCTTTTTATGTGGCTCTCTGATGCGGCTGCCCTGGTAAGTATATTTTCTACGCGATATGATAATCACTATGACCTGACGTCCTGCAGAAAACTCAGTTTGAACTGATTGCTCGGAATGAGTATACTAAGAGCGATGTGAAGAACCCCGTGAACTGTAGCCTGTACTACCTTGCACTCCGCAAAAAGACTGTGCTTCAAGGTCTTTGGCGAATGGCAAACTGGAACAAGGAACAAGGAGCGACCCAACGCCTATTGTCGAACAACTTTGACGATCCAAAGTGGAAGACAACGGCTCTTAAGAATGCGTATGCATTGCTTAGCAAGCGGCGATTTCGTACGTCATAACCTGAACTAAGTATTCCCGGGGAGATGCTTACGTTGAACAGAGTATGCTGCTGCATTCTTCCTCCTGGCTGACCACCTCCACGACGCCGTGGAGGTTTGTCTGAAGCAACTCAAGGACATGCAACTCGCCATAGCTATAGCACGGGTTTATGAAGGAGACAATGGTCCAGTCTTGCGGAGATTGCTTCAGGATGAGGTGCTCCCACTGGCCGCCCAGGAAGGCAACCGCTGGCTTGCGTCCTGGGCATTCTGGTTGCTAGGCCGCAAAGATATGGCGGTTCGGGCGCTGATTGTATGGCACCCTCGGGGAACTCGCGATGACTTCGTAACTAATTTTTCTCGCAGATGCCTGTCTACACTCTGTTGGAGACACCCTGCTCACCTGATATCAAATCACGGCTGTTCCTCACAGATGATCCGGCTCTAGTTGTTCTTTACTCACACCTGCGACATCAGACGCTGCAAACGTTGCGGGGCGCATCCAAAGTCACACCCAAGGTGGAGTGGGAGTTTGTCTTGCACAGCGCCAAACTCTACGACCGTATGGGTTGCGATCTGTTGGGCCTAGACCTGGGTATTTATTTAAACCCGATCTTCTACATCGCCAGACTGCTAATGTTATTTTTAGTGCGGAACTGGGAGTTCCAGCAACCAGGGCTGCCCGGCTTTGGTGGAGAGGTCAACCCGCTGAAGCTGCTTCGCCGTCGCACGTCGCTTGTGGTGGCTGATCTGCCAACGCCTTCTCTGCAGTTTGAGACACAGAACAGCGGCAAGAAGACATCCCAGGCGCCGCCAACAACATTCCAGGAGCCAGATGCAAGCTCGCTGCTGGATAGCTTTGGCTTCTAGGTTGGGGACATGTGGAAGAGTTGCGTATAGTTGTTAGAGAGTTGTGAAGAGTGTTCAGTTGTAGGGGCAACAACAAGGTACGAGGGAAATCCTACACCCTGGCTGCTGCTGTAGGATGGTGTAACTTGATTGGAACTTGTACGGAGTTCCGGATGATAAGCGTATATTTGTACCATTTTATATATTCCTACTGTACATATCCGTCGGCTTGGCTGCCTCAGGATGGACAATGCCTTCTTGGAGGTTCCGGTGTACTTGTCTCATACGCTTGATTTGGCTGCGACAATTCGGCCCAAATGGTGATGATCAATTTAATTTATGTTATCATGAAGTTGTGCTGCCTTGCAATCTTCTTCCGCATTAGTCATCACCGGAGTCGGAGGCGGCGGCCGGCGGGACAGGGGTGGGCTTCCTGCTTAGTACATCAACCCGCCTGCTCCCTGCGAGAACGACGGCCGACGACATTGCCAGGAGCATTGCATCAGCAGCAGCTTCGCGTCGGCATCGACACTTCGGCATCATGGTGACCAAGTCGATTCCTGGGCGCAGCTTCACCGTCAGGGCCGTCCTCGCCGGGCTGGCCGTCGGCACCGTCATCTGCTTCTCCAACATGTACTTTGGCCTGCAGACGGGCTGGGTGTCCATCATGTCCATGCCCGCCAGCCTCATGGGCTTCGGCATCTTCAAGCTGCTTTCTCCGCACCTCCGCTTCCCGTTCTCTCCCGTAGAGAACGTCCTCCTGCAGAGCGTTGCTTGCGGCATGGCCATCATGCCTCTTGGCTGCGGCTTCGTCGGCGTCGTCAGTGGATTCCTCGTCCCAACCCCTTCGACGGGACACGCGCTAACGAGCTGTAGATCCCGGCGTTGAACTACCTGCTGGCTGCTGACGAACAGGGTCCCATTACTCTGAGCACTTGGCAGCTTATTATTTGGTCTCTCGGGCTCTGCTACTTTGGCGTCGTCTTTGCCGTTCCTTTGTGAGCCTCGCCCCTGTCCCTGCCCCAATCCTGTATCCCAATCTTGCTCACCGCTGTCCTACGCTCTCACAGGCGGCATCAAGTCATCATTAAGGAACGCCTCAAGTTCCCCAGTGGTTTCAGTACTGCTGTTTTGATCTCAGTGTTGCACGGGCAGCAGTCCTCCAAGGAAGAACTCGATGCCGCCGCAAAGGGTGGCTTCGCAAGCCTCGTGCCTCACGACGCATCCCTCCACACAGCAAATCCTGGCCCAGCCGTGACTGACGAAGAGCAGCCGGGAACTCTCGAGGAGACTCCTGACAGCACAGACTGGGCCTCGAACATGCGCCTCCTGCTGATATGCTTTGTCGGCTCTGGCCTCTCCACGCTTCTGACCTACTTCTTCCCTATCCTACGCAACCTGCCTGTTTTCGGCTCTGTTGCAGCCCACACCTGGCTCTGGACCTTAAACCCCAGTCTCGCATATGTCGGCCAGGGAATCATCATGGGCACCGAAACTACGCTCCATATGACCATTGGCGCTGTCGTTGGCTGGGGCATCCTGAGCCCCCTCGCAAAGTATCGAGGCTGGGCTCCAGGTGACGTTGATGATTGGGAAAATGGCAGCAAAGGTTGGATCATCTGGATCTCACTGGCAATCATGTTGGTGGACGCCGTAGTTAGCCTCGCATACGTCGCCTTGAGACCCTTCTTATCCAAGGATCTGTTTGGCATTATGGCCTCGCTGCGACACCAAGTTCAGGAGCATGGCATCATAGGGCTGTGGAAGCGGCGCTCCCATGGCTACTCTCCACTCCGCAACGACGATACCGAGCCAACCTCTTTGGATGAAACGAGAACAGAGGAGTCTCCAACTGACCCAGACCCAGTGGAGGAGGACGAGGATGCCCCGCCAGAGCAACGCATCAGCGGTAGTTTCGTGTCTATCGGCCTCCTCGCATCTATCGCAATCTGTGTTCTAACGATTCATTTTGTTTTTGGCAACCTTGTCCCCCTCTACGCCACCATCATTGCTGTTCTCATGGCCTTGGTTTTGAGCATCATGGGTGTCAGGGCGCTAGGTGAGACGGACTTAAACCCAGTCTCAGGAATTAGCAAGCTCGCCCAATTGTTCTTCGCCTTTATTATTCCTCAAACTCACAAGTCCAGTGTTCTCATCAATCTCATTGCTGGCGCCGTGGTAGGTCTTGCCCTTGCTCCACGACCATGAACAGTCAACTGATAGTAATCCTTTCTTCTTAGTCTGAAGCTGTAAGCCAACTCAACCTGCCGTGTCTCATTCCGGAATTGAGTCGCTAACTGTTAGAGCAAGGGTGCACTACAAGCAGGTGATCTCATGCAGGATCTCAAGACAGGTCATTTACTAGGAGCAGCTCCAAAGGCTCAGTTCTGGGGCCAGGTCATTGGAGCCACTGCCGGTGCGGTTCTCAGCGCTCTTATCTACGGTGTCTATACTCGGTCAGTGCTTTCTCTGTCGACGTTGTCCTGCAGACGTTGAGACTTGCTGACATGAGTTGTATGACAGCGTCTACGAGATCCCTGGAGAGCTCTTCCAGGTCCCGACCGCCTATGTTTGGATCTTCACCGCCAGACTCGTCACAGGTGCCGGATTGCCTTATATGGCCAAAGAATGGGCCATCGGAACGGGTATGCTCTTTGCGGCAACGACCATTGTCAGGACCGCCGCCATGGGGAAGAGGTGGCGGCCTCTCATCCCAGGAGGAATCGCTGTCGCCGTTGGTGAGTCAAGGTCGTGCTGCTACATATCACAATCTTGCTAATATGTAAAAAAGGCATGTATAACGTCCCGTCGTTTACGTTGGCTCGAACAGCTGGCGGCTTGTTTGCATGGTATTGGGTCCACGTCCTGCGACGAGCGAACACTCCGCTCATTATTCTTGCCTCCGTACGTAAGGTACCCACCTCCAAGCTAGCAGATTCTAACTTTTGAATCAGGGCTTTATCCTCGGAGAAGGATTCCTAAGCATTGTGAACCTAATTCTGCAGGGCCTCAGCGTTCCTCATCTTTGAGGCCTGTGGCAACCCAGGGCCGAATCCTCTGCCTGAACCATGCTCTTGAACCTATTCTGACCTTCGCTTTCCAGTTGCCAAGTTCGCCTACTTCAATTGCCAGGATTCGGTCCTTGTGTGACCTTCGGGGTCCGTCCAGGAGGTCTTCAACGTCAATGCCCTGGCGTTGTCCTCGGGGGCCTCGAATGTGATTTCTCCAGAAAGGCTGGCCGGTGACGTTGTACCTGCCGGAGACTCCTCCGGTGGTGCAATAAGCAGTCCTTGCTTCCAGTGCGTCACGGTGCCGTATGGGCCAGTGGTGAAAGCCACTCCGCCTTGAGCCGTCTTGTCCCATGTGGTTGGCGTTGTCTCGGGAGCAGGGACGGGCTCACTCCGCGATGTTGCGAAGAAATTGTCGAACCAGATCAGGAAGCCATCAACACCGTCGACTTTACGAGTCAGCTTCGACGACCACTTAGCCGTAAATTGAAGGTCTGAGGTTTTAATCGTATGAAGATCCAGTACTTTGAATGGAAATGCTTCACCGCAGACGGAGCTCTCGGGCATGGCCTCAACCCTGGCCTCATTGTAAATTCCCTCTTGCATGGACTTCATGTCGAATCCATAGACGTCTCTCCAATAGGAGATGTGGTCAGAGACGTATTCCGAGTCTGCCACCGGGGCGATCCAGATAGTGGCGGAGCTGGGTGCCAGCAGTCCATCGGGTTTGAGATACTTGTCTCGGGCATAGAGGACGCTAGGAAGCATAGCCTCATAGAGCAGACAGTAGCCCATCCACTCACTGACAATAATATCAACTTTATCCACCGGCAGCTGAACGTCTTCGATAGCGCCTCGGAGCAGCGTGATGACGTTGGACAAGCCATTGTTGAAGACATTCTCCCTGGCCTTTGTGATGATGTCTGACTTGTCAACGGCAATGACCTGCTTTGCGCCGGCCTTGGCACAGAACATGCTCAGGATACCTAATCAAAACGGTTAGTCAAAGGCCAAATAGTAGTTTTGCTATGATAGATTGTCTCTTACCAGTACCGCATCCAATGTCCAGAACAACCTTGTCCTTGAAGATGTGCTTGTTTCCGTAGATGAAATCACGGTACGCGTCCGTCCGCACCGCATCCTTGAGCATGGTCTCATGAATCTCTGATGAAAATTAGCGCTTGTGGACGTATTGTTACAGGGAGAGGCATACCATGAGCGGCGTAGGACTCGAAGTAATACGCAGAGTCATCCTTCTCCCGAGCAGGAACTGCGTCAGCTTCATCACCCCACCGACGGTCAAGAGTCTGCTCGACAGCCAGACGATAGTTGGCGAACTGGCCGCGGACTTTCTCGAGCTCTTCCTCGAGTTCCCGGTTCCGCGCCGACAGACTATCGACGGAGGCGTCCTTGGTCTCCGTATCGGCCCCGCTGCCCTGAATAGTCTCAAGAATCTCATCGAGAGAAAAGATGAGGGCATCATTCTCCAGCACTGGCCGGAGGTATCGCTCATCTTCAAAGTCGCCCAGGGAGATTTCTGCAGGCAGCGACAAGCCCTGCTTGACGTGATCGCGCACGTAGTTGACTAACTTGACGGCGCCGTGGAAATCGAGGCTCAGGCGCTTCAAGCAAGCGGCGAAGTCGAATGCGTGGTACTTTTTGCAGTGGTCAAGCATGGCCACAACAGTGGGAAAAGTCTGCGCATCAAAGAAGGAGGTGATGGCCACAGTCTCTTCCTCCTCGGGCTCCATGTCGAGCCACTCGCCCTCATCAGAGCCTTCGGAGTCGTTGTGCAGTGACATGATTACTGGGTTTGACGTTCACAAAATTGCAACAGGATAGTGTGGCCGAACTTGGAACAATACCGAGGCGAATACCAATATCAGTCAGAACCGTCGCAGTTAAGCTTGACTGCGTTTTGTGGGATCACAGCGACTGGAGGAGGAGGCTATGCCCTCTTGGGGAAATTTCCGGGTCCCCCAACCAATACGATGCAATGTAATGGATGCAATGCAATCTGGCGAGGCACCCTCTCAATATTTCTGTAAGGGGGATTTTACAAAACCTCCACAACCCCGACTTGTTAGGCGACTTTTCCTTTGTCGTTATCGTCTTCACCTTCGTCATCGTCTTCTTCGTCTTCTTCGTCTTCTTCGTCGTCTTCTTCGTCTTCGTCATCTTCTTCGTCTTCGTCATCATCCTCTCCATCCGATACAACTTCACCAAGCTCAGCCAGCCGAGCCTGTATTGTGATTAGTCATAGCAAATGCTGTATCCGCAAGCAGTGATGCGTACCTTGTATTTCGCCACCTTTTCCTCCAGGTCTCCGAACACCATGAGAAGGTCCTCAAGCTCTGATTGCGTGGCTTCCTTTGCCTTGGTCGACTCGGCCAATTTCGACTCCAACTTTAACCACCGTCAGTCGCATAATTCCGCCGATCACGATTCATCAAGGTACTCACTTCCTTAGTCTTGGATAGGTTGCCTTTAGTGGCTGTACTGGATTCACGGAGCTGCTTCTCCAAGCCCTGGCTCCGTGTCTCGGCTTTTTGGGCTTTGGATCTCTGCTCATCCAATTCAGTTGCAATGCGTTCTTGAACATCCTTCAGCTCAGCTGCGCTCTGCGTTTCAATAGCCCGAAGCTCGGCAACGTTTCGTTCGTGAAGGTCCTTCAGCTCAGCTGTCCTCCGCATCTCGAGGGCCCGCAGTTCGGCCGTGCTCCGTTCTCGTAGCTCTTGCAGCTCTTGAGTTTTGCTTTTCTGTGCCTGAATGGGAGTGCGCGTAAGCCAGTGTCATCCAAACATGCAAGGGATATAATACCTTCAACACATCGACTTCGAGTCGGCTGATAGTTGCCCGCAGGTCCGCCATCTCAGCATCTTTCCGTCGTTGCGCTCTCTCGGCCTCGGCCTCGGCCCCTTTCCGGGCCTGAACCAACTGTTTTTTATGCTCACTGTCCTTGGCCGTCTGTTGTGTCTGAAGCTGTGCAATTTGCTTCCGGTGATCGTTCTCCTTAGAAGCTAGTTGAGCTTGTAGCTTACTGTGCATACAATCATTAGTCGTACTCAACACTCAAGGAAGGGGTGTGACAAACCGCAACTCTTCGCCATGGTGCTTCTGCAAGCCCTCGTTGACGGATTTGATCCTTGACATCTCAACTACACCTGATTCCCTGGTGCGCCGGTGATCCGCTCGCTCCTGGCCAAGCTGTCCCTCAATTGAAGCCATAGCCGATTGCGCGTCCTGTATCGCGCGATCCTTGTCCTCCAATTGGACGCGAAGGGAATCCACTAGCTCCCTGGAAATACCTTGCTGTACACCATTCGTGACTACAGGTATCTCCATGCCAGGGTCTCTGTCAATAGCACGTGCTGCGCGACTATAGTTGTCCTTGAAGAACTCCACAAAGACAGAGTCGAAGAAGACATCGGCGACTCTTCCAGGGGATGTAGTATCGAGTTTTTGGGGGGTGACCTCGAAGTCCCGCATGAACGGGTGACTGCGCAGTTTCGCTAACCGATCCAAGTAATGATCCCGATCAAGTCGCGATGTGAAGATGGAGTGCAATGTGGCCCTCGGGATCGGGGAGTCCTTAGTTGAGAATTCGTAAACAACACCCAGTAGCATCGCACACAAACCTTGTACGAGCTCACCACCGGTTGCAACGGGTTGCGAGACAGCCTGTATCAAGCTTTGTACATTGCTACCTTCAGTAAGAAAATCGTTGACGGCGTCGAGATCCTCAAACAGCCAGCCAAGAAGCAGCATGAGATACCCAACCAAAATACGTGCGTCATCCCCCCGACGAAGGCCCGAGATGACATGCGCAGCAATGGTTTGAATACCGGTCACGACCTCCTCGCCGTTCGTCGCGTCGCCCTCGGTAAGGCTCATTGCCTTGGCCTTGGTCTCAGGACTGTCATACAGCAAATGAAAAGTTATGACAGCTGCGAACCAATACCGATAAGGATCGGTCACCGGTCCCTCTGCGGAAGATTGAAGTAAAACAGAAAGGACGTTGGCTGACTCGTCTCGGCCAGACTGGTGTCCCTCGATAGCCCGTCCAAGAAAATGCAACCTCACCTCAGCGTGGTGCGTAAAATAGGCCTGAAGACACCCACACGCGGCAAAGCGAACGTCGAACTCCTGCAGGTCTTGCATGCATAGGGTTAAGTCAAGTAATGCATCAATTACGTAGACTTTGGCTCGTCCGTTGGCCTTTCCCGCAACTCCATCACCCCCGTCCAAGGGCGAGGGAACCATGATCTGAGCGAAGCTTTCCTGAAGTGCAGCATTCTTTCGTATCACATCACCAGAGGTGACCAAAGCCTGTCCGGTTCGTCAATTTTACACTCTCCCAATTTGGTGGTTGGAAATTCGCACCTCGGCCTTTATTTGCACCTGCGCACCAGGACTAAACGCTAGCTGGAGGACGTGATAGGCCAGGCCATGTCGCCAGATTGCTGTCTGGTTCTGTGGCGTCCCCAAGGAGCCGGGTGTAATAAAGAGTCGGATAATGGCCAGGAACGCATAGACGTTGCGATTCTTCTGTGCTTGCGCCCACGATGCGATGTCTGGAGCTTCGCTTTGAGGTTGCAAAACTTGGCCCAACAGCTTTGCCAGGCGACTAATACAACCCGACTCTCGAAACAAGGACTGGTTAGAGGTGTTGCCACGCAGGAGGTTAGCGAGAAGTATCAGGCAGTCCTCAACAGTCCTCCCACCGTCAGCGAGAGACCCATCGGCCTCAATGATAGCAAACAGTCTATCAAAGGCATTCTCGAAGGCAACGAGCTTCTGTATCTCGAGCGATGTCGGCGTTAGGTAGGTGAGGAGGGTAATAGCTTCGTTTCGGATAGCTTCGCGTTGGTCGTCGAGAACAGAAACCAGGCGGGATATTCCCAGGGGAGCAGTAAATACACATTCCTCGGTACGCTCGGTACGCGCGGATAGAATGGCAGCAAGCAACTGAAGCGAATAGAGGCGAGAGTAGAAGTCTGCAGTCTCTAGGAAATCGAGGAGCAGGGTAATATTCTCCTGCCGTTGGGTAAATTCGTCGGCTAACCACAAGGCAATCTCCTCTGAAGCTTCAGGGCTATCTTCATTGGGGCTGAAGAGCATCAACAGCGTCTCGAGCACAACCTTGACGGTGTCCACGTCTTCTCCATCTTTACTCAGGCTTCCAATTAAGCTCCTCAGAGCACCTGACGCCACGGATGCCGGGAAGTCTTTGGCAAAGCTCCGGAGGCCTAATATTGCGGCCCGTCGGTCCTCGAGCAGAGTTGCAGAGCTAAGACGCCCACTTAGGACGGTGATGGTCTCACTAACTGACTGTTTCGCCGGTGCGGTGGCGATCGAAAACATGTTCGCGGCGTCTCAGTGCCATTGGTCTCGGGGAGGTGCTCGTAGGGGCTCAAACAGCCGTCTCCGGCATGCAGAGTCGGAGAACGCGCCGATGCGTCGTTTGTGAAGGGTCGGCGTCGCGGGTTCGTGCAAAGTACACGCAGGCTATCTATTTCACCAGCTATGGACAGCTTGTCAGGATATGGGCTTCAGGACGATGGGTCCACTCGATAACTGCATAGAAGCTCTCCTTCTCGGCGCTTGCTTCTACCGAGGCCGAGATTTCCACACCAGCCCCAGTGCCGCGCCACAGGAGAACCACGAGGTCCCTGCAAGCTTCGGCGCGGAAAAGCCAAGCTCGCCGCCAACCATGTTCTTGAGAGAATCTTGCGACAGGCAACCATCTTGAGCTCACCTCTACATTCAACTTTCTCGGCCATTTTTGCACTGGCCTGCGCACATCTTCTTCTAGATTGCCACCAATTCCACAAGACCCATGCGACGCCTTCCGCTGTGGACACTACCTACCCTTCGTCCTCGCAGGCCATTCTGCCTGTTCAATCTCCCTCTGCGCTGACGCCTTTGTTTGCGCAAGCATCCCAATACGCGCTTCGCCAAGTAACCCCGACAATCTCATCAAAATGGGTATCCCAGCGGCATTCCGATGGTTTTCCAACAAATATCCCAAGATCATCTCGCCAGTGATCGAGGATCAACCCATCACAATGGAAGACGGTTCGACTATTCCCGTCGACACTACGAGGCCGAATCCAAATGGCGAAGAACTCGACAATCTTTATCTTGACATGAACGGCATCGTCCATCCCTGCTCCCACCCTGAGGACCGGCCTGCACCCAAGGATGAGGAAGAGATGATGCTGGAGGTTTTCAGGTACACCGACCGCGTCGTCAACATGGTGCGGCCGCGAAAGATCCTCATGATCGCTGTGGGTACGTAAACAGCCTCCATTGTGCCTGGCCTCCCCGTGGTTCTGTCATCCCTTGTACGTTGCACAGCTGCTAATTTTTTCTTTCTTTTCCATCGCAGATGGAGTTGCCCCACGAGCCAAGATGAACCAGCAAAGATCCAGACGATTCCGCTCGGCCCAAGAAGCGCAAGAGAAGGAGGCGGACAAGCAAGAACTTATCAAGTTGATGAAGCAGCAGAATGGCGGTTCGTTGCCCGCTGAGAGCATGGAAAGTGCCACCAAAAAGGCGTTCGATTCCAATTCCATCACACCTGGAACCCCATTCATGGACACCCTCGCCTTGAGCCTGCGATACTGGTGCCAGTACAAATTGAACACCGATCCCGGTTGGGCTAAGCTCAAAGTCATCATATCTGATGCCACCGTTCCCGGAGAAGGAGAGCACAAAATCATGGACTTCGTTCGATCACAACGCGCATCCCCGGACCACGATCCAAACACGCGCCATGTAATCTACGGTCTCGACGCCGACCTTATCATGCTGGGACTGGCCACTCATGAACCTCATTTCCGCGTTCTACGCGAGGACGTATTCTTTCAAGATAGCAAGGCTCGCGTCTGCAAACTGTGTGGACAGAAGGGACACGAGGCTCGCAATTGCCGCGGCGAAGTGAAGCCAAAGGAGGGCGAGTTCGGCGAGAAAGATGATGCCCTTGCCCTCAAGCCGTTCATTTGGCTTCATGTCTCTGTATTACGAGAGTACATTGCTGCCGAACTGGCTATTCCTGGCTTACCGTTCCGATTTGACCTCGAACGTGCAATCGACGACTGGATTTTTTTGTGCTGCTTTGTGGGCAACGACTTCTTGCCTCATCTCCCAGCTCTCGAGATTCGTGATCACGGAATTGATACCCTCACCACGATCTGGAAAGACAATCTACCATCCATGGGCGGATATGTGACCAAGGATGGACACATTGACTTGGAAAGAGCACAATACATTCTCGATGGCCTAGCGAAGCAAGAGGATGCCATCTTCAAGCGAAGAAAGGAACAGGAAGATCGTCGTGAAGCCAACTTCAAACGACGGAAACTTCATGAGAACAACGGCAGAGGCGGGCGCCAGGGTGGAGCGTCCACACCCCGAAAGAACGGTCATGAGAACCCTTCGCTTGGGCTGCCGCTCTACCCAATTGCATCTTATCCGGCCCAGCCAGCAACGGCCCTGACGCATGACATGATCGTCAATCGCAGCACAGCCACAGACACGAACGTGGCGAACAAAAGCGCCGCCAGTGTCCTGAAGGCCCAACTTCAAGCACAAAAGTCCCTTGCGGATACCACCAAGGTCGTGGATGCCCAGACACCTCCTTCGGCTCTCGGAAAGCGAAAGGCATCCGGCATGGATGAGAACAGCAACACCGCTGCCACCGACTCAGCAGGCACCGCTACCCCAACGGCACCGAGCGAAGAAGAAGGCTTGACTGACGATGTCCGACTCTGGGAAGATGGTTATGCGGACCGTTATTATGAGAAGAAATTCCACAAAGATCCAAAGGACATCGAATTCCGCCATTCAGTTGGCCGGGCATATGTAGAAGGCTTGGCTTGGGTCCTCCTCTACTATTTCCAGGGATGTCCTTCGTGGGAATGGTACTATCCTTATCATTACGCGCCGTTCGCCGCCGACTTCAAGAATCTCTCTCAGATGCAAATCAATTTTGAGAAAGGTCGAACATCCAAACCATTCGAGCAACTGATGAGTGTGCAGCCTGCGGCCTCTCGTCATGTACTGCCGGAAGTTTTTCACGACTTAATGTTAAACGAGGACAGCCCGATAATCGATTTCTACCCCGAGGATTTCGAAATCGATCTAAACGGGAAGAAGTTTGCCTGGCAAGGTGTTGCACTACTTCCTTTCATCGACATGCCGCGGCTGCTCTCAGCAGTGCAAAGCAAATACCCTCTCTTGAGCCCCGAGGATTCCGCTCGCAACGAGATGGGCAAAGTCGTTCTCATCCTATCTGACGGCCACGAAAGCTTGTACGATGATATCTCAACCAAGTTTTATTCGAAGCGACAAGGAGAACCCAAGTTCAAATTAAACCCCAAGAATAGTGATGGGCTATCCGGTAAAGTTGAGAAGCAAGATGGGTACGTCCCGCATGGGGCGCTGAAGTATCCCCTAGAGCGACGGTCCTTGCCAGATCTTGAGTACGATCGATCTCTTGTGTGAGTTTCTTCCTTTTTCTTCCTTTCTTCCTTTCTTCCTCCTGTGTTTTACTTTGTGTTTGGCTAACATGACCAAGTGTGAACTACGAATTCCCCCAGACCTCACATACTCACAAGTCGATGCTACTACGAGGGGTGCAACTACCACGACCAGCCCTCTCACACAGTGACATTGAAGTCCTTCGAGGAAAATCCAACCGGGGTGGACGAAGCTATGGAGGAGCACCCCTTGGTCGACAAGGACAGGGCATCCACTATGGACCTGGTGGCGGGCGTGGAAATCAGTTTGGACGGCCGCAGAACGGCTATGGTCGACAGGATGGGTACCGCCCTCCTCATGCTCCTGGCACGGGTCCCCCCCCACCTGGGGCTGCTGGCTTTGGTGTTGGGCTGCCACCTCCTCCTCCTCCTGCACACTACTACAACGGTCGGCCGCAGGATGGCCAGCATGGCCAGCATGGGGGCCACCAAGGCTACAACAACAACTCATGGGGTCAGGGCCAGCCTCCACCGCCGCATGGCCCATCTGGACAGTACCAGGGACCTGGCGGGAATTCTTATAATAGAAACAGGGATTCCGGCAATTATTACCGAGGAGGGAGAGACCGCAGATGACGCTTGGAAGTGCGGGTCAGAACCGGCGATGGATGATGCCTGACATGGCCAAGGAAGCTCAGACAAGAGCCGTGTTGTGGTGGGGCAATTTCCAGAATTGCGAAATATCTACCCTACCTAGATAAACATCTGCTTGTAAAGTTGAGGGGTGTGTATACCGACTTGACAAGTTAGCACCTCCGAAAGGCGCGAGAGTTTTAATGCGTAGTGTGTTTTTTTTAACCCCGTTTCGAGTGCGCCTCAGTCTCGGGCACCCTGCGTCCTTAGTGCTGTGCCTAACTCATCTCCTTTCCCTTGTTCCTTGGACAAAAATGGAATTGAGCTCCGACGCGCTCCAGTTATCCAGCGTCCCTAAGTTATCTAGAGCAGGTACCCACCCACCCAAGTAGCAAGGATCGGTACATTCTCCTAATTACGGCGTAGCTACCTACCTCCCTTAGGGTAGCTCATTACCACCTATAAAGTGGCCGCCACGCGGTGCTGTGGGGAATCCTCGCGGGGTTTGGTCACGACGAGGCCACCACCACCACCAACCAACCACCACCACCACGACCGCCACAACCGCCACGACCCTGGCTCACAACCAGCGCAGGCTTGGATACCTAACCAATTCGAATTCTCCCGACATCGCTCAATGCTGCCGCAGTTATGAACGGAGACGCAGGCCTGGTCGGCTGTCTTGTCGACAGGCTCGCCACCAGAGTAAGCCCCATCATGCTCTACCGATGCTGGACGCGCTGAACTGACATCGCGGACCAGCTCCCCCATCGAGCGGGCACCAGCGGCCAGAGCCTGCAACAAGATGACATCCTTCATGTCACAAGGGCCACGTTGGTCGAGCTCGGCAACATAACCATATCCACCGTCCTCGACTCCCTCCTGTCCCTACTCGAAGATCTCGCGCGTCCATACACTGCCGTGGCCTCGCATCCCAGCCACGTCCTCCACTCAGAGCTCTATATCCTCGCTATTATTGCCGACTGCTGTTCTGCCCACTGGGTTTCGCTTGGCCGCAATAGCGACTCCGAACCAGCTCCCGCACCGCCTCCTCTTGACGAGGTTCTCGTGAGCCGCTTGTTCGACGCGCTGAAGCATCTCCTCGAGCCGATCCCGGATAGTTATATCCTCCCCGCTCAGACCCTTCTCGACCAGGTGTCCACGCGCAATGTAGCCATTCCTCGCTCTGACGACTCCTCTGTTATGACTGGAGACGATGACTCCTCAGACGATGGCCGCCTTGGAACTCATCTAGCTGAGATGGACGCCTATGTCAAGACTGTGATTGAATATGTCACCGCTTCGAGCTGGGCCGTCGCTTTCGACTACTTCAGGAATGTCGTATACAACATACGCACGACCACTGTCGTCCAGTCGGGCCCCGCAGCGTCAGGGTCCTTCCAAGATGCTGAAAAGGCTGCTCTTGTTGTTCTCAGACTGTTGTCATTCTTCTGGGTGGACGGTCCCAAGCTTGGCCAGGTCATCCAGGAAATTTGCTCCAGCTTCCTCCATTTCCGAAAGCCCTATCAGAACACCATTGCTGTAGTTACTCCCTTGCTCATAACCAGGTGGCTCGATCGTTTCCCCCGCGAGTTCGTCCAGCTTCATCTCCTTCACAAGCGGCTCGACGGCGGCGCAGACACCTTATTTGACATGACGCAGGCCGCAACAGACAATGGCAGGCGGAAGGCTCTCATCTACCCACTACAGACAACTCTGTTATTCCTGCTCCCAGATGTCTTTGAGGTTGCCAGCAACATGCGAGAAGCCAAGAGCGGCAGTATGGTCAAGAAGGTTTCCTTCCTTGATGGACTGAGGAAGGCGTTGAGGAATCGAAATGAGCAGGCTGGTCATTGCCTGGTGTCTCTACTCCGTGCAGCCCGTCATTTTGATGCTGAAAGTGATTCGGCTCTTGTCAGCTACGCTCAGGATGTCCAAGACGAGGTCCGAGATGCAGTGTTCCGCCGTGTTTCTTCGTCCGAGCCAACTCTTTTTGAGCAAGACATGATGACTGCCGCCTTCGTTAGCTTAGCTCACCTCAACCTTGACGGTGTCAATGCCCTCGTCGAGACTTGCATTTCACCCAATACGCCCAACAGCTTCAAACTAGCCGTTGTCCAAAGCTGCTCTTACTTTGCGCAACAACCTTACGCCCTAAGATACCATGAGTTATTTGATATTGCGGTGCCATTCATGCGTTCTCAGCTAGAGGTGAGTCGAGATCTTAACAGTGAAGAACGACCATTGTAACTGTGGATTCTAGATCGAAATTTCCAAATCTACTGGCACCCCAGCCCAAGGAGGCATTGATGGGATGGAAATGGTCTGCAGCATCCTCCAGTTCTTAGATGCCTCCCCCGCGCGATTGCTCGACGACCTTTCTGGTGATGATCCGAGCAGCGGCTTCTTCAAATCCTTTCTTATTTGCGTATTATCTGCCGAGCCTTCGGTCCGACGACTTGCTACCGGCGTCGCAGATAGACTCTTCACGGGCCATCTAGAGGCGTATCGACAATTCGACACGGGTCATCAATTTGGGACGCAGCAACTTAGAGGGGAGCTATGGAGTAGAAGGTAAGTCGATGAACTTGTCGCTGTGTCTGTTCCTAACCTAACATGCTGCTAGTTCGAAAGTCTTACTTGGCTTATGCGAGCGTATCGCATTGCAAAAGGATGACCAAGGACTAGTTGCCCTTCAAGAATACCTAGAAGCACGACTTCTCTTACTGAAGCACATGCCAGTATGTCAGATCATAACCCTTCATATCTATGACTGTTTCTAAATGTGCATAGGAGCTAGCAGAGATACCAGCAGAGACGTCAGATGTCGTGAGCGCGTCGTCGAAGCTTGAAACCACTCTCCTTATCTCACTATGCTCTGCCAACATTGACACTTGTCAGCTCGTCACATCATGCATCGGCCTTTTTTTTCAGGAATGCTCGATCGTGGATAAGCATGCTGAGTCGGCCAAGTCTTCAGCCTCTGTCCTTCGGAACGGTGAGGTTTTCCAAGAGATTGCATCCCGTGCCTTTAGGTTCACCGGACTAGTGGCTTTTCAGAAACGAGTTCGAGGTCTTTTGCGTCGGATGCAATTTCCGACGACTGGTATCTTGAATGCTTGGGAGACTGCGTTCGATCGGTGGATTCATCTTGCTAAGGATGTATCTACCTCAACAATTGATGCAGTCGATGAGAAACTGGTCTCCGAATGGAGGAATTACTCAGGATTCCTAGCATCACTGGGCGGCATCTGCACCGCTGATCAAGCCATCATCTTGGAAGAGCCAGCTCTTAGTGGATTGAGGTGGATCGACCGCATTTCTTCTGAGCACTACGAAGAGCCTCTCCTAACACGATACCTGAGGTTGAGTATCCAACTCTTGGCTTGTGCCAACGTGCGGGTGCGTGAGGCAATGCGGGATGTCCTTTCGAGCGAAGTTTCACCAGCACTCTATCACCCTTTGTTCAAAGCCCTCGAGTCCGAGCTTGAGGTTCTTTTCACTGGCGCTCTCGCTCCAGTCGACAAAGGCCAAGATAGTGAAGTTGTGTTTGCGGAACAGGCTGCGTCTTTGTTGAAGGCATTGGTGGAACGGTTAGAGAGCCCATCAGACCTCGGCGCGGCATCCTCAGTCCACCTCGGCGCCTTGACACTAAACTTTGCGAAATTCTTGGATGGTGTATCAGACACGCCCAATACCTTGCGAGTGAAGATTCGGGTCTGTCACTTGTGTGAGGTTGTGACTAAGAGGAAAGAGCATTTGAATTTGCGAGACGACGTACGTATCAGAAATCAACTGCTTGAGTACATCTTCGGTTGGATAGCACGACCTCGTTCCCCGCGACCGGATCAAAATGGGCTGAGTGCGAGACCGGACGACATGAGCCGAGTTCAGAAAGACTTGGACAAGGCCTGCCTCAAGTCGCTAGCCGATCTCACATTTCGGCTCCCTCTGCAACCATCCGATAGCCACACCGATGCTGGTATGAGTGAAATGAAGTCGCAGATGTTTCACACATACTTCAATCGGTTTCTTTCACTCCTCAACCATGAGCCCTCCGATTCCAGTCGGTCCGATCCTTCTCTTGGAGTAACCGTTCAAAATGAAACGATCTCCAATTCAGACCTAGCCATCACTATCCTCTCGAATCTTCTTAGTGCCAATATCGACGTCGGTCTCAAGCATTCCTTGAATATCGGCTATCATGACAATGTCGAGATTCGCACAGCATTCGTCAAAGTCCTGTACAATATCTTGATTCAAGGCACTGAGTTCAGCAACCTAACGGATTCCGCTGTTAGTGAGAAGTATGAGGAATTACTAGAGGTTCGTACTCAACCACACTGCTATGAGATTTGACGTTGCTAATAACGTACCAAAGTTGTTGACAAGTGATCTTTCACTCGCGATGTCAATGAGTGTAGCTTGCCCGAGCACCGATGTGGATGAGCTTACCATCTGTCTCCTAACGGTTTTTGAGCAACGAGGTCTCATATTCGAGCTCTTGGAGGCCCTTATCAAGCAGGAGATAGAAGACACTGGTATGTGTGCTTTTCCGAGTTCGTCCCCCGTGCTTGCTAGCGTTGCTAACGCCGAGATAGAAAACGAGGCGGAACTATTACGCCGGAGCTGTGTCGCAACCAAGACGCTTTCTGTCTATGCCAAGTGGAAAGGATCGTCCTATCTGCGAGCAACACTACAGAAAGTTTTGGAACGACTCATGCTAACTTCCAAGGACCTGGACCTAGAGCTTGACCCCGCGAGGGTCGTTTCAACAGAGGAACTTCAGAAGAATGCTCTACAGCTGCGGATCGTTGCCAAGGTTTTTATTGACGATATCTGTGCGTCTTCGTCAAGCATGCCACCAGCATTTCGAAAGATTTGCAATATTGTAAGTCCTACGAACTCTCTATTAGGAGCGGTTATTCATGATTCCATTAGATTTCCAATGCGGTTGTGGCCAGATTCCCCGATGCAAAATATACCGCGGTTGGGGCTTTCATATTTCTTCGCTTCTTCTGCCCGGCCATTGTAGCTCCCGAGGTCGAAGGCCTTGTGTCAACGGCTCCTTCCAAGGAAATGCGCCGTGGCCTTCTTCTCATTGCAAAGGTTATTCAAAACCTCGCCAACAACGTGCTCTTTGGCGCAAAAGAGCCGTACATGTTTCCACTCAACGACTTTCTGACTCAAAACATCTACCATGTCACGACCTTCCTTCGGGAGATTTCGGTCAGTACTAACCCCAATATCAAATGCAATTACTCACTAGTCTCAGGTGGCCCCTCATCACTTAGAGGTTCAAAAGTCCACAGAATCGTTTGATTTTGGGTCTTGTGTTGCACTTCATCGATTTCTGTACGACCATTGGGACCACGTACGCCAAACCTTGGTTTCACGGGGAAGGAGAGAATACATGAGGTCGTCTGGTGACGTTGCTCGGGTTCGCTCGCCAGTTTTAGAGCCACTGAGGAACCTCATCGCCAATCTAGGACCTCCGCCGCTTGCTGTTTCGTGGAACCGGCCCCAGGTTTCAGCCAACAGCCCCCCTATGTATTCTCGATTTCAAAATTTCATGCTTCGTAACGCATTCCGAAGTACCGAGTCTTTCTTGACAGCGCGAGCAGTATATGACGGAGGCGAGAGCAAGGTGAGCGGCTCTGTCTCACTGCTTCACACCTTGGTAAGCTGATAATCTCTAGGACGGCCTGTCAATAATCTGCATCATTCTTCGCCACATCGAGACAGAGAGCATTGACTACGACACCCTCATCTATTGCTATCTGAAGGTAAGTGGCCTGTCTTTCTATCCTCAATTCTTTTACATTCTCCGCCATTCACCTCTTCTGCTTCGCTTTGCATATGAAATCGATCCCGAAACTACCCAGATTTCGTACTCACACTCAACCAGATCGCGAGTAGACTATGGCATCGGCCATTTGGACTTCTCATAGATGCTACCTGCTATAATGGGAGGAATGAACCACAAGACGATCTCTTCAAGAAGTTGGAGCTTCTCACTCCCTCTGAACTTTCATGTAACTTGACTAGGATCTACGTCTACAACATGAATAGCGCTTTCAAGTTCGTTAGCATTTTTCAGCCCCTCCCTCCGCCACCACTAACTCCTACATTAGGCGATGTTTTCGACGGCTTCTACGAGTATGCACGAAGAATGAGAACGGCGTCTTCAATCCAAAAAACGTGGAGTATCATTTGATAGGCAGCCTTCAGGACTTACAGGCCCACTTCCACCTCAGTCAACTTCACCTACCAAAAGAAACAATCAGTGTTGTGACAGACACAAGATATGTATTTCAACCGATCACACGACTATCCAAATCCAAGGGCAAAATCGAAGTCATCATCAAGGTCGGCAGCCAGTTTGTCCAGGTTACGACAACCAAAAAGCAGGAGATCTTCGCGGGGTTTCGGTTGGGCACCACTGTCAACGACATCTTCCGACTGGGCGAGGTCGATGAGGCCCCTACATCAATTCAAACCGAGGACGATTCAGCTTTTGGTTTGAGAGCAGACAACGGAAAGATCGTCATGTACTTCACGAGCCCCAAGAAGTCGGACGTGCTTCAAACCATCAGAGGGGCCAAGGCGAAACATGGGAAGGACAGCAGGACCCAAAAGTCCATCGAAAGGCTCATCCGGCCCCAGGACGTGCCGGGGACGCTGCTTAACCTGGCGTTGGCAAATTTGTCAAGTCCTGATCACATTTTGAGACTTTCCTCATACAATTTGCTTGGTGCGCTTTGCAAGGCCTTCAAGTTCAGCTCTGCCTCGAGGCTTGTATGTACGAAAGGTAAGTGCAAGCATATCACATCATTGTACTTCATGTTCACTAAATACGCTAGATGTATCGGTTCCTTTGGACCCGATGCGATTCATTGTCAACATGAGTACGGAGCTGGCACTGGCAGAACCTCAACTCACTTCTGACTTCTTGACCGAATTCTTCGTCGGGTGGGAAAGTTTCCCCGACGAACAGAAGCCATTGAGCTTAGCATACATGGCTCCCTGGCTCCCTGGCCTACGGACAAATATTCTAGCCAACGAAATGGATGGCGAGAAGGGAAGGGAGAAGGTGGCTGTTCTATTCCGAAAATTGATTGATGTCACGGTTCAAGATCACGCACTCATCTACTCCCTTGAGCAGTCTGTGTGGCCGAAGATTGTCCAGGACGAAATTCTGCTCGAAATTTTCTTGGATGAGCTACTGAAGACAGCGATGAGCTATGGGGCTCATGAGGAACCCCTGGAGGTCATTTCATCCATCGTGGTCGGCATTGGCACCGTGACGCTGCGAGGGAAAATCCTCTCACGCCTCCGCAAAGCTTTAAACCGCTCATCTCTGAGGCCAACCAAGTACCTGCCAGATAACGCTGTCTGGACAGAGATTTGCATCCTGCTGCAGTTTTGTCTATCATTGTCATTCGACAGTGGGGTGCAATCTCAGCTGTTCCTGCCCGAGATCTTCCACGTCGTGACCATGTTGGCGAATACCGGCAGCCAGGACGTCCGGTTACTTGTTTACCGGTTGTTAGTCAATTCAGTTCATGCCGTGTGCACTTCGTTTGAACTAGACGATGCAAAATCCAGCAAACTGCGAGCAAGCCTGGATTTCTTGTGCGATCCACGAAGCGACATATTCTCCGCACCTCCTGCTTTCACCCGCGACGGTGCATCGGTGTCCACTTCACAGGAAGCTGGCCCGGCGTTGTCAGGCACAGAGAACCTGGCGTCTGCTTTGTTCGAGATTTGTTCAGTGGCAGCCCCAACAGTCGATTTGTCCAATGCTTGGCGATCCCGGTGGATGAGCCTCGTGGCTAGCACAGCGTTTCAAAACAACCCAGCTATCCAACCACGAGCATTCACAGTCATGGGCTGCCTTGCCCGGGAAGAGGTGGATGATGACCTACTCTATCAAGTGCTCGTAGCCTTGCGGAACAGCGTGGGTCGATTTGGCGAGGACCACAACAGCGAGATGCTCGTGTCAATTGTGACCTCGCTTTCCAAGATGATGGCAAAGCTGCCGTCCGCCTCCCGATACGGCTTGCAGTTGTTCTGGCTCGCCATGTCACTAGTACGACTGGTCCCGGCAAACCTTTTCAGCTGTGCTGCTCTGTTCCTTGAGGCAGTTTTAGCCAATATCAGCACCGGGGAGGACTTCAGGGGTGCGAAAATGGTGCCTCTGCTTCTTCAGGGCCGAACCCCACTTGACGAAGCGGCATTACCCTTGGAGGACGTATATGGCATTCACTTCACCCATGACACCTTTGAGTTTGCTGTATGCGCGTGTCTTTCTCGTGGTCTCACGGACACTACAACAAGACAAACCGCAATGCGAGTTTTATCATCATTTCTTGAAATGACGACGTGGAGCTCTAACCCTAACACGAGCGTGAGGGATGTCCCAGAAGGGTCGGCGTACTTGGCGCTCCTTCTCGCCCGAGCCGTGGGCCATGAGGAGCTGAAGGATAGCCTGTGGTCCGCCGGTATCAACCCCGGCGAGGTCAACACGGTACTCAAGTCGCGCGAATTGCCAGACATCGGGGCAATCCAGGACAAGAACCTGCTACTAATGACAGCCATTGAGATTGTGGACTTCCAGTACTTGGAGGACACTGTCCAGACACGCAGCCTACAGAGGTTGAATGAACTGGCAACCAAACGGCCTTCTGTTGCTATCCACCTGTTAGTTACGGCCCCTGAATAGTCACTCATGACAGTCAAGCTAAAATCGTCAATAGGTGCGGAGCCATCCGATCTCTGCTGGACGACATTCTGTTGCACGGCCAGAACTCAAGCACGGTGGGAGCGGCGCATGTCCTTCTACGGACATTGTCATCCAACCCCCAACTCTCGCGGGCCGTTGGTTCAATGTCATTATTGATAGAGACTTTGGATAATATGGGCTTCGGAGGCCTCTGGCGATCTTGCTCGCTAGGTTCTATGGATGATATTAACCGTGATTGTTTAGAGTTAACTGAAAAGCTTATTGAGGTAGGTTAACTGTATAAGGATAATTTAAAAATACTAACTTTTTATAGTTAATTATTATTTAATAAAAATAGAATTTTATATAATTTTAAACTTTTATTAAATATATTATATTTAAATTTCTTAATAAGAAAAATTAATATTTAAATTTATTATTAAAAGGTATAGTATTTTAATATATATAATTAAAAAAAAAGTTAGAAGTTTAATAGTAAAAAGAAAATATTAATAATTATATTAATAATATAAATTATATATTTAGTTAATTTAAGAATTAATAATATACTTAAATAAATTAAGATTTTTAATTTAATTAGTTGGTTTTTTTAATACTTTTATAAGTTATAAATAATAATTATATTTTAAAAAAGCTAAATTTACTAAAAAAATTAAATTTTAAAAAATATAAAATCCTAATAAATATAAATATTTTATAAGTTTATTTTTATTTTAATTATTTTTTTATTTTTATATTTTAATAAATAACTTAATTAATAACTTAATAAATTATTTAATTAAGAACTTTATATAAAAAACCGAGATTATTAAGATTTTAATAGTTTCTTATTTAAAATTTAATTTAATATTAGATTTAAAATTAATATATAAATTTATATAAATAATAATATTATAATAGCAGCTATAAAATACTATTAAAGTAAAGAAGTTAATAATAGTAAATTTAAATTATATTAATTTTAAAAATAGCAGGTTTTATCTTAATATAAATATCTCTTAATATAGATAATATTAATAAGATAAAATTATAATAGTATTATTAATTAAAAAAGTAACTATTAGTAATATTATATAATAAAAAGCTAGTTAGAAACTAGTTATAAATAATTTAAAATAAGCAGCTAGACTGCTAATAAATTAATAGATAATTATCTTAGAATAAAATAATATAACCCCTTTAACTAAGAAAAAAGAAATAAGCTTTAATTTTATTTTCTTATAAAATATACCCTTTATTTACCTAATTATTATTATTAAATCTCTTATAAATTATAATAATATCTTATTTATATTATTTAGTTTTTTTTTAGTCTTATTTAATATTATTAAATAGATTAAAGCTATATAGTAATCTTAAATAGTAGAAATAAATAATATAGACTATGCTCAGTACTAGAAGAAATAATAGCTAAATAATAAGATTATTATATACCAGTCTCTACTTAAAGCTTCTATTTAATCCCTCTAATTTTAATCCTATTATCTACAGTTAATAACCTTACTATATATAATTAATAATCTTAAGATAATAATCTTATTTTAAGAAATAAAATATAAAAAAGATATTTTTTATTATTAAGAAATTAACTTTTCTTTTAATATTTATTTTATTATAATAACCTTTAAAGATATTAACTATTATAATTTATAAAATTTTTATTATATATTACTTTAGATATTAAAAATATAAAATAAAACCTATAATAAGATTAAATTTATTTAAAATTTATAAGATAAAAAAGAAAAATATAAACTAAATAACTATTTAAAATTTCTTTAAAAAAAAATCTTTTAAATTTCTTATTATACTATTTAAAATATCTAAATAATAACTAAAAGATTATATTAGCTATATTTAAATATAATTTATTTCTTAATAAAAATAAAATTAATTTATAGATAAACTAGGCTATTAATATTAATATTATATTTATTAAAATAAAGCTAAATATCTTATATAACCTAGCTAATAATATTAAAAATACTAATAATAATAGGGGCTAAAAGTTTCTTATAGAAATCGGCCGGGATAAATATAACCCCTAGTTCTAGGAGTTATTATGCTATATCGGGCTGGTATAGATACTAGTTACCTAGGGTATTAGAGAGGGGGGATTCAAATAACTTAAACGGGTTATTATAGGTATTGGGGATCTTAGGATATTAAGTTGGGTTATAGGAATTAGCAGTATATATATTAAGATTAAAATAGGTTAAAAAAGTTAGATAGGATTCTAATAAAAAAGAAAAAAGCAGCTTAAAATCTAAAACTTAAGCCTTAGTAATTATAATATATATATAATAAAAATACAGTAAAATATAAATACTAGGTTTCCTTATTAAGAGCTTATTTATATTATATTTTAAAGCTTTTCTTATAGTTATTTAAATTATTAAAATAGCTTTTAAATATATTTATAAAAAGATAGTAGCTAATTTAGTTTTAAATCTCTTAAAAGGTTTATTAATTATTTAAAAAAAAATATAAAAAGAATTTAAAAGAAATTTTTATAATTTCTTTTAATAAAATTCTATTATTTTATACTAATAAAAGAACTAGTAAAAAAAAGTATAGAAATTTAGATTTTAAATATCTTAATATATAAATAGTATTAAAAATTACTATTTAAAATTTTATTAATATTAATTTTATATAGACTAAACCAATAAAAAAAAACCTTAGATTAAATTAAAAAGATTAGAGGCAGAGCTAGCTATAATTACTTTAAGATAATTATAAATTAAATTCTATTTGTTTTTAAAAAAAGAGAAAAAAATAAAAAGATTATAGCTTTATTTTTAAATTAATTTTTAAATTAAGCTTAAATAACCTTTTAAAATAAAATAAA